>BSBN01001126.1:2877500-5277500 GCA_027924645.1 Cunninghamia lanceolata
ATTTCAAAATTTTAATCTTTTACACAAGGTTGATTTATTGACCTTGGCAGAATATTTAATTTGTTATTTTAAAATTATTTCAAATTTGTTCTTAAGTTTTAATCTAATTTTTATTCTTAAATTTTTTTAATTCCTTATTGGTGATTCATTTTAAATTTTATTTTGCGTTTATTGAAAATGTGTTATGCTGTCAGATTTTTCCTAAATTTCTAGGGTTTTAATTTTACATTATTTGGTTAATTTTCATTCCATAACTCTACTTTAATCATGCACCATCATGCCATTTCACTTATTCATTATCTCGTTATCATTCTAACCTAAATTAGAGTTAGGTCTCGAAGTTGGCAAAATCATCTTCACACCTAGGAAACTAGGGGTTCAGATTTAAATCAGTCTAACCCTAAAAGTGACACACTTCATGTCGCATACCCCCTAAATAGCTTTCAGCATCGTGGTTATGTTGACATGTTTACGCCTTATGCGTATTGCCACTGAGCACGCAGACACGTGAGAGGGGGTTCCCAGGGATAAGTAGAAATTTTTTTTGTAATTCGTGTCATGACCACATGGCAAATGTGGACATGACATGTGTGTTGTGTGTTGTGACCGCATGGGAAATGCAGGCATGAAAATTTCTTAGACATCACCAAACATACCTTCAGAACCACAAAGAAAAGTATTCTTTAGTAGCAAAATGCGGACCATCAGAACTCAGACTCTGTCAAATACTATAGTGATACTCAGCAACTTGTAACTATCTTTCTAGTGGACTTCATAACTCACAACTCTAGATTTATACACTTCATATAAGTGTTTACAACACCTCAAAACTACATAACAGAATATGCACTTGCACAGAAATGTGTACCCTTTTATTTTACACTATACACTGTCCCTATCTTACTTCTGTTCTTCCAGACTTAGACATTTCTTCAAATTACTTCCAGAGGAAGTCATGACTTGAACACTAGAATATATCATCATCAAGTAGCTATGAGTCAACATACCTAAACTACATTTGTTGGTCTTCATCTGCAGAGGCATACTAATTCACTTTCTATCCCTTACTCTAAACACTGTCCATACTTAGTCATTTTGGCCTTCTAGACTTGAATATTTTTGTGCTTAGTTGCCAATCCAAGTTGGTCTTCCAGAATGATGTCTTCTTGTCATACTGATGTACCCTCTTTGCCTTGTTTACATCAATGACAACACTCAATTATTCAACATAGCAGTGTCTCTTGCCAACAATCTCCCCCTTTGGCATTGATGGCAACACTTAGTGAAAAATGCTTGGCTATCTTGACTACTTTCCCTTTCTATATACACTCTATATTTCTTCTCCCCTTGTGATGTTAGCCTATTTTTCACCATTTTTCATTGATCATCTTCTCCCCCTTTGACATCAATGGCAAAGGTGAAGGTTCCAGAGCCAAAAATTATCAAAACTACAAAAATTGCTATACTCAGCCACATATATACAAATGCACATTTGTATCTTATTTTATAGTTGAAGGTAGAATATCATTATAGATAGTCTTTATCAGAGCTATCTCTCCATTCCAATGATTCCTTACAATCTCCAAAATGTAGATGTGGCTATTTATCAAAAAGACTACCTTTTCTACCTTCTGCACATCTGATGGTGTATCAATTAATGCTTGTGATTGTAAGGCTTCATTTGCCAGATTGGTCATGGAATCAATTTTTAGACTTATCAGTCCCCTTAGCTGGCACAACCTGTCTTTGATTTCTTCCCTCTTCTTCATCAGAATGCTCAAATCATTGTGAATATTTACAACCTGTGTCTCTTTGGCACTTATTGACTCAATTGCTGAATTAAATGTCTTAGAAATATTAAGCAGTTTGAGTTCCATATCCTTGATTTTATCTTCTAATTCCTTTGTAACCTTTGGCCAAGATAGAAAAAATGTGTACAAGTCACAACCTTCTTTTATGGCACTTTGCACACCTCTTATTCCTTAGTTTAAAGAGATTTTATCATTGATCAACATGGTTTTTAACTCGGCTAATTTTTTCTCATCAGATTCTTTTCTGACCTTTGTTTCTGTAGATTTTTCAAAATATTCAAAATGATTGCTGATTGATTTTATCATACCTTTTAGTTGATCAGTAGATGATGTTGAAGTGTCTTTCTGGTATTCAGGCATCAATTTTTCTAGTACATTAGATACTATTGTAATGAGCTTATTGTCTTGCATGTGAGTTTTCATCAATTCTTCCTATGCCTTTGCTTAGGCAAATGATACTAATTCAAATTTTTGTTCCAGAGACAAGGAATTTAAATTTATTGGTTCTTGAAGAAACTTGGGTGGATCAAGGATTTGAGTACTTTGTATCTTTTCCAAAGGTTTTGCAATAGTGTCTCTTGCCACTTTTTCTTCACAAAGTGAAGCTTTCTTTTTCTTCTTTTCTTCAATTGTGGCTTCTGTAAAGGATGAAGTCCTTATCCTTTTTCTAGGACTAGATGATGGTCTCTCCTCTTCAAATCTCTTTTCTTTCCTTTCAGGAGTGCTCGATGTCCATTCTACCAGAGCACTTATGGACTATGATTCTCCTGATTTGATTTTTGCTTTAATTGTTCATCTGATGTTTTCTCTGATTTCTCAGGTTCCATCAACATTCTAGAAGACAATTTTGAGAATATCCCAAATCTATCCTCTTTGGGATCAATAGGTTTACTTAGTAGTGTATCAGCTAATTTAGTCAAGACATCTTCTGCAACTTCATAACCTAGTGTAGGGACCCATACAGTTCTTGGTTCCATAGCTTCCATGAAGCATTTGTCTTTATCCACCATGAATACAATATCATTTTCATACTTTGTCACTACTTTTTCAGGTATCTTGAACCTTCTTACCATTTTCTTTTGAAAATATTTGAAATATTTCCATATGATTTCATTTTGTATATCTGCATTACCCAAACTCTGTAAGTGATTTCTTATTTGAGTGGCTACAGGTATGTGATCAAGCTAGACAATATTTCCTATACTAGGTAGTTCTCTAAGGAAGTAAAAGAGCAGGCATGTAATCAATGTTCCATACTTGAAAGGATGATTGGTTTCTTTTGTTCTTTTCAAGTTCTCCATTAGTTCACTCTGGAGCAATTCACAAAGGTCATAGTCCATACTATTTTTTATCATGTCATATGCCATGTATATAGCTAATGCAGATGTAAAATTGTCTTTGTTGGAGAAGTATACTTTGTATCGAACAATCATTGAAGAAAATCTAATAGCCGGATCCCTGATATCATTCGATGTAAGCCCATTCTTCTCAAATTTGGCTCCTATTAGCTACATTACCACATTGATCTTCATTTTCTTTATGCATGGAACCCTTCTGGAGGAGCTCATACTAGTTATAACTTTAATGGATTTTTTAGTTATCAAATAGGGTTCATCAAGCCATAAACATTCATCATGAATTCTGTTTAGAATAAGCTTGACCCATGCATCCATCAAAATTGTGGAAAAGTCCAACTAGGTGTCAAGTTTCTTTTCTCCCAGAATTTTGTAATCATCTTTCAGCACAATGTCCACAATAGTCAGTTCGTCCAAATACAGTTTTCCTAACTTCATGTGATCATATTCTTCTAGACTAGTATGAATATATGCTCTGATATCTTCCATATGCATGACCTCATGTGGAGTAATTGAGAATGCCCCTAATGGATCATTTTCTAGTGATTTGAAGAATTGTTTCTTAAAGTTGAGATGAGGCATTTTTCCTATCTCGATTATGCGAGGAGTAAACATTTTCCTAGAGCAATTTAATTTTCACAGTAGGGTTTCAAGTTGTAAATACCTCTTTCACTGGATTAGGGTTTTCTTGATCTTGATTTGAAATCCTTTGGAGAATACTATAGTTGTTTTGAATTTTTCTTTGGTTCACCTTGGTCACTTGAGTGCATGGAATACATAATGATTTTTCCTTCGAATACAACTCTTTTTAACCTTCACATGCCAAAACCTAAGTGTCATTAATGTCATCTTACAAAAAGTTGTTGAGCACCTTCCTAATAGCCATAGACACCTTAGATCACTTTGCAAATCTTTGGAATTGGTCCTTTTCTTCCAGAACTTGCTTCAAAGGATTTGTCATGTGATTCCTTATATCTTCATGTCAGATTTCAACACTAATTTTTTGGTTGGGGGTTTTGGATTTTCAACACTGCTCCCTGTGAGCCAGAGCTTCCAATTTACTTCCTAGAGGAAGTATCTGCACCAAAAGATGGTGTAGATTCATCCTTGACTTCAATCACATCTTTCTTCATCCAAATCTTGCCCATTTCCTTCTTGGTTTCAACCAGATCAATCTTTTCTTTTCCTTTGTCATTCCTTTGCTCTATTTCCTATTTTCAGTATGGTAGTTTCTTTTTACATTTATGCTTCTGTAGACTCTTGCAACATGTCTAAATTTGTTGCAATTGAAGTACACAATGTTTCCTTGTCCTTGATTCCTTCCTCTAAATGAATTCATCCTTGATCTGCATTGATTAGCCATATGTCCAAATCTATTGCATGCAAAACACTTTCCATTAAATGATTGACTATTCCTTGCATTGTAAGACCCATTTCTTACTAGATTTCTACAATAATTTGATTTGTGACCAATTTTCTTGCAATTGAAACATTGACCAGAGAATGATGCAACATTATGATTTACTCTACTCCTGCATTGAGTAGCTTTATGACCAAACTTATTGCAATTAAAATAATGGCCATTGAAAGATGGATACCTTTGAGCATTTGCTTGTCTGACCGAAGGTCTTCTAGGTCTTCTTCTTTGATTTCTGAACTAGTTTCCTCTATTTTGCTTTAAACCAGTGTTTGTTTGACCAGATTTTGAACTTTCTCCTTTCTTAAATCCCAAACCTTGCTTATCATCAACACTCCTTTGACTAGTAATCACCTCATCAAGATTTGTAGAACTTAGCTTGAACTTTTCTTCATAGCTCTTGGCCGCATCTAGATCAAATTTCAAAAGTAGCACTTCTTTGCCCAATTTTTCACATTCCTCTGATTTGTCCTTAACAACTTGATTCAGATGCCTTTCAATTTCTTCATTCTTTTCGACTTCCTGAGTCAATCCATTCAGAAACTCATGTGCTTCATCTAATTGATCATTTAGCTCCTTGCTTTTATCTTTGAACTTCCTAACTTTCTCTCTTAGCTTTAGGTTGCATTCATCAACTTCTTGAATATTAGCTTTTAGATCCTTGATTTCTGCTTCATATTTTTCAAGATCAATAAGGGTTGCTTCTCATTCCTTGTTGCTTTCATAATTTTCAAATTTTCTTGCTACCATGATTACACTACCCTAGATCTTCCTCAAGCTATTAGACTTCTTCCAAGGAACTTGGCTCTGATACCAATTGTTGATGATAAGGAATACTGAGAGGGGGGGTGAATCAGTATTCCACAAAACCACTTCTTAACAAATTTATTTATCCAATTTCCAAAGCTAATAACATGAAAGTAGAATAGACATAAAAACAACAACCATAAAGACATTACACATGAGCACCAAGATTTTTATGTGGAAAATCCAAAAAGGGAAAAACCACGGTGAGTGTTAGCTCATAGAAATATATAATTTATATCAATACAAAAATACAGAGGCTCACTGCCTATGGAAAGAAAGAAAAAAAAAGAATGGGTCACTACCAAGTTGAACTACTTGAATTGCATCTACACATGCTTGGTTGCAACTCCAATGAAGTACATAATTATTGTCTCAAAACTCTTCATGTCTGACTGCTTTGTTTCCCTACTTTGCTTGTACATGGGAATAAGATCTCTCTTCTTCTACTCTTTATTACTTTCAAAAAATCCCCTTCCATAGTTTGTTGCACATATATCTCTATATCACATTTGCATGACATATCCAAACACTGAATTCAATCCCATATATATATCTGCAACACTTAAGGTTTTTATGTTAGGTCGGCATACTCAGATGAAGTGTATAGTTAATAAACTTGTAGCTTTTCAGCCAAATCTATACATGGTGGACCTAAAAAACATCTTCTCATATGTCAGCTTCAACTATAGAACCACCTAGGATAAAGTTCTAATCAATAGAACTTACTGCACATAAATCAAATTATCATGTCGACCTCAAACTCAGACTGCTACTGTTTTAGTCCAACTGTTAGACTACATCTTTTACTATGGACCACAGGGCTTGCTCAAAATCATATCAAGGACTCCTTAGACATCACCAATCATACCTTTAGAACCGCAAAGAAAAATATTCTTTTGTAGCAAAATGCGGACCATCAGTACTCAGACTCTGTCACAGTCAAACTCTATCAAACACTGTAGCGATACTCAACAACTTGTAACTATCTTTCCATTGGACTTCAAAACTTGCAACTCTAGATTTAGACACTTCATATAAGTCTTTACAACACCTCAAAACCATTTAACAGAATATACACTTGTGGAGAAATGCGTACCCTTTTATTTTACACTGTACACTATCCCTATCTTACTTCTGTTCATCCAAACTTAGACATTTCTTCAAATGACTTCCGGAGGAAGTCATGACATGAACACTAGAATATATCATCATCAAGTAGCTATGAGTCAACATACCTAAACTATATTTTCCAGTCTTCATCTGCGGAGGCATACTAATTCACTTTCTGTCCCTTACTCTGAACACTATCTATACTTAGTCATTTTAGCCTTCCGGACTTGAATACTTTTGTGCTTAGTTGCCAATCCAAGTTGATCTTCTAGAATGATGTCTTCTTGTCATACTGATGTACCCTCTTTGCCTTATTTCCATCAATGACAACACTCAATTATTCAACATAGCAGTGTCTCTTGCCAACAAATGTTCCTACAACATGTTATTGCAAATCAAATTGAAACAATATCATCATTCATTTTTCTTGCCAATTTATAAGTACAAAGCATATCAAGAGTTAAGTAGATATCTTAGTTTTGTGTAGAGTTTAGGAATAAGTGGCATCTCATTGGTTCCTCGCCCTAGCTCCTCCCTTCGTACACTCAAAGATGAGAGAGCATCATAGAAGTGACATCCACCCTACCACAAAGCCAAGCTTCCCCATGCTACCCCAAACAGGAAGCCCGATCCATCCCAAGGAAACTAGTTCCTCTAGGTTGCCATACATGACAGTGAATTTAACCATGCATAGATCTACCCATTGCCCTATGCAAACATATAGAAAGCAACTATAAATTCAAATGGTGTTCATAATTTCAATCCATTGGAAAACATGTTTCCCTTGAAATCCACCATGTGTCGGTCATGTATGATGGCTTGATTAGCATTTATGTTTTTCTTACATGTTTATGGCTTTAATTTTATTTCCATAATTTACCAATATTATCATGGTTTTATCGTTATCAAGAGTACTATGTCTCCGTATATTATCTTAATAAAATTAAAGTCATTCATATATAACCTTCTATTTGAGCCGTATTTTAATAATTTAGAATTTAATTAGTTTATTAAGCTTATTCAACACATGATAATATCCTCCAAATAGTTTGAAATTTATAGATTTATTTCTTCTATTTAAGCCTCAATTCGATAATTCAACAATTTAATAAAGCTAAACAATTTAAAATATTATTTTTCCTCATACTGCGATTTGGAAAGTGTGTATGAGGAAAAATTGATTAAATCTAAACTAATAAAACCAAAAACCAATCACATAAAGTGAACCAATCTAAGTAAAAGCCATTATCATAAAATCAAAGACAAATGAAAGCTCTTACCAAAATCTGTATTGTTCCCTTTGGAGATGTGTGGATTGCTCAATGAAGTTGTGAAACCATAGCTGCAACAAGCAAGTAGTGTGTTCAAGAGATCAATGTTAAGAGATTGTAAGGTTGCTCAATCAACGCGTTTTGTATGCTCAAAGCTCTGTTAAGTATGCCTGAGAACACGATTGAAGAGAGAGAGGTTTAATGAAGGAGATGAGGGGGGTTTATATAGGTTTCAATGAAGATCAATCAATGGTCCAGATAATTCAGAAGAATCAATGGAGGAGAACAGTTGAGGAACGTGCAACGAATAAGAAGAAGCCAAGTGTCTTGCTTTCTTTTGCATGAGAGGAGTTATCAAGAATAGAAGAATGAGTTAAAGCAATTAACAAAATGTAATAGTCAGTTAAGTGATTTAAAACAAGAAAAAGAGATTTGCATGAGAATAAGAAGATATTTTGCTTTATTAAATATTAGAAATATTTAATTGCAAGAGCAAGAAAGCTTGAGTTATTTTAGAGATAACTCAAATTTAGAAGAAAAAATAATTTAAATAAATAATTGATTTATTTAAATTCAGAGAAGATATTATTGGAAGAAATAATTAAATAATTAGAATTATTTAATTTAGAAGATTTGAAAGTAAATTAAATAAATAAATTTATTTAATTGTTGTGCATGATTTTGGAAGAATGATTTTGATTTAATTAAATAATTTAAGAATTATTTAATTGTAGATAAGAGGGAATATGTTGAATTAATTAAATAATTAGGTTTATTTAATTAATGTGGATTTGATTTTTGAAAGAGGATAATGATTAAATTAAATAATTAAAATTATTTAATTGTACATAAGAGGGAATTTGTTGAATTAATTAAATAATGAGATATATTTAATTAATGTGGATGTGAATTTTGGAAGGTGATAATGATTAAATTAAATAATTAAAATTATTTAATTGTAGATAAGAGGGAATTTGTTGAATTAATTAAATAAAGAGGATTTATTTAATTAACGTCGCAAGTATGTGATTTAGAAGAATTTGGTGAAATTAATTAAATAATTAGATTATTTAATTAATGTTTAATGCAGGTGATTCGACAGAATTAGATGAAATGCAAGTAGCGTGACAACTTGGTCATTTTAGGGTGTCTACATTTTGCCCCTCTTTGATGCGATGCAGTTTAAAGCATTGCATCAAAGAAAACGATTGTTGAAGACATGATGCAATTTTTGATGCCCCAGCGTATGCCCCCTCGAGCGGGAAGACAGGGAAGCGACAGAGGAACGGTGTTGACGCTCGACTAGAAGATTGCACAACAAGGTGAGAAGGAAAAAATAGAATGGGTGGGAAGAAAAAATGAGGAAGGGATGCCATAAACAGGTCCCATGGGGACCACAATCCTCATTTGCACACTAAGAGCTTCTAGATTGAGAGAGTAGAGCCTCCAAACCTAGGTTGAGTGGAAGGAGCAGACAGCAAGGAGAGATGTTGATTCCAGCGCACAGGCATCAGGCGGAGTTAGTGCGGACATACAGGAGGCCAGCAGGAGTGCCGGCAGTAGTAAGTGTTTGAAAATCACAATTTAATTTGTCATTTTAGGGCAGAGTAGGGCTAGGTCTAGGGAGGGTTTTTAAGTCAGCCAAAAGCGCTTTAGGGTGGCTCAGCGCTTATGGTAGTCGGTTAGAGTGCTTTTGGTGCATTGCAGTGCAGTTGGTAGGTGAGTGCAGCACTTTTGGTAAAAATGTAGCACGTCTGGTGTCTTGGTCAGTGTCGCAGCGTGTTTGGTAAGATGCCGCAGCGCGTATGGTTAGGTAGGGCAGCACGTTTGGTATGGTAGACTAGCACGGTTGGTAGGGGATAGAAGAAATAGAAGCGCCTCTGGTAGGACAGAGCGGCACGGTTGGTAGCATAGCGTGGCGCACTTGGTAAACAAGGCACACTTGGTATAGAAAATGCAGCTCTTCTGGATAGACAGTGCGACGCGTTTGGCAGGGAGGTACAGTGCTTTTGTAGAGAATAAAGCACTTTTGGCTAGTTAAAAGAAAATTAGAATTGTGGGTTGAGAACAGGGATGCCTATCCTAGGTTACAAAAGAGGAAAGGGATGGTTGGGGGTTGCATAGCATAGCCTATGTGTAGATATGATTTGAGGGATCTGGTATAGAAGAACTAACAAGTGATTCGTTGTGGATGCAGAGGATTATGCCACCACTGATGTCGCAGGAGTGACAACACCCGATAGCGCATGAGGTTGTACAGCTGACATGGGAGGAGGATGCATTCTTGGAGCACGCAGGACTGTGGCATGTGGCCCACTTGACACACATTAGGGTGAACCTTGCCCTAGTGACAGCAGTGGTAGAGAGATATCATAGTGAGACCTCATCATTTCACTTTCTGACAGGGGAGGCCATAGTGACATTAGAGGACGTATATCTCATCTTGAGGATTCGGATTGATAAAGAAATAGTAGATTTTGACTCAGCGCGGGGCGAGGCAGGCTTGGTGGAGGTCTTCTACACAGATGACCTTTGGATAGATGATGGGGAGATTCGATGGGCAGACGTCCCGAGACTCTACGACAGGATCAGATGGATAGTGGCGTCACTAATTGGCGGCTTCTTGTGTCCTAATAGGAGATCCAGAGGATTATTAGTTGGCTGGGGTACTGTACTATCTGGGATGTTCACACATGGCAGACAGTATGCGTGGGGCCCATGTGTGTTGGGACAGTTGTGTCATGACATGCACCACTGCGTGTATAGGAGAGGCAGGAGCCTCTTAGCAGGGGTGACCTTGTTATAGGTATGGGTGTGGGAGCATATCCCAGTGATCTGACCCATGGCACAATGCCATCGGGATAGAGGCGAGCCATATGCATTCCTATATGAGGGAGTGATTACACATTGGAGGATGGGTCTTTTAGCCATTGGAGGCGGCAGATCGATGAGATGGACCTGTTTGTGTGGAGGCCATGGTTACTATGTGAGGAGTGGGAGGACGAGCACAAGCAGTTGATGTACTGCAGACAGGCTCGCTATCTGTTCGGGAGATGAATAGACGCGATAGAGAGGTAACTACCAGAGCGGGTACTCAGACAGTTTGGATTACCACAGGGACTACCAATGGGGGAGGCGACACATGCCAAGTTGCGGAGGGAGGTTGGAGATTGGGATGCAGAGATTCCGGTGGCTACAGCATTAGCAGAGGTACGAGGACTTGTCCTTGTGAGATGGGATTGGGACACAGGGCTGGCAGACCTAGGTACATTGCCAGAGTATGACAGGTACTGGCAGACACACAGGCTGATTAGATTGACTACACTAGGTGTAGTAGGGGTAGCGGGGGAGGTACTAGTCCTCGGTGTGGAGGCTAGGATGAGACGACGGGCTAGAGTAGCTAGGCAGCAGGCAGGTGGAGAGGGCAGCGGCCAGTAGGTAGTCGGAGAGGGCAGCGGCCAACAAGCAGATATGGAGATGGTGGAGGCAGAGGGCCCGGTCATAGAGACCGATTTACAGAGGGTCGAGCGGCTGCTGCAGGAGGAGATCCTCGGAGGACTCGATTAGAGCTCTGGATGGTGCGATTGAGGAGGGATAGGGATGCAGCACGGGCTGAAGTGAGACAGGCCGAGGCCACAGCCCAGGCACAGACACAGGTAGCATCAGTAGCATAGACAGCCCTGGCACAGGTACAGACACAGCTACAGGCCTAGTTACAGGCACAGGCATAGGTACAGGTGTAGCCACCAGCTACACCAGCAGCAGATGCCAAGTAGCTAGCTCAGGTGACAAGGGAGCAAGATGCTGAGGTACAGCTGTGTTTGATAGCAGAGGCCACACTCTTTAGAGTGAGGCGGGAGAGAGATGAGGCACGCCGTGCATTGGGTGCAGATTAGAGGAGCCTATACAGTGAGCTCATCTAAGTGTAGAGAGAGCTAGTATCAGCCGGCAGGGAGGCAGAGTATTACAGGGGTCTGTATGCGGGTGCGGTGCCAGGAGCTCAGCAGGCACCGAGTTATAGAGAGAGGAGCAGGTCAGGGGCATCTAGATCCTGGAGGACAGGGCAGTCAGTGTCTTTAGTGAGAGGACCACTTTTACCACCAGGGGGAGGAGGAGGACCAGCAGGGGGACCGCCACCGAGCACAGGGGGAGGACAGGGGCCACGGCAGGAGGGGAGCTCTACCCACTAGAGCATGCACATGTATATTGTATCATATTTGTACCATACTTGTATCACGCTAGACACTTGTACATTGTACCATTTGTATTATTTTGGACAGATGCTTGCGTGCATCTTGATATATATTTTACGGGCTCTTGATAGCCTTGATGTACTATTTTTGATGTATATTTTGGATGTATACATATGGATTATTGATGTAGACACAGACATTTTGTATTATGATGACCTTTATATGAGATATATGATAATCTATTCAGTTCACTGTTGTTCATGCTTTTTGTGTATGCATTCCTTGATGTCATGGATGTGATGATGTGTATGTATGATTATGGATTCATGTGATGACATATGTTGTTTATATGATGCTTATAGATGTATGATGATAGAGATGTATGATGATATAGATGTATGATGATATAGATGACTAGTGATATCTGACATTTGGGTTTTGCAGATATGCACCAGAGAGAAGAACAGGAGGAGATGGGAGACAGAGACTATTGATCGATCACTGTAATGAAAATGATATAAAGGTTGGGGGATGGATGAATGAGCTTGTTGCAATGGTTTCACATTTGTATATAAAGAGCAATCCTTATTTTGATATAGCATGTGGATAATTCACCACCAAGGTATAAAAGACCAAGGTGCAGTAAGATCTGAGTGCATGGACGTTGACTCTGCAAGCAAGCGATTTGAACTTAGATCCCTTAGACACAATATGACCTTGTTGGTACATGTGAATGAGCCATAGTCTTGAACATAAAATAAACTTCAATACATGTAAATGCAAGAAGAATATTAATATGTAAGATGCTAGGTCGTAACACACACAAGATAAATATGATGTTAAGAAAGAAATTGAAGATCGTTCCTCAAACACGGCATACAAAAGCAATGACTATGCCCCCAATCCGTACTGCATCGCAACATACCAAGATTATAGATAAATCAAGGTAGTCTTGAATAGGTATTGGAAAAGGAACAAAAGATAAACCAAAAAGCAAATTGACTGACTTCAAAGTGAACATACAACCAACATATTCTCTTGCCAAAGAGGTTGCTCAGGATAGATTGGATAGGAAAGATAACAGCCTTATCGTAGGAAATCTGTGTCCGTTAAAGGGGGCTATCTACCTAAAAAGACAATGTCTTACTACAGGAAATGCCACATGTCGCAGGAGACACGTGTGTTGGTCTCGACAATGGAACACTATGCAGAAGACAAGCTTGTTGATCTAGGGCTTTGGTTAATCAGTACTTAGCTAATGTTGGCAATCGGTATGTAGGATAGTAGATGACTCTGGAAGGAAGCTGCGTTGCTTCTAGTTTGTTAAGGACTTTCGCTTTGAAAGGATGCGCTAGCTTGCTGCTTGAGTTAGTCAAGTCAGGGTGAACGGGCTTTGATAAATGGAAGACTAGAAAGGTGACAGTGTTAATGGATTGAAATGGGTGGAGAATGATGAATCGCATGTGCCTGAGTACTGGATACATCCTTCGTATTCCAGACTACCTACATACCCTGTATCCATGGGATCAAGGCACATTTACGATGGAAGATGAAAGTGATAAATATGTAGTTCTGGACAGAGTGATGAGTGGGTCAAGGTGAAAGGAGCTTGGGAAGAGGAAAAGATGAGATCTTATGTACCTGAGTACTGGATACTTCCTTCGTATTCCAGACTGCCTACATACCCATATCCATGGGATCAAGGTACCTTAAGATTGAGAAGAAATGATATGTAGTTCTGGTTGGTGTGATGATGTAGGAAAACTATTGAAAAGATAACAACCTTATCATAGGAGCGATGTGTCTGTTAAAGGGTGTTATCTGCGGAAAGGAGAAAAGATCGATGTGATTGTGAACCGTGAACAAGGACGTGTTCCTAGACTGAAGTTAAGGAAAGAGTTGCCCCCATTCTGGTAGAGGAATTTGTATGGATGACTGACGAAGAAGACCTAGAAGGTTGCGACCTAGGACCAGACAGTGCAAACTGTTGACACAGATCAAGATGTGGGATGATGACGAGGGACACTGACAAATTTCCAAGCTATATTAGATAGGGAGATGGAAATGCAAACAATGTCAATGGTTTTATTATGGATGGATGGAAAGGTGTGCTTTGTGCATTGGACATGGAGTGGATATGACTCGATAGACGATGGCTGCTAACTCTACACATAGCACCTGTTTGCCAGGTTTTCACTATAGTACTTATCCAAGGTGCCTGTTTGCCAGGTTTTCACCAGAGGATGGATTTTTTTGGATTTTTTTTTTCCTTTTTTTTTTTGCTTTATTTGGAATACTCTGAGGATCAGGCATAGAACTTCTTGAGATGGACACTATTAAGTGGCTCATCTAGAGGAATGCCGTCAAGTGTAGCTAAAGTATGAGCTCTTGATCCATATGCTGCTGTGACAATAAAGGGACCTAACCAGTTAGGCTCAAACTTGCCCTTCTTTTCTTAATCTGCTTGATTTCTCTGATTCTCTTTAAGTACAAGATCACCAACTTGAAACTATCTTTCTTTGATCTTTTTGTTGTAATTACGCCAGAGGTAGTTTTGATAGACATGGAGATGATTAAGTGCGGCACGGCGCCTTTCATCTAGTAGTTCAAGCTCAGCTAATCTAGAAGTGCGATACTCGTCTCCGCTGATTAGGTCCTGCATGGATACTCTGAGGGATGGGATCTCGACCTCTATAGGTAGGATGGCTTCAGAGCCATAGACCAAGGCATAGGGTGTGGCACCAATTGGTGTTCTGATATTAGTGCGGTAGGCCCATAGGGCGAGATTGAGTTGTAAATGCCAATCACGACCAGCTTCATTGACAGTTTTTTTGAGGATTTTGAGAATAGTTTTATTGGAAGCCTCAGCTTGGCCATTACTCTGTGGATAGTAGGGAGTTGAAAAGTGATGTTAGATGTTGTATTGTATGCATAAGGCATGGACATCTTAGTTCTTGAATGGTCTCCCATTATCAGTGACAATGGCTTGGGGAATACCATACCGGCATATGAGGTAGTTTAGGATAAACTTGGCAATATTTGCTTACCGGTGTTATAGGTCATGGGAATGGCTTCAACCCACTTCATGAAATACTCAGTGGTGGTAATGATAAACTTGTGGCCATTGGAAGAGGAAGGGTGGATTTGTCCTACGAGGTCGAGACCCCATTGAGAAAAAGGCCATGGAGTTGTCACAGGTTGTAATTCATGAGCTGGTGCATGAATCAAATCTCCATGCTGCTGGCATTGTAGACACTTCTTAGCAAACTGTGCAGCATCTTGCTCTATTGTAGGCCAGTAATAACCTGTTCTGAGTATCTTCTTAGTGAGATTAGGGCCAGTAGAATGTGCGCCACAAACACCTTCATGTATGTCTTGTAAGGTAGCTTTGGCTTCTTCCGCGTTAAGACATCGTAAGAGGATACCATCGAGACTTCGGCAATATAGTGTATCACCTAGAATGATGTAACGAGAGGATCGACGGATAAAGGTTTTGCGTTGGGTGGATGATAAGTCAGGGGGAAAGGTTTTGTTCTTGAGGTATTCATAGATATCTTCATACCATGGGGAATTGGGACCAACAATTTCGCAGATGATTTCAGTAACGGGAACATCGACGGCTGGTATCAACAATTGCTCGATCAAGAATCTACATTTATGTGTATTAGCTGGCATGTCAATCAGTCACCCTACAGAAGCCATAGAATCTGTAGCTTTATTATGCTCTCTTGGAATTTGCTCAAATATGATGCTAGAAAAGTGTAGTTTGTAGGCATCCACTAGTTGCTTGTAGGGGACCAACTTTTCATCCTTTGTTTGGTACTCATCCGTTACTTGGCGAATGACTAGCTATGAGTCTCCATATACTTGTAATTCTATGATGTCCCATTAAACTACTGTATTGAGACCTATGAGGAGTGCTTCATACTTGGCTATGTTGTTGGTGTAAGGGAATGCAAGCTGATATGACTTTGGAATGTAGTCATTTTGAGGTGTGATGAACAAGATGCCAGCCCCTGATCCATGCTGTGTGTAGAAACCATCAAAGTACAACTTCCACATTATTGAGTTGGAAAGAGTGAATAGATTCTCATCTAGAAAGTCTGCTACCATAGGGTGTGTATCTATCATAGGTGCTTCTGCTAGTTGATCTGCTAGGGCTTGTCCTTTGATTGCTTTATGATCTACATATTCAATGTCGAACTCACTAAGGATCATGACCCATTTAGCTAATCGGCCTGTGAGAGCTGCTTTTGCTAGTAGATATTTCAAGGGATCAATTTTGGCTATAAGATTTGTGTGTTGGTTCAACATGTAATGCCACAACTTTTGAGAAGTAAACACTATTGCTAAACAAGCCCTTTCCATTGGTGAATAATTGAGTTCATATCCCACCAAGGTTCTACTGATATAGTAAATTGCATGCTCTTTTCCTGTTTCATCATGTTGCGCTAGCAAGGCCCATAGGGCCGAAGTTGTAGTTGAGATGTATAATATCAAAGGTTTGTCCGCAACTTGTGGAACCAATACAGGAGGTGTAGCTAGATACTCTTTAAGTTGATCAAATGCTACTTGACACTTATAATCCCATCGGAATGAGACGTCCTTGCAGAGTAAGTGTTGAAATGGTTGACATTTATCTGCTAGTTGTGAGATGAAACGCCTAATGGATTGCAACCTTCCCTGAAGGCTCCTTAATGCTTTAAGATTCTTTGGTGGAGGCATCTCAACTATAGCTTTTACTTTTGCTGGATCTACTTTGATACCTCGACGAGATACAATATATCCCAACAGCTTCCCTGATGTTACACCAAAGACACACTTCTTTGGATTGAGTCTTACTTGGTATTTCTCAATCCTGTCAAAGATCTATCCTAGAACATGTATGTGATCTATCCTAGAAGATTTAGCTAGTATGTCATCCACATAGTCCTCCATGATGTGATAAAAGAGGTCATGGAATATCACTGTCATTGCTCTCTGATAGGTTGCTCCTACATTCTTTAGACCAAATGGCATGACACACCAACAATAGTTACCCCAAGGGCAAGTAAAAGTTGTTTTATGTTGATCTTCTTTTGTTATCTTTATCTGATTGTAGCCAGAGAATCCATCCATGAGAGAAAGCATCTCGTGACCTGCTGTCAAGTCAACTATAATGTCAATGTTCGGTAGTGGAAAGTCATCTTTGGGACATGCCTTGTTGAGATCTCTAAAATCATTACACATGTGGATCTGCCCATTGGGTTTAGACACAGGTATAATGTTTGAGACCCAATCTGAATAGTCAATAGGTCGTATGAACTTTGCATCTAACAACTTCTGTATTTCCACTTTTACTAAGAGAGCTATTTGTGGGTGCATCTTCCTCAACTTTTGCTTGACTGGTTTAACCTTTGGATCAACTATGAGATAGTGAACAACTAGCTTAGGGTCGAACCCTGGCATATCAGCATAGGTCCATGTAAAGTTGATGGTTCTCTGTAAGAAGAATGTGTTAAGATTCCTATGCTCTATTTCTGATAATGATGCTGCTAGGAATGTGGTCTTTGGATTTTGTTCTGTGCCAAGGTTTATCTCTGTAAAATCTTCTACTAGGAGAGCTAACTTCTCTTGATACTTAGATGGTAGGGGAAGGTCAAATCCTCCATCCTCAGGTGCCACAATTGGGTTTTCACCTTTGGAAATGTCCTTTGTTTTTACTATTTTGTGATCAGGAGGTGCCACAGTGTGGTTTTCACCTAGAGATCTTTCTTTATTTTTACTTTTGTGATTGGAGGATTTGGCATTCTCACCAAAATAAGCCATTGGCTCTAATTCCATTACAAAACCTACTTTATGATCACCCAGAGGGATACCATCCCGGAGTCCCATGAACTCAACTAAAGCTTCGTCATTCTGAAATACATCTATAACAGGGGACCCTTGTTGGTCCCAATCGATAAGTTCAGGGTAGACAAGTGTTATGTTCTGGGTACTTATGGTGGAGGTTAAGGATATGGAAGATAGTGCAAAAATGGAGGATTCTGCGAAGAGGTTGGTCATATGGAGGGAAGAGTCATTGATGATATCCTCTGTAGACATCGAATCAGCAGGAAAAGTGTCAGCTACCTCATTGAGGATATACTTGATGTCTAAGGCGTGCGGTACCTTCTTACCAAATCCTAAGCCCTTCTTGTCTAGCTTCTTTGTCACAACAATGGGTTCCATAGTTCCTTGATTATGTTTCCCAAGGCCACCTTTGCCTTTATAGCCCATGTTTTTTACTATCCTTAAGCCATTGCCATATTGCTTAGCTGGTATTGTGACCGGTTCTTTCTCCTTATAGAGCCAAGAAGAAATATCCTCAATAGTTTCCTCTTCCAGTAAGCATCCCTATTGGAATTGGGTTAGAAACATTGGGTGAGGAATAGCTGCTTTTTTATTACTTTGGCAATGGGTGGTTGGCCATAAGATTTTGGAGATAAAGGCATCCGCCCTACACAACAAGATTTTGAGATATCATAAGTGCCAAAGTTGATATCCTGGATGCGAGCTATGATTACAGGCAGAGGATTAGGGTTACTTGTAGAGGCCGGAGTCAGCGTTGTAGGGTCAACATATAGTGGGGATTCAAGGGCTTTGTCATTTTTTGGCACCTGGTTGCAATTCTTATAGCTTCCTTGCAAGACATGACAAAATTCAAAAGGATTGGGGTCACCTGGGATAGTAATCTCCGTACCATTGAATGGGAACTTGAGAGACTGATGGTATGTGGAGGGAACAACTTTCATTGCATGGATCCATAGGTAGCCTAGGATAATGTTGTAAGGCAACTCAATATCAAGGACTTGACACCAAGTTTCAAGCATGACAGGGCCTAGTTGTATAGGCAAGTGGATAACACCTTCTGAGCGGCGTTCAGCATCATCATACCCCTTGATTGTAATACTATGATCAGTGTTGACATGATCCTTAGAGTATCCCAATTGCTTTAGTAACTTTAAAGAATAGATGTTGAGATCAGCACCACCATCTATGAGTATGCATTTGATTTTGCGCTTATGGATGAGAACCTCAATATGAAGGGCATCATTGTGACAAGGATCATGGGATGGGAGGTCGTTCTTAGAGAAGACCACGTTGTAAGGCGAAGCAATGTTACCTACTATAGCTTGGAAATCCACGACTGTGATGTTGTTAGGAACCGAAGACTCTTGGAGGGCCTTTTCTAGCACTACTCTATGTGCAGGTGATGACCGTAGTAGGTCCAAGATAGAGATCTGTGCTAGCATTTTCCCTAGATGTTCGATAAGATTATAATCAAATTGAGCTGGAAGACTAGGTGTAGGACCACGAATGGTGACATGACCATGACAAGTTGTAATAGCGCCATCCGTAGAGTTGCCTTTGATTGTGAGGGTAGACACTCGACTCTCTTCAAAATGACCTACAATGGAATCAAAGGAAGTGGAAGCATGATTGATACCTTTACCTCTATCCTGAGGAGGAGGTGGCCCATGAGGAGGGAATGGTTCCTTGTACATATCGAGGTCTTTGTTCGTGTGTTGAGCTGGTGTTTCATTTTCAAAAGTGATTTGGTTGCCTTCGATGAGATTTTGGATTAGATGCTTGAGTTTCATGCACGATGCAGTTCTGTGCCCCCTGCTCCTATGGAATTCACAATATTCATTGTCTCTGTAATGTGCAATTTTGTAAACAGGTTCTCCATAGGGGGGAGCATCAGGTAAGGTGATGAGCCCTTTCTGCAAAATTTGCTGTAAGACCGATTCAATGGGCACTCCCAAGGGAGTGAATTGATGTTGCGGAGGGTAATCTTGTTCAGGCCGCTCTTGTTGTCATTGTTGTTGGTTTTGATAAGGTTGCCTTTGTTGTTGCTGTTGTTGAGGTGGAGCTTGACTTGGTTTGGAGAGTTGCAGTGGTGTTTGCAACGTTTGGACATGTTTAAAATCGACCATCCCATCGTTGACCATGTTTTTGTTTTTGTTCCAATATTTGGGTTTATCATTCGATTGTTGATGAGGAGCATTGTCTTTCATTTCTTTGAAGATTTTGACCACACCCTTAGCAATGAGGGCTTTTTCAATGTTGATTCCTTTGTATGTGATTGCGTCGAAGGTTGTAGCACTAAGAATTTGCAAGTGGAAACCTAACTCTTGGTTGAGGTTCTGCACAAATATGCTAACAAGCTGTTTCTCAGGAATCTTGAAAGGGAATTTGCTAGCCATTTGTCTCCACTGTTGAAGGAAAGAAATGAAAGTTTCACCATTTTTCTATTTATTGTTGCATAGATTGGTCATGGAAATCTCATGCTCTGCATTGTAAGAAAAATGGGTGGTAAATTTCTCGGCTAGCTCGTTGAAAGACTTGATGCCCGTAGGTAAGTGTGAGAACCATTCTATAGCTTGACCTCCTAGACTGCGAGGAAAGAGACGCATAAGATATGTGTCATTATGTGAGACCTTAAAGCAAGCAAGATAGAATTCCCTGAGATGGTCTTTTGGGTCACCTTTTCCTTTGTACTTATCAAACTTGGGAATAGTGAAATTTTGAGGAAAAGGGATCATTGGTAATGACCGATCAAAAGGATAAGGACGCACTTCTTCTAAAGAGAAGGTCTTCTTGGTGTGGCCAAATGTAAGATCAGATAGTTGTTGTTGCACCTCCACGATTTTTAGCTCCATCGCTGTGGGAGGGTTTGGAAACATCTCCTGTTGTCCTAGAAATGGTTGTTGCTGCCCATACAGAAGATTGTAGTTTAAGCCATGGGCATTGGTGTTATAAGGGTCGTATGATTGGTTTGGGTTGTATGCGTTGTATGTTGGGTTGAGATTGGGTTGGAATTGGATGCTTTGATTTGGAAGAGGTGGAGGTGGCGCTAGGTAAGAATGTTGGCTTTGTGGTGGTTGAAGAAAAGAATTTGGTGGAGGAAAGCTAAAGTGCATTTGATTAGGTTGCGATGGCGGCACATAGCTTTGGGACACTTGATGTTGGGGGAGTTGAGGGTGGCTAGGTAAGGTGTTGAAGAAATTTAGTGCAGATGAACGTTGTGGTGGGGGAACATAGATAGAAGTGTTATGTGATGGTTGAGGTGGATTGATGACAAGCGTAGAAGAATGTTGT
The DNA here is from genome assembly GCA_027924645.1 of Cunninghamia lanceolata. Lineage (NCBI taxonomy): Eukaryota > Viridiplantae > Streptophyta > Pinopsida > Cupressales > Cupressaceae > Cunninghamia > Cunninghamia lanceolata. The sequence goes on from BSBN01001126.1 coordinate 2,898,588, forward strand.
GGTTGGGATTTCATGACTCTAATTGGTTGAGATACATGAAGGTTTGATGATATAGGAGGTGGTATTTGTTGAGACCCTTGTTGCATGGCTACATAGTTGCCCCTGGATTGTAATTTGGTGGGAAACCTATGCGTGATGGGGTAACCAAGATTCCACTTGTGATTGGTGTGGACACTATAGGAGCTTGTTGTATGTTTGTCCGAGCTAAGGTGGCTTGTTTAGCTAGCTCCGCTTGACGTTGGAGAGTGCCTTGTTGATTTTTGTAGATCTCCATAGGGGTCAAAAGCAGTGATACGGCCCTCTTCCCTGTTGGGTTTTGATAAAGGGGATTCTTAATTGTTCTTCCTTGTAAGCTTTGTTCAGGTAAAGGCGTGGTCACCGTTGACATGGTTTGCACTACTTGTAAGGTGTCTTGGGTGTTGCTAGGCTCGCTAAGATTGGATAGATCAAAATCTTTAGGTAATTTAGCTCCTTTCTCTACTAGTAAGCGAAAGAAATGATCTTGGTTCTCGCTAAGGATTTTGTCAATTGCTGCTATGGCCCGAGGCTCTTGCATGAATTCATCAAGATCTTGCTCATCTTCTTGAGAGGATTGACCTATTTCAAAGTGTCTCTCTTCTTGAGATGGGGCTAGATCTGTAGTATAACCTTGTGGCACAAAATCCTGAGGCAGGCCTGTAGTATAGTGAGGATTTGCTCAATAGTATATCCTTGTGGCACAAAATCCGGAGGCAAGCCGGTGGTGTATTGGGGTGTACTTACCAAAGGGACCCTACCTTCTTGGGGATTGCTTGGTTGGTCGATGTGCGGCATGTTCGGAGAGCTGATTGGTTTTGCCGTGGGTGTTCTAGGAGTAACCTTGGGAGTAATGTTGAGACAACCGGATTGTGGTGTGTGAGGAGGCGATTTGTGCTTCCTAAGGCCAACTTGCTTGGACTTCATAGTTTGCTGGAGCCTAGTGGTTACCATGGAATACACTAGGACAAAAGGTAATGTTGGGATTCTGTGAGGTGCTTTGAAAAAGACAAACTCTGATGCATAATGCACTGGACCAAAGGTGCTATACTGTTTGACCAAAGGTGCAGGACTGTGCAACCAAAAGTGTGCTACTGTGATACCAAAGGCGATGGACTAAGCTACCAGAGGCGAGTTACTACTATGCCAAAGGTGAGCTAAGGTTACCAAAAGTGAGCTACTGATATACCAAGGGCGCTAAAGTAGAGTTTTGCCAGGGGTGAGGTACTGCTATACCAAAGGCGATCTACTGTATTACCAAAGGTGAGCTGCTATAATACCAAAGGCACTGAAGTAGTGTCTGATGTTTTTAAAGGCAAAATTTTGATAGATTAGTTTAGTTTCTGTTTGGATTTGTTTGGCAAGAGAAAACATAGCAAACAATGTTGGCAAAAAACAAGGGACTGACACAACAGATAGTGTATGTTCGAGGCTCAAAACAAGCCCAATGTTTCCACAGGTATAAGACAATTACAATCAATGACAAGCACTTTTTATCCCTAGAGACAAGGTTTCATTGCAGTAGATCAGCTCACAGCTTAATACTCCGTCAATAAAAATATCATTCCATAAAGGTGTCGGATATTTTGTATCTTTGCGAGAGACGATAGGTAGGGATATCTCACCCTCCCCTTGGAAAGCTCAAGTAGGTCATAAGAGCTTTATGGCCAAGGGAATACTATCTCTTCTCAAGGGAGCCAATGGTGAGTGTCTTAAGGGCTTAAATTGATTCCCCTTGCACTGATGATTACCACAATATTCGGAGGTAGGTCAGGTAGTCTCTATCTAGAATGGTTCTTAGTAACTTTGAGGGACCAACGCCTTACGAGCAATGCGACAAGCTACTAAAAGCTTTAACCAATCCTACTAAGAGTATCAAACACTTTGCTCAATGTGAAAATCATTTCCACAAAGAGCTAGTACACCTCTTTTCAGTTTGGCACCACAAGATAAGGCTGACGTCGGTTAGGACTTGGCTTTCGCCTTATACCTCTTATATAGTGGTTTAAAGGAAAACTTCACTTAGGGTCGTCCCTTTTGGATGAAGCGCAATCCAAAAGTAGGCCCTTCTAAAGGAAGTATAGAAATGTAAGAGCAAGCACGTCAAACAAAGGTTCAATTGTCCCGTTATAAGAAAAATAAGGTGCAACTAAACTAGGCACACACACATTTGTAGTTTGTCAATTGTCCCTTATGAAATTGAAGTGTTTGGCATTCATGTCCATTGTCCCTTAGAAAATTGAGGTATTTACGCATACATGTCCATTGTCCCTTAAGAAAAGCAGTATGTTCCTAAGACTTAGATTGCAAGAAAAAAATGATTTGTTCAATTTATCCCTTTAAGCATGCAATGTGTTTATAAGACTTAGTGAGATAAATCAAGATTTCTTCAATGCTCGTCCTGCATGAACATGTTAAAAAACACCTATTTGCTCTGTGTGAGTAATAAGAAGCTGCAACAAGTCAGTTAGTTCCACCAAAAATTCACAAGTTAGCAAAAACAAATCAATTTGACCAGAAGCACATTACTGCTATACCGAAAGCACTTTACTATTTTACCAAACGCGCTGTAATACAGACCCGAAGTGTCGTAGAATACTACCAAAAGCGCTGAACAAGATCTAGAAGTGTTGTACCGTGCATCCTAAAGCGTGATACTTTTATGCCAAAAGCAATGTAATGCATACTAGAAGCATCGTAGACTACTACCAGAAGCATTGAAAAAGATTCAGAAGCGCTGTACTGTGCATCTGAAAGTGTGCTACTGTTATACCAAATGCGCTACACTGTCTCAAATCACAAAAAGATTAGCTTTTATCAAAATAACCAGATCCAAATGGGATTCCATGATTGATCTACTATTCTAAGAAGTAATATCTGATAGATCTGAATCGTGAACTCCTGAAAACTCAGAAAATGTAGTAACACAATAGATTAACTCAAATATCGAAGATACCCCTAAATAAGTTAGTTTAGGAAGAATCAAAAGCCAGTTTGAAAGACAAATACAATAGCTTGTCAGACAAACAAAAGATATGTAGCGAATTAAACCCTGTGAACACCAACGAAGTCAGAAAAACCTAATCAGCCAAAAGCACTTAACAATACTACCAGTCACACCATTCTGCATTATTAGAAGCACTTTTCTATATTACCAGAAGTGCTGTATAATCAGCTGAGGGCACTGCACAGTACCTCCAAAAGCGCTGTAAGATACCTCCAAAAGTGTTTTCCTGTGTATTTTGCGCTATACCGTACTATAACTTCTAAGAAAATTAATTTCTCAAAGAAAAAGAGGGATTAGTGGGTCCCACCGGGCGTGCCAGAATGTGTATGAGGAAAAATCGATTAAATCTAAACTAATAAAACCAAAAACCAATCACATAAAGCGAACCAATCTAAGTAAAAGCCATTATCATAAAATCAAAGACAAATGAAAGCTCTTACCAAAATCTGTATTGTTCCCTTTGGAGATGTGTGGATTGCTCAATGAAGTTGTGAAACCATAGCTGCAACAAGTAAGTAGTGTGTTCAAGAGATCAATGTTAAGATATCGTAAGGTTGCTCAATCAACACGTTTTGTATGCTCAAAGCTCTGTTAAGTATGCCTAAGAATACGATTGAAGAGAGAGAGGCTTAATGAAGGAGATGAGGGGGGTTTATATAGGTTTCAATGAAGATCAATCAATGGTCCAAATAATTCAGAAGAATCAATGGAGGAGAACAGTTGAGTAACGTGCAACGAATAAGAAGAAGCCAAGTGTCTTGCTTTCTTTTGCATGAGAGGAGTTATCAAGAATAGAAGAATGAGTTAAAGTAATTAACAAAATGTAATAGTCAGTTAAGTGATTTAAAACAAGAAAAAGAGATTTGCATGAGAATAAGAAGATATTTTGCTTTATTAAATATTAGAAATATTTAGTTGCAAGAGCAAGAAAGCTTGAGTTATTTTAGAGATAACTCAAATTTAGAAGAAAAAACAATTTAAATAAATAATTGATTTATTTAAATTTAGAGAAGATATTATTGGAAGAAATAATTAAATAATTAGAATTATTTAATTTAGAAGATTTGAAAGCAAATTAAATAAATAAATTTATTTAATTGTTGTGCATGATTTTGGAAGAATGATTTTGATTTAATTAAATAATTTAAGAATTATTTAATTGTAGATAAGAGGGAATTTGTTGAATTAATTAAATAATTAGGTTTATTTAATTAATGTGGATTTGATTTTTGAAAGAGGATAATGATTAAATTAAATAATTAAAATTATTTAATTGTAGATAAGAGGGAATTTGTTGAATTAATTAAATAATGGGATATATTTAATTAATGTGGATGTGAATTTTGGAAGGTGATAATGATTAAATTAAATAATTAAAATTATTTAATTGTAGATAAGAGGGAATTTGTTGAATTAATTAAATAAAGAGGATTTATTTAATTAACGTCGCAAGTATGTGATTTAGAAGAATTTGGTGAAATTAATTAAATAATTAGATTATTTAATTAACGTTTAATGCAGGTGATTCGACAGAATTAGATGAAATGCAAGTAGCATGACAACTTGGTCATTTTAGGGTGTCTACAGAAAGTTTTACCATGCAGTGAATAAGATTTACCCAAAAAACAACTTATTTATCTTCAGTTTACCTAAAGTCTTAGATTTAGAAATTTTCTCAAGTTTTCCAAACTTAACTTTTACAGTAGATTGAAGATGGTAAAAAAATTAAATATTGACAAATCCTTTTTAAAACTATAGTATTCTAAAATTTTGAATCAAGATAAATTAGGGATTGGGGTTCTACAAGTTGTTCGAGGGTTCTGGTTCCCCTCCATGAACAATTTGTAGTGCCCCTGCCTTGACTATTGGTCCTCTTTGTCTTCTTCATTTTGCATTGGTTCATGATTCTTCAGGGTTATTGCTTTATGAAATCTTGGTGTTTATCTATCCCATTTGTTTTTTTTTTTACCATAGTCTGCCTAGGTTTTTCTTTTGATTTTTGAATTTAAAGTTCTTGTTTTTCCTACCTGGGCTAGGTAGGAAGTTGAGTGACCTTGCACATGTGAGAAGTGTCTCTTAGAGCATGGTGCTGGCCGAGGCATTTACTCCTCAGCCAGGAGGAGTTATGGAGAAGTGTATTGATTCTGGTGGCTCTGAATTCAGTGGGAATGGTAATTCTGTTGCAGGCAAAACCTTTAAGGAGGCCCTAGACATCAATCATACTGCCCCTTCGCCTGAAGATGCAAGCTTTTAGGCATGAGAGGAGGGACAAGAGGGCAGTGATGGTGGCGGAAGTAGTGGTGGCAAAGGGTAGGAAGGCACCGAACAAGGTAAGAGTTCTGGATTGCATTGTAAATTAGTGCTTCAACCTAGTCCTGGTATGCAATTAGCAATAAATGCAGAAGAGAATAGACTTAAGAATGTGGCTTTGTTCTTTGTTTGCTTGGATTTGGAAAAATTGCTTGCGAGGAGATTTTTTTATAATTGGCTGTTTACTGTGTGAGGAAAAAAGATGGGTGTCTCTGTTTCGTTCTGCAAAATGACTTCAAAGGGGATTTTTGTTATTATTTTGAAGAATCATACTATGCAAAAAAAGATACTTGAGAGAGAAATGTGGAATGTAGGGAATGCTCTATTTAAAGTATTTCAATGGTCTCCTAAGGCCTCTATGCATGACATTAAATTTTGTTCTGTCCCACGATGGATCTTAATTAAAAATGGTCCTATTCAACTATGGGATTTTCTTCCCAAATTGTTGGATTCATTGGGGAAAGTCTTGAAAGTGGAAGATGCCAAAATGACACTGCCCCATATGGATGCTAGGGTGCTAGTGTCCCTTAAGCTAGGAGTAAGTATCCTAGACTGCATTCAGGTAATTCTTGAGAATAAAACTGTTGAGTGTGCAGTTGTAGGCCTTAGAGGTTTAAATTCTTATTTTCTATGTAAATCCAATGGGCATCAAAGGAAAGATTGCCCTATCTTATAAAAGAAAAATAATGACAATCGATTTGAGATTGGTGATATTTCTAAGAATAACATTGGGTTGGGAGGAGGTGGGCATCGATCTGTCCCAGCTATTGAGGCAGAAGAGCTTAAGCAAGTGGTGGTCGAGTCGGTTCTGTGCTCTCAGCCTTCCTAGCCAACCCCCGGGTCTTTGGATGGGGCTTTGAGAGAGGTAAGAAATAGTTTGGAAAAGCTGGTCCTTGATGATTTCTTACCAAATGATGCCACTATTGGTTCCTCAGGTGTGGGAGAAGCTTCTCCCTTCCCCTCTTCTGTTGTTTCTATTCAGAAAGTGGTTTTTGGTGAGGCTAGTGATAATGTGGTGGACACTTCTCCTCATGTTCTCCCTTTTCCCCTTGAAGCCTCTGTTGGTTTAAATCATTCTCTTCCTATCGGCCCCCTCAATGATGAACAAAAGGCTATTTGGGATTCGGCTCTGGCTGGGGGGTGACCCAATCTCTAAAATCCTAGTCAAGGTTTCCTCCAGGATCTCTCCCGACTTTGTAGAAAAAGGATTATCTTTAAGTAATGGGGGAGCCCCTATGGTTATCCCATATAAAAAGAATGCATAGCAACTTGTGATGTTAAAAATTAGAGAAGAATTATTAGCTAAAAAAATGCAAGATCTAGTTCAGGAGATTGGGTTTCCCTCCCAATCAGAGGCTCCCCTAAAAGAGAATGAAGGGGAAGAGATTCGAAGCTGTCCCAAAGGGGTTGGGGAAAGAAAAAAGAGGAAGTATTTCAAAAGGAAATTGGTAGATTGCAAAAGGGTGAAAGCGGGGAATCTCCCCAAACACTTTGACAAAATGGGTGTCTCCAAGAAGTTGGCTCAATGACTATTGGTTTGTAACTAAATCCTACTGTTTTTAATGAAATTTCTTAGCTAGAATGTAAGGGGACTAGATTCCCCAAACAAAAAATATATTGTAAGGGATTTAGTAAACAAGAATAGGAATTTGGATTTCCTTATGTTACAGGGAATTAAAGCCACCGATTTCTAATCAGATAATATGCTCAAATTCATATGGAAAGCCTCCTTTAAAATTTATACTAAGCATACTAAAGGTAAAAGGGGAACTTCTATCCTTATTAATCCATGTTGGGAGTAGTTTCTATCTCAATCAGGTTTCTCTCCCTGCAATAGGGCAGTATAGGCTTGCTTTGAAAAGAATGGTGAGAAATTTGGCATCTGCTCTTTGTATGCCTCTAATGATCATAGAGAAAGGGGTAACCTGTGGGAATGGCTTTCTATGCATCTCCCCAAGATTCCATGGATAGTTGTAGGAGATTTCAATATGGTGGAAAATAGAGAAGATAAGGTTGGAGGTATTAATGTAGGGTGGAAAGGAAATGAGAAGTATTTTTGGATCAGTTTCAAAAAGTCTCTTAATTTGGTTGACCCTCTGGAAGGAGCTAAGAGTAAAAGTTGTGGAATCTGGTTCACTTGGTGTAATGCCCAAGTAGGTAATAGAAGAATTTATTGTAGGCTTGACAAAATGTATGTTAACAAAGATTTTTTTCAATTCAAGAGCCCTAAAGGTGATAATGTGGTCAAGGTCTTACCAAGCTCCCTCTCTGATCACCACCTGATCTATGCAGATATATTACCTATTGGTCATAATTTGGACTCCAAACCCAAAGTTGTGAGCCCTTTTAAATTAAATATAAGGTTGCTTGAAAATGATGACTGTATGCAAGGCATTCTATTAGTTAGAGCAATCATGAAGTCAGTCCATGCCCAGGACAAACCCATCAGTTATTGGACTAATCTTGTTAAGGCCTGTTAAGAGATTTTTCAAATCTGTTGTAAGAAATCTACAATGGAAAGGAGGAAGGAGGAGAGGGACCTCTAGAGGACTTTTTTAAAATATGAATTGAAGTTACAAGAATCCCCATTTGATAAGGAGTTAAACTCTCTATTGAATGCTACAAAGCATAATCTTAGGAAGTTTGAAACCTTTAGAGCCCAAAGTGTAAAATATAGGGCTAGGTTGAATTGGATTCAAGGAGGGGACAAAGGCTCTAAGTATTTTTTTAATCTCTTGAAAAGAAAGTTTAGGAAAGAACACATTGAATCTATTGTGGAAGAAGGAACTAGTTATTCATGCCTGGATGACATTAAGCTTCTCTTTAAAAATTTCTATGAGAACCTCTTTAAAGATGATGATAATAATGCTGCATGTGCAGAGGCTTAGAAGTTATGCTCCTTAATCTATCCTAGGAAAATTGATTTGGAGATGGAAGAGAAGATAAAACAAAACTTATCCAAAGAAGAAATTAAATATGCTATTCTATCCATGAGTGATGGCAAGTCACTTGGGATTGATGGGCTACTAGTAGAATTTTACAAAGCTAACATTGATTGGGTGGTTGGTGACCTGTTTGAGGTATATCAAGAGGCAATCAGTAAAGGGTCTTTGGAAAAGGATATCAATAGAGGAATAATTAATCTTTTGCCCAAGGGGGGTGATAAATCTAATTTGAGGAACTGGAGGCCTATAACTTTGCTTAATATTTCATATAAAATTATTGCTAAAGTGTTGGCAAAAAGACTAGTTGACATCCTACCTGCAATAATCAATTCAACCCAAACTGGTTTGATCAAAGGCAAGTACATTTTAGAAAACCTTATTACAAGTTGGGAAGCCACACATTGGGCCAAGGAGTCAGGGTAGAATGCAAGGATCTTACTCTTAGATTTCGAAAAAGCTTATGACAGGGTAGAGTGGTCCTTTATAATCTACATTCTTAAAGCATTTGGCTTTCCAATGGAATTTTTGATAATGGTAGAAATGCTTTTTAAAGATACCTCAGTACAAGTTGAAGTCAATGGTGCTCTGTCATCTTTATTCTTAATGGGGAGATCCATTAGGCAAGGCTGCCCATTGGCTCCAACCCTATTTGTAATTGCTTCTGAAGCCTTGTTTTACTTGTTGAGATCTGATGCTATTCTTGGAAGATTTGAAGGTATCAGACTCCCTGATGGTAATTCCTTTCTTAATATGTAGTTTGTTGATGGCACTACCTTGTAGTCAATTTTAGAAAGAGAAAATCTAGATAACCTCAAGCTCAGATTGAAGATCTTTTGTTCGGCCTCGGGAGCAAAGATTTCCTTAAATAAATCCTTCCTAATTGGTTGGTCTGATTCCCCTCCTATTTGGCTAGGAATGGATGATTGGTAGTGGGGTGGCCCAAAAAAGATTGTCAGGTTTCTTGGCATTCCCTTTGCTCTGGATCCCTCCCTTAAGCAAATGTGGAGTTGTCTCTTTTCAAAAATAGAGGTTCAACTTAAAAGCTGGAATAGGTAGGCACTTTCTCTTGCTGGTAGATTTCAAGTATGTCAAAAAATCCTTTCTGCTTATACTGTATACTATGCCTCAATGTGGCTTTTCTCTAACCTGTAGATTGAAAGTATTAAAAAAGAAATCAGGTCATTCCTATGGTCAGATGGTAAAGGGCATGGTAAAAAACATCATGTAAAGTGGAATTGGTGCTGCTCTAGCAGAGATCATGGTGGATTAGGATTGAAAGATTTGAAAATGCATGGGATTCCATTCGTGGCAAAGTGGATTATAAACTCCTTGGAGGGCTCTAAGCTTTGGAAAGTACTTGTGAGGAACAATATTAAATTGGCCTACCCTAAAGATGCCCAGAGCTGGAAAAACTTGCATCCTCTAGACCTTTTGTTTGGGAATTTTAGAGTGAAGCCTTTTGGCTCAGTTGTGTTTGCCTCCATTTGGAAGGCTTGGGAATACTGCAGACATCTAGTTGCTGCTCCTGATAGTGACAAAGCTTTGAAGTAGTGGGGTTTTCATAATTTTATATGGTGGACACTAAAATATAAGGAGAAACCCCTAGCTATTATCCAAGGTTGTTCTGGGCGTAAATGGCATAAATTGGGCCTGGTCTCTTTCGAAGAATTACTCTGTCTTGCTAACATGAAAAGTTGGGAAAAGTTGAAAGGTGAATTTGGGATGAAAGACTCTTAGAAGAGAACTTATTCTATGTTGGTATCTACTTGCTCAGTCATTCCTGCCCATCCAAGTTTCTTGTGTGAACAGGAATGGGTGAACAAGCTTAGGTGGAAAGATGGAGGCATTTTGATAGGTTGTGTTGCTAAGAGGATCTATGAGTTACTTGGTGACTCTGATGAGATATTTGAACATTGTGCAAAGGCATGGGGTTGTGATCTTAATTGTAGTGAGTTTAGTGTTTGCTTTATGTCATTTTGGTCTAAGCATTTGGAACCAAAAAAGGGTTGTTTTAGATGGCTGTTAGGATTGAAGAAATTGCCAATTGGTTTTAATAGTCTTCCTTGTAGGCTTTGCAATGTCAATGAATGTTGTGATCATATTTTCCTTGATTCTCCATTTGCTTATCAGGTCTGGAATATGTTTCTTATCAGTCTTCCTAATTGGTCTTTATCTGATTCTAAATGTAGTAGAATTATATTTGGTCATTTATCTGGTCTTAAAGATAAACATAAATTGTTTTGGTTAGTTCTAACAACTAAAATCTTGTGGATACTGTGGAAAAAGAGGAATGATGATCAATTTCAAGGCAAACCTAGAACTCTTGTTGGGTCCAATTGTAGACTCACACACATTGATATTTACTTACAGGTAGTTGTTTCAGTGGAGGATCAGTTGGCCAATCTGTCCATGAAGGCAGATAAAGGGTTCTCCTCATCACAAGTCTCTGAACCATCTCTCTCTGAAATGAAGCAACTAGACATTGATAGAGCTAGACAATCCTCCAAATCTAGGCTAGAAGATTTTCTACTATAGTTCAAAAATTTGCATATGTTTGAAGCAGGTAATATTGTTAACTCTCAAGAGATGTTGCCTCAGGAATCCTTCATACTACACATTGTTCCCTATGCATTTGACGAAGCCAGAATATATATGGATAGCACTGGGGTGGGTCATGGTACTCCTGAACCAGAATGTGTTGCTACAGAAAGTGGTATTACAGGTGTTGAACTAGTTCCTTGCCTTGCAGAAAATTAGTACCAATAGAATTAGTTCTAATTTTGTGACGGAATAGCATCTAGATCTCCTTAAGCAAAGACAGGGTGTATAATACCAATTTTGTAAGATGTAACTTTGTTTATATTATTAGTGGCTATAAGAATTTAATATTGGATAGGTGGCCATCTTGGCCATCAGTTGTAATGACACTTATATTTTTTGTTAATATGAATAGACTATCCTTAATCCAAAAAAAAAAATTATAGTATTCTTTAATTTTTTTAAAGTGCAACTAGAGCTGCATAGAGACACTTCTAATGGAGGCGTCTCCATCAGAGAGTGCTTCTCTAATGAAGGTGCCTCCATTAGAGTAGACGCCTCCAATGAAGGTGCCAGTGCGAGGAAATCTTCCTCACGAAATTTCCCTAGGTTTTTGGCTCAACTACAATTTGCATATCTGGTAATTCTTTTCAATTCTCTGTTGTAATTTAATTATAACCCAGCTATTCTCTAAATGGTACGATGGAATTCATCCAGAATATAAGTTTTTTGGTTTTTCACATGCTAGATTATATCATGACCTTGTTCTTTTTTTGTTTTGACACATATTTTAAAATTCAGGGTAGATTCCTTCTAAAATTTACATATATAGCTGCCTACAGAAAAATCAGTAATATTTGTGGGTATGTGCAGGATCATGATGGGCCAAGCTATACCTCTAAGTGGTAATGAAAATACAAAAAATCAGACTTAATCAAGTTCATGTGAAAATTTGAATGGATTATCTACACAATTTGAAAAAGATGTAAGAACAAAATTTGTAGAGAATTAAATCTAGTTTATGGGCTACTATTTTTTTTTATAAAAACTAAATTTACTTAGTGAAAAATGAATATTTCAATGAACAACTATTAAATTTTTTAGAAAAAAATAAAAAGTGGGTGTTTGTCCAGCCAACCTAACTATGAGCAATTTTTTTTTTTTTTTGAAACTTTCAAAATAAGTAGATGACTTATGCTCGGATGTGACGCATATTTTTTTGAAATTTTTTCCAATAAAATAATTACTTATGATTTTTTTTATTGTGACTTTTTTAAAAACTAAAAAGTAATTTTCCAGCCAACCTAACTCGATAAAAAAATCAGAATTCAAATTTTTTTTTAAACCTATAGCCAACGAAGCATAGAGTGTGATGCATCTTTTAGATCTAAAAAAGGTGAAATGGTTTGAAAGTTATTGATGCTTTTAAATCAGTGTGTCCATTAGGATTTCAGACACACACTATATAGAAAATTATTAATAATTATTTAATAAAATGATAATCAAGAAAATCTTATATTTTTAGAAAGCTGACAATTTTCTCTATAAACCCTTTTTGTTTTATCAATTTTGCATAAAAAAAAAGTCGTCAGCATGAAGGGTGAAGTTTGAAGAAGAGAATGAAACTTGTAAAAATGTTAGAATTGAGGGAAAATCAATTATGACAGCCCCAAGCCTACATACAAGGCAAAAGTGAAGCAAAATAGATAACCATTATTAAGGGATATTTGTTTTGCTTTGGTAAAATACCATTTTTCCTTTTTTATCTTTTAGAAAATGGATATCCATTTTGCAAAACAGATATATATTTTAGGTTGCCCAAAATGGATATACGTTTTGTAAAATGGATATATGTTTTTGGTTGCCCAAAACGGATATCCATTTTGCTTTACCCTTTCTCTCTCTCTCAAGGTGGTCTATCGATATCCTGCAATGGTCATAAGAATTCATCTTTAGCTTTGTGTAAAATGCTAAAAAGTGGTCTATTGATATCCCGCCATATTCTTATGACCATTACATCTAATTTCATCTATGATTGAAAAGGCTTGTCTATTTTCTAAGTTTTGTAAAGAGCATTGATAATAAGATTGTAATGTCCATTTTTAGATCCATTTTCTGCATTTCCTATAATCATGATAGTCTATGAAATCACATTTTTTTGAGGCATTCTATCAAATAGTTAGCAATGCCTTATCTATGTTTCCATAGTTTTTATAAATATTTACTAGAAAGCTACCAAATATAATATTTGATAAGAATCCCCCTATCATTATTCTTTTGATGGATGCCCATGTACCATTCCTTTGCTGTAAGTAAATAAGATAGTAGAAAAGATCATGGAGTTTGGCTATATACAAGTCAACTACATTTGTTTGAAGATTTTATAAACTTTTTCAACAAATTTCATTATGTTATGCATTGTAATGTTGGCACTTTGTAAGTTCTTTTTTGAAATGTATGTAAAGATAAGAAAAGTCTACACATAATAGTTGGTCTCTTGGTAAATGAACGTTGTGGAACTTTATGAGGCATGGGGATGTTGAACTTCACTACAATTTACAAGTTTGTGGATAAATGCATTAGGATTTTGCATTGATGATGCATAATTATTTTCAAAACCTTCATTTATATACTTACGAGATTTTGGGAAGTGGAGTCATGTTTTCAATCTACAACTTTGCAAAGGTTCCACTTTTCCACCAAATAGATTATCATTACTTTTAATCATGTAAGACTTTGGGAATGTTAAGATAAAATTAAGTTGGCAAAAGTGCACCTCTCTCTCTCTCTCTCTCTCTCTCTCTCTCTCTCTCTCTCTCTCTCTCTCTCTCTCTCTCTCTCTCTCTCTCTCCCTCCTAATTAAATCCTATTCTTATCTTTCCTAGTTTTCCTTTTCCTTTCCAATTTCCTTAGGAGAGATAGAGAGATAGATAGATAGAAAGAGAGTCCTAGTTTTCTTGTTTTCATTTCCTTTGTCAATAAGGGAGAGGAAGAGATAGAGGGGAGAGATAGGGAGATAGAGGAATGATAGGGGAGAGAGAGGCAAGAGATAGAGAGATAGCTAGATAGAGAGAAACAGAGGAGACATTTATGGAGAGATAGAGGAGACATATGGGAGAGATAAGGAGATAGAGAGTGAGCGAGATGTCTAGAGAGATAAGGAGAAGGATTGAGAGGTAGAGGGATGATAGAGGTTTAGGGTTGCTTGGGTTTAGGGACATTATTTAGGGTTTTGGGGGGGGGGAGAGAGAGAGAGAGAGAGAGAGAGAGAGAGAGAGAGAGAGAGAGAGAGAGAGAGAGAGAGAGAGAGAGAGAGAGAGAGAGAGAGAGAGAGAGAGAGAGAGAGAGAGAGAGAGAGAGAGAGGTTAGGGTTTAGGGACATTGTTTAGGGTTTATGAGTTTAGCATTGCTTAATTTCAGGGTTTAGGGGAATTATTTAGGTTTAGGGGTTGAGGGCTGCTCAGGTTTAGGGGTTTAGGATTGCTTAGGTTTAGGGGTTTAGGGTTTAAAGAGAGACAGAGAGGGGACTGATAGAGATTGGGAGAGGTAGAGGAGACAAAGGGGAGAGATAGGGAGTGAGAGACATGTCTTGAGACATAGAGAGAGATTGAGAGGTAGATCCTAGATGATAGAGATAGAGAGATAGAAAGAGATAGGGAGATAGAGGTTTAGGGTTGCTTGGATTTAGGGGCATTATTTAGGGTTTAGGGTTTATGGTTTTGGGGTTAGGGGTTAAGGTGTAGAGGTTTAGGGTTTAGGGTTTAGAGAGAGATAGAGGACCAATACCTGGAGATATAGAGGAGATTGAGGGAAAAGATAGGGAGATAGTGAGTGAGGGACATGGCCAGAGACATAGTGAGAAAGATTAAGAGGTAGAGGGACAAAGAGATAGGGAGATAGGGGAGAGATAGGGAGATAGAGGTTTAGGATTTAGGGGTTTAGGGTTTCTCAGGTTTAGGGGTTAGGGTTTAGGGGCATTATTTAGGGTTTAGGGTTTATTGTTTAGGGGTTAGGGGTTTAGGTTTAGAGGTTTAGGGTTTAGGTTTTATAGAGAGAGAGGAATGATAGGGAGATATAGATGAGACTGAGGAGAGAGATAGTGAGATAAAGAGTGAGGCACATGGCAAGGGACATAGGGAGAGAGATTGAGAGGTGGAGGGATGATAGAGATAGGGAGATAGGGGAGAGCTAGGGAGATAGAAGTTTAGCATTTCTTGGATATAGGGTTTAGCGGTTTGGGGCTTAAGGGTTTAAGGTTGCTCAGGTTTGGAGATAGCTAGATAGAGAGAAAGAGGAGATAGATAGGGAGAGATAGAGGAGATAGAGGGGAGAGATAAGGAGATAGAGAGTGAGCGAGATGTCTAGAGAGATAGGGAGAAGGATTGAGAGGTAAAGGGACGATAGAGATAGGGAGATAAGGGAGAGATAGGGAGATAGGGGTTTAGGGCTTCTTGGGTTTAGGGTTTAGGGTTTAGGGGTTAAGGTTTAGGGGCATTATTTAGAGTTTACAGTTTAGGGTTTAGGGGTTAAGGTTTAGAGGTTTAGGGTTTAGTGTTTAGAGAGAGAGGACCAATAGGGAGATATAAAGAGTAAGGGACATGGGCAGAGACATAGGGAGAGAGATTGAGAGGTAGAGGAACAATATAGATAGGGATATAGGGAGATAGAGGTTTAGGGTTACTTGGGTTTATTGTTTAGGGTTTAGGGGTTTGGGGTATCAGATTTAGGGGTTTATGGTTTCTCAGGTTTAGGGTTTAGGGGTTAGGGGCATTATTTAGAGTTTAGGGGTTAGGGTTTAGGGTTTAGGGGAATTATTTAAGGTTTACAGGTTTTTGGTTGCTCAGGTTTAGGGTTTAGGGGCATTATTTAGGGTTTATGATTGCATGTCAAAAGACATCTCTCTCTCTCTAAATCCCTCAACCCTAAATAATGCCCCTAATCCCTAACCCCTAAACTCTAAACCTAAAACCTCTATCTCCCTATCTCTCCCTTATATTACTCTCTCTATCATCCCTCTACCTCTCAATCTCTCTCCATCTCTCTAGACATCTCACTCACTCTCTATCTCCCTATCTCTCCCTTTGTCTCCTCTATGTCTCCCAATCTATCTCCTCTCTCTCTACCTATTTATCTCTCCCTATCTCTTGCCTCTCTCTCCCCTATCATTCCTTTATCTCCCTATATCTTTAGACATCTCTCTCACTCTATCTCCCTATCTCTCCCCTCTGTCTCCTCTATCTCTCCCTATTTGTCTCCTCCTATCTCTCTCTACCTAGCTATCTCTCCCTATCTCTCTATCTTTTGCCTCTCTCCTATTATTCCTATATCTCCCTATCTCTCCCTCTCCCTTATCAATGAAGGAAATGAAAACAAGAAAACTAGGAGATAGAGAGTTGCTTGGGGTGAGGGGTTAGGGTTTAGGGGAATTATTTAGGGTTTATGAGTTTATAATTGCTCAAGTTTATGGTTTAGGTTTTAAAGAGAGATAGAGAGGGGATTAATAGAGATTGGGAGAGATAGAGGAGATAGAGGGGAGAGATACAAATATAGAGAGTGAGAGACACGTTCAAAGACATAGAGAGAGAGAGAGAGAGAGAGATTAAGAGGTAGAGGGATGATAGAGATAGGGAGATAGGGAGAGATAGGGAGATAGAGGTTTAGGGTTGCTTGGGTTTAGGGGCATTATTTAGGGTTTAGGGAACTTATGGTTTTGGGGTTAGGGGTTAAGGTTTAGAGGTTTAGGGTTTAGAGAGAGATAGAGGACCAATAGGGAGATATAGAGGAGACCAGGGGGAGAGATAGAGAGATAGAGTGTGAGGGACAAGGCTAGAGACATAGGGAGAGAGATTTAGAGGTAGAGGGACAAAGGTGCTAGAGAGATAGGGGAGAGATAGGGAGATAGAGGCTTAGGGTTTAGGGGTTAGGGGTTAGGGTTTAGGGGCATTATTTAGTGTTTAGGGTTTATTTTTTAGGGTTAGGGGTTTAGGTTTAGAGGTTTAGGGTTTATAGAGAGAGAGTAATGATAGGGAGATATAGAGGAGACTGAGGAGAGATATAGGGAGATAGAGAGTGAGGCACATGGCTAGGGACATAGGGAGAGAGGTTAAGAGGTAGAGAGATGATAGAGATAGGGAGATAGGGGAGAGATAGGGAGATAAGGTTTAGAGTTGATTGGATTTAGGGTTTAGGGAAATTATTTAGGGTTTAGGGGAATTATTTAGGGTTTAGGGTTTATGGTTTAGGGGTTAAGGTTTAGAGGTTTAGGGTTTAGTGTTTAGAGAGAGAGGACCAATAGGGAGATATAGAGGGTGAGGGACATGGCTAGAGACATAGGGAGAGAGATTGAGAGGTAGCGGAATGATAGAGATAGGGAGATAGGGAGATAGAGGTTTAGGGATGCTTGGGTTTAGTGTTTAGGGTTTAGGGGTTTAGGATTTAGGTGTTTAGGGTTTCTTAGGTTTAGGGTTTATGGGTTAGGGCTTAGGGGCATTTTTTACGGTTTATGGTTTAGGGGTTAGGGGTTAGGGTTTAGGGGCATTATTTAAGGTTTAGAGGTTTCTAGGGTTGCTTAGGTTTAGGGTTTACAATTGCATGTCAAAAGAAGTCTCTCTCTCTCTCTCTAAATCCCTCAACCCTAAATAATGCTCCTAATCCCTAACCCATAAGCCCTAAAACCTAAACCTGAGCAACCCTAAACCTCTATCTCCAGGTATCTCTCCCTTATCTCCCTTTCTCTATCATCCCTCTACCTCTCAATCTCTCTCCCTATCTCTCTAAACATCTCACTCACTCTCTATCTCCCTTTCTCTCCCAATCTATCTCCTCTCTCTACCTATCTATCTCTCCCTATTTCTTGCCTCTCTCTCCCCAATCATTACTCTATCTCCCTATCTCTCTAGACATCTCTCTCACTCTCTATCTCCCTATCTCTCCCAAATGTCTCCTCTATCTCTCCCTATCTGTCTCCTCTCTATCTCTATCTACCTAGCTATCTCTCCCTATCTCTTTCTTGCCTCTCTCCCCCTATGATTCCTCTATCTCCCTCTCCCTTATCAATGAAGGAAATGAAAACAAGAAAACTAAGACTCTTTCTCTCTCTCTCAATCCTCTCTTTCTATCTCTACCCCTCTATATCTCCATGCACATACCCATTAGGTAGGCTATTTTGCATATGGTGGTCATATCCTTTAGGTCCAATCACCTCCAAACTTAACAAATAGATATAGAGCATAATTCTAAGCATCTTTCATAAAGACCACTCTCTACATAGGTGCAACTAATACCACTTTTTCATTGTTTTCCACATTTAATACTTATTCTTTTCCATATTCCAAGTGCTACATGTGTCCAAGTTGTATTGTTTGTCAAGTTTTTAGTCTAATTGTTAGTACTAGCTCTCATGGCTATTAAAATGTTAGTATAGTTAGATTTATCCTTAGGTAACATTAATTTACATATTGTTGTACAAACAACCACACTAAAAAATAACCTTAGCTAATTAAGGTTAATCTTTAAGGTTCTTTCATTTGGTGAGCCTAACAGATCCAGCTAGTTCAATCTTCTTATAGTCCATGCTTAGCCTTCCAAGAGAGTTCATGCCATGTTAACTTTGCATTATGTCCTCACTTTCCTCTTGCTAGTTGTAGTACTCTTTTTTTCTAATCCTATCCCTATATCATACTATTGTTGTTGACTTTTCTTTCTATCTTCATCATCATAGTCCTAGTTATCCTATTTTGAGCCTACCATTTATCCTTAGCCATGTCTTGTACTTCTTATATTCATATCAATTTTAATGACCTCCAAATTTTCCATAAATTCTTCTCCATGAAACCCTAGACCCTCACCCAAATCCTTACTTTCCTAAGAAAATCCTTTCCCCAAACATCATTTGATCATGTGACTCCTTCCATCACTAGACAAGTGCCCCTACTTTCTATTATTCATCCAATACAATCCCAATGTCATAGCTCACATTCCCACACCTACATTCATATACTCCATTCCCCCTATTGATACCATCATTGATAATCATTTTAAGGAGTATCCCTTGAATAATCATTAAACCATGGATTATCCCATATCCCTATCTTACAATTTCCTCACCTTTGAACCCTTAGAAGATGACATTTAGCCATCCCACCCATTATCAATCACACTTTCTAACAATCCCACATAAGACACCTTACCCATCACTTCACCTAGGTCATCACTAATTAAATCACCTCATTACTCCATTGAACCATACCCATACCACCCCTTTCTCACTCCACAACCTGTATTAATGCATGATTCACCCCATGACATGCTACAGTTAGCACAATGCCAATTCACTCTACCATCATTCTTCATATTATCTTATGAATCACCATCCCTTCTTCCCATTCCTTGAGACATCATACCATGACACACAGCAATGGAAACAATTAAAAAACCAATGAAAAGAATTTTAAAAAAAAACCATTTTTATAGTTTCAAAAAATAGATATCCATTTTGGGAATATTCCAAAAATGGATATTCATTTTGGGAATATTCGATAAATGGATATACATTTCCTGCAACTATAAAAATGGTTTTTTAAACCACAAAATGGATATTTTTAACATGCCTATGAAAGTTAAAGTTAGCCAATTCGCGAATTTGGCTAAGATGCGATTTTTTTTCCATTGCCACTGTTTGGCCTACGATGATCCTACACATACCCTTGTATAGCATAAATAAAATACATTTCTATTTCCTTAACTTATCCCATTAATGTACAAGATAAATCTCTGTATGCACAGCATAAAATTTGAAGCACTGAAGGGAATAACTCAGCCAAGATCCAGTTAAGGTCACATACCTTGCTCAATTCACTGAAAGCCAAAACTATTCCTCTGTTCTATATTCCTCTTCTTCCCATCTGACATTCATTCTGATATTTTTTTTTCTCTTTATTAAAGGACTCTTTTCCACTCTTTTCTAAGTTCCAGATGTCCTTTTTCCTTCATAGAATAGTGCCAAGTATTGTTTACAATTTTTTCCAAATTATGGTTTAGCCACACACAAGGAAGTTTGCCAGATGTTACTCAGGGAAGGCCAATGGTGGCAACAAGTTCTAAATTTTTAATTTAAAGTTTTAATTCCTTTCCTTAGTGAAAGTAGACCTTTCCCTCATATTAATTTATGCCGATGGATTAAGGTTTAATATTGGGTTGCATGTGCCTAGGAAAAGTATATTTTAATCTTAATTGAATTCTAATTAAAATAGAAGGCAATTACCTAACAAAGTTGTTTTTTTTCCTTTTAAGGGTGAAAACCAAAGTTACCTATTTAATTAAAGCATCCTTAGTTTTTAGCCACATTATGGATTTACAAAATAAAAGTTAAAGAGAATATTTACTTAATATTACACATATATATAATATATGTATATATATTTATATATCTTATACACATAAATAATGTTTGCGCCAGGTATTAGCCCAACTTCTTATAATGCATGTATGCACATATTCATGTATATATATTCATATATCATGCATGTGTGTATACATCATATATTGAAATTTATACCTCTACACACACACACATATATATATCTTCCATCTTGGAATAGTTCTTCATGAGGTTGTTATTAAGAAGAAAAGAATCAGAGTAAACTACTACCCCATCCCAAATGCAATTATGAAATGATTTTATGTGTGTGTGTGTGAAGATGTCATGTTGGCGGCCTTGAGAGGAACTAGGTTCCTCTCTTCTATGATACTCCCCTGTTGGTAGGGATGAGTGATAGTCTTGTTGCACTCAACACTAGGCAATGATTAGTTATGACAAATTAGCATTATGTAAGAATTTAAAATTCTAAATATGCTACTATATTATGTGTAATCAATGAAATCAAAACGAAAGGTTAATATGTAAATCAAATGCAAAATAACATGATTATACCTTCCTTCTGACTCACGGATCCAAGAGGGAAGGAGTTGCACCCAAGAGAGCTCCTCAGATGTTACCCAAATGATGCAAGATGTGGATTGCTCAAGTGCTCAACACAATGTAGATGAGAGACAAGTGGATTCAGATAGAGATTGGGAATGATTAGAGTGATTTTGGCAGAGGTTTGATGAGATGAGGAGATTGTGGAGAGATTTGGGTAGAGGTCTGATCCTTGAAGAGGTCCTCTTTAATGGCTTAGAGAGGGGTCCAATTTATAGAATTTTGGAGATGAGGATGGAGGGTGAGGATTCATTTGATGAGATCAAGGGCTAGGAATAAAAGTGAATCTTTTATTCCTAGTGGATGAATTAAAATTCTCATTTTGGGAAGAGTGGAGGATAATGGGGGACAACTAAATTTTAAATTCAGTGAGTGGAGGATAGTGGGAGACAACTGAATTTTAAATTCAGTGATTGGAGGATTGTGGGGGACAACTGAATTTTAAATTTAGTGAGTGGAGGATAGTGGGGGACAATTGAATTTTAAATTCAGTGAGTGGATGATGAGGTAAGCAGGGTTAATTAAGTGTTTATCTTAATTAACTTAAGTCTAGGTTAATCAGATAAGCAGGATTTATCTAATTAACAGGGATTAGGGAAATGAATAAATCAACTAAATAAATATTAGGAATATTCATTCAATTGATAGGATAGGGTTGTAAGGTTAAATGGATTAATTAGGTGAATTAATTGATCACCAGGGATATGCAGCTGGGGAGAGTGGATTAGTGTAGAGGTACGAGAAATTGGTTTGCAGAGCAATCCAATTTTAGGTGTCTACATTTGCCCCTCTTTGAGATGGTGTTGCGGCTAAGTAACATCATTTCAAAGAAGTTAGAATATAGAGTTGGATTGGATAGAAAAAAGATTTTGGTTTGGAAGAATAGGGAAAGGTTTGGGGATAATTGGTAAGGGTGATGCCCCCTCGAGAGGATAGGCGGGTTGTGAGAGCATGGTTGTGCTCTCGAAATGGATGAGACAGATTGGTAGATGTGGGCAGACGATAAGTGGTGGGATGAAAGGATGATGATGTTCAGAGATGATTGGTGGATGATCATTGTGCTGAAACTAAATTTGAGCAATCCTAGGTTTGATATAGCAAAGTGGCTATGTTCACCAAGGTATAGAAGACCAGGGTGATGATGTTTATCCAACATTTGCATGGACTAGATGCGCAAACAAAGGGATGATCTCATGCATGCCCAAGATAGTACAACCTTGTCTAGATGAGGGAAGGGGACTCATAGCATAAGCTCTTAGTACAAAAAAGGTATGATGAACCTTAGATGCATAAGGAGATCAATATGCTAGAATCGACCCTATGATCAATCAAGATATGAATACTAGCTTGGAGTAATGAAACCAACCCACAAGCACAGCATACAAAAGCAAGACTATGCCCCATTCTAGATGTTTTCGCCACATATCATGATATAATAAGATCAAGCTAGCTTTGATGTGATCTTTGAATAGGACAAAAGATAAAAATCAAAAACATAAAGACCAACGAACCAAAATAAATAGCCATTGTCTCTCTTGCCAAAATGGATAATGATTGGATAAATTCTGCCTATCGTAGGAAAGATATATCCTAAGGTAGGAATCAACTGATGATTGGATCATGATTAGTTGATGTTGTGATGATTGGATAGATTCTGCCTATCGTAGGAACGACATATCCTAAGGCAATAATCGATTGATGATTGGATCATGTTTTGTTGGTGTTGTAAAATTGGCTCAAGATATGATGGTGACAAGTTATGGTTGATGCTGATTTGATAGTTGATGATTTTGATTAAGGACAATGCTTTGATAGGTGATGTGATGCTTGGATCTAGTGTAAGAGTATGGATGATAGATGTGATGATGATGTGGGATGATGATAAATGTGATGATGATGAGAGTGTGATGGAGCAAGTTTGATTTTGTGATGATAGATTATTTTTGGAATTTTGTGTTTTCTATTGTTTTGGTATTTTTTGATTTTGTGATGTTTTTGGATTTTTTGATTTTGTGATGTTTTTGGAATTTTTTGATTTTGTGATGTTTTTGGATTTTTTGTTTTTGTGATGTTTTTGGATTTTTTTGGTTTCTTGATGTTTTTGGATTTTTTGGTTTTTTTTTGTGATGTTTTTGGATTTTTTGGTTTTTTGTGATGTTTTTGGATTCTTTTTTGATTTTGTGATGTTTTTGAATTTTTTGATTTTGTGAAAAGGGCATGATTTATTATGATGGTTGTCGTGGATTTCATGTGGATAGCCTGTGCACTAGATACCAATGACAAGGGAACACCAAGTCTAGAGGTGAAGGTGATGGGGTTGGATAGGGGGATTGGCGATGAAAAGATAATGGATAGGAGACTTTGATAGATGAATGTACAAGTGATAGGGATGCATGTTAGATAGATGGAAGATTGGGATGAGGGATAGGATAGGTATGTATGATATATGGATGGGAGATGGGGATAAGGATTTTCTCCAAGGGGTAGGTTGCAAGGAATCATATGCCCCAATGCTTAAATAATTTGGAATGATGGGTTCATGTTTGAATGGATGGACTTGGGAGTAGAATGGATGGAGGATATACGTACAAAGGGAGTATGCCAAGAGGCCTCCAAAGCATGTTGTTGATATGTTGTCCCTTGTCTTTATCAAGATCTAAGGTGGGAGATGGTAAAAACAAGAGATGATGGATGAGGAATGATAGGATACATATGGGGTAGTGGATGGGAATATGATAGGATAAGGATACGTGGACATGATATGCAAAAGGGTGTTATGGATGTGGATGAAGGATATGGTTTTGCCCCCAAGTGTAGGGATACAAAATGGATGGAGAAGGGATTACGCATTACGCCCACCAGGGGTTTTCATCATGGTACTTGCCCAAAGCGCCACAAGGAGTGGTTTTCACCATTGGACAGATTTTTTCTCTTTACTATTTTCTTGATTTTTTGATTTTTTGATTTTTTTATGGAATGGGGACTTTAGCGTCTATTTCCATAGCAAGGAGAAGAGGGTCCCATGTTGGATAGCATTATGGATGATGATTGCATGGATGTTGGTAGATAGGAGAAGATGAAATGGATTATGGATAACGGATTATGGTGTGTATAATATGGATTATGCTTTGGACTATGTGGATTATGGTGTGGATTATGCAAAAGCATGGACTATAGGAATGCGACGGGGAAGATATGTAGGATAGTGAACAAAAGATGGAGAAACGGGGGTATGTGGGAATTGCAAGTGGTGGAGGGGAACCAAGACCAATGGTGGCACACACCGTGTTTGATTTTGAAGCCAATGTTTTGGATGGGGGGTGGGTAGTAGGGGGGATCAGGATGGGAGATTTGTGGATGGTCAATTTGGGGTTTTAGGTACCCAAATGGACTTAAGAATTATGGGATTTTTAGATAGGGAGGGGGATATTTGGGATTTTGGGGTGGATTGGGATGTGGATGCCTCATTAGAGTTTGGTGCTTTTTGTTTAGGGACCCACACCATTTTTGTTTTTGTTTTTTCTTGTGATGGTGTGGGTTTGGATAGCCTTTTTGATTTTTCATTTTGATTGGTAGGGATAATATCCTTAGGCTTTTATGCTTTATGAGTTGAGGCATTCAAATTTTTGAATCCCATGGATTTGGGGGAAGCTTCATGTTTGAAATATGTGTGCTTTTGTTGGTCTTGATTGGGAATTTTAGTGGTTTTATGGATGGAGGGGTAAAAAGTAGATTTTTGGATAGATGGGTGAAGTGATTTTATGATTGGGATATTGGGAGTTGGTAGGATAGGAGGTAAAGTGGATTTGTGGATAAGGATGTTGGGAGTTGGTAGGATAGGAGGTAGAGTGGATTTGATAGGGATCTTTGGAGTTGGAAGTAGTGGAGGTAAATTGGATGGAGGGAGATGGATGGTCACATGCTTTTGCAAATGGTAGGATGATGGAGGAGGGATGGCGACATATGTTTTGGAAGTACGATGAGATGCACCATGTTTGGGATTGGATGAATGGATTTTGGGAGGTGTGTGGGTGGTACCAACATGTTTGTTTTGTTTTTCTTGGGATGTATAGCCAAGGCCATGCGAAGATGGATGGAATGTGGTGTGGATGGGCTCTAAGATGCCTTGTTCATGAAGGCCTAAGCCTTTGCCTTGATAGTTCATAAGTTAGAGCATGCGACATGCAATGGGATGTTTGGTGCTTTGGAAACAAGATGTGAGTCCCTTATTTGTTGGAGAAAGATATGTGATAGATGGAAGTTGTTCACCTCCTACGAGGGGTTTACCATAGATGAAGGTGCTTTTTCCAAGTGGATAAGGGGATAGATTTGGGATGGGATTGGTAGATGGAGGTGAAGGATTAATGGGGGATGGTAAAGGGGTGGTAGAAGTTGATGGGGGATCAATAAGGTGATCCATAGATGGGAGGGGATGGGGGATGGGATTGGATGGGATGGTTAGATCTTGATTAGGAGAAGGGGTTGATGTTTCAACATGCTTTAGAGTTGATTCTTGACATGGCTCATGTGTTTGGATAGAAGTGGGAGTGACTTGGATATATGTGATGGGTGTTTGGATGGATGTGATAGGTGTTTGACTTATGTGTTCGTGAACATGGCTACATGATGGTTCTTGAATTATGATAGGGGGTTGTTCAAGAGGTTTGATGGATGTTGGATTGCATGAGGGTGTTTGATTCCTTGCTAATAGCCAATGGATAGTATCCTTCATGAGTTTATGGGTTGAAGAACAATGTAATGGATGGATAATGATGGTGGATGATGTAGGATTAGGATGGGGATTGGATAGGTGGGTGACAGGATTAGGTAATGATGGTTCGTAGATGGGTTCAAGGATAGGTGTTGGACTAGATGGTGGTGTTGGAGGGTTTGGGGATTGGGGGGATTCCTTTACTTTGCTTTCATTTTTAGGTGATGTTCTTTGGAAGAAATCCCACAAGGATTCTTTGGATGTGATAGTGTTGGGACTTGGAAGGTTTGATGGTGGATTAGATGGTGGATGGGTGATAGGGATTGGTGGATTGGAAGATACATAAGGTGATGGATTAAGGTTGATAAGGTTGGAGGGATATTGTGATGGGGGGATTGGAGGATGGGGATTAGGAGATGGGGGATTTGGTTGTTGATATGAGGTTTGGATTTTGGATATAAGGTGTGCTAGATTGGTGTTCCCTTGATCAAAGTTAGCATGACAAAGGTTGGAGGATTGATAAGGTGGAGGTATGGATTGATTGGATAAGTATGATGGCATGGATGTGTAAGGGGATGAAGATTCATATGAGGGTAAAGGTTGATATGATGGAAGTTGGTATGAGGTTGAAGGTTGATATGAGGATGATGGAGGTTGATATGATGGAAGTTGGTATGAGGTTGAAGGTTGATATGAGGATGATGGAGGTTGATATGATGGAAGTTGGTATGATGAAGATTGATGGGAGGTTGATGGTGTGGATATGTAAGATGTAGATTGGTATGAAGGTTGAAAGAATGACGATTGATATGATGTGGATGGGGATGAGGTGTATGGTGTTTGTTGATATGATGGAGGTTGGTATGAGGTCCATGGTGTGGATATGTAAGATGTTGAAGGATGATATGATGAAGATGGGGTAGGGGTTTGGGATTCTCCAATGATGAGGTGTGCTAAGGGTATATCTTTAATGTCATTTTTGAATTGTTCCTTAGCATTAGGATCCATGTTCGCATAGACTTTTCTAATTCTTTGTATGTGTTGTATTGATTCATAAAGATCCATTCTGTGGGAGATAGTATGGGATGATGGGGGATGATGGATGATTGTGATGTTGGGAATCAAAATTTCAAGACCTTAGGATGATTTGATTTGATTTGATTTGTTTTGATGAATGGTTCTCTATGCTTTTGATAGACTAATGATCTTAAGCAAGAGGGTTGATTGGGTTGATTTGATTAGGTGATCAATTAAGGTCTTGGTTTTTTGATTGGTTTGATTTGGATTTGGATAATGATTGGGATTGATGTTGATTTTGGATTGGATTTGGAATATGGTTTGGAAGATTATGGATTGATGTTGGTTGGATTTTGGATTTGATTTGGAAGAGATGGGATTAGAATGATGTGGATGAATTGGATTAAGGATGATGAGGGTGATGAGAATAAGATTGGATTGAATGATTTGGATGATGATGTGGATAAGGTAGGCGATTAGGATGATTAGGATAGGTGAGTGATTATGTTTGAATGTGTTGGAAGAATGAGGTGAATGACTTGTCTTATGTGTTAGATGTTTTAGCTTGATTTGGCAATGTTTAGCAAATGATCACATGTACAAACAAGAATCACTCACACAAGACAAGCAATTTTGAATTTTGAATTTGAAGAATATGATAATGATTAACAAGCATATGTGTAAGACACATCAACATGCCCTAATATCTAGTTTGATGGGGTATGGCTAGTTAGGTTTGGGCAATGTTTAGACGAGGTGGACTAAGAATTGAAAGGGAAATCCTGTCACACAGCTGGGAGAAGGGGGTAACCCACCCTTCACCTTCACTTCCCAAAGGTAGAAAATTCTTTGGGGCTTAGCCAAGAGTGACAAGATTCTGATTTCAATGAGGGTGTCTTTCGATTCAGCCTCGGATGAGGTCATCCCTAGGGGTGATGAAATCCCCTAGCAGGCCTCCTAGGAAAGGGTAAACAAAAGCAAATCAAAGTGAGGTGTTTTTGATCTCCAACGTCACCTTGTGGTGCAAGGAGAGAGCATACACATACCCACTTGACTCACACTCTAACTTGTAAATTATCCCTTAGAAAAATGAAATGTGATGAAGACACGTCAAGCAGTGATTCTTTTTAAATCCAAATTTCAAGATATGATTGAAGACAAATTATTCATTTTAAGCCCAATTTTGATATGTGATGAAGACAAATGTTTGTTTTATGAGCCCAAATCGAAATGTGTTTGCAAGAAATGATTTGAGAGATAAAGGATGAAAAATGGATGCACCTAATTAAATTGTTGTCCAGATTGATGTAAAAAAAGATGCTGATCCTGATGGTTTTCTAGCTCCGAATGATCACCTGCAAGTCACAAGAACGAAAACGGAGCAAGAAGACTAGCCAAAGAGATTGGTATGCGATAATTGATAATTTGATGGAAAAAGAACTGATACAAAAAAATTAAGTGCATAAACAGATTCTTCAGGAAATTCTATGTGATTTGAAAAAAAAATTGTGAAAATTCGATCAAAAATGCAAAAGATATGAGCATTTGAAGTTTTGAAGCATCTTTGACTTTGACTGCGAAAAAATGCTGGAATAGTCACCTAAAAATTTCTTCACAGCTACGAAGTTCGCCTCATCCTCTTTCTGATGAATGTTCATTTGCAAAATTCTGCCACCGTATGACCAAGTTATGTGAGTCTGAAAAAGTCAGCCTCCTTTGGCATGTGGAAGGCAATGAGCATGTTTGACTATTTGCATAAACTGCTACGGTTATCTCCAGGTTTGGTCATATGTCGTAGTTATGAGGCTGGTAGTCTGAGTTTGGCAGTTAATGGCTCAAATAGCCCCCTGGTCACCCATGTGACCAGGGGGTGATCGATTGAAAAAAAAAAAGAAAACAATGATAAAAGGGGCTCGTGGCTTCTTCCTAGTTGTAAAGAAGCACCCGATGCCAAGGGTAAAGGGCTTGAAACCCTAACCTGAATCCTCTAACTTTCACAGTTTAAGGCTACCAGAGGTCGTAGAACGGAGGAGCAGCTGGGGCTAATGAGAAGTGAGGCGGTTGGGAGGGGGCAGGGGAAGTTCTTAGCAGGTGAAGTCAGGTGGATGGGTTTTAGGTGGCGACGACTGGGGGAGCTTTGGGTGGCGACTGGGCGGCGGCGAGTGTAGGGTTTGATGCAGAGGGCGGGTTCCTGTGTCAACCATGTAGTTGAAGGGAAGCGACCTATGTTAGGAGTAGTGGCGACAGGTTTTTTGGAGGCAATAGAGTGTTGGAAGGTCTGCAGAGGTTGTGTGAAGCGGTGGTTTTCGGGAGGCAGAGATCAAAGGCAATGGTGGTCAGTGGTTTAGAAAATGGTGGTGGCGACCAGGCAGCTAGAGATTTTTGGGAGCGGCAGTTTAGTGGTGGCGACGAGGGTTTAGGCGGAGGCGCAAGTGTTGCAGGGTGTCGACCGAGCGGAGAATAAGTGGTTGCAGGGTGTTGACAGGTGTAGGTCACCACCACTGGCAGTGACGAGAGGTATAAGGAGTGGCGACCAGGAGGTTTTGCAGAGGCGGTTTTAAATTTTTTGAGCCTTAAAACCAATATATTAACCCTACAAAATGAATTATCTGTAGCACAGAAAACCAACAAAGATAGAGAAACAATGATGCACAGATCAGTGTGGGGGCTCATAGATCCGTACGGTATGGATCCGTACGATACAAATCTGTACGGTACGGATCCATACAGTACGGACTGTACCCTAAAAAATTTTCAAAAATTGCAGTCACGTAATATATGCAAATTTACTATCAGAAAACTCAGAAACAGCGTTCTGATCGCAACGGTGAGATTAGTTTTAGCCCAAGATGCAACCTGCAACAACTCACCCCCAAAACTTGCAAAACTTGCCACAAAGAGGGTTAGAAAAATGAAGATTTGGACAACAAAACCTTCAAAAAGTGACAATTAGATCCAAGACCGGGTGTGCCAATGTAATCAATGAAATCAAAATGAAAGGTTAATATGTAAATCAAATGTAAAATAACACAATTATACCTTCCTTCTGACTCACGGATCTAAGAGGGAAGGAGTTGCACCCAAGAGAGCTCCTCAGATGTTACCCAAATGATGTGAGATGTGGATTGCTCAAGTGCTCAACACAATGTAGATGAGAGACAAGCGGATTCAGATAGAGATTGGGAATGATTAAAGTGATTTTGGTAGAGGTTTGATGAGATGAGGAGATTGTGGAGAGATTTGGGTAGAGGTCTGATGCATGAAGAGGTCCTCTTTAATGGCTTAGAGAGGGGTCCAATTTATAGAATTTTGGAGATGAGGATGGAGGGTGAGGATTCATTTGATGAGATCAAGGGCTAGGAATAAAAGTGAATCTTTTATTCCTAGTGGATGAATTAAAAATTCTCATTTTGGGAAGAGTGGAGGATAATGGGGGACAACTGAATTTTAAATTCAATGAGTGGAGGATAGTGGGAGACAATTGAATTTTAAATTCAATGATTGGAGGATTGTGGGGGACAACTGAATTTTAAATTCAGTGAGTGCAGGATAGTGGGGAACAACTGAATTTTAAATTCAATGAGTGGATGATGAGGTAAGCAGGGTTAATTAAGTGTTTATCTTAATTAACTTAAGTCTAGGTTAATCAGATAAGCAGGATTTATCTAATTAACAGGGATTAGGGAAATGAATAAATCAACTAAATAAATATTAGGATTATTCATTCAATTGATAGGATAGGGTTGTAAGGTTAAATGGATTAATTAGGTGAATTAATTGATCACCAGGGATATGCAGCTGGGGAGAGTGGATTAGTGTAGAGGTACGAGAAATTGGTTTGCAGAGCAATCCAATTTTAGGTGTCTACATTATGTAAGAAATTATCTACTCCATAAATAGAAAATAAACACAACAACCATCCTAATAATTGTTCATCATATGCTTCTAATCAGATACATCATGTATGTTAATATGGATTAGGTAACATCATTGTCCTATATCATATAATCATATATACAAGTTTGAAATCATCAATACAAAGTCATATACCAACAAAATGGTATATTCAAGTCTATTATCATGAATATAGTGCTATATAACAAAATGGGCAGTAGATACAAATGACAATGGAAAGCCAAGTCTAGTGATGAGGCATGAGAAGATGATTGGGATGAGCGAATAAGGGGATAATGGATTATGGATAGGAATGATTAGTGATAAAGGGATAATAGATGGTTTAGATAGGGTGATGAAGTGAATGGGTGATAGATGGGGGAATGGAGTGCTCAGATCATATTCATGGTATCGAAACCATGGCTAAAGGGAGGATGGGATGGGGATGGTGGGATAGGTGGATGGAGGAAGAATGATGGGTGGATGAAGTATGATATAGGATGGATGGAGGATAGAGGATAGATGGACAAATGAGTTCAGATGTGATCTCCAAGAAATACATCACATAGGAAGAAGATGCCCCACTTGAGATATGTGTCCCTCATTAAAAGGTTTTATGATGGTGGGGACAGATGGATGTTTGTATGATGTGTTTGGAAATGAATGGATACCAAGAGGTGTCCAAAGTACATGTTCTAGATATTTTCCGTTTATCCTTAGTAGGATCACAATTGAGGAAGGAGGATGCAATGATGATAGGAAGATATAATGGATAGGAAGATGATAGGATAGATAGGGAGATAGTAGATGGGAGGGATGGGAGATAATAGGATAGATAGGGAGATAGAGTGTTTGGGAGGATAAGAGAAGGATATATAATGGATGGAAGATGATAGGCGAGGGGAAATGTGCCCCCAAGTGTAGCGTCCAAATGGATGGAGGATTACGCATGATGCCCACAAGGGGTTTTCATCATGGTACTTTCCCAAGGTGCCATGAGAAGTGATTTTCACCATTGGATGATTTTTTCTCTTTACTTTTTTTTTTTTTTTTTAATTTTTTCTATTTCTTTTGGATTTTTTGGATATTTAAATGGGATGGGATGGAGGGAAGGACTAGATGGAAGAGATTTGGAGGAGGATGAGGACACAAACATCTTGTTGATGATGATGTTAGTTATAACAACATGAAATAAAAGTTTACACAATAAACCTTCATTTATCTTGAAAGATACGATGAATTCAAAGAATTCATGATCCCAATTCTCCGTAGATTAGTTCATAATCAATTGACATTACTCAGTAGTTTGATGTGCATTGTTGTTTTCCATTTAGAGGCCTTACGTACTTCAATAACTTCGGCAAGCTTCTTCAATGTTCCTTCAAATATCCTGTCCTTTATGCCTACTCTGCACAAATCTCCAACAATGAAGTTAAATCTCACTATATCTAACCTCAAATATTTATGGATATATATGTTGATCTCCACTCTGATCAGTATTATTTGCAATGAACTTAATGATTTCTAATTAGTTCTTCTATAACTATCTCAATTTTCTTGAAACTAAACTAATCTTTACTTAATCTTACTTCTGCACTATGAATTTTCTTAAATCATGTGCCTATAAGCTGATATTTCCATGATTCTTACCATTATTTGTAATTCTTTGCATGATATTTTCAATTCTACATGCATTTAGCTTGAAATATGCTAATGATTTTCATATGTCTACAAATATCTACATATTTTATGTTCTGATTTTCACTTATCTGTTTATTGTAGTTAGGATGATGATGATTTAATGAAATGAAAATGAGAAAATAGGGTTTAGAGAATGAGATTCCCAAAATTACTTAACTAAGATCACTGATCCACATACATGTTTCGATACAGAAATGAAGAGAAGAAAACTAAATCTTACTTCACCAGGAGATTCCACAAATCTACATGATCTAGTGCAAATATTCAAAAGGAAAAGTTGACAACAATATGCAATAAAATGAAAGCAATTCTATTGAACGTAACATTTCACCATTATATATTGAGAAATCAACTGGAATATTATGTAAAGTTTACAATCAGGATGTAATTTATAGCTTCATCTCCATCTAGTATGCTTTAGAACAAGTACATTTACAATGATATAAAGAAAGAACCTTGCATAGTTCAACAATTCAGTCTTCATTAGTCTTAGTAATTTGATCTCCTATATGAAAATTGGCTCTCTTCTGGTCAGCTATAAAATGATTGACCTCTTTGGTTAGATATGAAAATAATCGACCTCCTCTCCATTCAAATGAAAATCCACATCCCTATATAGAACAAGGATAGGAAATGGTTACATTGATCCAATGGTTAGGATCCAGTCATGATAATCAATGGTTCAGATGATAGTAGGTGATTGCCAGTTGGCAATCACACAATTGATAGAGAATATTCCAACATCTTTGACTTGGTCCACCCTCCAGTTGGCACACAACTCATTTGGTGATATCCTCTTTGGCTTTGGTTCACATCTTCCTTGTGTCTGCAACTTTATTAGGTTAGCTCTCCCTTGGTAGTATCTAGCCTTCTCTGCATTTGCACTCTCTACACAACATATTCCAAGCTCCAAATAGTTCCAATATCCTACAATAGACCTACAAGAATTTAATCACAATTGTTTAATAAACCAGT
Organism: Cunninghamia lanceolata; assembly: GCA_027924645.1. Taxonomy (NCBI): domain Eukaryota; kingdom Viridiplantae; phylum Streptophyta; class Pinopsida; order Cupressales; family Cupressaceae; genus Cunninghamia; species Cunninghamia lanceolata. The sequence continues at coordinate 2,931,680 of BSBN01001126.1, forward strand.
AGGAAAATATTCATAACATTGAATGTAAATCAGGCTTTGAATATGCACACATGGATACTAAGTTATGACTATTAGGTTGAATGTGAATATTTACATATCCAAATGTCCATATGATGTCAAGAAGGTTGGGTCAACTATCATTGACCAAAAATCATGTTATTAAGCCTCCAAATTGGTTTCTTTTCCTCCCGTTTTGGTTTTGTATCTCTTTTTGTATATCGCATACATATGATCATGTATATGTCATACATGCACTTTTACACTATTATGTAGAAAAGAACTAATGACGTCATCGTCATATTTTGACTTAATGACTCTTTCACTGTTAAGCTCACTTTTCTACTTAAATGCATGCACGACTTACCTTTATCCACTTATGCAATTTATTTACCTTTTTGCTTTTTGCATATTCAATTCCTTCTATATGTCCATGCATATCTTATACAATCGTCGAACATACAAACACGGACTCCACCATAAATCCATCATGCTTAACTTTCTAATCACATCTGGTATTGTATATGCTTCATTTGTATCACCTTTTTGTATATTGCATACATGCGCTTTTCATTGGTATTTCTTATACATGTACCTCAATGTACAATGTGAGGCCCCACCTAAAGTTCATAATGTTTAACTTTTCCATCAGGTCCAAATATGTACATGCAAAATATCGATGTCTGGATATGGATATATGGGTGATGTCATCATCATATTGAGTATTTCAACTTCACCTAGGATATGATGTCATAGTTATATTGACGAAGATCAGGCATGTTAGGAAATATGACGGATATTGGGACAAAGATGACCCTCCCAGATGTCGGGATATTGATGACTTCATCGTCATATCAGGTCCTCTTTCTATCAGGATAAGATGATGTCATCATCATGTAAAGGAAGATCAAGGATCTTAAGAAACATGATGGATATTGAGAAATATGAGGGGTATTAGGAAATATGACCCTTTGGATGTGTGCAGGTACATGACAGGCAGATGACCTCTAGCATCTAAATTTGACGTTTGTATATTGACAACTATGCAGATATTGGGTTTTCTATGTCAAAAGCATATATCAGGGATATTTGTGAATATGACTGATCTTTGGGAATATTAGGTTTGACCAGACTTTGACCGAGCATAACTTCTTACCCTCAAGGAATTTCAGGGTGATCCAAAAGGCAAACCTGCTTCAAATTTCATGCTCTTTCACATTATGGGGTTTATGAGAGAAAATTCATACTTTGGAAATTTTGACCTCACACTTTAGGATCTGGGCATGCTTAAGATAGGAAAGAACTCAGGCATATTGACTGATGCTACTTTTACCATTATCACCCAGAGCAAGAAAGCAAGGAAGAAGCCAAAAGGGTTGAGTCCTTGTTTTGCTAAGGCAAAATGGGGTGTGTTGTGTAACGACACAACAAATTGCCACCAAAGAAAACAACAAAATTCAAACAATTCAAGAGATGAGAACAAATAGTACATAATGTTCCAACTCCTCTCAAATATGAGCATCCTAACCTTTTTGAATGATGTTATGTTCATGAATATAATAATACTAAGAAGGAATCAGGTGTGTGCATGTGATTCATATCCTTCATCTTGGAGATAAGTTGAAAACACTAGTGACTGGTGTTAAACTACATAATTTGATTTAACCCTCATAGCCAACCTGGATAGAGCCTTGCTGCCAATAGGCGTCCATAGCCCTGGCAAGATTATCATTGCAATTCTCCCAAGTAGAGCCCCACTGCCAGTAGGTGTCTATAGCCCTGGAAGAGTTACTTGGATGGCCTAATTTTCTCTTTAGATATTTAATATATTTCTTTCTTTTTTTTATATTCAATTTTCATACGATGTCATCATGTAAGCACATTTTACAAGGTGTGGGCACTTGCTGATTAGGTTGAGAATTGCAATGGTAGCAAGGGCAAACCTTTAGATTTTTCACTTAACACTACACTAGTATGTTCAACAAATCCAAGGTTGTTAGGTGTATTATGTGATGATCTCCTTGAACAAGAAAAGTTAACACTGATGAACAAGACATCATAGACCTGACTAGAGATACTTACATTGACATGGGTCACAACCAATGTAAGAACTTGTATTCATTTCTTGAATTTTGACAATTTCACTAGTTTTCTAAAGTGAAAAGGTGAACTATCTTGTACGACCAAAACAATGACTCAACAACAATAAAAGAAAAGCAAACGCACAAAGCAAACAAACTATACAAACAACTAACTACAAAAGGGAAACAAAGCAAAGCAAGACAAGAAAGTAAGAAAGGAAAGGAGCATCTAACCTACTAGACTATATACAATACACTACAAGGCAAACAAAACCCAGGATAAGGCCTACAAATCTCTATATTTGCTTGCCTTTTCAGGATTGAGACATAACAGGGCATCAATTATGGTACTAATCCTAGTGAATTCATCCTTATATTTTGAAAAATATTCTTTTATTCTTGATTCATTGTATTTAACAGAATAATCTTTAATGATCAACAACTAAGGGGGTTCATTATGTTCATGATTGATCCATTTACATGTTCTATCCCCTGAATTTCCATAATCAAAACAATATTTAACATTATTCACTGAGGAAAGGAAAAATACAACCTAGTGCATTTCCTATTTTGTTGGACATGCTTGTTCACAGTTAGCTAGTCCTTGATTTGACTTTATGTTTTCTCTATTTAACTGTATCTCTTGTCCTTCAAATTGAAGAATATATGGCTCCTGATGAATTATTTCGTTATCCATATTCAACTCTGTTTCTTCATTTTGTATGTTCAGCTGATCCTCAAGTTCAGAAAATACCTCAATGTTCTCATCAGCTTCCTGCACATCAGTACTTAGGTGAGTATCTTCATCATCATAATCTGACATAGACAAAATTATCATTTCTAAATCATTTGATTGCAAAGGTGAAACATCATTTAATTGATATGAATACTTCCCTGCTTCATCTTCAAAAAGGTGCTGAAGAGATATATTTTCATGCATAGCAACAACAAATCCCTATGTATCTTCAATTTTCATGAATTGTTCATCCAATAATTCACTTCTACCATCTAGTAGAGCATTCGGTTCTCTTGACCTACAACAATCTTGTATTTGATCATTCAACTTAAACAGGTTAGATATTAAATCAGCATTTACTTTCTTTTCTACAACTCCTTGAGTTACTATCATAGGAAGTTCTTCAGCAGTAGTGTATTTTAATTCACTGATCACTTGCTTACATTTCTTGTCCCAATCATCTTCATTAAAATTATCAAGATCAGATCCAGAGACATTTTCTGATAACAAATCTATATACTTATTCAACATATCAGATATATCAGGTCTAATTTCACATTTCTTTTCTCTCATTGGATTTATATCTTCTTGGTTATCTGATGACTAGAAACAAGATGTAACTTTATCTCCAAAATCTTCAAACCGTACATACCTAGATTTTGCTTCATTCACATGAAGTGAAGAACACTCATTCTCACTCATTCTCATCGTATATTGATTTATCAAATGGTTCTTTGCTGTACTCATCTCCTAGAACTGGTTTGACTATTCCATTCTTTGGATAACTCCTATCTTCTGGTGCTATATTTTCTTGTTGCTTCAGAATTCTTTCATCTTCTTACTAAACTTTAGTCTTGTATACTTCTGAGAAAGGAATCAGTCCTTTCAAAGCTAAATCTAACATTGTTAGGAAAGTTAAACAATTAATTTCACCATGATCTACAGAGTTGTGTATCCTACACCTTCTGGATAAACCAAAATTAGATAAATTTTGAGGATAAAGCTACTCATTTAAAACTTCCTAAAAGAAAGGAATGTCTACTTGGAAATTGCCTTCATATGCATCCATCGAAAGTGAGACTCTATTTTTAAACTTTTAGAATTTTGATGAGATCTATCATATCTCAGAATAAAACTTGAAAACTCAGAAAATCAGGTTAATCTTTGAAGTTTTGAGCTAGATCTTTGTAGAGATATAGTCAAATCCTCTTAGACAAGAGATATTTGCAGTCATTAAACTGAAATGATGAAATATTTATGTAACATTTGTAGAAATACAGAGCTTTCAGTCATGATCCTCCTTCTAGCACCAAAAACTGTTGATGATGATGTTAGTCATAACAACATGAATAAAAGTTTACACAACAAACCTTCATTTATCTTGAAAGATACGATGAATTCAAAGAATTCATGATCCCAAGTCTCCGTAGATTAGTTCATAATCAACTAATGTTACTCAGTAGTTTGATGTGCGTTGTTGTTTTCCATTCAGGGGCCTTACGTACTTCAATAAATTCTACAAAGTTCTTCAATGTTCCTTCAAATATCCTTTCCTTTATGCCTGCTCTGCACAAATCTCCAACAATGAAGTTAAATCTCACTATATATAACCTAAACATGCAAATATTTATGGATATATGTTGATCTCCAGTCTGATCAGTATTATTTGCAATGACCTTAATGATTTCTGATTAGTTCTTCTGCAACTATGTCAATTTGCTTGAAACTAAACTAATCTTACCTCTGCACTATGAATTTGCTTAAATTATGTGTCTATAAGCTGATATTTCCATGATTCTTACCATTATTTGTAATTCTTTGCATGATATTTTTAATTCTACATGCATTTAGCTTGAAATATGCTAATGATTTTCATATGTCTACGAATATCTACATATTTTATGTTTTATTTTTCACTTATCTATTTATTGCAGTTAGGATGATGGTGATTTAATGAAATGAAAATGAGAAAATAGGGTTTAGAGATTGAGATTCCCAAAATTACTTAACTGAGATCACTGATCCACATACATGTTCCGATATAGAAATGAAGAGAAGAAAACTAAATCATACTTCACTAGGACATTCCACAAATCTACATGATCCAGTGCAAATCTTCAAAAGGAAAAGTTGACAACAATATGCAATAAAATGAAAGCACTTCTATTGAATATATCATTTCACCATTACATATCCAGAAATCAACTAGAAGATTACGTAAAGTTTATAATCAGGATGCAATATGTAGCTTCATCTCCATCTAGTATGCTTTAGAACAAGTACATTTACAATGATCTAAAGAAAGAACCTTGCATAGTTCAACAATTCAGTCTTCATTAGTCTTAGCAATCCGATCTCCTATATGAAAATTGGCTCTCTTCCAGTCAGATGTAAAATGATTGACCTCTTTGGTCAGATATGAAAATAATTGACCTCCTCTCCATTCAAATGACAATCCACATCCTTATATAAAACAAGGACAGGAAACAGTTTAGATGGTAGTACGTGATTGCCAGTTGGCAATCGCACAGTTGGTAGAGAATATTCCAGCATCTTTGACTTGGTCCACCCTCCAGTTGACACACAACTCATTTGGTCATATCCTCTTTGGCTCTGGTTCACATCTTCCCTATGTCTACATCTTTATCCAGTTAGCTCTCTCTTGGTAGTATCTAGCCTTCTCTGCATTTACACACTCTACACAACATATTCCAAGCTCCAAATAGTTCCAATATCCTGCAACAGACCTACAAGAATTTAATCACAATTGTTTAATAAACCAGCAGGGAAATATTCATAACATTGAATGTAAATCAGGCTCTGAATATGCGCACATGTATACTGAGTTATGACTATTAAGCTGAATGTGAATATTCACATATCCAAATGTCCATATGACGTCAAGAAGGCTGGGTCAACCATCACTGACCAAAAATCATGTTATCAGGCCTCCAAATTGGTTTCTTTTCCTCCTGTTTTGGTTTTTTATCTCTTTTTATATATCACATACATATGATCATGTATATGTTATACATGCCCTTTTACACTATTATGCAGAAAATAACTAATGACGTCATCATCATATTTCGACTTAATGACCCTTTCACTATTAAGCTCACTTTTGTACTTAAATACATGCATGACTTACCTTTATGCACTTATGCAATTTCTTTACCTTTTCACTTTTTGCATATTCAATTCCTTGTATATGTCCATGCATATCGTATACAATCACCAAACATACAAACATAGACTCCACCATAAATCCATGATGCTTAACTTTCTAATCACATATGATATTGTATATTCTTAGTTTGTATCACCTTTTTGTATATTGCATACATGCACTTTTCATTTGTATTTCTTATACATATACCTCAATGTACAATGCAGGGCTCCACCTAAAGTTCATAATGTTTAACTTTTCCATTGGGTCCAGATATGCACATGCAAAATATGGATCTCCAGATATGGATATCTGGGTGACATCATCATCATATTGAGTATTTCAACTTCGACTAGGCTATGATGTCATAGTCATATTGACGAAGATCAGGCATGTTAGGAAATATGATAGATATTGGGAGAAAGATGACCCTCCCAGATGTCAGGATATTGATGACGCCATCATCATATTGGGTCCTCTTTCTATTAGGATTAGATGACATCATTGTCATGTAAAAGAAGATCAAGGATCTTAAGAAACATGATAGATATTGAGAAATATGAGGGATATTAGGAAACATGACCCTCCAGATGCGTGCGAGTACATGACAGGTAGATGGCCTCTAGAATCTAAATTTGACGTCTACATATTGACAACTATGCGGATATTAGGTTTTCTATGTCAAAAGCATAGATCAGGGATATTTGTGAATATGATTGATCTTTGGGAGTATCAGGTTTGACCAAACTTTGACCGAGCATAACTTCTTACCCTAAAGGAATTTTAGGGTGATCCAAAAGGCAAACCTACTTAAAATTTCACGTTCTTTCACATTATGGGGTTTATGAGAGAAAACTCATACTTTGAAAATTTTGACCTCACTTTAGGATCCAGACATGCCTAAGATAGGACAGAACTCAGGCATACTAATTGATGCTGCTTTTACCATTATCGCACAAAGCAAGAAAGCAAGGAAGAAGCCAAAAGGGTTGGGTCCCTATTTTGTTAAGGAAAAATGGGGCATGTTGTGTAACCACACAACACATTTGTTTCCATGGTAAGGTGGAAGTGTCCCATTTGGATAGATGTGGTGCATAGACCATGCCAAGTGTGATTAAATGCGCATGTATGTAGGTAGACAGTTTGGAAGTGATGGAATGGATGGGAGATAGTGGATTATGAATGGAAATGGATGATGGATGGATTAGACAAGGGATGAATGGATAGATGGATATGCGAAAGCATGGACCATAGGGATGTGATGGGGAAGATATGTGGGATAAGGGATATAAGATGGGAGGATGGAGGCATGAGAGAATGTCATGGGGTCGAGGGGAACCAAGACCAATGGTTTCACACATGATAGTGGATTTGGAAGCTTATATTTTGGATGGGGAGTGGGGAGCAATGGGGATTTGGGATCCATGGTGGATTTGCAGGATCAGGATGGGATATTTGGGGATTGTCAATTTGGGAATTTAGGGACCCAAATGTACTTAGGACTTTTATGATTTTTTGATGGGGAACAAGATTTTTGGGATTTGGGGATGGAGTGGGATTTGGATTCTCCACTTGGATTTAATGCTTTTTGCTTGGGGACCCACACCATTTTTCATTTTTTCTTTTGGAGGCGTGGGCTTATATGGCCTTTTGGATTTTGGATTTTGGTTGGATTTTGTGTATCGATGCCCTACGCCATGATAATCTTTAGGCTTTTGTGGATTTTGTGCTTTATGTGGGGAGGCATCCAAATGATTATGTTTGAATCCCATGGGTTGTTTGATAGCTTCATGTTTGGATGTTGTGTGTATTTGTTGATCATAATTAGGGATGTTGGGGATAATGATTTAATAACATGTAATAGAATCTTGAAATTTAGAAATAACATAAATGAAAGTACTTAGTTGATTTTGATGGCTAATCTAGATATTATTTTCTATTTTAATTGTAACTTTTAAACTATAACTTAGAATCAAAACTTCTTATATGTTGGAAGCAAAATGATGAAATTTAAACTATATTTCTTTCATAATTTGGTTGGATTGATTTCAAGTGACATGGGTTGAATCCTTAGTGACACATATATGATCTTCCACATGAATTTGATCTGTGTTGCATGGATTTGAATTGACAAAATGTTTGCTTGAGTAACTTGTTCACTTTTGCCTCTGTGATAAATAAATGTGTTAAGGTGGTGTCTAGGGATATCGTTGGAGAGATTATTGACTCAATAGGTGATCATGTTCTCCTAGGTCAACTCCATTAGCGGGTTAGATTAATGTTAATGAGAAATATTAAATACAACATTCACCAACATCTAGATGATCTATATGTGGATGCAATTTTCTTTTTGCCCATTAGGAAATTAAAATTATGTGCTCTAATGATTTTTGCCTTGTAAATTCATATGAATTAATTGTGCAATGAATGTCTTTAAATACCATGACATAATAACATGTCATAGAAATGTATGTTAAGTTGGCTCATAACAACTAGTAGAAAGGAATGGAAAAGTTGAATTTGAATTTGAATGTTTGTATTTTGGATTCATTTCCACGTTAGGATTGAACCTCATCAATCCTATCCCACACAAATGGACCTCAAAGATAAAATAGTGATTTTAAGGCATGGAGCAAATATATTATGGTAAGTATGAGTGTGATTACAATAGTGAGAGATAAATGATGAATGTATCCAAATAAGTGTAAACAAGAGTAAATAAGGATGGATGGGGATCGAGCTATTAACCAAACCTAACACAAAAATGTGCCACTTCTCAATATATAATTATATTTGAGATATTCCACCAAAATAAACACAAAACTATATTAAAAATAACATAAATATACAAATTTCACCATTACAAATATATATGAATTTATAAGAACATAGTGTAGAATGGTATGGATTTATTCCACATCTTTGGAACATATCTGCACCGTTCCATATGAAAAACCCTTAAGGACTAGGTCTATGTGTTCAGTAGTCCACGACCGGGGCGTCAAATAATAATATTCAAATTATTGCCTTAAGCAATTCTAGCTTAATGTTCCCCAGATTTGGCAAAAACCATGGGAACTCTTCCACTATGTATAACGAACTCGAAGCATTATCCAGGTGAAGTTGCCCATTGTTTCGAATTTAGCAAACCAAAACTAGAACAAGCCAAGTTGTTCTTTGTGGGTTATACCAGCAAACCATTGCCTTTATAAGGGAGGTTGCCTTTCCTCCCTTGCTCTTCATGCCTTTACCATCTTCACTCTCCTTCTGATCTATGTTTTTCGCTTCCTTCGCTTCCATCTATTTCTTTCTTTATTTATTTTAACTTTTAATATAACACTTAACAAATTTATGAAAGAAAATAAAATAGACATTTTGTGGGCTTGCATTAAATATTTTTTAAAAAGAAAACTAAATGCATATAATCAAGGATTCTATGGGTGTTAATTGACCCCATGTCATGTGCCATGTTTTTTTGGGAATATATATTATGATATTTGTAAATTGTAAAAAGCAAATAAAATAACTTATGATGAAAAATTATTTAATTTTTTTTTTTTAATATTGTAGCAATATGAAATGATTTATCATACACCATTAACACCAACTTAAAGCAAATCCAAAATAATTTTGAGAGATGATTATTTAAATATTTATCAATAGTTATTTTGATTATAATTTCTTTGCAGCTTCTTGATTTTTATATTTATTTTGTGCTTATTCCTTCTGTAATTGATGATTTTAGTTTTGACTTCTTTGTTTTGGCTCCTTCCTTGTTCTACTATAAATTATCTAATTGTCAAACATTTATGTTATACATATATACGTTTTAATGTGTTTCTTCCTTTTGTAATTCATGATTTTATTTTCAACTTCTTCTTTTGGGTCCTTCCTTGTTCTGCTATAAATTATCTAATTGTTTTTGGTATTGGAGAGTTGTCAAACGTTTATGTTATACATGTTTTAATTATTAATTTGTATTTGTGGGCTATGTTTTTGTAATGTTTATGATTATTCTTAAAATTTGTTTTCTTAACACACTCAGGCCATTACACTCCACGCGTAATTATTTATATTATTTCATTAATATTTAAATATTAAATTTATAAATAATATATATACAATGAATCAAAATTAAATAATCTCATTAATATGAATATTATATTAATATAAATATTACAATTTTGGTTATAATATTTGCATAGATCTAAAGAAAAAATATTATTGGTTTAACATTAAAAAAATATTATTTAATTAAACAAGTTAATCTCTTAATATTGCCACCTCCTCACTTCATTCCATTCCATACCTATTTTTCTGCTAGATTTTAGTGTGTTTAGTGTGTTTGTTTTACTTAAAATAGTATTTCTGTAAACTCTGTTCTTAAGAGATCAAATTTTGAACCAATCACAACACAGATAAATGATTTTCTAAATAATTTTTGTTAAAATTTTCTCATATAAATTTAAGAAAAAATAAAATTTGTAAAGTGAAAAAATAAAGTGGTTTACTCTAAATAGATTAATCACTAAAGGCAGGTACTAAAATACAGATACAAATTTTACCATTACAAATATATATGAATTTAAAAGAAAAGCACACAGCGTAGAATGGTATCGATTTATTCCAGACCTTTTGGAACGGATCTGCACCGTTTCATACCTCTTTATGTTTCTGCGTGTTTAGTAGTCCACGCCCCGCGGGTCAAATAACAATATTCAAATTATTGCCTTATGTTTCGCAATCAATCAATTCAACTGTTCCCCGGATTTGGCCAAAACCATGGGATAACATACTGTTCGACTCTTCCATCGCCTATAACGAACTCCAACTATTATCCAGACGAAGCTGCCCATTGTTTCCAATTTAAAATACCAAAACCAAAGCAAGCTAAGCTGTTGTTTGTGGGCTCTACCAGCAAACCATTGCCTTTATAAGGGAGGCTGCCTTCCCTAAAATTCAACTCATTTGCATATTCATTATATTTGTGCAAAGGAGATTTAACAACAAAAGAAATGCCAAGCGCTACTGAAGGCCAGGTTATTACATGCAAAGGTAAGTTGAAAGCTCGTCTTTCCATTCCATTCTGTCAAATTTTTGTAATGGATGGAACTGAGTTAAATAGATATTGGTATTTTGTTTTTAAATAGTTGATTATAATATGCTAAACATTTATTTTGATTCTAAAGGACCCAAAAATGGACCTTAATCCTGTCTATGAGGATTGAGGATTTGTACCTTGGTGTCATTGTCAATTCTATTTGAATACCAGAGGTTTATCTTTTTTAAGCAAATCAAATTTTGTTCTGTGAGCAGCTGCCGTGGCCTGGGCAGCAGGGGAGCCCCTTAAGATTGAACATGTCCAAGTCGCACCTCCGCAGGCAATGGAAGTCAGGATCAAAATCTGTTACACTTCCTTGTGTCGCACAGACCTTGTTTTCTGGCAAGCAAAGGTCAGTGCCTCCATTAACTATCAAGAAGCTAAGAATTTATATCTTCTGAATCTAAATGGTGCTCCTCTATTGCAGGGCCAAACTCCTCTTTTTCCACGCATCTTTGGACATGAAGCAGCTGGGTAGGCTCCCTTGTCTTTTTATAAATCTATCTCTAGAACAAAATAGATTACTACATCTGAATCAATTTCCAAAAAAAAAGAGCGAATAGAGTAACATATCTTACCAAGTTTTAAAATATAATGGCAATTGGGGTTTAATTATATGTATAATTGGGGTTGATGCATTTCAGAAGGGCTTATCAATCAGGCCTGTTTACATATTTTATAAAATAAAATATATCACCTGGGCTTCTACGTCAATTGCTCATCATTCTTTTTTACCATTTTATTTTTCTTTTTAATATAAAGATAGTGATTGTAATAATGTACAAAGTGGGCTGGCAGGTCAATTGCTGATCACTCTTTACCATTGATAAATGTGGTCAAGAGTTGATCCAGCAAAAGTGAAGATTTTTTTAATTTTAAGAAAATTGCAAAGATGCCTGATTGTTACATGGCTTTTTGGTGGAAATAGCAAGTTTAAACAGTTACAAGTTATATGTGGCTGTTTAAACAGTTAAAAGTTACATATTGACCACAACGTGCAATGTGCTGACTGTTTAAGCTCTTCTGTTAAATAGAAGTGTGCAACTCAAAAGTGGTGTGAATTGTGTGAATTAGATAACAGTACTTAATTAGGTGGTTGAACTCACTAAAACGGATTTCTTACTCTGTTGGAAGTTGTGAATGCAGAGTGGTAGAAAGTGTGGGAGAAGGGGTAACTGATATGAAGGAAGGTGACAATGTACTGCCTGTATTTACAGGGGAATGCGGAGATTGCAGGCACTGCAAATCAGAAGAAAGTAATATGTGTGATCTGCTAAGGATCAACACAGAGCGAGGAGTTATGATTAGTGATGGCAAGTCGAGGTTCTCCATCAGGGGACAACCCATTTATCACTTCCTGGGGACATCCACATTCAGTGAATACACCGTTGCACACGTTGGCTGTGTTGCCAAAATAAATCCTGCAGCTCCTCTCAGCAAAACCTGTATTCTCAGCTGCGGTGTCTCCACAGGTCAGTTAACATTATTAATCAATTGATATCATAAGTATTGTTGGTATTGTTCAATGTTTATGATGGATGTACGTAAACTTCTGTGTGAAATCAGGGATGGGAGCTACATTGAATGTGGCCAAACCTAAGAAGGGTTCAACCGTAGCAATATTTGGTCTTGGAGGTGTTGGGCTTGCGGTAAGAATTAATTCATTAGGATTGAAAATAGATTTTTTTGATAGATTATAGATGTGTAATTATGTATATCTATATGAGCAGACTGTGATAGATTCAAATCTCTCAATTGAGTGTTACTTTTTATTTTCTTAAGGCTGCTGAAGGAGCAAGAATTGCCGGAGCTTCCCGCATTATAGGCATCGATTTAATTCCTGGAAGATTTGAAAAAGGTGCTAAGTACATTGATTTGGAAAGGATTAAACAACAGGTACATTGTGATCAACATGTTCGTTGTTTAGGTGGGATTGGTTTCCAATAAACAACTGGTAAGTTGACCACAATATGCCGCTGGTTACCTCGAAAGCATTAGTACATGGTTTAATTAAGGAAATCATATTTTATCTATGTTGTATTCTCTTCTCTAACAAGGTCTTGTTGTCAATCTTTGTTTTGCTTTTTCTTTTCAGCAAAAGAGTTTGGTGTAACAGAATATATAAACCCAAAAGACCATCAGAAACCTGTTCAACAGGTTCGTTTAGGTCATGCTTCATGCTGTTTTAATGACATAATATATAGCCTTCCCTCAATTTTCATAGTATAATGTTATAATCTAATCTTTTATGCTTCTCCACTGTTGTATGGATCTTGTTCTTTTGTTGTATTTAAATGCAAAAAATATTGATGAATTTCCCCTTTTTAAAATTCAGGTAATTGCAGAAAGAACTGATGGAGGAGCAGACTACAGTGTGGAATGCACAGGGAATATTAATGCAATGATCCAGGCTTTTGAATGTGTTCACGATGTATATACTCTTCCCATATATTACGAAAAAGCTCTCTCTTTCTATTAAAAAAGAGCAGTAGTGTGACTGTTTAAACTCTTCTGTTTGCATATGCTTAAATGCTGCACTGACTGACTTAAATTAATCTTTGTTTTTGATTTAAGGGGTGGGGCGTGGCTGTCTTAGTAGGAGTGCCTCATTCAGAGGCAGCTTTCACAACTAGTCCTATAAACTTCCTCAATGAGAAAACATTAAAAGGAACATTCTTTGGGAACTATAAGCCCAAGTCAGATCTGCCAGGTCTAGTGGAAAAGTATCTTAGTAAGGTAAATATTTATTTACTCGCTGATGATTGTATAAAATTTTCTATTAACAAGCCTACAAACACCTTTCTATATAATTAAAGCTTTGAGATTCCTTTATGATGAAAAAACATTGAATTAGTTGTGTCATGATTTTTAATGTTCCCCTGTTTCTAATGCCAACTTAACTTACCCACCGGTTTTTTTTGCAGGAGCTTGAGCTGGAGAAGTTCATTACTCATGAAATCTCCTTTGCTGAGATCAACAAGGCGTTTGATTACATGGTGCAAGGAGAGAGCCTGAGATGTGTGATTAAACTGGAAGACTAGATGGTGAAGGAGTGTGGAAGGTTTTGGCTTACTCATAGATGTCAATCGTTGAAAGACATTGGAGGATTTTTTACATGACTGTAAATTTGAATAAAACCAGCTAGAGTGATTTGAGATTATTGTAAAGTATCTGGCATCATTAGATGCAGACATGAGGTAATCACAAGTTTAGTTTTTATTTGTTATTTCAATTTGATGATGAAGGCAAGTACATAGTAGTCGATGTCATAAATCTATATTCACGTGTTTTAAACACTATTTTTATTTACTTTTAAGTTGTTTTATTTTCTATTTAAAATTAGAATGCTATTAGAGGCATTCTATAGTATAATAGTGGCATCATTGAGCAATATATGGGTGTATATAGATATATCAAAACACAACAGATATATATGTTAAGAAAAAAATAAAATTGTAAATATAAAGAATTAAAACTATAAAAGAATTTTTAGGTAAATAAACTAAAATAATTTTAAAGAGTTCTAAAGTAAAATAAAATAAAATAACTCTAAGTAAACAATGTAAATAAAATAAGAATACTTTGGCTTCTTTTATATAGATTTTTTTAAAGTATGTTAGTTTTATTTGTAGTAGTTGTGGTAGTTGCAACATGTAAGGGGTTAAATCAGTCCCAATATATTATTTTAAAATAAGTAAAATGTTCCTTATGCCCTTCAAGCTTATGACACAAATCTACATCTTAATTGTTTGATTATTAAGCCTTTGCTGAGCCACCCTTTCATAGATGGTTGCCCCTTGCATCTATTCATATTAATGAGGCTACACTTACAATAAAAGCAATGAAGCAAAGAAAAGCATAAAAGATCATAAAATATTTAAAATTAGGGTTGAAACATATATCTATTACAAATTGATTGTTAGGGTTTATTTTTTATCTTATAATTTTAAGTATAGTTCTAAATTCTCTTCTCCATTAATCTCATCAACCTTCTAGGTTTTATTTAAATCTCAAATCTCATTGGTGGTTGATCTTCTTCTCTCTATTTTGAATTAGGTTTATCAAATGTTTTAGTTTTAAGGAATTTAGTTTGTTTGTAGGGTTGTAATCCATTAGTTCACTAGTACATTTATACATGGAAGTTTTTAGAAATTATTTTATTTTTTGATGGTTTGAAGAAACAAATAAGAGGATAAATAGTTGTGCTAAAAGCAACATTTATGGTGTTTACTAGTACATTTATATGTAACCCCAAATCATAAACATTAGTTATGAAGGAATTTTAGTTTTGGATTATTGAATGTTTGATGTTAAAATATTGCATTGGGAAGCCAAAGCATTTGAATATTGTGTAATATATATTATCCTTTGGTAGGTTTCACTATGTTACAAAATTACACAAATAAATTATACTATTCTAGAAATTCTGACATTGCATTGGGATACCAAAGAACTTGAATATTGTGTAAGATATATTATCCTTTGGTAGGTTTCACTATGTCACAAAATTACACAAATAGATTTTGCTACTCTAGAAATTCTAAGAAAGGGAAAGTAAACTCATTGGATTTAATTAGTAATCTCACTATATTTAAGAAAATCATTTGTGTATGCAATGAAAATTCAAGCATTTAGAGTTTGAATTAATTGTAATATTTTGTGTGTATGTTTTGAAACCTCCAAGAAAAGTATGTTGCTACAAGTAGAATGAAGTAACAGTAACCTTGTCCATTGTCAAAGAATAGAGAATAAAAAAACATAAAAATCACATAAACTTAATAAAAAAATTCACATAAACTTGAAATATAATCCACCATCAAAAGAAATAATATGTGGAATGAATCCTAAAAAGATTAAACATTATTCATTTAAATTTTATTTTGTATATATGAGACTCAAACATGTAGGAAAGCCAAATCCTAGCACTATTATAATCATAATCATAATCATTGCTTGTAGCCTAATTAAAATAGCTTTTTGGATGAACTCCCTAAATAATGCCATTTGAACTCTTAACTTTGTAATATCAAGTATACTATAGTTCATGTGACGATGATCTTTCCTATTCAATCCATGGGTCATACCAAGTTATCAAATCTACAAGAATATTAGCTATTTTATTTACTATCCTTTTTGCATGGTTGAAGTTAATATTATTAAATCTATTTGGTACATCAAATAGTAAAAACGCATCAAATTTTGGTTGCAATTTCATACTCTTATGTTTTTGTTAGAATTAGGGTTCTAGGGTTAGGGTTAGAATTAGTAATATGTGGATAATTTTATCTAAAAGGATATATGCAATATTTATGAATTATAAATGAAAGAAATTTTGTAATATGTATCAATTTAAACACATGACACAAAATGGTTCTACAAAAACTTTCATACTTAGAAAAAATCATTTAAAAACACATGGTTTATCTACAAAACATATTCTTGTTCAAATTATGAAATATAATTTTTTGGTTTTTTGGTTTTTTTATCTTCTTTTAATCAGAACTTTGTATTGCATCTACCTATCATAGACCCTTCAATGTTTTGAGACTAAAAGTATTTTTCCATTTTTGCAATCTATTTTTTCCCTTTGAATTCTTAGTCATATTGTCACCTTTGTTTGTTTCATCTCACAATAGCATAGTTTGCATATGCAATCTAAGTTGGGCTTTGATACTCCTCACCATGATCATGCATTTTTACACAAGTTGTTAAAAGGTCATTGTATCATAATAATTCTTCAAATAAATATCATTGTGATAATACTAAATACCCTCTAGTGGCCTTCTTCACTAGCCCAAGATTTGAATACTTGGGTAATTGCATCATCTGTTTGCTTTTTTATCTATATAATCCTTTTTATATATAGACTTTATACAATCCCTTATAGAAGTATAAATATTGATAAACTAATAATCTTATCTAAACTCTAAAAATGAATACAAATAAAAAAATGCTAAAATCAAATTATGTCAGCAACTTTTACTAAAAATTTTCATTTCTACATACTAATTCTCTCATGAGAGACAAATGAATCCAAGCATGCGATTTTACTTTATCAAACTAAATAGTTCTAACCTAATTCTAATTCTAATGTTAACCCTAATTCTTTCTATAATTCTAACCCTAACCCTAACCTTAATCCTAATTCTAACCCTAACCCTAATTCTTTCTATAATTCTAACCCTAACCCTAACCTTAATCCTAATTCTAATCCTAACCCTAATTCTAACCCTATTAGTGTACACATTGCATTTGGCTTTCATTTGGCCTCATTTGGAAGCCTCATTTTATGTACATGGCATAAGACACCTCAGTTGGGTGTGTGGCAGTTAGGAAGAGTCCTTCAAACTCTTTCGCTCCACTTAGCTTGCCACATCTACTTGATATCTCCTTAAGTTATGGGATTGACTCCCATTAACTCAAGGTTATATGTACTTGTCATATTGACTTCCAATTCACTTCAATTTGATACTTGCATTCTATTTAGTAGATCTTGTGAATTCTCATATGGTATCAGAGCTATCTGAAATCGTTTGCTAGTTCGTTGAAGTCCCTCGTGAAAGTGGTTCAAATTGGAGGCATTAATCTAGTTTAATTTTATTGGGCGTGTGCATCTCGTGGGAGGTTGGTCAAAGATCTTCCAACCCATCTGCTGCTAGTACTCGGATCTGGTTGATCATTCTGCGGTTGAGGGTTTCAAATAGATCTTGGTAGATCTAGTTTACCAAGGATGCTCTTCACATTGGTAGCATTTTTATGACCATTGGAGATAGAGTTGGCGTGAGAGCCATCATGTGAGGCTGTTCATTATAATCCTTCGGACTTGTCTAGATGGATCGAGTTCATGCTCTGGGAGCTTAATCTGGCTCTACTCGATGTAGAAGCCGGTGTCATCTTCCACTCACATCCTGACCCTGTTCATGCCTCTGGCGTCCCTGTTCAGTCACCAAAGACCCTTGTTCACAGAAATCAGGCATAATGCCCCTACACCTCAAGCGACACCATTAGGATTTCTTGCATATATGGTCAACGCCATAGTCTTCCAAAGTTGCCTCTAGGGTTTCAACCCTACACCAAGGGCCTGATTTCCCTCACGCAGGACTTAGACACAAGGAGTTTGCACTGATTTCTTTGTCTGGTTGCATTAGTATGGAGTGGTAAGACTGATCCTGGTGGCCATGGTCAAAACAATTGTCTCATTATTCTGAGGCTATTGTTGTTTGAAGGGGATGATCTGTATGATCCAAGGCTGTTCTACACAGAGAAGGCCCTTGTCGCTAGGTTGATTTAGTGGAGGTTGTGATCTTGTTAGCAATTAGAGGTTGATCTGTCTACATTAAGCCTTAGTAATGGGCAATAATATGCACTTCTTCCCTGGCTCGCATAGGCCTGTGGCCCCGTCTACCTGTAGCAGCCTCATCTTCCACCCTCAATACTAGTTTGCATTCAAGTCTCAGGGATGTCGTCTTGATTTCGGTCGTTGGTGCTTTGATTGTGATGAACAATGCCTGGGTTCCTATGGAGGTGGTCAGGTATTCAAAATTTGAAGGGATGTCGTATGTAATATTTTCTCAGGCCAGTTTGCGTGACCTGGATTTGTTCAGAGAAGCTCTGACATTTCAGAATGGGGAGGCATGTCCTGTTCGGAATGGGTCATTCTGTGCGGCGGGGTAGGTTCATATTGCTATGACATTAGGTGAAGCACAAAGGATCCCTGAACAACAAAGGCAGGCCCTGCTCAATGATACGCACCCTCAAGAGTGCTTTGTATGTTGCACACTCTCACAGAGGGATTTGGCACACCAAAATTGTTTGGAGGCCCATTCAGGACATCAGAGGACCATACACAGTCTTTAAAACTGATGCGAGTGCTGCCATGGTGTTTCCTCAGCCACTGCTCATTCCCTTCCCCTATTTCTTCTTCATTTTGGCTTTTTTGCCGTAAATTTGCCCATCATTTTTGGTGTTCTTTTTGCCCTAGGGTTACCATTTTGTTTTTTAATTTCTTGCAAGCATTTAAAATACAAAAAGGGGTAATTTATATTAGGGGTAAATTTGTTTGGAGAAATTGTTGACGTTCTTTTTTTTTTAAAATAGTGTTAAATTACATTTTTTTGTAAAAAGGCTAAGTATCAACCTACTTAGACCTATAGCACTAAAATATAAAGTGCCACATAATAGGGGATTACAAAGTAATGAGGGGTATTATTGAGTTATTTTTTGTTTTCGTACTTGTAAGTTGCAAAATACATCTCATAGTTTAATAGGTGATATCAAATCTAACTCTAAGTACTTCTATTGTGACCTTGAAAACACCCAAGGGAAGGTCATCAAGCAAAGAAGTCATGAGCTAAAGACCTCATAAGCATAAGTCTAAATGACTCTAATACTGTAGAGGATTATGTCACCTAATTTAACTCAATGAGGTTGCAACTAAAAGAAGGTGGGATTGAGAAACAGGTGGATCGAATGATCCTTCAAACATTTTTGAGAGCCTATGGTAAATGATCCATAATCTTGCAATGGATTCACATTAGTTCATATCTCACTCATCGAGAGCCTATGGTAATTGAACCTGAACCTTGCATCAGATCACATCTCAAATTCAGTTAATATCCTAAATACTCATGATACTGGCATCTATGGAGTCATTAGTCACAGTTCAGCATCGACATCGGTACATAAGCAACTTTCAGATTGATGCATCTTTTTTCTCTTTTGGGGGGTAGTTTTCTTCCCATTGGGTTTTCTACCTTTCTCCACTTATGAGAGTTTTATTTGTACATGGGTACCTCATCAGGCCTTGTTTCTAGGACCCATCTTTTCCACCCACCTAAGTTGTGCTTAAGGGGGGCAATTAGTGTACACATTGCATTTGGCTTCATTTGGCTTTCATTTGGCCTCATTTGGAAGCCTCATTTTATGCACATGGCATAAGACACCTTAGCTGAGTGTGTAGTTAGGAAGAGTCCTTCAAACTCTTTCACTCCACTTAGCTTGCGACATCTACTTGAGATCTCCTTAAGTTATGGGATTGACTCCCATTAACTCAAGGTTACTCAAGGCTATATGTACTTGTCATATTGACTTCCAATTCACTTCAATTTGATACTTGCATTCTGTTCAGTAGATCTTGTGAATTCTCATAAACCCTAACACTAATTCTAACCCTAACATTAACCTTAACACTAATTCTAATTGTATATGAACTCTAAACCTAATTCTCACCAAACTCTAATTCTAACCCTAAACCCAACCCTAATTCTAAACCTAATTCAAACCCAAATTCTATTTATAACCCTAACTCTAACACTAACTGTAATTCTAACTATAACCATAATTTTTATCTTAATTCTAACCCTAACCCTAACCCTAGTTCTAACCCTAACCCTAATTCTAACCTTAGCCTTAGTTCTACCCTTAACCCTAACCCTAATTCTAACCCTTAGCATAACCATAACTCTAATTCCAACCCTAACCCTAATTCTAATTCTAACCCTAATCCCAATCCTAATTCTACCCCTACCCCTAACCCTTATCCTAATTATAATCCTAACCCTAATTCTAAGACTAACTCTAACCTTAATTATAACCATAATTCTCACCCTAATCCTAATTTTAGCCCTAACCCTAACCGTAATTCTAGCCCTAACCCTAACCCTAATTCTAACCTTAACCCTAATTCTAACCCTAACTCTAATTCTAATCCTAATTCTAGCCCTAACCCTAACACTAACCCTAGCCCTAATTCTAAATCTAAAAATAATTCTAACCCTAATTTTAACACTAACCCTAAACCTAACCATAATTCTAACCCTAATTTAACCCTAACCCTAACTCTAATTTTTTCCCTAACCTTAAGTCTAACCCTAATTTTATCGCTAACCCTAACCCTAATTCTAACCCTAATTATATTGCTAATTTTAACCCTAACCCTATTTTGAACCCTAACCTTAAACCTAATTCAAATCCTAACCCTAAACCTAACCCTAGCCCTAATCCTAACCCTAACCGTAATTCAAACCCTAACTGTAACCCTAATATTAACCCTAACCATAACACTAACACTCATTCTAACCAAAACCCTAACCCTCATTCTAATTAGGAATAATAAAAGCTCATGTTCCAAATCCATAAAGGAATGATAGTATAAAAAGATGAATCAAACCATTGTAATTCTCTACTACTCAAATGGAGTCTAAGGGTAAGTGCAGGACAATGGGCCTGACCAAAACATCTTAAGTGGTCAATTTTTTTTCTAAAATCAGAAAATACTGACCTTAGATGAGAAATTGAGCATAGTTACACTCAAAATTTTAAGATGCAAAGAAAATGTTCGTAGTGCTCCGAGTATACTTTCTAAACTACGATTTTTTTTTGAAAATGGTATAGATTAAGGAGTTTTAAAAAGGGAGCCATAGAAATTGGTGTTATTTCTGTCAAAAAACATAACATAGCGTATGAAATAGGTGTCACATTGGAGGATGAGAGAAGTTCTTTCTTGAGAAGGTGGTCACTTTGATTTGTTGTAGGTATCTTGATGGAGATTCATGTGATTTCATGTTGGCCTATGATGATGTATTTCATTGATTGACCCTTATGCAATGTATACAAAAAGTGTGAGAATGTTGGGAAATAGGTGTTGTACACCTTGCATAATATTGTATTATTTTATTCGGTTACCACTTGTATAAGTTGTATGTAATATTGGGTTAATTATTTTATGTATGTGGGACACATAGAGTGATTAATTATTTATTTGCATTATTTAATTGTTGGGAAAAACGTAGTACCAACATTAGATAAGTGGGGGTGAATGGTTTTATAAGCTGATGGTTTTATGTATCCATGGTTTTGGAACACATGGTTTTATCTAATACCACAAGTTGTATTTGTGTGAGCTTGGTCTATAAAAACAAGCACATGGTTAGTGGTTTAGGTAAGGGTTGGCTATTTCATTGTAGGTGGATTGGAGGTTTGTGAGAGGTTGTCATTGTATTGAGCTCTTGCCTATAAGTGCATATTGTGAAGCATGGAAGGTGATGTGTGGATTCATGCTTATACACATGGAGAATGCATTGGAGGTGCTTGATTGTTCAGAGGTATTCATGGAGACTCATGGCATGTATTGTAATATTTTTATTGTTGAATAATACATATGAGTGTGGATGCTTTTGGAGGCTGTGTTCTTCCCTCTTGAGGGTTTTCCTAGGGTATATCTAGTGTTATCTTGTTGATTGTTCATTTGATCTTTGCATTATGGTTATCTGCTGCATCTTTTTCTCTTATTGGGTTATGTTGAATTGGTTTTATTTGACCTACAAATTCCTAACATTTGTCACCCTTTTTCTCTTTTCTAGGTCACCCCTTATTATTTCTAGATCCCTCTGGGCAACCCTAGATCTCCCCATGGGGCAAGCCTGGATCCCCAAGGGTGACTTACCCTACTAAAAGGGGTGACCCACCTTATTCAAGTCTAACAATCAATATCTGAGTCTTGAGTTCATCTTTAGCTCCTTCTGACCATTCTTAGCCCCCGAAACAACCTACAAAAATCTCTCTTTGGGTCGCCCCCTGTTATTTCAGACCCCCTAGGCAACCCTAGATCTCCTCATGGGGTGACCCTAGATCCCTAGGGGAAACCTGCCTTGTCAAAAGGGGTGACCCAGTCATATTTTAAAACATGAGTTTCTCTTTGGTTCGAGCCAAATTTAGGGTATGTGCAGGATCACATGATGGGCCAAACTATACCTCTAAGTGGCAATGAAAATACAAAAAATCAGACTTAATCAAGTTCATGTGAAAATTTGAATGGACTATCTACACAATTTGAAAAAGATGTAAGAACTAAATTTGTAGAGAATTGAATCTAGTTTATGAGCTACTAATTTTTTTTAAAAAAAACTAAATTTACTTAGTGAAAAATGAACATTTCAATGAACAACTATTAAATTTTTCAGAAAAAAAAAAAAGTGGGTGTCTGTCTAGCCAACCTAACTATAAGTAAAAAAAAATATTTTTTTTTGAGACTTTCAAAATAAGTAGAGGACTCATGCTCGGATGTGACGCATATTTTTTTAAAATTTTTTTTCCAATAAAATAATTAGTTATGATTTTTCTACTGTGACTTTTTTTAAAAACTAAAGAGCAATTGTCCAACCAACCTAACTCGATAAAAAAAATTAGAATTCAAAAAAAAAATTTAACCTATAGCCAATGGAGCATAGAGTGTGACGCATCTTTCAGATCTGAAAAAAGTGAAACGGTTTTAAAGTTATTGATGTTTTTCAATCAGTGTATCTATCAGGATTTCAGACACACTATATAGAAAATTATTAATAATTATTTAATAAAATGATAATCAAGAAAATCTTATATTTTTAGAAAGCTAACAATTTCCTCTATAAACCCTTTTTGTTTTATCAATTTTGCATTAAAAAAATGTCATCAGCACGAAGGGTGAAGTTTGAAGAAGAGAGTGAAACCTATAAAAATGTTAGAATTGAGGGAAAGTCAACTATGACAACCCCAAGCCTACATACAAGGCAAAAGAGAAGTAAAATGGATATCCATTATTAACGGATATCCATTTTGCTTTGGTAAAATACCATTTTTCCTTTTTTATGTTTTACAAAACGGATATCCGTTTTGCAAAACAAATATCTATTTTAGGTTGCCCAAAATGGATATCCGTTTTGCAAAACCCTAAATGTTACTCTCTCTCTCTAAAGGTGGTCTATCAATATCCCACAATGGTCATAAGAATTCATCTTTAGCTTTGTGTAAAATGCTAAAAAGGTGGTCTATCGATATCCCACCATATTCTTATGACCATTGCATCTAATTTCATCTATGATCGAAAAGGCTTGTCTATTTTCTAAGTTTTGTAAAGAGCATTGATAACAAAATTGTAATGTCCATTTTTAGATCCATTTTCTGCATTTCCTATAATCATGGTAATCTATGAAATCACATTTTTTTGAGGCATTCTATCAAATAGTTAGCAATGCCTTGTCTATGTTTCCATAGTTTTTATAAATATTTACTAGAAAGTTACCAAATATAATATTTGATAAGAATCCCCCTATCATTATTCTTTTGATGGATGCCCATGTATCGTTCCTTTGGTGTAAGTAAATAAGATAGTAGAAAAGATCATGGAGTTTGGCTATATACAAGTCGACTACATTTGTTTGAAGATTTTTTTAACTTTTTCAACAAATTTCATTATGTTATGCATTGTAATGTTGGCACTTTGTAAGTTCTTTTTTGAAATGTACGTAAACATAAGAAAAGTCTACACATAATAGTTGGTCTTTTCGTAAATGAATGTTGTGGAACTTTATGAGGCATGGGGATGTTGAACTTCACTGCAATTTACAAGTTTGTGGATGAGGGCATTAGGATTTTGCATTGATGATGCATAATTATTTTCAAAACCTTCATTTATATACTTATGAGATTTTGGGAAGTGGAGTCATGTTTTCCATCTACAACTTTGCAAAGGTTCCACTTTTCCACCAAATAGATTAACATTACTTTTAATCATGTAAGACTTTGGGAATGTTAAGATAAAATTAAGTTGGCAAAAGTGTACCTTGACTCTACACTTCTACTTTTTCAGATCTCTCTCTCTCTCTGACCTATCTACCTCCTAATTAAATCCTATTCCTAGCTTTCCTAGTTTTCCTTTTCCTTTCCAATTTCCTTAGGAGAGAGAGAGAGAGATAGATAGATAGATAGATAGATAGAAAGAGAGTCCTAGTTTTCTTGTTTTCATTTCCTTTGTCAATAAGGGAGACAGAGAGATAGAGGGGAGAGATACAGAGATAAAGGAATGATACGGAAGAGAGAGGCAAGAGATAGAGAGATAGCTAGATAGAGAGAGAGGAGATAGAGGGGAGAGATCTAGGGAGAAGGATTGAGAGGTAGAGGGATGATAGAGATAGGGAGATAAGGGAGCGATAGGGAGATAGAGGTTTAGGGTTTATCTGGTTTATGGGTTAGGGGTTAGGGTTTAGGGGCATTATTTAGGGTTTTGAGAGAGAGAGAGAGAGAGTTGCTTGGGGTTAGGGGTCAGGGTTTAGGGGCATTGTTTAGGGTTTATAAGTTTAGCATTGCTCAAGTTTAGGGTTTAGGGTCTAGGGGAATTATTTAGGGTTTAGGGGTTTAGGGCTACTTGGGAGACATAGGGAGAGAGATTAAGAGGTAGAGGAATGATAGAGATAGGGAGATATAAGATTAGGGTTGCTTGGGTTTAGTGTTTAGGGTTTAGGGGTTTGGGGTTTAGGATTTAGGGGTTACAGGTTAAGAGTTAGGGGCATTATTTAGAGTTTATGATTTAGGGGTTAGGGTTTAGGGGCATTATTTAAGGTTTAGAGGTTTTTGGTTTCTCAAGTTTAGGGTTTAGGGGCAATATTTAGGGTTTACAGTTGCATGTCAAAAGAAGTCTCTCTCTCTAAATCCCTCAACCCTAAATAATGCTCCTAATCCCTAACCCCTAACCTGTAACCCCTAAAATTCAAACCTAAGCAACCCTAAACCTCTATCTCCCTATCTCTCCCTTATCTCCCTCTCTCTATCATCCCTCTACCTCTCAATCTCTCTATGTATCTCTCTAGACATCACACTCACTCTCTATCTCCCTATCTCTCCCTCTGTCTCCTCTATCTCTCCCAATCTATCTCCTCTCTCTCTACCTATCTATCTCTCCCTATCTCTTGCCTCTCTCTCCCCTATCATTCCTATATCTCCCTATATCCTTAGACATCTCACTCACTCTCTATCTCCCTATCTCTCCCCTATGTCTCCTTTATCTCTCCCTATTTGTCACCTCTCTATCTCTCTCTACCTACCTATCTCTCCCTATCTCTCTATCTTTTGTCTCTCTCCCCCTATCATTCCTATATCTCCCTATCTCTGCCTTATATCTCTCCCTCTCCCTTATCGATGAAGGAAATGAAAATAAGAAAACTAGGAGATAGAGTTGCTTGGGGTTAGGGGTCAGGGTTTAGGAGCATTATTTAGGGTTTATGAGTTTAGTATTGCTCAAGTTTATGGTTTAGGGTTTAGGGTTTAGGGGAATTATTTAGGATTTAGAGTTTCTCAGGTTTAGGGTTGAGGGTTTAGGGGTTTAGGGTTTAAAGAGATATAGAGAGGGGATTAATAGAGATTGGGAGAGATAGGGAGATAGAAAGTGAGAGACATGTCCAAAGACATAGAAAGAGAGATTGAGAGGTAGAGGGATGATAGAGATAGGGAGATAGGGAGGGATAGGGAGATAGAGGTTTACGGTTTCTTGGGTTTATGGTTTATGGTTTTGGGGTTAGGGGTTAAGGTTTAGAGGTTTAGGGTTTAGAGAGAGATAGAGGACCAATAGGGAGATATAGAGGAGTCCAGGGGGAGAGATAAAGAGATAGAGTGTGAGGGACATGGCCAAAGACATAGGGAGAGAGATTCAGAGGTAGAGGGACAAATGTGATAGAGAGATAGGGGAGAGATAGGGAGATAGAGGCTTACGGTTAATTAGGTTTAGGGTTTAGGGGTTTGGGGTTTAAGGTTTAGGAGTTTAGGGGTTAGGGGTTAGGGTTAGGGTTTAGGGGCATTATTTAGTGTTTAGGGTTTATTGTTTAGGGGTTAGGGGTTCAAGTTTAGAGGTTTAGGGTTTATAGAGAGAGAGGAATGATAGGGAGATATAGAGGAGACCGAGGAGAGAGATAGGGAGATAGAGAGTGAGGCACATGGCCAAGGACATAGGGAGAGAGATTGAGAGGTAGAGGGATGATAGAGATAGGGAGATAAGGGAGAGATATGGAGATAGAGGTTTAGAGCTGATTGGATTTAGGGTTTAGGGGTTAAGGTTTAGGGGCATTATTTAGGGTTTAGGGTTTATGGTTTAAGGGTTAAGGTTTAAAGGTTTAGGATTTAGGGTATGTGCAGGATCATGATGGGCCAAACTATACCTCTAAGTGGCAATGAAAATACAGAAAATCAAAATTTATCAAGTTCATGTGAAAATTTGAATGGATTATCTACACAATTTGGAAAAGATGTAAGAACAAAATTTGTAGAGAATTGAATCTAGTTTATAGGCTACTATTTTTTTTTTTTTAAACTAAATTTACTTAGTGAAAATTGAATATTTCAAAGAACAGCTATTAAATTTTTCAGAAAAAAATAAAAAGTGGGTGTCTGTCCAGCCAACCTAACTATGAGTAAAAATATATATATATATATATTTTAAACTTTCAAAATAAGTAGAGGACTCGTGTCCGAATGTGACGCATATTTATTTGAAATTTTTTTCCAATAAAATAATTAGTTATGATTTTTTTACTGTGACTTTTTAAAAAAAATAAAACGTAATTTTCCAGCCAACCTAACTCAATTAAAAAAAACTGAAATTCAAATTTTTTTTTAACCTATAGCCAGAAAAGCATAGAGTGTGACGTAGGTTTCGGATCTCAAAAAGGTGAAATGGTTTGAAAGTTATGGATGTTTTTCAATCAGTGTGTCCATCAGGATTTCAGACACACGGTATATAGAAAATTATTAATAATTATTTAATAAAATGATAACCAAACAATTCTTATATTTTTAGAAAGCTAACAATTTTTTCTATAAACCCTTTTTGTTTTATCAATTTTGCGTAAAAAAAAGTCATCAGCACGAAGGGTGAAGTTCGAAGAAGAGACTGAAACATGAAAACACGTTAAAATCCATAAAAAGTCAACAACCAAAACGGATATCCATCTTGCTTTGTACCAAAGCAAGATGGATATCCGTTTTGCTTTGGTAAAAGCAACTCAAAACGGATATCCGTTCTGAAAATGGATATCCATTTCCTTGATCTATGAAAAATTTTGTACCATTGGTTTTGGATGAAGAGAAGCAACATATTTGAAACATCGAGGCAATAATACAAGAAGTTAAAGTTAGTTGGTCATTTATATGTGTATCTATTGTTTCATATCACATTACACATAGAATTCTAATTAACAATCTAGTTTCCTCATTTGGGGGAACATTTTTTAATCCATTTATAATGGAATATTTAGTTAAAAATTGGTGGCTCCTTGTAAAAAGTATGGGCTCTTATCAAGTACGTGTTGTGACCAAACCACACATCACCCCATTAGGAATAGGGACCCCCCTTTTTTTTAATTCCAATGCTTTGCATTGGGATCTGGATGATGTTTTTTCAAATGGCCCTCTGCTAGGAATGAATGCTTTGACCTTTGAATGACTTGAACTGGGAAAGTTTTGCGAGCAAATGGCTCAGTAGTGTTAGGCATTGTTTTGCACTCATAGAATCACCAAAGGGCGCCTGGCTTAACGGAGGACATAACAAATATTTAGAGGTCTCCTTTTGTGCCTAACAATAAGCTTGGAAATGTTGGAAAAGCATCAAAAGGAATCAAGGCATATTCTATCATCTGTTAGATCCCAAATTTGTGCCTTAAACATAGAATGGATGTTTTAAACCCTAGAATATAGTGCCCTGTGAAAGAAGATTGCCTTGTGGAAGGGATTGAAATCATCCAAAGTAGTGCCTAAGAGGTGTATGGAGTGGAGGATGATATTCTTAGCATAGAATGAGCGCCTAGGAAGTGGTGTACCTTGATCAGTGAATTTGGCGCCCTTAGTCATCAAATCAAACTCAAATTGGCGCCTAGACTCACAAGTCTTTAGGGGGCGCTCGAGTTAGAGTTAAGTCTCATCCATATAGTTTTGATGGCGCCATAAGAAGGATGATCTATGTTGTAGAAAGAATGTTAATCACTTTGAGCATCAAATTGTGCCTTGATTGGAAAGCTGATTAAGGACCTCAAGAAATGAAAATTGAATAAGGAAAAGAACAAAATGTGTTAGGCTCCCTTCATTCAAACATGTAAGGTGCATTTTCTTGACCCTTCCATCTAATGCTGGCGCCTAGGTGATGAGAATACAAAATGTGGAAATCTAGCATGTCCCAAGTAAAGCACCCAACATCAAGTAGGCATGAAACAAGTTGGTCAATAATGTTAGGGACAAAATTGTGGAGTAAGAAACTATGCAAGTCAAGGCGCCATTTCACACCTATTTATCTTGAGTGGCATGTCCTATTCAGAGCACTCCAAGTTGGCGCCTTGACCAAGCACTGTGAAGGATCTTAGGAGTGATAATGGATGAAAAGTATTTGAAGGGAACTTCATAAGCGCCCTGGAGACATCAATCCAAAAATGAGGGAAGTGCGCCTTAGGTGAGATGGTATTTGTTATAAGTTGAAGATATAACACCTATTGGTACTTGAAGCTCCATCCTTAGCGCCTACCATCCTTAGCGCCCAATGTATAAGCCTTCACCTAATTTGGTGCCTATGGTAATTTCGTTGTAAACAAATCTAAGGTGGGCGCCTAATATTAAAGGGCTATTGATCAAGAAGTCCTCTATACACTCATTCCCTGAGTAAGGAGGAACAAGATGACAAAATTAGAAAGGAAGAGGTAAGATGCATTTTTGCATCTAAACTACTCATTTTTAGCGCCTAAAACGAATTTGTTAGATGGGCGCCAATTTCCTCCAGAGTGACGTCCACTTTGCGCCTTGAAGTACATGGTGAGGTAGGAATTCAATTTTAGCGCCCAAGGGACAATTGGCATCATAACATAGGCACTTGGATGATAGAAGACTTCCAATTGATTTAAACCAACAAAATGACCAAATTTAAGGCCAGAGATGAGTTTTTGCGCCTTAAAGAGAACATGTTGGGATTCTTCCTATACAATTTGGAATGAACACTTCGCTTCGCTCAAGTATGCCAAGAGTGACCTTGATACCACCCAAGGAAGGTATTGATGAATATAATGAGTTTGGGTGCCCTTAATACAATGAGCATGACATTCCCTTGTTTGGAGGATTGTTATCTTAATACATCTTGGAGGAGAGAATGAAGGTTTGACATGAAAAGAAAATCATTTGAGGAATAAGAAATGAGCTAAGTGCATTAAGGCGCTATAACATACCTGAAGCTCTCTAATGAGCGCCTTACAAAAGGGACATGATAATGATGTAGTATGATCATCATACCTTGGATTGAAATCATCATAATGCTTAAAATAACTCAAAATGTGTTATGCGCCCATTCAACTATGGATACACTCAAGTAGGCACCTTGAAGAAAACCCCTCAATGCATGTCAAAAAAAAAGGTGGGCGCTTAACATTAAAGAAGTAATTCATCAATCTTTTAAAGAAGCATGGATGTAAAAAAGAAGTGAACACCTATGTAAGATCAAGGCACAATTTTCAAACTCCTGAGTGATCTCCAAAGTAGCGCCTTGAGGTGAGATGGGGTCTAAGTCTATCTTAAATGGCGCCTTGAGTTGAGGGTAAGTAAGCTGCTTTGGAGTCAACATAAGCGCCTAAGGGATAATAAGACTTGAATTTATTAGCAAGTGTTTGGAAGTATTAGAATCTCACAAGAAAGACAAAGACCCTTGGCACATAACCATCAAAGCAGCTTGAAGTCATAGGGTGAATGCATAGAAATAAGGAGACTTCTTGAGTTGAGGGGTTGAATGTGAGATAGAACTATAAAAATGTTAAAGATCAGTCCAAAGACCTAGGCGCATTTTGCCACCAAGACAGTTTGATTTCAGCGCCTAGATGTCTTAGATACAAGGCACATATTCATGCCTTCGTCCCCCAATTTAAGTGCCTATCTGTATATATGAAGAGTTTGTTTTAAATTTAAAATTTTGGAAAATTTATTAAATCCATTAAATACAATCAATCTGGGTCCTTTAACTGGAATGCAAGTAGAAGAAGAGCTTCAGGATTCAATTGATAATGCTCAAGCTATTATAAGACAAGAGACAGAAGGTAGAATCAGAGGTGAGCAAAGATGCCAAGCTTTAGAGCAGTACATTCAGCATTTAGTTCATCCTATTCACAAATGTGTCCAAAGTAAGATTACTCAAATCAAATAATGGCTTATATCCAGAGCTTTATTAAGTTGATACCTAGGTGGATTAGTGTGTAAACATTCAAATTAGATGGTAATTCACAAGTTTATAGAATAATAAAATGAATCCCTAGTCTAGAATCCAAATGTGCATAATAAAATGGATATCTGTTTTGTAGTAGCGATATGGACGTTGCAGAGTGTCCGTTGGCAAAGAATTGGGATTTACTTAAATTTGCTTGTTCATGCTTCTCACAAGACGTCACCTCCCCTACCCATCCAGCTCTACAGAAGAAGAGAGACAACAAATGATCAAGAGGGATCACCAATTAGCGGTAAGTGATTGATTACTTATGTCATGTCATATATTTTGAATATTAAATACTATATTAATGTGCACATTGTTTGATTGTATTAATAGGTGGAAATTCAAAAATCTCTATCGAGGAGGTCTAGTCGATGAGCGATAGAGGATGAGTCATTGACTAGTTCACCATCTTCATGGCCTAGCAAGAGCCATAGATTATTTGATAGCAATCCATAGGAGATTTGATTTTGGGACATTTTGTTACATATGCCTATTTGGCTTTGTAAACATACTTTTGTATGTTATCGATGTATATCGTTGTATATACCCATATGGTTTTATTTGTACATGCCTATGTGGCTTGATATATACACTATACAAATTATTTTCATGACATTATGCATATATGTATATATAAGATCCTAATTTGGTACAAGTAGGGAGAATGCTTGCAAAGGTTATGGAATTTGGTTTTAAACGTTCCAATTGTATTTGCTTCAAAGATTCTAAAGCCTTTTCAAAAAATCCATTTTGTGCATATCCTGCAATCATTGCATTCCATGAGATAGCATCTCTTTGAGGTGTCATGCCAAACTGTTCACATGCCTTGTCTATGCTTCCACACTTTGGATTTACACCCGCCAATTGCATTTTCTTAACATTTCCTTTCAATCCTTATCAAAAATTCTATTTTGTGCACATATTGCAATCATTGCATTCCTTCATTTACAACACATGATTAAATAAGAAGATGCATATTTACAACACTTAAAAATATGTAGTAGTGTTGCTCATGTCACCAATACTATGTTTACATCTTCACATACATGGCTTACAACATGTGACAATATGAAGTGATGAAGAAACTTGTTATTTTGATGTATTTCAACTCCAAACTTGCGCCTAGAAGTGAAGGCGCTAATCCTTGATGAAACTAACCTAAAAGTGCGCCTTGGTACATAGGGCGCTAGATTATGATTGATCAACCTAAAATGTGCACCTAAGGCTAGATATTGAATTGGAAGGATAAAATACATCATCAAAGGAGTTTATAGTTATTGAAGGCATCAAATGATGACTTGGGCACACATCTACCTCTCTACACCATCAAATGTGCACCTAGATTAGTGAGGCACCACTTCATATCTCTATGACTTTGGATATGCACCTTGATAATGAATTGATCTTGCAAGTTGAGGTTGTCTCCGCAAGTTGAAAGAATGTCCAAAGAATACAAGGTGCCAATTATTGAACAAACAACCTAGAATGAGTGCCTTACTATTTGAGTTGCTAGTTCATGCTTCTAGAACACCAAAAGTGCGCCTAGATGTTGAGGCGCTAGCTCTTGCTCAAGCAACCTTGAAAGTGCGCTTTGACAAGGAGGTTAAAATGTATTATCAAAGGATTAAGTTGAATCAAGGAATCATCATCGAAGACAAGTAAAACATGATTGTGAATGAGGTACACTTTTCATTATCTCCAACCTCACAATTGCGCCTTCCCTTGGAAGCTCATATTGTGCCTAAAGGAATGGTACTAAGATAACATCCATGTCAATGATTGAGAATGTGTCAACTAGAACAATATTTTTGTTTTTCTCATCGTGGGGTCGAATGGATTGCGCCAACTCAGGGTGGGTGGGTAAATGCTAGTAGAGGTCTCATTTTGTGTGCCAAGCATCCCAGTCATTTCAGGCAAGAGGCTACCCGCAAAGTCCCTTAAGATCCCTGAGACCAAAAATGTGCCAAACTTTGACAGAGCAGTTCTCAAAATTTGTGATAGCTGGGAATGTTGTGTTTGGACCTACAGGTGTACATGGGGTTCGTTGACAATAACCTCTCTCATTTTTGGTCAACTCCATTCCGTTTGACCATGCCGAAATCAAACGCATTGTTGTAAAATGCTTCAATTTGATGCAGTGGAAAGGTGCTAGGTGTGACATTTTTCATTCCATAGCTCATGGGGTCGAACGGACTGTGCCAATCCATCGGGGTGGGCAGGTAAATGCCAGTGGAGGTCTCATTTTGTCCGCCAAGCATCCCAATCATTCCAGGCAAGAGGCTACCAGCAAAGTCCCTTAAGATCTCTGAGACCAAAAATGCGCCGAACTTTGACGGAGGAGTTCTCAAAATTTGTGAAACTGGGAATGTTGTGTTTGGACCTACAGGTGCACATGGGGTTTATCGACAATAACCTCTCTCATTTTTGGTCAACTCCATTCTGTTTGACCGTGCCGAAATCAAACGTATTGTTGCAAAATGCTTCAATTTAATGCAGTGGAAAGGTGGTAGGTGTGACATTGTTCATTCCATAGCTCATGGGGTCGAACGGACTGTGCCAACGCATCGGGGTGGGTGTGTAAATGCTAGTGGAGGTCTCGTTTTGTGCGCCAAGCATTCCAGTCGTTCTAGGCAAGAGGCTATCAGCAAAGTCCCTTAAGATCCCTGAGACCAAAAATGCGCCAAACTTTGACGGAGCAATTCTCAGAATTTCGTGACAGCTGGGAATGTTGTGTTTGGACCTACAGGTGCACGTGGGGTCTGTCAATAATAACCTCTCTCATTTTTGGTCAACTCCATTCTGTTTGACTGTGCTGAAATCAAACGCATTATTGCAAAATGCTTCAATTTGATGCAGTGGAAAGGTGCTAGGTGTGACATTTTTCATTCCATAGCTCATGGAGTCGAATAGACTACACCAACGCGTCGGGGTGGGTGGGTAAATAGCAGTGGAGGTCTCGTTTCATGCACCAAGCGTCCCAGTCGTTCTGGGCAAGAGGCTACCGGCAAAGTCCCTTAAGATCCCTGAGACCAAAAATGCGCCAAACTTTGACAAAGCAGTTCTCAAAATTCATGATAGCTGGGAATGTTGTGTTTGGACCTACAGGTGCATGTGAGGTCCGTCGACAATAACCTCTCTCATTTTTGGTCAACTCCATTCCATTTGACCGTGCCGAAATCAAATGCATTGTTGCAAAATGCTTCAATTTGATGCAGCAGAAAGGTGCTAGGTGTGACATTTTTCATTCCATAGCTCATGGGGTCGAATGAACTGCGCCAACGAGTTGGGGTGGGTAGGTAAATGCCAGTGGAGGTCTCGTTTTGTGCGCCAAGCGTCCTAGTCGTTCTGAGCTGTAAGCTACCAACAAAGTCAAAAGTTGCTAGGATTGAAATTTTGCATTCTACAGGTCCTGGATCTAAACATTGTACCAACACATCAGGGTGGGCAAGTAAATGCTAGGGGAGGTCTCATTTTATGTGCCAAGGCTCCCAGTCCTTCTGAGCTGTAAGCTACCAGCAACGTGACTTTACCGGTAGCTTATAGCTTGGAATGACTGTGATGCTTTGCACACAAAATGAGACCTCCCCTAGCATTTGCTCGCCCACCCCGATGTGTTGGCATAATCCGTTCGACCCCAGGACCTGTGGAATGCAAAATTTCAATCCTAGCAACTTTTGACTTTGTTGGTAGCCTCTTGCTCGAAATGACTGGGAAGCTTGGCGCACGAAACGAGACCTCCACTAGCATTTACCCGCTCACCCTGACGTGTTGGCACAGTCCATTTGACCCCATGAGCTATGGAATGAAAAATGTCACACCTAGCACCTATCCACTGCATCAAATTGAAGCATTTTGTAATAATGCGTTTGATTTCGGCACGGTCAAATAGAATGGAATTGACCAAAAATGAGAGAGGTTATTGTCGACGGACCCCATGTGCACCTGTAGGTCTAAACACAACATTCCCAGCTATCACAAATTCTAAGAACTGCTCTGTCAAAGTTTGGCGCATTTTTGGTCTCAGGGATCTTAAGGGACTTTGCCGGTAGCCTCTTGCCCGGAAGGACTGGGACGCTTGGCGCATGGAATGGGACCTCCAATAGCATTTACCCACCCACCCCGACACGTTGGTGTAGTCCGTTCGACCCCATGACTTATGGAATGAAAAATGTCACACCTAGCACCTTTCCACTGCATTAAATTGAAGCATTTTGCAACAATGCGTTTGATTTTAGCATGGTCAAACAGAATGGAGTTGACCAAAAATGAAAGAGGTTATTGTCGACAAACCCCACGTGCACTTGTAGGTCCAAACACAACATTCCCAGCTATCATGAATTCCAAGAATTGCTCCGTCAAAGTTTGGCGCATTTTTGGTCTTAGGGATCTTAAGGGACTTTGCTGGTAGCCTCTTGCCTGGAATGACTGGGACGGTTGGCGCATGAAACGAGACCTCCATTGGCATTTACCCACCCACCCCGACGCGTTGGTGTAGTCCGTTCGACCCACGAGCTATGGAATGAAAAATGTCACACCTAGCACCTTTCCACTACATCAAATTGAAGCATTTTGCAATAATGCATTTGATTTTGGCATGGTCAAACGGAATGGAGTTGACCAAAAATGAGAAAGTTATTATCGACGGACCCCACATGCACTTGTAGGTTCAAACACAACATTCCCAGCTGTCATGAATTTTGAGAACTGCTCCGTCAAAGTTTGGTGCATTTTTGGTCTCAAGGATCTTAAGGGACTTTGTCGGTAGCCTCTTGCCCGGAACGACTGGGACTCTTGGCACACAAAACAAGACCTCCATTGGAATTTACCCGCCCACCCCGACGTGTTGGTGTAGTCCATTCGACCCCACGAGCTATGGAATGAAAAATGTCACACCTAGCACCTTTCCACTGCATCAAATTCAAGCATTTTGCAACAATGCGTTTGATTTCGACACGGTCAAACGGAATAGAGTTGACCAAAAATGAGAGAGGTTATTATCGACGGACCCACGTGCACCTGTAGGTCCAAACACAACATTCCCAGCTATCACAAATTCTGAGAACCGTTCTGTCAAAGTTTGGCGCATTTTTGGTCTCAGGGATCTTAAGGGACTTTGCCGGTAGCCTCTTGCCTGGAAGGACTGGGACGCTTGGCGCATGAAATGAGACCTCCAATAGCATTTACCTGCCCACCCCAATGTGTTGGTACAATCCGTTCGACCCCACGAGCTATAGAATGAAAAATGTCACACCTAGCACCTTTCCACTGCATCAAATTGAAGCATTTTGCAACAATGCGTTTGATTTTGGCACTGTCAAACGGAATGGAGTTGACCAAAAATGAGAGAAGTTATTGTCGACAGACCCCACGTGCACTTGTAGGTCCAAACACAACATTCCCAGCTATCACAAATTCTGAGAACTGCTCCGTCAAAGTTTGGCACATTTTTGGTCTCAGGGATCTTAAGGGACTTTGCTGGTAGCCTCTTGCTCAAAATGAATGGGACGCTTGGCGCATGAAATGAGACCTCCACTGGCATTTACCCACCCACCCCGATGCGTTGGCGTAGTCCGTTCTACCCCATGATGAGCAAAACAAAAAATATGGCACCTTGCAAGGTTTCTGCTCTTACAGAACAATGTATCAGCAAAGACCCTAGTTTTCATAAGGGGAGACATGCGATTTTAAGAGGTTTTGGGAATGTGACTTTATCCTTCCACTCCTTATCCAATGACGAGTTTATTCACAGAGTTTGATGGCTTTTATGAGCATATACATGATGTTGTTTTAGGATAGTCATAAAGGGCAGTTTTTGGATAGCCATATGTATCTTTTTAACAATCATAAAGGGCAAGTTGTACATGGACTGTGAGAATCCCAAAACTCATATAAATTATCCATTTTGGTGTTTGACAACCTTATAAATCCATTAGATCATTTATACAAACCCTAATGCAACTTATAAACCCTCTTTGTATAGTAATTTCATGAATGACTATCTTGTATGATTGTTTTGTGCATTTTAATAGGCCAATGAGGATTGTATGGTGTTGTCATATTCATGATTTTAACTTGATGCAGAGATAGGCTCTAACTCAACATGATAGAGGCATCATTACAAATGGATTGAATTGCAATAGTCAGAGAGCCAACCTCCTATCAATGAGAGTTCAATGATAGTAAATAGAGAGCTACTTGACCATAAATAGGATTTACATACATACATACATATATGATCTCGTAGGCATCTAGGTTTCATACACAAATTGCAATAGTTGTAGAGCCAACCTCCTATCAACGAGAGTTGAATAATAGTAAATAGAGAGCTTCTCGGCCATAAATGGGATTTGCATACACACACACCCAACTGAAATAGTATCCTTATTGGCCTTATTGGCACCTCCCCCCAAGATGTAAGTTTTTTATGTTTATAATGTGCCCCCAGTGTCCTTATTGGCCTTATTGGCACCTAAAACACAAGAAAGTAGATTCCACTAGCTTTCAATTATAATTTCTCTTAGGCCCTAACACATCCATACAGGGCTATACTAAACAAAGAAATCGTAGGAAAATAGTAAAATCTACAAAAATAGAGTTTCTTGACATTAATTTCATTCAAACTTGTCTTCAATTCATCTTCAAAATGTTTATTGGTCCTCTCTCTCTAAACACTAAACCCTAAACCTCTAAACCTTAACCCCTAAACCATAAACCCTAAACCCTAAATAATGCCCCTAAACCTTAACCATGAACCCCTAAACCCTAAACGCGAGCAACCCTAAACCCTATCTCCTATCTCTCCCTTATCTCCCTATCTCTATCATCGGGCTCTACCTCTCAATCCTTCTCCCTATTTCTCTAGACATCTCGCTCACTCTCTATCTCCTTATCTCTCCCCTTTGTCACCTCTATCTCTCCCTATCTGTCTCCTCTCTCTTTCTATCTAGCTATCTCCAAAACTGAGAAACCCTAAACCCAGGTACACCCTAAATCCAATCAACTCTAAACCTATATCTCCCTATCTCTCCCCTATCTCCCTATCTCTATCATCCCTCTACCTCTCTTGATCTCTCTCCCTATGTCCCTAGCCATGTGCCTCACTCTCTATCTCCTTATCTCTCTCCTCGGTCTCCTCTCTCTATCTCCCTATCATTCCTCTCTCTCTATAAACCATAAATCCAAAACCCTAAACCCTAAATAATGCCCCTAAATCCTAACCCCTAACCCCTAACCCCTAAACCTAAGAAACCTTAAACCCCTAAACCCTAAACCCCAAACCCCTAAACCCTAAACCCAAGTAACCCTAAACCACTATCTCCCTATCTCTCCTCTATTTCCCTACCACCTTTGTCCCTCTACCTCTCAATCTCTCTCCCTATGTCTCTGGCCATGTCCCTCACTCTTTATCTCCCTATCTCTCCCCTCAGACTCCTCTATATCTCCCTATCATTCCTCTCTCTCTATAAACCCTAAATCCAAAACCCTAAACCTCTAAACCTAACCCCTAACCCCTAAACAATAAATCCTAAACCCTAAATTATAATGCCCCTAAACCCTAACCCCTAACCCCTAAACTTGAGAAACCCTAAACCCTAAACCCTTAAACCCTAAACCCAAGTAACCATAAACCACTATCTCCCTATATCTCCCCTATCTCCCTATCACCTTTGTCCCTCTACCTCTCAATCTCTCTCACTATGTCTCTTGCCATGTCCCTCACTCTTTATCTCCCTATCTCTCCCCTTGGACTCCTCTATATCTCCCTATTGGTCTGATGCAGAGCACACAGTGGAAGCTCTTAAAACACGGTGAAATACCCATCAAAACCCATAGTTCAAATAGATTAAAGCTTAATCAGCTTTAAGAAACCTTCTCAAAGTCCCAAATAACATCAAATCATATACATTCTTCCTATCGACAAGATAAACACTATTGGCCAACTCAAAAATTCTTATACCGATTCTCCAATCACTCCACTTTTGACAAGCCTTTGAACCTTTCGTTGTGACATATATCCATTAGTCTAACTTTAAACTAGTCTTCCGATCTCCCATACCACCCATTTCTCACTCCACAACCTGTATTAACACATGATTAAACCTAACCCCTAAACCCTAACCCCTAACCCCTATTTCCTAACCCCTAAACCCTAAACTTGAGAAACCATAAACCCCTAAATCCTAAACACTAAACCCAAGAAACCCTATCTCTCTATCTCTCTATCTCCCTATCTCACTATCTCCCCATCACTATCATTCCTCTACCTCTCAATCTCTCTCCCTATGCTTTGGCCATGTCCCTCACTCTATATCTCCCTAATTGTCCTCTCTCTAAACACTAAACCCTAAACCTCTAAACCTTAACCCCTAAACCCTAAACCCTAAACCCTAAATAATGCCCCTAAACCTTAACCCTGAACCCCTAAACCCTAAACCCTAAACGCGAGCAACCCTAAACCCTATCTTCTATCTCTCCCTTATCTCCCTATCTCTATCATTGAGCTCTACCTCTCAATTCTTCTCCCTATTTCTCTGGACATCTTGCTCACTCTCTATCTCCTTATCTCTCCCCTTTGTCACCTCCATCTCTCCCTATCTATCTCCTCTCTCTTTCTATCTAGCTATCTACAAAACTAAGAAACCCTAAACCCAGGTACACCCTAAATCTAATCAACTCTAAACCTATATCTCCCTATCTCTCCCCTATCTCCCTATCTCTATCATCCCTCTACCTCTCTTGATCTCTCTCCCTATGTCCTTGGCCATGTGCCTCACTCTCTATCTCCTTATCTCTCCCCTCGATCTCCTCTCTCTATCTCCCTATCATTCCTCTCTCTCTATAAACCCTAAATCCAAAGCCCTAAACCTCTAAACCTAACCCCTAACCCCTAAACAATTTAAATCCTAAACCCTAAATAATGCCCCTAACCCCTAACCCCTAACCCCTAAACCTGAGAAACCCTAAACCCCTAAACCCTAAACCCAAGTAACCCTAAACCACTATCTCCCTATCTCTCCCCTATTTCCCTACCACCTTTGTCCCTCTACTTCTCAATCTCTCTCCCTATGTCTCTGGCCATGTGCCTCACTCTTTTTCTCCCTATCTCTCCCTTCAGACTCCTCTATATCTCCCTATCATTCCTCTCTCTCTATAAACCCTAAATCCAAAACCCTAAACCTCTAAACCTAACCCCTAACCCCTAAACAATAAATCCTAAACCCTAAATTATAATGCCCCTAAACCCTAACCCCTAACCCCTGAACCTGAGAAAACCTAAACCCCAAACCCTAAACCCCAAACCCTAAACCCTAAACCCAAGTAACCATAAACCACTATCTCCCTATCTCTCCCCTATCTCCCTATCACCTTTGTCCCTCTACCTCTCAATCTCTCTCGCTATGTCTCTTGCCATGTCCCTCACTCTTTATCTCCCTATCTCTCCCCTCGGACTCCTCTATATCTCCCTATTGGTCCTTTATCTCTCTCTAAACCCTAAACCCTAGACCTCTAAACCTTAACCCCTAACCCCAAGACCCTAAACCCTAAACCCTACATAATGCCCCTAAACCCAAGCAACCCTAAACCTCTATCTCCCTATCTCTATCATCCCTCTACCTCTCAATCTCTCTCTCTCTCTCTATGTCTTTGGACATGTCTCTCACTCTCTATCTCCCTATCTCTCCCCTCTGTCTCCTCTATCTCTCCCAAACTCTTTCAATCCCCTCTCTCTATCTCTCTTTAAACTGTAAACCCTATACCCCTAAACCCGAGCAACCCTAAACCTCTAAACCCTAAATAATTCCCCTAACCAACCTCTAAACCACTTCTCTATATAGGTGCAACTAATACCACTTTTTCATTGTTTTCCACATTTAATTATATTCTTTTCCATTTTCCAAGTCCTACATGTGTCCAAGTTGTATTGTTTGTCAAGTTTTTAGTCTAATTGTTAGTCCCAGCTCTCATGGTTATTAAAATGTTAGTATAGTTAGATTTATCCTTCGGTAACATTAATTTACACATTGTTGCACAAACAACCACACTGAAACATAACCTTACCTAATTAAGGTTAACCTTTAAGGTTCTTTCATAAATGGCGAGCTTAACAGATCCAACTAGTTCAATGTTCTTATAGTCCATGCTTAGCCTTCCAGGAGAGTTCATGCCATGTTAACTTTGCATTATGTCCTAACATATCACATGAAGGACATCATCATCACAAGGAATAACAATGTCATGAAGGATTAACAAAGGTGTAGCTTCACCACATAAAGTATCATTCATAATTTTATCACTAGAGAGTAAGGGTATATCATGTGTATCCTTCTCAAACCATGTATCATGAATCAAATCATATGAAGGATTGGGTAAAGCAATTTAGGGCATGAAATCCAAAATGCCCCGAAACACATCCCCTGCTGCCCCACTATTCCTATCCCCGAAATATTGGAACATAGTCTAAAAGTGATTATTTCACATGATGAACAAAACTGAATATTTTATTATTGATTATTTGAGTAATTCATTAGTGATGATTCTTAGTGTTTAACAAATCCTTATGGATTAATGTGTAAAGAAGCTACCAATGTTAATTTGCCCTCCTCCTTCACTAGAAACAATCTTTAAGGAGGTTCATATATTGATGGGAGATCCAAGATTTAAGAGGTATATTTTCAAAAAGACTAAAAAGCCTTTTTCTGAAATTTTTCTAGAAAACAGATATCCGTTTCAAAGTCAAACTTTGCCAAGTTGCGAATTTGGCTAAGTAAAAATGCAATTTTTTTCCTATTGCCACTGTTTGGCCCACGATGATCCTGCACATACCCTTTAGTGTTTAGAGAGAGAGAGGACCAATAAGGAGATATAGAGAGTGAGGGACATGGCCAGAGACATAGGGAGAGAGATTGAGAGGTAGAGGAATGATAGAGATAGGAAGATAGGGAGATAGAGGTTTAGGGTTGCTTGGGTTTAGTGTTTAGTGTTTAGGGATTAGGGGTTTAGGGTTTCTCAGGTTTAGGTTTTAGGGGTTTAGGGTTTAGGGTTTAGGGCTTAGGGGCATTATTTAGGGTTTATGGTTTAGGGGTTAGTTTTTAGGGTTTAGGGGCATTATTTAATGTTTAGAGGTTTCTAGGGTTTATGGTTTAGGGGTATTATTCAGGGTTTATGATTGCATGTCAAAAGAAGTCTCTCTCTCTCTCTATCTCTAAATCCCTCAACCCTAAATAATGCCCCTAATCTGTAACCCATAACCCCTAAACCCTAAACCTGAGCAACCCTAAACCTCTATCTCCAGGTATCTCTCCCTTATCTCCCTCTCTCTATCATCCCTCTACCTCTCAATCTCTCTCCCTATCTCTTCAACATCTCACTCACTCTCTATCTCCCTATCTCTCCCTTTGTCTCCTCTATCTCTCCCAATCTATCTCCTCTCTCTACCTATCTATCTCTCCCTATCTCTTGCCTCTCTCTCCCCTATCATTCCTCTATCTCCCTATCTCTCTAGACATCTCTCTCACTCTCTATCTCCCTATCTCTCCCCTATGTCTCTTCTATCTCTCCCTACCTGTCTCCTCTCTATCTCTCTCTACCTAGCTATCTCTCCCTATCTCTCTATCTCTTGCTTCTCTCCCCCTATCATTCCTATATCTCCCTCTCTCTCCCCTCTATCTCTCCCTCTCCCTTATTGATGAAGGAAATGAAAACAAGAAAACTAGGACTCTCTCTCTCTCTCCATGCACATACCCATTAGGTAGGCTATTTTACATATGGTGGTTATATCCTTTAGGTCCAATCACCTCCAAACTTCACAAATAGATATAGAGCATAATTATAAGCATCTTTCATAAAGACCGCTTCTCTACATAGGTGCAACTAATACCACTTTTTCATTGTTTTCCACATTTAATACTTATTCTTTTCCATTTTCCAAGTCCTACATGTGTCCAAGTTGTATTGTTTGTCAAGTTTTTAGTCTAATTGTTAGTCCTAGCTCTCATGGATATTAAAATGTTAGTATAGTTAGATTTATCCTTAGGTAACATTAATTTAAACATTGTTGCACAAACAACCACACTCAAAAATAACCTTACCTAACTAAGGTTAGCCTTTAAGGTTCTTTCATTTGGTGAGCCTAACAAATCCAACTAGTTCAATCTTCTTATAGTCCATGCTTAGCCTTCCAAGAGAGTTCATGCCATGTTAACTTTGCATTATGTCCTCACTTTCCTCTTGCTGGTTGTAGTACTCTTTTTTTCTAATCCTATCCCTATATCATACTATTGTTGTTGACTTTTCTTTCCATCTTCATCATCATAGTCTTAGTTATCTTGTTTTGAGCCTACCATTTATCCTTAGCCATGCCTTGTACTTCTTCTATTCATGTCAATTTTAATGACCTCCAAATTTTCCATAAATTCTTCTCCACCAAACCCTAGACCCTCACCCAATTTCTGACTTTCCTATGAAAAGCCCTTCCCCAAACATCATTTGATCATGTGGCTCCTTTCATCACTAGATAGGTGCCCCTACTTCCTATTATTCATATAATACAATCCCAATGTCATAGCTCACATTCCCACACCTACATTCATAGACCCCATTCCCCCTATTGACACCATCATTGATAATCATTTTAAGGAGTCTCCCTTGAATAATCATTAAACCATGGATTATCCCATATCCCCATCTTACACTTTCCTCACCTTTGAACCCTTAGATTATGACATTTAGCTATCTCCACCATTACCAATCACACTTTCTAGCAATCCCACATAAGACACATTACCCATCACTTCATCTAGGTCATCACTAATTAAATCACCTCATTACTCCTTTCAACCATACCCATACCACCCCTTTCTCACTCCATAACTTGTATTAACACATGATTCACCCCATGACATGCTATAGTTACCACAATGCCAATTTACTCTACCACCATTCTTCATATTATCTTATGAATCACCATCCTTTCTTCCCATTCCTTGAGACATCATACCATGACACACGCCAATGAAAACAATTAAAAAACCAATGAAAAGAATTAAAAAAATCCATTTTTAGAGTTTTAGGAAATGGATATTTTTTTTGGGAATATTCCAAAAATGGATATTTGTTTCTTGAAACTATAAAAATGATTTTTTAGACCAAAAAATGGATATCTGTTTTGGTTTGGTATCCAAACCAAAACGAATATTTTTAACATGCCCATGAAAGTCAAA
Source organism: Cunninghamia lanceolata (assembly GCA_027924645.1). Taxonomy (NCBI): domain Eukaryota; kingdom Viridiplantae; phylum Streptophyta; class Pinopsida; order Cupressales; family Cupressaceae; genus Cunninghamia; species Cunninghamia lanceolata. The sequence goes on from BSBN01001126.1 coordinate 2,976,013, forward strand.
GTTAGCCAATTCACGAATTTGGCTAAGTAAAGACACGATTTTTTTTTCCATTGCCACTGTTTGGCCCGCGATGATCCTGTACATACCCTTTAGCTTCATTTTTCTCTAATTTGCAAGGCTCTTTGACCCTAACTAAGCCTAGTCTATTTTTTACTCTTGCACTCCCAATCACTCTATTCTTAGCTCCAACAAAACTATTGATATCTCACTTTCATCTCATGCTAATTCTCCTTCCTCCATGAATGATAAGCTATCAAGCTTAATTCACTCCCTAATAAGGATTGTTTACTCCTTAATCAATCATGTTAACTCATCAATCGAGTTAACTCCTCAATCAATCCCACCTCTTGTGAGCCTTCCCAAACTATATATACCCCCTCCTATATGCATTAGGGGAGGCGAATTCATTGTTCCAAACTCTTTCCCAGCTTTGCTTTTTTTGTTCTCCATAGAGTATTCATGCTCTTCATAAAATGTATTTACCTTTTTCTTTCTTAGTATAGTTTCTAGGTTTTCAAAAGCTTCAATAGCATTGTTATGCTCACAAATTCTAAAGCCATATTGCTTCATAGCTTCAAATAGCTCAATCATTCGATCAATTGCACTTCATCCCTATCGCCAAGAGGAGTTCCTTGCTACTGCAGAGGAAAGGAGGTTGCCACAAGGACTTTTGAGGATATACCAAGCTCATGCACCAAAGAGAAATCAAGGTTCTTTATATGCTTTTGTAGTTAAATAAATCATAAATTTGCTCTTGGAGGAAGTAATCTTTATGTTTTCTTTTTCCTTGATAGGTTTAGATTTGATTTGATTAGCATTAATATATTAGATTTATTTCATTGTAATTCATAGATTAGATTTCAATTCAAGTTATTTCATTCAATCCATTTCAATTCCTAGATTAAATTTGCAAATCATCTCACAAAACACCAAAAACATAGTTTAGATTACATTTGGAAAATTCATATTAAAGTGCATTCATATTTCAATTCTTAGTTAATTAGTTCACTTTATTATTCATCTTTGAAAAAGGAACCAAAAATCATCTTGCATTCATTCAAAAATACAAAAATATTAGGAACTTAGGAAAATTAAACTCTCAATTGCATCATGAGGTACATTTTACATTAAACAAGCTCAAACCCTTGGTTCTATCACAAGGTAGAACACACTCTTAGGATCTTCAAACAAAGAGACATCATATAATAACACATTCAAACAAACAAGGATAGGTTACAACACACCAGACTCAACAATGAGCAAAACAATCTACCCACTAGGCATTGGAACTTGAGAAATCCAAATAGAAGACCTAGGACTAGTGACGACCCTTCAAGTCATATAATTATCTCAACCACAACAATCCTAGAATGAGCTCGTCATATAGAAATCTATACGAGGGCACAGACTGCCCAATCGCTCTATGTGACGTTTTGCTTCCACACAAATAGAACCAACCCTAGGGCTCGCCTTCACTCGACTAGCTGTTGCCATGAGAGCGAGAGTGACTCGAAGGTTGCCCATAGCAAGGAGAAGGTTCATGTGTGATATCAAGGTTGACTTATTCATGTTGTGCTTGAGAAACGTTTGGAGCATACAGTAGCCTATTCACTTTTACCTCTATGATATATAAAAATGTCAAGGTGGTGTCTAGGGATATCGTTCGAGAGATTGTTGACTCAATATGCGATCATGTTCTCCTAGGTCAACTGCATTAGTAGGCTAGAAATGTCAGTGATAAATATTGAATACAACATTGACCAACATGCAAATGACCTATATGTAGATGCAATTCTTTTTGCCCATTAGGAAATTGAAATATGCTCTAATGATTTTTGCCTTATAAATTCATATGAATTAGTTGTGCAATGAATGTCTTTATATACCATGACGTAACAATATGTCATACAAACATGTGTTAACTTGGCTCATGTAACAATTAGTAGAAGGGAGTGGAAAAGTTGAATTTGAATTTGAATGTTTGAATTGTGGATTCATTCTCCCAAGGGTTAGGATTGAACCTCATCAATCCTATGCCACACAAATGGTCCTCAAAGATAAAATAGCGATTTTGAGGCATGGAGCAAATATATCGAGGTAAGTATGAGTGTGAGTACAATAGTGAGAGATACATGATGAATGTATCCAAATAAGTGTAAAGGAGAGTAAACAAGGATGGATGGGGATTGGACTATTAGCCAAACCTAACACAAAAGTGTACCACTTATCAATATATAATTATATTTGAGATATTCCACCAAAATAAACATAAAACTATATTAAAAATAATAACATAGATATACAAATTTCATCATTACAAATATATATGAATTTAAAAGAGCACAATGTAGAATGGTATCGATTTATTCCACACTTTTTTGGAACGGATCTGCACCGTTCCATTCGAAAAACCCTTAGGGGCCCGGTCTGCGCGTTTAGTAGTCCACGCCCGGGGGGTAAAATAATAATATTCAAATCTAGCGGAAGTTTGGCAATCAATCAATTGAACTGTTCGCCGGATTTGGCCAAAACCATGGGAACTCTTCCACTGCGTACAACGGACTCGAAGCATTATCCAGGCGAAGCTGCCCATTGTTTCGAATTTAACAAACCAAAACCAGAGCAAGCCAAGCTGTTGTTTGTGGGCTCTAACAGCAAACCATTGCCTTTATAAGGGAGGCTGCCTTTCCTAAAATTCAATTCATTTTTATATTCATTAGAATTGTGCAAAGGAGATCTAACGTCAACAAAAATGCCAAGCGCTACTGCAGGCAAGGTTATTACATGCAAAGGTAAGTTGAAAGCTCCTCTTTCCATTCCATTTTGTCAAATTTTTGTAATGGATGCAACTGAGTTAAATAGATATTGGTATTTTGTTTTTCAATAGTTGATTATAATATGCTAAACATTTATTTTGATTCTAAAGGACCCCAAAGTGGAACTTAATCCTGTCTATGAGGATTGAGGATTTGTCGCTTGGTGTCATTGTCAATTTTATTTGAATACCAGAGGTTTATCATTTTTAAGCAAATCAAATTTTGTTCTGTGAACAGCTGCCGTGGCATGGGCAGCAGGGGAGCCCCTTAAGATTGAACATGTCCAAGTGGCACCTCCGCAGGCAATGGAAGTCAGGATCAAAATCTGTTATACTTCTTTGTGTCGCACAGACCTTGTTTTCTGGCAAGCAAAGGTCAGTGCCTCCATTAACTATCAAGAAGCTAAGAATTTATATCTTCTGAATCTAAATGGTGCTCCTCCTCTATTGCAGGGCCAAACCCCTCTTTTTCCACGCATCTTTGGACATGAAGCAGCTGGGTAGGCTCGCTTTCCTTTTTTATTAGATCTATCTCTAGAACAAAATAGATTACTACATCTGAATCAATTTCCAAAAAATAGAGCGAATAGAGTAACATATCTTACCAAGTTTTAAAACATAATGTCAATTGGGGTTTAATTATATGTATAATTGGGGTTGATGTAGCTCAGAAGGGTTTATCAATCAGTCCTGTTCACATATTTTTAAAAATAAAATATAGCACCCGGGCTTCTAAGTCAATTGCTGATCACTCTTTTTACCATTTTTCTTTTTCTTTTTAATATAAATATAATGATTGTAAAAAGTACCAAGTGGGCTGGCAGGTCAATTGCTGATCACTCTTTACCATTGAAAAATGTGGTGAAGAGTTGATCCAGCAAAAGGGAAGATTTTTTTAAATTTTAAGAAAATTGTAAAGATGCCTGATTGTTAGATAGTTTTGGTCAAAACAGCTAAATTTAAACAGTTACCAAGTTATATATTAACCACAACATGCTGACTGTTTAAACTCTTCTCTTAAATAGAAGTGTCCAACTGAATTAGATAACAGTACTCTATAAATTAAGTCAGTTGAATTCAGTAAAATAGATTACTTACTCTGTTGGAAGTTGTGAATGCAGAGTGGTAGAAAGTGTGGGAGAAGGGGTAACTGATATGAAGGAAGGTGACCATGTACTGCCTGTATTTACAGGGGAATGCGGAGATTGCAGGCACTGCAAATCAGAAGAAAGTAATATGTGTGATCTGCTAAGGATTAACACAGACCGAGGAGTTATGATTAGTGATGGCAAGTCAAGGTTCTCTATCAGGGGACAACCCATTTATCACTTCCTGGGGACATCCACATTCAGTGAATACACCGTTGCACACGTTGGCTGTGTTGCCAAAATAAATCCTGCAGCTCCTCTTAATAAAACCTGTATTCTGAGCTGCGGTGTCTCCACAGGTCAGTTAACATTATTAATCAATTGATATCATAAGTATTGTGGGTATTGTTCAATGTTTATAATGGATGTACTTAAACCTCTGTGTGAAATCAGGGATGGGAGCTACATTGAATGTGGCCAAACCTAAGAAGGGTTCAACCGTAGCAATATTTGGTCTTGGAGGTGTTGGGCTTGCGGTAAGATTTAATTCATTAGGATTGAAATTAGATTTTTGGATAGATATGTAATATACAGATATATAATTAATGTATATCTATATGAGCGGACTGTGATAGATTCAAATCTCTCAATTGAGTGTTACTTTTTATTTTCTTAGGCTGCTGAAGGAGCAAGAATTGCTGGAGCTTCCCGGATTATAGGCATCGATTTAATCCCTGGAAGATTTGAAAAAGGTGCTAAGTTCATTGATTTGGAAAGGATTAAACAACAGGTACATTGTGATCAACATGTTGGTTGTTTATGTGGGAGTGGTTTCCAATAAACAACTGATAAGTTGACCACAATATGCCGCTGGTTACCTCGAAAGCATTAGTACATGGTTTAATTATGGAAATCATCTTTTATCTATGTTGTATTCTCTCCTCTAACCAGGTCTTGTTGTCAATCTTTGTTTTGCTTTTTCTTTTCAGCAAAAGAGTTTGGTGTAACAGAATATATAAACCCAAAAGACCATCAGAAACCTGTTCAACAGGTTCGTTTAGGTCATGCTTCATGCTGTTTTAATGACATACTAGATAGCCTTCCCTCAATTTTCATATTATAATGTTATAATCTAATCTTTTGTGCTTCTCCACTGTTGTATGGATCTTGTTCTTTTGTTATATTTAAATGCAAAAAATATTGATGAATTTCTCCTTTTTAAAATTCAGGTAATTGCAGAAAGAACTGATGGAGGAGCAGACTACAGTGTGGAATGCACAGGGAATATTAATGCAATGATCCAGGCGTTTGAATGTGTTCACGATGTATATGCTCCTCCCATATATTACAAAAATGCTCTGTTTCCGTTAAAAAAGAGCACTAGTGTGACTGTTTTAACTCTTCTGTTTGCATATGCTTAAATGCTGCACTGACTGACTTGAATTAATCTTTGTTTTTGATTTAAGGGATGGGGCGTGGCAGTCTTAGTAGGAGTGCCTCATTCAGAGGCAGCTTTCACAACTAGTCCTATAAACTTCCTCAATGAGAAAACATTAAAAGGAACATTCTTTGGGAACTATAAGCCCAAGTCAGATCTGCCAGGTCTAGTGGAAAAGTATCTTAGTAAGGTAAAAAATTATTTAATCCCTGATGATTGTATAAAATTTTCTATTAACAAGCCTACAAACACCTTTCTATTTCTATAGAATTAAAGCTTTGAGTTTCCTTTACGATGAGAAAATATTGGATTAATTGTGTCATGATTTTTAAGGCTCATTTGTTTTTAATTCCAACCTAGCTTACACCTATTTTTGTTTGCAGGAGCTTGAGCTGGAGAAGTTCATTACTCATGAAATCTCCTTTTGTGAGATCAACAAGGCGTTTGATTACATGGTGCAAGGAGAGAGCCTGAGATGTGTAATTAAACTGGAAGACTAGATGGTGAAGGAGTGTGTAAGATTTTGCCTTACTCGTAGATGTCAATCGTTGAAAGACATTGGAGGATTTTTTTACATATGACTGTAAATTTGAATAAAGCCAGCTAGAGTGATCTGAGTTTAATGTAAAGGATCTGGCATCATTAGATGCAGATATAAGTTGATCAAAAGTTTAGTTTTTATTTGTTATTTCAATTTAATGATGAAGGCAAGTACATATTAGTCGATGTCATAAGTCTATATTCATGTATTTTAAACACTGTTTTAATTTAATTTTTTAGTTGTTTTGTTTTTAATTTAAAATTAGTGTGCGGTTAGTGGCATTCTATAGTTGTATCAATAGAGCATCACAATATATTTATAATCGGTATATAAATATCAAAATACAACAGATATATTTCAAGAAAAAAATAAAATTTTAAAATAGAAAAAAATTAAAACTATAAAATAATTTTTAAGTAAATAAACTAAAAATATTCTAAAGAGTTGTAAAATAAAATAAAATTATTTTTAAGTAAACAATATAAATAAAACTAGAATCTAGTAAAAAAATAGTACCTCTACACTTATAAATAACCATTGCATCTATTCATGTTAATGGGGCTGCACTTATAGTATAAACAATGAAACAAGAAATAACATAGAAGAAAATAGAATATCAAAGATTAAGGTTGAAACATATATCTATTACAAATTGATGTTAGGATTTATTTTTTATCTTATAACTTTTAAGTACATTTCTAAATTCTTTTATGATTATAATAGGTAACATTATTTCTAAATTCTTTTATGATTATAATAGGTAACATTATAATATAATACAATATTATTAGGCCGAGAGTAACTACAGTGGCAGCACAAGGTATTAAAAAAATATCAGCCGACAAATGCAACATTAATAAATGAAAATTATAGGTATGAATTCCATAGAAAGAAACAAAAAATAAAAACAAGAAGCAGCACATGATTCATATTACTAGAATATTAAAAATTCAAATTCATTGGTAAAATATTAAAAAAAATAAATTTGTACATGTTTTGTTTTCCGTAACCTAGGGTTCTATTAACTAATCCTTTTATTTTTAATATAGATTAAGACTTTATTGTTTTAAAAATATATGTAAACAACTATAGCTTTTGCATTAATCATATTATTTTAGGGCACACTATAAAATATATCTAAGAGAACTAACTTTGAAAAAAGTGGAAAACAAAAAAAATATATTAGCATTAATCAAAACATGTATACAATACTAAACCAATGAAAGATTATTTATGGCACTATAGTTTATTAGGTTTAAAATTCACTCAAAACATATATACACATAATAACCCAATCAAACATTATTTATTATAAATTTATGGGGTTTAGAATTCATCGTCCTCACTAAATTTATAAAGTCATAAATTTATAAATAAAATTAATATTACAAGTAATTTTAAACCCTAAATTTTAACCCCTAAAATAATATTATTTTATATGTAATAAAATGAAACCTAATAAAATATAATGTTATAAAATATTAGTTTCAAACACTCTATTTTTATAAAACATTGGCCACTGAAAAATAAATAAATTAAATTTTATTATGTAGAAAATAAAATAAAACTAGCATATCTATATTTTAAAAATATATCTAAAATACATAGAGAGATATCCTAGGCGCCTATTTTTTAATCAATTTACCACACATAGGTGGAATAGGCCCAGAGATTAGATATATTTTTTAAATATAGATAACAACAATATCATATTATATTCATATATAATAAAAAGAAAATATTTTGACTATAGATAATGTAAGGTGTTATAATTTAATATGAATTTATTTTAGTTACATTTCTATATTCTCTTCTAATATATAGAAGCATCCCTCATTCACCCTTTTTTCCTCCATATAATTTGTCCATCTTTTATGTCATCACTTATAATAGATAATATTATAATATAGTGTAGCATTATATAATAATATAAATTTATTTGAGTTACTCAAGAGATATAGAAGCATCCCTTACCAACATTTTTTTAATATAATTTATGCACCTCTTATGTTATGAATTATAATAGATATAATAAATAGCATTCCATTATATTATATTATAATAATATAAATTTATTTTGAGTACATAACATAAATTATTAGTTCCTCCTGCGATGCAAATATTTCAACCTACTGAGCCAATAATCATGTAGAATTTAAAAAATGAGCAAAAAGACTATAGTTTGTAATTCATTTTTCCTATTTCATAACTAGAAAAAAATGATTTATCTTCTTTTCTATTGGATGATGCTACAAACAGTGAGTGCAAAAATTATATTTTTATTTTTTAAAATTTCAAATAAATGATTCAAATATAAGACTTTTATTAAAAAGCAATACATATCTCAATGAAGGCAATAAATGCCATAAAGGTATTATAAATGGCATAAATGTAGTCGTAGATTTCTAGATTTTTATTAGCAAATAGGCTTATATGTAGGACATTTTTGTCTTGGAAAATTGTCTCATGCCGAAAAGTTGTTAGACACTGGCCCAAATTTCCTCTTTCCGATGCCGACTATTCTTTTTTCTATCAATTTTGTTTTTCGTTAGTTCACATTTGCCAACTGCTAAAATGGGAGTTTTGGAAGAGGGTTTGGACATCCATCAAAGCATAAAAGAGAGGAATTTTGATAGATTTTGTAGATGCAACATCCCTGGTAGACATGTATGCAAAATGTGGAAGCATAGAGAAGACCTGTGAACTGTTTGACAAAATGCCTTAAAGAACCATGAAACAATGTGGAAGCATAGAGAAGACCCGTGAACTGTTTGACAAAATGCCTTAAAGAACTATGGTTTCATGGAATGCAATGGCTGCAGGATATGCACAAAATGGATTTGTTGAAAAAGCTTTAGAAATTTTCAAGCAAATGCAAATGGCAGGTGTAAAGCTGGACTCCACAAACCTTTGCTAGCATCCTCCCTGCCTGTGCCAAAATGGGAACATTGGAATGTGGTATGGACCTCTATCAAAGCATAATGAAACATGGATTTTTGTCTAATACTGTAGTTGGAAATACTCTGGTAGACATGTATGCAAAATGTGGAAGCATAGAAAAAGCTCGTGAACTGTTTGATAGAATGCCTCAAACAGATGTAATCTCATGGAATGCAATGATTGCAGGATATTTAGCAAATGGATTTGTTGAAAGGGCTTTCAAAACTTTCAAGCAAATGCAATTGGCATGTCTAAAGCCAAATTCTACAACCTTTGCCATCATCCTCGCAGCTTGTGCCAAAATGGGAGCTTTGTAACAGGGTATAGAAATCTATCAAAGCATAAAGTATAGAGAAATTTTGTTAAATCTTGTAGTGGCAACTACCTTGGTAGACATGTATGCAAAATGTGGGAACATGGACAAAGAACATGAACTATTTGATAAAATGCCTCAAAGAAATGTGGTCTTATGGACTACAATGATTGTAGGATATGCACAAATTGAACTTTTTGAGAAGACTTTAGAAAGTTTCAAGCAAATGCAATTGGCAGGTGTAAAGCCAGACTCCACAACCTTTGCCAACATCCTCCCTGCTTGTGCCAAAATGGGTGCTTTAGAATAAGGTATGGACATCCATCAAAGCATGTAGGATAGAGGAATTTTGTCAGATGTTGTGTCTGCAACTGCCTTGGTAGACATGTATACAAAATGTGGAACCATGGACAAGGTGAAAAAGATCATAGTAAATCATAGTAAAACTTAGCAATTTCCAGAATTTATTGAACAAGCCTTCGATATACTTCTTGTTGTCATGACTTGATGTATCATTCTACCAAAATGGAGTAACTTAAGAGCTCTCCCAGAAAGTCGTAGGAACTCCATATTGCAGAGTTTGAAATGTGCAAACTGTATAGCCTAGGTTATATAGTACATTTTCTTCCTTGCATGGTAAATAATATACAATCCCACCACTGCTAGTTTTGCAGAAAATAGCATATAGTTCTAAGTGTTCCAAAATCATTGAAGGAAGCTAGTTAAATATGAATTTCATCTTATGAAATTAAAATAGCATCTATTATGTGCTCAAATACTATTATTGGAAAAAATGTTTAGATAGTTAAGATAGATAATTCACATGATACTGAACTACATTGGAATCATAAATTTACCAAGTCCCATCATGCTGAGCTTAAAAAAATGATTTATAAAATTTATCTCAATTTTTTCAGTCAGTTGCAGAGGAAACAAGTCACATAGTTCTGTATATAATCTATATTACAAGGGTGAGTGTTTAAGTACTCACCAAATACATGACCAACTAAATCTTTGTATTTGATAAAGCATTAGCCATCTATAATATACAGATTTGGAAGAAGCAAATTGGCATAGAGTGAGATAGCACCTAAAACAACCATGTCAATAATTCCCCAAACCAATCCTAGAGGCACTAGAATGAGGTTTGAATATCCAAAAATGTGCACACAATTAAAACTTGTAACTAACATTAGTTCAACTTGTTGCCATGAATCTGAAAACCATCACAACAACAAAAAAATTGAAAATTTCTGTCTACAAAACACACGACATAAACCATATATATGATAACAACTATCCACGCATTTAACAGTCTATAAAAGGTAGGGCAACTTAGTGAAATGTGAGTAGAAATGAAATGGAAAAAATTATATACCATTGTCAATTTTGTGTGCAGAATTGTGGGTAGAAAAGCTAGTTTCTTCCTGTTCCATGGCCATAATGTCTGCAGTTGATTTTTCCATTAAATATTTCTGCTCTTTCATTCTCTTCCACAATTTAGAATAGTCTTACTTGACACCTCAATGGATTCTTCTCCACCACTAAATAGTTGTCACTTAAATAGAATCAATGCTTTATAGTGTTTACACACTTGCATATATAGAATTAGATTTCACAAAAACTGAAGAGAGAAATGAATATATTTTAAAGATGTGTCATCATATATACAACTACCACCACCACTAAGATCATGCAAAACCTGTGTTGCACAATCACTTAACCAACCAGCTGTAAAAGTTGTCAAAGTTGCTCTCACCCATAGCTTTTTATCTGATATTTTTTTCTAGCTACCATTACATATCATGCCTTGATGTTTATAGTTGTAGTAGAAATGCTTATAATTGAAGTATTATAAGCTATTTTAACAATTTTATTTGAGATCTTATCAAACTTCCTTCCTTATAATTTGCTTGTTTGATGGACAATGACATGTACAACTTAAAAAGATTGAATATACTATGGCGTGCACGGCTAAAGTTGACATTAAAGATGGATTGTTTGTTTTTAAAGTAATAGAACTTTGCTACATATCAAGCAATAAAACATGGGCACCCTTGGTATGCACTTAGCTTCATAATGCAAAGTGTAGTGTGTGAGTGCCTTGTTTAGAAAAGCATATACTAATGGGTTCAAATTATTTTATTATATCTCCAAAAAGTAAATGGTCAAAGTGGTCAAGAACCACCGATGGGACTCAAAAAGAGTGCTGGCACAATGAATAAATATGGTGTGTGAGTGTACAAATGTTTTTTTCTACAAACTACTTTGATCTCAAGAGATTCAATTTATTTTTAAATTTGCAATACTTTTTAACAATAGTAGAGGATACCTAATGTACTAGCACAAAGGGGCACCTCCTTTCCATATAATTCAATTTTTACATATTATAATTATATTTAAATAAAAAATATTTCATTATATTAAACAATAATAAAAAAATTTTGATATATATTTTGATTATTATTTTTATATTTATTATTTTAAATTAAAATAGCTTTCAAGTAGAACACGATTTAACTTCTAAAAATTATATAAATTTTTAAAAATAATTTTAATATTTAACAATTGTATATTACATTTCATTATTTGTGAGAAATTATAACTACTAACTAGTTTTAATCTCCAAACGCATCCACATTTTGTGCAAGTGCAAGCGTTGTTTTGTATGTATTGTGTATACACCTAAAAATGGCTCAAGTTGAATTAAATAAATATTTTATATTTATTTTATTCTTGTTCCTCTATCAATAAATAAATATCTTAATTTATTTATTTGGTTCACATTTATCATATCTTTCTAACGATTAAATATTCTAGAAATTCCTCTAATGTCGTATCTAATTAAATTATCCTAAATTATTTAATTAATTTCCTCTAAGACAAAGTCTTATGTCTAAAATCCAAATCCACTCATCCAATTTCATCCCCATCTAGCACAAACAATCCTAACCTTAATCATAAGCATACGCCATCTACCATTATTCTCCATCCATTAATTGTCCATCCACCCATATACTCATGAAGGATGTAATCCAATTGCCGTTGGCAAGGAGTAAACTGCCCTCATGCCATCAAATCCCTTTCCTTGGAACTATCCAAGAACCTTCAAATGTCATGCTTATTTCTCTAATTCCATCATGTAGTTCACAATCTGTTGATCCTATTGAAAAATCTCCCACCATGAGTCTAAGTCAAGATATATTATACTCTCATGTTGTTGAGCATCTAGAGCCTCTCAGGTCCATCCATGCTACCTCCAACCCTATCCCCACTCAAGAGCTATATCAAGAGTCAAATCCAAAGCATGATCCATATTACTCCTTACCAAGTCAAGATCAAACTATTCAAACTCCTCCAACTCCCATCCATGATCAAGCTCCCCTCTATGATTAAGACCCTATTTGTGATCATGAGATACATGATGATCCTCTTAGCACACTTTATGCATTACATGAGCTAGAGATTGTCACTTCACTCATCCATAATCATACAACCATTCATGAGAAAGATGAATTGCTCCTATCCATCCATACATAACACCCTCTTCCCAAGATGAGACACTTGATCCCCAAGGAAGCATAGATAATCAAACAAGTAACTGGGATCCTATCACTTCATCTCCTACTGAGCATAATGTTAGTCAAAATCCAATCATCCCAAGTCATCCATTGCATGATCACACATTGTCTCTTGTGGATCCTCCATTATCTCATGTTGATCCTCCACCATCTCCCATTAACCCCACTCCAAATCCATTATCCTATCCCCTTGGTCATATCATCTTCATCCACGAATATTCTTCCTTAGGAAAACAACAATCATTATCCATCACCTCACCTTCTCCATCAAATAATGAGCTCAAGTCTAGTGTCCAAAACATGCATAGTCCCATTGTCCACTGCATACTCCAAAAAATAAACTATCAAGGAAAAGGCTTAGGCCTTTATGAACAAGGTATTTTGGAGCCCATCCATGTCAATGTCCCTCCACGCTCATATGGCCTTGGATATACACCCCAAGGTAAACAATCTCAAGATGTTGGTACTTCCTCCATGCCTCCTAAATCCACCTCCTTCCATCATAAATCACATCATATTCCCAAAACATATGTTGCCATTCCACCTCCATTATCATACAAATCCCAAAAGCATGTGACCATACACCTTCCATAGTCTAATTTACCTCTGGTACTTCCAACTCCTAATATCCCACCTTCCACTTTACCACCACTTCTCCCAACATCTAATGTCCCTATCATCCAATCCCCTTATCCATTTAACCATAAATAGGTCCTAAAATTCCTAATCATGATCAACAAATGCACACATTATCTAATCAAGAAGCTTCTACTAAATCCATGGGATTCAAAAGTAAAAATTCAGATGCCTCCTTTCATAAAGCTAAAAATCCTAAGGATCCTCATGCCTAAGGACATCAATGCAAAGAGTTGAAGCAAAATCCATCGACAAAGCTACCCAAGCCCATACCTCCATAAGAAAAGTCCAAAACTTAAATGGTTTGGGTACCTAAACAAAAATAAAAAAAATTCAAATGAAGCATCCACATCTTAAAAATCCAATTCCATACAAAAATATCAAATTCCTTCATCCTACTTGAGTCAAGCAAAAATCATGAAAATACTAAGTCTATGTGGGTACCTAAATTCCTACATTTACCATTTTTTAAGAAAACATCCCCATTGCTTCCTTCACCACCTCCAAATCAAAAGCTTCAATGTTTATCATGGTGTGTGCAACCATTGGTCTTGATTCCTTTCCATTCCACAACATTTCCAAATACCTCCATCTCCCCATCCTTCATCCACTATGGGTACCCGCAAGAAGTTGGGTCCACATAGAGAGGAAGTCGCGGGCAAAAACAAATCCTGACAGAAACAGGTACCCATTTTAAAAGAAACAGGTACCTGTTTAGGAACGGGTACCTAAGCCTAAACAATTACCTACTTAGGAATGGGTACCCATTTAGAAACAGGTGCCTGAGCCTAAATGGGTACCCGTTTCTCTATAGGTATTTGAATTTGCAAAAAAACCCTACGTGCTTTTTTTTTCCACAGAAAAGGAATGGGTACCCATTCATAATGAGTACCCACTTTAGAATGGGTACCCATTCCTAAAAGCATAGGCTTATGAAAGGCATGGTAAGTCAACCCCTTGCCTTGGACCTGCAAGTACAAGTTCATGTTCAGATCAAGAGAAAAGACCAACTTTACCAATATGGTTGATGATGTTTTTTTCTTTTTTTTTACAAAATTAAAACCCATTATAGATGGTGATGTGTAGTTTTCAAATATGGATTTTTTTTTTATTTGACTTGTTTTTCTATTTATTAATTAATTTGAGCAAACTGGTCCAAAAATTTGAAATTATAGGTGTTTGTATTTTTTCAGTACCCTTTAATTTTTAAGGTTTTTTTAAAAAAAAATTATAGGTCATCAATCTAGACATCATTCTCTACACAATGAAATTTTTTATTTATTTTATGATTAGTTTTACTCAAATTATGTTGGCCATACATGAGGGGTTTTCAAAAACAACAATTGAGGCCAATAAAAAATTAATTAAAAAAATATTTGGAAAAAAATTATAAAATAATATTGTCATAAAATTTCATTGTACTACACATCTTTCCCCAAAAGGATTTAGAAAAATACTTTTATTTAACTCAAGTTATGTTGGCCGTACATGTGCATGGTATGGTAAAAAAAGTGACTTTTAAATAGTGGTTTTTAGAGATGCCTATTGAAAATCAATTTGTATCATATGGGTATTAAAATAAATTACATATTTGGAAACTAGACTGTGAGTACTACATTTCATATTACTAAATTTTTTTGAGATTCAATTTTTAAGAGTTTCAAATTTTTAGGTCAAATGTGACAAATTATGAAAATCAAGGAAAACACTTCCACTTTTTGGCCAAAAATTGGACCCAACTTCTTGCACTGACCCCTATCCTACATATCTTCTCCATCACTTCCATATGGTCCATGCTTTTGCATAAGCCTTTCATCCATCCTTGCATAGACCTTTCATAATCCACTAT
Organism: Cunninghamia lanceolata; assembly: GCA_027924645.1. Classification (NCBI taxonomy): domain Eukaryota; kingdom Viridiplantae; phylum Streptophyta; class Pinopsida; order Cupressales; family Cupressaceae; genus Cunninghamia; species Cunninghamia lanceolata. The sequence continues at coordinate 2,991,214 of BSBN01001126.1, forward strand.
CTACCTAATCCATCTTCTTCTCAAACAATCCCTTAACCAACATCTATGAGCATAATGACATTTGACAGGGTCCATGCAGCATTCATCTCTAATGGGACAATATCACCTTTCACGGAACTAGACACTTGAGTCCCTGCTATCCATATTCCCCTTCTCCTATCCAAAAAAAAAAAAGTAAAGAGAAATCATTCATCCAATGGTAAAAACTTGGCAAACAAGCGCCTTCGATAAGTACCATGATGAAAACCTGGCAAACAGGCATCATGTGTAGATTGATTGTCTATATACCTTACACTTGGGAGAATGTTGTCTCATCTACCCATCCTATCATTTATTCTACCTACCCTCTCACATCTTCCATATCCTTTATATCCACATACTTAACCCTTTGATCCACTTCGTCCTCCATTCATCCTATTGATCTTGATAAAGATAGCGGTAAAATGTTGAAACAAGCTTGGGATAGCTCTTGATATATCTAATAATTCCAAATATATCCTACGATCATATCATTGCAAGCATTGTCACACTATATCCTGAGTCTAATATCTTGAATATGATATGTTATTCCTATGTCAAATAGTCCTTGGAGATCATATCCTGAATTCTCCTGTCCATGTCTCCTTCATGCATTTCCAATCCATTATCTCCTATTGTCCATCCTTCTACCTACCTATCCATTATCCACTATCACCCATCCGTCTACCTATCCATGATGTTCCCTTGTCATTGGTATCTAGCATTTAGGCTATCCAAATTGTTATTCAAAATTCCCCAAAACATCAAAACATTAGCAAAATCCAGAAAATCCCAAAAACATTCCAAAAATCTAAAAAACAATCATCAACATCACACCAGAAGAAAAAGACTACTTCTGAAGAAATACATTTGTCCACATACCAATTGCCACATCTACTCCAGCAATCCATCTATCCTAGATCAACAACCTTTAATGGATATATCGTTCCTACAATAAGGCTCCATCTATTATGAGCAACCTCTTTGGCAAGAGAATATGTCAGTTGGTCTTTTTGTTTTATAAATCAATCGACTTCTTTTTGGTTCGTCATTATTAATCATTGTCAAACTACGTTGCCTCTGATCTATCACGTAGGAAAGGCCATCATCGATGAGCCCCTGAGGATTCCCATCCATCCATACTTCTTGTCTTATCATAATGATTGCATTCCATCCATTCATCCATCACTAGTGTTAGTCACCGTAGTCAAACTACGTTGCCTCTGAGCTATCACGTAGGCAGGGCCATCATTGATGAGCCCCCGAGGCTTCACACCCCCTAGGTCTTAGGTCCACATGGTCAACATCGTCGAACTATGTTGGGCCTCTACATTGTCACATAGGCAAGGCCATCATCGATGAGCCCCTAAGGCGCTAGGCCAATCCCTTAGGGCCCCTCACATCGCATTTACCATCCATTCAGTCCATATGTTTCATCCATAATAAGTAGATCCTTTACTTGACTGGGGGAAAAATCCTCAACCTAGTTGTAGAATTGGATTCTTGAATGTTACAAATCTTAGAGGATAACAATCAGGATCGTGATACTATCTCTAGGCAACATGCAACATTACAAACAAACCTTTTTAACAAAAACTCGATGTAAGACATTAACCTTTATCAGACAAAAATGTGCCTAAACTATCAGAATGGTTATATCTATTATCATGGCAAGAAAATATATCTATGGCAAGAAGATTTGATGGCTGTTATAAGTTTACGTCTTAGGTCTTGATTTTCATTATCATATTTCCTATATTACTTGAGGATGTCCAAGACTAGAGGAGCTATGATGGGGCATGATTAATTTCATTTGTTTTCTATTTGTGGATTAATCTTTAGTAATGTGATGACTTGTCTAATGACGTGACTGGCAGAAAGATCATCGAGGAGATAATGGGTCTAAACATGAAAATGATATAATCCTTGTCTTTTGATACATGCAAGCAATACTCGGGTTATCTCGGTTCAATTTTGTCTAGATGCTTGTATTAACTTGCTAAATCAAAATCCATGTAAGAGATACTTAGGTCATCATGGTTTAATTATACCTATCATCATCATCATTAATCATTATCGATTAATCATTTGTTTACAGCTTGACAGGGGCAATACCTTGTTTGTTTTTTTGTATCATTTGTGCATGCTTGCTTACTTGCTTGTGTGTTATCATTTTATCTTGCATAACGTATCATTCATCTCTTTCATTCATCCTTTATGTTGCATCCTCCCTTTTCTTAGCCATCCTTTATTATTTCATTTCATTTAGAGAGCATACCAGTGTTCTTCCAACCTGTCTATTCTCCTAAGGGGGCATACTACCAACACCAAACCTATACTAGGGGCAAACTGGGGCATGTATCATACTCATAAAAATTTCATTCTTTGAAACAACGTGATAAAACACATGGTCTCAAAGAGGGGCAAAATGTATACACCTAAAAATGGCTCGAGTCGAATTAAATAAATATTTTATATTTATTTTATTTTTATTCCTCTATTAATAAATAAATATCTTAATTTATTTATTTGGTTCACGTTTATCATATCCTTCTAACGATTAAATATTCTAAATTCCTCTAATGTCATATCTAATTAAATAATCCTAAACCATTTAATTATTTTCCTCTAAGACAAAGTCCTATGTCTAAAATCCATGTCATCTTATCCTTATCATCCTCCACATCATGTTGCTCCAATAATTAAATATTCTTAATATTTAATTAGTGATTTATCCTCTCAAACATGTGCCCTATATCTTCTCAACCATCAAACATGGTCAAAGACACTTGTCTTCTAAATCCTGTATTCCCTCTCACATTCCAACAACCAAGGACTCCTTCCTCCATGTTCTTCTCTTGGTCTTCCACCTTTGTCTCATTGGTCCTTGTGAGCATCATGACATGTGGCTTATGGTTCCACATATTCCTCCACCTTGTCATCATAGTAGGAACATCTTTCACTTTTATCTCCCTCATCCCAACCAATTTGATCTTGACCATACATGTGACAAGACTTATTCCTCCATCGTGGATCTTTTGACACTTGGATTTGAGCCTCCTTGGCCTATAAAAGCAGGTTCCTAACCTTCATTTTACAATCACAAGAGCTATAGTACTTACATGCTACAGAAATTCCATCAAGTATCCAAGCATGCCTTTGGCCCCCCATTTGCATAAATCTCCATAGTTGTATTATCATTATCCATATCAATGGCTTTTATCACTAGCTTCATATCCTCATCATTAGCATAGTTGTATTGTTCACATTGCATAGTTGAAATCCACAATTCTATTCATCTCATTGTCATCTTGAAAAGCAATGAAGTACAATTCTGAGAGCAACATCATTATCAACAAGATCATTGAGAAGATAGGAAACAATGGAACGAAAAGGATAAATCAGTTTGCAAGGTATAAATTATGTTTTCTGTATTTTTCTTAGTTTCATTGATGTATTGAATTTGAGTAGGAAGTCTAGAGTAATTGTGGTATCTTATTAGGGTCTTACAATAGTTTCAAATTATCAATCACATTGTATTTACGATTTTGATGGGAAAGTATCTAATTATAATAATAATAAAATAATATAATTTTCAGCAGATACATAGCACCTACCCACCTGCCATTTCCGATGGTGGGACCCAATTTGATAGCGTATGGTTGTATTTTTGCCTTGAAATACAAGTGAAATTTTAGGAATAAAAAAATGAAATAGTTAATTTATGATATTTTGTATTTTAAATAAATTATAATTTGGATATTATATGAGATTTTAAATAATGCATTATTATATATATATAAAATTTGGTATTTCACCCTAGAAATTATTGGTAGATGCAAAATTGTATCCACATTATAAGTCAATTTATAAGAATGTGCTTGAAACCATTTTTGTAATCAATAACATTTTTAACTTTGTAATTTCTTTGTAATTCTTCACCAATAACAGGGTGTTATTGTCACCATTCTTCTTTCCATTCATTTCTTTGTTGTGTAAATTTCAATAATAGTAATTTAACTTGTACTCCAATAATTTAGTTTAATCAAATCCACTTTCACAAGCTTTAGAAGGCCATTTCAATAGATGACATGTAGAGGAAGACTCACATGTAGACTATGCACGAAGCCATATTGTATAAACCTTATACTACTTTAGAGCTCCCTCTCTGCTTGATTACCTTAGCAGTTGCACATAGCACCAGATCTCAGTCATTTAGACATCTAGGGGTATAAAAACTATATTCAAACATTTAAATACATGTATTGATGGATTTGACAAAGTATGTGGTTTAGCTTGTTTACACACCAACATGTATTTTGAGTGTTGTGCACTAATATGCTATGCAACATGTCTAAGTTTGTTTTCAGTCATATGAATGATAGATATTAATCATAGATGTAGGAATCATTTTAAAATTTGTAAGTTACTTTATTTTGCCTAAGAATTAAAATTATAGAATGTCTACACTTACATCCTTAAAGCTTTATGTTATTTTACTAAAAAAGATGTAAAAATTACTAAAGTAAATAGGCTAATAAGACATTGTTGACAAGAATAAAAGAAGTCAACACCTAACCTTGATTCTCACAAAGGTCAAACATCTAGACAAAAAACAAGATATAGAGGTGTTAGGTTACATACTTGGGGTTATTATGTTGTCAAAATTAGAGATCCTAAGTCCAAGGAAATTCAATGGCTTGGGGCATATGATAGAGTAGAAATTAATTGTTTATCCTTATGATATGATAGCTATCTATCCATAACATGCATCAATGCCATAATGAATTTCTTCTATATATATTCAAATCCATACAACTTCTAATCAAAGCAATATGATCTCCGATCTAACTCCAAAATTAATGCAATTTTGGTTCAATCTATCATCTAATTATATATTGCCATATTCAACAAATACAATCTAGAACAATGATGAATTGCTTGTAGGTCACAACTTCACAAATTTGCATTCCTCTTATGAACGGTTGCTAAATACTGGCTTATAATACCCACAGTTTGAAATTCAGTGACATGAACTCTCGAAGTAATTGATCAAGCACATTGTGAGATGCTAAAGAGATTAGTCTCATGTTTTTTGTTACCTTGTTGATTTTTCAAAGGAGAACGACCACACAAGTACTAGAAACTAGGTGACAAATAGAGTAATGGACCTAGTCTGAACTCATAAGAGCACATTAATGTCAAAATGAAATCATATGGACAAAATTGTTGATATAATCATTTACCATCCAAATCAATTGATCAGATAAGTGAATCATATGAAGAAAATTGTTGACAGAGTATAGGCTACAAGCCACAACTTAATATACATTCTCCATCTACATAATTTTATTCTTCTACTCCTATATCTGACAATTTCTCATCCATTTAATTCAGCATCTATTTTGGCAGGAACCTGATGCAATGCGTCTCTTGCTATAATATGAATTAATTTATTTTATTTAAGAGTTATTTTATTTTACTTTAAATACTCTCTTTTAATATAAAGCATCTCTTAATGCCATTCACTTTTTTTTTCATTTAACTTATCCACCTCTTATATTATCAATTATAATAGATAATATAATATAATATATATAATATGAATTTATTTTATTTTCTTTTTTAAATATATAACAAAAAATGCTAAAATCAATTAATATTATTTATAATATATATAAATTAGGCTTAGGTGGATGCTAAACCTACCACTCCAAATATCAAAGAGGAAAAACTAATTTAAATATTTATGAGGTATTACAAAGAAGAATCAAATCCTTGAAGCATTGCTTGAGCAGTGTGAATAAATCTGAAGGATAGGCTTCCGCTTCCCATTCTTACCTATTAGGGTAAATAGATTTTACCTTGCTTAAGTTTTACTTAGGCAAATAATTATTCAATAGTTATAGTTGGGAAGTTATTGCCCTAACCAGTTAGGGTGGTTAATTCATGGGAATGTAAGGCTATAAAGCCATATATCACATTTATAAAATAAGAGAGCAATTCATTGTAATATATATCAATTTATTCTCCATCTTCATCTTTTTCTCTCTCCTTGTGCAAACTCATGCTCGAGCATTCTCCTATGGTGGTTTGTTTCCTAGTTTGATCCTTGAAGACTGCAGCTTCATAATGGCTCCTTGTGTCTATCCCTACATGGTATCAGAGCTAGAATCAAGAAACTTTCTGCTCGTATTAGAGAATTGAGTTGCTGGAGAAGCAATCATATATGCATCAATATATGCCTACATTAGTTTATGGAGGCATCAATCCATGCCAATCTAGAGCTAAGTGGAATTCTGGAGGCATCTATCCATGTCTTCCTCATATCAATTTCATTAAAGAGGCATCAACCTGAGCATTATTTCTACATTTTTACAATATGGTCGATTATTATTTTTTTAGCATTTAAAATTTTATCAAATTTTTCATTTCGTTGTTCACCATCACTATTTGAGATTCAATTTTGAAGGCGTGAAGAGGGCAAGATCAGGATGGTGAGGCCGAAGCCGGAAAAGCTGAGACCCTCTCATTGTTGCAGGTTATGCTTTTTTTTTTGCAACGGCGTACTCAAGCCTGTTTTTCTTATTAATGGCAGACTCTATATAAACTAAGACAAATTTCACGGGGTCCCTTTTACATCTGCAACAAATTTCATCTGTAAATGTGAAAGGCGTAGATTGAAACCAAAGAGCTTGGAGTGCATATTCACCATCCCACACAAAGCAGAGCATTCCTCATCGCTGAATATATTTTTGTATGCAAACTTTAATATCTCTAAAGTTTTGCCAAAAATTTCCTAGGGTTTGTTTTCAATGCAGTTGTTGAGGTGGGCGTATCCATGGCTATTTGGAATGCTATTAGGGAATTTAATCCCACATTGAGCCCGAAGATGTGTTAATTGGTCTTTATATATCCCGTGCTTGCATTGTTCATGTGAAGTGCTTCCAAAGGCTCTGCTCGCGCATAGGCAGAGGTAGTGGACGGTGGATTTGTGAGTGGTGATTAATTGATACTTGATGGCTCTATCCAAGCTTTCATTTTAGCAGATTGGTGATTTGTCTATGTTGACATATCGATTGGCGCGGGTATCCCGCCAAAATTTCAAATATAGCCCATTCAGTGGGCCCCCTATTTTGCACCCCCTCACGGTGCTAGATTTTTTAACCTCATAGACTATTTGTTTTGCCCATTCTTAGTAGGAGGTCACATGTGTGATCAAGGGTCAATCCGCCCTAGGGCTCAATCCGATCCCCTCTATTTTTTAGTGGGCTCCATATCAGCGATATTTTTTCCATGGAGGATATCTTGGGCATCCAGAGTCAAAATTTTGAGTTCCATATACCATTGGAAAGGTAATTTTGCCAACCTTGCAGTGGTGCAGGTCAATCCACCTAATTTTGTTGTCTATCAGTATCTATTGCAGCTTGAAGTCAACCTTCTTTTGTGGACTCTTGAGCTTGTAACTTGGTGCCTCGATCTCTGATTACTGTCATTCTTGTAGTGTCAGAAAGGTGTTGAGGAGCTCTTTCATCTAGTCCATGCCCTCTTTTCCTATTCAGCACTAGGTACTATCTATTGACTTTTGTGTTTTTTGGGCACTTACTTGATAACTTGGATATCCTGACACTTGGAGAGGTACAATTGTGGGGGGGCTTCATTTTCAGTTGCATATCTTATTTGGAAGTTCTACATATAGAAGGTACTATCTTTGTTTTTTGAAGAATTCATAGCTTAATAGGTTTTTCTTTGGAGAAAGGGAACTATGAGCAATGGAGTGATTACATCCTCACTAAGATTAGTGAGCCACATCTTTTGCTGTATTTGTATAATCAAGTTCCTATTCCCAATACACCTCGTGAGTATCATATTTGGAAAGGCTATAGGGCTAAAGTCTTTAGAGTTATTTTTGAGCATGTAGATGATGACCTTTTGGATTCACTTGTTCATTTCGATTGTAATTATTCTCTTTGGACTTACATTTGAGAATCATATGGAGATCATGATCCTCCACCATCTCTCGATGTTTCTCTTTCCAACTTCGATGTGCCTCATTATTCTTCAGCGAAGATAAACCATGCTTGTGATCCTTTGGAGGTTTTTGAGACTTCAGATGAGGTTGCGGTTACTTCAGTGGTTCTTGATTCTTCTTCAAAGATAGTTAATCCACCTTCACATCCATTGGCTTCTTATCCAGAGTCATTGATTGAGATTTCCATCATTCCTGATTAGCAGGACAATCATTGTCTTTCAGATTTCATTGGAAGACATATTTCAACATTTTTGTCTTTGGAGTTTGTTCTATATCAGTTTCCACATAGTTCCACTTTGTCACCTTCTTTCTTGATTGGGGATGTACCTAATTAGATTGTGGCATCATCATTCTATCTAGACAAGGGGACACATGAGCATTTCTCAGAGACAACATCATCATCATCATTTTTCATGCTTCCATGTTTCAAAGCATATCCTGAATGGGAAGCATACTTGCATTTATACATGGTTTTGTTTCTTCCTAAGGGGAGACAAGTGGTTTGTAAGCATTGGATTCTATTTTTCCTTTAGACACTTACCATCTTTGTAGGACATTATTTATTATGGGGGGGCCATGTAGTCTCCTTCTTTCCTTCCTATGGGAGGACCATTGAATGTACACACATGATGTATGTAGTCCTTGGGGGGTATTAGTGAGTCCTCCATACATGCATTTTGTTTTCTTTTTTTCTCTCTTTTGGAGAGGAGTTTTCTCCCACAGGGTTTTTCTCCTCTTCTCTGATTGTGAGAGATTGCATCGCATTTTTCTTTGTGAATGGGTACCTAACATGGTTGTGTAGCTGGGACCCATATTGCATCTTGCATCTTATAACAATTATTCTCCCTAAGTTGCACTTAAGGGGGGGTGTTAGGGTAAATAGATTTTACCTTGCTTAAGTTTTACTTAGGCAAATAATTATTCAATAGTTATAGTTTGGAAATTATTCCCGTAACCAGTTAGGGTGGTTAATTCATGGGAATGTAAGGACCTCCCAGGAAAGTCATTATCTTGATCTATAGATTTAGATTTTCATGGGATTTCCATCTCTGATTTTTTGCATCTGTAGTCTTATTTTTTGTAGCTTTTTTTGAGTAGGATGCCTCAAGGAGAATGGTCAAGCACTATTGTTTGATAGCCAATCTATATTATAAAATAAAATAACTTGTAAGTAAATAATATAAAATTTTTGTGTAGTCTCTATTTTTGTGTTGGGGGATCCAAGTGAGGCATACTTTAGAAGCTAGTGCATTCATTCCCATGGGTCACCTATCTGCTGTGTGGTTTAATTTTTCTCTAGTGATTTTGATAGATTCTATAAAGATTGTGGCATTTAGAGACAAAAGACAACTCCATATTCTCCACAACAAAATGGAGTTACAAAAATAATGAACAAGACAGTAATGGAGAATGTTAGAAGTGTGCTTAGTGGTGCTAGTCTAGAATAGAGGTTATAGGATAACTTTGTTGCCACTACTTGCTACCTGATTAACAGGTCTCTTACATTAACTATTGTTGATCAAATGTTTATGGAGGCATGGTTTTTTTAACACACTACGATACTGAGAGGGAGAGGGGGTGAATTAGTATCTAAAAAAGCTTCAAATCCTCTAGAGTAGATTAAAACTTAAGCATTACATCATTAACATAAACATGAAAGATAAACACAATGCACATCAACACATAACACCAGATATATGTGGAAAACCCAAGAAGGAAAACTCCTCGTAGAAGGTGTTGGAATGTTTTCTTCTACTATGTCTTCTGAAAAGAGAATGCTTTTTCTTCTCTAGATCTTAGGTCTGGTTTTAGGTTCTGACTCCTGTGTCTTTATTTCTTCTTGTTCTTCCTCAGAACTATCTTTGCCTTTTTCTTATACCCTAATCTTTTTAGTATATTTCCTGATTTTATGAAGATTTCGGGCCACATGCTCAAGCAATACTTTATTTTCTTGAGCTTGAGAATCTCTTCTTACTTGTAAGGTAGACACCTGGTCATAAATTTGTCCAGATAGAGATTCTAACCTTTGTGTGTAGGCTTGGACATGTGCTACTGAGGACTGAGTTTCCTTAATCTGATAGATTACACTACAAAATTATTTAAAGTAGAAGTGCATTGCTTGTCAATCCTATTTAAGCCGCTTTCAGCTTTGTATACTACATTAGACCTAAAGCACATTATCATAGGTAGACACTATTCTGTTTATTCTTTGTTTAATATCTACGACCATATCATCTAAATTTTCTTGGGCTGATATCATCCATTGGGCTTGCCAATTTCTTTGTGCTTCAGAATTCTTTTGTTTAGAACCAACCTTAGTATGAAGCCTTGCTTCATATCTTCCCCATAATTTTTCATCAGGGTTTACTACTGCATAGCTTTCCTGTGTAGGCCATCTTCTAGGAGTATAACTGACTAATTTGATGGCTGTTGATGGATCCACTCGGACAGAGTGTTTTGACCTTCTATCTGACCCATATCTTGGTAGATTTTCTCTCATCATACAAGCATGTTCTCCTAATTTAGCAATTTTTATACCTTTTCCTTTTGGCTTCTTTTCTTCCTCTCCTTGTTTAGGTGCAAGGTGTAATCTAGAACTGACTTGTCTTGTGATTTTATCTATGACTTCAGGGTCATTTGTCAGATCTGAGGCAGAGGAAAAGGAAGATCGGGATGGATAAGGATTGACCGATTGAGATGGTTTGAATCTTTGAGAATTGCTAGAAGAGGTGGAACATTCCTTTGGATTATAATCTACAAAAGGTTTTCTGCTAGTTGTTGGGTAAGCATGGGCCATTGAGTAACTTCTTTTGAGGGGTTGAATCTTGGACTGAGATTCATTTATCATAGGCTACTCCAAAATAGTTTGGTCAGGCACCGATTGTAAGGTAATATTTGCAACTCTGCGGGACTAGAAGAGAGGTCTTTCTGAGAATCTATTTCTTTGAACAGGAAGGTCTAAGAATTGAGGCTTTTGTTTTTCTAATAGTTGCTCAATAATGGGGAAACCTATCTCGAAGCCAGTGTGGTCTATAAATCTTCCATAATCTAACAGGTTGGAAGAACCTTGTGGGAAACCTACCCCCGTGGGCAAAGAAACTGGTGGAGAGACAGTATTCATGTTGTGATAAACACAATGACCTCCTATTGTAGCATAAACAAATCCAGGCATGAGAGAGACACCTTTAACTTGTAATAGCAAACAAAAAGCAGAGGAAATGAATTTATTAGAAAGCAATAATGTAAAGTTAGGTTGGACAGAGATAACACCATCACCTTTTTCTACACTAAGGATTCCTCTAAATTGTGCTATAATAGCCTGATCCCAGACACGACATCGTGTATCAATTAATGTAGCAAAAAACTCAGCATCAATATTATAATTGAAATGAGGGTGAACAATAATATCTACATGTGGGAAATGGACATGGAAGAAACCTTTGTTTCTCCAATGATCAACATCATCGGGAAGTAAAAAGGGTAAATAGATTGGGCAACTCCCAGTACTAGAAACTAGAAGATCAATTTCAGATTGATGGACAGAATCACAAACTTTAGCCTTAATGCCTTTTTTAGGATAAAAGGTGGAAATCTTAACATCAGGAAACTTAAAATTCCCTTTTTCATCTACAACATTTTCATTCCCATCTTGAAAATAATTATGAAGTACATCAGAGAGGGCAGAACTTGCATTCATAGATCATCAGAGTGCCATTAGAAAGAATAAGAACTTACTGGTGTTTGTTTGCGATATTCCCCGCTACTTTGATCAATTTATTGCCCTTCACATGGCGCTATCCTTTGGCCTTCACACGGGTCTTACGATGACTTCCACAAGTACTACATCATGCTACTAAAACCTCTTTAGAAATTAGACTAACATAAGGCACACAATTGATCATCTGAAAACATGGCTCTGATACCAATTTAAGCGGAACTTTGTATTAATCTTCAGAATGGGTGATTACAATTCTATATCACAAAGCAAGATATTCTACATAGTTTCTAATTGCTCAGATCGCTGTGTCTATTAGGATTAAACCTCTTATTTATAGGAGGTGAAACTCAAAACTATAAAACAACCTATAAGTCTGACCATACTAATCAAACACGTAGCAAACACTATAGGAGAGGATCGCTGTGAAGCAGTCACATCCAAAAGCACTAACTATAGTAAGAAGTACATAAATATTCGCATGAGACACACTGTATGCGAGAATGGCCTGCTTTACATCCAAAAGCAGATATGGAGATCTTGCTTTTTGAAACAGGGTTGCATCTTGTTGTCAGAATCTTAACGTGGCTGACATCATGGCATTAACAGACCCAAATGCTAGTCATTTTCATTGTCAGTGGAGTCATTGTCACTAGTATTATCAAGATTAGTGGGAGACATGAGAATCTGAGGCAAAGGACGTAAAGCAATTTCAAGATCATCTAGCCTGTTGTGGAAGGTGTATATGATCTTTTTAATTTCATCCATATGGGCCATATCCATTTCAGTCCTAACCGCAACAAGAGCAGGTAACAGAGAAACTTCCATTCCTTCGATGACCGCTTTTGGAAACCACTAATGAGTTAGGGGATAGTATTCCACCCGAGGAATGAGATAACAATGAGGATTTAGAAGATATCTTGATGGACCGATCATTCCTTGTTGAATGGACCAAGTAAAATTTGCTTGGATATGATCGAAGAATTTGACCATGTCGGGCTGTATAACCTTTTCATTGAATCCTACAAATATATCAGCATAGTCTTCAAACTCTATTTGTAGGATGGTGATACTATTGATGAATCCAAACTTGGCACATATCAACAAATTTTTCTTATTTCTAATGGTCCAATTCATAGGCAGCAAAGAAGTAATACAAACATCAAAAGTTATTCCATTTCTGAGAGCAAAATAGATGCTTGCCTCCTCAAGGCCAAAATGTCCCAGAAAATCTTCTTGCTCATTAGAAGTTAGAATTCCTTTGTCATAATTATCCTGAACTATATTCCTTAGATCTTGCAGCCATTTATTCAAGAAGTGAGTATGGAGAATTAGTGTTATAATTTCTGGAGGGAGCTGGGGAACCCATATCTCTTTGCCTGATGCATCCATGCTCTGAAAAATTTCAACTCCATCACTCCTTACAAAAGTTTCACCTAGTTTAATCAACATGCAAACATTTTCTGCTAATTTTGACATTTCTCTTGTTAAAGAATCTGCAAGAGGATTATTATCACCTTGTATCCATTCTATGTCAAAATCATAACTAATGAAGTCTAGATACCACCTGGCAATCCTTCCATGTGCTATATCTTTATTAGGTTTCTTTTTCAACAAAGATCTCATTGGCTGGCTATCTGTTCTCACGATAAAGTGAGTTGGTTTGAGGAAAATCTTGAACTTCTGAATGCCCTTTTTGATAGCTAGTATTTCTTTCTCATAAATGGTGTATCTACATTTAGTATCAGTAAATGTGCCAGATCTGTAGCCACAGATTTGAGTTCCTTTGTTTGGAAGTTCCTGGATAAGAACAGCACCCCAGACATCATCAGAAGCATCAGTATATAAAACCAAAGGAAAACCTTCCTGAGGGAGATGGAGTGTTGGAAGATATTGGCACTTTTGTTTAATCCTCTGGACTATCTCTGAGAGCTCTTCTGTCCATGGTCCTGCTCCTTTCAATTGATTCTAGATCTTTTTCCTATCCTTAGCAAGGCTATTATAGAATGAAGTGACATAATTTAAACAACCAAGAAATCTCTGTATCTGCTTGGTTCCTACAAGAACATCAGGGAATTCATTAATATGCTTCAGAATATGGGGTTATAATTTAATTTTCCCTTGGGAAAGTATTAAACCAAGAAAATCAATTTCCTATTGCCCAATAACCATCTTTTTGGTGGAAAGACATATTCCATGGTTCTTGATGGTGTTGTAGAGAGATTCTAAGTGTTTTAGGTGCTGTGAAGCATCATCAGAGAAAACAATGATATCATCAATGTAAACAGCACAAAAATCTTTCACACTTCTTAAAGCCTTATCCATTCTGCGCTGGAAATAAGCAGGGGCAATTTTTAAAGCAAATGGCATTACATTCCATTCATACAATCCTTGAGGAACTGAAAAAGCTGTCTTATATCTGTCCACTTCTTTGACCTTTACTTGCCAGAATCCATACTTACCATCAAATTTAGAAAATACTTTCTTTGCAGCAGCTCTGATGATCAGGTCTGTACTGAAAGGAATAGGGTAATTGAATGGCAAGATAATGTCATTAAGAGGCTTATAGTTGATACAAAACCTTTTCTTTCCTCTTTCTTTTTCTGCTCGCTTATTGACTAGAAAGGTAGGACAACTGAAGAGGCTCTTGCTGTCTCTGATAAACTAACCTTCTAATAGCTCATTCAGATGTTCATCCATTTCTTTTACCTCTAAAGGGCTCATTAAGTATGTAGGGTCAAATGGGATTATTGATTGACATTCAGGTTTGAGCCTAATTTCACATTCTTCATGTTCTTTAGACCAGAATTGCAGAGGGTTCAAACTACAACAATCTTTTTCAAATCTGTCCTTGACAGTTTCTAATAATAATGGTAGCTTAGGTCCTTGAAGATTTAAGGCTTCCTTCTTAGGCTTTTTCTATGAAAGCTTATGATTTACTACTTTTAAAGAAGGAATCTTAATATGGCCGTCTTCATGTCTGAGTGAAATCTCATGGGTTCGTAACACAAAGGGTTGATACTTCGTTAAGAATGTAAATCCCAACAAGACATCACCTCTGAGACCATCTAATTCAATAAAATCAGTAACAAACTTCTTACCTTGGATCTCGATGGTTGTAACATCCATATCCGAATTGACAAGAAAAACTAGGTTTTCACAAAGGTAAATTTTTTTTTTTACTAGGTAATCAAATACAAAAGAATTTATCTACTACCAATTATAACATTTTTCATTTTAACATAAACATGATCTCATTTTCTTAAAACTGAAAGAAATGATATACAATAAACATTTTGTTTTCTAACAATTTGAAATTTTCTTGAAACAAATAATATATTGGAAACATACCAGTAACATGCATCTCGATTGTCGACCCATCACATTCAAGACTCAGCAATCCTCAGTATTTGGAAGAGAAAGTATCTTCAAGGAGCTTAACCTCCAACCACAGACCGTTGGTCTCCCGCACTCCTTCCTAACTGAAAGTGGCCCTACCCTACTCAAGAGGATAGACTTAGGATAACCATCGATGTTTGCCATCTGAGCTCTGGTGTTGTAACTTACAGGTCTTGTTATTGTGTAGATCCCTAGATACCCTCTAGTCATGCATGACTCTCCACAAGAAATGCCATCTAGTCACAGTGAACATTCGATGCACTTGAGGGTCATGCACCACCTTGGCCAAAGGATTTGTTTTTAAATAGTGTTCTAAGAATGCATGAACTTAGTTCACCCACCCTACTCGACTTGAACTGATTGAAATCCTATAGTTTCCTATTTGTAAGGTTTAAACAAATGTCAACCTCGATGACCTCAAGGTTTTAGGATTTTCTCCTGTAATAGCGCATGGCGCAATGTTTACTCCAATCCTGAGTTCATAGTTTCATAATCGCATATTAGTATTGTTGGTGTTTCTTCTGAATCAGCATTAGGGTTTGCCACTTCTAATGCACAGGCAGATTCAGGCCAACTGAATACAGGAAGTTGCGTGAGCTCCTCCCCTTCACTTCTGGTTCTGCCGCACCAAGGGGGTATCCCTATAACTTAAGATGTAACCTTGACTAGCTCAAAGATAGAAAGATCTAACTTGACAACAACAGGCAGAATACTCTCATGTATGGACCAAGATCTGCATGATAGATCACAAGGCTGGCAACATTCTTGGACATGATGTCTGGTTGGGTATGAGAGTATGCAGGGGGTTCCTAATCCTACTCCTACAACTAACAGGTGGAGGGATGAAATGGTTTTGATATGAATTTGGATGCAAAGCTGGACATGGTGTATAACACAAGAACACAGCATGATTGGTGCCTATCCAGGGCTTGGAGTCGGTAGACATACACCTGTGAATGATCAGCATAAATAGCTAAAACTGGATTTCAGGGGGATACACATGATATCTGCCTTACAGATATCTCCCAATATAGAGTGTTGAGCTATCTCTACTTATGGCATCCCTACTGCAGTATACCCTTCCCAATGTTCAACCTGAAAACAGTTTAATCTGCCCCTTGAGAAGAGGTTAAAAGATCAGACATTCAACATAGGAATTCTATGCTCTAGAATCTAAACATCACACAAATATCCAGATCCAGAAGAAGAATACATGCAATACTGGAGACAGAATTAACACAACACATGCTAAGATAGCATTACTCATATAAGATCAACCATGAAATCAGTGGATTCATGCCAAGTCCTACAACAGGAGATACATAAACTCACAAGATAAACTGTACAGAGCAACCAGATCAGCTGGTTATGGATTACAGAGCCAAAAATCCTTAACTTTCAACAACATTGAATGAATAACACCCTCTCTATTATATAGCAGGAGGATGTATTCAGCATTAACTACCAGGTTGACCAAAACTCCCGCCAGATATACAGTATCATAGAAATGGCGCTCAAACATTAATGCAGCAGGTAGGGGAGGAGACAGGAAGATTTTTTGAGCCTTGCGCCGCCGCCTAGGGATTCAGATCTTCAATCAGGCACTACATCCGTCCACGCCATCGCCCATACCTCTGCAACAATCGCCATTGATGGCGCACCAACCCGCGGCCTTGGGAAGATCATCAGACAGTTAATCGCAACCACTTCCCGCCGAGATTCATCATCATGATATTTTGAATATGCAGGATAACATTATCCCACATGCACCCCGCAGCAACCTCTTTAACACTTTATATACTAGGTCATGAGCATATATCATGTCGGTGCTTTTGCTCCTGACGACACTAGTATAAGACTTCATCATCATCATCCTCCAGCAGCATGATATCCTGTTGCCCGAAATATCACCCTGACGTCATCATCATATCGCAATACAAACTGCATGATATTCGCCTTCATCGGCACAACCGGATCCATCGGAGGAACATCCTCCTGCTGAGCTTATACCAAAAGTCTGGCCGATGAACATCCTGATGACATCATCATCATATCCTGCTGACGTCATCATCATATCTGCCTACTGCGCACCTCCTCATATCCGGATGACGTCATCATCATGTTTGCAAATGTCGGGAGATCTCCTCAAGATGATCAGTGTTAGAAATATGACCCGCCCGGGACCTCGATGACGTCATCATCATATCGACATCATCATGATATTCAGAAGACAACCGGATATTTGGAAATATCCTCCTGATGCACAAATATCAGGTTGCACTGTAGCTCCTCCGTAAGATCGGGGCGATAGATGAATATGATGATGCTCGAAAAGATCACCCCCACTAGATAGCGCACGAAGCCGACAGGCGGATATCTCCTTGATATCAGCATCATCATGATGCTGGAACAAACACATTCGAGTGATATGAAAATATCACCCCCTCCTTCGGAAATATCATGATGCAGATAGGCAGAGAAAAAGATATCACCCTGATATACGGATGACATCAGCATCATCAGGATGAGAAACAAAGAACAAGGTGATACAACATCATCAGGATGATATTGACTAAGATCATCCTGACGTTCAAAATATGATGACCCTAGTGAATATCGGGTCGCACTTAGAAATCTTCAACATCATCATCAGGATGATCATAACCAAGATCACCCGATGATAGAAATATCACCCCGGCGAGATATCATGATGCAGATAATATGATGACCCCCGCAGGCAACACGGTGATAACTGGAAATATGATGATGATGACGACCCTTAGGAGAAAACAAGTCAGGTCGAACAACTTAGAGAATAAGCAACATCATCATCATGCTTGGGCCAGGTGATAAATGGAAGATCACCGGATACTTTGAAAAATCACCCCCGCAAGCAGATCAGGGCGCACTGTAGCTCGTCAGCATCATCAGGATAAAACCCAAACATCACCCGACAGCGAAATATGATGATGACGATGAGAAACCGGTCGACGAAGAACATGATGATGCTGACCTTCCTTGAAACAAACATGATGATGATGACCTCCTCCTCAAGAAAATATGATGATGCAGCTGAAAAAACACTGAGGAAGTCCAACACTTGGAGCATTTTTTGGATACTTAGGGAGAGTGCCTGAATGAAAAATGCTCAAAAAACTACCAGTCAATTCAGGCACTAACAGTGGCTCTGTCTGGGGACGTGCAGGTGAAAACCTACAGCGAGAACCCCAGATCTCTGGGATGCAGACCAGTCCCTTATCCATTGGGCACAGAGTCAAATACTGCACTGACCTGCATCACCCAACACACTTGATGGCCTAAGGCCACCAAGAAAAGAAAAACATGTATCTCCCTTTGTCAAATATCTTGTTTTCATCTGCATGCACTGGGTCAAGCTTGGAGATACTACAAAGATCCACCCACAAACAAATCTTGTCATCTGCATATGCAACTCTTTGATTTGGCTTGTCATTATCACCCTTGTGCAGATAACCCTCAGCATCATGTGACATGTGGGTGCAGAATGTATCAAACAATGCATATTCATATGGCATATAGCACTTATCACCTATATCATCATCATGCATTGGAACATGATCTCCTAGCTGGACTGCAAATAGGAAACACTCGGAGTCCACCACAAAACTAGGAAGATCAAGGCTCATTGTATTATATGCTGGCTCATCAAAAGAAAAGCTTTCAAAATCACAATTGTGTACATCATGTACACAACCATCTGGTACACCAGGCTAGAAAAGATCAGGCTCTGGCATCTCTTTTAAGTCAGGCACATTTTCACAGTCACTTACCTGATGTATGTTGTTTCCTCTTTCATCAGGATGAAAAACAGAATCCAAGCCAAAAATAATGTCTAGATCCTCACCATACTCAGACAGATCCTCATCACCATATGTGTCATAAATGGGTGACCCAGGTGCATCAGTTTCATCATAGTATGCCATTTGTTCATGGGCAGCAGAGCACACCTCTTCATCATCAATGGATTCACTCTGTGGAGGAGTATCAGCCTGTGTGTCATAAGCAAAACAACCATCAAATGAAAGACAATCAGGCTCTGAACTAGCACTTATTTCAATTTCTGACTGCTCTTCATGATCTCCATGTGTTTGAAAGGTAGGCAATGGGTCACACATAGGACTGCTTCTCTGTTTGCTTATATCTTCTCTGTCTTGAGTACAATACTCACAATTTTCTCCACAGGTCCATTCTAAAAATTGCTCATTACTGTCCACAACCTCGTTATTGTTTTCATGGTCAGCTACCTCATCATTGCAATGGGAATCCTCATTAGTCCTTTCACTGGCATCCTCAACTGGTGAACAATCCAGTTGAGCAGTATTGTTAGCATTATGTTCAAATACAGCAGTCTCAACCTCTATGCTTTTATTTTCATTCTTATCTGCACATGATGCCATAACCATTTGGTCATTTGCAGCTTCATAACCATTATTCACACCAAGGCCTGGGGACAGGGGTTTCAGCAGGTGCACATTTCTCATTTCTTCTACATTTTCTAAAAATTTGTATGCCATCTGCATACTTGTCACCTTGAAATCCCTGAGTAATGCACTAGAGCCCTCCTTAAAAGCTTCAAAGAATATGCCAACACAGGCTGAAATATCAGGTCTGAAACTTTCAGGGACATGTGAAAGGGCTACTGCAAACCTATGACTGAAATCAACACATGGCTCTTCATCTTGTTTTCTGATTCTCATCAATTCTGCAACAAGATCAGCCGGTTCTTTTGCAAATTCTTCCTTGAAATAGTCAGCAAGCTCATCCCAACAGGCAAAAAATTTCTTTGGAAAGCTCAAATACCAGTCTTTTGCATTTGCATCAAAGGACCTAACAAGAAACCTCATCCACATATCCTCATCTCTGAATGAATATTTTCCCATAAAACTTTGAAAATTTTGGATATGTGCATTCCCATCACATACATTGTGACCACTAAATCTAGGCATCTGACAGTATATCCTAGCAGGCATAGTTTCTACTTTATAATCCACCCATGACAAATCCAGTTGGTCATACAAAGGATCAAAAGGGCTGACAGGAGGTTTAGCCTTCTGACTGGCAGACACAACAGGGTTACTGCTTTTTAACTGGGCCTGCTCAGCCTCTAAGAATATCAACCTATTTCTTATCTCTTCTATTCCTTTATCCAACATTTCACCACTGAGTGTGGGATAACTCATACTTGGATTCATAAAAATCTTACTCTTAGACATCCTTTGTCTGTCTAAGACCTAAGGCTTCCCCTGGCATCTAACCTATGCAATAAAACAGCAAATATAAAGGAGAAGGAACAAGGTACCTTTTCTCATACAGATGCAGGAATATGTACAACACATTTTTCTCACATCACATACATCCATCTTTCATGTGCATTGGGATCTTTTTTGCAGAGTCGCCACCTCTCCAGAGAGGACAAAATTTTCACTAGCTGAAAGCTACTTTTCCAGGTTCATTCCACCAGCAGAGCATCATTTTGTTAGTGACTCGGATGGGTCACAAGTATATCATTTTTTAGTCCATCCCCAGCAGAGTCGCCAATTTGTTGGTGTTTCTTCTGAATCAGCATTAGGGTTTGCCACTTCTAATGCACAGGCAGATTCAGGCCAACTGAATACAGGAGGTTGCGTGAGCTCCTCCCCTTCACTTCTGGTTCTGCCGCACCAAGGGGGGTATCCCTATAACTTAAGATGTAACCTTGACTAGCTCAAAGATAGAAAGATCTAACTTAACAACAACAGGCAGAATACTCTCATGTATGGACCAAGATCTGCATGATAGATCACAAGGCTGGCAACATTCTTGGACATGATGTCTGGTTGGGTATGAGAGTATGCAGGGGGTTCCTAATCCTACTCCTACAACTAACAGGTGGAGGGATGAAATGGTTTTGATATGAATTTGGATGCAAAGCTGGACATGGTGTATAACATAAGAACACAGCATGATTGGTGCCTATCCAGGGCTTGGAGTCGGTAGACATACACCTGTGAATGATCAGCATAAATAGCTAAAACTGGATTTCAGGGGGATACACATGATATCTGCCTTACAGATATCTCCCAATATAGAGTGTTGAGCTATCTCTACTTATGGCATCCCTACTGCAGTATACCCTTCCCAATGTTCAACCTGAAAACAGTTTAATCTGCCCCTTGAGCAGAGGTTAAAAGATCAGACATTCAACATAGGAATTCTATGCTCTAGAATCTAAACATCACACAAATATCCAGATCCAGAAGAAGAATACATGCAATACTGGAGACAGAATTAACACAACACATGCTAAGATAGCATTACTCATATAAGATCAACCATGAAATCAGTGGATTCATGCCAAGTCCTACAACAGGAGATACATAAACTCACAAGATAAACTGTACAGAGCAACCAGATCAGCTGGTTATGGATTACAGAGCCAAAAATCCTTAACTTTCAACAACATTGAATGAATAACACCCTCTCTATTATATAGCAGGAGGATGTATTCAGCATTAACTACCAGGTTGACCAAAACTCCCGCCAGATATACAGTATCATAGAAATGGCGCTCAAACATTAATGCAGCAGGTAGGGGAGGAGACAGGAAGATTTTTTGAGCCTTGCGCCGCCGCCTAGGGATTCAGATCTTCAATCAGGCACTACATCCGTCCAAGCCATCGCCCATACCTCTGCAACAATCGCCATTGATGGCGCACCAACCCGCGGCCTTGGGAAGATCATCAGACAGTTAATCGCAACCACTTCCCACCGAGATTCATCATCATGATATTTCGAATATGCAGGATAACATTATCCCACATGCACCCCGCAGCAACCTCTTTAACACTTTATATACTAGGTCATGAGCATATATCATGTCGGTGCTTTTGCTCCTGACGACACTAGTATAAGACTTCATCATCATCATCCTCCAGCAGCATGATATCCTGTTGCCCGAAATATCACCCTGACGTCATCATCATATCGCAATACAAACTGCATGATATTCGCCTTCATCGGCACAACCGGATCCATCGGAGGAACATCCTCCTGCTGAGCTTATACCAAAAGTCTGGCCGATGAACATCCTGATGACATCATCATCATATCCTGCTGACGTCATCATCATATCTGCCTACTGCGCACCTCCTCATATCCGGATGACATCATCATCATGTTTGCAAATGTCGAGAGATCTCCTCAAGATGATCAGTGTTAGAAATATGACCCCCCCGGGACCTCGATGACGTCATCATCATATCGACATCATCATGATATTCGGAAGACAACCGGATATTTGGAAATATCCTCCTGATGCACAAATATCAGGTTGCACTGTAGCTCCTCCGTAAGATCGGGGCGATAGATGAATATGATGATGCTCGAAAAGATCACCCCCACTAGATAGCGCACGAAGCCGACAGGCAGATATCTCCTTGATATCAGCATCATCATGATGCTGGAACAAACACATTCGAGTGATATGAAAATATCACCCCCTCCTTCGGAAATATCATGATGCAGATAGGCAGAGAAAAAGATATCACCCTGATATACGGATGACGTCAGCATCATCAGGATGAGAAACAAAGAACAAGGTGATACAACATCATCAGGATGATATTGACTAAGATCATCCTGACGTTCAAAATATGATGACCCTAGTGAATATCGGGTCGCACTTAGAAATCTTCAACATCATCATCAGGATGATCATAACCAAGATCACCCGATGATAGAAATATCACCCCGGCGAGATATCATGATGCAGATAATATGATGACCCCCGCAGGCAACACGGTGATAACTGGAAATATGATGATGATGACGACCCTTAGGAGAAAACAAGTCAGGTCGAACAACTTAGAGAATAAGCAACATCATCATCATGCTTGGGCCAGGTGATAAATGGAAGATCACCGGATACTTTGAAAAATCACCCCCGCAAGCAGATCAGGGCGCACTGTAGCTCGTCAGCATCATCAGGATAAAACCCAAACATCACCCGACAGCGAAATATGATGATGACGATGAGAAACCGGTCGACGAAGAACATGATGATGCTGACCTTCCTCGAAACAAACATGATGATGATGACCTCCTCCTCAAGAAAATATGATGATGCAGCTGAAAAAACACTGAGGAAGTCCAACACTTGGAGCATTTTTTGGATACTTAGGGAGAGTGCCTGAATGAAAAATGCTCAGAAAACTACCAGTCAATTCAGGCACTAACAAGTATAAAACATTGTTTAATAACACCCACTCCTAAGTGGTTTCAAACTTGGTTACTCGGTTCCCATGTTTGTACAACATACTCAAGTATCTAAAACAATTTCCTGTTATCCCATAATTTAAGGGTTTTAGACTCATAAGGTCTACAAAATAAAATGATACTAGAACCATCGCATGCAACGTAATCTAGACTCAAAATGCAGGTTTTTCCCACCCTATTTGTTTATTACAAATCCATGACAGCTTTTAACCAAGAATAACTACTTAACCTACAACTTCGCACCTCTTACCAATATAAATAGTTTTACGAGGTTCAATGAGGTAAGAATTAAATGATAAGGTTAATAAAGGACTTGGAATCTCTCTATGACACTAGACACGATCAAACTTATATGTCGACCTTTATTTGAAAATCTAAACCGAATAAGAAATTAGATGACAGCATTTGTTGACATTAAATGTCTCATCTTCAGGATTCCTATGTCATATAAGTCGTGGAATGTGGACATCCGAAGTCATCAAAGAGAGGAAATATTTCAAGTATTCAGAGACGTTTTGAGGCGAAAACACAGTCATGTGAAATGCTTACCAAAATAAATGAAAGCAATGTATTTCAATAATAGGTTGTGGTTTACTTTACAACCAAAACAATAATCATGCATACAACGATGTTCTCACTGCAGGTATATAGTTTAAGGTTTACACCAAAAGATAGCAATGAAACTATTTCTGAGGTTTTAAACACCAAAAGACAGCAATGCAACAATTATGTTGATAAACCTCACACAGAAATCGCAGTAGGATTACGTTGTCATCATATTCTATTCATTGTAAACATATTACATTATCCTTGCATAGATGAGACACCACTACTGGTCTGAACTATGAAAAAGAAGAGAATGGGAAACACCTGTCGACAGAGTTGAAGACAGCTGTGGTAAGTTCTCAGTGATCTTTGTAGATTCTCCACTCTTTGCACACTTATCCACGTTCTCCTCTGGTAAGACGTGCCTCCTCTAGTCTTCTAAACACTATCTACCCTGCTAGTCCAGCACAACGAATGCCAAAAAGACTCTAATCAATCCCCTCTCTACCATTTTTTCTTGTTTTTAGATAGCGACAGCCTCCACCATGCTCCCTCCATGTCGATGGTGTGTCTCCCCCATTTAACTCTCCTCCTCTCTCATTTTCCAATCTCTAAAACTACCACCTCTTCCCATGATGAAGAAGTAAACAACATTCATCTGTCATTCCACTAAATTCTCCCCCCATCACTCCTACACAGCACAGTGAAGAAAGAAAAAGACTCTCCACATTTATTTCAACGGTCACACTTATATCACAACTGCATAACCTCCTCCCTCTCGCGCCCATGAAGAAGGAATAAGAAGCATTCATGTTCGGTTCCACTTTATTCTCCATGACATCACTCTTACCAAGCTCAGTGAAGAAACAGATTGGTCTATGTCTGCGGTCTTAATGATTCTAAACAACAGCCCCACCGATACCTTGCACCCTCAATGATGATGGAGCAACTCAGCCTTGAACTCATGGCCGGCACATGCCTAAACACAAGGGTCGACATAACTGAAGCTATCCGACTCCTCTTAAGCAGTGGCCACACTCAAAACGGAGGTTCTAAATGATGATGTGGCATATCAACTTCGTCATTCTTCCACAAGGAGACTTCTAACCTTCAACAAATGCAACCTAACAATGCTAGCAGAGTGAAACTCACACAAGGTGATATCTAATAAATGCAAAAGATGACTCCAAGGTCGACAAGAGGTAAAGAATCAAAATCGACTAAAATAATAGAGTATGTGTTTGATCCAAGACAACTCAAGTCATAAACTCGAAAAGAAAAAGACGTATTCGCAAGGGCTGATGTCTCAACTGATAGAGCTTGGGCGTAAAACAACATTACTCGACAAGAAGCCAACATCAAGCAATCTGACGAAAAATACCTCCCGTTAACTAAGTTATGATTTAGAATATCCTTCCAAATGATGACAAGAACAGTTATAGCATAAATCAACTTCCCATCCGACTTCCGTCGATTAACAAAAGGGAATAATTCTCAACACATGATTAATGCGGTTTGACGACAATCACAATGGATTGGTCATAACGCTTCACAAGGTTTCTAAATCATTTGACGCACAAAATGACTTCTCGCATCCTTCGACTACGAGACGTGATCCATAATCCACCACAAATAGGTTCATCTATTTACCTACAAATGAAATAATAATCATCTATATAAGACGACTCATTTTGGTGGACTTGCGACAACAACATCGATTCCAATATTCTATATGATGACTTACGAAAAGGATACTACACCCTATCTTCAGACGTCGACATCTAGTTTAACTATCCCAGTTGACAAACAAGACTTAATTGATGGCTTCAAGGTTTAACTACCTATTTGGCATTTTCAGTAACAAACACCCATGGTTAATTTCCAGAGTCTATACTCTCTCTCAAAGATACTTTCTCTTCCCATCGAACATGGTCCACCTATTCCTACAACGACAGTCTCACATACAATTTTGTGGTCAAAGCACCTATGTTCCAAATCAAAGCATAATATATCCAAAACATCATTTCTCTTAACAAAAAGAACATTTAGTCTACAACATCACATTGATCATAATCAATAAATTCTAAAATTTCATATAACTACTTTGTATAATAAATCATCAATTTCCATGTCATCCACAACACATTATACACTGAAATTTGCAAGAAAGTAAATAGCTTAATCGATTCCAAACAGAGGGATGTAACATATCCTTCCCCTTTAAAAATCATCGTCCCTGATGATTAAGTTTATCAAGCAAAATTTAAACTTAAAACAAACTTTTTATAGTGCAACATTAATGTCTTTGAAAAGTTTAGGAAATCTTTGGTAAATGTCTTTATAGTCTTCCCAAGTGGCGCTATCCTCGCCATATTGGTCCCACTAAATTTTGCATTGCAAAACTTCTCAATTACGTAAATGAAGTTTATGCATTTTGAGCACCTTGAGTGGCTTGATCACAACCACCCCGGGTTCTTGCATCTATAAGGAATTCCAGTTAAGGATGTGGTTATTACTTACAAAATATTTCTTTAAATACGAAACTTGAAAAACATTATGCATCTTAGACAAGGTTGGAGGTAGAGCAACTTTGTAGGCCACTGGATTGATAATCTCAAGAAGTTCTAAAGGTCTGACATAATGAGGAGCCAATTTCAAAGATTTACCACATTTTATAGAACTCTTTTGGGGTTTCACTCGCAAAAGCACTTTCTCGCCAACAGAGAAGTGTCTAGGCACTCGTTTGTGATCTGCATAACTCTTTTGCCTATCATTAGCTTCTGCCAACCCCTTCCTAATCATTTTTACTTTTTCTTCCATATCAGCAAGCATTTCAGGTCCAATGCTTATCCTATCTTCCAGCTTATCCCAGCTTATAGGATTTCTGCATTTCCTTCCATATAATGCTTCAAATGGTGCCATCTTAATGGCAGAATGATAGGAGTTGTTATAGGCAAATTCGACAAGAGGTAGATATTCCTCCCATCTGTATTGCTGATCCATGCAATACATTCTCAAAAGGTCTTCTAATACATGATTCACTCTTTCTGTTTGTCCATTAGTTTCAGGGTGATAAGCAGTACTCACATTAAGTTTAGTCCCTAATGTAGAAAATAAGGTTTGCCAAAACCGTGAAGTTATCCGAGCATCTCTATCAGATATAATCTTTTCAGGTACCCCATGCAATCTGAAAATTTCTTGCACAAATTTCTGAGCCAAAAGATGAGCTCCATCCGTCAAATTTCCTAGTATGAAATGTGCGACCTTGGTTAGTTTATCCACAACAACCAGTATTGCATCATGCCTATTCTTAGACATTGGTAACCCCTGGACAAAATCCATACGAACAACTTGCCATTTCCATTCCGGAATATCATGTGGGTATAACAATCTAGTAGGGTGTTGGTGTTCCGCTTTAACTCTCTGACACTCCAAATAGCTAGCTACAAACTTTGCAGCATCACTTTTCATTCCCTTCCAGAAATATAGCGGCTTGACATCCGCTAACAGTTTTGTTACACTAGGGTGTCCAGAGTAAGGAGTACAATGAACTTCCTTCCACACAATGTTTCTAAGTTCTACTGAATTAGGAACATAGATTCTTCCCTTGAATCTCATCAATCCATTGGATTCAAAACTGAATCCGTCATATCTTGGGTCCTTAGGGTTTAAGTGCAAAGCCCGTTTGACTTGTTCATAATACTCATCTCCAGATAAGTTTTGCATTACTAAGTCTTTAAAGTTAGCATGTATGGAGATTATAGAGGCTATGTGCCTTCTTCTACTTAAGGCATCTACTACTTGATTTTCTTTGCCTTTGATATAAGAAATTTCAAAGTCATAATCTGATATTAATTCCAACCATCTCCTTTACCTTGTATTGAGATTAGGTTGTGTAAATATGTAGCGAAGGCTTTGATGATCATATTTTAGAATAAAAGTCCTTCCCAACAAATAATGTCGCCACATCTGAAGGGCATGAACCACTGCTACCATATCTAGGTCATGAGGAGCATAGTTCTGCTCATAGTTTTTCAGCTTCCTTGACTCATAGGCTACTACCCTGCCATCTTGCATAAGCACACCTCCCAATCCTTCCCCTGAGGCATCAGTGATAACCTCAAACTCTCCCTCAAGATTAGGAACTTTCAGAATTGGAGCGGTTGTTAATTTTTCTTTTAACAAGTCAAAAGCCTTTTGACATTCATCCATCCAAACAAACCTTTTTCCTTTTCTCTGCAAGGAGGTAATTGGGCTAGCAATGCTTGAGAAATTCAACACAAATTTCCTGTAATACCCTGCCAATCCCATGAAACTTCATACCTCTGACACATTGGTAGGTTTAGGCCATTCCATAATAGCTTTTATTTTGGCTGGATCAACTGATATCCCATCAGCTGATATTTTGTGCCCCAAATACTGTACTTCTTTCTAGAAGAAGGTGCACTTTGAGAGTTTTGCATACAATTTGTGTTCTCTTAATCGTTACAAGACTATTTGAAGATGTCGTGCATGCTCCTCTTCATTTTTGGAATAGATCAGAATATCATCAATGAAAACTAGCACAAACTTATCAAGACAATCTCTGAAAACACTATTCATGAGATTCATGAAAGCAGCAGGTGCATTGGTCAATCCAAATAGCAACACTATGAACTCATAATGACCATACCTCGTTCTAAATGCTGTCTTGGGAATATCTTCATCTTTCAACCTTAATTAATGGTATCTAGATCTCAGATCTATCTTAGAAAAGACTAATGCACCATGCATTTGGTCAAATAGATCATCAATACGTGGCAAGGGATACTTGTTCTTTATTGTCACCTTGTTAAGCATCCTATAATCTATACACAACCTTAGAGTTCCATCTTTCTTTTTGACAAAGATAACTGGGGCTCCCCATGGTGATACACTTGGCCTAATTAGATTCTTAGACAATAGCTCCTGCAACTGAGCTTTTAATTCCATAAGTTCAATGGTAGTCATACGATACAGAGCTTTAGAGATTATCTCTGATCGTGGTTTAATATCTATGCCAAAGTCAAATGTTCTCTTCGAAGGCAAGCCTAGTAACTCCTCAGGAAATACATCCCTGAAGTTGCATAGATATGGATATCTTTCCTCAAATGTTTGTTTCTCCAAGGTTTCCTCTACTAGGTCTGTTTTGACTGCAAAAAGTTGACATCCCTTTCGCCTAGCCCGTTTTAGTTGTTTTGATGAAATGGATCTAACCCTTATTTCTCTTTGAATTCCTTGGAGATTTACTATTTTGCCCGTCTCATCCAGACACTCAATGGTTTTATGAAAACAATCTACTTTGGCTCGATGTTTCCACAACCAATTCATTCCTAAGATGACATCATAGGACCCTAAAGGCGCTACGTATAAATTTGCCTCAGTAGTGAAGTTAGAAACATCAATCTTAGCTTCGAACAAACATTGCTCTACCTGAGCCTTTGAGTTATTTGCATACTCCACTGTCCATGGTTTTGACATAAAACCAACTTTTCTAGAAAATTTACTTAAGACTCTAGGTGACACAAATTTTTTTGTTGCACTAGTATCAAATAGAATAGAAACAAGAACTCCAAATAAGGTACCTATCATCTCAATAGGGGTGATCTGATACTCCACTTGTCAATTGTCAAGAGCAGCATGAATCCTTTGCTGAAATGCTTCCTGTTACGAAGGAAGTTCCGTGTTCCTAGGCTTGCCATTCTGCTTCTTGTTAGGGCAACGGTTGGCATAATGATCTCCTCCACAAGAAAAGCATCCTCCTAAAGGTCCTCGCTTCTCAGATGGCCTACTTGCAGAATCATCATTCTTCTTATAATTAGCATTTCTCTTATAATCTTCACCTCTTCACCCATTACCAAATCCCCCTTGATTCTTTCTATTTCCCTTATCAAACCTCCTGTTTCCATATCCCTTCTCATTTTTCCTTTTATAAGACTGATCGTTGTAGTTCTTATCAAACTTCTTGTGTTTCTTATCACGGCAAGCAGAGATAGATTTGATCTTCTGCTCCTATTTAATTGCCTTTTCATAAACTTGATCCATTGTGCTTGGACCATGCACCTCCACCTCACCGCCGATCTAAGGATTGAGTCCCATGATGAATTTTCGGATTCAGAACCTTTCATCCTTTTGGTATTGAGGAACATACTTCGGTAGTCTAGTGAATTTTTTTGCATACTCGACCATAGATAGTTCACCTTGCCTGAGGTTTTAGAAATCTGTTAACTTCTGATCAAAATATAACTGAGGTAACCACCATTTTCAGAATAGTTCTACGAACTCATCCCATGTCACCTTCAAGGGACTTAATTCCAGCTCCATTTTCTTATTCATCCACCAAGTGGACGCTTCCCCAGATAGCTGATATGCTCCCCACACGGCTTTAGTAACCTCAGAGTAATTTCTGATCTCAAAATATTTCTTCATCTCCAGTTTTTGTTCCATCGAACTTTGGAGGGTTAACCTTCTTCATATCCTTAGATAACTCTAATGCAAGTTTATCCTTGGTTTTTCTTTGGACTTCACTGTCGTCAGGATTTTCACTTGACGTGCCATTTTCCCAATGTTTACTCTTGCTTGTATAATGTGAGTTCTCGTTTTCACCCTCTGTGTTGCTAGTTTCATCCATTTTCTTTTCCAGTTTGTTCAACCTTTCCTTGGTTTCAGTAAGCATGTCTAGAATCGTATCCAACTTGTCAGTGGAGTTTTCCCGAGAGTTATGGCCTTCCCGATCCTCCCCCTCGTTAAACTCTGATTGGTCCATGATAGTTTAGTTTCTCACCTGATTAAACATATACTAATCAGTTTTATGCTTATCATATTATAAGTCATCAAAAGAAAACAACAATTGATCATAATCATAATTGTTCTTAAACCAAAATTTTGTCTTTATTCATTTTGCAAAATTATTTCAACATCATTAGAGATAGACATATCTCATGTTTTTACTCAGTATTATCTAGTGGAGTGTAACCTTTGGATTCATTGTCCAACACATAATCATGAGGTGTATACCCCTCAGACTCACTATCAGAAGATAGCTCAATGATCTCAGCTCTAGGTAATACACGAGGATCCCTAGTGATCATGGGTATACTACTAGGTACACTCTCAGGTACACTAACAGGTACACTATTAGGTACAATACTGGGGCAGCAGTTGATCATGATTCAAGTTACTGTCGCTGCTCCCTCTAGGAGTTCTCTCCTCATTCGTTTAAGTCGTGACATTGCATTGGCTAAGGTTTCCACATCATCAAGCCAAATGTCATTTTCGTCATTAGTTTTCTCAATGGTCTTGATCATCACAAGCCATTTCTGCTTAGCTTGCAGATAATGCTTCTTACCCGTGAAGGATTTTCTTGCGGTTTTCTTGATGTATACCATCCTGGCACAATAAATCAAATCATTAGCTAACCGCATAATGTTGATTTCCTTATCAGGTTAGTGGACTCATCAGCCCTAGTGCTGAACCTGGTTAGCTCTGATACCATATGTAACATCCATATCCGAATTGACAAGAAAAACTAGGTTTTCACAAAGGTAAATTTTTTTTTTTTACTAGGTAATCAAATACAAAAGAAATTTATCTACTACCAATTATAACATTTTTCACTTTAACAAAAACATGATCTCATTTTCATAAAACTGAAAGAAATGATATATAATAAACATTTTGTTTTCTAACAATTTGAAATTTTCTTGAAACAAATAATATATTGGAAACATACCATTAACATGCATCTCGATTGTCGACCCATCACATTCAAGACTCGGCAATCCTCAGTATTTGGAAGAGAAAGTATCTTCAAGGAGCTTAACTTCCAACCACAGACCGTTAGTCTCCCACACTCCTTCCTAACCGGAAGTGGCCGTACCCTACTCAAGAGGATAGACTTAGGATAACCATCAGTGTTTGCCATCTGAGCTCTGGTGTTGTAACTTACGTGTCTTGTTATCGTGCAGATCCCTAGATACCCTCTAGTCATGCACGACTCTCCACAAGCAATGCCATCCAGTCACAGTGAACATTCGATGCACTTGAGGATCGTGCACCACCTTGGCCAAAGGATTTCTTTTTAAATAGTGTTCTAAGAATGCATGAACTTAGTTCACCCACCCTACTCGACTTGAACTGATCGAAATCCTACAGTTTACTATTTGTAAGGTTTAAACAAATGTTGACCTCGATGACCTCAAGGTTTTAGGATTTTCTCCTACAATAGCGCATGGCGCAATGTTTACTCCAATCCTGAGTTCATAGTTTCATAATCCCATATTCATATAAAACATTGTTTAATAACACCCACTCCTAAGTGGTTTCAAACTTGGTTACTCGGTTCCCATGTTTGTACAACATACTCAAGTATCTAAAACAATTTCCCGTTATCCCATAATTTAAGGGTTTTAGACTCATAAGGTCTACAAAATAAAACGATACTAGAACCATCGCATGCAACGTAATCTAGACTCAAACTGCGGGTTTTTCCCACCCTATTTGTTTATTACAAATCCATGACAGCTTTTAACCAAGAATAACTAATTAACCTACAACTTCACACCTCTTACCAATATAAATAGTTTTACGAGGTTCAATGAGGTAAGAATTAAATGATAAGGTTAATAAAGGACTTGGAATCTCTCTATGACACTAGACACGATCAAACTTATATGTCGACCTTAATTTGAAAATCTAAACTGAATAAGAAATTAGATGATAGCATTTGTTGACATTAAATGTCTCGTCTTCGGGTTTCCTATGTCATATAAGTCGTGGAATGTGGACATCCGAAGTCATCAAAGAGAGGAAATATTTCAAGTATTCAGAGATGTTTTGAGGTGAAAACATAGTCATGTGAAATGCTTACCAAAATAAATGAAAGCAATGTATTTCAATAACAGGTTGTGGTTTACTTTACGACCAAAACAATAATCATGCATACAAGGATGTTCTCACCGCAGGTATATAGTTTAAGGTTTACACCAAAAGACAGCAATGAAACTATTTCTGAGGTTTTAAACACCAAAAGACAACAATGAAACAATTATGTTGATAAACCTCACACAGAAATCATAGTAGGATTACGTTGTCATCATATTCTATTCATTGTAAACGTATTACATTATCCTTGCATAGATGAGACACCATTACTGGTTTGAACTGTGAAAAAGAAGAGAATGGGAAAAACCTGTCGACAGAGTTGAAGACTGCTGTGGCAAGTTCCTAGTGATTTTTGCAGATTCTCCACTCTCTGCACACCTATCCACGTTCTCCTCTGGCAAGACGTGCCTCCTCCGATCTTCTAAACACTATCTACCCTGCTAGTCTAGCACAGTGAATGCCAAAAAGACTCTAATCAATCCCCTCTCTACCATTTTTTCTTATTTTTAGACAGCGACAGCCTCCAACATGCTCCCTCCACATCGATGGTGTGTCTCCCCCATTTAACTCTCCTCCTCTCTCGTTTTCCAATCTCTAAAACTACCACCTCTTCCCACGATGAAGAAGTAAACAACATTCATCTGCCGTTCCACTAAATTCTCCCCCCATCACTCCTACACAGCACAACGAAGAAAGAAAAAGACTCCCTCACTGCGGTTTCTATGGTTTCTTAACAACCACCGCCCCCTCCATGATGATGGAGCCTCCACATTTATTTCAATGGTCACACTTCTATCACAACTGCATAACCTCCTCCCTCTTGCACCCATGAAGAAGGAATAAGAAGCATTCATGTTCAGTTCCACTTTATTCTCCATGACATCACTCTTACCAAGCTCAGTGAAGAAACAGATTGGTCTATGTCTACGGTCTTTATGATTCTAAACAACAGCCCCACCGATACCTTGCACCCTTAACGATGATGGAGCAACTCAGCCTTGAACTCACGGCTAGCACATGCCTAAACACAAGGGTCGACATAACTGCAGCTACCTGACTCCTCTTAAGCAATGGCCACACTCAAAACGGAGGTTCTAAATGACGATGTGGCATATCAACTTCGTCATTCTTCCACAAGGAGACTTCTAACCTTCAACAAATGCAACCTAACAATGCTAGCGGAGTGAAACTCACACAAGGTGATATCTAATAAATGCAAAAGATGACTCCAAGGTCGACAAGAGGTAAAGAATCAAAATTGACTAAAATAATAGAGTATGGGTTTGATCCAAGACAACTCAAGTCATAAACTCGAAAAGAAAAAGATGTATTCGCAAGGGATGACATCTCAACCGACAGAGCTTGGGCGTAAAACAACATGACTCGACGAGAAGCCGACATCAAGCAATCTGACAAAATATACCTCCCGTTATGGTGCAGGAGCACCTACCTGACAGCTGGCCTCCATGAGGCAGTTAGTTAGTTATAGGTCTTGTTAATGTTTCCAAGAAGGTCTTATAAGACCAATGCATGTAATAAGGTCATGTTGACCAGACTTTACTATTTTTAGGTAGGTTGTTAGCATAGCTGTTATGCTATATGTTCGGTTGGATCCTCCCAGCCGCTGGGAATCGAGTGGTAGTACTCGCAAGCAGATCCTATTTATGTATTAGGATCGGTTGGTTTTAGATCATCGATCAGACTTTGCAGAGAGTGAGACAGAGGGAGAGACTGAATATTGTATTTGCATCTTTTGAAATCAATAAAGAGATCCTGTTGTGTCAATTCTCTGTTTTGGATTCCATTGTGTGATCGATTTGCTGTTCTGGTGGTTTCATGGATTCGCTGATCCATTCCACCAGTTGATTCGTCAAATCGGTGGAATGGCTATGTACAGTAGTTTAGGATTTAGTCTACATTTTGTGTTTGTTTGCATGTATGTTTGCAGGATCAAAATCAAGAGGTGTTGAGAACCCTAGCATGGGTATGTGCTAGGTCGTGTTGATTGTTAGAGTCTGGAAGATCGCCCTGGAAGCGGATCGGGTCACCCCAGGAGGTTCGGCGGATTGAAAATTCACTAAGGTTGGAAAATCCATCGCAACGACATCATCAGGATATTTCTGTGTATATCCTGCAGTTACTTCAGGCGTCATCCGAGTAGATGGAGATGAGCATGATGTAGTCGATTGCATAAAGTGAATGTGCATTGGGGTGATCATCATCAGGTGTTGCCGAGGAGGAGCGTATCGGCATAAAGTAGAAGATCAGGTTGATAAAACCATTGTGGGCCGATAATGTGAAGTTTGGCCGACAGCAGGATATTGAAGGAACTGCATGTGACGTCATCGTCATCAGGATAATCGTCATCAGGATATATGGGAGGAACAGGATATTTTATATCCTGCTGATGAACATGATGTTGAACATCATGATGCTGCAGATAGCATTTGGCGGTAAGGTGAACAGTGAACGTCAAGAGGATGTTTGTGCTTGCCGAATGTGATGATGCTGCCGATAGCCGGATATGATGATGCTGCTGACAGGCGAAAGGATGAAGGTTTGTCTGCAGGAGGATATCGGTCGGCAGAGAAAATATGATGATGCTGACAATGTTAACAGAAATTATGATGATGATGATGGGTTTTAGACATACATGCTGTATGTCAAGGTTTTAGTGTGGATGCCTCTGCATCATAGTGGTATCAGAGCTCAGCAAAAGGTCTGGGCTGTTG
Source organism: Cunninghamia lanceolata (assembly GCA_027924645.1). NCBI lineage: Eukaryota > Viridiplantae > Streptophyta > Pinopsida > Cupressales > Cupressaceae > Cunninghamia > Cunninghamia lanceolata. Next base: position 3,026,849 of record BSBN01001126.1, read on the forward strand.
TGTGCTGATTCTGTCACCGAAAGGGTAGAGGTAGAGTTGATTCTGTCACTGAAAGGACAGAGGTAGAGGAGTGAGAGGTTGACAAAATGCCTCCGAAAGGTAATGGTACTGCAAGGGAATTGCAGGAGATGAAGGAAAAACATGCCAGAGAGATGAGGAAGATGAAGGAGCTTGCTGAAGCACTTCAAGCCAGGCTTGTAGCCCTGGAGAAGAACAAAAAGAGGGAAGTGGAAGACAGTGAGTCTGAAGAAGATGAAGATGCTTTTGAAGAGTATGAAGAGGTAGCTGAAGATCTGGATGCTGAAGACCAGAGATTTGCAAAACTGTTAAAGGCAGTGCAGAGTGATAAACCTAAGGTAAAGGTTGATGTTTCCAAGTATAATGGAAGTTTGAATGAAGATGAGTTACTGGATTGGATTGCTGCACTTGATAGTCACTTTGAATGTGAAGATGTTGCTGAGGATCAGAAGGTAAAGATTGCAAAGACCAAGTTAGGAGGTCATGCTTTGGTATGGTGGGATTATGTACAATCTGAGAGAAGGAAACAAGGGAAGTCAAAGATCACTTCATGGGATAAGATGGTAGCAAGGATAAAAGGTAAATTCTTGCCTAAGGATTATGAAATTCAGATGTTTAAGAAGCTGCAATTTTTAAGGCAGAAGGAAATGGATGTGAAGGCATATACTGAGGAGTTTTATAAGTTGAGTATGAGATCTGGTCATCATGAGAATGAGGTAGAAAAGGTGGCTAGGTACTTGGCTGGTTTGAGATTGAACATACAGGATGAGTTAGTTTTAGCTAACCCTAAGAGTGTGGAGGATTGTTACCAAATGGCAATCAGGATTGAAGAAAAGATGAATAGGAGACAAGATAAGTCCATGAGAGGAAGAGGCAGCAATATGAGGGGAAGAGGATTAGCCCCTACAACAAGGCAAACCAATGAGGGTCAAGAAGACACTGGTAAAGGACAGGGACAGTCTGATTTCAGAGGTGAATGGAAAGGTAATAGAGGCAGATTTGGAAGTGGTAGAGGTTCTACTACATTTTCAGGAAAGTGTTACACCTTTGGTGAGTTTGGTCATCCATTTTTCAAATGTCCAGAAAGCAAAGGTTCATCATCCAGAAATGATAGAACGAATGACAAGAAAGTACAACTTGTGCAAGAAGAGAAAGTAGAGCAAAGTGTGCAAAGTTCAAACACTTATCAAGGAGACAGAGTTCCTGACGGTTATGGGTATCCTGAGGAGGGAGAAGCATTGATGCTGAGGAGAATTAGTTTGTAGACATCAAAGGATATGATGCAAAGAAGAGCTCTTTTCAAGACCACATGCAAGAGCAAAGGTAAGGTATGTAAGGTTGTCATTGATACTGGTTCAACAGACAACATGGTATCTCAGGAAATGGTGGATAAACTGCATTTGGAAAGGATTCCACACCAACACCCTTACAAGGCATCTTGGGTGAGTGATAGTCAATCACTTTTTGTCTATGAACAGGCATATGTGGATTTTCAGATTGGAGCATATCATGATAGAGTTTTGTGTGACATTTTGCCAATGGAATGTTGTCACCTACTGTTGGGTAGACCATGGCAATTTGATAGGAGGGTACTGTATGATGGGTATGCTAATACCTACACCATCAAGAAAGATGGGAAAACTATTATGTTGATGCCATTACAGGAAGCAGCTGTAGTACAGAAGGCAGCAAAAATCATTTTAGTGGGAAAGAAGGAATTTGTGCAGAAGCCTATAGGAGCAGGCATAAAGGCAGTTGAGGACATTGCAGGGAAAGGAGTTGTTAAGGACAACAGTTTGAAGATAGTTTCAGTTTTGACTGACAGAGGTCAGTAGCAGGTTCAGAAACAGGTTTGCAAACAGCAACCAGTTGAGAGGGATGACAAGGATGTTGTCATAGTTGGGACTATTGTTTGTCCTATAAAGGTTGAAAGAAAGACAGAGTTAAACATTACAGAAGTTCAAGAGGCAGTTCAGACAGAGGTTCTAGTCAGACAACCTGACAAACACAAGGTATGTGAGAGAAGGGCCTACATTGACAGGCATGAGGATTTACTTGCAAGAAAGCAAGTTACAGTTCAGAAGTCTTGGAGCAGCCGAGAGCCAGCAGAGGACAAAGCTAGAACAGGTCAAGACACTGCAAAGGCAACGTGTAAAGGTGGAGGACTTCCACAACCTAACTCATGGGACATGAGTTATTTTCTGTTGGGGAGTATGGTGTAGGAGCACCTACCTGACAGCTGGCCTCCATGAGGCAGTTAGTTAGTTATAGGTCTTGTTAATGTTTCCAAGAAGGTCTTATAAGACCAATGCATGTAATAAGGTCACGTTGACCAGACTTTACTATTTTTAGGTAGGTTGTTAGCACATCTGTTATGCTGTATGTTCGGTTGGATCCTCCCAGCCGCTTGGAAGCTCCCAGCCGCTGGGAATCGAGTGGTAGTACTCGCAAGCAAATCCTATTTATGTATTAGGATCGGTTGGTTTTAGATCATCGATCAGACTTTGCAGAGAGTGAGATAGAGGGAGAGACTGAATATTGTATTTGCATCTTTTGAAATCAATAAAGAGATCCTGTTGTGTCAATTCTCTATTTTGGATTCCATTGTGTGATCGATTTGCTGTTCTGGTGGTTTCATGGATTCGCTGATCCATTCCACCGATTGATTCGTCAAATTGGTGGAATGGCTATGTACAGTAGTTTAGGATTTAGTCTGCATTTTGTGTTTGTTTGCATGTATGTTTGCAGGATCGAAATCAAGAGGTGTTGAGAACCCTAGCATGGGTATGTGCTAGGTCGTGTTGGTAGTTCGAGTTTGGAAAGTTGTCCAGGAAGCAGATCGGGTCACCTCAGGAGGTTCGGCAGATTGAGAATCCGTTAAGTTTGGAAATTCATCACAACGGCATCGTCAGGATATTTCTGTGTATATCCTGCAGTTACTTAGGGCGTCATCCGAGTAGGTGGAGATGAGCATGATGCTGTCGATTGCATAAAGTGAATGTGCATTGGGGTGATCATCATCAGGTGTTGCCGAGGAGGAGCGTATCGGCATAAGGTAGAAGATTGGGTTGATAAAGTCATCGCGGGCCGATAATGTTAAGTTTGGCCGACAGGAGGATATTGAAGGAACTGCATGTGACGTCATCGTCATCAGGATAATCGTCATCAGGATATTGGGGCAGCAGGATATTGAAGGAGCTGCATGTGACGTCATCGTCATCAGGATAATCATCATCAGGATATTGCGAATATCACCCGATGCAGATTTATCCTGCTGACGTTAAGTGTTCGGCATCGGCAGGAGTAATAGCATCGGGGAGATCCTTTTCAGCTCGGCCGATAGAAGAAGTGTTGCCGATAGGCAACCTGATCGAGGAAAAGAGTTATCGGGGTGATGTGGGGATCAGCGTGACCTTTTTCCAAAGGTGCCGATAGTAATTGTCTCACCGATAGGAAGTGAACAGTAGTCAGCAGGAGGATATTTCATGCCTCTTCGAAATATGATGATGCTGACAATGTTAGCAAGAAATATGATGATGATGATGGGTTGTAGACATACATGCTGTATGTCAAGGTTTTAGTGTGGATGCCTCTGCATCATAGTAGGTTTTAGTGTGGATGCCTCTGCATCATTGAAAACTTTGGAATATCCTTCTAAATGACAAGATCAGTTATAGCATAAATCAACTTCCCATTCGACTTCCGTCGATTAACAAAAGGGAATAATTCTCAACACATGATACGCGGTTTGATGACAATCACGATGGATTGGTCACAAGGTTTCTAAATCGTTTGACGCACAAAATGACTTCTTGCATCCTTCGACTACGAGACGTGATCCACAATCCACCACAAATAGGTTCATCTATTTACCTACAAACAAAATAATAATCATCTATATAAGACGACTCATTTTGGTGGACTTGCGACAACAATGTCGATTCCAATATTCTATATGACGACTTACGAAAAGGATACTACACCCTATCTTCAGACGTTGACATCTAGTTTAACTATCCCAGTCGACAAACAAGACTTAATTGATGGCTTCAAGGTTTAACTACCTGTTTGGCATTTTCAGTAACAAACACCCATGGTTAATTTCTAGAGTCTATACTCTCTCTCAAAGATACTTTCTCTTCCCATCGAACATGGTCCACCTGTTCCTGCAATGACAGTCTCACATACAATTTTGTGGTCAAAGCACCTATGTTCCAAATCAAAGCATAATATATCCAAAACATCATTTCTCTTAACAAAAAGAACATTTAGTCTACAACATCACATTGATCATAATCAATAGATTCTAAAATTTCATATAACTACTTTGTATAATAAATCATCAGTTTCCATGTCGTCCACAACAAATTATACACTAAAATTTGCAAGAAAGTAAATAGCATAATCGATTCCAAAAAGAGGGATGTAACAATGGTCACATCTTGGGCATAATGACCCATTTTCACTTCTTGGCCATTTATAGCATATCCTGAAGGCAGATCTGGTCTTGGTTTCTAGAATTCATGTGGAATGGCATCTATTTTGGCAAAACTTCTAGAAGAACCAGAATCAACAAAAGCATCCATTGGAATGGGCTTATATCCTGGAAAGCAGAAACTCATTCTGATGTATGCACAATGTTCTACCAGGTATAGAGCATTAGTAGGTTCAGACGGAGCAAAAGTAGAAGCTTTGTCATCAGAATCAGAAGAATTGTTATCAGCTTTAAATAAAATTTCATGAATCTCGCCCACGGCAGAAGTGAGTTTAGCCAATTCTTTCTATTGGAGAGTAATCTGGTAGGATAGAATCATCAATTCCTCATGGCATTGATCGAGTTTGCTGCAAAGAGTATCAACGGCATGACCAAGAGGAGCAGCAGGAGAAAGAGATTCGCGAGATGTATGGCGTTTGGCTGTGGGTCTGGAGGAAGACTTCCATTTAGGATGGGTGTAACCATGGGATTTTTTGGATGGTGGAGATGGTGGAGAAGAGAGAACTTCTTCACATTGGGTAGGAATGTAGGAGTGAGAAGGTGGTCTATGTCTAAGCTGGTGCTAAAGGGAATCATGCTTAGCTTCCCATAATCTGATATCCTTGACCTGTTTCTTGGCAGCAGCCTTTCTTTCTTCCAGAGAACCAGGCATTCTATAAGGATCTTTGGATTTTGCCATACTGATTTTGAAATCAGGATCCTTTATAGCTTTTTTTACAACCTTAGTAATTGTGCCATGGTCTGAAGAGCTAGAAGCAGAACTAGATGCTTCATCAGAACTAGAAGAATAGACCTTTTTGTGCTTATCCCTAGCCATGTAGCAATGTTCATTCAGAACTTCAACTAGTTCAAAGAATTGATTGTCAGTAAAATTAGCAAAAACATCAGAAGTATGTACAATCTCCCAATTATCAGCATTATGTTCTGCAAATAGAGCATAGACTTTATTCCCTGGAGCATCCTTCTTGGGGCAATTGGAGGCGTAATGTGGTCCTTTGCAGATAAAACATCTGACCTGCTTATGTCTAGGATGTCTATTCGTTTTGGATAAATATTTTGGAGGCTTTCTTTGCTTGAAAGAATTTTTATTGACAAGTGATAGCTTGTATCTTTTCTTGTGGCCTTTATGTTTATGTTTGTAAGAATGTTCCATGTTATCATTGTCATACTTAGACCGTCTGCATTTTTTACAATGACAATGTTTACCACAAGAGGACTTACTGAACTTCCTACCTTGCTTGAAATCTTTGAGCTGATTTATAGGAGACAAATTACAGTAATCTTTCATATTACAAGAAGAATTATATTGTTCTCTATTATCACTTAGGGCTTTCATTAGACATCCTTTATCCAACTTATATGTGACCAAAGTCTTGATTTCACCAAATCCATAGTTTTCAATCTTGGATTTATACTTGGTCATGACATAATCTTCAGCATATGTCCCTAATCCACATGGAAGAGAATTAAGATAAAACTTTTTTGTAGTTGGATCATGCAATTTCTGAGATGCAATCAAATATTTCTCAAATACCAAGTTATACTTATGCAACTTTCCTAAGTCTTTTAGTTGTAAGGAAAACAAGAATTTTTCTGCTTCAAGTATATCATTTTTCTTGTTTCCGCAAAATAGCCCTATAAGCATAAGTTTTAGCATAGAGAAACCTTCAGCTGAGATATCATTTCTTCCCATATCACTTTCTTTGACATAATCCTCATCAGTTTCTAGATTATGTGAAATTATTCCATTATCTAGTAGAGAATTCCACCAGTTTCTGAGCTTACCAGACATTAACCTAACTGCATATAATTCTTTATTAGGTTCAGTCCATATAGATCCCCTGGTATCAAAGAAATTTTCTAAAGTATCACACCAGGTACAGATAATATCATAAGGATCAACTATTTTGTCAATATTCAAGATATATCCAGATGTAGCATAAACTCTCATTTGCTTAGGTCTTGCATTCTTTGAGATTGCCTCTCGCATCTCAATATCAATCTGATCACCTACCGATTCTTGGCTGGCCAAGTAGAGCTCTTCCCAATGTTCTAATGGACCTGTGTATACAAAATCATTTGCTTCAAGAGAATCTTTAGAGACATCTTCTTCAAAATATATCTCATCATCTGATCCATTAGAATTCATGGCTACAGCTAGTTCATCCATAAAGACAGGCTCATTATCTTCTAGGTTACATTCCTGAAGCCAATCTTTCAATTTTTCTTCATGCTGCATCATATGTTCTTTATGTTTTGGGACATCTAGTTTGGTAGGCATTTGAGGAGTTTTACTCCTTGTAGAAGGGGCTGGAATGTTTTCTTCTACTATGTCTTCTGAAAAGAGAATGCTTTCATTAGGCATCCTTTATCCAACTTATATGTGACCAAAGTCCTGATTTCACTAAATCCATAGTTTTCAATCTTGGATTTATACTTGGTCATGACATAATCTTCACCATATGTCCCTAATCCATATGGAAGAGAATTAAGATAAAACTTTTTTGTAGTTAGATCATGCAATTTCTGAGCTGCAATCATATATTTCTAAAATACCAAGTTATACTTGTGCAACTTGCCTAAGCCTTTTAGCTGTAAGGAAAACAAGATTTTTTCTGCTTCAAGTATATCATTTTTCCTGTTTCCACAAAATAGCCCTATAAGCATAAGTTTTAGCATAGAGAAACCTTCAGCTGAGATATCATTTCTTCCCATATCACTTTCTTTGATATAATCCTTATCAGTTTCTGGATTATGTGAAATTATTCCATTATCTGGTAGAGAATTCCACCAGTTTCTGAGCTTACTAGACATTAACCTAACTACATATAATACTTTATTAGTCTCAGTCCATATAGATCCCCTAGTATCAAAGAAATTTTCAAAAGTATCACACCAGGTATAGATAGTATGATAAGGATCAACTATTTTATCAATATTCAAGATATATCCAGATGTAACATAAGCTCTCATTTTCTCAGGTCTTGCATTCTCTGAGAGTGCCTCTCGCATCTCAATATCAATCTGATCACCTACTGATTCTTGGCTGGCCAAGTAGAGCTCTTCCCAATGTTCTAATGGACCTGTGTATACAAAATCATTTGCTTCAAGAGAATCTTCAGAGATTTCTCCTTTAGAAACATCTTCTTCAAAATATATCTCATCATCTGATCCATTAGAATTCATAGCTGCAGCTGGTTCATCCATAAAGACAGGCTCATTATCTTCTAGGTTACATTCCTGAAGCCAATCTTTCAATTTTTCTTCATGCTGCATCATATGTTCTTTATGTTTTGGGACATCTAGTTTGGTAGGCATCTGAGGAGTTTTACTCCTTGTAGAAGGGGCTGGAATGTTTTCTTCTACTATGTCTTCTGAAAAGAGAATGCTTTTTCTTCTCTGGATCTTAGGTCTGGTTTTAGGTTTTGACTTCTGTGTCTTTATTTCTTCTTGTTCTTCCTTAGAACTATCTTTGCCTTTTTGTGATACCCTAATCTTTTTAGTATATTTCCTGATTTTATTAAGATTTCGGGCCACATGCTCAAGCAATACTTTATTTTCTTGAGCTTGAGAATCTCTTCTTACTTCTGAGGTAGACACCTAGTCATAAATTTGTCTAGATAGACATTCTAACCTTTGTGTGTAGGCTTGGACATGTGCTACTAAGGACTGAGTTTCCTTAATCTGATAATTTACACTACCAAAATTATTTAAAGTAGAAGTGCATTGCTTGTCAATCCTATTTAAGCTGCTTTCAGCTTTGTATACTACATTCTGGACCTGAAGCACATTATCATAGACAGACACTGTTCTGTTTATTCCTTGTTTAATATCTACGGCCATATCATCTAAATTTTCTTGGGCCGATATCATCCATTGGGCTTGCCAATTTATTTGTGCTTCAGAATTCTTTTGTTTAGAACCAACCTTAGTATGAAGCCTTGCTTCATATCTTCCCCATAATTTTTCATCAAGGTTTACTATTGCATAGTTTTCCTATGTAGGCCATCTTCTAGGAGTATAACTGACTAATTCGATGGCTGTTGATGGATCCACCTGGACAGAGTGTTTTGACCTTCTATCTGACCCATATCTTGGTATATTTTCTCTCATCATACAAGCATGTTCTCCTAATTTAGCAATTTTTATACCTTTTCCTTTTGGCTTTTTTTCTTCCTCCTTGTTTAGGTGCAAGGTGTAATCTAGAACTGACTTGTCTTGTGATTTTATCTATGACTTCAGGGTCATTTGTTAGATCTGAGGCAGAGGAAAAGGAAGATTGGGATGGATAAGGATTGACTGACTGAGATGGTTTGAATCTTTGAGAACTGCTAGAAGAGGTGGAACATTCCTCTAGATTATAATCTACAAAAGGTTTTCTGCTAGTTGTTGGGTAAGCATGGGCCATTGAGTAATTTATTTTGAGGGGTTGAATCTTGGATTGAGATTCATTTATCACAGGCTGTTCCAAAATAATCTGGTCAGGCACCGATTGTAAGGTAACATTTGCAACTCTACAGGACTGGAAGAGAGGTCTTTCTGAGAATCTATTTCTTTGAACAGGAAGGTCTAAGAATTGAGGCTTTTATTTTTCTAATAGTTGCTCAATAATGGGGAAACCTATCTCGAAGCCAGTGTGGTCTATAAATCTTCCATAATCTAACAGGTTGGAAGAACCTTGTGGGAAACCTACCTCTATGGGCAAAGAAACTGGCGGAGAGACAATATTCATGATGCGATAAACACAACGACCTCCTATTGTAGCATAAACAGATCTAGGCATGAGAGAGACACCTTTGACTTGTAACAGCAAACAAAAAGCAGAGGAAATGAATTTATCAGAAAGAGATAATGTAAAGTTAGGTTGGACAGAGATAACACCATCACCTTTTTTTGCACTAGGACAGAGATAACACCATCACCTTTTTTTGCACTAAGGATACGTCTAAACTGTGCTATAACAGCCTGATCCCAGACATGACATCGTGTATCAATTAATGTAGCAAAAAACTCAGCATCAATATTATAATTGAAATGAGGGTAAACAATAATATCTACATGGGGGAAATGGACATGGAAGAAACCTTTGTTTCTCCAACGATCAACATCATCAGGAAGTAAAAAGGGTAAATAGATTGGGCAAATCCCAGTACTAGAAACTAGAAGATTAATTTTAGATTGACGGACAGAAGCACAAACTTTAGCCTTAATGCCTTTTTTAGGATAAAAGGTAGAAATCTTAACATCAGGAAACTTAAAATTCCCTTTTTCATCTACAACATTTTCATTCCCATCTTGAAAATAATTATGAAGTACCTCAGAGAGAGCAGAACTTGCATTCATAGATTGTCAGAGTGCCATTAGAAAGAATAAGAACTTACTGGTGTTTGTTTGTGATATTCCCCGCTACTTTGGTTGATTTATTGCCCTTCACACGGCGCTATCCTTTGGCCTTCACACGGGTCTTACGACGACTTCCACAAGTACTACAGCACGCTACTAAAACCTCTTCAGAAATTAGACTAACATAAGGCACACAATTGATCATCTGAAAACATGGCTCTGATACCAATTTAAGCGAAACTTTGTATTAATCTTCAGAATGGGTGATTACAATTCCATATCACAAAGCAAGATATTCTACACAATTTCTGATTACTCAGATCGCATGCAAGCGCAGAACAAGAGCATACTCTTGTGATCCTAAGACTCTTCTAGACCCAGTGTGTCTATTATGTTCAAACCTCTTATTTATAGGAGGAGGTAGAACTTAAAACTATAAAACAGCCTATAAGTCTGACCATACCAATTAGACACATAGCAAACACTGTAGGAGAGGATCACTGTGAAGCAGTCACATCCAAAAGCACTAACTACAGTGAGAAGTACATAAATATTCACATGAGACACACCGTATGTGAGAACGGCCTACTTTACATCCAAAAGCAGATATGTAGATCTTGCTTTTTGAAACAGGGTTGCATCTTGTTGTCAGAATCTTAACATGGCCGACATCACGGCATTGACAGACCCAAATGCTAGTCATTTTCATTGTCAGTGGAGTCATTGTCACTAGTATTATCAAGATTAGTGGGAGACATGAGAATCCGTGGCAAAGGACGGAAAGCAATTTCAAGATGATCTAGCCTGTTGTGGAAGGTGTATATGATCTTTTCAATTTCATCCATATGGGCCATATCCATTTCAGTCCTAACCAAAACAAGAGCAGGTAACAGAGCAACTTCCATTCTTTCGATGACTGCTTTTGGAAACCACTGATGAGTTAGGGGATAGTATTCCACCCGAGGAATGAGATAACAATGAGGATTTAGAAGATATCCTGATGGACCGATCATTCCTTGTTGAATGAGCCAAGTAGAATTTGCTTGGATATGATCAAAGAATTTGACCATGTCGGGCTGTATAACCTTTTCATTAAATCCTACAAATATATCAGCATAGTCTTCAAACTCTGTTTGCAGGATGCTGATACTATTGATGAATCCAAACTTGGCACATTTCAACAAATGTTTCTTATTTCTAATGGTCCAATTCATAGGCAGCAATGAAGTAATACAAACATTAAAAGTTTTTCCATTTCTGAGAGAAAAATAGATGCTTGCCTTCTCAAGGCCAAAATGTCCTAGAAAATCTTCTTACTCATTAGAAGTAAGAATTCCTTTGTCATAATTATCCCGAACTATATTCCTTAGATCTTGCAGCCATTTATTCAAGAAGTGAGTATGGAGAATTGGTGTTATGATTTTTGGAGGGAGCTGGGGAACCCATATGTCTTTGCCTGATGCATCCATGCTCTGAAAAACTTCAACTCCATCGCTCCTTACAAAAGTTTCACCTGGTTCAATCAGCATGCAAACATTTTCTGCTAATTTTGACATTTCTCTTGTCAAAGAATCTGCAAGAGGATTATTATCAACTTGTATCCATTCTATGTCAAAATCATAACTCATGAAGTCTAGATACCACCTAGCAATCCTTCCATGTGCTATATCTTTATCAGGTTTCTTTTTCAACAAAGATCTCGTCGGCTGGCTATCTATTCTCACGATAAAGTGAGTTGGTTTGAGGAAAATCTTGAACTTCTGAATGCCCTTTTTGATAGCTAGGATTTCTTTATCATAAATGGTGTATCTACATTCAGTATCAGTAAATGTGCCAGATCTGTAGCCACAGATTTGAGTTCCTTTGTTTGGAAGTTCCTGGATAAGAACAGTACCCCAGACATCATCAGAAGCATCAGTATATAAAACCAAAGGAAAACCTTCCTGAGGGAGATGGATTGTTGGAAGATATTGACACTTTTGTTTAATCCTCTAGACTATCTCTAAGAGCTCTTCTGTCCATGGTCCTGCTCCTTCTTTCAATTGATTCTGGATCTTTTTCCTATCCTTAGCAAGGCCATTATAGAATGGAGTGACATAATTTAAACAACCAAGAAATCTCTGTATCTGCTTGGTTCCTACAAGAACATTAGGGAATTCATTAATATGCTTCAGAATATGGGGTTGTAATTTAATTTTCCCTTGGGAAAGTATTAAACCAAGAAAATCAATTTCCTATTGCCTAATAACCATCTTTTTAGTGGAAAGACATATTCCATGGTTCTTGATGGTGTTGTAGAGAGATTCCAAGTGTTTTAGGTGCTGTGAAGCATCATCAAAGAAAACAATGATATCATCAATGTAAACAGCACAAAAATCTTTCAAACTTCTTAAAGCCTTATCCATTCTATGCTAGAAATAAGTAGGGGTAGTTTTTAAACCAAATGGCATTACATTCTATTCATACAATCCTTGAGGAACTGAAAAAGTTGTCTTATATCTGTCTTCTTCTTTGACCTTTACTTGCCAGAATCCAGACTTACAATCAAATTTAGAAAATGCTTTCTTTGCAGCAGCTCTGATGATCAGGTCTGTACTGAAAGGAATAGGGTAATTGAATGGCAAGATAATGTCATTAAGAGGCTTATAGTTGATACAAAACCTTTTCTTTCCTCTTTCTTTTTCTACTCGCTTATTAATTAGAAAGGCAGGACAACTGAAGGAGCTCTTGCTGTCTCTGATAAACTGACCTTCTAATAGCTCATTCAGATGTTCATCCATTTCTTTTACCTCTAAAGGGCTCATTAAGTATGCAGGCTCAAATGGGATTATTGATTGACATTCAGGTTTGAGCCTAATTTCACATTCTTCATGTTCTTTAGACCAGAATTGCAGAGGGTTCAAACTACAACAATCTTTTTCAAATCTGTCCTTGACAGGTTCTAATAATAATGGCAGCTTAGGTCCTTGAAGATTTAAGGCTTCCTTCTTAGGCTTTTTCTGTGAAAGCTTATGATTTACTACTTTTAAAGAAGGAATCTTAATATGGCTGTCTTCATGTTTGAGTGAAATCTCATGGGTCCGTAACACAAAGGGTTGATACTTCGTTAAGAATGTAAATCCCAACAAGACATCACCTCTAAGACCATCTAATTTAATAAAATTAGTAACAAACTTCTTACCTTGGATCTCGATGGTCACATCTTGGGCATAATGACCCATTTTCACTTCTTGGCCATTTATAGCATATCCTGAAGGCAGATCTGGTCTTGGTTTCCAGAATTCATGTGGAATGGCATCTGTTTTGGCAAAACTTCTAGAAGAACCAAAATCAACAAAAGCATCCATTGGAATGGGATTCTATCCTGGAAAGTAGAAACTCATTTTGATGTATGTACAATGTTCTACTAGGTATAGAGCATTAGCAGGTTCGGACGGAGCAGAAGTAGAAGCTTTGTCGTCAGAATCAGAAGAATTGTTATTAGCTTTAAATAATATTTTGCGAATCTCCCCCACTGCAGAAGTGAGTTTAGCCAATTCTTTCTATTGGAGAGTAATCTGGCGGGATAGAATCATCAATTCCTCATGGCATTGATCAACTTTGCTGCAAAGAGTATCAACAGTATGACCAAGAGGAGCAGCAGGAGAAAGAGATTTGCAGGATGTATGGCTTTTGGCTGTGGGTCTGGAGGAAGACTTCCATTTAGGATGGGTGTAACCATGGGATTTTTTGGATGGTGGAGATGGTGGAGAAGAGAGAACTTCTTCACGTTGGGTAGGAATGTAGGAGTGAGAAGGTGGTTGGTGTCTAAACTAGTGCTGAAGGGAATTGCGCTCAGCTTCCCATAATCTAATATCCTTGACCTGTTGCTTGGCAGCAGCCTTTCTTTCTTCTAGAGAACCAGGCATTCTATAAGGATCTTTGGATTTTGCCATACTGATTTTGAAATCAAGATCCTTTATAGCTTTTTTTTACAACCTTTGTAATTGTGCCATGGTCTGAAGAGCTAGAAGCAGAACTGGATGCTTCATCAGAACTAGAAGGATAGACCTTTTTGTGCTTATCCCTAGCCATGTAGCAATGTTCATTCAGCACTTCAACTAGTTCAAAGAATTGATTGTCAGTAAAATTAGCAAAAACATCAGAAGTATGTACAATCTCTCAATTATCAGCATTATGTTCTGCAAATAGAGCATAGACTTTATTCCTTGAAGGCAAAAGTTGTAATGAACATAAACTAGATCATTCAACCTTTGCACTGACAGTCTATTGCGCATCTTGGAGTGTATGTGCTCAAACATACTCCAATTGCGCTCATAACCTGAAGCACTACATGGTTGGCTCAAGACTCGAACTGCAATCCTGTGAAGATTTGGTACCTTAGCACTACATGGTTGGCTCAAGATTATGTTGACATATCGATTGGCGCGAGTATCCCGCCAACATATCAAATATAGCCCATTCGGTGGGCCCCCTATTTTGCACCCACTCACGGTGCTAGATTTTTTAGCCTCATAGGCTATTTTTTTTGCCCAGTCTTAGCAAGAGGTCACATGTGTGATCAAGGGTCAATCCGCCCTAGGGCTCAATCCGATCCCCTCTATTTTTTAGTCGGCTCCATATCAGTGATATTTTTTCCATGGAGGATATCTTGGGCATCCGGAGTCAAAATTTTGAGTTCCATATACCATTGGAAAGGTAATTCCACCAACCTCACAGTGGTGCAGGTCAATCTACCTAATTTTGCTGTCTATTAATATCTATTGCAGCTTGAAGTCAACCTTCTTTTTTGGACTCTTGAGCTTGTAACTTGGTGCCTCGATCTCTGATTACTATCATTCTTGTGGTGTCAGAAAGGTGTTGAGGAGCTCTTTCATCTAGTCCATGCCCTCTTTTCCTATTCAGCACTAGGTACTATCTATTGAGTTTTGTGTATTTTGGGCACTTACTTGATAACTTGGATATCCTGACACTTGGAGAGGTACAATTTTTGGGGGACTTCATTTTCAGTAGCATATCTTATTTGGAAGTTCTACATATAGAAGGTACTATCTTTGTGTTTTGAAGAATTCATAGCTTAATGGATTTTTCTTTGGAGAAAGGGAACTATGAGAAATGGAGTGATTACATCCTCACTAAGATTAGTGAGCTACATCTTTTGCTGTATTTTTATAATCAAGTTCCTATTCCCGATACACCTCGTGAATATCATATTTAGAAAGGCTATAGGGCTAAAGTCTTTAGAGTTATTTTTGAGCATGTAGATGATGACCTTTTGGATTCACTTGTTCATTTCGATTGTACTTATTCTCTTTGGACTTACATTTGAGAATCATATGGAGATCATGATCCTCCACCATCTCTTGATGTTTCTCTTTCCAACTTCGATGTGCCTCATTATTCTTTAGCAAAGATAAACCATGCTTGTGATCCTTTGGAGATTTTTGAGACTTCAAATGAGGTTGCGGTTGCTTCAGTGGTTCTTGATTCTTCTTCAAAGATAGTTAATCCACCTTCACATCCATTGGCTTCTTATCCAGAGTCATTGATTGAGACTTCCATCATTCCTGATCAGCAGGACAATCATTGTCTTTCAGATTTCATTGGAAGACATATTTCAACATTTTTGTCTTTGGAGTTTGTTCTATATCAGTTTTCACATAGTTCCACTTTGTCACCTTCTTTCTTGATTGGGGATGTACCTGATTAGATTGTGGCATCATCATTCTATCTGGACAAGGAGACACATGAGCATTTTTCAGAGACAACATCATCATCATCATTTTTCATGCTTCCATCTTTCAAAGCATATCCTGAATGGGAAGCATACTTGCATTTATACATGGTTTTGTTTCTTCCTAAGGGGAGACAAGTGGTTTGTAAGCATTGGATTCTATTTTGCCTTCAGACACTTACCATCTTTGCAGGACATTATTTATTATGGGGGGGCCATGTAGTCTCTTTCTTTCCTTCCTATGGGAGGACCATTGAATGTACACACATGATGTATGTAGTCCTTGGGGAGTATTAGTGAGTCCTCCATACATGCATTTTGTTTTCTTTTTTTCTCTCTTTTGGAGAGGAGTTTTCTCCCACAGGGTTTTTCTCCTTTTCTCCGGTTGTGAGAGATTGCATCACATTTTTCTTTGTGAATGGGTACCTAACATGGTTGTGTAGCTAGGACCCATATTGCATCTTGCATCTTATAACAATTATTCTCCCTAAGTTGCACTTAAGGGGGGGTGTTAGGGTAAATAGATTTTACCTTGCTTAAGTTTTACTTAGGCAAACAATTATTCAATAGTTATAGTTGGGAAGTTATTCCCGTAACTAGTTAGGGTTGTTAATTCATGGGAATGTAAGGCTATATAAGCCATATATCACATTTGTAAAATAAGAGAGCAATTCATTGTAATATATATCAATTTATTCTCCATCTTCATCTTTTTGTCTCTCCTTATGCAAACTCATGTTCGTGCATTCTCCTGTGGTGGTTTGTTTCCTGGTTTGATCCTTGAAGACTACAGCTTCATAATGGCTCCATGTGTCTATCCCTACCTACAATACAGAGACAAGAGGAACACATATATTAAGCTAAAAGTAACATTTAAAGATGGGATACCATTGAAGCATAGTCTTCTTCTTCTTTCTCAAGTTCTCAAATAGTCTCAATACTTTCAAGAAAAACTTTATGAATGCTCCTCTTCAAACATGTAGAATCTTGATATCATGGTAAGATTTCATTCCAATTATGTAAGATTTTATATAAGAATATACGCTGCATATTCTCATGGTAGCTTGGGAATGGCGGTTCCATGGCGGAATTAGTGTTTGTGTTGGAGATAATGTTTATTTTTTTATGGAAAGTTCTAGAATATGGAAACTTCCACCTCCAAATAGAAACATCTAGATTTTTCCCTTTCGACACTTCTCTTAGCCATTCTAAGATTTTCTAGAAATTTCCATGAATGTAATAAATATAGCAGCAAGGCTGCCATTGTAATTAATCAATATTATCTATTTTCTGTGCAAGTTGCTGCTCAATACTTGATTCAAGTTTTTTCTTTTTTGCTGCACTCTGTTTCATTTCTAATACTCTATTTTTTTTCAATATGGTATCAGAGCCCTCTCAAATCTTGGGGCTATAATCTGTGGTTTTTGTAGTGTTGGCTGTGCATTATGCAGGTTGTGTAATTGGAGGCTGATCACCATTGTTTGTGGTGAAGAAACAAAAATATTGCAGCAAAGAGAAGAATCAAATCAGCAGAAATTGGTGAGAGATTTCTGATTTTAATTCTCATCTTAAAAAGAGGGAATTTGATACAATGGATTCAATTGGTATTCCTTTACCTACAATTAAATTAATTGGCAAAAATTATTATGATTGGGTGTCTCGTATGGAGATTTTTCTAATGCTTCAAAATTGCTTTGAAATTGTTAATGGTAGTGAAAAAAGACCAGCAAATAGTGGAAAAGATCAAGAAGATTGGGATAAAAGAGATAAGAGGGCAGCAACACTGATCAAGCTTACACTTTCAGAAGAAGTTTTTCCAGAAGTTTGCAATGAAAGAAGTGGAGTTAAAGTGTGGGATATTTTGAAAACTACATATGAAAATTCAGGTGATGTATGGATTCTAACCCTCACTGCAGAACTATACAACATGAAATTATCAAATTCACAAGAGTTAGTCCCTCATCTAAGTAAATTAAAGGAAAAGAGAAATGAACTTGCTTCTCTTGGAAAGGATATAGGTGAAAAAGATTTTGTGCAAATAGTTTTACAAAGTCTCCCAGGATCTTATCAGTCATTCATAAGAGGGCTAGATACTGCTGATAAATTAAAGAGCATAAAATATGAAGAGTTATGTGCTAAATTAGTGCAAGAAGAAAAATGTCAAATCAAAGAAAGGGAGTCATTTAATGATGAAGCCTTCATAATAAGAGGGAAACAAAATTACAGAAGTACACACGAAAATCATTCAAGAGAGAAAAATTGGAAGTATGACAATAGGTATACTCCAGCCAAGGATTATAATAGAAGCAAATGGAAATGTAATTACTGTGGTAAGTTGGGTCATAAAGCAAATGAATGTTATAAGAGGATCAAAGATACAGAAAGGAAGACAAATAAGTTTACAAAAAATTCTGATTCTAAAAGTAATGCTCTCTGTATTGCACTTAAAGCAAATGATTCTTATAAAGATGACTGGGTTATTGATTCTGGGGCCACACAGCATATGTGTTATAATAAAGAACAATTTGCATCACTAAGAAATGATAACAATCTAGAGAAAATATATTTGGGGAATAATAGTGCTTTGGAAGTTAAAGGAACTGGAAATGTTAAAGTAGATAATGGTGTGTTCAAAAATGTGAAGTTAGTTCCAGAATTGAAGATAAATCTTCTTTCTGTATCTCAAATTGCAAATCAGGGGTATAAAATAGAATTCTACAATGACAAATGTTTGATCAAGGATGTGAGTAATAACTACAAAGTGACTGCAATTGGTAAAATGGAGAATGGATTATATAGGTTTCAAGAATTTACTTCTAAATGTGGAAATGAGAATATGTGTGCTATTGCCAGATATAATGATATGAGCAGGTTATGGCATGAGCGTATGGGACATGTCAATTATCAAAGCCTCAAGCTTATGGAGAAACTATATATGGTGCATGGGCTTCCAAAAATCTCATCAAGTCACAAGGTGTGTGAAGGATGTGCTATGGGAAAGCAACATGTGGAAAGTTTCCCACAAGGTAAATCATGGAGAGCAAAGACTCCTTTACATTTGGTTCATAGTGATGTAATGGGTCCTTTCAGAACACCATCACTTGCAGGATCAAGGTATGCCCTCACCTTTATTGATGACTATACTAGAAGAATTTGGGTCTATTCTTAAAAAAAGAAGGATGAAGTGTTTGATAAGTTTAAAGAGTTTAAGGCATTGGCTGAAAATCAAAGTGGAAGATCTCTGAAGATAATAAGAACAGATAGAGGTATGGAATATATGAACAAAGTTTTTTTAGATTTTTGTAAACAACATGGTATAAAGAAGGAATCAATAGTCTCCTACTCACCTCAACAAAACGGAGTTGCAGAAAGGAAGAATAAAACTATAATAGAAATGGCTAGGTGCATGCTTCACTCTAGAAATATAGAAGTTAAATTTTGGGCTGAAGCAATTTGTACTGCAGTTTACATTTTGAATCGAACACCTACTAAGGTAGTTTTGAATATAACACCAGAAGAGGCATGGAGTGGTAGGAAGCCTACAGTATCTCATTTTAGAGTCTTTGGATGTAATGCATATGCCCACATCCCTGATGAAAAAAGGAGCAAGTTAGAAAGAAAGAGTGAGAAGTGCATAATGGTTGGGTATAGTGAGGAATCAAAAGGATATAGGTTATATAATTCTAAAACAAATGAAATTTATATCAAAAGGAATGTATGGTTTGATGAAGATATTGAAAGTGAACATTCTCCTACATTATCTTACTTTCCAATATTGATTGAAGAAGATAAGTCTACTTATACTAATGCTCAAAATCAAGGTGTGCAATCTTCTGCAGGAGGAGAAGGAACACAAATTGAAGCATCAAGTGAAAGTGATGATTAAGACACACAGAAGACTAGAAGCATTCAAGAAATATACCAAGAAGGCCCTAGAAATATGTTTGCTAACAATGCTCTTATGACTAAGGTGATGCAGGTTGACACTCCAAGTACATATGAGGAAGCAAAAGGCAAAGAAGAATGGGAAGAAGCAATGCAAGATGAATACAATTCTTTGATAAAAAATGGAACTTGGGAATTGACAACTCTTCCAAAAGGTAAAAGTGTGGTTGGCTGCAAGTGGACCTACAAAGTAAAGTTCACATCAGATGGAGCTATTGAAAAATATAAAGCAAGACTTGTGGCTAAAGGCTTCTCACAAACAGAAGGTATTGATTATACTGAAACCTTTGCTCCAGTTGTTAAAATGAGTTCAATTCAAACAATAGTTGCTCTAGCTGCAAAATTTGGTTGGAAAATTTATCAAATGGATGTAAAAAGTGCCTTTCTACATGGTGATCTTCAAGAAGAAATTTACATGCAACAACCACCTGGATTTGTTAAAAGTGGTGAAGAACATCTAGTGTGTAGATTAAAAAAATCATTATATGGTCTTAAGCAAGCACCAAGGGCATGGTACTCCAAAATAAATGAGTACTTTATAAATGCAGGATTTAAAAGAAGTAAAGCTGATCCAGATGTGTATGTAAAACATAGTGATGGTAAAGTTGTTATTATTGTATTGTATGTGGATGACTTGATTATTACAGGGGATCACACACATAATATTGAAATAATTAAGGATCAACTCAAACAAGCTTTTGAAATAACTGATTTAGGGTTGATGCACTATTTTCTGGGTATGCAAGTATGGCAAGAAGAAGGAAGAATCATGTTGTCTCAAAATAAATATGCTCTTGATGTATTGAAAAAGTTTAATATGACTGACTGTAAAGCATCTAATACACCATGTGAAGTAGGCTTAAAGTTGAGTGCTAATTCTACTCAAAAGAAGGTGGATGGAAAATTATATAGACAATTAGTTGGGAGTCTTTTGTATCTCACCATAACTAGACCAGACATTGCATATGCAGTTGGTATTGTATCCAAGTACATGTCAGATCCACACATTGAGCATTGGAAAGCAGCTAAGAGAATATTAAAATATATTAAAGGCACTTATCACCTTGGAATTGAGTACCAATATGGAGGAGAGCCAACATTAGTTGGATATACAGATTCTGATTATGCAGGTGATATTGATGACAGAAAATCAACTTCAGGGTTCATGTTTCATCTTGGGTCAGGACCAATTTCTTGGAGCAGCAAGAAACAAGCAACAGTATCACTATCATCTACAGAAGCTGAATATGTTGGCTCATCAAAGGCATCTCAAGAAGCATTATGGCTTAGAAGACTACTTGAAGAAACACAACATCCACAAGTTTGTCCAACTACTATATTCTGTGATAATCAAAGTACTATCAAACTAGCAAAAAATCCAATTTATCATGCTAGATCAAAGCATATAGAAGTGCATCATCATTTTGTTCATGATCTGATAGAAGATCAAGTGGTGGAGTTAAAATTTTGTGGAACAGAAAATCAAATTGCTGACATATTTACAAAAGCACTACCTGAAGTGAAATTTATCAAATTTAGAGACTTGTTAAATCTCAAGGAAGTTGCTATATAATAATCTTTTGTAATTATCTTCTTCAAATAAACATTATAGGGAGGTGTTGGAGATAATGTTTATTTTTTTATGGAAAGTTCTAGAATATGGAAACTTCCACCTCCAAATAGAAACATCTAGATTTTTCCCTTTCGACACTTCTCTTAGCCATTCTAAGATTTTCTAGAAATTTCCATGAATGTAATAAATATAGCAGCAAGGCTGCCATTGTAATTAATCAATATTATCTATTTTCTGTGCAAGTTGCTGCTCAATACTTGATTCAAGTTTTTTCTTTTTTGCTGCACTCTGTTTCATTTCTAATACTCTATTTTTTTTCAATAGTTTGCATGAAATATATATTGCAAATAGCTTTTCATTTTTATATAATGGATGCAATGAAGGAAGACGATGTATTATTATTATTATTATTTACAAAGATCGAGTTTTTTTTCCTTCTTTGGCTCCCGTTTTGTAAAATGGCGAAGGGCATATATGTGTATTTGGTATTTTTATCGCTCACAGTGCCTTTTGCATTTGCTTTTGTGAATATTTGCTTCTACTAATATTTATCATTTCCACGCTGCTTTCTAATGGGGGAGTGCACTGGAGGCAACATCGTTCACCATGTTGTGGGGCAGAGGGGAAGTAGGACTTAACACCATTGAAGATCATGGGACATGTGTTGATACAACCCTTGTTTGGAGGGGAGGAGAGGACGCCTTTGGAGTTGGCTTTAACATATGTTCTGTTGATTTCTGTGGACACTTGTAAGATGTTTCTGCTGAGGGGGGAGTAAAGATCACCCAGCGGTGAATGTGATGGGACTTGAGGCCACTAAATTTTTTGGCACCTGAGTATTATTGAATTTTAATTTTTTTTTTTGGAAAAATGAATTGTGATGTAGATTGTCAAATGGGCCTCCAAGTATTAAAAGCCTTATCATTGATAAGCCACAATTTCTTGATTTAGAGTTAATGTGTTCTCAAATGTTTTAATAGGATTTAAGATTTATGATTCTATGTCTTGATTGTTTTAATGCTAGGATTTGTAAATTATCAACCGATGGTTTGCTTAAGGTTAAGGTTTGTATCCATAATGGTGTACTTGAAATTACAATAGAGTAACTGAGAAAATTAATCATTGATTTCAATAGTCAAAGATATATTTAGATTTGGGTTATCTTATCTTGAAACAACATTGATATATCACTCTTTTAATTTCAAACATGGACATTTGCAACTATATCTACCCAAGTGTTTACGGGTTTTTTCTTTGCATAATGGGAGGCAATAGAGTGCTAGGTGGTGGTAGAGAATGTGGTTGTGAGAGAATTGTAAGAATTATTGTAATTTTTTCTATATACTGATTAGCCCAGACTTCACATCTAAGTTTGTGGTGCTTTGTCCATTGTGAGACAAGTTTTATTTGATTCTATGGTTATTTTTTGTGTGATATCTTTGTGCTTGGGTGATTTTAATATAAAAAATTATAAAAGATGGAGAAGAGTTTTGAAACAATCCATAATTTTTATTTTTATTTAAAATTAAATTTAATTTCTAATTTGGCTTTATAATTTTTGTAGTGCTTATTGATGGCAAGAAAGATAGAGAAGAAGCCTATCATTGAGGAAAATCCCATGGATGAGAAATCTCTAGAAAAAAAGAAGGTTCCAAAGGGTGAAAAGAAGGTCCCCAAAAAAGTTGAAGATGAGAAAGGTAAGAATAAAAATAAAAAGACCAACTAGATCTACACTATTTATTTGTTTAAAATTCTCAAGCAAGTGCACCATGATCTCAATACTTCCAACAAGGTGGGCGATGAGAATTATGAACAAATTTATCAATCACATCTTTGAGAAAATTGCTAGTAAGGTATTCAACTTTGCTCACCTTTTGCATGGTTAAAGTTAATATTATTAAATTATTTGGTACATCAAATAGTAAAAAACATCAAATTATGCTTGCAATTTCATATTCTTATGTTTTGTTAGAATTAGGGTTAGGGTTATAATTGGTAATATGGGGATAATTCTATCTAAAACAGTATATGCACAATATTTATGAGCTACAAATGAAAACAATTTTGTAATTTATTTATCAATGAAAGCAATTTTGTAATATTTATCAATTTAAACATGCAATATAATGGTTCTACAAAAA
This sequence comes from Cunninghamia lanceolata, assembly GCA_027924645.1. NCBI lineage: Eukaryota > Viridiplantae > Streptophyta > Pinopsida > Cupressales > Cupressaceae > Cunninghamia > Cunninghamia lanceolata. The sequence goes on from BSBN01001126.1 coordinate 3,050,098, forward strand.
CTTTCACACTTAGAAATGGTTTATCTACAAAACATATTCTTGATCAGATTATGAAATAGATTTTTTTTGGCTTTTTAGTTTTTTCTTCTTCTTTGGATCAATATACAACTTTGTATTGTAGACCTATCATAGATCCTTGAATGTTTTGAGACTAGTTCAGTATTTTTCCATTCCCACAATCTAATTTTTTCCCTTTGAACTCTTAGTCAAGGAATTGTCACCTTTGTTTGTTTCTTCTTAAAATAACATAGTTTATATATGCAAGATGAGTTGGGATCTAATACTTCTCACCATGATCATGCATTTTTGTACAATAGTTTTTAAAAGGTCATTATATCATAACAATTCTTCTAATAAATTCCATCATGATAATGGTAACTACCCTCTAATGGCCTTCTTTACTAGCCTGAGATCTAATTACTTGGGTAATGCCATTATCTATCTATTTTTTATTTATATAATCCTTTAGATAAGTACAAATATAAATAAACAAATAATCTTATTTGAACCCTAAAAATAAATACAAATAAAAATAATACTAAAATTAAATTATGTCACAAACTATTATTAAAATATCTTCATTTATACCTACTAATTCTTTCCTGAGAGAAAAAAATGAATTCAAGCATGCAATTCTAAATAGTTCTAACCCTAATTCTAATCCTAACTCTAACCCTAACTCTAACCCTAACCTGAACCCTAACCCTAACCCTAACCCAATTTCTTACCCTAATCCTAACCCTAATTATAAACCTAACTCTAGTTCTAACACTAATGCTAACCCAATGCTAACCCTAATCCTATCCCTAATGTTAATCTTAACCCTAATTCTAACCTTACACTAATTCTAAACCTAATTCAAACCCAAACACTAATTTTAACCCTAGGTAACTCAAATTCTAAACCTTAGAGTTCTAAGCTAAATGCCAATGCTATTAATAATCCTAACACTAACCCTAATTCTAACCATAACCTTAATTCTAACCCTAACCCTAACCTTAATCTTAATTCTACCCCTAACCCTCAACATAACACTAACCCTAATTCTATCCCTACCTCTAACCCTAACCTTAACCCTAATTTTAAACCTAACCCTAATTCTAACCCTAAACCTAATTCTAACACTAACTGTAACCTTAATTATAACCCTGATTCTAACCCTAATTATAACAATAATTTTAACCCTGACCCTAAACCTAATTCTAATTCCAACACTAACACTAACCCTAGCCCTAATTCTAACCTTAACCATAATTCTAACCCTAAATATAACCCTAATTTAATCCTAACCCTAGCCCTAATTTTAACTCCAATTCTAACACTAACCCTAACCCTACCCTAAATTTAACCCTAACACTAACCTTGATTCTAACCCTAAATATAACCCTAACCCTAGAATTCTAACTTTAATTGTAACCCTAATTTTAACACTAACCCTAACCCTCATTCTAACCATAACCCTACACCTAATTCTAACCATAACAATAACCCTAAATCTAACCCTAACCTAACCCTAATTCTAGCCCTAACCCTAACCCAGATGAGCTAGCCCTAACCCTAACCCTAAATCTAACCCTAATGCTAGCCCTAACCCTAACTTCAACTATAACTCTAAAATTACATTTAATTTAACAAAGGATCATTTAAATAAAGGATTATAGTATAGTAATTGATTATATAATAATATGAATTATATATTTTTAAATTTTTTATATTTTTAGATGATTATATATTTTAGATCTTATTTATAGAAGATTATATATATAATAATAATATTATAGTAATTATATAGTAATATCACTTTTATTAGTTAGATATAACCTAGATTAGTAATATATTTTGGATAATGGCAGATGCTACTAGCATATCTATCTTTTAAAAGAACTATCTAATAAATGTTGAGAGATATCCTTCTTGAGGTGCCTATTCCAATTATATATGACAAAGGGATTAAAAAAGAGGTGCCTCAAGAAGGATGTCTTTCAATATATTTTAGATTGATTTTTTAAAATATAGGGGAGAGGAGCTAGAATGTACGCACCCAATTTTCTATAGTCCACGTGGAGTGCCACGTGGACTAGTAAAAAGAATTTGTAACTTATTTAGATAAATAAATTAATAATAAACAATATAAAATTAATTTTTTTATATTTGGGGCTATTTGACACGTGGGAGGATGAGATTTGTTGGTTGGGAAAAAAATTAAATTTTGGCCATGCGATCAAAACGTAGGCAGTCGGATGCCAGTTGGTGCATGGCATGACATCCAAAGTGGAAAGCCCTGCCACATCACCACAAATCACTCCGCCACCATAACACTTCACTGCATCGCATTAATGTCTCGCTGCCTCTTCCAATTTTGGTGTACACTCCTCATTACTGCACGTCCCCTCTTGGTGCTTCCATGGCATCCCGCGTAAACTTTGAGCCAACCTCCATTCAATGCTCATAGTGCCTCGCACAACTCACCAACTTTAGAGCCTTTCAATCTACCATCTTCTCAAAATTTCCTAACTTGTCCACTAGAAGGTGCTTGGTTCAGCTCTCTACAACTTCCATCCCACCACCACAACATGTGCTATGCTCAGACTCCATAGAATACGATGCTAGGCACTAATTTTCAAACATGAAATCTAGCTCCAGCTCCACCATGCCACCTCCTGTGTTCACCGGCACCATGCAGGTGAAGGAAAAATTGATATGTTTATATTCTTTTTATTAATTTCCCCCAAGGTCTGTGCTAAAGGGTTTAATCGTAGGTGATGAAGTGTGAAGGCCATGGCATGCTCATCAACATGCGTGGGGGCAATCCTTTTGACCCAGGTGAGCATGCTCACTAAGGCCTCACCATTCTTCAGTTTCTGCTTGTTTACTCTATCTTTTCATTTTCTTTTTTAACTTTTATCTATTGCAAATTTCCTTATTGGTATGAATCTTTGGTGTTTTTGAACACTATGGATTCTGTGTTCATAAACACACTAATTATATGGAAATTAATCTTTTGTTCAAGCATTGGTCTCTTTTAAAATTAGGTTATTTTTTATTTCATTACAATAAATAATAATATTGTTGGTTGTTTCAGTGCCATAGATAAATCAAAGGTTTGTTTTTGTCATTATAGAAAGAAATAATATTGTTGGTTGTTTTGGTGCCATAGATAAATCTAGGGTTGTTTTTATTTCATTACAGTAACAAATAATATAGTTGGTTGTTTCAGTGTCATAGATAAATCAAGGGTTGTTTTTATTTTCATTACAGTAATAAATAATATTGTTTCTTGTTTCAGTGCCATAGATAAATCTTGGGTTGTTTATTTTTCATTAGGATTTCTCTTTTAATTAGGTTTTTGTTTCATCTTTTTCTAAGGTTATTTCATAGGTTATCATTGTTTATTTGTCAGAAATCTTTTTCATTGTTTATTTCTCATAAACAATATATTGCAAATATTACAGTCATAGGTTAGCATTTGTGTTTTCCTAGGATTTATATTGCAAATATTACAGTCATAATTTAGCATTTGTGATTTCCTAGGGTTTATATATTACAAATATTGTAGTCATAGTTTAGCTTTGTGTTTCTGTAGGGTTTTTATTGCAAATATTATAGTCATATTTTAGCATTTATGTTTTCCTAGGGTTTATATTACAAATATTACAGTTATAGTTTAGCATTTGTGTTTCCCTAGGGTTTATATTGCAAATATTACAATCATAGTTTAGCATTTGTATTTCCCTAGGGTTTATATTACAAATATTACAGTCATATTTTAGCATTTGTGTTTCATAGGTTCTGCATTATCATTCACTCTAGTTATCTTATTCTCATATGTTCTGCATTATCATTCGGTTAAGTTTTATTTGATGCTAGTCATAAATTTGGGGGTTTCTTTTTTTATTAGGTTTTTGTTTCATATTTTTCATAGGTTATTTCATAGGTTATCACTATTTATTTGTCATAAATGTGTTTCTCTAAGGTTAATATTGCAAATATTGCAGCCATAGGTTAGCATTTGTGTTTCTTTAAGGTTTATACTACAAATATTACAGTGATAGTTTAGCATTTGTGTTTCCCTTGGGTTTATATTGCAGATATTATAGTCATAGTTTAGCATTTGTGTTTGTCTAGGGTTTTTATTTCTTGTCAGTTTTAAATTTATGATAACTATAGATGCAGCGTTACTATTTTGATTTGCAATATTTTCTAATCAGATTGTAATTTGTGTTGTATTTATGCTTCTTGTTTCCACCTATGTTCAATTGACAGTTTTTTAATTTTAGTTTTTATTTTTATTGAATTTGCAATCATTCACTCTGGTTATCCTATTCTCATAGGTTCTACATTATTATATAGTTAGGTTTTCTTGATGCCGTAGCAAATATTAGGGTGTGTTCTCTATTTCATAAACCAACTATAATTTTGTGGATTTGGCTTTTAATTAGGTTTTGCTTATTCTATTTAGTGACTTCAAACATGTAGGATTTTTCAGTGCCATAGATAAATTTTGGGGTGTTATCTTTTTCATGGGTTGTACTGCATCAATTCAGTCATCCAAAAAAGAAGTAATCATTTGAATTCACAATTATTTATGCCTACCAACGAGTTGGTCATCACAAAAGATGTGAGATTTGTTAAAATCTTACTATTTTCCATTCTTAAGCTTTATATTGTTCTTCATTACAACCATTATAGTCATAGGTTAGCAGTTGTGTTTCTCTATGGTTTATATTGCAATCATTACAGTCATAGTTAAATGGTTTATATTGCTTTCTTAGGTGCAATAATTGCATCAATTTAGTAATGCAAGATAGATAGTTTTTTTAGGTGCCTTAGATAAATTTGGGGGTGTCTTCTTTTTCACGGGTTCTGCTTCATCAATACAGTCATGCAACTATTGTATCTTTTTTTGGTGCCTTAGATAAATTTTGGATTGGTGCCATAGATTAATTTGGGGGTGTTCTCCTTTGCATATGTTGTGCTTTATCAATTCGGTCCTCAAACTATTCTAGCTTTCTTAGGTGCCATTGATTCATTTGCCACAATGGTACACTGGTCCTCCACAAGTTAGGAAAATGTCTTGCATAAAAAAGCACTATGAGATCAAACACAAATTAGATATAAATGCACATTTAGTCGTATATATTTGTCAACAAAACAAGCTAAGGCTGGCATCCAAACAAGTGTAAGTGTTTTGAAATTATATCTGACATAGGGGGGAGAAGATGGAACGTGCACACCCAATTTTTGATGGTCCATGTTGAATGCCATATGGACCAGTAAAAATATTTGCAACTTATTCAGATAAATAAATTAATAATAAACAATATAAAATCCAACTTGGAAATAAAATAGCCATATCATAAAAGTTTGCACCCTTCCCCATAAACATTCAAACTCAACTGTCGCACCAACCCAGGCATCACTTATAGATTAATCACAACTACACAACAAAATAGAGGTGCCACGTCAACATAGTTCAAACCCATGTGTCTGATCTTTGACTAAAATGCTAACCCATTACACCCGTGTTACCCACCCTAGCATAACCTAAACAATTCACAAATTCATCCACCTATCTCATCAAACATGAGACCTACAACACGTATCAGCAGGAGTCTCTCCCAACTTGCTAAGTAGGGTGCACACGTACTGGATCCTTCCTCTAAAAACCTACCTGCAACCCAAAAAACAAGCTGCAAGGTTGCCATTATTCATAAAAATTTATGGAAACAAATGCAAACAATACACCAAACCAATAAACTTAAGAATTAATAGCCCAAATCAATCAAATCTATAATTCATATCACCCATAATTCAAATTCCAAACAAGACAGGGATTTAATTCACCACACCAAACAAGCATCAGTCAGATTCAAATAATTCCCAATTCAAATAGCCCTTGATTAATTTTCTTCACATTGATGTCAGAATGTGTTGGCTTAAGGTCTATGCAACTTCAATCCTGCCACCACTACATGTTACACTCAAAGTCAGGTGTCCCTTCTAGCTTCTTTATATATATGTATATGAATATGTATAGACATATACTATTTTAGTTTTCTTAGGTGTCATTGATTAATTCGGGGGTGTTCTCTTTTGCATGCCTTATGCTTCATCAATTCAGTCCTACAACTATTGTATCTTTTTTAGGTGTCATTGATTAATTTGGGGGTGTTCTCTTTTTTAGAGGTTTTGCTACATCAATTCAGTCATACAACTATTGTAGTTTTCTTAGGTGCCATTGATTAATTTGGGGGTATTCTCTTTTGCATACCTTATGCTTCATCAATTCAGTCCTAAAATTATTGTATCTTTTTTAGGTGCCATTGATTAATTTGGGGGTGTTCTCTTTTACATAGGTTCTACTTCATCATTTCAGTCATGCAACTATTGTAGCTTTCTTAGGTGTCATTGATTAATTTGGGTGTGTTCTCTTTTGCATAGGTTATGCATCATCATTTTAGTCCTCTAACTATTGTATCTTTTCTAGGTGCCATTGATTAATTTGGGGGTGTTCTCTTTTGAATACATTCCGCTACATCAATTCAGTCACATGAACTATTGTAGCTTTCTTAACTACCATTGATTAATTCAGGGGTGTTCTCTTTTGCATAGGTTATGCTTCATCAATTCATTCCTTTAACTATTGTATCTTTTTTAGGTGCCATTGATTAATTTGGGGGTGTTCTCTTTTGCATAGGTTTTGCTTCATCAATTCAGTCTTGCAAGTATTGTTTGTTCATCAAACAATGATAGACCGTGAAAGATGTCTATCTGTTCAAGACATATGTGATCTACCATGGATGTTTTGATCCGTGGACATCATGTATATCCTGAATAGATAAGACTTCTAGTCATGTGTTCATCATTGCAAAAAATTTCACACTACATATTGTTTTTAATATTGTTATGGATGGAAGTTAAAAGTGTTTAAAGAGTATAAGTTGGCCACCCTTTCACTCCACTGGCTCACATTAATCTCTCACCACCCTAGCCAATTCTTTTGTATAGTCATCTTTAATGCACATTCCCTCCTATTAGCTCCATGACATGTTACTAAAATGAAAAATAAACAACCCTAGATTTATCTATGGCACTGAAACAACCAACAATATTATTTGTTACTGTAATGAAAATAAAAATAACCCCAAATTTATACATACATGCATACATTGGTTATTTGCATTGTTTTGCTTACATTGGACAAACCAACAATATTTATATGTCTGAATTGAAGAACAAAAGCAAAATAAATATGTATAAACATATATATACATATTCATATATCTTTAAATGTGTGTGTGTGTACATATTTACATGACTGAATAGATGAATTAGAACCTATGAAAAAGAGGTATATACTTATACATACATGCACACATTAGAAGAACAACAACAAAATATAATTGTATAAACATATATATACATATTCATATATGTGTGTGTGTGTGTGTGTACATATTTACATGACTGAATAGATAAAGCAAAACCTATGAAAAAGAGAACACCCCCAAATTAATCAATGGCATGTAAAAAAGTTACAATAGTTGCATGACTGAAATGAAGAACAACAAAATAGATTTATGTACATATATGTATATGTATATTTATATGTATACATATATGTCTATGTCTTTGTTTATGTATACGTATACATATACATAAATATACATATGTATAAGTCTATGTATATGAATATGTATATACATACACATATACATATGTATGTGTATATACCACATGCATAAACACACACACACACACACTAATATATATATATATATATATATATATATATATATATATATATATATATATATATATATATATATATATATATATATATATATATATATATATATATGTATGTATGTATATGTATATGTAACAATATAAAGAAGCTAGAAGGGACACTAGAGTTTGAGTGTATAGCATGTTGTGGTGGCGGGATAGAAGTTGGAGAGACATTAACCAAGCACCTTCTGCTGGACAAGTTAGGAAAATTTGAGAAGATGGAAGATTGAAAGGCTCTAAAGTTGGCAAGGTGTGCGAGGCACTGGGAGAATTGAATGCTAGTTGGCTCAAAGTTTATGCGGGATGTTGTGGAAGCAACAAGAGGGGACGTGTACTAAAGAGGAGTGTACATAAGAATTGGAAGGGGCAGCGAGAGATTAATGCGAGGCAGTGGAGTGATATGGTGGCAGAGTGATTTTTGGTAATGTGGCAAGGCATTCCACTTTGCACACCATGCCACGCACCAACTAGCATTCCGACTGAGCACGTTTTAGTCGCATGGCAAAAATTCATATTTTTTTTACAATCGACGAATCTTGTCGTCCCATGTGTCAAATGCAATAAAAAATAAAAACTAAAAATGAGAAACTGTCAATTGAGTATAGGTAGAAACAACTAGCATAAATACAACATGCATTACAATCTGATCAGAAAACATTGCAAATCAAAATAATAACACTGCATCTATAGTTATCATGAATTTAAAGCTGTCAACAACAAGGGTTCATTTGTAGATATGAAAACTTATAATGTGTCCAAAACATAAATTTTGCATATGAAATCAAATTAAGGCTGCATCTAGCTACTGTGATAGAGAAATTGTAGTTGGCTACTTGGGGTGCCATTGGCCATGTTCTCGTCCCCTTCCAGTCGATGAGGAGTGTTGCTTACATGACTGGGAGTTGGACTGGAAAATTGGGTGCAAATGACATGTGTTGGGGGTGGTGGTGAACACATCTTTATATCCTGAGTGGCAGTCTGATTTGGATATTGAGTACACCTGAAGTCAGATTGGGAGATGGTTGAATAATTCATTGCTATGGAGAAGTTAGGGATATTGATGTTGAGAATATCACAGAATACTGCATTACTTTGAGACAAGGGATTAGCAGGGGTCCTTAACCACCTATCTCTTTGTAAAGTCATTTGTGCCTCCTCAATCTCTTTTTCCTTTCATTCTTGTTCCCTATGAAGCCTCTCTAGCTCCTTTTTGGCATCTTTACCCTTCTTTTGTTGTATTTTCTGTTGCTCTTTTTCTTTACGCTGTATCTCCTTCTCTATTTTGGCCTGCTCAAGTTCAACTTCTTTTCCACTATCTTTGCTACCTTTTTCTCCTCTTTCTCTTGTCTCTTTCAAGATTTCAAGTCCTCAATCTCTTTCTTCCTTTCCTCTTTCTCCATTAATAGTTTCATGTAGTCATCTATCATCAACAATTGAGACTATCTTCTAAACCAAATTGCACCACCTTCAGATTTTTTTGACAGACAATGTGCATAGGTAGTGTGAGGAATTTGTTGATGTGTGGAACTATTTCTATTTGTTCTATTTGATCCAATTGTGAGACAATGTTCTCCTTGATGCAGAGGCATCCACACTAAAACCTTGATATGTAGTATGGATGTCCGCAACCCTTCATCATCATCATCATCATCATCATCATGTTTTCCTTAACACTGTCAGCATCATCATATTTACTGTCGCCGACCGATATCCCCCTGCAGACAAGCCTTCACACTTTCGCCTGCCAGCAGCATCATCTTATTCGGCAGCATCATCATGTTCGGAAAGCACGAACATCCTCCTGACGTCCACTGTTCATCTCACCAACAACTTCCGTCTTCACTATCTTCAGCATCATGATGTTCAACACCATGTTAATCAGCAGGATATGGAACATCCGGTTCCTCCCATATATCCTGATGATGACAAACCTTAACTCCACGCACCGTCCCTTCGATGCTTACGTCACTCCGATATCCTGATGACATATATCCTGATGACGATGACGTCACATGCAGCTCCTCAATATCCTGCTGCTCTGAAATATCCTGATGACGTATATCCTGATGATGATGACGTCATATCCTGCTATTGGCCAAACTTAACTTTTTTGGCCCGCGATCAACCTGATCTTCTTCCTTATGCCAATATGCTCCTCCTCGGCACCTCCTGATGATGATCACCCCAACGTTCATTCACTTCATGCAATCGATAGCATCATGCTCATCTCCACTTATCCGGATGACGATGCCCGAAGCGACTGCAGGATATACACCGAAATATCCTAATGATGCCGTCTTGACGCACTTCCAACCTTAGCGAAATTTCAATTCGCCGATCCTCCTGGGATGACTCGATCCACTCTCAGGGTGATCTTCCAAACTCTATCAGCTCGACCTAGCACATACCCATGCTAGGGTTCTCAACATCTCTCGACGGTGAACCTGCACACCTGCATGCGAACAAACAAACTAACTCCTAACCTACTGTACATAACCATTCCACCGATTCGACGAATCAACCGGTGGAATGGATCAGCAAATCCATGAAACCACCCAAAACAGCAAAACGATCACACAGTGGAGACCAAACAGAAAATGAACACAACAGGATCTCTTATTTGATTTCAAAAGATGCAATTACAATGATCAGTTTCTCTCTCTGTCTCACTCAGCAAAGCCTGATCGATGATATGCAATACCAACCGATCCTCATGCTTATATAGGTTTTCCTGCGAGTACTACTGACTCGACTCCAAGCGGCTGGGAAATCTCTCCAGGCGGCTGGGAGATCCAACTGGTCCTACAGCATGACAACTGTCTAACAAACTACCTAAAAATAGCAAAGCATGGTCAGCATGATCTTAGCACAGTCAGCATGACCTTATTACATGCATTGGTCTTACAAGACCTTCTTGGAAACATTAACAAGACTCAAACTAACTAACTGCGTCATGAAGGCCAGCTGTCAGGTAGGTGCTCCTGCACCATACTCCCCAACAGAAAAGAACTCATGTCCCATGAGTTTAGTATGTGGAAGTCCTCCACCTGTACACCTTGTCATGTCAGTGTTCTGACCTGTTCCAGCTGTATCCTCTGCTGGCTCTTGGCTGCTCCAAGACTTCTTAACTGTAACTTGCTTTCTGGCAAGTAAATCCTCATGCCTGTCAATGTAGACCTTTCTCTCACATACCCTGTGTTTGTCAGGTTGTCTGACCAGAACCTCTGTCTGAACTGCCTCGTGAACTTCTGCAATGTTCAACTCTATCTTCCTTTCAACTTTTATAGGACAAACAATAGTCCCAACTATGACAACATCCTTGTCATTCCTCTCAACTGGTGGCTGTGTGCAAACCTGTTTCTGCACCTGCTGCTGACCTCTGTCAGTCAAAACTAAAACTTTCTTCCACCTGTTGTCCTGAACAACTTCTTTCCCTGCAGTGTCCTCAACTGCCTTTATGTCTGCTCCTATAGGCATCTGCACATACTCCTTCTTTCCCATTAAAATGATTTTGGCTGCCCCCTGTGCTGCAGCATCTGCCTGTAATGGCATCAACTTCATAGTCTTCCCATCTTTCTTGATGGTGTAGGTATTAGCATACCCATCATACAGTACCCTTCTGTCAAATTGCCATGGTCTACCCAACAGTAGGTGACAACATTCCATGGGCAAAATGTCACACAAAACTCTATCATGATATGCTCCAATCTGAAAATCCACATATGCCTGTTCATAGATAAAAAGTGATTGACTATCACTCACCCAAGATGCCTTGTAAGGGTGAGGGTGTGGAATCCTTTCCAAATTTAGTTTATCCACCATTTCCTGAGATACCATGTTGTCTGTTGAACCAGTATCAATGACAACCTTACACACTTTACCTTTGCTCTTGCATATGGTCTTGAAAAGAGCTCTTCTTTGCATCATATCCTTTGATGCCTGCAAACTAATTCTCCTTAGCATCAATGCTTCTCCCTCCTCAGGATATGCATAATAGTCAGGCTCCTTATCTCTTGGATTAGTGTTTGAATTCTGCACACTTTGCTCTGCTTTCTCTTCTTGTACAAGTTGTACTCTCTTGTCATTTGTTCTATCATTTCTGGATGATGAACCTTTGTTCTCTGGACATTTGAAAGATGGATGACCAAACTCACCACAGGTGTAACATTTGCCTAAAAATGTAGTAGGACCTCTACCACCTCCAAATCTACCTCTATTACCTTTCCATCCACCTCTGAAATCAGACTGTCCCTGTCCTTTACCAGTGTCTTCTTGACCCTCATTGGTTTGCCTTGTTGTAGGGGCTGCTCCTCTTCCCCTCATATTGTTTCCTCTTCCTCTCATGGACTTATCTTGTCCTCTATTCATCTTTTCTTCAATTCTGATTGCCATTTGATAACAATCCTCCACATTCTTAGGGTTAGCTAAAACTAACTCATCCTGTATGTTCAATCTCAAACCAGCCAAGTACCTAGCCACCTTTTCTACCTCATTCTCATGATGACCAGATCTCATACTCAACTTATAAAACTCCTCAGTATATGCCTTCACATCCCTTTCCTTCTGCCTTAAAAATTGCAATTTCTTAAACATCTGTATTTCATAATCCCTTGGCAAGAATTTACCTTTTATCCTTGCTACCATCTTATCCCATGAAGTGATCTTTGACTTCCCTTGTTTCCTTCTCTCAGATTGTACATAATCCCACCAAACCAAAGCATGACCTCCTAACTTGGTTTTTGCAATCTTTACCTTATGATCCTCAGCAACATCTTCACATTCAAAGTGATTATCAAGTGCAGCAATCCAATCCAGCAACTCATCTTCATTCAAACTTCCATTATACTTGGAAACATCAACCTTTACCTTAGGTTTATCACTCTGTACTGCCTTTAATAGTTTTGCTAGTCTCTAGTCTTCAGCATCCAGATCTTCAGCTACCTCTTCATACTCTTCAACAGCATCTTCATCTGCTTCAGACTCACTGTCTTCCACTTCCCTCTTTTTGTTCTTTTCCAGGGCTACAAGCCTGGCTTGAAGTGCTTCAGCAAGCTCCTTCATCTTCCTCATCTCTCTAGCATGTTTTTCCTTCATCTCCTGCAATTCCCTTGCAGTCCCACTACCTTTTGGAGGCATTTTGTCAACCTCTCAATCAACACACAACACACAATCAATTCTACCTCTGCCCTTTCGGTGACAGAATCAACACACAACAGCCCAGACCTTTTGTTGAGCTCTGATACCACTATGATGCAGAGGCATCCACACTAAAACCTTGATATGTAGTATGGATGTCCGCAACCCTTCATCATCATCATCATCATCATCATCATCATCATGTTTTCCTTAACACTGTCAGCATCATCATATTTACTGTCGCCGACCGATATCCTCCTGCAGACAAGCCTTCGCACTTTCGCCTGCCAGCAGCATCATCTTATTCGGTAGCATCATCATGTTCGGCAAGCACGAACATCCTCCTGACGTCCACTGTTCATCTCACCAACAACTTCCGTCTTCACTATCTTCAGCATCATGATGTTCAACACCATGTTAATCAGCAGGATATGGAACATCCGGTTCCTCCCATATATCCTGATGATGACAAACCTTAACTCCACGCACCGTCCCTTCGATGCTTACGTCACCCCGATATCCTGATGACGTATATCCTGATGACGATGACGTCACATGCAGCTCCTCAATATCCTGCTGCTCTGAAATATCCTGATGACGTATATCCTGATGATGATGACGTCATATCCTGCTGTTGGCCAAACTTAACTTTTTCGGCCCGCGATCAACCTGATCTTCTTCCTTATGCCAATACGCTCCTCCTCGGCACCTCCTGATGATGATCACCCCGACGTTCATTCACTTCATGCAATCGATAGCATCATGCTCATCTCCACTTATCCGGATGACGATGCCCGAAGCGACTGCAGGATATACACCGAAATATCCTGATGATGCCGTCTTGACGCACTTCCAACCTTAGCGAAATTTCAATTCGCCGATCCTCCTGGGATGACCCGATCCACTCTCAGGGTGATCTTCCAAACTCTATCAGCTCGACCTAGCACATACCCATGCTAGGGTTCTCAACATCTCTCGACGGCGAACCTACACACATGCATGCGAACAAACAAACTAACTCCCAACCTACTGTACATAACCATTCCACCGATTCGATGAATCAACCGGTGGAATGGATCAGCAAATCCATGAAACCACCCAAAACAGCAAAACGATCACACAGTGGAGACCAAACAGAAAATGAACACAACAGGATCTCTTATTTGATTTCAAAAGATGCAATTACAATGATCAGTTTCTCTCTCTATCTCACTCAGCAAAGCCTGATCGATGATATGCAATACCAACTGATCCTCATGCTTATATAGGTTTTCCTGCGAGTACTACTGACCTGACTCCAAGCGGCTGGGAAATCTCTCCAGGCAGCTGGGAGATCCAATCGGTCCTACAGCATGACAACTGTCTAACAAACTACCTAAAAATAGCAAAGCATGGTCAGCATGATCTTAGCATAGTCAGCATGACCTTATTACATGCATTGGTCTTACAAGACCTTCTTGGAAACATTAACAATACTCAAACTAACTAACTACCTCATGAAGGCCAGCTGTTAGGTAGGTGCTCCTGCACCACTCCTCCATTGCCTATGAGTCCTCGGTGAAATCTTGATTACCTCCTAAATCTAAAGTGTAAGAAGGAGCATAGTATTGCACAACTTCAGATAGGTCAATTGTAGGTGGTGGTGATGGGAAATTACAAGTACCCTACTATTCTGGGACATGCAAATCAATGCCTTGGTTCATTTCCCCCTCCACCAACTAGGATGGAGCAATTTGTTGTGATGGAAGACCTAAACTCTCACTGAATTGTTCAATGTGGTTGTCCACCATGGGAGGAGTTTGTTGATCAGCCACCACTTGTACAACATTATCAATAGGACAACTATCAGGTGACTACTATGATTCTGTCACAGATTGTAATTGTCCAATAGGAAGTGTGGACTACAATTGTGCTACATCATCTCTTGACACAACAACTCTAGAAAGGCTAAGAATATTTTCCACTAAACAAGCATCCTTACTGACCTGAAATGTGTCACTGGGATGCATGTCATCCATTAGTGCATCCAGATTGAGTGGCCATTTCCCAGTCCTTTCAAATCCTACTTTGATGTTGTTAACTGTTAAAGCTCTTATGAGTGCTTTGCTTCCCAACATTGCAAGTTCTGTCTTCATCACTTCAATGTTTGGAAACCTTGCCAAAAATGCTGCACATTCTGATTTGAAGATTTAAAATTTGAAAATACACTCACATCCAATGGTTGTAGCTTATGTGAGGTGTGTGACAACAATGTTAGTAAATCTACACCCAACGCTCTTCCTTCTTGGATGGTTTCGAGCGCTACATGGCTTCCATGCCATAAAAAATCAACAAGTGTTTATTGGTGGGCAACAAACCACTTGGAACTGAGTTTTTAAAGTGGGTCAACCAATTAATAAACAAGTCTTTAGTCATCCATGCATGGGGCTGAGCTGCCATCCAAGCACCTAGTTCATAGTCTACAATGTAATTATGTATGTTTTGTTTCCCCTTGAACAAGTAAAATCTTGGAATGCTTTGCGTGACAACATTGACACATCATAGAATGGTTATCCATTCACGACTCTTTGGAATAATGTACGAGACATTCCTACTACCTTTTCTGGCAAGCACCTTCATAGACCCATTTCTTCTTGCCTAGATGCTAGTTTCATCACAATTCCAAATGTGATGAGGACCATATGGTAGTGCTTCATATGCTGCAGACAATGTATCATAGAAAGATGCTACAATAGCAGGTCTAAGGTTGAGAGCCCTATCTTTGTCTAGGCCTTCAACAGTCCACAATGCAAGTTTAGGATGTTGTTTCTTGAAACTTGTCCACTAGGACTTCCCCGGGTACCCATTGTTGAAAGCGTTTGGCCTGTTTTGATAGATTTGGGTAACCTCTAACTTAAGATTAACTATCTCAAGACCATGGCCAACCTTATCCATTTCCTTGCACCATTCCACAATGAGATGTTCTTCCTCTTCAGTGAGGACTGCTGGCGGACCTTTCTTGGACATTGTTGTTAGTCTACCTAGCCATTTGGAGAGTGTGGCTGTTGGGATTTTCCACTTTTTGGAAGCTACCCTTAATGACATGTCATTTTCCTCAACATCGTAGAGTGCCCCTTTCATGTGCTCCAAAAACCACAGCCATTATTTCATTGTTGCCTTCTATGGTATTCGAGGAGTAGAATTGTCCTCTACTAGTGCAACAAGATCTGCTTCATCAGGGGGAAAATTACTACCTCATTTGTGGGAGGGCAACTGTGTCATGGCTCTTTTGTTTCTTTTGGTTTCAGTACGGGTCACCCGTGGATTATCCTTATCCATCTAAACAAATTAAGTACAATCAAAACTAAGAAGGGAAAACAACATATATTTGGGTGGGTGCAAAAGTTGGGGGGCCAAAAAGTGGCCAATTTAAAAAAAAAACTTCTAAGACATAATGCGGGCACGTTATAATGCGCTCGCATTATGTTTTACTATTAAAAAAGAAGTTACTACTCATTTTTTCCTTCCATTTTCTCTGCACCTGTAGCCTACAAACCCTAAGGAGCATGCTTGCATTATTGAAGACCAAATTCAACACCAAAATCTCATTGATTCATCGCCAAAATGCTGCCACAACATCAGGGAGGCCAAAGGAGTGAGTTGTTTTTGTTTTTTGTATGAATTTGTTTCTAAATAGGTAGGTTTAAGTTAATTTTTTATGTAAATTTTCTTAATTGACAGGAATAATAATGCACCTCCTCCTCCTAAAAATCCACAAATACCTATTGAAGAACAACCCAAATAACAAACTTGTCCATCCATTCCTTGACATGCCCCTGGAACACAAGAAAATGTAATGGGGCAAATTGAAAAAAATAAAAAAACAAATTGAAGATATAATTGCAAGGTTGAAGGATCCTGCAACTTCAACCTTGCATAGATCCATGCTTGCTCAATCTCTTGAATCTATGTTATCAAATGTAGATTCAATTAGCAAGCAAATATCAAGTTGGACAGAAAAGAGGAGAGAATTTAGAAAGTATTATGCAGACAAGTTGTAATATAAGCAAGTAAAAAATGAAAAAATTACAAAATTGGACTTGTGTTCCATTTTTACAGACCCACGAACAAATCAATCTCTACCCCTTACATGCAAGAGGTTTCCTATCCATTAGTGCAACAACCAAGTGATATGGGACAATTTTTGGCAGAGGTGGTGGATGATTTTTGACCATCCTCCATGCAACAATAATGAGGTCCCGCAATACATTTTGAGGAAACTCTACTATGAGTTTGTAAAAACAAAGTGCCAAACTATTTTGATATGTGGGTTTTCTAGGGTAGAGGTCAGGGGTCAGCACAGGATAGACCAGGGGCACGTGTTGACCCACAATGGCCAATGAGATGAGCACTCGCTAGACCAGCCCATGAGCATGTGTCTCTCCCTTCCATTGTGAAGGAGAGTGCTAAGGTCGAGACACTTCAGTCCATTTATGCCTTGATCCAGAGAATCATAGACCATGCCAGTCCTATAGCACAACATGGGCTGGTGGAGAGTTCAAGGAGTAGGGTTCCACCCCATACTTGTAAGGGTTGCGGGTTAGCTTGTGGTTATGACCCCATGGATAGTCAAGATGCAGGTGTGTAGGCTACATCTACAGCTAAGTAGATGGTGATGACAGATGCCCTCCTAAGTGAGACTTTCGGCCTTGATACTCAGGTAAATGTTTGCAAGTTCATTTAATATAATTTATTAAACTTCATTTTTGAAATGCAAGATTAACTAATTTAGTTTGATTATTTTAATGAAATTTCAGGGTCATAGAGTTGATGCAGTTTTCATCAAGTCTCCACCTGCATATTACACTAGGACATCTACTATCAGGGTATGTAACTAGTAAACAATTATAAATATTACACGTGAATAGCATCGTTATATGAATGGTATTCTAATATCCGATTTTAGATGTTGAATAGGTTAATATTAGAGATTTCACAGCAACACCTGCTAGTGGTGGTGGACTTCAAAGCCTCATGGAGGTAATAAAATAAATAGTTTAATTAATGAATTGTACTTACTAGATTTTTGTATTTTATATGCATATCATTGATTACATTTCATTACACATTTTTCAAACTCAAAGCATTACTAGACATTGCATAACTAATAACTAGATGTTGATAGATGACAAAATTTCAATTATAATATAGTTATTTAAAAAAATGCCTCAAAGAAATGTGATCTCATGGAATACCATGACAAGCAAATGCATAGAGAAGGACACCACCATGAGACCATATTTCTTTGAGGCATCTTTTCAAATAGCTCACTGCTTTGTCTATGCGACCACATTTTCCATACATGTCTACCAAAGCTTGTTGATCCCCTCCACACTATTCTTCGACAAATTCTCTCTAATAAACTCATCCAATTACCACCAATTAGACCCCATGACATGACACTAGAGAGGGGTATGAGCCTATGACATCTTATATAGCATATGATTTACTCCAACATCATCTAGGTCCCTCCTTTGTTGACTCCAAAATTCCCCATGATGGTAATGTCTTCACCATTTCTCATAGCCCATACCAACTAGTTGTTACCTTAAGACACTTCTCCTTAGATTATTTTTTATCAACACCTTCTGGTCCACCTCAACCTCATACCAATTCCCTCTTTCACCTTTACCTATCTTATGCCTCTAAACGCATTCTTGCCCCAACCCCACAACCTCTTTCTATTACTTCACCTACTCCACTAGCTACGCCCCTATCTTTCGCACCATATATCCACCTATACCTAATTCACCTTCCTCATTGACTTCTATCTCCCCTCTAACACCCCCCCAAGATAAAGTAAAAGAAAAAGTGTAGGACCTTTCCCCATCCACTTCTAAAAGTAGGCCTAAGAAACTTCCCCAACATTACACCCAACCTGCTAACCAACCCATATCTACCCTACGTCTATGTGCAAGAAGTTGAATCCACATAGAGGGGAAGTCGTGGGAAAAAAAATCCTGATAGAAATGGGTACCTGTTTTAAAAGAAACAGGTACCTGTTAGGAATGGGTGCCTGAGCCTAAATGGGTACCTGTTAAGGAATGGGTGCCCGAACCCAAATGGGTACCCGTTAGGACAGGTACCCATTTCTATATAGATATTTAAATTTGAAAAAAACCTTGCATGCTTTTTTCCCAAATAAAAGGAATGGGTACCCATTTTAAAATGGGTAGCCATTCCTAAAATGTTAGGCTCAGGAAAGGCATGGTAAGCCAACCTCTTGCCTTGGACCTGCAAATTTTTTTCTAAGTATAGAACAAAAGAAAAGACTGAGTTTACCTATATGGCTGATGACATTTTTTTCTAATTTTTTTTACAAAATTAAAACCCATTACAGACGATAGTGTCTAGTTTTCAAATATGTAATTTTTTTTATTTGACTTGTTTTTCTATTTATTATTTGATTTATGAGAAAACTAGTCCAAAAACTTGAAATGACAGGTGTTTGTATTTTTTAATAACTTTTGATTTTTAAAATTTTTTTTACAAATAAATTATGTCATCAATCTAGACATCATTCTCTACACAATGAAAAAAAATAAAATTTATGATTAGTTTTTCTCAAATTATGTTGGTTGTACACAAGAAGTTTTTGGAAACAACTATTAGGGCCAATAAAAAATTAATAAAAAAAATATTTAGAAAAAAATTATAAAAAAATATCCTCATTAATCTTCACTATACTACACATCTTTCCCCAAAAGGATTCAGAAAACTAGTTTTATTTAGGTCAAATTATGTTGGCCGTACACGTGCATGGTATGGTTAAAAAAGTGACTTTTAAATAGTGGTTTTTAGACATGCCTATTAAAAATTAATTTGTATCATCTGGGTATTAAAATAAATTACATATTTGGAAACTAGACTCTGAGTACTACATTTCATATTAATAATTTTTTTGAGATTCAATCTTTAAGTGCTTCAAATTTTTAGGTCAAATGTGACAAATTCTAAAAATCAGGGAAAACAATTTCACTTTTTGGCCAACAAGTGGACCCAACTTCTTGGACTGACCCCTACCTATTACCTACATATACCCCTACTAGACATCCCAGACCTAGTTTGCTTCCAACCCACCCCCTGACAAACCTCAAGACAAAGAAAATGATAAGAAATTTTTAAAATAAGGTTTTTCTTCTCCTATCTAGTATCTTTCATCCCTCCTATTATCCCACAAACTATTGATATTCCTCCTTGTAAACCCATAAACTTACCTAATGTCTATGTGATTTCTAGTTTAGGCATTGTCCCGTAAACCAACAAACTCTATCTTAGGCATTGTCCTACCTCCATGACTACCAAAAAAAAAAAATTGAGCAAAACCCTACCCCACCCTACCACCAACCTAAACCTAAACTAACACCTTCACTCCCTCTCTGACTTCTTAAATCTAAAATTTGATTTTACTATGGTCCCTCCTTTGTTGACCCTTATACCACACGATAGTCATGAATCTTCATCTAATTTGTATATATGCATGTGACTTGTGTGTTGTGCGAACATGGTTATTACCTATCCAGTTTAACTCTTGTGTGGATGATTCATATTATTTAACTATTTATTAGTTAAATAATACTCACACACATGTTCACATGTTAAGTTGACTTAGTGAGTCTACTAGATGTTTCTAGTTGTTGCTAGGTGTTGATAGTTGTCTTATCCTACACGTGTGATCTAGTTGGCATCCTACACTCTAGTTGTCACATGTGATAGGAATGTGACACTTGTCATATGACTACAACATTCTAGCTCTCAACCTTGGTCTTTATAACCAAGGCCTCTCATTGTATCATATTATATATTGTATCAAGTCATTATCTTGTGTATAGAATATTATTCTATCATGTTGATCTTCTTTGATTTGTATGATTAGCTCTTAGGCATCTTGATCATAGGATAGCTACCTCCATAGCTAATCCTAAAATGGTATCAGAGCTACCAATTGTTTTTCCAAAGTGCTAAAGGTGGGGGATTTTTTATTTTTGCTACAACTTGCACCCGAATAGTCAGTTTTTCATGTTCTTATAGTCGTTGGAAATATGGTTCCAAGTACTTCATCATGGTGTAGGTTATTTTTCCCCAGCTTGCTGTATTTTTCCAGAATTTGCCTCTGAATGTCATTTTTGCTTTATTTTTTTGACATTTTTTGACAAGGCATAACTTTTGCCCACAATGTCAAAATTGAGCAAACTTTTTTTGAAATTGATCATAAAAATGCAAGGAATCTGATGGTATATGCCATTTTTTGTTTTGACAAGCCAATTTTCTTGAAAATTTGTAAAATCACCACATGTTATAAATGGTTGATTTCGGCTTCCACATTGACAACATTGTACTCAATCTTATATTTCTTTTTGAGGGGGCATATTTTGTAGCATTATTTGTTATGGGGATTCATCCTTTGTAGTTTTTATCATTTTTTTTAGGTTTGTGGTGCATGAGCACCTCAAAAATCATGTTTTCATTTGTAATAAGGTCCATTTGACCAATGCATTTTCATTTCAGTTTGTAGCTAGGTCTATTTTGTATGTCCCAAGTGACTTAGGGGACATTTGTCAAGTTGTAATTGCATAATGCTAAAATTGGCAATAATGCCAAAAATAGGCAGTAGTGTTTCCCAGCTGCTTGGATTGTTCTCCCAGCCACTTGGAGTTAGTGTGGTACTACTCAGGGCGAGTTGTTAAATGCCCAGAGGAATGAACTGAATGATTATTGTAACTAGATTGAATGTAATTGTACTGTGCTCAGGAGAAATAAAGCAATTCGATTATGTCCATTTGATTTCTATTCCTTACAACTGTAAATCATGTAACTAAAGATTTCCATTCATTTTGTATATTCCATTGTCACGTTTGTCATCATGAAGCATTCCACTGGTGAGATTTCTGTCAAAATCAGTGGAATGGCTTTGTTGTATGAATATTTGTTTTGCTCTTTGTTTTGTTTTTCCTGTTTGGCAGTGTAGAGGATCCTGGTAGGAGGTTTTGCGCAGTAAGAATGACCTAGCATCTCCATGTGCTAGGGTTCATAGGAAGTAGATTGTGCAACGACATGTTGGTGCATCGGCCAAGGGTTTCAAGTGTTCACCGACGGAACGAGTCTCATCAAAGGCAAATGCCTTTGGCGCATTGGAAGGAGGATGAGGAACTTAGCTGATGGAGATGAATCAGTGGCTCATTTGACTGCGAGGAATTAGGGCATCGGTCTGTGGTTATCTGTTGTGTGCTCCCCATCATATTGGTATCAGAGCCTGGAAAAAGATTTGGGCGGCAAGTTGAATTGAGGACTTGCAGGAGTGTTGGTGTTTGGGTGTTGTCTATGAATGTTTATGTCAGACAAAGAAAGTGAGACAGAGGCGGAGAGGATGCCTCCCAAAAATATGTTGTAGGACACTGTTAAGAAGTTGATCAAGGAGATGCTTGCATCCAAGTTGGGAGAGTTCAAGCAGTCCAAAGGCAAAGATAAGGAAGATGAAAGTGACAGTGATGAAGGCGATACAGAAATTGGGGAAACCAGTAAAAAGATAGAGGAGATACTAGCAGACCAGAGGGCATTTTTAAATGCATTAAAGTCAGTCAATAGGGACACCATAGATGGGTTACCTATGTATAGTGGAAGTATGGAAGCTAAAGAGGTGATTGATTGGATTGAGGCAATGAACAATCATTTCGAATATAAAGAAATCCCTGATGATAAGAGGGTTAAGTTGGCAAAGGCAAGATTGCAGGGATCTGCTCTTGCATGGTGGAATTATGAACAAGGAGAGAGAGTCAAGGAGGGGAAGAATATGATAATGTCCTGGGAAAGGATGAAGACCAAAATCAGGGCACAATTCTTACCCCTGGACTATAATGTGTAGATGTATAAGAAGTTACAGAATCTCAGACAGAGAGACCTTGATGTGCATGCATACACACAAGAGTTTCATAAACTCAGTCTCAGATCAAAGAGACAAGAAGAAGAGTCAGAGAAGGTGGCCAGGTATTTTAATGGCCTAAGCATGAACATCCAAGATGAGATCAACATTTTAGCACCAGCCACAGTGAACAAGTGTTTCCAAATGGCCTTAAGGGCTGAACAAAAGATAAAGAGGAAGAGTGAGCAGAAAAAATAGAGGTAGAGGTGGAAGGAATTTTAGAGGCAGAGGTAGTTTTGGAGGAAGAAGTCCTAACTAGAGGCTTAGTGGTGAGTTTGGCCAAGAAGAGCAAGTTGGGGACTCAAGTAGCAGAGGAGGCTATCGAGGAAGAAGGCCTAATGGAAGAGGTGGGACAAATGGATCAGGTAGAGAATCTAAATTCTCCAATATGAGATGTTATAACTGCAATCAGATAGGGCGCCCAGCATATAAGTGTCTAGAGAAGGCCTCAACATCTCATAGTGGTGAGAAGTGAACCACTTTGATTCAAGAAGATGCAAGGAATGTGACATCTTCTGAAGTGAATCTAGAATCAGAAATGGGAGAGAATTTGATGATCAAGAGGACGCTGCTCAAGGAACCAGTGCAGACTAAACCATCTCAAAGAAGGGCTTTGTTTAGGATCAACTGCAAGATCCAAGGTAAGGTTTGTAAAGTCATTATTGACTCTGGTTCTATTGATAACATTATATCTTTAGAAGCAGTGAATAAGTTGAAGTTAGGAAAAATACCCCATAGCAGTCCATATAAAGTCAGTTGGTTGAACAAGGGGCAGCACCTACTCATCAATGAACAGGCATGAGTAGAATTCAGTATTAAGGGGTATAGAGACAAGATTTTGTGTGACATCCTTCCAATGGATGCTTGCCATCTTTTGTTAGGTAGACCATGGTAGTTTGATAGAAAGGCTCATCATGATGGAGAAAAGAATGCTTACTCATTCCAAAAGGATGGTGCAACTTATAGGATACAATCATTGGTAGAAGAGGATCCACAACATGTAGGGTCTAGTGTAATGTTGGTAGTAGAAAAAGAATTCATGGACACATTAAAGGAAGGTGATGGGGTAGGTTTTTCTTTGATTGTGAAGCCTAAGGGGGAAAAGAAGGAAAGTGTGAGAGAAGTAGGGCCTAAAGAGGTCAGAAATTGGCTTGAGAGTTACAAAGGAGTGATTGCAAAGGATATACCTAATTCCCTACCACCAATCAGAGACATTAGCCATCAGATAGATCTCATACCAGGAGTAGTACTTCCTAATAAGGCAGCATATAAGATGACACCTCAGCAGAATGAGGAGATAGCCAGGCAGGTTAAAGAACTTTTAGACAAGGGGTTAATAAGAAAGAGTTTGAGTCCATGTGTAGTACCTACTATTTTAGCCCCAAAGAAGGATGGGAAATGGAGACTATGTACTGATTCTAGGGCAATAAATAGGATAACCATCAGATATAGGTTTCCTATTCCTAGAATAGAAGATCTAATGGATTGTTTGGGAGGTGGTACCTATTTCTCTAAGATAGATTTGAAGAGTGCATACCATTAGATAAGGATAAGAGAGGGGGATGAGTGGAAGACAACATTCAAAACCAATGAAGGGTTGTATGAGTGGCTTGTGATGCCATTTGGTCTTTCAAATGTCCCTAGCACATTTATGAGACTGATGAATGAGGTGTTGCAGGAATTCATAGGCAAATTTGTGGTAGTATACCTTGATGATATCTTGGTATTTAGTAAGAGCAAGGAAGAGCACTTGAAACATCTGGAGATAGTCCTGAAGAGGCTGCAAGATCATAAATTACTGATAAACTTGGAAAAATGTGACTTCATGAAACAAGAATTGGTGTACCTAGGTTTTGTCATCTCTAAGGATGATCTAAAAATGGATCCTTCCAAGGTAGAAGCTATTTTGAATTGGCCTACACCCAGGACAGTAGGAGAGGTCAGAAGTTTCCATGGTTTGGCCACATTTTATAGGAAATTCATTAAGAACTACAGTGACATCTGTGCACCTATGTTGGAGACCATCAAGGGTGGAGGTAAGATGAAGTTTGTGTGGACGAGAGAAGCAGATAGGAGCTTTGAGAGTCTGAAACAGAAAGTTGCTAAATTCCCTATTTTAGTGTTACCTAATTTTAATAAGGTTTTTACCATTGAATGTGATGCCAGTGGGTTGGCCATTGGAGCAGTGTTGAGCCAAGAAGGCAGACCAGTAGCCTTCTTCAGTGAAAATTTAAATGAATCCAAGAGGAAATACTCCTCTTATGATTTAGAGTTATATGCTATGGTAGAAGCTCTGAAAAAATGGAGGCACTACTTGCTTCCTAAGGAATTTATTGTATACACTGACAATCATGCTCTCAATTTTTTGAATGGACAGGAAAAGCTCAGTCATTAGCACATGAAATGGGTAGAAAGTTTTCAAGCATACACCTTCATCATCAAACATAATAAGGGGATAGACAATAAGGTTGCTGATGCTCTAAGCAGAAGGGTGTTAACAGTGCAAGAAGTGCAGCTACAAAGTATAGGTGTTGAGTCACTCAAAGGATTGTATGAAGAGGACCCAGATTTTAAGGAATTTTACAAGGTATGCAGTGAGTTTGCCAATACTTTCCATAGTGACTTTTTCAATTATACATTGCAAGATGGACTTTTGTTTAAAGGTAGTCAACTATGTATCCCTAAGTGTTCAATGAGGGATAATATTGTGAAGGAAAAACATAGTGGTGGTTTAGGAGGACATTTTGGGCTCAATAAGACCTTAGATCTTGTCAGAAGGTTTTACTTTTGGCCAAGGATGCAATCTGATATCAGAAAGTTTGTTGAGAGTTGTATGAATTTCCAGAGAGCAAAGGGAGTCTCAACCAATGCAGGACTGTACCAACCTTTACCCATACCAAACAGACCTTGGGAAAGTTTGAGTATGGATTTTGTGATGGGGTTGCTTAAGACAAGGACAGGTTATGATAGTGTGTTTGTTATGGTCGATAGATTTAGCAAAATGGTGCACTTTATTCCTTGTAAGACCACCAATGATGCTAGTTACATTGCAAGTTTGTTCTTTAAAGAAATTATCAAGATTCATGGGTTACCTTTGAGTATTGTATCTGACAAAGATAGAAAATTTATGGGACATTTCTGGAGAACCTTGTGGAAATGATTGGGTACCAATTTGTCTTTTAGTTTAGCCTATCATCCTTAGACTGATGGCCAAACTGAGGTTGTGAATAGGTCATTAGGCAATCTGTTGAGATGTTTGACAAGAGAACATGGTAGTAGTTGGGATGTGGTACTCCCACAAGCAAAGTATGCCTATAATGATTCTACAAACAGAAGCATAGGTTTAAGTCCTTTTGAAGTTGTTTATGGTAGTCATCCTAGAGGAATTTTTGAATTACGAGATGTTCAAGGGTTAGACAAAAGGAGTGGACATGCTGATGCATTTACATAAGCTATGAAAAGAGATCCATCAACAAGTCAGAGATACTCTACACTAGAACAGTCAGAAGATCAAGGCTAGAGTGGATCAAAGAAGAAGGGATGTGTAGTACCAAATTGGAGATATGCTCATGGTTCATCTCAACAGGAACAGACTACCCATAGGAAAACACAAGTTGATGATGTAGAAAATTAGACCTTATCAGATTCTAGAAAAATATGGTTCTAATGCTTACAAAATTAAACTCCCTGATGACATTGCTCTTTCACCTATGTTCAATGTTGTTGATTTGACATTATATAGAAGTCCTGATATAGGCAAAGGTACAACAGATTCTGTTCAAGACAATGCGGAGTGGGTGCAGTCTTTACCACCCAAGGAACCACCGAAGATGGAGTGTATCTTGGATAGCAGGATAGCTAAGAAGACCAGAAATCAGACATATTGTGAGCACTTGGTCAAATGGCAAGGAATTCTAGACTCAGAAGCCACATGGATGCTAGAAGAAGACATCAAAAAGCGGGGTGGTGATTTGCAGCTATTAGTCTCTAAGAGGACTTGAGACAATTTTCACCCAGGGAGTATGGTGCAGGAGCACCTTGAAAATCATGTTTTTGTTTGTAATAAAGTCTATTTGACCAATGCATTTTAATTTCAGTTTGTAGCTAGGTCTATTTTGTAAGTCCCAAGTGACTTAGGGGACATTTGTCAAGTTGTAATCGCATAATGCTAAAAATAGCAATAATGCCAAAAATAGGCAGTAGTGTTTCCCAGCCACTTGGATTGTTCTTCCAGCCACTTGGAGTCAATGTGGTACTACTCAGGGCGAGTTGTTAAATGCCCATAGGAATGAACTGAATGATTATTGTAACCAGATTGAATGTAATTGTACTATGCTCAGGAGAAATAAAGCAATTCAGTTCTGTCCATTTGATTTTTGTTCCTTACAACTGTAAATCATGTAACTATAGATTTCCATTCATTTTGTATATTCTATTGTCACGTTTGTCATCATGAAGCATTCCACTAGTGAGATTTCTGTCAAAATCAGTGGAATGGCTTCGTTGTATGAATATTTGTTTTGATCTTTGTTTTGTTTTTCCTATTCAGCAGTGCAGAGGATCTTGGTAGGAGGTTTTATGTAGTAAGAATGACCTAGCATCTCCATGTGCTAGGGTTCACAGGAAGTAGAGTGTACGATGGCGTGTTGGTGCATCGATGAAGGGTTTCGAGTGTTCATCGACGGAACGACTCTCATCAAAGGCAAACACCTTCGGTGCATTGGAAGGAGGATGAGGAACTTGATCAATGGAGCTAAATTAGTGGCTCATTTGACTGTGAGGAATTAGGGTATCGGTCTATGGTTATCTGTTGTGCACTCCCCATCAGTT
The DNA here is from genome assembly GCA_027924645.1 of Cunninghamia lanceolata. Taxonomy (NCBI): domain Eukaryota; kingdom Viridiplantae; phylum Streptophyta; class Pinopsida; order Cupressales; family Cupressaceae; genus Cunninghamia; species Cunninghamia lanceolata. Next base: position 3,077,813 of record BSBN01001126.1, read on the forward strand.
TGTAAGGCATGCATGGTCAATGTCTTCATTGTTCACCTCATGACATCATCTCATTCCATCCTTATTTTGGACATTTCATGCATCCATTGACTACACTTATTGATTTGGAAATGCACTGAGATAAAGTGCCACATATTGTATTTGTAGTTTGGAGATCTTGCATATTATGTTGTGTCATTTTTTGTACTTGCACTACTTTATAAAGTGTCATGGGGGGTTGTGTTAGTGCCTTGTTATTTTCCATCACAATCTTGTCTGGTGAGAGTCCTTCCACGACAACATTTTCAGCCTCATGCATGTGTGCCTTGTTATTTGCACACCCTTTATTAGTTGTAGGTACTACTATATGCATCTTCTGATGTTGCTTCTTCACCTTCTTGCACTACATTGTGCCACATAGTTTCAATGGAGTTGCCATACCTCTCCCTTGTCAGCATTATGGGGGGTATCATACTACTTGTGCTAATGCTTTCCTAGTTTCTCTTGGAGTGAACTATGTATCCAGTTTTTGTTCCTATATACTAGGTAGATGCAGTGGCTGGTTACCCATGCACTTTGGTGAGATGGAACAGATACCATATAGACAATCTTACATTCTGGTTTATGGAGGCAACCTTCTACCTTCTTCAGATGATCAGTTCTTGAGACTATTGGCACTTGTATTTTCAACTATCAAATTGGTTGAGTAGTGTCATTGAGGTCACTCATACATATTGATTTTCCATTTGCATCTTCAACTATCAGATTAGTTGAGTAGTGTTGTTGGTTGTCACTCATGCAGATTTTTGTCTCTTTGATCCTGATTTTCATCCTATTTTGAGTGAAGGCTCTTTAGTAGTGTAGTAGTTCTTTGGCAGTTGTTTGCAACTGTTTTGTGTTTCAGTGGAGTTCTTCATGTTCCTAATCTTTTTGGGACACACTTTGTGAGGGCTTCTTAGTCCTTCTTTTATCTCCTATGGGGGGATATCTTTTGTATCTTTGTGATGGAAGCAGTCCTTGGGGGGTCATATTGAGTCCTCCTTCCTTCCTTCATTTTTTCATGCTTTCTTTACATGTTTTCTCTCTTTTGGAGAGGAGTTTTTGCCACGAGGTTTTCTCCTTTTCTCCGCTTGTGAGAGATCTTTTGTACATGGGTACCTAACATGGCCTTATTGCCGAGACCCATCTTTGCATGTTTGTATTTGTTTGTTTCTCCCTAAGTTGCACTTAAGGGGGGTGTTGGTGTGAACAAGATTATTACCTATCCGGTTTAACCCTTGTTGTGTGGATAATTCATATTATTTAACTATTTATTAGTTAAATAATACACACACATGTTCACATGTTAAGTTGACTTAGTGAGTCTACTAGATGTTTCTAGTTGTTGCTAGGTTTTGATAGTTGTCTTATCCTACACATGTGATCTAGTTGTCATCCTACCCTCTAGTTTTCATATGTGATAGGAATGTGACACTTGTCACATGACAACAACATCCTAGCTCTCAACCTTGGTCTTTATAACCAAGGCCTCTCATTGTAGCATATTATATATTGTATCAATTCATTATCTTGTGTATAGAATATTATTCTATCATGTTGATCTTCTTTGATTCTTGTGATTAGATCTTAGGCATCTTGATCCTAGGATAGCTACCTCCATAGCTAATCCTAACATTGTGTGCCTTATTGTGTGTACTTCCATGTTTAGGTGAATGTGTGTGTATGTTAGGAGCCATGACTTGCATCACTATTATAGTTTTCGTAATTGAATAATATTGTTTATTTTTAGATGATGTAGGCTGTGAAGGCACCTCCTGATGTTCATAGGGCAATGGAGAATGGTGTGTCCTCTACGATTCATAGCTCCATGCCTTTGATGGGGGTATGAGGTAGATTAGTAAATTTCAAATTACATTTGTTGTTATAGTTGTTTATTTTTGAAAAATCAAATGATTATTGATTTGAAGTTTAATTTCTATTTGGATGGTTTCTATAGGACATGACATCGCCCTAACCTAATCTTGGTACTGAGGCAAATGAGGAGACATGTTTTTGGATAGCGGTAAGTGATTATTTTGTTAAATGTTTCATTTTTTATAATGTAATTTCTATATATTAATGTCTATACTTTTTATTATAACAGCTACAGATCCATGAACAAATAAATAGGAGGAGCAGCCCTCGGGTATGTCGTAGACCATCCTCATATGCATCTCCATCCCCTTGAAGATCAAAGACCGCCCGTGATCTATTCTCTTCACTCGATAGAGGGGAATGAATTTTTATTGTGTTCCTTTGTTGTATGCCTATATGGCATTCTTTTTACCCTATATGGCTATTTTGTATATATGTTATACTTATATCGACAGATATTGATGTATACCTATATAGATATTTGGTTAGTACAAATCATTTTTGTTGATCATTATGTAATATGGAATGGTGTAGTGTAGACCATTTTTGTATGCCTCTAGGTTTCAAAGTTTAATTGTCAAAGAATCCATCCCAATTGATGATAAAACAATTTGTGTTTTGGGTTGAAAGTTTTAGTCTCTCAAAACTATACATGCCCGAGAAAATAGAGAAAGGAAGATTGGTTGAATGGATAAATGGAAAGCAAGTCCTTTTGTTCACATCATGATCTATGTGCTATTGCACAATCTTGCATGTTAGCCTTAGTCACTCACATAGCGATGTACAACCTCGTGCATAAGTCCTTGCATCATGTGCCACCTAAACAATGCCACTTGATCCAACACAAAGTTTATGGTTCCTTGCATCATGCATAATTCACATAGTGATAGGAATAATTTGTGCAACTCAAAAGACACCCTATAATTCTTACACAACCCTTTAGATCATGTGCCATTTGCACAACACTAAGGATCATGTCTCATAGTTTCACAAACAACTCTATCTAATTTTGCATGTGACCAAGGGGATATTGCAATTCCCTATTTTCCAAAAGGATGTTCTTATGGTTGCTCCTTGGTATGCTGATCCATATTCTTTATGATTTTCTCAATTGAAAATATTTCTTAATTCCTTGTTATTATACCATATTGGGATGCAAAGAGTATGTTTGTTGTTTTGAATAAGATAGTCAAAATCATATGCTTATGGGCACTTGATGACCATTGTGGTTATTAAATGTAATTCCTCTTGCATATAAGGTGAGGTTATGAGAGTACATTGAGTCTTACCTAATTTGAGTATGCAACATAACATTGGGTCTATAGGTTTCTATAAGTCATTAGCAATCTCTTTGAGAATGTGGTTAATATTATAAATGTATACTTTACATCTCACCATGTTAATATGTATCATGTCATCACATTCAACAATTTAACACTAATTCCATAAAGAAATTCCCTATCCAAAAACTTGTTAAGCTTGAAAGCCTTGTTACGACATTGTATTGATCTCGCATATACCACTACCCCAACTCTTTGCAAGATTGCTATGAAATGTGATAAGCAAGATAGGTGTAGTGTAGATCATTACATAATGATAGTGTAGATCATTACATAATGATAGAGCCATGAAGTGTAGAGGGTTTCAAATATCACAGAAGTCTAAGTTCAAGCCTAATAACACAATGACCTAAAGGTGGAAGAAGATGAGGGTTTGGGTGCAAAATAGGACCATGCCTAGCCTAAATGTACCCATCCAGACATGTTGGAACTATTAGTTTGGTCGCATCAAGAGTAAGATGAAAGTTACACCCCTTTGCAACTTTACACTACCTCCTTCTGATGATTTTTTGGGGTAGCAGTAAACCTTTCACCATAGGCAAACATCTCAGAGATATCAAAAAATGAGAGAGATTATTATAGAAAGGCTCTACATGATCACGTTTCCTCAGATGGAATGTTTCTAAGTGTCGGGGTTTCTAAGTAATAGCTCATCAAAGATTGTTGCCTTTTTACACTTTGGACTCTTTAGGGATATCACTGGTACAATGTAGCTCAAACTCTTTCAGTGTGTTTGGGTACAAAACATGACCATACCTAGCATAAACATATGCATTTAGACACATTGGAACTATTAGTTTGGTCGCATCAAGAGCAGGACGAAAGTTACACCCCTTTACAACTTTACACTACCTCCTTCTGACGATTTTTGGGGTAGCAAAAAACTTTTCACCACGGGCAAATGCCTCAGAGATATCAAAAAATGAGAGTTTATTATAGAGGGATTCTATGTGATCTATTTCCTCAGACAAAATATTTCTAAGTGTCAGGGTTTCTGAGTAATAGCTCGTCAAAGATTGCTACCTTTTTGCACTTTAGACTCTTCAGGGATATCGTCGGTACAATGTAGCTTGAACTGTTTTGGCATGTTTGAGTGCAAAATAGGACCATACCTAGCCTAAATGTACCCATCTAGACACATTGGAACTGTCATTTTGGTCGCATCAGGAGTAGGATGAAAGTTACACCCCTTTGCAACTTTACACTACCTCCTTCTGATAATTTTTGGCGTAGTAGAAAACCTTTCACCACAGGAAAAAGACTTAGATATATCAAAAACTGAGAGAGGTTATTGTAGAGGAGTTCTATGTAATCGCATTGTCTTAGACAAAATATTTCTAAGTATTAGGGTTTTCAAGTAATAGCTCGTCAAAGATTTCTGCCTTTTCGCACTTTGGACTCTACAAGGATATTGCCGGTACAATGTAGCTTGAATTGTTTCAGCATGTTTGGGTGCAAAATAGGGCCATTCCTAGCCTAAAAATACCCATCCAGACACGTTGGAACCATTAGCTTGGTCACATCAAGAGAAGGATGAAAGTTACACCCCTTTACAAGTTTACACTACCTCTTGATGATTTTTGGGACAGCAGAAAACCTTTCACCATGGGCAAACACCTCAGAGATATCAAAAACTGAGAGAGGTTATTGTAGAGGGGTTTTACGTGATCACATTTCCTCAGATGAAATGTTTCTAAGTGTCATGGTTTCCATGTAATAGCTCATCAAAGATTGCTGCCTTTTTGCATTTTAGACTCTTCAGGGGTATCGCTGGTACAATATCGTCAGTACGGGTGTAAGGTGTTAACTTAGATTTTAGAGATAAGTAAAGACTAGGAATTTTAGGGTTTTTTTTGTTAGAACATGCACATAAACAAAATAAAATAGAGTATGCGGACCTGCATCACGGGGGTCCAGGCCTTTTTACCATTTGTATAGCAAGCCAAAATGCGAGCGCGTTTTGTCTTGCTATAGATTGATCCATAGAAAAATATGTGTCTAAAGTAGAAAGGAGTTTAGAGAGTTCATGTGTTATTGAGGTTTCCTTGATCCAAATACCAGTAGATTGATGCTTCAGAAGTGGAGGGATTGGCATGTGCATAATTCAAGGGATCATCATCCTTCTTTTTGTAGTGGTCTAGGTATTTTATTTTGAAACTTATGAAGTGAATTAACTAAATGTATTCTCTTTATAATGTGCCATTAAGTTGTCATGCCAAAGAAATGCCAAGTAGGTAGAGGTGAGATATATTGCAAAATATGATAGAAAGGAGTGCCTATCTCACCTTTGATAGCACCTTTGCAATATCTTTCACCTCTAGTTCCATTAGCTCATGTTCCACCTCTCACCTCACTATATTTCACTTATCTCTCCCCTCACCTCTCTACCTCTCCCCTCTCTACATCACTCAGTCTCTCCTTGTCTACCCCTCCATCCGTCCTTAGCCATCTAGGTCTCACTTAACCCTAAACCCTAAACCCTAAACCCTTAACCCTTAAACCTTAAGTCCTAAACCCTATCCCTAAACCCTCAACATTTTACCTTAAACCCTATTCCCTCAACCCTAAACCCTAATCCCTCAACACTAAACCCTACACCTATCACTAAACCCTCAATCCTAAATGCTATCCCCGAAGCCTTAACCCTAAACCCTAATCCCTTGTCCCTAAACTCTAAACCATATCCCTAAACCCTCAACCCTCAACCTTAAACCTTAATCCCTCAACCCTTAACCTTATAGGTTAAACCCTAATCCCTTATCCCTAAACCCTAAACCCTATCCATCAACCCTTAACCCTTAAACCTTAAACCCTAAAACCTATCCCTAAACCCTCAACCCTCGACACTATATCTTAAACCCTAATCCCTTAACCCTCAAACTAAAGCCTCAACCCTTAATCCTTAAACCTTCAATGCTAAACCCTATCCCTAATCCCTCTACCCTTGACACTCTACCTTAAATCTAATCTCTTGACCCTCAACCCTATCCTTAAACCCTAAACCCTCAACCCTCAACCTTAAACCCTAATCCGTCAACCCTAAACCCTAATCCCTCAATCCTAAAACCTAAACCCTATCCATAAACCCTCAACCCTCAACAGTATACCTTAAACCCTAATCCCTCAACCCTTAACCCTCAACTAAACCCTATACCCTATCACTAAACCCTCAACCCTATCACTAAACTGAAAACCCTAAATGTTATCCCTAATCCCTTATCCATAAACGCTAAACCCTATCCCTCAACCCTTAACCCTTAAACCATAATCCCTCTATGCTCAACACTCTACCTTAACCTTAATGCCTCGACCCTTAACCCTATCCCTAAACCCTCAACCCTCAATCCTCAACCTTAAACTCTAATCCATCAACCCTAAACCCTAATATGTCAACCCTAAACCCTATCCCAAAACCCTCAACCCTCAACACTATACCTTAAACCCTAATCTGTTAATCCTAAACCCTAATACCTTAACCCTAAACCCTATCCCTAAACCCTCAACCCTTAACACTATACCTTAAACCCTAATCCCTCAACCCTAACCTGTCATCTCTAAACCCTAAATGCTAACCCTATTCCTAAACCGTCAACCCTTGAAACTATACCTTAAACCCTAATCCCTTATCCCTAAACCCTTAACCCTATTCCTTAACCCTTAACCCTTAAACCTTAAACCCTAAAACCTATCCTTAAACCATTGACTCTTAATAATATATCTTAAACCCTAATCCCTTAACCCTCAGCCCTAAAGCCTTAACCCTCAATCCTTAAACCTTCAACCCTAAACACTATCCCTAATCCCTCTACCCTCAACACTCTACCATAACCCTAATCCCTTGACCCTCAACCCTATCCCTAAACCCTCAACCCTCAACCTTAAACCCTAATTCGTCAACCCTAAACCCTAATCCCTCAACCTGAAACCCTATCCCTAAATGCTCAACACTATACCATAAACCCTAATTCCTCAACCCTAAACCCTAATCCCTCAATCCTAAACCCTATCCCTAAACCCTCAACCCTCAACACTATACCTTAAACCGTAATCCCTCAACCCTCAACACTCAACTAAGCCCTACACCCTATCACTAAACCCTCAACCCTAATCCCTCAACCTTAAATGATATCCCTAAATCCTCAACCCTAAACCCTAATCCTTCAAGTTTCTAAAACCTAATCCCTTATCCCTAAAGTCTAAACTCTAAACCCTATCCCTAAACCCTCAACCCTATCCCTGAAACCTCAACCCTTAACCCTTAAACCCTAATCCCTCTACCCTCGACACTCTACCTTAACCCTAATCCATCAAGCCTCAACCCTATCCCTAAACCCTAAACCCTCAACCCTCAACCTTAAACCCTAATATGTCAACCCTAAACCCTATCCCTAAACCCTCAACCCTCAACACTATACCTTAAACCATAATCCCTAAACCTTAAACCCTAAACCCTATCCCTCAACCCTCAACCCTCAACACTATACCTTAAACCCTATTCCCTCAACCCTCAACCCTAATCCTTCATCCCTAAACTCTAAATGCTATCCCTATTCTTAAACCCTCAACACTTGACATTATACCTAAACCCTAATCCCTTATTCCCAAACCCCAAACCCTATCCCTCAACCCTTAACCCTTAAAACTTAAACCCTAAAACCTCTCCCTAAACCCTTGACCCTCGACACTATATCTTAAACACTAATCCCTTAACCCTCAACCCTAAAGCCTCAACCCTCAATCCTTAAACCTTTAACCCTAAACCCTATCTATAATACCTCTACCCTCGACACTTTACTTAAACCCTATTCCCTCTGTAACATGTCACTTGTTCTACCAAGTAAAAATAGTTAAGTTTTAACTCAAGAGTAAATAAATCACGAATCCAATTCATGAGTAATAAAATTTTTCCTTCTTTTATTTGAAAAATGCACATTTGAAACACATTCCAAACTTCCATTGCATAAATCAGATTACCTTTCTCAATTAAATAATTGAATATTTCTCATTATAACTTTTCTTGACATAGATACATACAAGCTTCAAGAGCTAACTGAAAAAAAATAAAGATACATATGATTGTATACTTGTCTGTCTTCAATATTCTAGGCCACCAACTTCATACTAACTGCATGAGGGGAAACATCACTCAAGCACTTTTCCTTCAACCACGAACTCATTGCGGTCCCTTGCATATTTACTAAACTGGTAAATGGCCCTACCCTTCGACGAAGGGATTGGTATGGTAACCCCAAATAAAATAGGCCTAATTTGAGCAAGGTTTTGTGTCCTACATTAGTTCTAGTACTATCATACTATGGCTACAACCATCAAAATATGAAATCCCTACTAAAAATACAAACCTAGATCACAGTGAACCTAGACATTGTAAATGTTGGCAATTTACACCACTTTGGCCAAAGTTTTCTTCTCTCATATTCACCCACCCTTCTATCTCGATTGGGAAAGACCACAATCTCCATACAAAAGTAATTCCCTTACCCATAGATCAACAAATCCTAGGAATAACCCCCACTTAACAAATGCATCATTCTCTACACAGGATATTCCCTTTCCCATTGATCAACAAATCCCAAGAATATTCCCACTTAACAATTACATCAAACTCTATTCTAGGTTATTCCCCCTCTTCCATGGATCACATACCCCAAGGTTAACCTATTACATGCTTTACTAGGTGATGCAGAGGTAGGAGGACCAAAACTATCCTCAATAACATTAACAAATCAAATAACTAATCCAATTACTTTGGTTAGGTTGAAGAGAACATTAATACATATTTTTCCTCCAATTTTCATGAAGATCCAATGGTAGGGGAGAAAGTTATGACTCTTTTCCCAAAACTACAAACCCTAGGCAATGTTCAGACCTGCCCTCACTAAAATTGCAATATCTCTCACAAAACTTAATGAAATTATACCAAACAAAAATAATTGTAAACTAGAAACATATATATTTCCATCCATCTATTATATGCTCCAATATGAGGCCGTACCAAGTCGTACCATGCATATTTTCAGACTATATTTTTTTGAAAATTAAACTCTGCAGACCTACCCTCAATAAAAATGCCATAACTTATTCAAATCTTAATAAAATTTGATGCAACAAAAATAAATGGAAAGTAGACTCAATAATATTTTCAACCATATATATCTTTCTCTTGTATATGTCTATATAGAACCATACCAAACGCTGCAACAGGACTGTTATAGGAGAATTCTAGAAATTGCAGTCACTAAAACGGTCATAACTTCCTCAATATTGCACCAAATTTGATGAGACAAAAAGGAAAGGGAGGGTGATTGAATATAATTTCATTTGAAATCAAAACAAAATGTTCTCCTACCCATACTAGGCTGTACCATGCAAGAGAACAACAAATTTCTAAAGAATAATACAGAAAAACATTGCTTTTTACCATTCCATTCTCAATCTTCAATCACCTCCGAATTCTTCATGGTTACAAGGCATTATAAAGGCATAAAAACATGTCTCTTTAGTTCATAACTGATTTGGATCAAACCAAGAGCCAAATGACTATTCACCTTCCAAGTTTGCATCTTTTTCCCAATACAACCTTTACATGGTTTGCAATATTTTGCATTTTTTAAACTTCTAATGACCTAAACACATAAAAATGACTTGATAAACCTCATTACAATGTGGAAGCATACAAATTTAATCAAACTCAAAGATTTGTCTAGGGCAATATTAATTTGCCAAGGTGCTCCTGCACCATACAACCAACCAACAAAATTTCTAAGTCCCTTGGAAAGGTATCTGCAACAAAAGTCTCTTTCCTCTGTCTTTATCTTCAATCTTCTCAGCTACAATCTTCCAATCTATAGAAATGGTGACCAACCAACCAAAAAAACAAACTACGATCTTCATAGAGCATCCTCAGGCTCCTACTCCCATTAGTGGAGTACTCTTCGGGCTGCAACCTCAAGTGCTTCTTCAGGTATCCATCTCTCTCACTGCTTCACAACAAACCAACTCACCAAACCATTCATCTCACCCAACAACAAATCCTGGTGATGCACCTACCACTCTCTCCTTAGTGGTTTCTCTTTGCATCCTTCTCCAGCCAAATCTCTATTGGAGAATGGTCATGACAGACCTCATCTTGTCTGCCCACACACAATCTTAGAAAACATCCTTCTTGCAGCTAGATGGAATAAGCACCTGCAACCAAACAACTGAGCAACACAAAATCTAAAAGGTGTAGATTGCCTCCCTTGGTGATCTATCTACACAATAAAGATCTTCTCGCTCTTCACCTACCTTCTCAGTGACAGAAAAAATAAATACACACCACCTAAATCTTTCGCTAGCTCTGATACCAATATAATGCAGAGGTAGGAGGACCAAAACTATCCTCAATAACATTAACAAATCGAATAACTAATCCAATTACTTTGGTCAGGTTGAAGAGAACATTAATACATATTTTTCCTCCAATTTTCATGAAAATCCAATGGTAGGGGAGAAAGTTATGACTCTTTTCCTAAAACTACAAACCCTAGGCCACGTTCAAACCTGCCCTCACCAAAATTGCAATATCTCTCACAAAACTTAATGAAATTATACCAAAAAAAAGAATTGTAAACTAGAAACATATATCTTTCCATCCATCTATTATATGCTCCAATGTGAGGCTGTACCAAGTCGTACCATGCATATTTTCAGACTGTATTTTTAAAAAAATTAAACTTTGCAGACCTACCCTCAATAAAAATGCCATAACTTATTCAAATCTTAATGAAATTTGATGCAACAAAAAGAAATGGAAATTAGACTCAATAATAGTTCCAACCATATATATCTTGCTCCTATATATGTCCATACAGAATCGTACCAAATGCTGTAACAGGACTGTTATAGGAGAATTCTAGAAATTGCAGTCACTAAAACGGTCATAACTTCCTCAATATTGCACCAAATTTGATGAGACAAAAAGGAAAGGGAGGGTGATTGAATATAATTTCATTTGAAATCAAAAAGAAATGTCCTCCTACCTGTACTAGGCTATACCATGCAAGAGAACAGCAAATTTCTGAAGAATAATACAGAAAAACATTGCTTTTTACCATTCCATTCTCAATCTTCAATCACCTCCAAATTCTTCATGGTTACAAGGCCTTTTAAAGGCATTAAAACATGTCTCTTCAATTCATAATTGATTTGGATCAAACCAAGAGCCAAATGACTCTTCACCTTCCAAGTTTGCATCTTTTTCCCAATACAACCTTTACATGGTTTGCAATATTTTGCATTTTTTAAACTCCTAATGACCTAAACACATAAAAATGACTTGATAAAACTCATTACAATGTGGAAACATACAAATTTAATCAAACTCAAAGATTTGTCTAGGGCAATATTAATTTGCCAAGGTGCTCCTGCACCACTAGGATACATATATCAAAGTAATATCACTTGAAACCTATTTTCACTATCTTTCCCCTTATACAATTTTCCTATACAAACATCAATCAATGATTGATTCATAATTCTATATATATATATATATATTTCTATTATACAATCAATAGATATTCACATCGATAATTCAACAATGCAATCACTTAAAACAATACAACACATAATGTTTGCAAACAAGAAAACATAGAGAAGGAGAAAAACACCATGCCTGATATTATAGCTCCAAATGAATCAAAGATTCCTTTGCTTAAGCCCTTCCAACACTCTAGATCACTCCTCCAAATAAAACAACTCAAAAAAAAATATGACAAGTTCTTGAAACTAACACAAAACTCAAAAACAAGAAGAGAAGGATCTTGATTGAAAAAAATGTGTGTGTAGAAATGAGGGAGAGCACCCCCTTTTATACAAAAACCTAAGGAGTGGTCTAGCTACAAACTAGCAAAGATAACTGCCACCTTTCCCTTTAATTTGTAACTAAGTCCAAGGTGTCAAAAGAATGATGACATGCTTAATAAAAATATGTAACTAATTCCAATTCCTCACAAGCTCAAGACCAAGTCAAACTTACCAAAAATAGTTTATTTAAAAATCAACAAGGCAAAAGCATATTATTTTCCACCCTAAGTTCTTGCAAAAGGGTAAATTTATATGAGGTAAGTGGTATTACCCACTACCTCCTCCAAACGGCTATCCCCGTGCATCAGGGGTGGCGGTGGTTATTCTCCAAGAGTCTTAGGTAACGTGCCTCATATGGAGTGCTCACATGCCTTTAAACATGCCTTCTAACTTTATAAGCACAAGCTATATAATTATTGGTTTAATAATATTAAAACTGCCCCACCAAGCGCTTACTAACTACTCCTCTTTTAAGGGCTACGTGCCTTTTTAAACTTTATAGATTTTATTATATATATCACAAAAATCACTTATAACATATTATTTGTAAACTCATTTATCGCCATGAAATCCACATAGACATGATTACGTTCTCACCAATTCATCTGTATCTCACAAATCATAAATAACTATATATATATCGACTTCACTCAAAACCAAATAAACTCATGACCCACATATTGATGACACAAATGAATGGAATCCACACATACATTGGTGACATGAACAACAACCACATAAACACATGCATAACATAAAATTGTTTCATGATAAACCTTGTCTATGCAATTGCAAACTTATCAACATGCAAATTAAATCATAGTTCTCACATGATCATCCAAAATGCAATCAAGATTCATAAAATAGATCATTTACTTCTACCCAACTGACTTGACATAACCTAGGTCAAGATAGGGTTGTGTATGTGATTGCTCAATTTAGGTTGTACTAAGGGTTACCAGACCAAGTCCTTCTCTTGAGTGATACTTCCCCTCCCTTTTGGAGGAGCAACCTATTCCTGCATCCACTTAGATCATAGTAGTTAGCTGATCAAAATATAACCATTTGCCTCATACATTTTTCTAACAATAATCAAATATAATACAAGACATTGCATTATTCCATTTTTCTTCATATTTTTCAAATCAAGATACATAAACACATAAATGCAAAGATTTCACAATCATTCGTTAATCAATCAAAATAACCAATCTAGGTAAATAGTAAATGGTAGAAACACATGGGATGTAACACCCTTGACCCTCAACCCTATCCCTCAACCCTCAACCCTCAATCCTCAACCCTCAACCTTAAACCCTAATCCATCAACCCTAAACCCTAATCCCTCAACCCTAAACCCTATCCCTAAACCATCAACCCTCAAGACTATACCTTAAAGCCTAATCCCTCAACCCTAAACCCTAAACCCTATCCCTAAACTGATGCAGGAACTTCCGGAGATCATAACTTTTGACTCGGATGTGAGTTTTCTACGAGATTTTATGGGTGGATGCATTATAAGGTGGAAAGTGGTTTTGAAACTGACCCTAGTGGGTTGGACCCCATCTTGGCACTTTTTCAGGGCTTAAACTTTCATCTTGGCCCTCAAAATAGCAATTTAGTGTTTTTTTCTAGATTTTTAAAAAGTTGCTTTTGTAATAAATCGAAACTCATGTTTCGAATTTAGAATGTTAGTTGGCATTTCATCCTACCTTAGTTTTAGGAAGCTTTTGGGAAAAAAATAAGATTTTAAAGATATGACTATAAAATTACCTAAAATAGCAAAATCTGACAATTGTCGAAATCTGCTAAAAAAGATAATTTTTTCATTTTTTTGTTTTTCCTAGATATAAGAGAGTTTTCTCTCATTGTAGCAGTAGAGTTGATGAATATAAGTTTTTTTATGTTCTAGTCTTCAAATCTTTGGCTCTCACACGATTAATGGCAAAATTGTATTGAGTGTATGTTGTGTGCTGCATCATTTGGTATCAGAGTGGGTTGATCTTGAGTGTGCAAAGTATGCACCAGGACCAAGAGGAGTTTGTGAAGCAAATTATTTTCCTATGTGTTGAAGTATGAGAAATTTTTGTAATTGCAAAAAAAAAAAAAGATTTTGTGAGATATATGTTCACTGTCCTCCAACAGAGATAAAATTTGGGTAGAAGGTGTATAGACTTCTTCCATTGAGAGAAAGTGGGTAGAAGAGGTCTTGAACAGATGCATCTTCCAGAGTCTTTGTTGGGTAGAGGAGAGTTAAATTTGTGTGAGATATGTTGGTTGTGCTCCATCAGAGATAAAGCTAGGTAGAAGGTGTAGAGACTTCTTCCACTGAGAGAAAGTGGGTAGAAGAGGTCTTGGAGAGGTGCATCTTTCAGAGTCTTTTGTTGGGTAGAGGATAGTTATGAGTGAGTTTTTTTTTTGTAGAGAGGACCTGTAACTACAGAGAGCATTGGCTCTAAAGTGTTTATGTGTGCAGGTTGTAGAAATTGCATATTGAGAATGAGTGAAATGTTTTCGAAGAAGAGGATGAGATGGGTCATGAAGAGAGTTTTCTCTTATTGTAGCAGTAGAGTTGATGAATATAAGTTTTTTTTATGTTCCATTCTTCAAATCTTTGGTTCTCACATGATTAATGAAAAAATTGTATTGAGTGTATGTTGTGTGCTGCATCATAAACCCTCAACCCTCAACACTATACCTTAAACCCTAATCCCTCAACCCTCAACACTATACCTTAAACCCTAATCCCTCAACCCTCAACCCTAATCCCTCATCGCTAAACCATAAATGTTATCCCTATTCCTAAACCCTCAACCCTCGACACTATACCTTAAACCCTAATCCCTTATCCCTAAACCCTAAACCCTATCCCTCAACCATTAATCCTTAAACCTTAAACCCTAAAACCTATCCCTAAACCCTCGACCCTCGACACTATATCTTAAACCCTAATCCCTTAACCCTTAGCCTTAAAGCCTCAACCCTCAATCCTTAAACCTTTAACCCTAAACCCTATTCCTAATCCCTCTACCCTTGACACTCTACTTTAACCCTAATCCCTCAACCCTCAACCCTCAACCCTCAACCCTTAACCTTTAACCCTAATCCATCAACCCTAAACCCTAACCCCTCAACCCTAAACCCTATCCCTAAACTCTCAACCCTCAACACTAGACCTTAAATCCTAATCCCTCAACCCTAAACCCTAAACCCTATCCTTAAACCCTCAACCCTCAACACTATACCTTAAACCATAATCCCTCAACCCTAATTCCTCATCCCTAAACCCTAAATGCTATCCCTATTCCTAAACCCTCAACCCTTGACACTATACCTTAAACCCTAATCCCTTACCCCTAAACCCTAAACCCTATCCCTCAACCCTTAACCCTTAAACCTTAAACCTTAAACCCTAAAACCTATCCCTAAACGCTCAACCCTATACCCTCAACCATATACTTAAGCCCTAATCCCTCAATCCTCAACCCTATACCTTAAACCCTGAAGCCTACACCTACAAACCCTCATCTCTATACCCTATAACCTCACCCTTATACCCTAAACCTTGAATATTGTGCCTCAACCCTATACTTAAATTAAACCTAAACCATACGTACTCTCAACACAAGTCACCCTATGCCTTATATACCCTCAATCCATATTGTAAACCCTAAACCCAATATCCTAAACCCTAATCCACATGTGCTCGCATTATGTTGAACTAGGCAAACACCGACAAATATGCAAAAAAGGAAAAAAAGCACAAAATAACGTGAGCACGTTATAACACCCTCGCGCTAAATTTTGCTTTGGGAATCCCAAGCCTTAGGCTTGGGATTTTCTTTGGATTTCTAATCCAAAGGCTTAGAGTGCCTTCCCAACGTCCACAGACGTATTTTTACAAATTCTACAAGATTTCACATAATTTTGTTTATGCTAACCCTTAGATTTGCACGTGTTTCAAGGTCAAACAAATCAAACACCTGGGTAATGTTAGGCTTTCTCTTAGCTATTTAACGATGTAATTTTTTTCACATTTTGACAATGTTAAGCCTTTCATCTTTAATTTCTTTTGTTTGTGTGTCCATTTTTGAGCAAAAACCAGTGTTTAGTCTTTTTTCATTATAAATTAACCGTTCATTGGAATTTGAAATAAATTACATTTTTATAAACTAGACTCCATTCTACATATATTAAAAAATTGAATTCATTTTGAAAATTTACAGGGGTAGCATGACTAAAATTCTATTTTTTAGGATATGTCAACTTTGAAAATTAGTAAAAATCAAATATTCATTAAAAAATTATCAAAAAAATTGGGCATAAACTACATATTGTTACCTAATTTCTCACTGAAGTGATTTTAAAAATACCAAAAAAAAGTTAACCTTTTGAGGGAGCCACAAAACATGCTATGTTATGTTTTTTTGACAAAAACAACACCAATTTTTGTGGCTCCCTATTTTGAACCCCTTAACCTATACCATTTTAAAAAAATTAGTAGTTTAAAAAGTAGACTCGGAGCACTATGAGCATTGTTTTCATTGCATCTTCAAATTTTGAGTGTAACTATGCTCAATTTCTTATCCAAGGTTAGTATTTCTCAATTTTAGAAAAAAAGTGGCCACTTAAGACCTCTTTTTGGTCCCTCATCTTCTTGCACTTACCCATTTACTTCTTGTGACAAAAATAGGAAGGCATTTTCATATTGAATCTTGTTTATCTTTATTTATAAAGACAGTGATGCTTAAACAGAAGATTAATTAGTTTGTGTATGTGTTTTCTTTTTAGTTTGTTGCATTACATTTATTCTGTAGTGAGCAACATAAGGAAAAGAGGAGTGACAAGCACATAATTACATTGTATGCAAGGGGGTTATAGTTTAACAGTAAGTAAGAGTTTAATAATATCTCATATCTCTTAGGCATGTACAACATAAACATACTCATGCACAACAAACTAGGAACCACACTCACATTTAAACTACGACTGCAATGATTGTAATATAACCTGTATGGAAACACAATTGTTTGACAATGACTGTAGTGATATAGAACAATTAAAATCTTACAAATGTAAAACAATAAGGTTGAACTTAACATATCTCATATCTTAAACGTAGGGAAACACAACTACTAACCTATGACTATAGCAATTGCAATATAAACCATAGGGGAACACAACTGTTTAACTATGACTATAATGGTTGCAATATAAACCATAGGGAAACACTGTATAAAGCTTATAAATGAAAAATAGTAAGATTTTAACAAATCACACATCTTTTGTGCACGACAAACTCGTTCATAGGCATAAATTATTGTGAAGTCAATTGATCTAACATTTTGAATGACTGAACTGATAAAGCATAACCTATGAAAAAGATGAAACAAAAACCTAATAAAAAGATAAAACCCCAAAATTATGACTGGCATCAAAGAAAACCTAACTGAATAATAATGTAGAACCTATGAGAAAAATATAACCAGAGTGAATGATCATGTAGAACCTATGAGAAAAAGATAAGAAGAGTGAATGATAATGTAGAATCTATGAGAATAAGATAACCAGAGTGAATGATAATGTAGAACCTATGAGAATAAGTTAACCAGAGTGATGATAATGTAAAAGCTATGAGAATATGATAACCAAACTGAATGATAATGTAGAAACTATGAAACACAAATCTAAACAATGATTGTAATATTTGCAATATAAACCCTAGGGAAATAGAAATGCTAAACTATGACTATAATTTTTGCAATATGGAAGCATTTGTTTACAATATAAACCCTAGGGAAAGACAAATGCCAACCTAAGACAGTAATGACTGTAATGAAGAACAATATAAAGCTTATGAATGGAAAACAGTAAGAGAAATACCTAGAACAATATGGAAGCTGCTGAGCTAGAATTTGTTCTTGTCACTCCTCCTTTTCTGATGTCGCTTACTACAAAATAAGTGAATACTTGAAGGTTCTCACAGCTATTTGAATTGGAAATTTTTTAAATCTAATTGATGCTTGTTTGGTGTGGCGAATTAAATCCTTGTCCTATTTTGAATTTGAATTCTAGGTGATATGAATTGCAGATTTGATTGATTTGGGCCATTAATTCTTGAGTTGATTGGTTTGGTGTATTGTTTGCATTTGTTTCCATAATTTTTTTTTGAATAATGGTGGCCTTACAGCTTTAATTTTTGGTTGCAAGTGGGGTTTTAGAGGAAGGAGCTAGTACATGCGCACCCTACTTGGCGAGATGGGACATACTCCTACTGATAGGTGTTGTAGGTCTCATGTTTGATGAGACATACAGATGCATTTGTGTGTTGTTTGGGTTATGCTACGATGGGAAAGATGGTTGTAATGGGTTAGTATTTCAGTCAAACATGGGACAAATGGGTTTAAGTTGTGTTGATGTGGCATTGTTGTTTTGTTGTGTATTTGTGAGTAATCTGTAAGTGACACCTAAATTGGTATGATAGTTGGGATTCTATGTTTATAGGGAAGAGTGTAAACTTATATGATATGTCTATTTAATTTCCAAGTTCATACTTTATGTTGATATGTTAGATACAAGTTGAAAACACATACACATGTTTGGCTACCAAATTTAGATTGTTTTGTTGACAAATATACACCATTAAATGTGCACTTAATATTTGATTTGTGTTTGATCTCATCGTGCTTTTTTATGCAAGTGTTTTTTGTTAACTTGTGGAGGACCGGCACCTATGTGTGGGCCCCAACATGCGCCAGTCCTATCGCATGTTAGGGCCCTCACGCATGTTCTGGCTCCTCTCCCCTATATATGCTAGTTATTTTGAGAGGTGTCCTATAGTCATATCAAGGTGGAGTTGAGAGCTCTCATTTTTCTATGTAAGTATATAATCAAAAAAATGTTGAAATCAGTTAATATTATTTGTTATATATATAAAGACTTAGGTGGATACTAAAAATAGTGCATAATTGTGGTGGACTTGTCACTCCAAATATCAAAGGAAAATATAATTTAAAGATTCACAAGGTGTTACAAAGAAGGATCGAATTCCTTGAATGTTGCTTGAGCAATGTGAATAAATCCAAAGGATAGGCTTCCACTTCCCATTCTAACCTACAATACAGAGACAAGAGGAACATAGATGTTAAGCTAAAATTAACATTTAATAATGGGATTACCATTGAAGCATAACCTTCTTCTTCATTCTCAAGTTCTTAAATAGTCTTAATATTTTCAAGGAAAGCTTTTGAATGTTGCTCTTCAAATGTGCAGACTCTTGATATCATGGTAAGATTTCATTCCAAGTGTGTAAGCTCTGGATATTCTCATGGTAGCTGGCAATGGTAGTTCCATGGTGGATTTAGTGTTTTCATGAAATATAGATCATAAATAGATTTACCCTTTTATATTTATAGATTTAATGGTGGTGTTCACAAAATAGAGTTGCTATATTCTCTTTAGCAAAGTTTGAACAAAATCTTGGAAAGGGTAGCCAATTCCCTTCTCTACAATGATATAATGGATACAATGAAGGAATACAACTATAATATTATCATTACTTACATATTATATGTTTAAAGATTAAGTTTTTTCCCTTCTTTCTTTGGCTCCAATTTTTTTAAAATGGAAAAAGGCATAAACGTGTATTTGGCATTTTTATTACTGAACACCTTTTGTATTTTCTTTTGCTAATATTTACTTTTAACTTAACATCTACATTCCTCGTCTCTATATTGTAGGTTAGAATGGGAAACATAAGCCTATCCTTTGGATTTATTCACACTACTTGAGCAATGCTCAAGGCATTTAATTCTTCTTTATAATTCACCGTGAATCTTCAAATTAGTTTTTCCTCTATGATATTTGGAGTGGTAGGTCAGCTACGATTATGCATTATTCTTAGCATTCACCTAAGTCTAATTGCTTCAATATTTCTAGCATTTTCTCCTTCCAACAATTTTCAATTTGTTTTTTGGTTTTTATTTTTTATTTTTTTCAATTTTTATTTTCTCAGCGTTTTCTCTTTCAGCATTTTTAATTTCTTTTCTTTTCTTTTTTTTTCCAATTTCTTTTTTGTTTTTATTTATTTTTATATATATTTATATGGAAAATGAGTTCTCTCATCTCCACCCCACTAATCCTTTTTTGTGTTTTTCTTGTTGCAAATCTTTTAAATCATGTTTTATAAATATTAAAAAAATGTTAAAAAATATAAAGTTTAAATAATTTTTATAAATATAAAAAAGTTATTAAAAATATATAATATATGAACAATACTAAACATTTGTTAGTATAAAATAATATAAATACTAGTAAATTTATATTAAAAAATATATATCTATAGTATGCCAAAAATATCTTCTAGAGCTACGTTTCATACTTCTTCTTCATTTCCAATTTGTTTTTTGATTTTGATTTTTTATTTTTTTCAATGGTTCCATAGTTTTTGTGTTTTTCTCCACCTTTTTTCTAAGTTTTTATTTTTTAATTTTTCCAATGTTTTCACTTTCCAACAATTTACAATTTCTTTATTGGTTTTTATTTTTTATTCTTTATTCCATTTTGCTGATTTTCTCCGCCTTTTTCTTTGGTTTTTAATTTTATTTTTATTTTTTAAAATTTTTCCAATTTCTCGGAAACAGTATCGATTTATTTTTGGACCCTTTCATACCTCTTTATATTTCTGCCTGTTTCGTCGTCGACGCTCGGCGGGTCCAAAAAAACAATATTCAAATTATTACCTTCTGTTTCTAGCGTAAGTTTCGCATTCAATCAATCCAACTGTACCCCGGATTTGGCCAAAACCACGGATAACATAGTGTTCGACTCTTCCACCGCGTATAACAAACTCCAATCATTATCCAGACGAAGCTGCCCATTGTTTCCAATTTAAATACCAAAACCAGAGCAAGCCAAGCTGTTATTTGTGGGCTCTACCAGCAAACCATTGCCTTTATAAGGGAGGCTGCCTTTCCTAAAATTCAATTCATTTTTATATTCATTAGAATTGTGCAAAGGAGATCTAACGTCAACAAAAATGCCAAGCGCTACTGCAGGCAAGGTTATTACATGCAAAGGTAAGTTGAAAGCTCGTCTTTCCATTCCATTCTGTCAAATTTTTGTAATGGATGGAACTGAGTTAAATAGATATTGGTATTTTGTTTTTAAATAGTTGATTATAATATGCTAAACATTTATTTTGATTCTAAAGGACCCAGAAATGGACCTTAATCCTGTCTATGAGGATTGAGGATTTGTTCCTTGGTGTCATTGTCAATTCTATTTGAATACTAGAGGTTTATCTTTTTTAAGCAAATCAAATTTTGTTCTGTGAGCAGCTGCCGTGGCATGGGCAGCAGGGGAGCCCCTTAAGATTGAACAAATCCAAGTGGCACCTCCGCAGGCAATGGAAGTCAGGATCAAAATCTGTTATACTTCCTTGTGTCGCACAGACCTTGTTTTCTGGCAAGCAAAGGTCAGTGCCTCCATTAACTATCAAGAAGCTAAGAATTTATATCTTCTGAATCTAAATGGTGCTCCTCCTCTATTGCAGGGCCAAACCCCTCTTTTTCCACGCATCTTTGGACATGAAGCAGCTGGGTAGGCTCCCTTTCCTTTTTTATTAGATCTATCTCTAGAACAAAATAGATTACTACATCTGAATCAATTTCCAAAAAATAGAGCGAATAGAGTAACATATCTTACCAAGTTTTAAAACATAATGTCAATTGGGGTTTAATTATATGTATAATTGGGGTTGATGCAGCTCAGAAGGGTTTATCAATCAGTCCTGTTTACATATTTTTAAAACTAAAATATAGCACCTGGGCTTCTAAGTCAATTGCTGATCACTCTTTTTACCATTTTTTTTTCTTTTTAATATAAATAGAATGATTGTAAAAAATACGAAGTGGGCTGGCAGGTCAATTGCTGATCAGTCTTTACCATTGAAAAATGTGGTCAAGAGTTGATCCAGCAAAAGGGAAGATTTTTTTAACTTTTAAGAAAATTGTAAAGATGCCTGATTGTTAGATAGTTTTGGTCAAAACAGCTAAATTTAAACAGTTACCAAGTTATATATTAACCACAACGTGCTGACTGTTTAAACTCTTCTCTTAAATAGAAGTGTCCAACTGAATTAGATAACAGTACTCTATAAATTAAGTCAGTTGAATTCAGTAAAATAGATTACTTACTCTGTTGGAAGTTGTGAATGCAGAGTGGTAGAAAGTGTGGGAGAAGGGGTAACTGATATGAAGGAAGGTGACCATGTACTGCCTGTATTTACAGGGGAATGCGGAGATTGCAGGCACTGCAAATCAGAAGAAAGTAATATGTGTGATCTGCTAAGGATTAACACAGACCGAGGAGTTATGATTAGTGATGGCAAGTCGAGGTTCTCTATCAGGGGACAACCCATTTATCACTTCCTGGGGACATCCACATTCAGTGAATACACCGTTGCACACGTTGGCTGTGTTGCCAAAATAAATCCTTCAGCTCCTCTTAATAAAACCTGTATTCTGAGCTGCGGTGTCTCCACAGGTCAGTTAACATTATTAATCAACTTGATATCATGAGTATTATGGGTATTGTTCAATGTTTATAATGGATGTACTAAAACCTCTGTGTGAAATCAGGGATGGGAGCTACATTGAATGTGGCCAAACCTAAGAAGGGTTCAACCGTAGCAATATTTGGTCTTGGAGGTGTTGGGCTTGCGGTAAGAATTAATTCATTAGGATTGAAATTAGATTTTTGGATAGATATGTAATATACAGATATATAATTAATGTATATCTATATGAGCGGACTGTGATAGATTCAAATCTCTCAATTGAGTGTTACTTTTTATTTTCTTAGGCTGCTGAAGGAGCAAGAATTGCTGGAGCTTCCCGGATTATAGGCATCGATTTAATCCCTGGAAGATTTGAAAAAGGTGCTAAGTTCATTGATTTGGAAAGGATTAAACAACAGGTACATTGTGATCAACATGTTGGTTGTTTATGTGGGAGTGGTTTCCAATAAACAACTGATAAGTTGACCACAATATGCCGCTGGTTACCTCGAAAGCATTAGTACATGGTTTAATTATGGAAATCATCTTTTATGTATGTTGTATTCTCTCCTCTAACCAGGTTTTGTTGTCAATCTTTGTTTTGCTTTTTCTTTTCAGCTAAAGAGTTTGGTGTAACAGAATATATAAACCCAAAAGACCATCAGAAACCTGTTCAACGGGTTCGTTTAGGTCATGCTTCATGCTTCATGCTGTTTTAATGACATACTATATAGCCTTCCCTCAATTTTCATAGTATAATGTTATAATCTAATCTTTTATGCTTCTCCACTGTTGTATGGATCTTGTTCTTTTGTTATATTTAAATGCAAAAAATATTGATGAATTTCTCCTTTTTAAAATTCAGGTAATTGCAGAAAGAACTGATGGAGGAGCAGACTACAGTGTGGAATGCACAGGGAATATTAATGCAATGATCCAGGCGTTTGAATGTGTTCACGATGTAAATGCTCCTCCCATATATTACAAAAATGCTCTCTTTCCATTAAAAAAGAGCACTAGTGTGACTGTTTAAACTATTCTGTTTGCATATGCTTAAATGCTGCACTGACTGACTTGAATTAATCTTTGTTTTTGATTTAAGGGGTGGGGCGTGGCAGTCTTAGTAGGAGTGCCTCATTCAGAGGCAGCTTTCACAACTAGTCCTATAAACTTCCTCAATGAGCAAACATTAAAAGGAACATTCTTTGGGAACTATAAGCCCAAGTCAGATCTGCCAGGTCTAGTGGAAAAGTATCTGAGTAAGGTAAAAAATTATTAAATCCCTGATGATTGTATAAATTTTTCTATTAACAAGCCTACAAACACCTTTCTATTTCTATAGAATTAAAGCTTTGAGTTTCCTTTATGATGAGAAAATATTGGATTAATTGTTTCATGATTTTTAAGGCTCATTTGTTTTTAATTCCAACCTAGCTTACACCTTTTTTTTTTTTTGCAGGAGCTTGAGCTGGAGAAGTTCATTACTCATGAAATCTCCTTTTCTGAGATCAACAAGGCGTTTGATTACATGGTGCAAGGAGAGAGCCTGAGATGTGTAATTAAACTCGAAGACTAGATGGTGAAGTGTGGAAGGTTTTGGCTGAAGGATTTTTTACATGACTGTAAATTTGAATAAAACCAGCTAGAGTGATTTGAGTTTATTGTAAAGGATCTGGCATCATTAGATGCAGATACGAGGTGGTCAACAGTTTCGTTTTTATTTGTTATTTCAATTTAATGATGAAGGGAAGTACATATTAGTCGATGCGATAAGTCTATATTCATGTGTTTTAAATACTATTTTTATTTACTTTCAAGTTATTTTATTTTCAATTTAAAATTATTGTGCCATTAGAGGCCTTCTATAGTGGAGCATTACAATATATCCGTGTATATAAATATCAAAACACAATAGGCATATTTTAAGAAAAACATAGAACAATATAATATAAAAAAATTAAAACTATAAAATAATTTTTAGGTAAATAAACTAAAATAATTCTATAGAGTTGTAAAGTAAAATAAAATAACTCTTAAATAAACAAAGTAAACAATGTACATAAAAATATAATCTAGTAAAAATAGTACCTCTACACCTATAAATAACCATTGCATCTATTCATATTAATGGTGTTGCACTTACAATATAAGCAATGAAGCAAAAAAACCATAGAAGAGAATAGAATATTAAAGGTTAAGGTTGAAACATATATCTATTACCAATTTGATCCTTAGGGTTTAGTTTTTTATCTTATAACTTTTAAGTACATTTCTAAATTGGCTTCTCCATTTTATCTCATCCACCTTTTTTTCATTAGCTTATTCACCTCTTATGATTATAATAGGTAACATTATAATATAATGTAGTATTATATACTATATTCATATATAATAACACTAATATATTTTGACTATACATAATGTAAGGTTTTATAATAATATGAATTTATTTAGCTACATTTCTATATTCTCTTCTAATATATAAGCATTCCTCATTTACCTCTTTTTTTTCTTTTCATATAGTTTATCCATCTTTTATGTCATCAATTATAATAGATAATATTATAATATAGTGTATTATTATATAATAATAATATAAAGTTATTTTAATTGCTTAAGAGATATAGAAGCATCCTTTACTATTATCCAACATCTTTTTATATAACTTATGCACTTCTTATGTTTAATCAATTATAATAAATAGCATTGCATTATATTATATAATAATATGAATTTATTTTGAGTATATAATATAAATTATTATAACATGAATTTATTTTATTTATTTAATCCTTAGTTTATTTACTTAATAGTTATTTTATTTTACTCTAAAATATATTTCTATATTATCTTTTAATATAAACCATCTCTTAATCTCATTCACTTTTTTTCATATAACTTAGTGAGAGCTCTTGTTTTATTTATTTAAATATATAAACAAAAAATGCTAAAACCAATTAATATTATTTCTGATATATAAAAATTAGATTTGGATGCTAAGAATAGTGCATAACCGTGGTGGACCTGTCACTCCAAATATCATAGAGGAAAAAATAATTTAAAGATTTATGATGTGTTACACAGAAGAATTGGCTGCCTTGAGATTTGCTTGAGCAGTGTGAATAAATCCAAAGGATAGGCTTCTGCTTCCCATTCTGACCTGCAATACAGAGACAAGAGGAACACAGATGTTAAGCTAAAAGTAACATTTAAAGATGGGATACGATTGAAGTTGCTGGCATAGCAACTATATCGATGATGAGATCCCTCTCCACCACTAGTACGTGCTTTTGGTGTGACGGCAAAATTCTACATGGTATTAGAGTGCAAGTCATCGGTTCGAGTCCCTCGAGCCCTTGACCCTTCGTCTGCGTAAGCTCGACTTATTGACGTGGTATGTAGTGGGTACAGATCCCACATGGTACGTGGTTGTATCCGGCTCTATCGTGTGGAGGGTGTTGGTGTAGTGACTATATCGATGATGAGATCCCTCTCTACCACTAGTACGTGCTTTTGGTGTGACAGCAAAATTCTACATGGTATCCGAGAGTAGGTCATCGGTTCGAGTTCCTCAAGCCCTCGACCCTTCGTCCATGTCAGCTCGACTTATCGACGTGGTACGTAGTGGGTACAAATCCCACATGGTACGTGGTTGTATCTGGCTCTATCGTGTGGGGGGGTGTTGGCATAGCAACTATATCGACAATGAGATCCCTCTCCACCACTAGTACGTGCTTTTGGTGTGACGACAAAATTCTACATAAGCATGGTAGTCGTCTTCTTTCCTAAGTTCTCAAATAGTGTCAATATTTTCAAGAAAAACTTTATGAATGCTCCTCTTCAAATAGGTAGAATCTTGATATCATGATAAGATTTCATTCCAATTATGTAAGATTTTATATAAGAATATGCATTGCATATTCTCATGGTAGCTTGGGAATGGCGGTTCCATTGTGAAATTAGTGTTTGCATGAAATATATATTGCAAATAGATTTTGCTTTTTATATTTATATGCTTAATGGCAGCGTTCGTGAAATAGAGTTGCTAAATTCTCTTCAACAAAGTTTGAACAAAATCTTGGAAAGGGAAGCCAATCCTCTTCTCTATAATGATATAATGGATGCAATGAAGGAATACAACTATAATATTATTATTATTACTTACATATTATATGTACGAAGATAGACTTTTTTTTCCTTCTTTCATTGGCTCCTATTTTGTAAAATGCCAAAGGGCATATATGTGCATTTGGTGTTTTTTCTTTGGCTCACAATGCCTTTTGCATGTGCTTCTGTAAATATTTTCTTCTACTGATATTTATCATTTTCACATTTCTTTTTAATGGGGGAGAGCATTGGAGGCAACATCGTTCACCATATCCCCCAGTTGATGGGGTTTCGAATGTTATTCTTCTCCTCAATCCGGAGGGAAGAAGTGCAATGGAAGCCACCATATATAGGATGGATAAAGGTGAACTTTGACAGGGCAGCAAAGAGAAACCCAGGCCCGTCTAGGGCTGGGTACATCCTCTGTGATTGTAAAGGTAATCAAGTGGCTATTTGGGCGAAGTGGTTGGTGGACAGGACAAACAATGAAGTGGAGTTTCAGGGGGCTTGTTTGGGAGCGAAAAGGATACACCTAGAGGGGGACTCTTTAATCACAATAAATGCGATAAAGAAAAGATCAACACCAAATTGAAAGCTTAATAAATGGTTATTAGAGATCATGAGGATACTTTATAGCTTGGAGACTTCAAGGTATCTCACATCTACCGAGAAGGCAACGAAGATGTGGACCGACTTTCAAAAGAGGCAATTGAGATTGAGGCAGAGCACAACAGTATGCCAGTGCTTTATAACATCAATTACACATGAGTGGAGGATGGAGAGATAGGTAGGAATGATAGTGGCCATTAATTCATGGCCATAGATGGTAATTAAGAGGGGTTTGTTGGAGGTTAAACGGTGTTTAAATCCTAGACTAGGAGGGTGTTTCGAGTATTTTTTTGACAATGGAGACAACTATCTGCCTCAGTGTGAAGGATAGATAGATGGCCTTTCGTGGGGTGGTGTTGGATATGAGGTTGAAGAAAACCTTTAGGCTGCATGACAAGGAGACCTTGGGAGTGATCAAGTCCATTTTGGGAACAAGATTCCTAATGTCTACATATCGCTACTGCATTAATTCAAATATTTCTTCAATGTTCATGGCTTGGCTATTGGAGGTTCATGAGGACATTGCAATGCTTCATTTTCTGATGAATAGGGTGGTAGTGGAAAGTTGGCAGATGGACATGGAGAATTACTTGGCCATGGTTGTCCCAGGGTTTGGTTTGTAGCCATCAAGTGTAGTATGGCCATCTCTCACTCAGAAGTATAATGGGACATGGATCCCCTTTATAATTTGGGGCATTGGTGACAATAGTGAGGTGAGGTTGGAGGAAGTCACAGGGCACATCAATCTACTTAAAGGACTCACAAGAGCTTGCATCCTTGGGAATCGATTGGAGATGTTTGCTCTATTGGTGGTGGAGGGTGGCAAAGAGGGAGTGGCAGTGGAGGATGCAGTGAAGATGGGCACGAGGAGCTACTAGTGGCTGAGGATGAATAGGGTGAGTAGTTTGAGGGCCTATTTCTTGATCGATGGCAATTTTTGTTAGGGCTTTATTTTGAATGTATGGGCTTTGAATTTCTCTTTGTATTTGGGGTTGGGCCCCCTAAAGCCCCTTTCATATAAAAAAACATCATTCACCATGTCAAATGTTGTGTGGCAGAGGGGAAGTAGGACTTAACACCATTAAAGATCACGAGGCATGTGTTGATACAACCCTTCTTTGGAGGGGAGGAGAGGACACCATTGGAGTTGGCTTTAACAGATGTTCTATTAATTTATGTGGACACCTGATCAGGCTAGATGTTTTTGCTGGAGGGGGGACCAAAGATCACCTAGTGGTGAATGTGATGGGACTTGAGACCACTAAATTTTTTGGCATCTAAGTATTAGTTAATTTTATTTTATTTTTTGCAAAAATGAGTTGGGATGTAGATTGTCAAATGGGCCTCCAAGCATTAAAATCCTTAAGCCACAATTTAGATTGATTTAGAGTTAATGTGTTCTCAAATGTTTTAATGGGATTTAAGATTTGTGATTCTATATCTTGGTTGTTTTAATGCTTGGATTTGTAAATTATGAATGGATGGTTTGCTTAAGGTTAAGGTTTGTATCTGTAATGGTGTGCTTGAAATTACAAAACTAATCATTGATTTTAATAGTCAAAGATATATATTTAGACTTGGGTTGTCTTATCTTGAAACAACATTGATATATCTCTCTTTTAATTTCAAAAATGGACATTTGCAACTATATCTACCCAAGTGTTTATGGGTTTTTTCTTTGCAAAATGGAAGGCAACGGAGTACTAGGTGGTGCTAGAGAATGTGTTTGTGAGAGCATTGTAAGAATTATTGTGATTTTTCTATTTGTTGATTGGCTCTGACTTCAAATCTAAGTTTGTGGTGCTTTGTCCATTGTGAGACAAGTTTCATTTGATTCTATGGTTATTTTTTATGTGATATCTTTGTGCTTGGGTGATTTTAGCTCAAACTCAATTGATATTCTTTTTTTCTTAAAAGTGATTATAGTAAATGTGTTGAACACACCAGGATACTAAGAAGGGGGGGGGGGTGAATCAATATCTAAAGAAACTTCAAATCCTTTAGAGTAGATTAACACTTAAGCAATATAACATCAACATAAACATGAAAGATCAACACAATGTACATCAACACATAATACCAGATATATGTGGAAAACCTAAGAAGGGAAAAACCACGATGAGGATTAACTCACAATATATGAAACTCAAAATTACAACTTTGTTTTAGGGCTACAACCTAAGGAAGCTACTACTCCCTGTTGTCTTTGTTTTAGGGCTACAACCCAAGAAAGCTACTACTACTTGAAAATTTATTTTAGGGTCACTCCCAATGAAGCTACAACCTCATGTAGACTTTGTTTTAGGGCTACAACCCAAGGAAGAAACTACTCCCTAAACTGAGAACAAACTTAGAAAAGATTTCAGTATGATAGTCCATCTACTACCTGAAAATAGACATTGAAGCTCACACATTTGATGATTGCAATTCTTCTTCTTCTAATGATTGGATTAATTAGGCACACTCTTCACTTCCCTTCTGTCACAAAAATGTCTTCAAGATGAATCAGGACAGCCTCCAACACTTCTACTCTTTCTCCCTTAGTCGCACATCACAATACATATGATATTCATACTCCGCTCTTTACATTTTCATATTTTCATTTTCACAATCATTCTTCACCTAAACCAACTAGGTTTACAATATATACATGACATTACATTGATTTCATTACTAGTTGGCCAATACAACAAGAATATTACATTTTACAAGTCGGCCAGAGATCACAACATGAAACATGTAGAGGGCAAGCCCTATCATGAACAACACACTACTCTAGAGGGAAACACACACCTTGAAGATCCAAATACATGCTTAGTCTAGCCCTAAACATCCTTCACAGTATCATTCTTCAACGAATAACATCTGAATGCTTCACAAATTTGAATTAGGTCATCCTTACACAAGAACACATGAAGCTTGTAGCACAATGGTCATTTCAACTTGGCGGTACTCATGAGTGATTAAACATTGCTTATTTTTCTTCCAAATGATTCAATAGGGCCTATACACCATCTCCAAACATTCCTTGAACTCCACATAGCAACAACATTGTGGCGCATACCTTCAACATTTTTCAGTCGGCTAGACAGAGACATAGACTTCCAACATCACCATTCCAAACCTCAGCCAGTTCCAAAGAGAGAAGAAAAATACCTTACAAAGCTACTTGAGATAACACAAGATCATCAGGACCATCTTCCACTAGTCTATGTACCATTTCATGCCACACTGTAATGTCCCCTTTCTCTATATAGAGTTAGTCTATCACTGGGTTCTCGTAGACTAACTAGCCCGGTTAGGGAACCATGGTTAGCCGAGCCTTGGGATGAGTTAATCAATTGTGTGGATGTTGGATTGAGTTCAGTTGGTACAGTTGGCACTTTCAGTGATGGTTTGGCTACTTTGTACTGGATTTGCTATTTTTAGCAAATTAGGGTTTTGTGTCATTCTAGGATTCTCAGTGTTGGAGTGGGTGCATCTCAATGAGACATTTCTGGCACGCTATAGAACATTGGATTCTGAGTTTATCTTGGTCTTCACTTTAAAGTCTGAAGATTAATTAAGTTATTTAAATTAGGACTTTAGAAATATTAAAGTGACATTTAAGTGAAGAAATAAATTAAAATGTCAATAAGTTGGGCACCCATCTTGGAGGGTAATAAAGTGATTTAAAATAAAACATTTCCCTCCCAAAAGCATCGTCCCTCTTGGAGGAGGATAAAAAGTGAAAATGGGCTCTCATTTCATTATGCGTTGATATTGGAGAGCTTGTTTTTGATCTGTTGGGGTTTTGTGAGGGTTTGAAGAGATTTGGACCCAGAGGGTTGTTGAGAATGAAAACTCCCTTCGGTGACAGCATTCTATAGATGTGTAATACCATCCAAAGGTACTATTGACGTAGATACATTCAGTATTTGTAATTGTGCTACAATGGAGTTCATGTTGAGGGTTTGAGGATTTACTTGATACATTCTTGCAGATTTTGGTGTTCATCATATGCAGATTTTAAGGACAACATGAGAACCTCACCATAATGCATATTTGAGCAGAGATTGAAATGAGTTTGGGACTGTTATTCCATTTTCTTGCTAGTTGTACCATCTAGGACAACCATACCATTTAAGGGGTGCATTTGTGGTGTTTTTTCTTAGGTTTCTTTACTCCATTTTGGGTGTTGAGGAATAGAGGGAGTGTGCAGGGGTTTCTAGTTGGTTGTAGACCTAATTTGGAGCATTTATTTGCTGTGTACTTTCAGCCTGGCCATACCAGCTTGCCTGGAAGTGATGTGGGGTCTTCTGGGACTCATTCTTCATTGATTACAGCTAATCATCTTGTCTTTTTGGGGGCGTCTAGGGCCTCTAAGACTATTGATGTCATCTATATGCACAATACTCTCATTTCATGATGAGTTGGAGGTGTTCTACACTACCCAGTTTGCTGGTCCAGCTACAACACATGTATGAAGTTGCATATTTTAATATGGGTATGTGTTAGTAATTCATATTTGGTGATTCTATGATCTAGTTATCTAATATTTTGTTCATAACTATTGTACTTTTTTTGGGTTTTCATTACATGCTCTATATTGCATTGTTTTTGGAAAACACATCTCAAGAAAATGAAAACCCCCTTCCGCATCTTCTATCTAGTATGAAAGATCACTCAAAAAATTAATAAATAACACTATTAAGATTAAATAAAGAACCAATAGGTATGACCCATTACAGTGGTATCTAAGCATAACTCTTCCTGCCATCCTGTGAGGTCAGACACAGACATGCAGATGATGAAATGAGACATGTAGCCTGGTACACATATGTATTATAAAAGAAGAAATAGATCATAGATCTATTGAGGTTCCCCAGATAGATCCTTTTGCAGACATAGATACAAAGGTGATAGCCGTAGAGGAACAACCAGTAGTGTTTTACAATGAAAAGGAACCCATCTTAGAAAACATGGGTGATCATGAGGGTAGGTCTAGCAGAGACTGATATGATGAAGGGAGATTAGATTTTTCTAGCATGATGCATGCCTTGAATGATCTAGCTAGAGGGCAACGAGATATGCTTGACACAATGCAAAGATCACAAAAAAAACTGGCTCAAGTCCTTACCCGTTTGATACATGGTAATGCTGGGAACAATATTGATAACAACAACAATAACAATAATGAAAGGAACTAGAACAACAATGGGGATAGGAACAAAAATAACATTGGAGGTGATGGGAACAATGGAGATAGGAATAGAGACAGGGATAATGAGGGTGAAGCATCAGTTAATAATAGGGGAGCTACACAGTTTACAGCTGGTGACAAACTTGGTATACCTATTTTTGCACCAAGGAATAATGTATACCTAGATCACCTTGGGCAATGATTAGATCAATTCTTATGTTGAGTTCACTACCAGATTGATTGACCGATTTGATAAGAAGGATCTAGAGTTGTAGTTCAAGGAGTTAGCCCAACTCAAACAAGTGGGCTCAGTGGATTCATACATCTTAGAGTTTCAGGAGCTATCTGTTATGGTCTCTAATATCTTAGAGTGTAGGTTGATGATGATATTCATAGACAGGCTATCAGATCCTTTACGTGGTTGAATAAAGGGTATAGATCCATCTTCTCTTTAGGAGGCCATGAAGAAGGCCCGTGACATGGAGTCCTTAGCATGGAGGAGTAAATTTCAGTTCAAAGGGTTCATTCACAAAAAAGATAAGGACAAGAAACACCTTCAAAAGGAATCCAGATAGCAGCATAAGAGTTCTCCTAGATTGGATAATGATCAACTGAATGACCTTAGGAGAAAGAAACTTTGTTTTCATTGCCGAGAGCCTGGGATCCTAAGCACAAGTGTGCTGCCCAAGGGAAAGCAAAATAGTTGGAGTACTTTTCTGTAGATGAGTCAGTGGAGTCAGAACCACATTCAGACCAACAATTAGAAGCCAATGATTCAGGTTTAGAGGGTTCATTCGAGGCATCAAATAAGGAGGAGAAAATAGCCCTACCTACATCACATATCTCTAGCATTCAGAGAGAGGGCTCGTTCAGAATGAGAGGAGTACTTGGTGGGAAGCGAGTGATCACTCTATTAGACATAGGTGCTACTCACAATTTCATAGATGAGGACTTGGTTGCTAAGAGAGAACTCAAGACAGTAGAGTTATGTTATCCTCAAAATTAGTTGTGCTGATTTTGTAGGATGACTCCTACAAAACTTGTCCATTCGTAGCCTACAACTCTAAGCATGTATTTTGAAGTGAATTTTTGTCCTCATATGTGATCTTCTAACTCCTTGGAATCATTTCGAGCATCTCCTCATTTTGGTTCCTTGAGGTTTGTGAAACTTGAATAAGTGAGAAAAATTGTTAAATAAGTAAGTTTAAATAGTTAAGGAGTTACAAATTTTTAAGTATAGTATGCAAGAGCGGTAAATTTTACTGCCATTACATATCTTTTTGCTTTTATAGTTTCCCATGCAAGAGTGGCATTTTTTACCACTCATGCATGTATTTGTTTTGTGTTGTTTGAACCAAGTGCATGAGCAGTACTTTTGACCATTGTTGCATGTATTTTTGTTGTTACCTTTTAAGATGCAAGGGCAGTGATTTTTGGCGCCCGAGCATCTTAAGTTCACACATAGTGCATTTATTGCACTTCATGTGAATGTTTAATACATTCCTTTATATGTTTTTAATCAATTTTAGTTTTCATTTTTATTTATTACTTGTCTCTGCACTCCCCTTGGTTCATTTGAGACCCTCATGATAGTCTTCAATTGTTCCTAGTGCATGATTTCCAGATCTAGGGCCTTCCTTGAAGATCAATTTGTGTCTTTATTCCACTGGGTGAGCTTCCCTCTATCATTCCTTTCATGATTCTCTTTCTTTGAATTGTTCTTGCTTTCAATATGACATTATTGGTTTCTGTTTATTCTTGTTGTTAAAATCTTTAAAATTATTGGTAGTGTTTATGTTCTCCTTTTTTGTTGATGCTAGGATTTTACAATTTTAGTTTTTCATTTTTGGTTTATGAACTTTAGGTCTGTGCTCCTTTGTTTAAGAGGTGAATAACTTGGCAATTTTCACCATCCAATGTGCAAACCCCAGTTTTGTTTTTCATCATTTTAGGGATTCATTTTTCGGTTTGTACCTGTGTTTAAAACTTAGAAAGTTTTTCTTACATGTAAGGGTGGCGTGAATTGCCGCTCACCCATGTTTTTGTTTCCTCCAAATGCATGAGTAGTAAATTTTACTGCAAATGCATTTTTGTTTAGTTTTTGTAAGTTTTGCATGAGCGGTGAAATTTGCCGCTCACGCCTTTGTTTCTTTTTGAGATATTCCCTAAGTGTAAGGGCAGCAAAAATCACTGCTCCTACACAAAAATCTTCAGTAGTGAAGTTACCTTGTACTAGTAGTAAAATTCACCGCCCTAACATCCCATGTTCTTCCTTCATATGCACAAGTGGTAAAAATCACTGCTCCGACACTTTAATGTTTGCTCAAGCTTGTTCAATGCACAAGCAGTAAAATTTACCACTCTTACACATGGAGCCCAGAAATACCCCTTAAATGCAAGGGTGGCAAAAATCTCCACCTGAGCATGAAACCAAGCTTTTCCTCCTACCTACAAGGGCGGTGATTTTTGCCACCCTTGCATTCACTCCCTCAAATTTTTCTAACACTGGGAAAAATTAAAAAACAATACCTTTGGCCTGCTTTCACCCAATTTTTCAACTTGCTCACTATCTAGCCATTTTAAGCTCATCCCTATGAACATGATCATCATTACGTAGTTTCCCCTAAAATACCAAATTTTCCCCTAATTATGAGATCATGAATTTTACAGTTTCTGCAAGTAGCAGCTGTGATCAACACCGCATCTAGTAATTTCTTCAAGGTCAATGTCCGAGCTATCTCCATCCAAGGCTAAAACAATGAAGTATAATTACCAAGGGGTTTTTCCTATTACTTCGGTGTAGTCAAATGTTGATGAGATCAGAGACACTAAAACATGCCATGTTGATATGGTGGTGTTTGTGGAAAGAACCAAGCAACCAAATCCTCTATGTTATATGTAAAGGATCATTAATAGTAACATACACTCGGTGGCTTCATTCCTAATTGCAGCCCATAATCTTGAGTTTGTCCTTCAAGTGGCAAGCCATTATGACAAAGACACTAGAACTATGGTTGATTCCAATAGAAACATTATCATGAGATTAGATGCAAAGTTCTTAGACAAGGTATTCATGTGCCCACCAATTGAGAATGTTGGAGAAATTGACTTTGCCAAAGGTCAAAAAGATTTTGATAATGATGTTGAGTCTGCCAAGAGACATATAAATAACAAGTGGTTGAAAACTCCTCGTAATAACCTATCCAGATGGCCCAAAGTACTTCCAAGGAGTGACTTTGTAGAGGAAGTTAGTGATTTGATTACTTTGTTAAGAAGAGTTAGAGGTCTTTCTTCTTCTTCTACATTCCATGAGTGGATGCATTTATACATTAAGGTCATTCTAAAGGGCAACAGAAGATGTTTTGGGGAGAACAAATTATTAATGCTTTGCATGAACAACTACTTAAGGTTAATACTACTTTCAAGTTTTATATGACCTCCTATCTAGTGTATGCTACTGCATCAATGAGGATTTTTAACTCAAGAGGGAGATTAGAGAGTTCTGCTAGTATTTCAATATTATCCTCAGATAACTCTCAAAGGATCCATTCACCATTTTAGGAGGGTGAATGATGCTTTATTTTCAGCCTTTATGTGCTTGTGGAACAATGAGTTGGAACAGAGGAGAGTGTCTGATGAAGCCTGGGAGATTGTGAATTCTTTTGGTTGTTTATTTCTACAATTTCCTACTTTTACATATCTAGGAGTTGGATATTACCAAGGTTATCCATACATGTTGCCTCGATATCCAAGTGACAAGTTGGTTCTAATGGAGTTGTGTAGACAATTGATTGTTGTTCACAATAAGCAAATGAAATTGAAGAAGTCTGGAATCAAGTTTCCTCTAGAAATTGGGAGATATTCAGTTCAATCTGCTACCAAAGCTAAAGCAATTGAAACTGAAATGCAGCTAGTGACTATGAAGCAATTCAAGAAGAGGAATAATTTTGATTTCTGTAGAGTATAGGATAAAATCAAAAGGAGATCAGTATTCCATGTTCCTATGGTAGAGGACGTTTGGGCTGACTTGAGGACTCAAAATGAGATACACAAGTTGGATTACTACAGACTACATTTGAGCCAAATAGAAAAACTTGGATTGGTAGATATTCTTGAAGGCATGGAGGATGAGGGGGATGTTTTAGACCCTAAGTACAATACTAAAAATATTTAAACCTCAGCCTTACCTAAAATCAAATGGTCAATAAAAGAGGAAACTTCCCTTCGAAAAAGATTTCAGCCCATATTGGCCAACACCATTATATGGCTGCAGAGTAAAGGAATTAGTTTGAAAGAATTTCTTACTAGATCTAAAATAGAAAATCAGGAACAAACAGGGAAGAAGGCTGAGAATGGAACCAAGAACAAGAGTGATGTTCCTTCTTCATCCAAGGTATCAAAGACATGGATTAAGTTTGTTTCTAAAGGAGGGAAAGCAAAAGAAGTTGCAGAAAGTTTAAATACTAAGGATCTAGGTTCAGATAAGATGAATGTTGACAATGTGGAGGCTGAAAATGCAGAAGCAGAGCAGCAAGATGTTGAAGAGCCCCATACTGAGGATTTAGAAATGGGTGAGAAATCAACTAATGACAGAGATGAGGGATATGAAATAGAGACAGGTGTAGAACAAGAACAACTTGATGGTTTGCATAAGTCCCCTAAAAAAGATGCTTCCCAGGAACCACAAGTTTCTACTGCCTTGCCACATATTTCTATTTTTGATTATCTTCCAGTTGTTTCTAATATTCCTACCTCTCTTGTTATTGTTGTATCTTCTGATTCTACTCCTACTTTTATTAAGACTGGTTTTGGAACTGTGTTTGATTCTTCTGGTTCAATACCAAGTTTGTCTTCACCTTCATTTGACATTGGAGAACAAACTATTCTAGATCAATTTCTTAATAGCTCTGAGAAGAATGTGGATGCTACAAGTGTAGGTTTACTACCACTTCTCTGATTGTTACCATCATAGGTATTAGCATGAATCCTACCGATTAGGCAATTGCTGCATCCCCAAATGTAAATGTTCCAACATTGCCTCCATGGTTGTTAGCCTATACTCCAAAAAGAAAGAAGCAGGCTATTTCGCCTGATGATGTTGATTTGGAAAAGCTATTGCCTATCAAGCCAAAGGCACAAAAGAAAAAGCCAAAGACTATTTCTAGGCTTGTTGATGATAAGGGAGTCAAATATGTAGAGATTGCAAGGCCTCCTCCTAAAGCTACAATAGATACATTCAATGTAAATGATTACATTATTTCCAGAGTTAAGTTGGGCAAGCTTACCCATGAGGGTATTAAGTCAAATTTTTAGGTAATGGTGAGTTCTTTGCTTAACAAGTATGATGAAGAAAATAAAGAGAAAGAACAATACAAAGACAAGGATGAATAGCTTGCAACATTTCTTCAAAAGATAACTATGTCATCAGAAATTGTGGAACCTATGGTAGTTACCATTGAAGATCCTTTGATTCAAAAGGTTGAAAAAGTTCATGCTAGAGGAAGGGTTGTTGGTGAATTTCTAGATCGAATGCTGATACAGGGAAAAGTTCTTTTGAAGACCACAGTGGAATGGAAAGAGAAAATGGAAAAGGCGAGAGCTGAGCTTGATGAGCTTGTTGATTCCTTAGCGTAGGGACTTCAAGATCTGGAGGAAACCCTAGAAGAATGGGTTGAAATGAAGAAGATGAAGGTAAAGAATTTGATAACAATTGGTGTTGTATCAAATCGAGAGTCTTACATTAATACTAAAGAATCTTTGATCCATCACATTAATGTGTTGAAGAGTTTATTTGAAGATCTACAAACTACACGTGAACTCAATGAGGACAGTGATGTAACACTTTTGCATAGACTTAAGGAATTCCCATGCACTTTGACAGGTGAAAACCACAAGTTTCTTTCTATAGAAGAGATGATTAATGCATTTCAAAAGATTATTCAAAGGAATTTTGAGGATGAAGTGTTTTTAATTGCCTCAATGGACAAGCTTTGTGACTATCAGTCAACTCTTGATCATTTGAAAGACAATCTTGGGAAACATGAGAAGGCAATAAAAGCAGTGAAAGATGTGATTGTCAAGGCTCATACTATTTCAGAAAATATAGCTGGACCTAATATCTATGAGATGGAAGTAGTGAAGGTTATGTACCATAATTTCGTGAAGAAGAATGATGGTGGTAGTTAAAATTCTTTCTTCATGCCTTAGTTTATTTTTCATAGTTTTTGCATATGTAATTTGTAATTAGTTCTGGACATATCTATATGTATTTTTCCAAAATGTAATTACATGTGGAACAAAGGAAGTCCTAAGTCAAAAAGGACTCTTTTGTGGAATAAGTCAAAGTAGTTGTAGATTTCCTATTTTTGCTCCAGGCCTCTACCTATAAATAAAGAGGGCCTCTATTGTAATTTTTCATCTTTTTCTATTGCAAGAAAACTCTGCTGGATTGAAGAGCATATCAAGACTTTAAGCTTTATTGTGTTTATCAATTATTCAAGTAATTATTAATATAAGAAGGCATTTTGAGTATCAAACTTTGTGTTGTAAAATTGCAATGTGATATTGATGTTCTTACGTCATTACTATTACATTATATTGAATAGTTATTTGAATCGTGGAGATTTTATCAATCAATTGAGAGAGTGTTATGATTTTGATTTTAATAGTCTTTGTGCTATTATATCATTAAAGGAGATTGTGTTTAGTTAGTAAAGGAGATACAAATTGAAGACTTTGTGCTGTCAATTATTGTCTTCAACATGATTATATTTCATAGTTGAGATAAGGTGAAAACTTTGTGTTTGATTTTGTTTCAAATTAGTTTATTATCATTCAAGTGGAAGGAGTTACAAAAAACTTTGGGTTTTCGTGAGCTTCGTGGTAACCCATATTTCTTGGAATTAGTGATATTTTGTGAAAGTTATTGTTGTGAAGAAAGAACACATATTCTAAAAAAATAGAATATTGTGATATGAAACCATCCTCTAAATAGTTTAGTATAAGAAAAGTTTACTTTGTGATAATTGTTTGTAAAGGGAACCTCCCCTTGCTGAGAGGAGAGACTTTGTCTCGTCATAGCTATGGTTGATATAACCATTTTGTCGTCAGTGAGTTGAAGAAAAAATATTCACCCAACAAGTTTGAAGGGTTTAAGGTGAGAGTAGCAAATGGATTTGTACTCACCTGTACCAGGAGGATATCCAATCTTACCATTCAGCTGAATGATTATTTTTGCCAGTCAGATTTTTATGTGGTTGGCATGGGTGAGATGGGTGTTGTTTTAGGCAGGAGATGGTTGCATGACATTAGGGAGTTCACTCTCAACTTGCAGACTATGGAAATGAAGTTTGAGGTGAATAGGAGATGACATGTGCTCAGAGGGTTAACCGATGGTGGTTTGAGAGTGGTTTCACTCAAGAGGATGGAGTGGTTGATACGACATGATCAAGTTCAGTGGGCAACAAAGGTGATGGTGATGCCTACAATTACAGAGTAGCAGAAACATGAGTACCCACCTAACATACAAGCTCTATTGACTAAACACACCAAAGTGTTTAGTGACATACCACAAGATAGACCCCCTAATAGGGGTATTAAGCACGTTATTGAGCTCGAGGAGGGTATCGAACCCGTTATTACCACACCATACAAGCATCCAAAAAGATACAAGGAGGAGATTGAGAAGGCTATTAAGGAGCTTATCGAAATGGGGCACATCAGGCTGAGAAAGAGTCCATTTTCTTCTTCTACTGTCCTGGTGAAGAAGAAGGATGGAACACTCAGGATGTGTATAGACTATAGAGAGTTGAATAAAAAGATAATAAAAAATAGGTACCCCATAGATGAGTTGTACGGAGCATGCTACTTCTCAAAGATTGATTTGAGATATAGTTATCATAAAATACGGGTCAGGGAGGAGGACATTGAAAAGACAACATTTAGATGCCATTATGGGCATTTTGAGTTTCTAGTCATGCCTTTTGGTTTGACCAATGCTCCAGCCACATTCCAGTCCTTTACGAATAGTGTATTCAGAGAGTAGTTGCAAAGATTTGTGCTCATATTCTTTGATGACATACTGATATACAACAAGACATGGGAGGAACACTTGAAGCACATAGACATTGTCTTGAGCATACTTGAGCGTGAGTCATTATATGCCAAGATGTTGAAGTGTTAGTTTGGGATGTCCGAGTTGTTATACTTAGGTCACATTATTAGTGCTAGTAGTGTTAAGGTAGACCTGGAAAAGATTCAGGTGATTATTGACTGACCTTTGTTAGAAATGAAAGCAACACCACTTCAATAGAAATCTGATTCAATATAAATTTCAATAGTCTTTAAGTGTGCTTTAACAATGGAGATTGTAACAAAACATAAAACCCACTATAAAAAAGATGTCAAACATGAAAAACTCAACACAATGACATAGTGTTTACGTGGAGAAAACCCTTGTAGGTAAAAAACTCCACCAGGAAAGAGGCACAAGTTTGTATTAATCTCAACAAGATTGTACAATACATCAACTACACAACTCTCTCCACAAGTCTTCAATTTGACAACATTCCAGCAGCACCTGAGTACCTAAAATCTATATTGCAGCAACAAATGCATGGAAAAAATTTATAGAAATATTTTCCAACTCATCCTAGGCATTCACCTTCTCTCTTCTAAGATTCTCCAACTTGCAAACATTAATTACCATCTTACAAGCATCTTACACTTGTCAAAAAACAACCATGCAAAGGTTGGGGAGCCAAGACTAAATTTGGCCTCTTACAACATCTTATGACACGTCATAACCATCATAGATTTCACAAAAGAGTATCTTTCCAAGATAGGAACCTTGGGTTAAATATAACAAATATACAACTAACATATCCGTCATATGTGTCATAGAATCTCAAAATCTTATGACAACTTGCATCTATCATAGATTCACTTACCAAACATTATGATAGTTGTCATACATGCCAAATATAGTAGATTCCTCAAGGGAGCATGCTTTCCCTCATTTACTTTGAGTTTTTACATTTGCCAACAGTAAAAGTCACTCTGTATTTACCTCTGGTTACTCCAAAATTACCCCTCCTAGTGAAACTAGTACATCTCATGGATAATTACAAATTACATATAATAAATGGAATAAATACAATATTGGGATTTACAAGGTTAATAGAACCTTATCCCAACATTCTCCCACTTGACATTATACATTGTAAATCAACCCATAGGAAATCAAATAAAAATAATCAAGCACTAGAAACAAGGCCCATGGCCTCTCTACACCATACGAACTTCTCTGTGCTCACAGGCTTGGTCAATGAATCTACAACATTCTCCTGAGTGTCTATCTTCTTCAGCACAATCTCTCCATTTGCAACCAACTCTCAAATAAAGTGATACTGAACATCAACATGCTTAGTCTAAGCATGATACATAGGATTCTTGGCCAAATAGATAGCACTCTGGCTATCACAACCAATCTGAATGATCCTGCAATCAAATCCAATACCTATACACAGTCTCCTC
Source organism: Cunninghamia lanceolata (assembly GCA_027924645.1). Taxonomy (NCBI): domain Eukaryota; kingdom Viridiplantae; phylum Streptophyta; class Pinopsida; order Cupressales; family Cupressaceae; genus Cunninghamia; species Cunninghamia lanceolata. Next base: position 3,119,901 of record BSBN01001126.1, read on the forward strand.
AACCAAACTACCTCCTTAGAGACATGAGTAGCAGCCATATACTCTACTTTTGTGGTGGACAAAGCAACTGTGGGTTGCTTCTTACTCATCCAACTCACTACTCCTCCAAATAGAGTAAACACATAGCCACTAGTGGACCTTTGACTATCCAAGTCATCTGCCCAATCTGCATCAACAAAACCCTGTATGTCCAAAGATTTATCAGCACTATCAATACCAAAATAAACCAAACAATGATCAGGAATACCTACAAGATATTTAAACACCATCTTCGCATAGTTCTAATGCTGTCTACCAGGGTTAGACATAAATCTGCTCAAAACTCCCACTGCTTGGGCAATATCTAGTCTAATTCAAACCATTGCATACATCAAACTCCCTACAACACTAGCATAGGGCACATTAGACATATCCTCAAGATCATCCTTAGTCTTTGGACATATATCTAATGAAATCTTAGTACCAATGGGTAAAGGAACTCTAACTAGGTTATAGTCCTGCAAACTAAACCTCTGCAAAATAATATTGACATACTTACTTTGTGACAACCAAAGATTTCTATTAACTTTGTCCCTCCTGATCTCCATTCCCAAAATATACCTTGCAGCACCAAGATCCTTCATCTCAAATGCCCCTGAAAGTTGGTCTTTAAGCTCACTGATCATACCCTTAGTATTGCTGAAAAATAACATGTCATCAACATACAAAGCAATAACTAGTATAGAATCATCAACACAATAAATGTAAACACAATGATCCTCCTCACTTCTAACAAAACCCAATTTCAAAACAAATAAATCAAACTTTTGATACCACATTCTAGGGGATTGTTTTAAACCATAGAGAGACCTCTTCAACCTGCAAACCTAATGTTCTTTTCCTTTTACCTCAAAACTTGTAGGCTATTGCATATAAATTTCTTCTTCAAGATCTCCATGCAAGAACACAGTCTTAACATCCATTTGCTCAATCTCCCAATCATAAGAGAAATCTAATAGAAGTCAATTTAGCAACAGAAGAGAATATCTCACCAAAATCATCTCCCTCTCTCTGGGAGTAGCCCTTGGCTACCAGTCTAGCCTTGTACTTCTCCAATGACCCGTTTGCTCCAAATTTATTCTTGAAGACCCACTTACAACCTATGGCCTTTCTTCCTTTGGGAAAACAAACAAGATCCTAGGTGTTACAAGAGTCTAAAGCCATCATCTCCTCCTGCATGGCTAACTGCCAAGACTCACTATCATTTGTAGAAATAGCTTCCTTGTAGGATCTAGGTTCATCATAGTACTTAATAAAGTATATACACAATGGAAATCTAGCGGGCTATACCTGTCAACTAGATTCTATTGTCTTGTGGATCTCCTCAAGGGTGGAGTAAGAGACTCTACTTGTTCTTCTGCATGATCAGCTGCAACAACTTCTTCTGTAACAATAGACTCATCTTCATCAGAACTACTCAAATCTTCTTCTTCTTCACCCCCCAATCCATCATTCTATTCTTCTTGAGGTGTATCTTGCTGCTCTAAATCAACGTGCACCTTCTTTACCTTTTTTTGTTCTTTTAGCTACTCAGGTTCAAAAATAGCTCTAAGTTCCCTAAAAATAACATCTCTAGAAAAGATAATCTTGCAAGTTAGTGGATTCCAAAGCTTATAACCTTTGACATTATCACCATATTTAATGAATGTACACTTTTCATCCTTTGGATCTAAATTAGATCACTTTTCCTTAGGCACATGAATAAAAGCCTCACAAGCAAAAACCCTTAAATGTGAAACAAAAGGTTCCTTACCTATCCACACTTCATAAGGTGTTGAATCAAGAGCCTTACAAGGAGATCTATTTATTAAGTAGCAAGAAGTACACACAACCTCTTACCAAAAGCATTTACCCAACTCTACATCACTAAGCATACTTCTGGCCCTTTCCATAATTGTTTAGTTCATCCTTTCTGCAACACCATTCTGCTATGGTGTATATGAAGTTGTCTTTTGTTTGATTATATCTGCATTCTTGCAAAACTCATCAAATTCCTTAGAGCAATATTCTCCTCCATTGTTAGACCTTAATATTTTTATCTTTAAACCTGATTGGTTCTCTACTAAGACTTTGAATTCCTTAAACTTAGTGAAAACTTTAGATTTATGTTTCATAAAATAAATCCATGTATATATGGATACATCATCAATGAAGGTGACAAAATATCGAGACTTTCTGATAGAATCACTATCCACAAGACCAAACACATTCGTATGAATAATTTCTAACTTCTCTTTTGCTCTATTGCTTCTTGAAGGAAATGATTTTTTGTTTTGTTTACCAAACACACAATGCTAACAAAAATCAAAGTGCTCATCAGAATAGGAGAAACCATCCAACAAATTTTTATTCTTAATAGTTTTTAATACATTATTACTTGTGTGGCCCAATCTATAGTGCCACAACATACAAATGTTTTCAGAAGCCTCAGAAACATAAGAGGCATTATAAACTGTAGTGGCTTCAAGCTTGAACAAGCTTCTAAATTTCTTCCCCTTTGCTACCACCAAGTTCTCTCTCACTGATCTGTAGACATGCTTGTCAAATGTCACATGCATTCCCAAATCATTCAACTTCAAAACTAAAATCAGATTTCTAGCTAATCTAGGAACATGCAAAACACTAGGGAGGGTTTTAATCCTCCCATCATTAAAACACAACAATACCTTTCCTTTCCTGACAATTGGATATGAAAAGTTGTCACCAAGGTAGATATTACCTCCATCATATTCTTCATATGAGGAGAACCATTCCTTATGCGGGGTCATATGAAATGAGCATCCTGAGTCAACCAACCAGTGATCATTAGAAACAAGATTACATGCAGAAAGCAAAACTTCTTCACCTGCATTCGAGGACTTATCCAAAGCACTCTCCCACTATTTCTTAGGATTTCTGCACTCCTTCTTCACATGTCCCCTTTTATCGTAGTTCCAACACTTAAATCTATTCCTTTTACCAGGAGTCTTAGACTGGCCCTTAGACTTGTCCTTAGCCCCTTTCTAATCTCCTTTAGGTCCCCTTTCCTTAGACCTTCCCCTAATATTGAGAGCATCCCCTGAACTATCTAAACTCTTCTTCCTTAATTCCTGTGACAGTAGCACTGAAACAAGAGAATCCAACTTTGGATGCACAAGGTTAACAGTGATAGCAAGGGTAACATTCTCCCAAGATTTAGGTAAAGAACAAAGAATTAAGATACATTTATCTTCCTGACTAACCTCATCATCTACTGAATCAAGCTGACTCAATAACAAATTAAAAGAATTTAAATGCTTTGCAACTGATTGACCTTCTCGCATTTTCATGGAAAATAATTTTTTTAAAAATAAAGTTTATTTACCATACTCTTGGCTTGATAGATCTCACCCAACTGATTCCACAACTTGTGTGCAGTCTCCTCCTTTGTGACATTCAATAAGACAGAGTCTGAAAGACACAACTAGATGGTTCCCCATGCCTTCTTATCCAGTCTATCCCACTCATCTTGAGAGACATCGTAAGGTTTCTTCTCTTTTTGAATAGCCAACCATTGGTTTCTTTCTTCCAACAAATATTCTATTTTCAGCTTCCACAACTCATACCCCATTCCGTTGAACTTCTCAATGTCTAATCGAGAGGTTGATGCAACACTAGAACCAGCCATAATAACAACACAAGATCTGCAAAACAAACACAACCAAATCTCCCACTATAGCTACAACTTCCACACTACCACCCAAGAGTCCAAGCTAGCCAGGCTTTGATACCAAATGTTAGAAATGAAAGCAACACTACTTCAATGGAAATATGATTCAATATAAATTTCAGCAATCTTTAAGTGTGCTTTAACAATGGAGATTGTAACAAAATATAAAACCCACTATAGAAAAGATGTCAAACATGAAGAACTCAACACAATTACATAGTATTTATGTGGAGAAAACCCTTTTGGGTAAAAAACTCCACCAGGAAAGAGGCACAAGTTTGTATTAATCTCAACAAGATTGTACAGTACATCAACTACACAACTCTCTCCACAAGTCTTCAATCCGATAGCATTCCGGCAACACCTGAGTACCTAAAATCTATATTGCAGCAACAAATACATGGAAAACATTTATAGAAACATTTTCCAACTCATCCTAGGCATTCACCTTCTGCCTTCTAAGATTCTTCAACCTATAAACATTAATTACCATCTTACAAGCATCTTACACTTGTCCAAAAACAACCATGCAAAGGTTGGGGGCCCAAGACTAAATCTGGCCTCTTACAACATCTTATGACACATCATAACCATCATAGATTCCACAAAATAGTATCTTTCCAAGATAGGAACCTTGGGCTAAATATAACAAATATATAACTAACATATCCATCATATGCGTCATAGAATCTTAGAATCTTATGACAACTTGCATATGTCATAGATTCACTTACCAAACATTATGACAGTTGTCATACATACCAAAAATAGTAGATTCCTAAAGGGAGCATGCCTACCCTCATTTACTTTGAGTTTTTACATTTGCGAATAGTAAAAGTCACTCTGTAATTACCTCTGGTTACTCTAAAATTACCCTTGCCAGTGAAACTAGTACATCTCCTCATGGATAATTACAAATTACATATAATAAATGGAATAAATACAATATTGGGATATACAAGGTTAATGGTACCTTATCCGAACAACCTCCACCAAAGAATCTCTCTTAGCTCAAGGGATTCCTTGGCCTATGTGGATATTACCACCATTTCGTGAGGGTTTTTTCATAGTTAGCTTTCCCCCTTACAGACTTGACTTAGAAGGATACTTTTGGTTGGTCAAGTGGTGCTCAGGAGTGCTTTGATAGGTTCAAGGAATTGATGAGTACCTATCCTATGTTGGCCATTCTAGATTTTAGCAAGCCTTTTTAGCTTTAGTGTGATGCCTCTGGGGAAGGCATTGGTGTGGTTTTGATGTAGGATAAACACCCCATCACATTTGAGAGTAGGAAGTTGAGGGGTGTGGAGAAGATCTACAATATATATGACAAGGAGATATTAGCCATCATGCACACATTGGCTAAGTTCAGGTAGTACCTAGTAGGGAGTAAGTTTGTGGTTAAAATTGATCATAATAGTTTGAAACATTTCCTTGGCCAGAAAGATCTTAATGACATGCAACAAAAGTGGGTCAGCAAACTTCAGGCCTATGACTTCAACATTGTCTACGTCAAAGAAAATAAAAATATAGTTGCTGACACCTTGTCTAGGAGACCTCATTTGTGTGCATTGGGTGCTATTACAAAGGATTGGAGAGAGTTGATATCTGCAGAGTATGCAAAAGACAAATGGGCTTCTAGGATCAGTGATGGCACTATCAGAGATGACAGGCATTCAGTGGTAAATTCAAAGAAGACATGTATTCTGCGATAAATAACTTGATCATTTACAAGGGAAAAATTCTTCTAGTGCTAGGATCAAAGATGAAGCATAAGGTTTTGAGATCTTTCCACGATTTGCCTATGGCTGGTCATCCTAGTTACTTCAAAACATACAGGTAGGTGAGAGAGTGTTTCACTTGGAAGGGCCTCAAGACCGAAGTATTGAAATATGTGAAGGAGTGCGCAACATGTTAATAGAATAAGCAAGAGAACTCTTTTCCAAGAGGGTTACTGCAGCCCCTACCCATTCTTGAGAGGAAATGGAACATATCGATGGACTTTATCACGGGGCTGCCCAAGGTCTAAGGCTGGGATTGCATCTTTGTGGTGGTGGATAGATTGATGAAGTTTGCACACTTCTTTGCCATTCCAACCACCTACACTACAACTCAGGTTGTAGAATTATTTTTTAGAGAGGTATTCCATCTTCATGGGTTGCCACGGAGCATAATGAATGACAGGGACAATAGGTTTCTAAGTAATTTTTGGTAGGAGCTCTTTAGGCTGACTGGGACAAAGCTCACCTCTAGCACTATCTACCACCCACAGACAAATGGTCAAATAGAAATAGTCAATAAATGGGTGGAAGGATACCTCCATAATTATATAGCAAGGTAGTAAAAGGCGTGGGTGAAGTGGTTACATTTGGGTGGGTACTGCTACAATACCACTTATCACATGACCATTTAGAAGTCATCATTCATGGCTATATACGATTATGAGGCACCAAGCTTTGTGGATTTGTTATTCGGTGAAAGCAGAGTACCTAAGGCCAAAGACCTTCTATAGGAAAATCATGATATTATGAAGTCTTTAAGGGAAAACATTCAAAAGGTGTAGAATCAATAGAAACAGTATGTAGACCAACATAGGACTGAAAGCTCTTTTGAGGTTGATGATATGGTGTATTTGATGCTGCAGCCCTATAGATAGTCCACTTTAAAGAAGAGTGGAGTAGAGAATCTTAAGCCATGTTACTATGGGCCCTTTAAGATCTCCAAGAAAGTTGGAGAAGTGGCTTATGAGTTGGAGTTGCTAGCAGGTAGTAGGGTACATAAGGCATTTCATGTGTCTCACCTCAAGAAGGTGCTACGACACAATGTGACACCTTCTACTGAGTTACCTCCTCTTGATGAAGAGAGGAAGTTGATCTTAGTACCCGAGGCCATTATTGATACTAGAGAATGTACCTTGTGGAGGAGGATCATCAAGGAATATCTAGTCAAATGGAAAAACTTGCTAGTTGAGGATGCTACTTGAGAGAGAGAGAGCAGATTTTATCACATCCTAATCTAAGATTGCTTAAGGAAGACAATCTTGGGGAGGGTGGACTGTAATGTCCCCTTTCTCTATACAGAGTTAGTTTATCACTGGGTTCCCATAGACTAACTAGCCTGGTTAGGGAACCATGGTTAGCTGAGCCTTGGGATGAGTTAATCAGTTGTGTGGATGTTGGATTGGGTTCAGTTGGTGCAGTTGGCACTTTCAGTGATGGTTTGGGTGCTTTGTGCCAGATTTGCTATTTTTAGAAAATTAGGGTTTTGTGCCATTCCAAGATTCTTAGTGCTGGAGTGGGTGCATCTCGACGAGACCTTTCTAACAAGCTATAGAACACTGGATTTCAAGTTTATCTTGGTCTTCATTTTAATGTCTGAAGATTAATTAAGTCATTTAAATTGGGACTTTAGAAATATTAAAGTAAGTGACATAAGTGAATAAATAAATTAAAATGTCACTTAATAAGTTGGGAACCCATCTTGGAGGGTAATCAAGTTATTTAAAATAAAACATTTCCCTCCCAAAAGCATCAATCCTCTTGGAGGAGGATAAAAAGTGAAAATGAGTTCTCATTTCATTATGCATTGATATTGGAAAGATGGTTTTTTCTCTGCTAGGGTTTTGAGAGGGTTTGAAGATATTTGAACCTAGAGGGCTATTGGGAATGAAAAATCCCTTCGGTGATAGCATTCTACAGATGTGCAATACCATCCAAAGGTGCTATTGAGGTAGACACATTCAATATTTGTAATTGTGCTACAATGGAGTTCATGTTAATGAGGGTTTGAGGATTTACATGATACATTCTTGCATATTTTGGTGTTCATCATATGAAGATTTTAAGGCCAACATAAGAACCTCACCATAATGCATATTTGAGAAATGATTGAAGTTAGTTTGGGACTGTTATTCCATTTTCTTGCTGGTCATACCATCTAGGATAGTCGTACCATTGAAGGGGTGCATTTGTGGTGTTTTTGCTCAAGTTTATTGACTCCATTTTGGGCATTGAGGAAAAGAGGGAGTGTGTAGGGGTTTCTAGTTGGTTGTAGACATGATTTGGAGCATTTATTCATTATGTACTTTCAACCTGGCTGTACCAGCTTGCCTAAAAGTGACATGGGGTCTTCTAGGACTCATTCTTCATTGATTGTAGCCACTCATCTTCTCTTTTTGTGGGCGTCTAGGGCCTCTAAGGCTGTTATTATCATCTGTATGCACAATACTCTCATTTCTTGGCGAGTTGGAGGTGTTCTACACTACACAGTTTGCTGGTCCAGCTACAACACATGTATGAAGTTGCATATTTTGATATGGGTATGTGTTAGTAATTCATATTTGGTGATTTTATGATCTGGGTATCTAATATTTTGTTCATAACTATTGTACTTTTTCTAGGTTTTCATTACATGCTCTATATTACATTGTTTCTAGCAAACACATCTCAAGAAAATGAAAACCCCCTTCTGCATCTTCTGTTTAGTATGAAAGATCACTCAAAAAATTAATAAATAACACTATTAAGATTAAATAAAGAGCCAATAGGTACAACACATTACACACACCAAGTTGGCACATATCATCAACATATGTCCTGGGAACAACTAGGCATCCAGAACTATCTCTATCACAAAGTTGTCATTTAAAAACTAAGATTGCGAACTTCCAAAACACCTAAACTTCATGTCAATGCACTAATACACTATTGTGAACATATCCTCAAAACTACATAGCCACATCTATCAATGTAGAGGAATGTGGAGCATTCCAAAGAGTCTTCATCATCACTTTATTCTGCCAGTGCACAAACCAAAACTCTGTCACTCATAACTTTCACTGCAGAGGGACAAATGACCTGAAACTTTGGATTTAGCACCTTTGCATCATATTGAACTTAACTTCTAAACCACATGACCATATCTTCAAATGCGAAAGAATGTGGAGCATTTTACCAAACAATCTTCGAGACAACTCTCTGTGGCAGAAACCTTCACCAACTTCCCGAGGCCAAAACCTTCGTATAACAACACATGCATCCTTAGAAACAATAGGAAGATACAACATGCTACATGCTATCAATAACATCTTCTCATCCTCAGCATAGCTTAATGTATCATCATTCATCTTAGTGCTTCTAATTCCCATCTTAATATTTCATCATTCATCTTTCATTATTCATATTATCATTTCTAATTCCCATCTTAATATCTCATCATGAAATCATCTTTGTTGACCACAAGCATGCTCAAAACAACTTGACTTGATACTTGATCAGGGCATGAAATCCAACCATGAACATCAAGAACATCACTTAATATCAACAACCCTGAACATCAACATCACCACTGTATCTCACTGCATCTCTATATGTCACTAGTATATCATCATCATTGAACTGAGTGCTTACCTCACTATAAGTGTTGACATCAATTAAAACAAAATTACAACACATATTTCCAACAATCTCCCCCTTTATCATTGATGGCAACACATACTCCCCCTAGATGTACATTTCTTTCTCTCCTCCTTTGACGTGAAGGACAAATGGCAACTACTTCTTTTCCTAGTGCACAAACTCTCTTCCTAAGGTGCTCTCTCTCTTTCTCTCCCTTCTTCATGTCTTCCTCTGTCAGCAACCACAACTACTTGCTCCCCCTGAGAGGTAGCCACCATCAGTCCAGGAAAAGATATAGCATGAACTCCCCATGAATAGATGCCACACTACGCATCTAGCAAGAAGGAGGGGCAATCACCCCTAACCTCTGTCAGAGATCTTCAAAATTATCCCTTGCAATAGCCTTTGTGAAAATATCTACAATATGGTTCTTTGTTGGAACATATTCCAACTTTACTTCCTTATCTGCAACCTTCTCTCTCAAAAAGTGATACCTAATTGCTATATGCTTGGTTCTAGAATGCATCACTAGATTGTTGGAAATATTGATAGTGCTTGTATTATCACACAAAATAGGAATAGGTTCATCATACAATACCTTGATATCCTTCAAGATTTGCTTCATCCACAACAGTTTTATATAGTAGGATGCTGCAACAATATACTCTAACTCTACAGTTGATAAGGATGCTTAATATTGATTCTTGCTCTGCCATGAAACTAATCTACTTCCTAAAAAGAAAGCACCACCACTTGTACTTCTTCTATCATCAACACAACCAGCCCAATCAGCATGAGTGTAGGAACTCAAATCAAATTCATTACCTCTTAGATACCATAAGCCATAATCTAGAGTTCCCTTCAAGTCTTTGAATTTTTTTTCACTGCCTTCACATGTGTTTTCTTGGGATTAGCTTGATATTTGGCAACCACACATACTCCATGCATAATATCAGGTCTAGAAGTAGTCAAGTACAACAATCCTCCAATCATAGATCTATAGGAAGTCTAATCAACCTCTGGAACTCATCATCTTTGCTCAAGTGACAACTAGTAACCATAAGAGTACTTACTAGTTTAAAGTCCTCCATACCAAATTTCTTCAACATTTATTTAACATACTTGGCTTGAGAAATAAAGATACCATCATCTAGCTAAGCAATTTGAAGTCCAAGGAAGAAAGACATCTCAAACTCTTTTTGCATCTACTCTGCAAGCCTTTCACACATATCATCATCTCCACCAAAGATGATGTCATCAACATATACTGCAGCTATCAATATCATGTCTCCTTCTTCCTTGATGTAAAGATTGCTATCTATAGTACCTTTCTTGAAGCTTTGCTGAAGTAAGTTCTTATCCAACCTAGCATACCAAGCCCTAGATGCTTACTTGAGACCATACAAAGCTTTCTTGAGTTTGCACACCATGTCTGGATCTTATGATATTTGGAAACCATCTAGTTGCTCAATGTAAACCTCTTCCTCTAGATCACCATTCAAAAATGTTGACTTGACATCCATCTAATAAACCTTAAGGTTTTTGTGAGCAACAAGAGAAAGAAACATCTTGATTGCCTCCATCCTAGCTACCGGAGCAAAAGTTTCCTCAAAATCAATGCCTTCAACTTGAGAATAGTCCTTACACACCAATCTTTTTTTGTTCCTCACAACTTCACCATCTTCATTCAGCTTGTTCCGGAACACCCACTTTTTTCCCTATAACATTCTTATTGGATGGTCTGGGAACCAATTCCCAAGTCTAATTTTTACTTATCTAATTCAATTCTTCTTACATTGCTTCTATCCAACCATCATCTTTGATAGCATCAGCAAATGTTTTAGGCTCTACCCTTGATAATAAACATAAGTTTACTTGATCATGTGCCTTAGAAAACCTTCCCCTAGTCTGTACACCTTCATTCTTATCTCCAATGATTTGATTTGTTGAATGGTTCTTCTGAACATACTTTGTTGGAGTCTTAGGTATGTGCTTTGGTCCTTGTTCCTTTTCCTCTTTCTCTTCTTCTTCTTGATCTTCAATGTATGGAAGGATATCAAATCTAGAACCTCTGATTCTTGTGAGATATGATACAAATCTTCATCTACATTGACATTTGTGCTTTCAATCATATTTCTCAATGTCTTGTTGTAGCATCTATAGGCCTTGCTTCTGGTTGAGTAACCAAGAAAGATCCCTTCATCACTTCTTGAATCAAACTTTCCTAGGTCTTCTTCATCTCTTTTGATATAACATTTTCTGCCAAAGATCCTAAAGTATCTGATAGTGGAAGCTCTTCCATACCATAGCCCATAAGAAGTCTTAGTGCTATTGACCCTCAATTGTACTCTGTTGGTTAAATAGACAGTAGTGTGAACTGCTTCCTTCCAGGACATGTCAGGTAGATCTACATCTTTTAACATTGCCCTAGCCATCTCTTGCACATTACTATTTTTCTTTTCCACTACCCTATTTTGCTGAGGGGTCTTAGGAGCTGACATATGTCTCCTAATACCATGATCTTTATAAAACTTTTCAAATTCATTTGAAGTAAACTCACATCCTCTATCAAACCTTAAACATTTGATCTTAGTATCCATTTCATTCTCAACCATGGTTTTGAAATACTTAAACTTATCAAGGGAATCTAATTTTTCTCTTGAGAAAGTAACCCAAGTCATTCTAGAATAATCATCAATGAGCAACATAAAATACCTTTCACCTTGTTGACTCTTTACTCTTGTAGGGCCACATAGGTTAGTGTGAATCAACTCCACTGGCATTGAAGAAGAATACTCCTTTCTCTTGAAAATTGTCTTTGTCTGCTTTCCCATTTGGCATTCCTTGCATAATGTGTTTACAGGCTTGGTTATCTTGGGCATATCTCTCACCATATGAATAGAGCTGGTTTTTACCATATTGTCAAATTTGGTGTGTCCCATTCATTTGTGCCATAGCCAACACTCACTGGATTGAGCTTATAAGCATGTTCTTTCATTTACCTCCTTCAGATGATAGATATCACTATATGACTTAACACCTTCTACAACTAATTTTCCAGACTCTGCCTTCCTAATTTCACAACCTTTAGCATGCAATGTAAGATTTTACCATTTACTGCACATCTGACTAACACTGATAAGATTATGCTTTAGTCCCTTGACATAGAGGACATCCTCAATCTTGTTCTTCCCATCAATAGTCATAGCACGCTTTCCATAGATTTGTGTTGACTCATCACCACCAAACTTGACAGTGCCACCATTCCACTTCTCAAGGATGATAAACTTCTTCTTATCACCAGTCATATGATAAGAGAAACCACTATCAATGAACCAATCCTTGGCTTATTCTCTTGCATGAAAGGTAGTCCATACAACCACTGATCTATCATTGTTTTGGTCATCTTGCAAGGCATCAGTCTTTTCACATTTTCCAACATCATCATTTTTGTCACCAAAATTCAAGGCCATAAGAGTGTTTCATCATTTGAATCATCGTGATCCTCATCTTTTGAAGAACAACTACTCTCTATGGAATACAAGCTCCTTTTGAACTTGCATTTCTTGTTACCACCCCTTGATTCTTTAAAAGGACATTTAGAAGCAAAGTGTCAAATCTTTCCACAGTTGAAACATTTAAAAGGTAACTTACCTCTATATTTGCCTATGCCTTTCTTCAAGGTTCTTACAAAGTTTGATTCTACCTCATCAAGATCATCATCTTGATCAACTACTTCATCTTCTATCTTCTTACTTGCTTTGAATGTTGCTTCCTTCTTTGGAGCACCTTTGTTAAATTCTCTCATTTCAAAGGCTGTGAGTGAGCCAAACAATTGATCTACTGTATATTTATCCCAATCCTAATCTTCCTCAATAGAAAAAACCTAATGACTATAAGATTAGAAAGATATCTCTGAACCTTCTTCACAATCTCATCTTCCTTCACTTATCCACCAATAACTCTGATGCCATTAACTGTTTCATCCACCCAAAGCATGTAATTGGCAATGTCTTCTTCTTTTGACATCATCAATGTCTCAAATTTGCTCTTAAAGATTTGCATCTTGGCTTGTTTCACCTTACCATCTCCTTCATAAATGCTCTCAAGTTTTACCTAGAGATCCTTAGTTGATTTGCAACCCATTATCTTCACAAGTTCTGAATCAGCTAGCCCACTCATGATAGCACTTTTTTCCATGGCATTGTTCTCATATAACTTAATCTCATCTATATTTGTAGGATCACTACCATGAGCAATATAGCCCTTCTTGAGTGATTGCCAAATGCCATACCCTAGAGAAGATAGATAGTTTTCCATCCTTAGCTTCCAAAAGGAATAATTTGTTCCATCAAACATGGGTACCTTTAGAGAACCATTACAAGCCATCCTGAACCTTCCTCAAGTGGTTAAGCTTCTTATGAGTAACTTGGCTCTAATTTTAATTATTGAACACACCAGGATATTGAGAGGGGGCTGAATCAGTATCTAAATAAACTTTAAATCCTCTGGAGCAGATTAACACTTAAGCAATAGAGTATCAACATAAACATGAAAGATCAATACAATGGACATCAACACAAAACATTAGATATACATGGAAAACCCAAGAAGGGAAAAACCACAATGAGGATTAACTCACAATATATGAAACTCAAAATTACAACTTTGTTTTAGTGCTACAACCCAAGGAAGCTACTACTCCCTGCTGACTTTGTTTTAGGGCTACAACCCAAGGAAGCTACTGCTCCCCAAAAATTTGTTTTAGGGTCACTCCAAAGGAAGATACAACTCCTTGTAGATTTTGTTTTAGGGCTACAACCCAAGGAAGCAACTACTCCCTAGACTAAGAACAAACTTAGAAAAGATTTCATTATGACAGTCCTTTTACTACCTGAAAACTGACATTGAAGTTCACACCTTTGATGATTGCAATTCTACTTCTTCTGATGATTAGATTGATTAGGCAGACTCTTCACTTCCCTTCTATCACAAAAATGTCTTCAAGATGAATCTGGACAACTTCTAACACTTATGCTCTTTCTTCCTCAATCGTACATCACTATGCATATGATATTCATACTCTTCTCTTTACACTTTCATATTTTCATTTTCATAATCATTCTTCACCTAGACCAACTAGGTTTATATTATATACATGACATTACATTGATTTCATTACAAGTCAGCCAATACAATAAGAATATTACATTTTACAAGTCAGCCAGAGATCACAACATGAAACATGCATAGGGCAAGCCCTATCATGAACAACACGCTACTCCACAAGAAAAAACATGCCTTACAGATCCCAATACATACTTAGTCTGGTCCTAAACATCCTTCACAACATCATTCTTCAAGGAAGAACATCTACACACTTCACAAATTTGAATTAGGTCACCCTTAAGTAAGAACATGTGAATCTTGTAGCACAACGGTCATTTCAACTTGGCAGTACTCATGAATGATTAAACATTGCTTGTTCTTATTCCAGATGAGTTGACAGGACCTATACACCATCTCCAAACATTCCTTGAACTCTACACCAAACATCATTGTGGCACATACATTCAACATTCTTCAGTTGGCCAAACAAAGGTATAGACTAGAAACATCATCATTCCGTACCTTTGCTAGTTCTAGAGAGAGTAGAAAAACATCTTACAGAGCCACTGGAGATAACATGAGATCATCAGGACCATATTCCAATAGTCTATGTACCATTTCATGCCACACCATGTTGGCACACATCATCAGCATATGTCCTGGGAACAACTAGGCATCTGAAACCGTCTGTATCACAACTGTCATTTGAAAACTAAGCTTGCGGACTTCCAAAACACTTAAAGCTCATGTGGCTGTAGTCATACACTATTGTGAATATATCCTCAAAAACTCACATCCATATCTATCAATGCAGAGGAATTCAGAGCATTCCAAACAATCTTTATCATCACTTGATTTTGCCAGTGCATAGACCAAAACCCTATGACTCATAACTTTCACTGCCGAGGGAC
The DNA here is from genome assembly GCA_027924645.1 of Cunninghamia lanceolata. Taxonomy (NCBI): domain Eukaryota; kingdom Viridiplantae; phylum Streptophyta; class Pinopsida; order Cupressales; family Cupressaceae; genus Cunninghamia; species Cunninghamia lanceolata. Next base: position 3,135,041 of record BSBN01001126.1, read on the forward strand.
AAATGATCTGAAACTTTGGATTTAGTTCCTTTACATCATACTAAACTTAACTTTTGAACCATATGACCATAACTTCAAAAGCAGAGGAATGCGGAGCATTTTATCAAATAGTATTCTAGGAAACTCTCTATGGTAGAAACCTTCCCCAACATTTGGAGGCCAAAACCTTCATATAATAGCACATGCATCCTTAGGAATAAAAAGGAGGATCATACAACATGCCACAGGCCATAAAAACATATTATCATCCTCAGCATAGCTTAATGTATCATCATTCATATTAGTGCTTCTAATTCCCATCTTAATATTTCATCATTCATATTTCATTATTCATCTTAGTGCTTCTAATTCCCATCTTAATATTTCATCATGAAATCATCTTTACTAACCACATGCATGCTCAAAACAACTTGAATTGACACTTAATCAAGACATACATCCAACCATGAACATTAGGAACATCACTTAATATCAGTAACCCTCAACATCAACATCACCATTGTATCTCACTACATCTTTGTATCTCACTGATATATCATCATTAGAAATTGAGTGCTAACCTCACTCTAAGTGTTGACATCAATGATAACACATATTGCCAACAAAATGTTGTTGTTCTATAGATAACTTAGTATTAGGAATTTCTTCAATATTTACTTGAGATGGGATAGATGGTGTACCTTCAATTGGAGATGGAAAAGATGAAAATCATTGACGTTGAGATGGAGAATATGGTGTACCTTCAACTTGACATGTAAATGATGGCGTGCCTCCAACTTGAGAAGAGAATGAAGACGTACCTTCAACTTGACCTATGAAAGATGGAGCACCTCCAACTTTGAGATTCAATTTCCTTGTTGAATGGAGGTTTTGCATTCATTGCATTTGTGTCACCAATTCCATCTCTCTTTTAGCTTGATTAGATGATTCATGTTCCTCTTGAATTGGCAATGGTGGCATGTCTTTTTCTATGGTTGACAATCTCCTACTTTCGTGAAGTCACCTCATTCTTTCTCTTTTCTTTTCATTATCAGCTTCATGCTCTTCTGGAGTTAGAGTCTTCTTGTTTCCTTGGCATGATGATGATTTATAAATGCATCATGAATAAGATAGATAAATTAGTCCATCTTGGTACAATAGAGTAAAGTAATCTCATACACAAATCTCAAAATATAATCATATAATTAAAGTGAATAAATGATTATAAATCTAAAAATTTATATTTTCCTAGGGTGGTCCAACTTGAAACACAAAGATCACACACATGTTATATAATAGTAATATTTTACAAATCAAGATTAAGCTAGGATAACATTTGAATTACAAGGTAAGATGACATATATCATACCATTCTTGTACTTCATGGAGTAACTAGCATTCATTGTTCAGATGATATTTAAGAACGTACAATAGCAATGCAAAGGAACTATTCTAACACTTATAATGTCTTTTAGCTCTCTCTATATATAGAAATCAACTTTTCCATACTAATTTTTTAGCATTACATCAATGGCCAAGATATGGTCAACATTTACAAATGGCAATAGGCATAATCTCTAGGTTAATTTCACATTTTCTTAAAAACATATCTTGTCAAACATTTTACTTGATCTTTTCTTGGGTTCTCTTTTAGTACTTTCCTCCTCTATCATATTTTTGTTAAAATAGTGTATGTAGAGAAACCTCCCACTAGCTAGAAAAAAATAAGACAAATGAAAAATGAAACACAAAGATTTTAATCAAGATCAATGAAAGATCTAAAAATGTGACAAGTTAGATTAAAGATGCAACATATTTATTCCTATTTAGGACAAATCCCTTGTCTAATCCTTCTCCCATTCCTAGTCTAATTGGTTGTGAAATCATAATCAAGTGTCAAATTTAGTTTCTTTTTGTAGCTTCACCAAATTTGGTGTCCTTTTGATCTGTACTGCTACTTCATGATGAATGACTCTTTCATTAAATCATGAAAAGGCTATGCACCCACCAGTATCAATACTCTATCTTCCTTAACTATCTAATAACTCCTTGACAAGTCACTATCTATTCAAGACAACCTCATTGTGATTATAATTGTCCTAATAACTATGCCAATGACATGTATGATTATCTTTGAGTTGATGATAGTCTTCCCTACCATATGAATATCCTTTCAAGACCACCTAGATATGTTTATATAGTATCATGGATATCATTTTGCATGGATTTGAGATTAGTTGACTTATCATTTAGTCTTGATTGGCACCTTGTGTATCATTTTCTATTCTACCCATAGGTGAGAGGTCATAACTATTCCTAGGGTTATACAATAGCTATTACGGTATAATTTAGTCTTTAGGCTGATATGCTAGTTATTCCAAGTGACTATTCTCAAGTGACAATCCTTAGCTTAATTTTAGCATGATGATAATTCATTGACTAACATGATTTCCCTTAGTATCCTTCTAATTGTTTATGTTAGTGTTTGAATCAAGATAATAGCAAAGTGTGATTACACATCTACTCCATAGTGAAAGTGTTTCAATCAACTTGCTCTAGTTTAGGATTATCCTTGAATGTTGATAAGGCTCCCTTCATAAATATATACCAATACTATCTTTATGATTTCCTTCCCATGGTGATATGGCTTGTTGTCATAGATTGTTATCTCAAATAAATATAAAATTTCACTTTCTCATGATAATTTAACTTGTCAAAATGATAATCCTCTCACTTCCCTCATGATTTTCCTATACCATGGGATTTCATGCTTTAACATAATCATAAAGTGAATTAAACAAATACATAGAGAACATTACTTAGATTTCAAGATTCAAGTTGCCCAATCCTAAAAAAATTGATCTTTTTGGCAAGTTCCTTCGTATTCAATGTTGAATTCTATATAACTCTAATAGGATTAGTGAAATTTATGAAAAAACAAACATATATCATCAAATTCAATCTAAATACAAGAAAATTAGCATTGAAACAATATGAAACATGAAACTATTAGTTTAAATAATCAAATTTTGTCTTAAAACATTCAATTTTGATGTAGGAGCATCCCTGGTTCAAGAGTAATCTTGCATCAACCAAAAACATTTTGCATTTCAGTTTGTTTGCATTTCAATTCTTCCCTTTTCCTATTCAGTTCAGGTAGTTTAGTCAGTAGCAGTTCTCGGCTTGTGGTCCGGTTTTGGCATTTCACACCTTGCGGATCTGGACTTAGCATCTACATTCATTCATCTACATCATATCAAGAATTCAGAGCATTTGGATCAGATACTGGAAATATATCACTATCAGAAGATCATTTGTTTTCTCAGAACAGAGCATTCTAACAGTTCCTGATAATCAGCTGAAGGAGAAGGCTTGCGGATCGTTCCTTGACTAGTGGGTCTCAATGACACATCATCCAATGTCTTGTGGTTCATGGCTAACCTTCCCTAAGGGTTCGCGCATTATTTCATTCATTTGAGGAAGTGTTCTACGCATTTAGGTCTGACCTATTTGTGAACACGTTACAACTCTTCATTGGAGTTTGTGACCTTCCTTAGCCAATGCGGAGGAATCTATTGGTCTGAAAATGATATATATTGATGTGATAGATCCTTAGGAAAGTAGCTATTAACATAAGACAAATCTGATAGTTTAGATTTTGTGCGAAAGAGCTTCAAAGCTTTATCTTACGCATGTATGTATTCAGGCCTTGGAGCCCTAGTTGTAAGCCTGCATGTTGCCGACCAGATTGTATTTGAATTCTATGATATACTGAATGACTAAATTTGTATTTGTTCCATTTTCTTGAGTTGTTTCCATTGTGTTTACTCTTGTTGCATGGTCCAGATAGTTCATTCTATGAACCCTCCTATCGTGACTGCACCAAGTGGTATCGGAGCGAAAGTTTGAATCCTTGGAGAGTGAAAGTTTGATTCTTTGGAGTAAATTGGCAAAGGGGATTCCTTAAGATCTTGTTGTAAATAGATCACTGATCCGAGGTAGGTTACTGGTGCGCAACTGATCACCGATTAAGAGGTAGTTGTCGCTTGTAGCCCGATCGCTTAATTTGAGGCAGTTTGTACTTGATCCTAGGAAGATGCCACCGTGAAGAGTTCCTCCTATTGGTACAATGGCTAATAGAATGGTTGATATGATGGAATTGATGAGAACAATGTGAATTCATTTGGATGTTGTTGAGGAAGACATATGAAGAGGATTGACACCGAGACCTAACATTGAAAGCAATGATGAAGAAGAATTTCAATCTGCTGAACAAACTAGCGAAACCCTAGAAGGTAATGAAGAAGAAGAATTAGATCAGATAAAGATGTTGCAAGCTATTTCAAAGATTAGAAAGAGACCTAGAGTTGATGTTCTGAATTATGCTGGTAATTTAAATCCAGAAGAGATGATTGATTGGATAAATGATATGGAAAAATACTTTAAATATGAAGAAATGGAAGATCCAGAGAGAGTGAAATTTGTGAAGACAAAGTTGAAAGGATATGCTACTATATGGTGGAAATAAGTTCAGTTGGAAAGAAACAAAAGAAGAAAAGAAAAGATTACAAAATGGGATCGAATGGTGACAATGTTGAAGAATCAATTTATACCTATTGACTATGAGTTGGAATTGCTGAAAAGATTGCAAAACCTGAGATAAAAGGAGAAATCTGTGAAGGAGTACACTGAAGAATTTCATAGGATCATCATAAGGATAGGACATAGTGAAGCAGGCAAGGAGAAAGTAGTTAGATACATCAATGGACTGAGATTGAACATTCAAGAAGAACTGAGTTTGGTAAGGATGACATCTTTGGAAGAAGCATATCAATTTGCCCTGAAAGTTGAAGAGAAGTTGAATAAGAAGCATGATTATAGATAGAGAGGTAGAGGAGGTAAATTTCAAAGAGGTAGAACATTTTTTGGATATGATAGATCATTTGTGGAGTAGAACAAGTTTGACAGCCCATTGAAGAAGGATGACAGAGATAACAATGCTTACTAGAGAGATGACATAAATTTTTAATCAGAGAGGAAACCCTAATGCATATTGGAATGAAGGATATAGGAGAGAAGGTAGAGGATTTGATAAGAATATATTCAGAGGTACTTGTTTCAAATGTGGAGGTGAAGGACATAGAGCATTTAAATGTAATCGGGGTAGTGCAAGTAAGAAAACAAAAAATAGTGGAAGAGCAGCCTATGTTGAGGAAGAACTTGTTGAATCACCTAGTTCAGTTGGCAATCTAGAGAAAGGAGAATCATTGGTGATGAGAAGAGCACTATTTCAAGTAGAGAGACATGAGGAACCGTCACAAAGGAAGAGTCTATTTAGAACAAGATGCAAATCAGGAGGTAAGTGTTGTAAAGTTGTAATTGATAGTGGTAGTTTAGATAACCTAGTTTCAGAGGAGATGGTGACTAAGCTAAAGTTGGAAAGATTGAAACACCCTAAGCCGTATTATATAGCATGGATTCAGGATGATCATAAGGTACTGGTGAGTGAGCAATGTTTGGTAAAATTTCATATTAGATCTTATCATGATGAAGTCTTGTGTGATGTTATGCCTATGGATGTTTGTCATATCTTGTTGGGTAGACCTTGGCAGTATGATAGAAAAGCTATGCATGATGGGAGAAAGAATACATATACTATAACATCAAATGGGAAAAGAAAATTACTTTGATTCCTTTGGAAGATGATCCTAAAAATGTAGTATGTGGGAATGCTAGAATCTATTTGGTAGATGAAAGGAAATTTTTGGATGGTTTGAAACGAGAAAGTCTATGTTATGCCTTGATTCTTAAGAAGCCTGAAGAGGTGAAGAAAGAGACTGAACCAGAGGAGATAAGAGAGTTGCTGATAGAGTATGAAGACATCATATTAGATAATGTACCTGAAGGATTACCACCTATAAGGAGTATCAGTCATCACATGGATCTTATATCGGGAGCAAGTTTGCCTAACAAAGCAGCACATAGAATGACACCAACAGAGAATGAAGAATTTAATAGACAGATACAAGAATTGTTGAGGAAAGGTTTGATCAGAGAAAGTTTGAGTCCTTGTGTAGTACTTGCAGTACTAGCACCGAAGAAGGATGGAGAATGGAGAATGTGTATTGATTCTAGAGTAATAAACAAGATCATAGTTAAGTATAGATTTCCTTTACCAAGGATGGATGATATTATGGATTGTTTGAGTGGAGCAAGATATTTCACAAAGATAGATTTGAAGAGTGGATACCATCAGATTAGAATTAGAGGAGATGAAGGGAAGACTGCTTTTAAGACAAACAAAGGATTGTATGAGTTGTTAGTGATGCCTTTTAGATTGACAAATGCATTGAGTACTTTCATGAGATTAATGAATGAAGTTCTAAAGAAATTCTTGGGTAAGTTTGTAATTGTATACTTGGATGATATTTTAATTTTTAGTAAGACAAAAGAAGAACATTTGTGGCATATTAGACAAGTTTTGTAGAGGTTGAGAGAAGAGAAATTGCTGATAAACATCAAGAAGTGTAGTTTCATGAAGGAAGAGTTGGTATATTTGGGATTTGTGATTTCTGCGGAAGGATTGAAGATGGACCATGAGAAACTGAGAGCAATTGTTGAATGGCCTACACCGGAAAGCATCAGAGAGGTTAGATCATTTCATGGATTGGCTAGTTTCTACCAGAAATTCATCAGAAATTTCAGTTCAGTTTGTAACACTATGACATAGACAATGAGAGGTGACAGAAAAGATTTTAAATGTTTTGAGTTGTTAAAGTAGAAAGTGATAGAACAACCTATTTTGGCATTACCAGATTTCAATAAGGCATTTCAAGTTGATTGTGATGCAAGTGGAAATGCAATTGGAGTAGTGTTAAGTCAAGAAGGTAGACCTGTAGATTATTTCAGTGAGAAGTTGAATGATGCAAGGAGAAGATATTCAGTTTACGATCAAGAGTTCTATGCCATTATTCAAGCCTTGAAGAAGTGGAGACATTACTTGTTGCCTAAGGAATTTATGTTGTATACAGATCATCAAGCTTTGTAATATTTGAATAGTCAAGGTAAGTTGAATTAGAGACATATGAGATGGGTAGAGTTCATGCAGAGTTATACTTTTGTGTTGAAGCATAGGAGTGGTAAATCAAACAAAGTTGCTGATGCATTGAGTAGAAGAAGGAACTTGTTGACAAAGATGAGAGTTGAAGTGTTGGGTTTTGATGAATTGAAAAATATGTATGAGGGAGAGACTAATTTTGCCAAACCTTGGAAAGCATGTAAGGAACCTATTGTGACAAATAGAAGTAAGTGGTTGGACTATTTCATTCAAGAAGATATGTTGTTCAAAGGAAGTCAGTTGTGCACACCTAGAATTTCAATGAGAGATAATTTGATCAAACAAAAACATAGTGGTGGATTAGCAGGACATTTTGGCATTGATAAGATAGTGGCTTTGGTAAGTGAAAATTACTTTTGGCCTTCGATACAAAAGGATGTTCAGAGATTTGTGTAGAGTTGTAGAGTTTGTCAAGTAGCAAAAGGGAGTAGTCAGAACACGGGAGTGTATAAACCTTTGACAATACCAGAGAGACCTTGGGATGACATAAGCATGGATTTTGTAATGGGATTACCTAAGACACAAAGAGGACAAAATTCAATATTTGTAGTGGTTGACAAATTTTCAAAGATGTCTCATTTCATACCTTGTAAAAAGACAACTGATGCAGTGCATGTAGCTGACTTAGTTTTCAAGGAGCTTGTGAGATTGCATGGATTACTTAAGAGTGTAGTTTCAGATAGAGATACAAAGTTTGTTAGATACTTTTGGAGGACACTTTGGAAGAAGATGAAGATAGATTTGAAGTTCAATTCTACTTTTCATCCACAGACAAATGGATAAACAGAGGTAGTGAATAGGAGTTTGGGAAACTTGTTGAGATGTTTGGTTGGAGAGAAAGTCAGAAGTTGGGACTTGATTCTTTCACAAGCAGAGTTTGCATACAATAATTTAGTAAATAGGAGTACCAAAAGAACACCTTTTGAGATTGTTATTGAAGTGAATCCTAGAGGAGTTGCAGAATTGAGAGATATTAGTACAGAGGAAAAGAGGAGTACAGAAGCAGAGGAATTTGTAGATCATATGAGGACAGTGCATAATCAGGTGAAGAAACATTTGGAAGATATGAATAGTAAGTACAAAGAGAAGGCTGATGAGAAGAGAAGACATAAGGAATTTGAAGTTGGAGATGAAGTGATGGTGTACTTGAGAAAAGAAAGATTTCCAGTTGGGACATATAACAAGTTGAAGATGAATAAGTTTGGACCTTGTAGGATACTCAGAAAATTTGATTTAGGAAATGCATATGAAGTGGAATTACCAGAGACATTTGGTATTTCACCTATTTTCAACATTGCAGATCTTTATCAGTATCATGAAGAAAAGTTTAGTGACAACATGGAAGAAGACTTGAAGAAGTAGTTACCACAAAAGCACCAAAACAGATTGTAGACATTTTGGACATCAGAGTTGGACGCATCACTAGAGGTAGATAATACAAAGAATATCTTGTGAAGTGGAAAGACAGACTAGAAGAAGACTCATCTTGGATATCTTAGGTTGAGGTGGACCATCTTGGTTCTCCCCTAGCCCCAGCAAAGTGAGGGACTCACTTTTTCAATAACCCCAGATGTCTGATGTAGGAGCATTCCTGGTTCAAGAGCAATCTTGCATCAACCAAAAATATTTTGCATTTCAGTTCTTTCTTTTTCCTATTCAGTTCAGGTAGTTCAATCAATAGTAGTTCTCAGCTTGTGGTCTAATTTTGGCATTTCACACCTTGTGGATCTGGACTTAGCATCTACATTCATTCATCTACATCATATCAAGAATTTAGAGCATTTGGATTAGTTATCAGAAAGATATCGCTATTAGAAGATCATCTATTTTCTCAGAGTAGAGCATTCTAACAGTTCCTGATAATCAGCTGAAGGAGAAGGCTTGCAGATCATTCCTTGATTTATGGGTCTCAATGACACATCATCCAATGTCTTGTGGTTCATGGACAACCTTCCCCAAGGGTCTGCACATTGTTTCATTCATTTGAGGAAGTGTTCTATGCATTTAGGCCTGACCTATTTGTGAACATGTTACAACTCTTCATTGGAGTTTGTGACCTTCCTTAGCCGACGCAGAGGAATCTATTGGTCCTAAAATGATATATATTGATGTAATATATCCTTAGGAAAGTAGCTATTAACATAAGACAAATCTGATAGTTTAGATTTTGTGTGAAAGAGCTTCAAAGCTTTATCTTGCGCATGTATGTATTCAGGCCTTGGAGCTCTAGTTGTAAGCCCACATGTTACTGGCTAGATTGTATTTGAATTCTATGATATATTGAATGACTGAATCTGCATTTGTTCCATTTTCTTGAGTTGTTTTCATTGTGTTTACTCTTGTTGTACGGTCTGGATAGTTCATTATGTGAACCCTCCTACCATGACTGCACCAAGTTTACTTCTTATACATTGAAAAACCAAAAAAAGGTGGTGGATTAAACAAACAATGATTGTCAAAATTTCAACACCATAAAAAAGCATTTTCTTGTCCAATTGTGCATGAAAAGTAGGGAATAATAGAGTAGGTAGGTTTGAATCATAGATCCCACATGCTTTTTGTCTTTTTTTCTTGGTTATAATGCAAGCGCATTTTGTCAAGCATGGAAAGTTGAAGTGTTTTCATGCATGGGAAGTTTTAAGTGTTGTCATGCATGGAAAGTTATAAGTGTTTTAAGTGCATGGAAAGTGGGGAGGGAGGTATAGAGGTGAGAGAGAGAGGATAGGAGGTATAGAGGGGAGGGAGAGGGTAGGAGATAGAGAGAGATGAGGTAAAGAGGGGAAGGAGGGAGATGAAGATAGAGAGACTTCTTTTGACATGCAACCCTAAACCCGAGCAAGCCTAAACCCCTAAACTCTAAATAATGCCCCTAGACCCTAAACCAAAACAACCCTAAACCTCTAAACCCTAAATAATGCCCCTAAACCCTAAACCTCTAAACCCTAAATAATACCCTTAAACCCTAACCCCTAACCCATAAACCCTAAACCCAAGCAACCCTAAACCTCTATCTCTCTATCTCTATCATTCCTCTACCTCTCAATCTCTCTCCCTATGTCTCTGGCCATGTCTCTCACTTTCTATCTCCCTATCTCTCCCCTTAGTCTCCTCTATATCTGCCTATCAGTCCTCCCTCTAAACCCTAAACCCTATACCTCTAAACTTTAAGTTGTAACCCCTAAACCATAAACCCTAAACTCTAAATAATGCCTCCAACCTTAACCCCTAACCCCTAAACCCCAAACCCCTAAACCCTAAACCTCTATCTCTCTAGATCTCTCCCATATCTCCCAATCTCTATTGTCCCTCTACCTCTCAATCTCTCTCCCTATGTCTCTAGCCATGTCTCTCACTCTCTATCTCCCAATCTCTCCCCTTAGTCTCCTCTATATCTCCCTATCAGTCCTCTCTCTCCCTCTCTAAACCCTAAACCCTAAATCTCTAAACCCTAACCCCTAAACCAAAAACCCTAAATCCAAGCAACCCTAAACCCCTAAACTCTAAATCCCAAACCCCTAAACCGTAAACCCAAACAACCCTAAACCTTTATCTCTCTATCACTCCCATATCTCCTTATCTCTATTGTCCCTCTACCTCTCAATCTCTCTCCCTATGTCTCTAGACATGTCCCTCACTCTCTATCTCCCTATCTCTCCCCTTTGTCTCCTCTATCTCTCCCAATCTCTATCAGTCCCCTCTCTCTATCTCTCTCTAAACCATAAATCATAAACCCCTAAACCTTGAACCTGAGAAACCCCTAAACCCCTAACCCCTAAACCCTAAATAATTCCCATAAACCCTAATCCCTAAACCCTAAACCCTAAATAATTCCCATAAACCCTAATCCCTAACCCCTAAACCCTAAACCCTACACTTGAGAAACCCTAAACTCATAAACCCTAAATAATGCCCCTAAGCCCTGACCCCTAACCCCTAACCACTAAACGTTAAACCTGAGCAACTCTAAACCTCTATCTTCCTATCTCTACCCTATCTCTCTATCTCTATCATCCCCCCCTCTCTCTCTCCCCCCTAAACCCCTAAACCCTAAACCCGATCAACTCTAAACCTCTATCTCCCTATCTCTCCCTTATCTCCCTATTTGTATCATCCCTCTACCTCTCAATCTCTCTCCCTATCTCTCCGAACATCTCGTTCACTCTCTATCTCCTTATCTCTCCCCTCTGTCTCATCTCTCTCTCTCTCTCTCTATCCCTATATCTCTCCCTCTCCCTTATCAATGAAAGAAATGGAAACAAGAAAATTAGGACTCTCCCTATCTCCCTATCTCTCCCTTCTCTCTCTTCTCCATATCCACCCTCTCTCTCTCTTCCTCCCTCTCCCTCTCCCTTGTTGACAAAGAAAATGGAAACAAGAAAACTAGGACATGCAAAGAGGGACAGGGATATAAATTGGGAGGATGAAATGGAAACAAGATAAAATGAAAGTTCATTGGATGGGAAGAATGATGAGAGGAGAGATGGAAAATAGTAAAATAGGGAAAAATTGGTGGGATCTAAAGGGAAATTGGAAAGGAAAGGGAAAACTAGGAAAGTTAGGAAAGGGAAAACTAGGAGGTAGATAGGTGAGAGAGAGAGAGAGAGAGAGAGAGAGAGAGAGAGAGAGAGAGAGAGAGAGAGAGAGAGAGAGAGAGAGAGAGAGAGAGAGGGTAGGAGGTAGAGAGGGGAGGGAAGTAGAGAGTGAGAGAGAGGGTAGGAGGTAGAGAGGGTAGGGAAGTAGAGAGTGAGAGAGAGGGTAGGAGGTAAAGAGGTGAGAGAGAGAGAGAGAGGAGGGGAGGGAGAGACCTAGAGGGGAGGGAGAGAGAATAATAGAGAGGGGTAAGGAGGGAGGGAGTGAGATGATTTTATTTCACCATAATGTGAGTGCATTATAATGCACTCGTGTTATGCTTTGCTTTGGTAATTTCCAAGCCTTTGGCTTGGATTTGCCTTGGGCTTCCAACCTAAAGGCTTGGACTGTGTTTTGGACATCCAAAGACGTGTTTTTGCAGATTGTAACAAAAATTACATAATTTGGAGCGTGCTTCCCATCAGGTTTGCACGTGTTTCAATGACAAGTCAAAAAAATACCACCATAATCTTAAGCTCTCTCTTGCCTTTCTAACCATATAATTTTTTTCACATTTTGAGTATGTTAAGGATTTCATCTTTAATTTCTTTTGTTAGTGTATTTGTTTTTTTGTCAAAAACCAGTGTGTGGTATTTTTGACTTTTTCTTAACCATTCATCAAAATTCCAAATAAAGTACATTTTTAGAAACTAGACTCCATTCTACACATATTAAAAAAATTATATTTTTGATTAGTTTTCAAAAAGTTTAGGGGGCAACAAGCTCAATTTTATGTTTTTCAGGATGTGTCCACTTTGAAAATTAGTAAAAAATCAATTATTCATGAAAAAATGATCAGAAAAATTAGGGATAAACTACATGGTGAACTAGCTAATTTCTCACCGAAGCGATTTTTGAAATACTAAAAAAAAAGTTAACATTTTAAGGGGAGCACACTAGATGATATGTTATGTTTTTTTGAAAAGAACAAGACCAATTTGTGTGGTCCCCCTTTTTGAACCCCTTAATCTCAACCATTTTTGAAAAAAAATTAGTAGTTTAGAAACTAGATTCGGACCACTACGACTCTTGTTTTTGTTATATCTTCAAATTTTGAGTGTAACTATCGTCAATTTCTCATCCAAGATTAGTCTTTCCTAATTTCAGAAAAAAAGTGGCATCTTAAGACCCCCTTTTGGTCCCCCATCTTTGTGCACTTACCCTAAACATTCTTTCTTCATTGTACCTTGTCACTCAATTGAGTAGAGCAATGTTGATTGCGAGATTTTCCTTGAACTCTTTACATTTCTTACTTTCTTTCAACCAATGTTTATTGACATGCTTTTGACATTTAAAGGTTTTTGTACTACATATTTCCTTACATTTCTCCAAGTCAATTTGTTTAGTTTCTTCATATAATAGCAAATTGAAAATACTTTCAATAGTCATGAAGTTTGCAAAGAATTTGACCACTTATCGACCATATCTCCCTCTTCTTAGGGTCATAATGTTTGGTGCAAGAAACAATGAATAGTTGATTTTGCCTAAAAATTGGAAGAGGATGGCTCAACAAGGCTGTTGTCTCAAATTCTTGCTGCAATTTTATTCCCTTTCTTGATGTATTCATCCAACTCTAACTCTTTGCACGTTGACATGTCTTATCTTAGTTTCGTTGATCCTTGGATATTCAAATACTAACTTCAATGGAGAATTCACCATTTGAAAATGTATGAAATGACTTTTGTTTTATATTGTTGAAAACCTTCTCTTTCACTAATTTTTATGCCAAAGCATCACTATCCCTAAATAAATTTGTAACTTAGATTCTTCTTTAAACCCTAGGACATGCAAGAATTTTTTTTTTGTGTGTTTTAACTATGAAAAAGCTATTGATAAAACTATCATAAACCCTCATAACCCTACTTTATGGGAAAATAATAATTGGTGATTCTTACATGCCTTTGAGAACGAAAATCCATAATAAAAGTATGTAGTAGGAGCTCGAAACTCATTGTTTTACAATTGTAACCATAGACAAAAATAAACAAATCATTAATGACACCCTAAGAGTCTAGACCAATCTAATATTTCGTTAGAAAATTTGCTTTGATACCCTTGAAAATATAGGTGATTTGTATCTATTATATACTTTTTCATCTTATGATGTATGCAAAAATTGTTGTTTCATGCTTACAAATAGTAAAAGATTACCACAAAGAGTTTGTAAACAAAAATAAATTTGCCATATTAACCTCTTCATAATCACCAAAGATTTTAGAAATACTTGCCTTGTGTGGAGCTTGTGGACTAGGAATGGGGTTTTGCAATTTGATGCTTGCAAATGAATCTCAAGGAATTTGCTACAAACACTCACTTGGATGCTGCAAAATCTTCTCCAATTGGGCTTTTCTTCAAATCCATGCTTATCAATGACCAAATATAATATAACAAGCACTTTTATAAAGATAGGAGAGTGCTTTTCTTATTTTTAACTTGCTTTTTCCCTTTTCTCTCTCCTATGCACACCTTTAGACCTCCACAACCAATTTCCCATATGCTTTCACTTTGAAACTTGTTCTCAACACCTCTAGGGTGTAGTTTTATCACTTAATGCAAATTTTCATGTTCAAAATTTGCAATATTCTCAAGGGCACTTATTCCTTATAAGCGCTATTTGGAATCGTTTAAGTGACTTTTGTTCTAATTTGTCAATACCATAGAGAAGTTATACACTTTTTCCATTAATATCTAACAAAAATCCCCATCCATCAGACTTCGATAGATGTCCATACCTTGCTCCAAAGCTCCCATTTTGGCACAGGCAGGGAGGATGCTAGCTCGCTTTACAACTACCATTTTCATTTGCTTGAAAGTTTCTAAAACCTTGTCAATGAATCCAACAAATCTATTTTCTGCATATCCTGCAATAGTGGCATTCCATGAGACCACATTTCTTTGAGGCATTTTGTCAAAAATTTCACGTGCCTTGTATATGCTTACACATTTTGTGTACATGTCTACCAGAACAGTTGGAACTATAACATCTGATAAAATTCCTCTATCCTTTACTTTAATGGATGTCCATGCCCTGTACCAAATCACCCACTTGACACAGGCTGGGAGGGTGCTGGCAAAGGTTTCTAGCTTTACACCAGCTGATTGCATTTGCTTGAAAGTTTCTAAAGCCTTTTCAACAAATTCATTTTGTGAATATCCTGCAATCAGGGGAGTCCATGAGAAGACATTTCTTTGATTCTGTCAAACAGTCACGTGCCTTGTCTACACTTCTACATTTTGCATATCTTGCAATCATCGTATTCCATGAGATGACATCTCTTTGAGGTATTCTGTCAAACAGTTGACATGCCTTGTCTATGCTTGAACATTTTGCATACATTTCTACCAGGGCAGTTGCAACTACAACATCTGAGAAAATTGCTCTATCCTTTATCCTTCGATGGATGTCCATTCACTGTTCCAAAGCTCCTATTTTGGCACAGGCAGGGAGGATCCTGGGAAAGGTTGCGGAGTCTGGCTTTACACCTGCCAATTGCATTTGCTTGAAAGTTTCTAAAGCCTTTTCAACAAATCCATTTTGTGCATATCCTGCGATCATACGCTAGCAAATATAAGTCGATCTAGTTGGAGTCCTATTTGTTGGATATGGTGAAACAGTGCGAGTGCCTGTACACTGCACTAAAACACTTTATGTCATCTACGAAGTGAGTTTGAATTTCGCTTGTTTATGGGCTGGAATTCAATAGCTGACTGACTGTTAACGACGACAAAATAGGGGAACGGAAACGGTATTTGTGAGAGAATGGTTTACACCTGCTTTACACCTACCAATTGCATTTGCTAGCTTTCTACTCATGGCCTACCAAAAGGAGGTTTTTGAGAAACTTTTGGACATTCATGTGATGATAGAGGGTGCTTCATCATAGGGTATACACAAAATGGGTTTGTTGAAAAGGCTTTAGAAACTTCCACCGTGCTGTCCGTTTCCTCCTCGCCTGAATGCTAAAATGGGAGCTTTTGAACAAGGTTGAATGTTGGGTTGAGGTCTTCAAGGAGAGCATCAGAGGTGGGTATTCAAGCCATCATTCATTGACAAGATTGAAACATCATGCCTTGCAACCAGGCCTTTGAGCAGAAATCCAACCCTTGTCTTCATAGTTGGATGCGAGGGGTTTTCAGGTTTCTATTTATCTATCTTCATTTGATAATAGAGAAGAGGGTTTTTCTTCTTCTTTGCTTGGCTGTGATGCTCGTGGTTTTCATCCACTCGTTAATAGGCCGTGTATAACAACATGCTTAGAGTTGAATCTATTGAAAACGTTTTAGAAATTTTCAAAGCAAATGCAATTGGTAATTGTAAAGGAAAACTCATAACCTAGCATGTGTCAAAACAGGAACTTTTGAACAAGAAAAGAAAGATTGTTGGTGGTTAACAGATAGAGAGCTAACGTAGAGTGCTATAAACAGAATGAATCCAGAGAAACTTTCAAGTAGCTGCCATCCTCCTGGACTGTGGCAAAATGCAAGGGTATGTACGTTTGGATTTTTGTGAGATAAGGCTATTGAAGATGCTCTAGTAAATATTCATGCAAAACCTTAGAGTATGTACAAGGCACGTAGGATGTTTGACAGGATGCCTCAAAGATGTCATGTCATGGTATGCAATGATAGCTAAGTATGCTCAGAATGGGTTGACATTATTTTAATTCTATAAATATTATTCCATTGTTCTTGAAGTGGAGCACTATGCCTATATGGTGGACTTCCTTGAATGTGCTGGGCATCTGAATGAAGCATGGGACTTTATCAGAGCAATGCCATTAGAACCTAGTGCCAGTGTGTTGTGTGGAGTGCCTTGGTTGGAGCATGTAGAATCCACATCAATATTGATTGCTATCCTTGAGTATGGGGTGTTGTGTGGCAGAACACCTTTTGGACTTAGAGCCTGACAATGCTGGATGTTATATAATGCACTCAAACATTTATGTTGTAGCCATCAAATATGATGATGTAGTAGAAAAACGAGATTAATGATAAAAGACGGGGATTAAGAAGACTCCTAGATGTAATTGGATTAGAGGCCATAAAATAGTACATGCTTTTTTTTGATCTACAGACACATGAAATCTATGCAAAGCTAGAGAAATTGGCTTGGGAGCTTTAGAACAAGACATATGAAGAAGGAAATGAAGTTGTGTTACTTAGCTCAGGAATCAAATGCAATTGACCGTTTATCTTGTCAGGCTTGGTGTGCATTGGGAAATTTCTATAGTTTAAAAAAACATATCACGAGACTACCTTGAAAACATTTCAACGGGCTTTTCAGATTGATTCTCGTTTTACTTATACTTATCTCATAAATCTCCAATCCTCTATTCTTATGCACTACCTTATCACTTTGAGCGATAGCATCATTATGAGGACAAGTTTAAAGAATGCTTAGTGCTGGGAACTTCTTCAGAAAATGCCAAGATGATGTAGATGAAGAAGAAAGAATGTCTCAATAAGGCCAACCATTTGGTTTTCTTCTCACAAGTTTTGAGTTGTCATTTTGTAAAAGTGACTGTCACATGTTGTAATTGAAGGTTAGAAAATAAGCTTTATTTGTGGAAAAGTTGAGCAAAAGCTAACCAAGATAAAGTTTGTTTTTATTTTTTCAAATAGAAGTGGTTATAAAGTAGTTACAAGGTAGTTACATAAAGGAAGCCTATATATACAAGGCTTGGCTATTGTAAAAAGGGGAGGACTTTTTGGTTTTCACAAGTTATGGGCTGTAAGGACCTTAGTTGTATAGCTCTATGTCAAAGTAATAAAGAAAATATTTGAATTATGTGGTTCTGATGTTATCTTGATTATCTATTCTTCTTATGTTGAAGAAGTAATCCCCTTTGTTGATCTTTGAATCCATCTGTAAGATCATCTTGACTTTCTAAATGAGGTTATGAATGATGTGCAATATTGAAAGAAGCCTAAATACTTGTGCAACTTGTTCTTCTTTATTGCATGTCCTATCCATCAAGCTTTTCTATGTGATAAATTGGAGAGAAGTGCTCTCTTATCAAAGCAGGGAAATTAACCCCAAGAATTTCACCTATATACAAGAAACCCCAATTGATAATCCCCAATTGATAATCGTACATTTATTGATTAGGTTTCTTTGAAAATCAACTTTCTTTGCTTTTCTTTTTCAAATCTTTTGGTGTTTTTGAGCCTAAAGCACCACAAAAAGCTAAAACCTATCATACAAGGGAGCTAGGTGATTAAAGATAACAAACTTACCAAATGTTGGTGCATTGAATTGCATTCAAAAGTTAAACAATAGTTGGATAGGGCTAATTAGAAATACAAAGAGAGTGCTAATCAAAGGTCAATACATAAGAAATATGATTTTGGGGATGAAGTAATGGTTTATTTGATAAAAATATTTCCATAGCATACATACAATAAAATAAATATGAAAAATTTTGGGCCTTGTATCATGCTTAAGAAATTTGATTCCAAAAATGCATATGATGTATAATTACTTGAAAATCTTAATATTTCACTAGTACTTAACATTGATGATATTTATGAATATCATGAAGGAAATCAAAAAAATCATGCACACTAATACTAAATTTGGAAGCATAGGTACCTACACAAATGATAGAAGAAATTAAAGTTCTACATGGATATCTATATTAGAGGTTAACTATCTTGGTTTTCCTTTAGCTCATACTTCTAAACAAAATTGAGAAAGTTCACTTTCATTTACCTAGGGTATATAATGTAGGATAATTCAAGGTGTAAGAGAAATTCTACATCAACAAGGAAAATCTATATTTCTTTTAATGTTTATTTGTTTTGAAAGTATTTTGTTGATTTACTAATTCTTTGTAGTATTATGGGTCATGTTTGGAGCATTGCATATCACTACACTCATGAAGTTGGTTAAGACCTATATTGATGTAGGAGCATCTGAGGTTGAATGGCAAGCTTGCATCAAGCAAAAATATTTCTTTTGTTTTGTTTCAATCAGTAATAGTCTCAGTATAACTCACCACATTTCACTGCATGATCACACTGCATCTCATGACATTGGATCAGAACTATATAATAGCTCATACACATCATATCTAGATTCCAATAGATTTGCATTAACTTATAGAAAGTTATCACTATCAGAAGCATCATCAGGTTCACGGTTTAGAATAGTCAGCACTCAATTGAATAGATGAAGTTTGCAACACCTTCCCATGACTTGCGGTATCCAAACAAACATCTCACAAGGAGGTATGGGACTGAAGGCATCTTCAACTAGAACTGCAATGGCTTCTTCATGTGAAGTACTTGGAAAAACTACTCCTCAACTGAATGTATCAATCAAGGGAACTTTCCACTAACATCACATTAGGGTTATGTTAGCTAATGTTTTAATCAAAATCTATGACTATAGAACCACTTTATGCTTTAATAGAGATGAAGAAGAGTAAATATAATTTTGAGAAATGAAGTAGAGAAATAAAAAGATAAAATGATAAGAAAGTTGGCACTAGGTGAATAGCCTCACTATCTAGGATGACAACACACCACATGGACATTTGTGTGATGCGCTATAGTCTGTATGGTGTAGGTACAATATGGATTTTCAATCTTTGCTTTTGTGCCGGTCTTTTTAATTCTCCTTCCTATCACCTAACTTCCTAACAAAACCTAGAAATGCACAGATGAAGGAAAGGGTTTGGCTATATAGGAATTTACCTTAGTCAAACCCTTTTTTTGGTGTTTCCACCTTAATGATAACCAGAGATACAAATTGATAGATTGATATAAAAAGTGTGTGCTCTAATTCTAAGTGTGTCTAGAATTGTGATGAGTAGTGACAAGGTAATAATGCTATATTGATAAATGAAATCCTACTCAATGACTTAGAGCAGATTTTCAAAACACTCTTTATATGAAAGAGGAAAATGGGAAATATGTTTTACCCATAGAGATATGTGATATATCAGAAGAGCTTGATGTGATCTTGAAGAAAACAAGCTACAACAATAGAATAGAAAAAGATAAAGTGTGAGAAAGATGAGTTTTGATTTTGGTAGAGCTTTGCTATGAAAAGAATTGTATTCCCTTTGCAATGGTAAATATACTTTCTTAAATAGAGAGGGAAAAGGCAAAAGGGAGCCATTTGGGTGTGGATAAGGATCAATAAAATCTTAGCGAATCGTACAAGTAAAAAGACAACTTCTAAAATGATCACAAGACTGACAAAGGCTTTTGGAATGTCAACACATGGCACAAATATCTGTACTAAGCACTAGAGCCTTTGCAATTTCAATTCTTGAAAGGTCTAGTCAACTTGGGATAGAGTCAAGATTTAGGCACTTTACAATTTTTGAATATGGAAAGCAAAAAGGGTCAAATTAGTGCAAAGGCATATCTCATCGGTTGAGGGTAAGGCCAAGGCTATAAATGATCCTAAAACACACTACGGGAGTGGACACTAAAGTGAGTGTCAAACATAGTGTAAAATTGTGAGCACAAACAATTTATGACTTTACACTTCAAAACTTGGAGCTTCATCATCGAATTTAGGCCAACCAACACATTTCACAAGGCATCAAGATTTGGAACCTTTTGCAGCTAACACGGGTCATTCCTTAGACCTGGAACTACCATATAAACACCTCTTTGATCCATTGGAATCAAACAATTAGTAAGTAAGTCAAGGAATTAGAAAACAAGATAACTATTGTATAGCACTTGATGAAAGTGAGTTCAATTGCCATATCATTGTATATCAGATTGTAATGTGCATGTTGTAGGCTAGTGGGCTATGTTGTAATCTTTTATGATATTGATTCAATGAAAATCAAGTTTTCTTTATTGTAATTGTGTTAATTCTGTTGTGTTGACTCTAAGCTACATGGCTAGACAATCCTATCTCTAGAATCTCCATTAGTGACTGTGTCAAGTGGTCTCAAAGTAAGTTTTTGAATCCATTAGGAGAGAAGGTGTTATAATAGATCTAATGGTGAATAAATTGCTCACTTGAGGAAACCTACAAGTGTTTGTCAACAAAGCACCGAATTGAGAGGTAGTTTTAATCTTGTAGATAGATCACTAAATTTAGGTAGTTGCACCAAATCCAAGGAAATATGCCACCAAGAAGAGTGCTTGGTATGGCCAATGTTGCTAGAAGAATGGAAGAAATGTTAGATATGATGAGGATAATGAGAATTTGATTAGATGTTATAGAAGAAGATAGGAAGAGAGGCATAAACCCTAGACATGAAGATGAAAGTGATGATGATGAAGTAGGAGGTCAAATTGTAGATCAAAATGAAGAAACCCTAGAAGAAGAAGAGTTGGACAAGGTCAAGATGTTGAAAGCCATTTGCAAGATCGGTAAGAGACCTAGAATTGAGATTTCTAACTATGTGAGATATTTGAATCTTGAGGAATTGATTGACCAAATAAATGACATGGAAGAATAGTTTGAGTATAAAAAAATTGAAGATCTGGAAAGGGTGAGGTTCACAAAAACCAAGTTGAAAGGACATGCTGCTATTTGGTGGAAGGAAGTTAAGTTAGATAGAAATAGGAGAGGAAAGGAAAAATTCACAAGATGGGAAAAAATGGTGAGAAAGTTGAAAAATCAATTCATACTTGTTGATTGTGAGTTGGAATTACTAAAAAGATTGCAAAGACACAAGGAAAAGATAGTGAAGGAGTACATTGAAGAATTTCATATGAAGATCATTAGAATTGGGCACAGTGAAGCTAGTAAGGAGAAAGTTGTGTGGTACATAAATGGACTAAGAATGAGCATTCAAGAGGAATTGAGTTTGGTAAGAATGACAACAATTGAAAAAACATATTAGTTTGTGCTAAAGGTTGAGGAAAAGCTAAATAAGATATTTGAACATAGGAAGAAAGTTAGAGCAGGTAGATTCCAAAAAGGTAGAGCACAGGGTGGTGAAGTGAAGTTATATGTGGAACACAATAAGGGGGAAAGCTCATATCACAAAGAAGAAAGAGGCAATAATTTCTATCACCAAGGGAGGAATAACACGAGTTTCTATTGCAATAATAGAGGAAACAATAATACCTACTACAATGAAGGATGCTAGAGAGGTGGAAGGGGATTTGACAAGAGACCATTCAAAGGAACCTATTTCACATGTGGAGGAGAAGGACATCGATCATTTGAATGTTACCAAGGGAGTGCTAGTAAAAGGACAAAGAATAATGCAAGGGTAGCATATGCAAAGGAAGAACCTATTGGATCACCAAGTTTAGTGGGGAAACTAGAGAAGGGTAAATCATTGATAATGAGAAGAAATTTTTTGTAGACGGAAATAACTTTGGAGCTAGTGCAAAGGAAAAGTTTGTTCAAAATAGTATGAAAATCATGAGGTAAGTGTTGCAAAGTTATCATTGATAGTGGTAGTACAAACAATTTGGTTTCGAAGGAGATGGTGAATAAGTTGAAGTTGAAAAGGTTGGAACATCCAAAGCCATATAAGATCTCATGGATTCAAAATGAACACAAGATACTGGTAAGTGAACAATTCTTGGTAAAATTCCACATAGGATCATACAATGATGAAGTGTTGTGTGATATTATGTTGATGGATGCATGTTATATATTGTTAGGAAGACCATGTCACTATGATAGGAAGGAAAATCATGATGGAAGAAAGAATACCTACACTATGACCTCCAATGGCAAAAGGCATATCCTGATACCTTTGCAAGAAGACAATAGAAGTGAGCTATGTGGTAATGCCAGAATATGTTTGGAGGAGAGAAGGAATTTTTTGGATGGATTGAGACATGAGAGCATGTGCTTTGCATTGATTCCAAGGAAGTACGACACCCAAAGTGTAGTAAATGCCATCGCAAAAGAAGGGCCACCGCAAAATAAAGTATCTGAACTGTTGACAAAATACCAATATATTGTGTCAAAAAATGTGCTAGAAGGATTTCCACCAATCTGAAGTATTAGTCATCATATGGCTATAATACCAAGAGCTAGTTTTCCAAACAAAGTGGCACATAGGATGAAACCAATCAAGAATGCGAAGCTAAATAGACAAATACGAGAGTTGTTGAGAAAAGGGTTAATGAAGGAAAGTTTCATCCCATGCATGGTACTAGTAGTATTAGCACTAAAGAAAGATGAAGAATGGAGGATGTGCATAGATTCAAGAGCTATTAATAAGATCACCATCAAGTACTAGTTTCCATTGCTAAGGATGGATAATATCATGGACTGTTTGAGCAGTGCAAAGTATATCACAAAGATTGACCTAAAAAGTGGATATCATCATATCAGGATCAAAGAAGGATATGAATGGAAAACTACAAATTTAAGACAAATGACAACCTGTATGAGTGGTTAGTCATGCCTTTTGGGATAACTAGCACACCAAGTATATTCATGAGACTAGTGAATGAGGTATTGAAGAATTTTTTGGGTAAGTTTGTTATTGTTTACTTGAATTAAGAGATTAAGAGAAGAGAAGTCGTTAATAAACATCAAGAAGTGTAGTTTCATGAAAACTGAACTAGTATATTTGGGATTTGGCATTCGTGTAAAGGGATTGAAGATGGATTTGGAGAAATTAAGGGAAATTGTTGAGTGGCCAACACCATCAAACATCAAAGAGACAAGATCTTTTCATGGATTGGCAAGTTTCTAAGAAGTTAATTAGGAATTTTAGTGCCATTTGTACACTACTGATAGAAACAATGAGGGGAGACTAAAAGGAATTTAAGTGGACATCAGAAGCACAAAGGAGTTTTGAATTATTAAAACAAAAGTTAACTGAGTAGCCAGGGTTAGAATTTAATAATTTTGACAAAGTATTTCAGGTTGATTTTGATGCTAGTGGAGATGCAACAGGAGCAGTGTTAAGCTAGGAAGGGAGACCAATAGCATATTTTAGTGAAAAGTTGAATGATGCAAGGAAGAGATGCTCAGTCTATGATCAAGATTTCTACACCATAATTAAAGCCTTGAAGAAGTGGAGACATTATTTATTTCCAAAAGAATTTGTGTTGTACACCAATGATTAAACCTTACAATATTTGACCAGTCAATGCAAGTTGAATTAGAGATACATGAGATAGGTAGAGTTCATGTAGAGTTATACATTTGTGTTGAAACATAGGAGTAGAAAATCAAACAAGTTTTCATATGCATTGAGTAGAAGGTGAAACTTGTTGATAGAAATGAGAATAGCAGTAATGGGGTTTGAAGAACTCAAAAACATGTATGAGGATGACCTTGACTTTGCAAAAGCTTGGAAATAAAGTATAGAGCCAATTGCAGTAGACAAAAGTAAGTGGTTGGATTACTTCATTTAGGATGACTTGCTATTGAAATGAAATTAATTGTGCATTCTTAGGAGTTCGATGAGGGAGAACTTGATCAAGGAGAAACATAGTGGGAGATTACCAAGATATTTTGGCATTGATAAGATAGTGGATTTGGTAAGTGAACACTATTTTTGGCCCGAAATATATAAGGAAGTAAGAAAGTTTGTTCAGGGTTGTAGGACTTGTCAAATTGCAAAAGGAAGTAGTTAGATAATTGGATTGTATCAACCTTTAACAGTACTAGAGAAACCTTGGGAGGATATTAACATGGATTTTATATTTGGATTACCAAGAACACAAAGGGGACATGATTTCATATTTATAGTAGTAGACATATTTTAGAAGATGGTGCATTTTATTTCTTGTAAGAAGACACATGATGTTGTACATATTGCTGACCTATTTCTCAAGGAAATCGTGAAATTGCATGGATTACAATGGAGTATAGTTTCAAACAAATACACAAAGTTCATAGGTTATTTCTAGAGGACACTTTGGAAGAAGATGAAGACATACCTCAAATTTAGTTTAGCACACCACCCATAGACTAATGGACTAACAAAAGTGGTAAATAGGAGTCTAGGAAACTTGTTACGATGCTTAGTAGGAGATAAGACAAGAAATTGGGATATAATTCTACCACAAGTAGAGTTTACTTACAACAACTAAGTAAACAAAAGTATAGGGAAGACACCATTTGAAATTATGATTGAATTACAACCTAGGGGAGTAGTGAAACTTAGAGACATCAGTATGGAGAGAGAAAAGAGTGTGGAAGTAGAAGAATTCGTAGGATAGATGGAAACAATACACAATCAGGTTAGGAAACACTTGGAGACAATGAACAATAACTACAAAGGACATGCAATTAGAATTTTTAGTTGGAGATGAAGTCATGGTATATCTCATAAAGGAAAGATTTCTTGTGGGGACATACAACAAGTTAAAGATAAGAAAGTCTGGTCTGTGTAAGATTCTCAATAAATTTGATTTAGGGAACACCTATGAAGTTGAGTTATTGAAGGCACTTGGCTTATCACCAATATTCAACATTACAGAGCTATATTAGTACCATGAAGGCCAATCAAGTGACAACACCATAGATGTTCACTTGTAGGACTAGATATCACATCAACAATAGGAGTGGATAGAATGGATTTTGGATAGCATAATTGGGTGCATCACCAAAAAATGTTGGCCCATGATTATCGTTAAATGAAAAGGTTGACCTATCAATTTCTGATACAAATGCCAGAGTTAATGAATCCACAGGAGGCGGTTAGTCCATGTCACAAATCCCATGGGGAGCATTGACCATCTGCCAACAAACTCTCACGCAGCATTACCTGGGGGGATTCAAACCCATGACCCTTTTCTCTGATACCAATTGTTGGCTCATGATTGCCGTTAAACCAAAAGGTTGACCTGTCAATTTTTGATACAAATGCCAGAGTTAATGAATCCAAAGGAGGCAATTAGTCCATGTCACGAATCCCACGGGGAGCACTAACCATCTGCCAACAAAAAATAGTATGAAGAATACCTGGTTAAGTGGAAAGGAAGGCTAGAAGAACATTCATCATGGATTTATCAAGCTAAGGTAGACTGCCTTGGTTTTCCTCTAGTGGCAGTAAAGTGAGGGAGGCACTTTTCAAACAACCTCAAGTGTTTGATGTAGGAGCATCCCAAGTTGAAAGGAAATGTTGCATCAACCAAAATATTTATTTTCTTTGTTTCAATTAGTAATAGTCTCAGTATAACTCACCTCAATTCACTAGATGATCAACTACAACTTAGGTACTAGTTTAGAACTCTATAATAGCTCATACACATCATGTATCTAGAGTGTAGTAGCTTTGCCTTAACTTACAAAAAGTTATCACTATCAAAAGCATCATCAGGTTCATGGTTCAGAATAGTCAACACTCAGATCAATAGGTGAAGTTTGTGACACCTTCCCATGACTTGCGGCATCCAAACAAACATATCATGAGGTAGTATGAGACAAAAGGCACCTTCAACTAGAAATACAATGTGTTTCTTTAATATTTTGAGCTTCATCACTGGATTTAGGTTGACCAACATGTTTCACAGGGCATCAAGATTTGGAACCTCTTGCAATTGACGTAGATCATTCCTTGGATATGGAATTGCTATATAAAGACCTCTTCAATCCATTAGAATCAAGCAATTAGTTAGTTAGTCAAGGAAACAAAAAATGAGATACCTAGTCAAGTCTGGATAGCATGACAAAGGGACTTAATTGCCATATATTTGTATATTAGATTGTAATGTGCATGTGGTAGGCTAGTGAGCCATATTGTAATCTTTTGTGATATTGAATCAATGAAAATCAAGTTTGCTTTATTGTAACTATGTTAATTTTGCTATGTTGACTCTAAATTGCACAATCAAATAGTTCTTTCTCTGGGATCTCTATCCATGGCTACGTCATATACTAGATATTTTCTATCTAATGGTAACTTATTTGGTCAATGTGGCAAGTATTTGAAATTTACAACAATTTCTAATGTTCCTTCTAATTTTACTCAAGAAATGGGGAACATGATATCAACTAGGTCACATTATGATATACATGATCTCCTATATAAAAAGAATTCTAATATGATTTTAGGATAGATAGAGTAGATAAGGAAAATTAATGAAAGAAGGATCTAGATTAGATAAAGCTGACTAAGAGTATAAGAAAAAAAATACATTGAGTGAGATCATATTTTGAATTATTTATAATTCATGATCGATGCCTTGAACTTGTAATATATCTCTTGATGAATAAATTGTAATATCTCTCTTAATGAATACAATACTATTATTTTCAAGACATGATTTTTTGTTATTTGTAGGATTAAATAAGATTTAGATAAAGAAATCATATTGACTGCAAAGTTGGATAATCCTTAATTGAACCCTTTGATCTTGACAACATTATTCAACCATATAATGAATTGCAATCTATGCTTAATTTAGTTAACTATAGTAATCAATACCCACCTAGTTATTGTCATAAGCACCTCAAATTAGGGCTAGAATGTTTTTGATTAATTATGTTAATTAGGCTAAGTATACTTTTTTAACAATGTATTACACACTAGACCAATAAGGTATCAATAAATTATTTAATCTACCATTCATCTTGCAAATTAAATAGACTTTGCATACATAATTGTTAGATTACTTCAGAGGGTAATTTAAGTATTTTAACCATTAAGTATACTACCTTAATATTAATGAGTATGAAGCCTTGATTACCTAATATTATGTGAGTGTAATATTTTCCTAACATAATGTACATAGTGAATTTGGTTAAAACAAAACAATGTTGAGTAATTTTAGGTTGGTTGATAATAAATTTTAAGTCATTAAATACTTTTAGATCTAATTTGAAAGATTGAATTTCAAGTACCAATATTTGATTTGAGGTTCATTGAATAGTTGTCTAGAATAATATAAAATAGTTGTGAGAATGATTTTCCAACATTATAATTTATAATAACAATTAATTGATTTTGCATAAAAAGGTAATAATTCTATTTAATTAATAATCTAAGCTTGTAAATAATTTTAATAGTAATCCTTCCAATAAATGTTATATAACTAATATCTCATCATACAGACAAGATAAACTTAATCCAAGTAATCACTACTTTTGTAATATTATATTTTAGAAATATAACTAGAATTTAACTTACAATAGATTAGTAATCTCTTCCCATGTTATAACAATTTATCACAACTGTTGATAGAATTCAAGATATTATTTACAATTTTTCTTCAGAATACCACATGTTCCAAAATAATTATACAATGAAGATAATATAGAAGAGTTCATATTTTCTAATGTAAGAAATATACAATAGAATCTTACCAAGATTTTCTAGAAATGAATATCTTCAAATTTCCAACAATTTAGTAAACACCTACATAAATATGTTTGATCAAAGAATCCCTACCATGGATCCATGGCCTAGACCAAACCCCACTCTTAGGCACTAAGTAGGGTGTATGTAATTGTGAGACAACCCTCAAGTTATAATGATCAAAAAAGACAACACAAGTCACCACAATTACTAGTTTAACTACATTTAAGTCACAAGGCCAATATCTACTTCCTTTAAGGAACAATTTAACACAATTTATTAAAAAACTTATAGTAATTGTTGTTGAGTAGAAATGTAATCCATATTGTAACTATACAACTTGCATCATTGTTTAATTCTTATAATGAAAACTACATAATAGTTAACATATCACAACAAGGATAGTTATCAATGTTAGTGTGAAAAGTGTTTTTACCAATCTAGCTTGACTAGGTCCTATTCACACTACGCTTAATCTTACTTAGAAAGGTTATTTAGACTTTTGTCTCACCTCATATGCACACAACATGTGTCCTCACACTTATCTAAAGTGAGTCCACATGTATCACATCTTTGGAGGGGTAGTCAGCTTTTTAGTCCTACCATCTCAGCTCTTCAAACTTGCCTTTATATGCAAGGTCTCTATTGTACATTTGTATGCTCCACATTTTGATCATTATATGATAGTTATTTGGCTTTTTATTTGTTCAAATCAAATTTGTGAAATTTCTTGGCTGCTCCAAGAATCAAGGCATATAAATGACAAACTTTATAGAATACTTATCAAACTCTAACAAGTAACCTTTAAGAAACAATTATCAAACTATAATAATGATGACCCTTAAAAGAAACAATTATAAAGATATAACAAGTCAACCCTTATAATAGTTAACAAAACATAATGAAAACCTAAGAATTCATTAATGGTTCACCCAAGGTAATAGCAAAATAAATATTAAAACCAAGTCTCATCAAGGACTATATAAATTCCTCTTGACCTTGGTCTAAAGGCATATTTTAGGGGTTAAAGCATCGCATAGGACTAAGGAACATGGAAAGCCTTACAAGGAACAATGCAGGTTCATAATGAAGGTGATCCCTACAAGACAATCTTTGGGATTGGAGGGGTGGTTCCATATCTATCTAGTGGGAAAACCTAAATATATATATGTTGTGCAGGGTTGAAAAGGGTTGGAGATTCATAGAAAGCACATAAAGAAAAGTAAAAGACTCACTGATATAGAAGCATCATTTTATTTTGTTCTAGATTTGCATTAAAAGTTAGTGTTAGGTGTTTAATAACATGTTAGGAGGTGTTTATTTATGTCTGGACAAATAAGTAGTCATAAACTTCAAATTTTGGTGTTTTTACTCAACCCCAAGTACCTAATCAGGGGTTTTTGAATGCTTAATTTCTAAACTTTGGTTGCATGGATGTGAGGTAGGTAGTTAGGGATGCTTAAGAATTTGATAAATAAGAAAAATCAATTTTGTATCATTTTTGGGAAGAAAGAAATCAAGTTTCTGTTTGTAGGTACGTTGGTAGGGTGGTAACAGTGTTCTAGGGTAAAAACACAAAGTTGTTTCACACTTTCAACCAACTTATCGGCATAAGTGAATTTAAGTATTTCTAACTAAAAATCAATTTCGGTAAAACATATCATCTTGTAAGATTTATTCTAGCTAAGTTAGATATGTCCACAACTTTTCCAACTAAAATTGTTGGCTAAATGCATATGTAGCACCACAATGAGGCCAATTTACGAAAAAAATAAAATTATTTGAAAAACTTGACATTTCAACAACTTCTCATGTAAATAGCATTTTTAAAAAAATATAAAAATACCCTTTTGTAGATCTATAAGTTTAGTTTTCAAATATATATATATATTCTACCAGTTTAATTATTATTTATATTTTCTTTTTTTATTTTTACTAAAAGTAGGTTATCAACATAGAACATTAGGTCGATTACCATGTCAAGGAAAAATAGCAAAACTTATTAAAAAATTGAAAAAATATGATGCACTAGATAAAAGAATCTATGTCAAGATGGTATAATTTTTTTTTCTATTTTAGATAAATAGTTAATGTGAAAGTTGACATCAAATGGAAATAACTATGTTTTATATACACACACATTTTAATATTTATTTTAAAATATTTATTTATCAAAATTGGAAAAAAAAATCCATACACTAAAGTTTCAAGTTATAAATACACACAAAAAGTTGAAGAAAAAAACAAAATTTACTATATAAAGATTGACGTCTTATGTAACTTCATCTTTCAACATTTTATCAGCAACTAAATTATAGTGTCAATTTAAATTAAAAACCATATTCAAATAATTTTTTTTAATTTTTTCAAAAAAATACAAACATGAAGTATACTAAAAAATAAATATTTTATTATTTTACATCATTTCAAAATTCAAAACATATATGTCACTTTTAGTGATTCAAGTTTAAAAGTTGGATCAATGTTGGTTGTTTCCTTTATAAAAGTGTGACACAACTTTGTACTTTTACCCTTTAGACCTCCATGTTTTTGCAAAAGAAATAAATTTTGAAGTGATTTGTCTAATTTTATTATTTCTATAGTTGTTAAGGTTGGATAAAGACCTAATTAATGTGATTTGAGGTCATGAAAGTGAATATTTTAACTCAGAAAATAATTTTTTTCACTCGCTACCCTATCAAAACTGTGCCTAGGGTTTTAAGGAAGAAATTGGAGTTTTGGGAGAAATACACCTACCCAATTGATAAATTTAGGTATGTAGGTCTGTGGTAACCTACTTAAATCATTAAAATAGATTTCATTCTATTTTGGCATGTGTGGGTATTTTTTGAAATTACTCAGTTTTAGCAATCTAGAGGGCTAATTAGGACTAGTAATAGTCTATTTTGAAGGGTTTTAGTTTTAGTTTGGAGGCTACAATTGTAGAAGAAGTTGTAACAACCTATAGGGCATCAAAAAGTGTCTTTAGATCCCTCAACACCTCTATATAATTTATGTTCCCTCAAATTTTCCCAAAAATAGGGCTACTAGAAGAGACATTCTATCAAACTAGTCACTGAACATTGTACTCCTTCTTGCAAATTGATGCAGAAGCATCCTCGGTTGTAGACCAATCTTGCATCAACCAAAAATATTTGCATTCATTTTTATTTTCTTTCATTTTCTAGTTCAGTATAGTCAGTCCAGTTAGAAGTAGTTTCAATAGATTGGTCTGCATTCTGCCACAGTTTCATTCTAGACCTTGCAAAGTATGACTTAGCATCTAGATATCATTATGCACATCATATCCAAAATTTAGCTCATTTGGATCAGTTTCTGAAAAGATATCACTATCAGAAGATCAACTATTTTCTCAGAACAGGGTATCCAGATGGTCTCAGACAACTAGCAGAAGGAAAAGACTTATGGAGCACTTCCACAACTTGTGAAGCTAAATGACACACCATTCAAGATAGTTTGGGACACAACCAACCTTCCCTGAGGTCCACACATTGATTCATTCACTTGTGGAGGATTTTCATATGTTTAGGGTTGACCTATCTGCGTACACACGTTACATCTCTTTCATTGGAGTTTGTAACCTTTTTTGGCCAACATAGAGGATTCTTGTGATCCAGAGATGATATGTATTCATGTAATAGATGCATAGGAAGGTAGTTAATTAGTAGTAGATATTTCATAAGTTAGATTTCCTTTTGCAAGGCACTTCAAAGCCATATATTGTGCATGTATTGCAACTAGAGAATCAGGCCTGTGAGCCCTAATTTGTAAGCCCACATGTTGTCGGCATGTTAGTATTTTGAATCTATGATATACTAAACATATGAATATGCATTTCCATCCTATATTTGAGTTGCTTCCATTGTGTAACTTACTCTTGTTGCATGGTCTAGACTGTTCACTCCATGGACCCTCCTAACTGTGACTGCACCAAGTGGCATCAGAGGGAAGTTTGAATCCTTTGGGAGTGAAGTGAGAAAAGTTTGTGAAGGCATTCTGTAAGATCTTATTGTGGATAGATTGCCGAACCTAAGGTAGACTACTTGTGTTGTCAACCAATCACCAATTGTGAGGCAGTTGTCACCTTGTAGCCTGATCGTTGAATTTGAGGTAGTTACACTTGATCCTAGGAAGGGATGCCACCAAGGAGAATGCATGTTGTTGGTACTGTGGCTAGAAGAATGGATGAGATGATGGAGATGATGAAAACAATGTGAGTTCGATCAGATGTCATTTAAGAAGATCAAAGAAGAGGACTTACACCTCGACCTAATGTTGAAAGTGATGATGAAGAATTTCAATCCGTTGATCAAAATGAAGAAACCCTAGAAGAAGAAGAAGAAGAAGAAGAATCAGATCAAGTGAAAATGTTGAGATCTATTTCAAAGATTGGGAAAAGACCTAGAGAGGATGTACTGAACTATACTAGTAATTTGAATCTAGAGGAACTGATTGATTGGATAAATGACCTAGAAGAGTACTTTGAATATAAAGAAATTGAAGATCCAGAGAAGGTGAGATTTGCAAAGACTAAGTTGAAGGTACACACTGCTATTTGGTGGAAAGAAGTTTAGTTGGATAGAAAAAGAAGAGGAAAAGAAAAGATTACAAAGTGGGATCTAATGGTGACAAAGTTGAAGAATCAGTTTATACCTGCTGACTTGCGAAGCTAAATGACACACCATTCAAGATAGTTTGGGACACGACCAACCTTCCTTGAGGTCCACACATTGATTCATTCACTTGTGGAGGATTTTCATATGTTTAGGGTTGACCTATCTGCGTACACACATTACATCTCTTTCATTGGAGTTTGTAACCTTTTTTGGCCAACATAGAGCATTCTTGTGATCTAGAGATGATATGTATTCATGTAATAGATGCATAGGAAGGCAGTTAATTAGTAGTAGATATTTCATAAGTTAGATTTCCTTTTGCAAGGCACTTCAAAGCCATATATTGTGCATGTATTGCAACTGGAGAATCAGGCCCGTGAGCCCTAATTTGTAAGCCCACATGTTGTCAACATGTTAGTATTTTGAATCTATGATATACTAAACATATGAATATGCATTTGCATCCTATATTTGAGTTGCTTCCATTGTGTAACTTACTCTTGTTGCATGGTCTAGACTGTTCACTCCATGGACCCTCCTAACCGTGACTGCACCAAGTGGCATCAGAGGGAAGTTTGAATCCTTTGGGAGTGAAGTGAGCAAAGTTTGTGAAGGCATTCTGTAAGATCTTATTGTGGATAGATTTCTGAACCTGAGGTAGACTACTTGTGTTGTCAACCAATCACCGATTGTGACGCAGTTGTCACCTTGTAGCCTGATCGTTGAATTTGAGGCAGTTACACTTGATCCTAGGAAGGGATGCCACCAAGGAGAATGCATGTTGTTGGTACTGTGGCTAGAAGAATGGATGAGATGATGGAGATGATGAAAACAATGTGAGTTCAATCAGATGTCGTTGAAGAAGATCAAAGAAGAGGACTTACACCTCGACCTAATGTTGAAAGTGATGATGAAGAATTTCAATCTGCTGATCAAAATGAAGAAACCCTAGACGAAGAAGAAGAAGAAGAAGAATTAGATCAAGTGAAAATGTTGAGATCTATTTCAAAGATTGGGAAAAGACCTAGAGAGGATGTACTGAACTATACTAGTAATTTGAATCCAGAGGAACTAATTGATTGGATATATGACCTAGAAGAGTACTTTGAATATAAAGAAATTGAAGATCTAGAGAAGGTGAGATTTGCAAAGACTAAGTTGAAGGGACACACTACTATTTGGTGGAAAGAAGTTTAGTTGGATAGAAATAGAAGAGGAAAAGAAAAGATTACAAAGTGGGATCTAATGGTGACAAAGTTGAAGAATCAGTTTATACCTGCTGACTATGAGTTGGAATTATTGAAGAGATTGCAAAACCTGAGACAAAAGGAGAAATCTATGAAGGAGTATATTGAAGAATTTCATATGATGATCATAAGGACAAGACATAGTGAAGTAAGAAAGGAGAAAATAGTAAGATACATCAATAGACTAAGATTCAACATTCAAGAAGAACTAAGTTTGGTGAGGATGACAACATTGGAAGAAGCATATCAGTTTTCCCTAAAAGTTGAAGAAAAGTTGAACAAGAAACATGAGCAAAGATAAAGAGGTAGAGGAGGTAAATTTCAAAAAGATAGAACATTTTCTAGAGGAGAAACATCATATATAGAGAAAAATAGATAAGATAGCACATTCAAGAAGGAAGACATAGATAGCAGTTCATATTGGAGAGATGACAAAACTTTCTACTGCAGAGGAAACCCTAATTCTTATCAGAGTGAAGGATACAAAAGAGATGGAAGAGGACTTGATAAGAGAACATTCAGAGTAGCATGTTTTAAGTGTGGAGGTGAAGGACACAGAGCATATGAATGTCACCAAGGAAGTACAAGCAAGAAGACAGAGAACAATGGGAGAATAGCTTACGTGGAAGAAGAACCTATTGGATCACCTAGTTCAGTTAGTAAACTTGAGAAAGGAGAATCACTAGTCATGAGGAGAACACTATTTCAAGTAGAAACAAATGAGGAACCACTGCAAAGGAAAAGTTTGTTTCGGACCAGATGCAAATGAGGAGGTAAATTTTGTAAGGTTGTAATTAATAGTGGTAGTTCTTATACTTTGGTTTCAGAGAAGATGGTGACTAAGATGAATTTGGAGAGATTGAAACACCCTAAGCCCTATCAAATAGCATGGATTTAGGATGATCATAAGGTACTGGTGAGTGAACAATGTTTGGTGAAATTTCATATTGGATCTTATCATGATGAAGTATTATGTGATATTATGCCTATGAATGTATGTCATATATTGTTGGGTAGACCATGCCAGTATGATAGAAAAGATATACATGATGGAAGAAAGTATACTTATACTATAACATCAAATGGAAAGAGAATTTCCTTGATTCCTTTGGAAGATGAACCTAGAGGTGAAGTATGTGGGAATGCTAGAATCTGTTTGGTTGATGGAAGGAAATTTCTGGATGGTTTGAGACATGAGTATATGTGTTATGCTTTAATCCCTGAGAATCATAAAACCCTAAAGACAAATACTAAAGAATCACAACTAGAGGAGATAACTATGTTGCTGAGAGAGTATGAAGACATCATATTAGATAATGTACTTGAAGGATTACCACAGATCAGGAGTATCAGTCATCACATGGATCTTATACATGGAGCTACTTTGCCTAATAGAGTAGCACATAGAATGACACTGGTAGAGAATGAATAATTGAATAGGCAGATACAAGAGTTGTTGAGGAAAGTTTTGATCAGAGAATGTTTGAGTCCTTGTGTAATACCTGTAGTGTTAGCACCAAAGAAGGATGGAGAATGGAGGATGTGTACAGATTCTAGAGAAATCAATGGTTAAGTATAGATTTCCATTGGCTAGGATGGATGACATTATGGATTGTTTGAGTGTCCATCTAAATATTTTACAAAGATAGACTTGAAGAGTGGATACCATTAGATAAGAATCAGAGAAGGAGATGAGTGGAAGACTACTTTCAAGACAAATGAAGGATTGTATGAGTGGTTTGTGATGCCATTTGGATTGAATAATATGCCGAGTACTTTCATGAGATCGATGAATGAAGTCTTGAAGAAATTCTTGGGTAAGTTTGTTATTGTATATTTGGATGATATTTTGATTTTTAGTAATACAAAAGAAGAACATTTGTGGCACCTAAGACAAGTATTGCAGAGGTTGAGAGAAGAGAAATTGTTGATAAATGTCAAGAAGTGTAGTTTCATGAAGGAAGAATTGGTATACTTGGGATTTGTGATTTCTGCAGAAGGATTGAAGACGGACCCTGAGAAAGAGAAATGATTGAGTGGCCTACACCTGAGAGCATTGGAGAAGTCAGATTATTTCATGGATTAGCTAGTTTCTACTAGAAGTTCATTAGAAATTTTAGTTCAATATTTAACCCTATGACAAAGACAATGAGAGGTGACAAAAAGGACTTTAAGTGGACATCAGGAGAAAATAAAAGTTTTTTGTTGAAGCAAAAAGTGACAGAGCAACCAGTGTTAGCATTACCAGATTTCAATAAAGTATTTCAAGTAGATTGTGATGCAAGTGGAAATCCAATAGGAGCAGTGTTAAGTCAAGAAGGTAGACCTATAGCATATTTTAGTGAGAAGTTGAATGATGCAAGGAGAAGATATTCAGTTTATGATTAGGAATTATATGCCATAATTCAAGCCTTGAACAAGTGGAGACATTACTTGTTGCCTAAGAAATTTGTGTTGTATACAGATCATCAAGCTTTACAGTATTTGAAGAGTCAAGGAAAGTTGAATCAGAGACATATGAGATGGGTGGAGTTCATGTAGAGTTATACATTTGTATTGAAGCATAGGAGTGAGAAATCAAACAAAGTTGCAGATGCATTGAGTAGAAGGAATTTACTGACAAGGATGATAGTTGAAGTGTTAGGATTTGAAGAATTGAAGAACATGTATGAAGAAGATCTTGATTTTGAAGAAACATGGAAAGCATGTAAGGAACCTATTACGATAGATAGAAGTAAGTGGTTGGACTATTTCATTAAGGAGGATATGTTGTTCAAAGGAAACTAGTTATGTATCCCTAGGATTTCAATGAGAGACGATTTGATAAAGGAGAAACATAGTGGTGGATTAGCAGGACATTTTGGAGTTGATAAGACAGTGGCTTTGGTAAGTGAAAATTACTTTTTTCCTTAGATATATAAGGATGTTAGGAAAATTGTGCAGAGTTGTAGAGTATGTCAAATTGCAAAAGGGAGTAGTTAGAATACTAGGTTGTACAAATCTTTAATAGTACTAGGGAGACCTTGGGAAGACATAAGCATGGATTTCATATTAGGATTGCCAAAGAGATAGAGAGGACATGATTCAATATTTATAGTAGTAGAAAGATTTTCAAAGATGACACATTTCATACCTTGTAAGAAGACAAGTGATGCAGTTCATGCGTCTGACCTATTTTTCAAGGAGATTGTGAGATTGCATGGATTTCCTAAGAGCATAATTTCAAATAGAGATACAAGATTCCTTGGATACTTTTGGAAGACACTTTGGAAGAAGATGAAGACAAATTTGAAGTTTAGTTCAGTGTTTCATCCACAAGCTAATGGATAGATAGAGGTAGTAAATAGGAGTTTGGGTAACTTGTTGAGATGTTTGGTTGGAGAGAAGGTAGGAAATTGGGATTTGATTCTATTACAAGCAGAGTTTGCATACAATAATTTAGTGAATAAGAGCACATGAAAGACAACATTTGAGATTGTGATAGGAACTAACCCTAGAGGAGTAACAGAGTTGAGAGATATTAGTATGGAGAATAAGAGAAGTGCGGAAGGAGAAGAATTTGTAGAACACATGGAGACAATGTATAATCAAGTTAAGAAGCACTTAGAGGAGATGACCAACAAGTATAAGGAGCAAGTAGATGAGAAGAGAAGACACAAAGAATTTTAACTTGGTGATGAAGTGATGGTATATCTGAGAAAAGAAATATTTTGAGTAGGAACATATAACAAGTTGAAGATGAAAAAGTTTGGACCATGTGGGATACTCAAGAATTTTGATTCAGGAAATGCATATGAAGTAGATTTATTAGAGACATTGGGTATATCACTACTTTCAACATTGCCAACCTATATTAGTATCATGAAGGAGAAACTAGTGACAATATTGAAGATCACTTGAAGAAGCAATTACCACAAGAAGCATCAGAGTATATTGAAGACATCTTGTACATCAAAGTTGGATGCAGCACCAGAGGAAAGCAATACAAGGAATACCTGGTAAAGTGGAAAGGCCGACCGGAAGAAGATTCATCTTGAATTTCTCAGGCTAAGGTAGACCATCTTGGTTTTCCTCTAGCTCCAACAAAGTGAGGGACTCACTTTTTTCAACAACCCTAGATGTTTGATGCAGGAGCATCCCAGGTTGTAGAGCAATCTTGCATCAACCAAAAATATTTGCATTCATTTTTGTTTTCTTTCAGTTTCCAGTTCAGTATAGTTAGTTCAATCAGAAGCAATTTTAGTATATTGGTCTACATTTTGCTGCAGTTTCATTCTATTACATTAGAAAATGTCCCCTTGGGGGCTTTTTCCTCTTAAGGTTTAGCTCTCAAGTCCTTTAGAATGCATTTGGGTCATCTTACATGTTAGTGATGACTCCCGATGAGAAAACCCCTGAGTTTTATGACAAATGTGACCTAGTGGATGTACTTATGATAAATCCTACCTAAAATAGGGGGAGGAATTGGGCACTCATGCCCTAGTCCTACCCTATTTTGGGTAAGGACCTATTTTCATGTGTCAGTTATGTGACCGTTATTAGGTCTCATGCCAACACCTCAAGTTTGAATTATGAATTTCTTGGTGGGAAGTTGTTTAGTTGCATATATAATCATGTTTATGCATTCATTTATAAACTAGAAGATGATTATGAGCTTTTGGCATACTTGTGATTTGAGAGCTTTCAAAGTATTCATTGTTGTAGAGTAGTATTGTTTTGTTATTGTGTTTGTTATGCAGATTTGGCTTCATCTTCTCATGATGTGAAGGATCTTCATGTTCACATGTGAGCTACACCATCGAGGTGATATTCATTTGTGTTTTCAATCATTTATCAATTGGTTTTTGCCTCTATCTCATAGGGATATGCAATCTTTATCTGACAATCGTGTTCAGGAGACTTGAATGTCTCTATGAGGCTTGACTAAGGCAAGCCTCTAAACACCACAACCCCCAACCCACTTTTCTATGATTGTAGGTTACAGGTTATGGAAGCAAAAGAAGTGGAGCTATAGGGAGACATTACAGACTGTCAGATGTGTAGAGCAAAGAATAAAATTAGGGCTTGGACTAGGGTGCCCACTCATTAGTCCTCTAGATTCTGATGCGATGAAATCTCTATGACAACAGAGTTGTATTGTAGACAGTCTTCAAAGATCCTGACAAAAATAGTTACACTGGACTAGGGCACCTGTTCATTAGTCCCTAACTTTTCTACACACCAAACTTCAAAATTTGGTATGTATTTTATTACCATTTGATATCTTGGTGTGTGATCATTTTTCATGATTTATCCGTTTATTTACGATTTTGTGAAATTAGGGTTTTAAGCATAATTAGACTTAATTAAACAAAAACTTCACACAATTCCAATCTTCCCCTATGTTCCAAGTGATAGGAGATCTATAGTAGAGTTCTCTACTCAGTTGAATGTCCTAGAATGTTGTGGTGAAAGGAGGATTTAACATAAACCTTTGAAATCAACCATGATCCCATCTTCCTCTTTTTACCACTAAACACATTCTAGACCTTACGGAGTACGACTTAGAATCTTGACATCATCATGCACATCATATCCAAAATTTAACTCATTTGGATCAGTTTCCATAAAGATATCACTATCAGAAGATCGATTGTTTTCTCATAATAGGGCATCCAAACAGTCTTAGACAACTAGCTGAAGGAGAAGACTTGTGGAGGACTTCCACAACTTGTAGAGCTAAATGACACATCATTCAAGATAGTTTAGGACATGGCCAACCTTACTTGAGGTCCGCACATTGATTCATTCACTTGTGGAGTATTTTCATATGTTTAGGGTCGACCTATCTGTGTACACACGTTACATCTCTTTCATTGCAGTTTGTAAAATTTCTTGGCCAATGAGAAGGATTCTTGTGATCTGGAGATGATATATATTCATATAGTAGATGCATAGGAATGTAATTATTCAGTAGTAGATAGTTCATAAGTTAGATTTCCTTCTGCAAGGTTCTTCAAAGCCATATCTTGCACATGCATTGAAACTGAAGAATCAGGCTTGTGAGCCCTAATTTGTAAGCCCACATTTTTTGGCATGTTAGTATTTTGAATCTTTGATATACCAAACATTGGAATCTGCATTTGCATCCTATATTTGAGTTACTTCCATTGTGTTTACTCTTGCTACAAGGTCTGAACTATTCACTATGTGGACCCTCCTAACCATGACTACACCACAAATTCCTTTCCCTCTACATCAATTTGGTATTAGAGCAGGTTTGATACCTAAAAGAGACAAGGACTTGATTTTGTGTTGTTAATTTTCATTGAGAAGTAAAAATGTCAACTAGAAGAGGAATGAGAGGAGGTGGAAGATGAGGTGTCTAGAAGAGGGATGCCATTCTAGAGAAGATAAGGAATTTGAGAGTGAGTTTGGATGCTAGACTCACAACAATAGAGGCAAATTAGAGAAGAGGAGTCATCACATGGGATGTGAGTGACAGAGAGGAAGAACCACAAGCACTTGAAGAAGAACAAGAAGAGGTCGAAGAGCTTGTGGATGGAGGAATTGATAGATTGATCAAGGTGATCATGGGACAAGGGTCCAAACCAATGGTATAGATCCCTATCTATTTAGGTAGTTTAGATAGAGAGTAACATTGATTGGGTTACAAAATTGGAAAAATACTTTGACTATGAGAATGTTCCTAATGAAAACAAGGTGAAGTTTTCTTGTACTGGAGTGAAAGGCCATGCAGCTCTTTGGTGGGATTTCATACAAGATGAGAGGAGAAAGAAAGGTAAGCATAAAATAAATTATTGGGATAGGATGGTAACAAAACTCAAGAAGAAATTCCTTCCTAGTGACTATCAAACTAACCTCTTCAAGATGTTGTAAACTATGAAACAAAAGGAGATGAGTGTCAAAGAGTATACAGAGGAGTTTTATAGATTGACCATCAGGTCTGGACATGTGGAAGAAGACATGGAGAAGATATCTTTGTTACCTTAGTCTAATCAGCCCAAGGACAATAGAAGAGTGTTACCAACTTGCTCTAAAAGTAGAGGATAAGTTGAATAGAAAACAAAATAAAAAAAATAGTGGTAGAGGAAGAAATTTTAGAGGTAGAGGATAGTAAGGAGGAATAAATTTATTCCAAAAAGAAAATTTAGAACCAAGTACTTCCCCAAAATAATCACATAATTCAAGAGGTTGATTAAGAAGAAGAAGACCTTATTCTAGGGGTGGAAACACACAAAGAGGTAGTGGATTCACTGGTAAATGTTTCAAATGTAATAAGTTTGTAGGTCATAGGTTTTGGAAATCTCCAGAAGACCCTCATGCAAGCAGCTCAAGGACTGAGGGTAGAAATCATGTAGTCCAAATAGAGCAAGAAAGTATATGATCTCTGCCCCATGTAGAAGAACCTAAAGTTGGAGAGTCTTTGTTTATGAGAAGACTACTAATAAAAACACCCAAGGAGAAAGAACCTGCCCAAAGAAAGACTTTGTTCAAGACATAATACAAATCCTAAGGTAAATGTTGCAAATTGGTTATTGATTCAGGTAGCATTGATAATTTAGTTTTAGTAGAAATGGTAGAGAAGCTTGAATTGAAAAGAATTCCACATCAAACTCCATAAAAGGTTTCATTACTCAATAAAGGACAAGTGTTAGTGAATGAACAATGTTGGGTAGACTTTCAGATTGGAAGCTACATTTAGATAAGGTTCTTTGTGGTGTAATACCAATGGATGTATACCATGTGCTATTGGTAAGGCCTTTGAAAAATGATAGAAAAACTATTCATGATGGGAGACAAAACACTTATATGTTTAATAAAGATGGTAGCAAGCATACCTTGCTACCTTTTAAAGAAGGAGATGGACAAGTGAATGGTCCTAGTGTTTTGATGGTGAGTGAGAAGGAATTCTTGAATGCAATGTGTTGGGACCTAAAAAAACCAGTTCCTAAAATGCATATTTTGCCCCAAAATTCCATCAGACAACCCACTTTATGCCTTCAATATTGAACCTATAGTTTATAACCAATCAAAGATATCTTCCATAGGCTTTTGTGCATTTTCCTTTTGAGATACAAGGTAAAATCCCAAGAAATTGACTAAGTATCAAAAATCTAAGTGTTTCCTTGTATTTTTATCTTTGTCAAAGGTTAGAGTTTCGAGCTCCCTCCTTCCACCGTGCTTTCCCTATTGGCTCCAAAATCCTCCAAAGCTAAAACTTGCCTAAGTGTTAAGGCCTTGAAAATTATTCTATCTTTTTCAGAGGTTGGAGTTTGGGAATTTAGTCTTCTTCAAGGCAGGTGTCAGGGAGAGGGCCTGAGGGCCAAAGTCCAACGAGGTCCACTTGTTTCAAATTCTTCTAAGTATGAAGTGGGTGGCGGATGATGGGGGTTGGTTCTTCTTCCTCCCTTCAGGAAAGATAGAAGGTGGAAGGCCTGATGTCTAACCCCATGACAAGCGTTATTTCTTTTAAGTGTGTGGAGGGCGGTTGGCAGGGGTCCTCCTTTCCGCCTTCCTTTTGAAGGTCAAAAGGCAGAAGCTTTGATGCCCGAGGTCCAGTGGTCTCATTTTCTATGTTGTGTGGAGGGAAGACTGTAATGCCCCAAGCTTTCACACAAGACATTAGCCGAACAAACATCGAACCAACAAATTTTTTGCATTTGTAAGTGCAACATTTACATGTCGTATTGCACTCACACACACACAAGGTGTTGCAACATGTACAACAACACCTAAAAAGACATCACCATTTCACAATGCAAGGTGGCACAAGTGGAAGACTTCACCCATCATGTTACAACTCACCATGATGACCAAGAGAGAGGTGGAGCTCACTCCATGACAAGGATCATATACATGGCCATGACCTCGCTCCCTTGTGAACACATGGAGTAGGATGAGGGTGACATCCACTTCAGTCTATTCCATGATGACACAAGACATCCCAAACACAAGGGTAATGCTCACCCATGGGATAGTCCAACTAGGATATATGATT
This sequence comes from Cunninghamia lanceolata, assembly GCA_027924645.1. Classification (NCBI taxonomy): domain Eukaryota; kingdom Viridiplantae; phylum Streptophyta; class Pinopsida; order Cupressales; family Cupressaceae; genus Cunninghamia; species Cunninghamia lanceolata. The sequence goes on from BSBN01001126.1 coordinate 3,177,853, forward strand.
CCTCAACCAACTAGAATGGTCACTAGTCAAACTCATGTAAAGGCACACATCCCAATGCAAAGGAGGGAATAATCCAAGAGTGCATATCACATCATGGAAATGACACCAAAAAACATACGAGGCTAAAAATAGTAATCAATGCCAAAGATGATTCATTTTAACCAAAAACATTAAGCTATCGAACCATTTATGTCCACATGTCAAAAAGGACAAAAGTGATGCAAAAGGCTATGCATGTTCGACACCAATGTTGACACATGCCAAAAGAAAAGATAGGATCCTCACCACCTATGTGGGATAAATACGATCCAACACAAACATATCCATAAACATCAAATACAACATCAAATAACTGAGTCTAAACATGCTAACATAACTAGATTCTAACATGTAAAATCTATCAAAACATGCCAACGTCCTCACAAACCGAGGCGTGGAAAAATACAAGATGATATCTAATAATTGCAATATTCGAAGGGGTACATCCAAAAGATGAATCATAGCCAACATCATAAATCAACTCAAAGCATTAATTACATCTTATTACAAGGGTCTCAAAAGACCTACATTACAAAGGTTACAATAACCAATAATGATAAAATACAAGTGCATAAACCACCCAAAACCAACATGCTCTCCAAGGTGCAACAAGGCACAAAGCACAAGGTAAACCACCTGCAAAAAGATTAAGGAATCCATCCATCACCTAAAAATCATCATGAAGGACCAATGGGGAAATGTTTCTCACCTCCCAACCATATTGCCATCATTGAGTGCAATAAATGTCTACGCAACTCTAAGCAACCCCCGAGCTATGGAGAAGGTGATCATGGCAAACCCGCTAAGAGCATCTCACATATCTAGGGTATACAAGCAACATATGGAATACACACCAATCAATACACACAACACACATGACACAACTGCTAATACAATGCATATAAACAACACATGGTACAACTACCATCCAATTGCATTCAAGTAACATATGGCACACTTGCCAAAACATAATAGAATGAAATAACAACATTCAAGCATAAGGGAAATAGTCACACCTTCAATGCACACCAAACGAGGCATAAATCATAATCCATCATAGACACATACAAGCATGAATTAGGCATCACATTGCACATACAATCACATGGTAAACATCACACGTCAAGTCAAACTTGGACGGTGGAAGAAGGAAGAGAGACCTAGGTAGTTAGGACAAGGACTGTCAAATGAGGGCAATACTCACCTTGTGGTAGAACATGAGGGCATAACCTCCTCATCTCAACCAAACACTACACCAAAGATTGCTCTTTACACCCAAACCCAAGCAAGGCGGACACTTCACCAGCACATGCAGTTTGGTGTGATGATCTTATTATTAAATTTTATTACCCAATGTGTTTAAATGCTATTCTTGATTAAAACTTCCATTTGATAAATTCCAACGACCTCTTTGGGTCATGGAACACGATGGAAGCCACTCATTTCCTACCCCTAGACCTCTTCCTAAACACCCATAGAACCAATTTGACCAATTGGGCATGACACAGATTTCGAGGTGACAAAATCACAATTTTGACAAAAACACAACATATTCTCAAAAAATGCAAAATACCATTCTAATTGGGAGACAACTCATCCCAAAAACTAAAACATCAAGGAAATGCATACAAAGCAATTTTTAGGTTTTCAAAAATAGAGAAATAAGTGGCATGGATTTCAATGCACCAAAATGTCTTGAAAAATAACATAGTCTCACAAGATGTAGAATCACATAATATGAAGGAGTCAACTCATCCCTCAAAGAAAATCATAAAGGAAATGCATAGAATTCAATTTTCATGTTTTCTAAAAGTGCAAAATAACCATAAGGCCCTAAAAACTCCATTGGAGCTCTCTTTGGCACCTTGACCAAAGTTTGACCAATTTTTTAACTTTTGTTTTTCAATAGCTATGGATGATTTGACAACTACCCATTATAGATAACATGCCCAACAACCAATATATGCAATAAAAATGAGTTGGCGATTTCTACAGAAAATTTGCCAGGGTTTTGTCTATATTTTCATGTTTCCAAAAATGAAAATACATAAAAATAAAAGCATACACAGCTGAAATAAATTTTCTAAGCTTCCTACAACTAAGCAAAGCCATCTTCAACCATTCTAGATGGTGTGGCATGAAGGAAACAAAATAAAACAATTTAAATGAGAAGATTGGAGAAACTTACCTTCCAATACAAGCAAAATCCAAAGAAAAGAATGATGTTGAATGTTAGATTCAATCCACACACAACAAGCAAACACCAAGCTCTTGAATCCAATCCAAACTCCAAGCAATTCCAAACAAAACTCCCTTCCAAGAAATCAGATATCCATTTTTCAAGCAAGAGGGTTTCAAACAAAGGAGAGCAAATTTTGGAGAGAAAAAGAATCATGAAAAATACATGTCTTTTTCCTTTTATTCCTCCAAAGACACTATTCCTTTTTTTGGTAATAAATTAATCCTTTTAGCGATTTAATCAATCAATTCAAAATTATAGCCTTTGCACAACTAAATCATTTAATTCATTTAATTCAACAATTAAATAATTTAATGTCTATTTTGCAAATCAAATAGGCATTTCAAATAACACATTAAGAAACCCTTTTTCACTTAAAACACCTAAATAATTCACTCAAATAGATAGGTAAATAGTTAGTCGAATGAACTCAACTATTCCAAATAGGTTATTGCCATTTAACTCAATCTCATTCCAAAAAGTACAAACATGCCATACTAGGCATTCAGTTTCCTCATTTAATGCAATTTCTACCTTTTTACAGAAAAATATCAAATTTCAGAATTAAACCAAAATCACTCAAATTTATTCCACACGCATATAATGATGCAACAAACATTTTCACTACAGTAAAAATAGCAATTTCCATATTAAAATCATTAATTTAATCTGAAAACACACTTTTCGAAACATTTTAAAATAAAGTGCAAGAATGCTAAGGAAACATACACAAATGATACCAAACACACATCACGGGTTTCCACAACACAAGGATAAGGGTGAGATGGCTTAGCATCCCATGTCAACCTTCTCCACATTAGTTAACACCTATAATTACCTACATACTCAAGTAAACCATCAGGCATACCTACTCCATACATAAAATAGACAAAGCACATCATAATACCCAACGTGGCATAATATTGCATAAGCATCATAAACATGGGTCAACAATCAATCGACATCATAAAACCATATATGCATAAATCAACTAACACAATCATACTGAAGACATCACATCTATCCAACATATTACACAATTGAAAATAATGAAGCTAAAGCACTACAATAATCTAATACACATGAACACAACGTATGCAATTCATAATGCATAGTTGGAAAGCCAAATAATAAAAACACCATTGGAAACACCTCAATGGTCATGTAGAATACACCCTCAGAACCCCTCAATGGCACCATAGACCTCATCAACAAGTTCAGTGCAATTCATCAAAGCATAATAATCACATAATACATTGATACACACTCAGAACATCATATAACAAATGAATCAAAAGCACACAAGGCACACACTAGGGTGGGCATTACAAAGATAGCGAAGCTCCTCTCTTTCCTCTTCTAGATGGCAAAAGCATAAGGTAGAAGGCCCAAGGCTTGACCCCCGGTACTCTTCAAATGTCTAAGTATTTCGGGGTCAGGTAGTCCTTTCTTCTACTTTTTCAAAGTGCATGCAGTGAAGGGCAAAGCTTGGAATTCTGAAGTCTGATTTGTGGATTTCACCAACAAAGAAGAGAAGGAAAAGAAGACAATTGTTTTTCAATAAAAGGGATGCTTCACAAATCTAATGATTTGTTGACTCGATAGTTCGCAGGCAAGGAAATTAATTGATAAAGGCAAAATTGAAAGAAGACGAGTCAACTAAGAAAGTAGTTCATGAAGGAAGATTTTTGCCAACAAAGGAAAGCAAAAGAAAGATAATGGTTTGTGGTTTCTTAGAATTGCCAATAGGGTGATTTGTTGATAAGAGGTCCCAAAGCAACAAATGAGATGAGTTTGCAGTGGAAGGATTTTGTTGATAAGGCAAGTAGAGCCAAGGATGAGTAAACAAAGAGAAAAAGGGGATTTCCTCCATAGCTTGTAAAAGTGAAAATTCACAGACAAAGGGAAATATGAAGGGCACCAGTGTAGAAAAGTTAGAATTAAGAATAAAACACACTTCCACAGGCTGCCATAAATGCAAAATTGATGAGGACATACAGGTTGGTGGCAAGGTTTGGTGGAATGAATTGCTGGAGTAATGGAAGTTGGTGGGGTAGTTGGTTCCCACCTAGAATGTAAAAGAGAAAATATTGCCTTATATACATGATTCAGAGATGTTTTAGGGGTTGGTCGTTGAACCAATTGTCTGGTTTGGAAATACCAAAGGGAGATTTTAGGGCATCAAGCAGAGGATAACATCTTGGAAATGAATTAAGGAATGCACCTGATACAACATAGGAAGGATTGCAACATGCATCTTCATGCAATGAGATGTCTCCATGGCTATTTATAATGATCCAAGGGAATGCATTATCATAGCTTTGTGTTTTGCCTTCACCACATTTGTTGGTGTGATTGTAATGGGGATTTGATAATGTGTGACAACATTTAATTTAATACAAGCTTTGTGTTGGGTCATTTCTTTATTACAAATGGGTCATTGTAGTTTGGCTTTGTATAAATAAGTATGTCTAGTGCATAAAGTGTAATCTAAGAAATGTATGTGAATATATTTTAGTTTTCTATTGATGCTGGTTTAGCCCATTTCTTTCCTCTTTATTGCTTATGACTTAGTTGCCCAATGGAATAGGCACTAATCCATATTGGGGATGGATCAATCATCATTCAAATAAAACCCTCATCCTATTAGCTATAGGACTAGGAGTAGGTTTAGTTTGGGGCTTCTCATACTATGCATGATTCAATGTAATAACCAAGGATAAATCTGGAATGATGCAAAACTACTTTAATCATTGGTGAATCATGTACATGTATGCATGCACTATGTATCTTGTGTATGTGAAGTTAAGTGGAGTCATCTTAAGGAATGTGATAAAAATATTTGGGTGCAAGTGCATAGTGTAGTAATCAGCTTAATACATAGGACTGTGCATCCATTTTGTCTTGACCTGGTGATAGCTTTGGGGGTCAAGTGTACATTGGGTATGACTGTGTTTTTCTGTTTTGTTTTATTTCATTCCTTTAGAAATATCCCTCCTAGGTCTAACTAAGTCTAAAGTACAGAGCAGTATACCCACTCTTGTTAGTTGGGCAAGATCACCCTTGACCTATTGACAGACCTCTTTAAATCACCTTGATGACATCCCTGGCCTTGGTAATGGTGAAATGTTTTAGGGTTTGGGGTTGCAGCTATTTTGGGTCCCAACATATTAGCATCATTACTAGGGAGGACTTTAAAGGTTGAAAAAATTTAAAGGTCCAGGTGCTAGTGATTTGCGGTAGTGCAGTTTGTTTGGGTAAGTTGGCAGCCCATCAACTTATGCCATCAGATTGGCACCATTGCTAGGGAGGACTTGAAAGGTCAGAAATTTAAAGGCCCTGGTGCTAGTGATTTGTTGTAGTGTAGTTTGTTTGGGTAAGTTGGTAGCCTGCCAACTTACACCAATAGATTGGTGCCATTCTCGAGGAGGACTTGAAAGGTTAAAGAAATTTAAAGGCCCTAGTGATAGTGATTTGCAGTAGTGTAGTTTGTTTGGGTAATTTGGCAGCCCATCAACTTACACAAACATTTTTGGTGCTATTATCGGGGATCGATTAAAAGGTCAAAAAATTTCAAAACCTCTGTAATAATCAGTTTGTAGTTGTTCAGTGTGCTTGGGTAAGTTGGCAACCCATCAACTTACACCAATAGATTGGTACCATTGTTGGGGAAAACTTATTGCTAGGTTGGAAATAATTTGAAGACTCTGTTGGTTAAAGAACCCATAATTATTCTGTGGCCTTGAAGATTATTTACTCTTTAAGGGTTTTCCTCTTTAAGGGTTGTTGTCTGTTGTTGGTGAATCAGAGACCCAATTTCAAGATGCATCAACTGGTGAAATGAAGGTACATGGTTTTTTTTCTTCCTACTTTTGGAGATTGTTGTTCTTGTCATGCTAAAGAAACAAATTTGTATGCCTTAGTTTTTTTCCTTGAATTATAGAATGTTTTAGTCATGGCCAGTTGATATGAACATGGATACCCTAGGGGTGCTCCTTCATGTCCATATCCTTATGTTGCAGACCCTAGAAACTATTTGGCTTTTGACCATCCTAATAATGCATATTTTAATCACGGCTCTACATGTTATACAAACCCAAACATATGTGCACCCATGCAAAGTCAAAGTGACTTAGTAATGTAGTAATATGAAATTAATAAGACTAAATAGTTGCTAGAGTCCTTATGGCAGCAAGAAGAAGAAACAAAAAATTAGATTAGGCTACTAGAGTTTAGGATCTAATCTAATGCATTCCCTACTACCTCAAGAAGTCAATTTTCTATGTCCCCTACTCCTCCCTTAGATCCAGTATACAATCAACTAGACCTTTCATGGATTGACTACAAAACACAAGGCATGCCAACCAAGGTCAATAGCTAGCTCCCCAAGTTTTATGGGTACAATATTTGGGAGGGGGACACACATGTTGATGTATTCTCATAATTCATGGAAGAACATTAGTTTGAGGATGAGGATATGTACATACAATTTTTTTAGGTCATTACATGGAAAGGCAAGAGAATGGATCCAAAGTTTTCCCAAGCAGTTCTTTACCTTGTGGAATAAACTTGTGGTGCCAACATTTGAAAATAAATTTACCAAAGGTCTTGACCCTGTTGATCATGTCATAGAACTAGAAAAACATAAAAGACAAGAGGGAGAATCAAGCAAGGATTTTGGTCACAGGTTTTCTATTGCTCTTTACCATATTCCTGATGGTTTCAGACCTAACATTCCCACTTGCATTGATATTTTTTTAAAGCATATGAAACTAGATTGAGTTATGTGTGACAAGATTTCAAAATAATGAGTATGCATCAGACATATTTGTCCCTAGACTCCATGGTGAAAAATGAGAGATGACTACATAAAAGATTTGTTATCCACAAATAAGTCTCGTGTTGTTGGTAATGAACATCCTAATATGAACAACAATAGTGTGGATATAAATAATGAGATGAATGTAGCATCAGATGATGATGATTGTGTAGTCAAAAGGGTAGAAGTAGAAGATGGTGAGTCATATGACAATGATGTAGATGATGAGGATAGTATATGCACCTACCTTTAGCTAGATAGATCATCAAGTGAAAGTGAAAATGATGAAGTCAGTGGTGACTTCTAGCCTAATGCTGAGGTATGTGGCCCAATGAACAATGAGGATGATGTGTACAAGGATGAACAATTAGATGGTTCATACTCTGAAGCTAAATATGAAGTGTGTACATAGGTGAGTAAAACATGGGATGAGAAAGAAACTAGTTTCTTGTTTGATTTGATGCCCTCATTTGTTCCTATTTGTGATGAAGTAGTTAGTGCTTGCTTGCATGAGGTAGATGTCGAGGTGATTGCACATGATCATAACCAATCAGAGATAGTTATTGATGCAGCCATGGAGTTTCAATGTGAAGAGCTTGACCTAGATTGTGAAGGTGGTGATCATGAGGACACATATGAGAACCTATTTGTGTAGTGCAAGGTATGTTCTCTTCCCCATGAAGAATGTGCTTCAACTTAGCTACAAAGAAATGATATAGAAATGAAGGAAGAAGAAATGTGTCATCAGTCTGTTTATAGTAGTGAATATGACATAGCAGATTGCCAGAGAGGACTTGAAATAGAGAGACAATTTGAAGAACATGGTTCTTCACATAAGGTGTCTCATGATCCTAGTCTATGTGCTGATGTTTTGGATTGTAATATGAGTCATGCTTATGATTCAGAAATTGAAGGTTGTAGCAGCACATATGAAAGTTGTGTTCAAGAGTTTGGTGGAGTTACAAATGAGTATGAATGTTTCCACTTTGATGTGGAATGTTTACCAACTCTTGAATGTGTTAGTTCTGCAATAGAGGTTTAGTCCTTTGTATGGGACATTGATGTGAATGAGTAGTAAGGCATGTGTATGCCTAAACTATAACAGGTGGAAACCCAACTCGAAGGTATACCTGAGCTAGAGTCTTTTTAGTTTTCTCTAAAGATGAAGTGTCTTCTCTTCTGGATCAATAAATAGTCAGGAACATTTTTCTTTTCCATGTGAGTTGAAGGTGTTTTCTTTCTCCCTCAATTTGTGTGAAGAGGTCAATAGGTGTAATAAGGCTACAATTGGTGATGGAAGTTTGCTTCCATCCATGTCTTTTGTTGCTAAATTGGATTTTAGTTTCTCATCCCTTGTTGTTGGGAATAGGATTGATATAGATATGAATGGGCCAAGCACCTATTTCTTATGTTGCCCTGCAGTAGTGATTTCATTGATGAAGCTGGCCTTGGCTTCATGAGTAGTAATTACAAGTTGACACATATTGGGGATAGTCTTTAGTTATTTTAGCTGGGTGAGAAGTGCAAATTTGGTTTGTAATATCCCTTGCTATTTCAGACCTTATTTTGCTGATTAGAGGCTCAAGGAATATTCTCAAACACTTCTGATGTAAACCCAATGCTTGCTGGTTTGTGTTTTCAGTCTGATATTTTTGCTTGATAATGATAGTTGAGTATTCTAAATGCTCATAAATCCAAACTATAATGTCTAAGCATTAATCTAAATACATATATGACTTCTCTTTTAGTATTTTTGATGCATATACATGAAAATTAGACATGAAATGCACACCTACAGCCAATTGACATTTTGTCAAACACTTGGCATGCATACTATTATGCTAATCATGATGGATATTAATATGAACATTACATCAAATAGATGGCCTACAACTTATCACTCCTTTATTGAGATATATTGTCTAATACAATGCTGATATGAATGGCCAAGACTCTTGGCTCTACAATTTTATGCAACTCCTAAAATGACAACTATGAAACAATGCTGATATAAAGATGCTAACTCATGAAAGAACCTGGAAATGTAAGTTGTTGTGAATCGATGACGAAGATGAAGGAATGGCAGCCTCAAAATAGCTCATAAACATCCCTCTCAATCCCCAATAGTGCCTCTCAAGTGTAGCACCCAACCTTCTCATCAACCAAGGAAATGAGTCCCTTCCAAACCCAAATTGAAACCCTCTCCTAGCTGCCCCGTACTGTAGCGTTACTGTTCATGGCACTGTAGCAACACTATAGCGTACTGTAGCAAAACACTGTAGCGCGCACTGTAGCAAATCACTGTAGCACGCACTGTAGCATCACTGTAGCGCTACTGTAGCAAATCACTGTAGCGCTACTGTAGCAAAACATTGTAGCAAACACTATAGCAGCCAATAGAAAAACTTCTGATATGCAAATTGATACCTCCAAACCCCTGTTAACACTGCAGATTTAAGCACAAATGAAAGGACTGAAGTATCCCTTCCAATTTACAACCCTTCGGAGGATATTTCACCACCTCAGTTATGCTAATCTATGGGAGTTTCCATTCTCAAAGACCAAATATGCAGAAACCCTTGGCTCCACAAAACTCATCAAATGCAAATGTCAATAATCAGATGCCTGGAAGCTTGCCTTGCCCCTTCCTTTATACTTTTTTAATCACACTTTCAAGAGGCTTCTAGAAAAATCCTATTATTTTATTTTAGTGACTTTAATGATCTAATGTGTATTTTAAGTCACTATATTAAATTAATTAAATATAAGGTTACCTTTTGATTTCAAATTAAGTAATAACCTTATAAAATAATTAATTTAATAATATCTCCCTTATTTCGTCAATTAGCCTTCGGGAGTTAAAGGCTAAATTACTCATCATGAAAATCATCTAGGAAGGGGACATTACAGTCCACCCCTCCTGAAATTGCTTGTCCCCAAGCAATCTCAACTTTAGATGCTGAAGAATCTCCTCGCCTTCCCAAGTGGCATCCTCAACCGGTAAATCCCTCCATTTGATCAAGTACTCTCTGATGACCTGTCTCTGTAACTGCCTCTCCCTAACATCCAAAATAGCCTCAGGCACCAGAATCAACTTCCCCTCATCATCCAAAGGTGGTAAGGTAGCAGAAGGAACCACGCGATGACCTAATGCCTTCTTGAGGTGTGACACATGGAAAACATTATGTACTCTGCTATCTGCCGGTAATTCTAACTCATAAGCCACATCACCAACTCGCCGGATAATCCTGAAAGGGCCATAATAACGCGGCTTGAGTTTCTCTGCACCACTCTTTTTGAGAGTGGATTGTCGATAGGGATGTAACATCAAATACACCATATCCCCAACCTCAAATGACCGCTCAACTCTCTTCTGATCAGCATACTGTTTCTGCTGATTCTGTGCCTTTTGGATATTTTCTCGAAGAGCTCTCATAATATCCTAGTTCTCCTGTAACATACCTCCTGTACTAGGCACTCTACTGTCACTCATCAACAAGTCAAGGAAACTGGGTGCTTCATAACCATACAAGGCCATAAATGGTGTCATCTGAATTGAGAGATGGTAAGTGGTATTGTAACAGTACTCACAAAGGTATATCCACTTAACCCAACCCTTCTGTTGCCCTGTAATGTAATTCTTGAGATATCCCTCCACCCACTTATTCACAATTTCTATCTGGCCATCCGTCTGTGGGTGGTAGCTGGTACTTGGGGTAAGCTCTGTCCCACATAGTCTAAATAACTCCTGCCAAAAATGACTCAAGAACCGACTATCCCTGTCACTAACAATGCTCTGAGGTAACCCATGCAACCTAAAAATCTCATGGAAGAAGAGTTCTGCTACCTGTGCAGCTGAGTATGTAGCTGTGATTGGAAAGAAATGAGCATATTTTGTTAATCGATCAACAACCACATAGATACAATCTCGTCCCTGGGTTTTCGGCAAACCGGTAATAAAATCCATGGATAAACACTTCCACTTCCTATCAGGAATCAGAAGTGGCTGAAGTAAACCTACAGGGTATGTATGTTCCTGTTTATTCTGCTGGCAAATAGGACACTCTGACATATCGAAGAACATCTGTTTTGAGCCCTTTCCAAGTAAAGCGCTCTCGAACCTGTCTATAAGTCTTGAAGTACCCCAGGTGCCCTGCCATAGGTGTATCATGAAAATACCTCATCACTGTGTTCTTCATTTCTAATCCTGGGGTTAAGAATATCCTACCTTTGTAAATGATAAGATCATTTACAACTGAGTACCTGTCATCCTGAACTGTCCCCTCAATTATGCTAGAAGCCCATGAGTCTTTGGCATACTCTACCACAATCAAGTGTCTCCAATCCTCTGAAATCTCCACCATAGAGCTCAAATGGGGACGGCGAGACAAAGCATCAGCAACTACGTTTTGAGTTCCCTTGACATAAGTAATGTCAAAGTCATATGATTGCAATTTACTCACCCACTTCTGCTGATGATCATTAAGATCTCGCTGTCCTAGGAAATGCCTCAAGCTGTTATGGTCTGTCTTAATGCAAAACTTGCTGCCCACAAGGTATTGCCTGAATTTGGCCAATGCATGCATAATGGCCAACATCTCCTTATCATAAATACTGTAGCTCCTCTCTGGACCCCATAACTTCCTGCTCTCAAAAGCTATCGAATGTTTGTCCTGCATAAGAACTGCACCAATCCCCTCACCCGAAGCATCACACTGTAGCTCAAAGGGTCTAGTAAAATCTGGCAAGGCTAGAACTGGGCAAGTAGTCATCAACTATTTAAATTTCTCAAAACATTCCTATGCCTCAGGTGTCCAAACAAATGCCCCTTTCTTCATTAAATCTGTAAGTGGTGCTGCATGTCGTGAATATCCACTGACAAATCTGCAGTAGAAGCCACACAAACCCAAAAATCCCCTAAGCTGAGTAAGATTCTCAGGTGTAGGCCACTCAATAATAGCTCTAACTTTGTCAGGGTCCATATGCACACCTTCTGCGCTGATGATATGGCCTAAGTATAGCAACTCTGTCATGCCCAGATCACATTTGGATTCTTTGGCATACAAGGACTCCCTGCTAAGAATTCCCAATACTGTATCCAAATGGGCGAATGCTCCTCCCAAGTACTGCTGTACACCAAAATGTCATCAAAGAAGACTAATACAAACTTTCTCAGTTGTGATTGAAAAACCCTGTTCATAGTGGACTGAAACGTAGCAGGAGCATTGGTTAGTCCAAATGGCATAACCACAAACTCAAAATGTCCACAATGGCACCTAAATGCTGTCTTCTCGATGTCCTGCTCTCTGACCCTGATCTGGTGATAACCTGATCTCAAATCTATTTTTGAGAAATAGCGAGCACCATGAAGCTCATCGATCAACTCGTCAATATGAGGAATAGGGTACCTATTCTTAATTGTCCTCTTATTCAACACCCTGTAATCGATGCACATCCGAAGGGTACCATCCTTTTTCTTGACCAAGACTACTGCTGAAGCAAAAGGTGATTTACTTGGCCTAATGTGCCCCATAGCCAACAGCTCCTTAATTATTTTTTCAATCTAATCTTTTAGCCGCTTGGGGTGTCTGTAAGGAGTGATCATCACAGGTTTAGCACCCTTCTCCAATTCTATTATGTGCTCAATCCCTCTATCTAGAGGCCTACCTAGTGGAATATCACTAAACACCTTGGAATGCTTGATCCTCAACTCCTGTATATCTGGGTGATAGGCTGGTTTTTGTTTCTCTTCCTGTGTTGGCATTAGAATACACCCTACTGCCCACTCAACCATGTCATGGCGCATAAGTCTCTCCATTTTTCTGAAAGATATCATCCTGTAGCTAGTATCCTTGATGGCTTTTAGCACATGAGTCTTCCCATCCACTTTAAACCTCATCTCCATTTCCCTAAGGTTAATGGTAAACTCCCCAATATCATGAAGCCATTTCATTCCTAAAACCATGTCAGTTTCTCCCATGTTTACCATATAAAAATCTGCCTTAAACTCAAAGTTATTCAATCGCATGGGAAGACCTGGAATCATCCTGTCACACTTAAGAGTATATCCATCAGCAACTTTTACTCTTATGCCCTCAAATTCCTTTGTTCGAATTCTGCGCCTATTAACCAACCTAGCATCAATGAAGTTATGCATGGCACCTGTATCAAGCAAGGCAATGATCTTCTGTCTAGCTAAAACCCCACGCATCCTGAATGAGCCCTCTTGCTGTATGCTAGTAAGGCGTGCTTCTTGAAAATTTGCTTCTTCAACATTTTCAGCCTTAATTTCATGCTTATCTGTCTCATCATCAGGTTTGTCCTCATTAGATTCCTCTTGATCAGATTGCTGGTCTGACTCGGAATCCTCATAGAATGCCCACATAATCCTATTTGCTTTGCCCTTAGGTCTTAAAGGATAGTCATGGTTTGCATCATAGGGACCTTTACAATAAAAACACAACTTTTTCCTTCTCAAGTCATTAAATGTCTCACGATCTAATGGTGCTGCTGATTTTCCCTTTGAGTCTAAAATTTCTTTTTTCTTGGGAAATGTCTTATTGTCCCGGTAAGAAGAAGATCCCTTAGATGAGTACTTATTTTGAGGGGCTGCAAGTTCCATACTCCTAGATTTTTTCATTGCCTCCTGTAGTGTCAAAGGATCAAAAGCCTTTATCCATCCTCTTAACGGTTCCAATAAGCCCTCCATGAATAGCACAACCAATCTCCTTTCAGATATATTGGAGACCATGACTGATAATTTCTGAAATTCACTAATGTAATTCTCCAAACTCCCAGTCTGCTTAAGCTGTGCCAAGTCTCTAAAATATGTCTCTAGATCTCTCTTATCAAAGCATTCCACTAATCTATCAACAAACTCCTGATATGAAGTGATACTATTATGATGCAATGTCTCTAATCCATAATACCACCAATCGTGGGCTGCTCCCTCCAAGTGAAAAGTAGCATATTTTATTGCATCCCTTTCTGTCATGGGTCTAAGAGTCAAGAGGGTGTCTAGCTTATGAATCCAAGTCTGAGCCGTGACCTTCCCACTACCATCAAACATGGGCAATGTAACTTTGCTGGTGGCATACATCAAATCATTATTTTGATTTCTTGGTCTCTTTTCTTGCTTTCCCCTGTAGTGTTCTCTTCTTTGACTCACAAACCTATCAAAGCTCATGCGTTGCCTGACCTGTGGTGTCAACAACTCCCATTCATCATTAGCTGCCATAAGAGTATCTGCAAACATTTCTTCTCCTTCTTCTGCATTTTCCTCTTCTTGTTCATTCCTCAAAAAAGTAGGACGTGTAGGCCTATCTGCCATGTGAGAAGATGCTTGTGCTCTAGGTGTCCCAACCACACTCCTATTATCATCCGGTTCATAGTTTCGTCTTCTCTGAGGGTTCATTTGTTGTATCATTGTAGTAAGTGCCCGCATAGCATTTGCCACCTGCTGCTGCCCCGTAGCCATTTGTCTAAAGAGTTCACGTGTTTCCTATTCTTCATCATTTCTTCCCCTGTTTCTGATAGGGCTACCTTCACCTCTTTCACCCATAGTGCCGGATGAACCAACCTCTCGCTGTTTTGCTGCTGAAGTGGCTGATAAAGTGTTCTGTTCAAGTGGTTGTGACCACTATTTTTGCTTCCTTTCTTCTCTAGCTGTATACCTCTTGTCCCTATCACTTTGTTGCATTTAATGAGTTGATTTCAAACCCAAAGGATGGCAGGAAACCACTCTGATACCACTGTAATATCCCTTGCTATTTCAGACCTTATTTTACTGATTAGAGGCTCAAGGAATATTGTCAAACACTTCTGATGTAAACCCAATGCTTGCTGGTCTGTGTTTTCAGTCTGATATTTTTGCTTGATAATGATAGCTGAGTATTCTAAATGCTCATAAATCCAAACTATAATTTCTAAGCATTAATCTAAATACATATATGACTTCTTTTTTAGTATTTTTGATGCATATACATGAAAATTAGACATGAAATGCACACCTATAGCCAATTGACATTTTGTCAAACACTTGGCATGCATACTATTATGCTAATTATGATGGATATTAATATGCACATTACATCAAATAGATGGCCTAGAACTTATCACTCCTTTATTGAGATATATTGTCTAATACAATGCTGATATGAATGGCCAAGACTCTTGGCTCTACAATTTTATGCAACTCCTAAAATGACAACTATGAAACAATGTTGATATAAAGATGCTAACTCATGAAAGAACCTGGAAATGTAAGTTGTTGTGAATCGATGACGAAGATGAAGGAATGGCAGCCTCAAAACAACTCATAAACATCCCTCTCAAGCCCCAATCGTGCCTCTCAAGTGTAGCACCCAACCTTCTCATCAACCAAGGAAAGGAGTCCCTTCCAAACCCAAATTGAAACCCTCTCCTAGCTGCCCCGTACTGCAGCATTACTATTCATGGCACTGTAGCAACACTGTAGCGTACTGTAGCAAAACACTGTAGCGCGCACTGTAGCAAATCACTGTAGCACGCACTGTAGCATCACTGTAGCACTACTGTAGCAAATCACTGTAGCGCTACTGTAGCAAACACTATAGAAGCCAATAGAAAAACTTCTGATATGCAAATTAATACCTCCAAACCCCTGTTAACACTGCAGATTTAAGCACAAATGATAGGACTGAAGTATCCCTTCCAATTTGCAACCCTTTGGAGGATATTTCACCACCTCAGTTATGCTAATCTATGGGAGTTTCCGTTCTCAAAGATCAAATATGCAAAAACCCTTGGCTCCACAAAACTCATCAAATGCAAATGTCAATAATCAGATGCCTGGAAGCTTGCCTTGCCCCTTCCTTTATACTTTTTTAATCACACTTTCAAGAGGCTTCTAGAAAAATCCTATTATTTTATTTTAGTGACTTTAATGATCTAATGTGTATTTTAAGTCACTATATTAAATTAATTAAATATAAGGTTACCTTTTGATTTCAAATTAAGTAATAACCTTATAAAATAATTAATTTAATAATATCTCCCTTATTTCATCAATTAGCCTTCGGGAGTTAAAGGCTAAATTACTCATCATGAAAATCACCTAGGAAGGGGACATTACATGGTTTGAGGGAGATCAACTCCTTCATTCCAATTGTCTTTGACAGAGAAAAGTAGTTTTAGTCATCTTGTGTAGGTTTGGCCTGTAAATGACTAGAAATTTTGATTACAGTCAACTTTCTTGTTGTGCTCCTATGCCTATGACTGTATGCCTTGTAAATATGTTCTATGTTTTTCATTTTTGTGTTGTTCCCCTTATTCATTTTGGTCTTTTGGTCTACCAAAAGATATCTAGTTCTCATTGTACCACTGACTAGCACACATCCCTAACTAGAGACATTGTTGGGACCTAAGAAAACTAGTTCCCAAATTACATCTTTTTTCCCCAAAATTCCATCAGACAACCTGCTTTATGCCTTTGATGTTGAACCTATAGTTTATAACTGATCAGAGATATCTTCCATAGGCTTTTGTGTGTTTGCCTTTTGAGATACAAGGAAAAAGCCCAAAAAATTGACTAAGTATCAAAAACACTAAGTGTTTCCTTGTATTTTTACCTTTGTTGGAGGTCAGAGTTTCAAGCTCCCTCCTTTCACCATGCTTTCCCTATTGGCTTTGAAATCCTCCAAGGCTAAAATTTGCCTAAGTGTTAAGTCCTTAAAAATTATTCTATCTTTATTGAAGGTCAGAGTTTGGGCCTTTGGCCTTTGGTCTTCTTCAAGGAAAGTGTCAAGGAGAGGGTTCGAGGGCCAAAGTCTGATGAGGTCTACTTGTTTCAAATTCTTCTAAGTATGAAGTGGGTAGCGGATGATAGGGATTGGTTCTTCTTCCTCCCTTTAGGGAAGATAGAAAGTGGAAGGCCTTGTTGGTGCCTGAATTGACTGTCAGTTTCTGTGCAATTTTTCATGCAGGCACCTTCCCAAAAAATCCAAAAGGTTTTGAGTTTTGGCTCCCCTTCATCTTTCCTGAGGAAGGGGTCATCATGTTTTGTCCATCAGCGAAAGTTTTGTTTTTTTTGAGTGCTCCGATTGTGTCTTTGAACTTTCGGTTTGTACCTCGCTGACGAACCTCAGTGTTGAACCTTGCCATTAAACCATCTGTTTGAATCGGTTCAATGGTTCAAAGCTTTATGTTTTTGGTTTCATTGGCGTGATGGCAGCTATCAGCATAGGTTTGTGGTCTTGCTCCGATGGTCTAAGTCACACTGATGGAGATGGGAAGCCAAGTTGCCATCGGCGTGACTTTTGTTGTCGGCGAGCATTGCTTTTGGGTTGGCCGATGTTTTTTGTCTTGGCGACGGGTGTTTTTTGCTTGGCCATCGGTGAGACTTGTTTTATCAGCCTAGTCGATGGAAGTTGGCCCGATGGTCTATCTCTGGCTGATGATGGGAAATATGGAGTTTGCGATGGCATCAGCGAGACTATTGAGGTCGGTCAGAGGAGTTTCAGGTTGGCCGATGGGATTGGTCTGGCCGACAGGGGATTGCGATGGGCTTCATCGATGTAAGACATGAGGTCGGCCAGAGGATTTTTGGATGCTCCGATGGAGGGAGTCACAGCAACGGAGGTTGTGTTTTGTTTTCCATCGGAGAGACTTGATAGATCGGCAAGAGTTTTTTGGGGCAAGCCGATGGCTTAGCTTTGGGCGAGGGCTTGTGTGTCGAGCGCGGCAAAAGCGCTCGACACTTAGTATGTTTGTGGCCATGTTTATAAAACGTTGAAGTGGTCTTCTCACTATGCATGTGGGATTAATCTCCCTACATTATTTTGAACCTGTGAGGAAGTGCTTCTTGGCGGGAAGCTCCATTTTGAATAGTGCGACAGTTTCCAAGTAGGCCGTGGGTGGTTGAGCCATCAATGGCGATTGTAGTAGGGGTGTGGGCAACAGTACAAGTGATTAAACAGCCTAATTTTTAGCATGAAGACTTCTAGATGGTGGCACAGGGCTCGAGGCCACCCCTGTCAACTCTCCTGCCTACTGCATTGATAACTTATGGGTGCCATCTCTCATGGGCTGTATCTGGCAGTTTTTTGTAAAAATCATGTAATTAATTGCTGTGGGTACACTTTCTGGCCGATATAGGTAGACCGTGTTACCATTGTTTTGGTTGTTGAAAACTAGACATTTTGGCTCTGTAATAAGATACAACTAGTTTTTGTTGCTCTGTGCAGCAAAACTTGCGAGTTTATGTATCTCCTGTTGTACGTTTGTGCATGAATCCACTGATTTCATGGTTAATTTTATATGAGAAATGCTATGTTAGCATGTGTTTTGTTAATTCTGTCTCCAGTTTTGCATGTATCTTTCTTCTGAGTCCAGGCATTCAAGGAATGTCTGAGATTCTAGAACATAGAATTCCTGTGTTGAATGTTTAATCTTTTAACTTCTACTCAAGGGGTAGATTAAACTGTTTTCAGATTGAATATTGGGAAGGGTATACTGCAATAGGGATGCCATAAGTATAGACAGCTTAACACTCTATATTGGGAGATATCTTTAAGGCAGATATCATGTATATCCCCCTGAAATCCAATTTTAGTTGTTCATGCTAATCATTCACAGGTGTATGTCTACCGACTCCAAGCCCTGGATAGGCACCAATCTAGCTCTGTGTTGAGGTTATATACCATGTCCAGCTTTGCATCCAAACATCAAATCAAACCATTTCATCCTTCCACCTGTTAGTTGTAGGAGTAGGATTAGGATCCCTACATGCTCTCATACCCAACCAGACATCATGTCCAAGAATGTTGCCAACCTTGTGATTTGTTACACAAATCTTGGTCCATACATGAGAGTATTTTGCCTGTTACTGTCAAGTTAAATCCTTCTGTCATTGAGCTAGTCAAGGTTATACTTTTATCAAATAGGGACACCCCCCTTGGTGCGGCAGAACCAGAAGTGAAGGGGAGGAGCTCACGCAACCTCCTGTATTCAGTTGGCTGAATCTGCCTGTGCATTAGAAGTGGCAAACCCTAATGCTGATTCAGAAGAAAAACCAATAGAAAATGGCGACTCCGCTGGGGATGGTGATTTGAAAATTGTTATTTTTGTCCTCCCTGGTGAAATATCTGTGTGCCCATCCGAGTCACCAACAAAAATGGTGACTCTACTGGGGAGAGAGAGAGTCAAGTAACCTGAGGGCTGGAAAATCTAGTTTCTAGTGAAGTTGTTGCAGCAAAAAGGAACCATGTGGTGCTCTGCTGGGGTGATGAATCTAGAAAACAAAAGTGCCTTGCTGACATTCTGTCCTCTCTTTGAGAGGTGGCGACTTTGTTGAAAGAACCTATCAATGCTGCAACATATATCCAGGTATTCATCTTTGATTCAAAATGCTGAGTTTAGAACAACAAGCCTGGTCATGCTCTCAGAGAAGACCATTCTTTATTGAAAGATATAAAGCCCTAAACTTCACAGGGATATATGGTTACCCAAATATTATTCCCAATAAAATTAGAATATGTTTGCCAAAATATAGTGGATCAGATTCTGAATCGGCAAACAAACATCTGCAAAGATTTTGTAATTTAATAGAAGATTATGAGGTAGAGGATGAAGATGTAGTAATGACTCTTTGTTCAGTCATTGGAAGATGATGCTAGGATATGGTTTTTAGACCTGCCTGTTTGTTCAGTTTCTTCATGGATAGATTTAGAAGTTGCATTCCTAGGGCAGTTTGGTGAAAGGTTTGATGTGGCCTCATTAATCATACATTTTATGAATATCCAAAGGGAAGATGAGGAGCTGGTTCCAGCCTTTAATCTTAGGTTTATTAAATTGCTCAGGCAGATCCCTGAATATATGAGACCTAATAATGCATTGTGCTTGACAATTTATTTGGTTGCATTTGATGAAGAAATGAGTTATCTGTTGAGAGATAAAGAACCAGTCACACTTCACCAGGCTTTCCAATTTGCTATGGACATAGAAAACAATGAGAAATATGGAATGCCAGTAGGTTTCATGGCTGCAAGTTGTCAAAGCAGTTATCAAAGTGAATATATTTCAGCTCTCCCAGTATGTGCATTGAGAAATGATTGTATAGAGGGAAATATATTTCAGAATAATGTGTGCAGCCATGATGTGATGCATGAAGAAAATGTTGTAGAAAATGTAAGCACATCTTGTAATAATGAAAACAAAGATTGTTATCAGCCTTTAGAAGACAAGCCTGCAGACACAAGGTGCCCTCCAATTGATCAAATGAGAGACATACATGAAGTTGTGTCTTGCAGCAGTGTGCATATCCTAGTTATACCTGATTATTTATATGAAGTGGATATGTAGAGCTTCACTCTGAATATAGAAAACATTGATTCAAGGGATGGCAGTGAATATGCTAGTGATTGCCAGCATTCAGATGCATATGTGAGCCTTTTAGATAATGAAATATATTTGGATGCTGATTATGAATGTTTCCTTGAAGATTTTGGCCACCTTCATAGTGCAGAGGTTGAAAACTTTGCTTTTGATTATCAGGGCACTGGTGAAGATAAAAAACAAGGTCACTATTCAGAGGTGGATGGGAAAATTGCAGATGTGTGTGCTCATACAGTTGGGGATAGTGTTGATTGCAGGGGTGACTATGAAGCTTTCAGTGTAGGGCTACATTCTGAGTTATTTCTGCCTTCTCTTGAGACATTTCAGGTGGACATTAATGACAAAACTACCGTGCATGATGATGATGGATATCTGTATGTTCATCAAGATAAATTTGATTATGAGATGTTGCTTGTGCCTGAATATTGCATGTTTGATACAGAGGAGCTCTTATTTTTTGAGGAAGGGCAAAATTCTGATGTGGATTCATTTGTTTCATGTGAGTCTGTTATTTTTCCAAGCAACGTCAGTGACTCATATGATGATGACATTCTACAACTGATAATTATATATGCTGATGAAGCTAGCTGTAGATTTGTTGAAGAAAAAGAAATGAGCAGCAGCACAAATAATTGCCAAGGGGCTTGCTGCAGACTGTTAAATGCTTTTAGGCTTCATTTGAAGAAATCAAAAGAAAATCAGGTGTTTGACAAAGGAAAAGTTTGGTTTTTCCTTTTTGGTGGCCCTGGGCCACCATGTTTATTTTAAAATAATGTGTTTGGTGATGCAGATTGGTGCAAGTTTGACTCTGTGCCCAATGGATAGGGGACTGGTCTACATCCCAGAGATCTGGGGTTCTCGTTGTAGTCTTGCACCTGCATGTCCCCAATCAGAGCCACTATTGGTGCCTGAATTGACTGTCAGTTTCTGAGTAATTTTTCATGCAGGCACCTTCCCAAAAAATCCAAAAGGTTCTGAGTTTTGGCTCCCTTTCATCTTTCCTGAGGAAGGGGTCATCATGTTTTGTCCATTAGCGAAAGTTTTGTTTTTTTTGAGTGCTCCGATTGTGTCTTTGAACTTTCAGTTTGTACCTCACCGGTGAACCTCAGTGTTGAACCTCGCCATTGAACCATCTGTTTGAACTAGTTCAATGGTTCAAAGTTTTATGTTTTTGGTTTCATCGGCATGATGGCAGCTATCGGCATAGGTTTGTGGTCTTGCTCCGATGGTCTAAGTCACACCGACGGAGATGGGAAGCCAAGTTGCCATCGGTGTGACTTTTGTTGTCAGCAAGCGTTGCTTTTGGGTTGGCCGATGGTTTTTGTCTTGGCGACGGGTGTTTTTTGCTTGGCCATCGGTGAGACTTGTTTTATCGGCCTAGTCAATGGAAGTTGGCCCGATGGTCTATCTCTGGCCGATGATGGGAAATATGGAGTTTGCGATGGCGTCGGTGAGACTATTAAGGTCGGTCAAAGGAGTTTCAGGTTGGCCGATGGGATTGGTCTAGCCGACAGGGGATTGCGATGGGCTTCATCGGTGTAAGACATGAGGTTAGCCAGAGGATTTTTGGATGCTCCGATGGAGGGAGTCATGGCGACGGAGGTTATGTTTTGTTTGCCATCGAAGAGACTTGATAGATCGGCGAGAGTTTTTTGGGGCAAGCCGATGGCTTAGCTTTGGGCAAGGGCTTGTGTGTCGAGCATGGCAAAAGCGCTCGACACTTAGTATGTTTGTGGCCATGTTTATAAAATGTTGAAGTGGTCTTCTCACTATGCATGTGGGATTAATCTCCCTACATTATTTTGAACCTGTGAGGAAGCGCTTCTTGGCGGGAAGCTCCATTTTGAACAGTGTGAAGGTTTCCAAGTAGGCCGCGGGTGGTTGAGCCATCAATGGCGATTGTAGCAGGGGTGTGGGTGACAGTACAAGTGATTAAACTGCCCAATTTTTAGCATGAAGACTTCCAGATGGTGGCACAGGGCTCGAGGCCACCCCTGTCAACTCTCCTACCTACTGCATTGATAACTTATGGGCGCCATCTCTCATGGGCTGTATCTGGCAGTTTTTTATAAAAATCATGTAATTAATTGCTGTGGGTACACTTTTTGGCCGATATAGGTAGACTGTGTTACCATTGTTTTGGTTGTTGAAAACTAGACATTTTGGCTCTGTAATAAGATACAACTAGTTTTTGTTGCTCTGTGCAGCAAAACTTGTGAGTTTATGTATCTCCTGTTGTACGTTTGTGCATGAATCTACCGATTTCATGGTTAATTTTATATGAGAAATGCTATGTTAGCATGTGTTTTGTTAATTCTGTCTCCAGTTTTGCATGTATCTTTCTTCTAAGTCTAGGCATTCAAGGAATGTCTGAGATTCTAGAACATAGAATTCATGTGTTGAATGTTTAATCTTTTAACTTCTGCTCAAGGGGTAGATTAAACTATTTTTAGATTGAATATTGGGAAGGGTATACTGCAATAGGGATGCCATAAGTATAGACAGCTTAACACTCTATATTGGGAGATATCTGTAAGGCAGATATCATGTATATCCCCCTGAAATCCAGTTTTAGTTGTTCATGCTGATCATTCATAGGTGTATGTCTACTGACTCCAAACCCTGGATAGGCACCAATCTAGCTCTGTGTTGAGGTTATATACCATGTCCAGCTTTGCATCCAAACATCAAATCAAACCATTTCATCCTTTCACCTGTTAGTTGTAGGAGTAGGATTAGGATCCCTACATACTCTCATACCCAACCAGACATCATGTCCAAGAATGTTGCCAACCTTGTGATTTGTTACACAAATCTTGGTCCATACATGAGAGTATTCTGCCTGTTGCTGTCAAGTTAAATCCTTCTATCATTGAGCTAGTCAAGGTTATACTTTTATCAAATAGGGACACCCCCCTTGGTGCGGCAGAACCAGAAGTGAAGGGGAGGAGCTCACGCAACCTCCTGTATTCAGTTGCCTGAATCTGCCTGTGGATTAGAGTGGCAAACCCTAATGCTGATTCAGAAGAAAAACCAACAAGCCTGACGACCAACCCCCCGATAGGTGTTGCTTCTTTTAAGTGTGTGGAGACCAGTTGGCAAGGGTTCTCCTTTCTACCTTCCTTTTGGAGGTTAGAAGGTTGGAGCCTCAATGCCCAAGTTCTAGTGGTCTCCTTTTCTATGTTGTGCGGAGGGTGGATGGTGGGGCTCCTCTTTTTCCTCTTCTAGATGGAAAAAGCATAAGGTAGAAGGCTCGAACCTGACCCTTGAAGCTCTTCAATTGTCTAAGTATTTTGGGGTTGGGTAGTCCTTTCTTCTTCTTTTTCAAAGTGCATGTGGTGAAGGGTGAAGCCCCAACTTTCGAAGTCTAATTTGCAGATTTCGTTGACATAGAGGAGAAGGAAAAGAAGAAGACAATTGTTTTGTCTGTAAAAGGAATGGTTCGCAAACTGAAACATTTGTTGATTCAATAGTTCACCAGCAAGGATATTTTCTGATAAAGGTAAAATTGAAAGAGGATGAGTCAGTCGAGAAAGTAGTTCATGAAAGGAGATTTCCACTGATAAAGGAAAGCAGAGGAAAGATAATGGTTTGTGGTTTCTCAAAATTGCCGCTAAGGTGATTTGTCAATAAGGGGTCCTAAAGTAGCAAATGAGATGAGTTTGTAGTGGAAGGATTTTTTTGATAAGGCAAGTAGAGCCAAAGATGAATAAAGAAAGAGAAATAGGGGATTTCCTCCTTGGTTTGTAAAAGTAAAAATTCATCGACAAAGGGAAATATGAAGGGTGCCAGTGCAGAAAAGTTAGAATTAAGAAATAGAACACGCTTCTAGAGGCTGCCATAAATGTAGAATTGATGAGGACATACAAGTTGATGGCAAGGTTTGGTGGAATGAATTACTAATGTAATGGCAGTTGGTGGGGTAATTGGTTCTCACCCAGAATGTAGAAGAGAAAATATTGCTATATATACATGACTCAGAGATGTGTTAGGGGTTGGTCCTTGAACCAATTGTCTAATCTAGAAATGCCTAAGGGAGATTTTAGGGCATCAAGCAAAGGATAACATTTGAGCAATGAATGAAGAAATGCATCTAATATAACATAGGAAGGATTACAACATGCATCTTAATGCAGTGAGATGTCTCCATGGCTATTTTTAATGACTCAAGGGAATGCATTGTCATAGCTTTGTGTTTTTCCTTCACCACATTTGTTGGTATGATTGTAATGAGGATCTGATAATGTGTGGCAACATTTAAATAATTACAAGCCTTGTGTTGGGTCATTTCTTTATTACAAATGCATCATTGTAGTTTGGATTTGGATAAATAAGTATGTCTCTAGTGCATGAAGTGTAATCTAAGAAATGTATGTGAATATATTTTAGTTTTCTATTGATGCCAGTTCAACCCATTTCTTTCCCCTTTATTGTTTATGACTCAGTTGCCCAATGGAGTCAGTACCGGTCTATATTGGGGATGGATCAATCATCATTCAAATGAAACCCTCATCCTATTAGCTATAGGAATAGGAATAGGTTTAATTTAGGGTTTCTCATATTGTGCATGATTCAATGTAATAACCAGGGATAAATCTGAACTGATGCAAAGTACTTTAATTATTGGTGAATCATGTACATGTATGCATGCACTGTGTATCTTGTGTATGTGAATTTAAGTGGAGTGATCTTAAGGAATGTGATGAAATTATATTTGGGTGCAATTGCATTGTGCCGTAATTAGATTAATACAAAGGATAGTGTAGCTAGTTTGTCTTGACCTAGTGAGAGCTTTGGGGGTCAAGTGTACATTGGTTATGGTTGTGTTCTTCTGTTTTGTTCTATTTCATGCCTCTAGGAACATCCCTCCTAGGTCTAGCTGAGCCTAAAGTGCAGAGGAGTATACCCACTTGTGTTAGTTGGCCAAGATCACCCCTGACCTATTGACAAAGCTCTTTCAATCACCTTGACGACATTCTTGGCCTTGGTGATGGTGAAATGTTTTAGGGTTTGGGGTTGCATCTATTTTGGGTCCCAACACAATGAAAGAGGAAAATATGGGTTTTGGACTAGTAATCAAACCTAAAAATGTTATGACAACAACCAAGTTGAATGAGCTACCTCAAGAGATACAAACCCTATTGGAAGAGTATGTTGATATAGTAGTGAGTGAGCTACCCAATGAGTTGCCACCTACTAGGAGTATTAGTCATTGTACTGAATTCATACCTGGTACAAATTTGCCAGACAAAAATTCCTATAAGATGAATCCACAAGAAACTACAAAGAGCAAGAAGCAAGAGCAAGAACTTTTGGAAAAAGGTTTCATAAAAGAAAGTCTTATCCCATGTGCAGTATTAGCTGTATTGGTGCTAAAGAAAGAAGGAGATTGGAGGATGTGCATAGATTCAAGAGCAACCAACATGATTACAATCAGGTATAGGTTCCCTCTTCCAAGAATAGATGATTTGATCAGAATTGTTTGTGTGGATCTAAGTACTTTTCTAAGATTGATCTCAAGAGTGGGTATCAACAAATAGGGATAAGGGAACAAAATGAATGGAAATCTACCTTTAAGACTAATGAGGGGTTGTTTGAGTGGCTTTTTATGCCATTTGGTCTTGCCAATGGTCCAAGTACATTTATAGACTAATGAATGAAGTTATAAAGCCATTGATTGGTAAATTTATGATTTTTTATTTGGTTGACATACTAATCTATAGCACAAGAAAGGAAAAACACCTCAAACACCTTACGATGGTAATGCAAAGACTGCAAGAAGAAAGATTGTTGATCAATCTCAAGAAGTGTTTATTCATGAGGATAGAATTGGTGTACCCTAGTTTTGTGATTTCTCAAGGTGGATTGAAGATGGACAAGGACAAAGTGAAATCCATAACTGATCCCAAAACAACTTATGAGGTAAAATGTTTCCATGGTTTGCCAAGTTTTTATAGGAAATTTATAAAAAAATTTAGTGGAATTTGTGCACCACTCATAAACACTATAAGAGGGGATAAATGAAAGTTTGTTTGGACTGATGTTGTTTAAAGAAATGACTGATGTTGTTTAAAGAAATTTTTAGTTTTTGAAGAAGAAAATCATAGAACAACCTATACTAGCACTTCTTGATTTTAATAAGGTTTTCCAAGTTGAATGTGATGCAAGTGGGGTATCCATAGGAGCTATCCTAAGTCAAGAAGATAGACCCATTGCAAACTTTAGTGAGAAGTTAAATGATGCAAAAAAGAGGTATTCAACTTATGATCTTGAGTTTTATGCTATGGTGCAAGCCTTAAGGAAGTGGAGACATTATTTGATGTCTAAGAAGTTTGTTATTTTCACTAATAATCATGCACTACAACTCCTAACCGACGAGCCCAAATTAATTTAAAGACACATGAAATGGGTGGAGTATTTGAAAATTTTCACTTGTGTTATCAAGCATAAAAAAGACCAATCCAATAAGGTAGTAGATGTTTTGAGTAGGAGAGCCTTACTCACAAGAGAAATTCAGATAGAAAGTGGAGGAATAGAGTCTCTTAAGGAGTTGTACAAATCTAATTTGGATTTCCAAGAAGCCTATGAGGTGTGTAAATAGATAACCATAAGGAATAGAGAACCTTGTATGGACTACATGTTGTAAGATGGATTACATTTTAAAGGATCTCAGCTATGTGTATCAAGGAGTTCTATGGGGAAAAATTTAATCAGAGAAAAGCATTGTGGTAGTCTTTCTAGTCATTTCGGCCTAGATAAGACTTTAGCTTAGCCAAGTGTTCATTACTTTTGGCCTAAAATGCAATCAGATGTGAAAAAGTTAGTAAGAAGGTGTAAAGTGTGTCCATGTGCCAGGAAAGAGTACAAATGCAGGTCTTTATTAGCCTTTATCAATCCCAAATAGACCTTGGGACTCCATTATTATGGATTTTGTTTTAGGTCTACTTAGAACCCAAAGAGGCCATGATTCAATCTTTATTGTAGTAGATAGTTTTTCTAAAATGGCTCATTTTATAGCACACAAAGCCACAAGTGATGCTACTCATGTTGCTAATTTATTCTTCAAGGAGGTGGTTAGATTACATGGCATTCCACTAAGCATTATATTAGATAGAGATACTAAATGTTTGGGACACTTTTTTAGGACATTATGGAAGAAGTTGGGCAATAATTTGAATTTTAGTTCAACATACCACCCTCAAAGTGAGGGAGAAACAAATGTGGTCAATAGGAATTTAGGTAATCTACTAAGGTGCTTGAAAAGGGACAATCCCAAATAGTGGATCTCATCTTGCCACAAGTAGAATTTTCTTATAATGATTCACCTAACAAGAGTACAAGTATGAATCCTTTTCAAACTATCTATGGTTCACATTTAATAGGTGTTTTTGAGTTGAGAGATTTAGGTAAAATGGAGAAAAGAAATGCTGAGGGAGAGGAGTTTTCCATTGCTATGCAAGAGGTACATGAACTGTAAGTAAAGGAATAGTTAGAGACAAGTGTGAGTAAATACAAGAAACATCCAGACCTCAAGAGGAGAGAGGTTAATCTTTAAATTAGAGATATGGTATTATCTCATTGAGGAAGGACAAGTTTCCTAAAGGTGAGTATAACAAACTAAAAATAAAGAAAATTGGCCCTTGTAAAATGGTAAGAAAGTTTTCTAACAATGCTTATGAGATAGATTTTCCAAGTGGTGTTGGAATCTCTCCTATTTTCAATGTTTCAGACTTGTATCCATACAAATAAGGTGATGGTGATGGTGAAGGTGACACAACTGAGAGTAAGCAAATATTAGTTGGGAAATAGGCAAATCTATTGCCAAAAGCCAACAAGGAAGAACTAAAACCTATTTTAGACAAGCGAGCTATCAAAAGAACAAGGGGTAAAGAGTACTTACTACTAGTACTTAATGAAGTGGAAAGTTCATTCAATAGAGGATGCTACTTGGATGATTGAATTAGACATCAACAAGCTTGGGAGTAACCTTGTAGACCTCACGAGAAAGAGCTCATAATCAAACTTTTTAGTCCTTGGGAGTATGATGCAGGAGCATCATTTTATCTTGTTGTAGTTTTGCATTAAAATGTAGTTTTAGGTGTTTAATAACATGTTAGGAGGTGTTTCTTTAAGTTTGGACAAATAAGTAGTCATGAATTTCAAATTTTGATGTTTCTATTCAACCGTAAGTACCTAATTAGGGGCTTTTGAATGCTTAATCTGTAAACTTTGGTTGAATTGATCTAAGGTAGGTAGTTAGGGATGATTAAGAATTTTAAAAATAAGACAAATCCATTTTTTTTATCATTTTTGGGAAGAAATAAATCAAGTTTTTGTTTATAGGTACGCTGGCAGGGTGTTAACAGTGTTCTAGACCTCCATATTTTGCAAAGAAGTAAATTTTGAAGTGAGTTGTCTAATTTTCTTATTTCTTTAGTTTTTAAGGGTGTATATAGACCTAATTCATGTGATTTGAGGTCATTAAAGTGAATATTAACTTAGAAAACAATTTTTTTCACTCGTTGCCTTGTTAAAACCCTAGCTAGGGTTTTAAGGAAGAAATTAGAGTTTTGGGAGAAATACACCTACCCAATTGATAAATTTAAGTATGTAGGTCTGTGGTAACCTACTTCAATCATTCAAATATATTTCATGCCATTTTGGCATGTGTGAGGGTATTTTTTTAAAATTTAGTTTTAGCAATCTAGATGGCTAATTAAGACTGGTAATAGTCCATTTTGAAGGGTTTTTGTTTCAGTTTGGAGGTTGTAATTGTAGAAAAAGTTGAAACACCCTAAAGGACATTAGAAAGTGTCTTTATATCCCTCAACACCTCTCAATAAAATCTCCTTCCCTCAAATTTTCCTAAAAATAGGGCTACTAGAAGAGACATTCTGTCAAACTAGTCACTAAGCATTGTACTCCTTGTTGGAAATTCCTTTTCCTTTGTGTCACTCACACTAGATAGATACAAACTATATTTACTACCACAACAAAGATTATCAACTCACAATGCAATAATAAATAGAAACATGTGTATGTAACAAAAAAAGGTGAACAAAGACAAGATAGAGAATAATAATAATTTTCTTATTAATAATTTTATTGATCAGTTGACTATGACATATATAAAAGTCCACTAGAAACATCCATAGAAGATTTATTATTAGAAATAAAGAGAGGAGAGGATCCATTTAACATATTAGGCTCAAAATCTTAGCTATAGAAAACATCACATTAGAGAAATAATCAATACATCAAACTCTAGCTTAGCTACTTAAGATCTCTCACTAAAATAGGAATGTAGGATAATATTTATATTATTTCACTACCTAGCCCATAAAATAGTTTTTCCTCCAAATTATGTTTGAAATTAAAAATTTGTAAAGGGAAGGCAATGCTTGCATCTTTGGCACTTTGATTGCTCATGTCGGTGGTTGGATGTGGTTGTGGAACCTTCAATACTAGGTCTATTGGGTTGCCACCTAATTTTGTACTTACTAAGGCACTCATGGCCCTAAAAGCTCAACCTTACGACTTCAAGAAATTAAAATTTGAGAGATGATTGTGGTCACCTATGCTAGTCTAGTGTTCTATACCTTGTTGGGATGTGTTAGATTTGGCTATGGAAATAGCAACCCAAAACCAAGAGAGCTACAAACAAGTACACATATAAGATCAATATGAATGAATAATATTATTCTATTCAAGGATGCAATATGAAAAAGAGATCAACTAATTGAATCATTAATATGATATATGCATACAATAAATAGCCTCATAGTTTCCAAATCCGATGAGGATGAGAACAAGGCATAAAACCAAAAAAAATGAATGACCTCTAAGTTTCTAAATTTGTGAGGATAAGAAAAATAGAATCCCATGAAAGAAGGAAATGACTTGTACACATTTATCCTATCCCACCTAAGTAATAAAAACAAATTACCTAATAAAACTTTATATACTAAGGTGCAAGTAAATAATTACACCAACACCCCCCTTATGTGCAACTTAGCAAAAATGTGAAATATGAAATAGGACTTCAAAAAATAAGCCATATTAAGTACCCATATACAATGATTATTCCCCTCAAAATATGAGGAGGAAACCCATAGGACAAAACTCCCCCAAGAGATGATGAATAGAGAAGGTCTAGATTCCCCCCTCAAAAAGTGAGAATGAAAAACCCCATGTGAGTAAAAATTCTCTCCCAAAATAGAGATAAGAAGAGAGACCATGTAGCCCCATATCAAGTAGTCACCTACACCAATGGTAGATGCTCAACAGTAGATGTGAAAGATGGTCCATGATGACTGAACAATGTACCTGCCCTTGGGAAGAAACAAGGCCAAAGATATATGTACCTAGATGTCTTCCTATTCTTAATAAGAATACAAGGGAAGAAATCTCAAGATGAATTATGTCTCTAGAAGTTGCTAAGGTGTCACCATGTTAGTTTTGAGAGGTGCTACAAGAAAATTAGGAGTCACAAGCCTAACTAAAGAATGTGACAATCTAGAATCTAGTGGAAACAAATGTAGAACAAGATCCAAAGAAAAATATGAGTCCTTTAAATGTTTCTCAAAGACCTCTAATATGATGCAAAACTATGACAAATATTGATAAGATGGATTAGGTAATATAAAAGATTTAGGTATAGTAACCATGAATGTATGGTGCTCACCATAGGCAAGACAAATAGAGCAATGAGAATTTGTTACTCTTGTAGAGGGTGTCAACATGAATGATGACTAAGTTGAATATGTGGACTCATGAATATATATAGACTATATCACTATATAAGTAGATGTAGGTAGTGATAGAATGAGAGGATCTAGGTGTGTCCTCATGACATTCGAAGAAAAATATGCAACTCCATAGGAACTACTAGCAAAGAGAGAGGAATATCCTCAATAGTGTCCTCCAAATTCACAAGATATGACTTACAAAACAAACATGATACATCTACCAAGTACTCATTCCACAAAGTTATATCTAGAATAATATGAATATGATCCTACTTCACTAAATCACTAGGATTCATGGATGAACAAATTGTTACACATATGGTTCCTAGGGTTGTCATTAATGTCAACACTATCACTAGTTTGTCATTGATATCAACACTATCATGGTGGTGTGATGGTGTTCATGGTTGGATGTCATGTCCCATCCAACAAGAGAGGAAGATATAGTTCATATTAATATGGGAATTAGAAGCACAAAGATGATCAGATGCATTGTTGATGCTACTGATAGCCTAAAGTATGTATGTTCCAAGTCCCATGATGATTGCATTATCAGAAGAGTGCTTTTAAATTGACTGATTGAAGATAGTGTTGTCTCTATGAAGA
Source organism: Cunninghamia lanceolata (assembly GCA_027924645.1). NCBI lineage: Eukaryota > Viridiplantae > Streptophyta > Pinopsida > Cupressales > Cupressaceae > Cunninghamia > Cunninghamia lanceolata. The sequence continues at coordinate 3,209,675 of BSBN01001126.1, forward strand.
TGTTCTGTGTAGGACAATGGAATGCTCCACATTCCTCCTCATTTGTATATATGGTCATGCAGTTCTAGAATTGTGTTCAAGATGCTATGACGGTGATAATTCCAAGTTTTCAGATCATTTGTCCTTCTGCTATGAAAGTTATGCATGATAGAGTACCGACATGTGTGCTGGAAAAGTATGCTTGTGTTGAAGGCCTATTGGAATGCTCTGTATTCCTCCAGAAATAAGTGATTACCCTTACATTTTTGGGGACATGTTCATGGATGTAGAATACATGCTTCCTTTCAATTTCAAGGTTCTTGGTGGTCCGTAGCTTAGTTTTTTAAATGATAGATTGTTCTCAGAGTTAATGATTGAAGTTGTGCAGCACAATTATCTAATGTGTAGTGGTAAAGGAGTATTTGGGGAGGTTGTATGAGTCATGTGGACTCATCTAGAAAAGATTCATGAAAATCTTTCTTATTTCTTGTACCGCACAAGGTTTTCAAGTTGATGTGGCCGTTATACTTTAAGTCTTCATGTGTTTTCCTTAAAGTTGTCCTATTTCCAAATGAGTAGAGTATGTGGATGTAATTCCTTGGTGTTTGAAGTTGTGAATCATGTTTTTGACCTGGTTAAGCAAGTGTTGGGGTTTGCAAGGCATGGATCTTCTAATGGTGGAACATGTGGTTTCACTTAGGACCTATCTTCTACACATTTCATATTGTGTCTTGTCTAGCTGACTTGTAAATGTATTTCTCATGTTGTATCTAGCTGACAAACAATGTAATAAATGTAATATCATGTATAAATAGTGAATCAAATTGAGTGAGGATAGGTGTGATTGCAAATTGATTGAAAAGTTCACAAGTAGATAAAAAGAAGAATAAATGCATTGTTGATGTGCGACTGAAGGAGAAAGAGAAGAAGTTGTTGATGCTATCCAAATTCATTTTGAAGACATATTTGTGATAGAGATCAAATATAGAGTGTTCCCAACTATTTAAATCATCAGAAGAAATTGTGAAGAGACAGAAGTGCAATCATCAAAAGTGTGAGTTTCAATGTCAGTTTTCATATAGTAGAAAGATTGTCATACTGTATTCTTTTGTAAGTGTGTTCTCAATTCAAGGAGTAGTAGCTTCCTTGGGAATGACCCTAAAATAAAGTCTTTAGGGAGTAGAATTTTCTTTGGGAGTGATCCTAAATCAAAGTTCTTCAGGGAGTAGAAGCTTCCTTGGGTTGTAGCCCTAAAAACGTTGTTATTTGAGCTTCATATATTGTGAGTCAATCCTCACCGTGGTTTCTCCTTCTAGGGGTTTCAATGTATATCTAGTGTTATGTGTTGAAATGCATTGTGTTAATTTTTCGTGTTAATATTATGATGTTTAAGGTTTAATCTTCTCTGGACAAGTTGAAGTTGTTGAAATTGAAAATTGTTTGAATACTGATTCACCCCCTTCTCAGTATTCTTGTGTGTCTAACAATTGGTATCAAAGCTAAGTTGTTATGAGGGAAGCTTAACTACTTGAGAAAGGTCTAGGATGGAACAAGGTGGATCCAACAAGATACCTAGGTTTGATGGTACAAATTATGCTTTTTAGAAGCTAAGGATGGAAGCCTACATCAATTCTCTAGGGTGTGGAGTTTGGGATTCTATCAAGAAAGGTTAAATTGTTCCTACCACTATTCCTATAGATGCAGATGAAATCAAGAAGTATGATAACAATGACAAGGCAATGTTTGCCAACATGAGTGGATTAACTGATTCAAAACTTTCAAAGGTGGTGAGTTGTAGCTCTACTCAAGAAGTCTGGGATAAACTTGAAACCATTTATGAAGAAGATAAGAAAGTAAAGCAATCTAAGATGCAAATCCTCATAAGAAGATTTGAAACCCTAAAGATGACAGAGGATGAAAACAGTGTTGGATTTAGGCTCTAAGTGAATGAAGTGGTCAATGTCATCACATGTCTTGGTGGTGAAATAAAAGTGGATGAAATTGTGAACAAGGTTTTGAGATCTCTTCCCAAATCTTACAGTCATAAGATATTTGCCATTGAGGAGACTGTAGACTTGGATAAATACTCTTTAGATCAAATGTTTGGGACCCTTACTACTTTTGAAATGAGAGAATTTGACAATGATGTTCCAAAGGAAGAAGTTGCTTTCAACGTCAGTAAAAAGACAAGGATGAGACTGTCGATGAAGATGAAATCCCTGATGATGCTAAAGAAAATTTAATAAGAACACTGAAGAAAGGCTCTAGAAAATATAAAGGTAAGTTACCCTTCAAATGTTTCAATTGTGGAAAGGTTGGTCACTTTGCTTCTAAATGTCCTCTTAAAGAAGTTGGGAGAAGTAAAAGAAATAGTAAATTCAAAAGAAGTATGCTTTCCATAGAAGACAGTTGTTCTATAGAAGATGATGATCATGATGACTCAAATGATGAAACACTTTTTTTGGCCATGAGTGTTATGTTTCTATAATTTGCTTTCATGATTATCATTCTAACAGATTAAGGGTTAATTGAATTAATGTGGATTTGAATGTTTGTGAGGGTTTTAAAGTTTTAAGATACAACTAATTCACCCCCCTCTCATTTGTCTTGTACATTCAACAATTGGTATCAGAGCCAAGTTCCTTGAAATAAAGCTTAACTACTTGAGGTAAATTTGGGATGACACAAAAAAAATTATGTTCCCCTTTTTTATGGATTAGACTATGCATTTTGGAAAATAAGGATGGAAGTTTATCTAGTTTCTCTTGGATATGAAATCTAGAAGTCTATTAAGTCTAGATACACTATACCTAAGAATGGTTTGAGTAATGCTAATGAGATCAAGGCCTATGAAAATAATGGTAAATCAAGATATGCTCTTTTAAGTGGTCTTACTAATTCTGAATTGGTGAAAGTTATGAGTTTGAAAACTACTAATGAAATTTGGGAAAAGTTAAAAAGAATTTATGAAGGAGATGATAAGGTCAAGCAAGATAAGATGCAGAATTTGAAGATAATGTTTGAGACCTTGTGAATGTTTGAAGATGAAAACATCACAAGATACTTGTAGAAGGTGGATGAAGTTGTTAATGGCATCAGAGGTCTTGGTGGAGAACTGGAATAAAAAGAGGAGTTAAAGAAGGTACTTAGAACTCTTCCCAAAGCTTATAGTCATAAAGTGTCCGCTATTGAAGAATTGCAAAATCTAGATTAATATACCAAAGATCAGTTGTATGGTTCTTTAACTACTTTTGAACTGAGAGAATTTGGTACTTGTAGTGCAAAAGTTGAGACTGCTTTTAAGGCTATCCAATTAGAGAAGAATGTGGAATCAGATTAAAAGAATTTTTATGATATGGAAGCTAACTTTATGAGAAGAATGAAAGAGTATTGGTAAGTATAGTAGTAAGTTGCCTTTCAAGTGTTTTAGTTGTGGAAAGGTAGCTCATTATGCTTCAAGATGTCTAAACATAATTTGAAAAATAAAAATACGGAGAACAAAGCTAAGATGATTAAGAAAAGTTATTATGTTAGAGAGGATGCAAGTATATCTGATGATGAATCTAATTATGAAGATCATGAGGATGGTGAATATTTGTTCATAGCTTTATAAGATGATATTGTTTCTACTAACTCTGAGGAATGTGTGAAGGAAAGGGCTCTAGAAGTAAGTACTAATGTTGAAGGCAACTTGATGTCTACTTTTCATGCTAGACAAGAAAAGAACCACTGGATCATTAACTATGGATGCTCTAATCATATGAATGGTGATAAGAGTAAGTTTGTTAAACTTGAAAAATATGATGGAGGACTAGTTAGGTTTGGTGATGATACATTTGTTAAGATTTGTGTTAAAGGTTCAATTAGTTTTGATGGAAAGCATAACACTAATGCTGTTCTTTGTGTTAAGCATTTAAGACATAACCTCTTGAGTTTTGGACAAATGTGTAGCAAGGGATACAATCTTATGTTTCAGGATAATGGCTATGAGATCAAAAAAGAGTCCAAAACTGTGATTTCTGTTGGAGGGAGGACAAATAGAAAGGTCTACCAGCTCAAAGGTGTTGATGGTTATTGTCTCATGACTCAGATTAGTGAGAGTTGGCTACAACATAGAACAATGTGTCACATCAATGTTGATAGCCTAGTGAGGATATGTTCAGCTCAAGTTGTGAGAGATCTACCAAAGATTACAAAGCCTGTCAATGTTGTTTGTAAGGAATGTCAAGCTCGAAAGCAAGCAAGAAGAAGTTTCAAATTTAAAGATCAATCTTCTATCAGACTATTAGAATTTATGCATACACATCTTTGTGGCCCTACCAGAGTAACAAGTTTTCAAGGTGACATGTATTTCATGCTACTAATTGATGATTGTTCTAGAATGACATGGGTTACTTTTCTTAAAGAAAAATTAGAAGCCATAGATAAGTTTAAAGTATTCAAAGTCATGGTTGAGAATGAAATGGATATGAAAATCAAAATTTTGAGGTTTGAAAGAGGTGGAGAGTTCACCTTTAATGAGTTTAATATGTTTTGTGAGAATCATGGAATAAAGAGGCATTTATCTACCCATAGGACTCCTCAGTAGAATGGAGTGGTTGAAAGAAGGAATAGGACTATTCAAGAAGCTGCAAGGACAATGATAAAAGAACCAAATCTATCAGAAGTCTATTGGAGAGAAGTAATTCATACTATTGTTTATATACTGAATAAAATGCAAGCAAGAGAAAACAACTCAAAGACTTCTTATGAGCTATGGTATGGAAGAATTTCTACTGCCAAATACTTTAGAGTGTTTGGAAGTAAATGATGCATCAGAAGAGATGAAGAAAATTTAGGAACATTTGATGCAATGTCTAATGAAGGTATCTCCTTTGGATATTCTACTAAAAGAAAAGCTTACCAGTGCTACAACAAGAGGCTAAGAAAGATTGTTGAGAGTGCAAATGTCAAGGTTGATGAAGACCTGCAGAAGAATCTAGAGGTGAATGATATGAATCAGATGAGTCTTCTTGCAATGAAGAAGAAAAAGCTAAGGAAAAAGAAGTGTGGATTGAAGAGGAAGAATATTTGGAAAAAATTCTTAAAACTCCCAAGTATGTGCAAAAGCATCATTCTAAAGAATAGATCATTGGTGACAAGAGCAAAGGTGTACTGACAAGAAGGAAAGTTTCTAAAGAATAGGTAAATCTATGTTTACTTTCTAAAGTTGAACCTAAAATAGTGATTAAAGCATGCAAGGATGAGTATTGGATCAAGGCTATGGAAGAAAAAACTAATGCAGATTGAAAAGAATCAAACTTGGGAACTTGTCCCAAGACCAACAAATAAAATTATGATTGGAACTAAGTGGGTATTTTAGAACAAACTGAATGAGAATGGAGAAGTGGTAAGAAACAAGAAAAGGCTTGTGTGTAAAGGCTACTCACAAGTAGAATGAATAGACTTTGAGGAATCATATGCTCCAGTGGCAAGAATGAAAGCCATTAGAATGTTTTTGGCTTGTGTAGTACATAAGGATTTCAAAGTATATCAAATGGATGTGAAGTCTACTTTCTTGAATAGTGAATTGGAAGAAGAAGTATACATAGAACAACCAGATGGATTTCAGTTATTAGATAAATTGGACATGGTTTGCAAACTGAAGAAGGCACTATATGGATTGAAGCAAGCTCCTAGAGGTTGGTATGCAAGGTTAATGGGTACTTGTTACAGCTAGGATTCAATAAAGGTATTATAGATAGTAATCTTTACTTCAAAGTTGAAAATGATCAAACTTGATTGTAGTTGTGTTTGTTGATGACATTATTTTTGGGGGAAATGAAGCTATGTGTAAGAAATTTACAAAGGAGATGCAGAAAGAATTTGAAATGTCAATGTTTGGGGAAATGAATTTCTTCCTTTGGCTACAAATCAATCAAACAAATAAAGGTATTTTTATTTCACAATCAAGGTATGTCAAGGGAATGTTAAAAAAGTTTGGAATGGAAGATTCTAAACTAGTATGTACCCCTATGGTTACTAGTTGCAAGCTGAGAAAAAATGAGGAAACTCCTAAGGTTGACCAGAGTAGGTATAGATCAATGATTGGAGGATTACTATATCTAACTGCTACTAGACCAAATATTATGCATGTAATTTGTCTTGTGGTTAGATTTCAAGAAGATCCTAGAGAGTCACATGTTGCAGTAGTAAAGGGGATATTCAGATATTTAAAAGGCACTCCAAATCATGGATTGTAGTATCCAAAGGATACTGAATTTACTCGAAGTGCTTACATAGATGCAGATTAGGCTGGTTGTGTAAATGATAGGAAAAGTACAAGTGGTGGTGCATTCTTTCTTGGATGTAGATTGGTGTCATGGCTAAGTAAGAAACAAGTTTCAGTGTCTTTATCTATTGTAGAGGCAAAATACATTGCAGCAACATCTTGTTACATAAGTGTTGTGGATGAGGCAAACCTTGAAGGATATTAGAGTTGTATATGATGAACCAATTCCTATATTCTGTGATAATACAAGTGTTATTAACATTTCAAAGAATCCAGTGATGCACTCAAGGACAAAACATATCTCAAACTGGTATCACTGTTTGAGAGAGAAGGTTGTAGAGAATGAAGTGAATCTTGAGTATGTGCCTACAAAGGATTAGGTTGTTGATATATTCACTAAGGCTCTTCCTAAGGATACTTTTGAGTATCTCCAGGAGAAGTTAGGGGTTATTTCCCTTCCTTTGAACTAGATGCATAAGAAGATGCATCAGTCCAGTGGATTTCAAGATTCATTCTTTGTTCTAGACTGATGTTGGAGGATACCTCTCAGGGGGAGTAGGTAGTAGCTTTGTTGGTTGTTGCAGTTAGGGGGAGTAAGTGCTAATATAGTTGTTGTGAGCTCCTAAGGGGAAGTATGTAGAGAAGTAAAATAAAATATGTTGTATAATAGAGGTGAGCAAGTACAAGACTAAGTAATGTCTAAAGGGTAGAATGAGAGAGAGATGTGTCACCCTTTTCCATTGATGTCAAAGGGGGAGAGAGAATAATGTGAAAAAGGAAAGAGTCTATTGAGAAAAGGAGAGTAGTAAGCTGAGGGGGAGAGAAAGAGAAAGAAAAAGAGTTGGTATGAAGTAGAGTATTGAGGATGTTGTTGTGTTGATGGTTTTTCACATCATGTGTTTCCATGAATGACAAAGGGGGAGATTGTTTCAAGTATGTGTAGTTAGTGTTGTCATTGATGTCAACAAGTTTGTGTTGTCATTGGTGTCAACTATTAGAGCAAGAGATTGTTAATAGTGGTATTGAGTTGATGTTGTATCTGATGATGAGGAAGTGCTGAAGATGTTGATGATATGCTTCTAGTGATTGGTTTCCAAATGCTTTTGAGAAAATTTGAATAAAAGAGGAAATAGTGTGTTGTAAAGGTGTTCTGGCATACAAAGTGGTGTTTTGGTTTTTCTTTGCATTTATTCTATGTTGAATATATATTCATGCAGTTTGGATATGTTGATTAGAGATGTTTAGAGATGGTTCATTCAAAATTTGGTGTGCTGGATCATTGTGTAGAGGAAGGTGTGTTCACTAATATGTGAATTGTGTATTACAGAGGTGTCTGGGAGAAATGTTTTTGCTCCTCATTTCTCTGCATAATGGTTTCAAGTCTTGTGGTTCTAAAAGTATGTTTAAAAGTATCTGATGATGAGTTTGAATTTGTTCATGGTTTGGTGCTTTGGAAGTTGATTTCTCGCGTTGCATTGTATGGAAGAGATGTTTAAGTATACTAGGTGTGTACTTTCTTCAGGTGAAAGTTGTTGTGAAGGGATTTGTTGGATTTCAGGATATTTGTGGGATATTCTAGATTGCATTCAAGCATGGTGTGTGATCTGTGAGTCATCTTTGGTTTTGCGAAAGTGTGTACTTAAATGATTATGGTGTTAACATAGGTTCAACTGACCTTGGGTATTTACACTAATTGTGGATTTGCTTCGGTGATTGTGGAAGAGTGGTGTAGCATGTATGAATGAATTTAGGTCCAAGATAAGGTGTTTTCTAGTCTACCTTCATTCATTTCCACCACGGGAATATTTTGGTGCAGACCTAATTCAAATTTACATGGTTGAGGTGTATTGCCAACCTTGGAGAATGTTTTCAAGGTTGAAGATAGTATAAATAAGTGTTGAGTTGTTGAGGGATGTGAAGATAGGTGGTTTTGAAGAGTGATATGTGAATTCCAAAGTTATAAAGTGTGAATATTTAAAGTGCAGTGCAATCTTTCATGTGTTAGATTACTAGATGCAATGAATAGAAGGTGTCTACAATTCATTAGTTAGACTGCGAAGGCATTGGTGATGTTGTAGTGGACTTCTCTATTACATTGAGATGGTTTTCTCATTATAACATTCTTCTCTATCTTCTTTTCTATTCTAGTAGTGAGCCTTTCTTTATTTTGGGTAGTGAGCCCTCTGGTAGTGAGTTCTATTATATTCGGTATTGATATTAATTTATATTGTGAGTTAATCCTCACCATAGTTTTTGCCTTCTTGGGTTTTCCACGTAAATCTTGTGTTCTCTTGTGTATCATGTTGAATTGGTTATGTTTTTGTTATCTACTTTCATGATTATCATTCTAACAGATTAAGGGTTAATTGAATTAAGGTGGATTTGAATGTTTGTGAGGGTTTTGAAGTTTTAAGTTACAACTAATTCACTCCCCCTCTCAATTTCTTGTGCATTCAACACCCAACACTCGGGTAATCAAGTCCAAAACATCATTCACAACTTTAAACACCAAGGAATTGCATCTGTACACTCCGCTCATTTGGAAATAGGACAGCTTTAAGGAAAACACATGAAGTCTTGAAGTATAAAGGCCGTATCAACTTGACAAACCTTGTCTGGTACTGGAAATAAGAAAGACCTTTGTGAAATTTTTCCAGATGAGTCCACATGACTCATAAAACATCCCCAAACACTCATTTGCCACCATACATCAAAGAACTATGTTGTACAACTTCAATAAATTACTCTGAGAACACTTTGTCATCTAGAACACACTGCAACATGCTATCATTTGAAAAACTAAGTTGTAGACCACCAAGAACCTTGAAAATGAGAGGAAGCATATAATACATATCTAGAAACATGTCCTCAAAACTACAATGGAAACCATTCATTTTTTAAGGAATGTAGAGCATTCCAATAGGCCTTCAACATTGCCTCACTCTGCCAGAACACATGATGGTACTCTATCATGTATAACTTTCACAGTGGAAGGGAGAATGATATGAATCTCTAGAATTATCATCTTCACTAGAATCTTAATATACCTTTAGAATTACATAGTTGAATCTGCAAATGTGGAGGAATATAGAGCTTTCCATTTAGTCTTCTTCATGACATCATACTATTAGAGTATGAACCAGAACTTAGTCACTTATATCTTTCACAGTGGAGGAGCAGGTGGTCTAAAACATTTGATTTAGCACTTTTACACCATACTAGACTTAACCCTTGAACCACAAGACCATAGATCTTCAAAATTAGAGGAATACAGAACATTCCATTACCATGCTAGAAACACCTTCATAGAACCAACACTATCTTCAAACTTGTCAACAAAAAAACATACATCTGATAATCAAAACATCATGAAACTTGGAACATAAAAGATTTGACATTGTAGGAATCTATGTTCCAATCCATATAAATACAATATTAATATAATGAGAATGCAGAGCAATCTCCCAGACAGTCTTCAAAGAGTAGTCATCCTAAACAGAAACTGTCACCAACTTTTAGAGGACAAAACTTCTTTGTACCAACACATACAACCGAGGAACATTAGGATGGAACATTCAACATGCTTCAGGCCACCAACAACACATTTGATCCTCTTAGTGCTTCTAATTCCCTATTGGAATTGGCCCGGACAGTTGAAAGGCGGGCGGGTGAATCAGTTGTCACACAATTTAAACTTTTATACCTTTAATCTCCTTTTACCATTTATGATCAAATTAATGATATAAACATTTGAGCATCAACCAATTAACATATGAGAAGTAATAGAAATAACACACTAGACACAAGATTTTTGACATGGAAACCCGATTAAGGGAAAAACCATGGTGGGGGTTAACCCACAAAGATTATACTCTGTTAAAAGTATTATACAGAAGGAATGCACATGCATTCGGGCTCACTGCCCAGAGCTCACTACTCAAAAGAAGGCTCATGACCTATATGAAGAAGATTACAATGAATTTAAACTGATATTTAGCATCTATCAATGCTAGAGTTCAGTTCTGGTTAAGCATAGAAAACTAACTTGACACACTTCATCCTTACTCTGCCCCTCTTACTACTCTACTGACATCTAACCTTTTGATCTCTGCTCTTTTCACAATTACTCCATAGTCACAACACACACACACCCAAAATCATCCAAATCCATTAGCTATATATATCTGCATCCTAATATTTAATTACTTTCCAGTCGGCTTCAAGAATACTTGGAACTTTATTGAATACTCTGCTCTATTAGCTAGATCCATGCATAACTTGAGATGCGGACCAAAACTTGCACTCAAAAATCATTAGTCAAGTTGGCTACTATCAATGATCAACACAACTTGTCCAACCAATAACTTCCATACATCCAGAAGCCAAGATCAATTACAATGTTGGTTTGTTCTTCTGTCTATTCTGTCAAACTGTTAACCCGATACTCAGATGCTAATAACTATTGACTCCATCATCAGAGGCCAAAATTATGGATTTAAATTATCTTGAAAATGCTTATGACTCCCTCAGATCCATAGCAAACTCTGATATACTCCTAAGGAGATTTGGACCAAGATACCAGACCCTGTCACACACTCTGTTCTTGACTTCCCGGACTTAGACAGATCTTCAATCTAATTTTTGGTATGGAAAAATTATGCAATGCAGATGTGTAGAGAGACTTGGTTGCCATCAATGACAACACTTATCATGCCTAGTAGTGTCTTTTGCCAACAATCTCCCCCTTTGGCATTGATGGTAAAACTTAGTGAAAAATGACTAAGTGTCAGAATAACTCCCCCTTTGCTTGTGCTCCATACTGTTGTTCACACTTCTTTCTGGTGCTCCCCCTTTATTAGATTCCTCATTTTTCACTATTATTCACTCCCCCTTTGACATCAATGGCAAAGGGTGGGGTCCAAAAGCCAAAATTCACCAAAAATTATGTGTATAATGCCGCATATGTATGACTAATCATTAAGTTCTATTCAGATGAACTTGAGGATGTATGCAAAACCATTTTTCAATTGCACAAGTTTAGAGGCCCAAGTTCACTTTATTCCATAAAAAATTGAGATGTGTCCACTCAACAAGAATGCATATGCTTCTGCCTTTGTCAGATCCAGAGGGTTACTTGTCTGAAGTGCAGTTTGGGCTTCTGATAAGGCATTGTACATGGCTTCTAACTTGGGGGCAATCAATCCCCAGAGCTCACACATTCTTTTCATAATATTGCCTTTCTCTTTAATGAGCCTCTTTATCTCATCTATCAAGCTGATTACTTTACATTCCTAGCTTATAGGCAAAACTGTTAGAGGATCAAAATTTTGAGATAGATTTGACAATTTCTGTTCTTGCTCCTTTATCTTTTTCTCAATATCCTCACTGACTTTGGGCCATGATAGACATAATTTGTACATATCACTTCCATCATTTAGATCATTCTGAATACTCTTTATGCTAATACCAAGTATCATTCTATCATTTCCTATTAGACTCTTTACCTCACTAAATTTCTTATCCAAAAATTCTTTCTAAACTTTTGCCTCTGCAGACTTTTCAAAGGACTCAAAATGTGTACTTATAGCATTCACAAGATTCTTCAGGTGACCAGAGGGGGAATTTGATGGACTCTTTTGGCAGGTTGGAAATAACTTCTCCAAGACTCTAGTTGCAAGCCCTAATATTTCATTGTCCTCCATGTGAGATTTTAACATCTTCTTACTGGCCTTGGCATGAGTGAAGGATACAATCTTCATCACTTGTATTGGAGAGAGAGCATCTAGATTAATTAGTCCTTGGAGTAGTTCAGGCTCATCAAACTCAAGCATCTCTTTATCCATAAGACTTTTCACTGCATTAGCAGTGTCTCTTGCAACAATTTCTGGAACACTTTCCTCTTCTTGGGTTTTCTCTGGACTATCTTGTTTGGGTGCTTCAACATTTGCACCATCTTCTTCTATTTTCACATCCTTACTCTCTTCTTTCTCTTTCTCTACTTCACCTTTCTCTGTATCATCTGCAGTGGGATTCTCTCCTTTGTCCTCACCATCTAAAATCTATTTTGGAGGATCTAGTGTGGTAGCAACATTCTCAACATTATCTTCCTTCTCTAATTACTCAGGAGGAGTTAGAGTATCACTTGCATCATCAATTTGGTCCACCATTTCTGTATCTATTTTGTTTATTTGCTCCTCACCCAGTATAGAGGAGTCATCAATCTCTATTTGTTACTCATTGATGTTCACTTCTTCAGCAACCAGAATTCATGAATCAATTCCATCATCTAACTCCTCATAGGTTTGATCTGAAGGATCTAGAGTATTATCTTGGTCATCATTTCCTTTTTCAATCTCTTCTTCTGGAGCTTCTTGTTCCTCTAAAACAATATAGTATTTATCTTTGTCAAGGGATTTTCTCAAAATTTCTTCTGTTTCCTTTACAACTTCCTCAGTTTCACCAAGCATTAACTTGTTCATACAGATCTTGCTTCTGAATTTATCCTTAACTTCGTTGAGGATTTTATCAGCTTCTCTTCTGGTCATTACTAGACATAGGGTGGAAAGAACATATTCTTTGAGTTCTATGTCTTTGTCCTTGGCGGCCTCCTTCCTCATTTCTAGTATTTTCCTAAAACTTTTGGGAATTTCTTGTAGAATTTCCAATAGAGCTTTATTGAATTCATTCAAGTATAGGATGGTGGCAGCCTCCAAGATTTTCTTATTTTCTTCATCAAAACTATCATAATATATTCTAATAGGCTTTAGATTGCTATGAACCATAATTGATTTTACAATTTGTTCAACAGTCATAGCAACTTTATCAGTCTCTTGCCTTTTACTTGCCTTTTTGCTTCTGAAGGGTTGGTTCTCAGGGGCCTTTGAAGTCTTGGCTTTCTTTGATCTTATCTCTTTAACTTCTTCACCTATTTCTGTTTCCTCATCATTGTTTGTGCTCTTGTAGTCTCTTGTGGCTTGGTTTTCTTCCTCTTTCCTCCTTCACCAGATGGTTTGGCTTCCGGTGTCTTAATGGGAATAGACTTGGATTTCTCTGAGACAGTTGCAGAGCTTCTTGTTTTCATTGAAGAGCTAGGTGGGACTTCTAGAGCAGCTGTTGGCTCACTTTCTGTCCTTTCTTTTGAAGCTTGCTCAACTCTTCTCTTCATCTTCTCAATCCTTCCTCTGTTCTTTCTCACTACTTTTCTAATCCCAATGCTTTTTGCATACATTTCCACTTGCTTCAACACTTTTCTTTTTGTTTCCAACTAACTAAGTTCCACATGCAACTTTATACTTAATTCCTTGTAAGTTCCAAACCTTTCCACGGAGGTGTCTTTAGGTTTGCTTAGAAGATACTGAGCATACATGTCCAAAACTCTCTCATCAACCTCATAACCCATTGGCATTATCCATACTGTTCTTGGTTCTATAGCTTCCATCAGACATTGATTTGTGTCAACCATAAAACCTATCTCATTCTCATACTTTTCTACAACTGACTTAGGGATTCTTTCCCTTGCATCCATCAGACTCTAAACATTTTTGAAATACCCCCAGATTGCAGTCTTTTGTGCACCTGAATCTCCAAGGCTATATAAATGATCTCTTATCTGGATTGCCACTAGCCTGTCATTTGTCTAGTGCACACTTTGTACTCTAGGCACTTCATTCATAAAATAGAAAAATAATTATATAATCAAGGAACCATACTTGAAGGAATTTTTCTTATCTTTCTTGATTTTGTTTAAATTTTCAAGCAGTTGAACTCGTAGTAGCTCATAGAGGTCATAGTCTGCATTCTCTTTCAACATTTTATATGCTGCATATATAGTTGTTCCAGAGACAGAGTTTTCTATGCTTGAGTGATAAATCTTATACCCAATTACCATGGAAGCAAACTTGACATCTTGTTCTACAATGTCATTGATTGTCATGGCTCATTTATCAAATTTTGCATCGGTTGCATCAGCGACAATTTGATTTTTGACAGATTTTAACATGGGTAGTCCACTGGTTGAGTTTAACCTGATCAGAATTTTGATAACATCTTTGGTGTTCTTAAATGGTTTCAACAACCATATAAATTCATCATGCATTTGGCTCAACACATAAGGAACCCATTCACTCTCATCAAATGACAAAAATTCAATAATTTGCAGAAAATGTTTGCTTTCTAGGGCTTCAAATTCAGGTTTTAGTTGGTAATTGTCATCCTTTAGATGGATCTTTAACAACTCTAGTAGTTTTAGATTCCCAAATTCTTCTACATTACAATGAATGTATGCCGTAATGTCTTCAACATGTAAAACCCCATATGGAACACCTGAAAAAGCACCTAGTGGCTCAAATTCAACAGATTTGTAAGCATGCTTCTTAAATTTAGGACGAGACCTTTCAGTGACATCAACAGTTAAAGGTGTAGTCATTTGCAGAGATTAACAATTCAAGAGGTTTCACAGAAAATAGAAATACCTTGTTCCACAAATTAGGGTTTTGCTTGGAGATCCTCATCGCACTTCAATTCTTGAGAATTCTCAGCTCTGAGCTCGTTCACTCCTTCTCTTCTTACTTTCTTCTAATGCAAAGTGATCTAAATGAGGAATGAATGACCTTTTTATGCTCCACAGCGCCTAATTTGTCTTTGTAATAAATGCTCTACCTTAATACATCCAATTACTCTATTTGTTGAACAGTTTCTCAAGAATTACTCTGCAAATTGCCATATCCACCTCTTTTCTTCTAGAAATCCTTCCAAATGATCTGAAATAATCCAAGATCTCTTTTCTCACTATGCCAAATTCAGGCACCCACTTACTGGCTGGGGGATTTGATTTTTAATGTAGCTCCCCCTGAGCCAAAGCTCCTAATTCAATTTCTAGAGGAATTATCAGCACCAGATTCTGGTGTGGACCCGTTACTATGGTTCACAATTATTTTCTTGACCCATGTATTTCTCATTTGATTCTGGATCTCATTCTCATCAATTTTTCTTTTGTCTTTCTCTTGCCTTCGCTCATCTGATTTTCTATTTACCAGACCCCTTCTTTCATTTTAATCCTACTTCTGTAGAATCTTGCAAAATGACTGGATCGGTTAATATTGAAGCACACAACATTTCTTTGCCCATTTGATTGATTTCCTCTTGATCTACACTGAATGGCCATATGTCCAAATCTATTGCATGCAAAGCATTTTCCATTGAAAGAATTCCCACTTCTTCTATTTGATGAGTTACTCATTATCATACTTCTACATTCATTGGATTTATGACCATACCTCTTGCAATTGAAGCATTGTCCGGTGAAGGATTATTTTGATTTACTCTACTTCTACATTGAGTGGCTCTATGACCAAATTTATTGCACTTGAAACAATTTCCATTGAAAGATGGATACCTTTGAGCGTTAGGCTGTCTTACTGGAGGTCTTCTAGGTTTGTTTCTCTCATTCCTTGGTTGAGAGTTTCTTTGTCCAGATTTGGAGCTTTCACCTTTCTCATATCTAAGACCATGCTTGTCATCAGCCTTTTTCTAACCCTCAAGTATTGCTTCAAGTTTAGCTGAACTTATCTTGAACTTCTTGTATTCATTTGCAACTTCTAGGTCATGTCTGAGAATGACAATTTGTCTTTCAAGATCTCTTTCATTATCTCTGCTTTCTTGTAGATCAGACTTTAGATGGCCAATTATGCTATCTAATCTATAGCATTGATTAGCTCTTTCTTTTAGAGTTTGGTTCAAGTCTTCTTCAGTCTTCTTCCTTTGCTCAATTTCTTTGGTTAGCCTCATTGCCCCAGATTCCATCTCAATTTTTGGAACAACTTCTTTTGACAACTTTTCACATTCCTTTGTCTTTTCTTCCAAAGCTTCCTTCATGCTATTTTCTTCAGTTAAATTGGATAATTGTAGAAGTAGATACTTTCTCTTTTCGATAGATTTCTTTAATTTATCTTTTAACATTTCTATGGTATCATCAGTATCTTTAAGCTCATCTCTTAGATAAGATATTTCTACTTTGGACTGACCAAGATCTTCTAGGGCCGACTAAAGTTGATCTTTGAGTGAACCCATTAAAACTCCTTTCAAGATCTTTCCTTAAGCTGTTAGGCTTCTTTCAAGGAACCTTGCTCTTATACCAATTTTTGGAATTAGCTCAGACAAATGAGAGGGGGGGGTGAATTAGTTGTCACACAATTTAAACTTTTCTACCTTTAATCTCCTTTTACCATTTATGATCAAATTAATGATATAAACATTTGAGCATCAATCAATTAACATATGAGAAGAAATAGAAATAACACACTAGACACAAGATTTTTGACGTGGAAACCCGGTTAAGGGAAAAACCACGGTGGGGGTTAACCCACAAAGATTATACTCTATTAAAAGTATTTTATAGAAGGAATGCACATGCATTAGGGCTTATTTCCCAAAGCTCACTACTCAAAAGAAGGATCTCTACCTACAGAAGGCTCACTGCCTATATGAAGAAGATCACAATGAATTTGAACTAATATTTAGTATCTATCAATGATGGAGTTTAGTTCCAGTTAAGCATAGAAAACTTACTTGACACACTTCATCCTTACTCTACCCTCTTACTGCTCTGCTAACATCTGACCTTTTGATCTCTGCTCTTTTTGCAATTACTCCATAGTCACAATACACACACACCCAAAATCATCCAAATCCATCAGCTAAATATATCCACATCCTAATCTTTAATTACTTTCCAGTCAGCTTCAAGAACACTTGGAACTTTATTGAATACTCTCCTCTGTCGGCTAGATCCATGCATAACTTGAGATGGGGACCAAAACTTGCACTCACAAATCATTAGTCAGGTCAGTTACTATCATCACTAATAAACACAACTTGTCCAACCAATAACTTCCATACATCTAGAAGCCAAGATCAATTACAATGTCGGCCTATTCTTCTTCTATTTGTTCTATCAAACTATTAACCTGATACTCAGATGCTAATAACTATTGACTCCTTCATCACCGGAGGCCAAAATTCTAGATTTAGATTATCCTAACAATGCTTATGACTCCCTCAAATCTGCAGTAAACTCTGATCTACTCCCGAGGAGATCTGGACCAAGATATCAAACCCTATCACACACTCTATTCTTGACTTCCCAGACTTATACATATCTTCAATCTGATTTCTGGTATGGGAAAATTATACAATGTGGATGTGTAGAGAGACTTGGTTGCCATCAATGACAACACTTATCATGCCTAGCAGTGTCTCTTGCCAACATTCCCATCTTAATTTTACATTGATCAAGGCACATCTCAATTTTGCACTGATCAAGGCATGACATCCAACCATGAACACCATCATACTTCCATGATAGTGTTGACATCAATGACAACCTCAATGACAGCCTTAAAAATCTCCTCAACCTTGTGATAGTGTTGAAATCAATGACAACAACCTTAGGCATCATATGTGCAACATGTCTTTCTTCCTTGGACTTCAAATTTCTTAACTAGATGGTGGTATCTTTATTTCTCAAGCTAATTATGTCAAAGAGTTATTGAATAAGTTTGGTATGGAGGATTCAAAACCAATGAGTGCTCCCATGGTCACTAGATGTAACTTGAGAAAATATAACGAGTTTTCGAAGGTGGATTAGACTATCTATAGATCTATGATTATAGCACTGTTGTACTTGACTACTTCTAGACCTGATATTATGCATCTAGTATGTGTGGTTCCAGATATCAAGCCAATTCAAAGAAAACACATGATAAGGCCATGAAATGGATATTTAGATACTTGAAAGGAACTCCAAACTATGACCTATGGTATCCAAGAGGTAATGACTTTGATTTAAGTGCCTACACTAATGTTGACTGGGCTGGTTCTGTTGATGATAGAAGAAGTACAAGTGGTGGCGCTTTGTTTTTAGGAAGTAGATTGATTTCATGGTAGAGAAAGAAGAAAGATTCAGTGTCCCTATCTACTGCAGGGGTAGAGTACATTGCAGCAGCATCCTGTTGTACACAAGTGTTGTGGATGAAGCAAATGCTAAAGGTTATCAAGGTATTGTATGATGAGCCTATTCTTATCTTGTGTGACAATAAAAGTGCTATCAATATTTCCAAGAATCTAATGATGCACTCTAGAACCAACCATATAGCAATTAGGTATCACTTTTTAGAGACAAGATTGCAAATAAGGAAGTGAAGTTGGAATATGTTCCAACAAAGGATCAAATAGTAGATATTTTCACAAAGGCTCTTGCAAAGGATACTTTTGAGGATCTCTGGCAGAGGTTAGGGGTAATTGCCCCTCCTTCTTTCTAGATGTAAAGTAGTACATTTCTCCAAGGGGATTTCATGTTATATCTTGTTCCTAGACTAAAGGTGGCTACCTCTCAAGAGGAGTAGGTAGTGGTTGTTGATGTTAGGGGGAGTTTGTTTGCTGCAAGAAGAAGTCATGTGGTCTCCAATTGAGGTAGTGGTTTCCCTTTATCCTTGATGTTAAAGGGGGAGACAAGTAGATATGTGTTGCCATCAATGCCGAAGGGGGAGATTGTTACACATATGGTTCCTAGGGTTGACATTGATGTTAACATTGTCACTAGGTTATCATTGATGTCAACACTATCATGGTGGCGTGATGGTGTTCATGGTTAGATGTCATGTCTATTGGTAAGAGACACTGCTATATTGAATAATTGAGTGTTATCATTTATGGAAACAAGAAAAAGAACAAGGTTGGAATAGAGATTTTGGTCTGGTAAAGAAGACTTAGTCATTTTGGCTAAGAGTTGGCAGTATATAGAGGCAACAATAGAAAAATAGTGTTTCGATTAGCATTGGTCCATAGTTGAAGAAAAAGTATTGTGGTTCTAGTATGATGTTCCTAACCTTTAGATGATCTTATATCCAAGGTCTCAACTTTTGATCAGTTCCGGAAGTATATCTTCAAATGGCCTAAGTCCGGTAGAACAAAATACAATGCTATTCAGACCAGTACACTCAGTTGTTTTGGTCTACATTTCTTCAGTGTTACATATCTTGATATGTAGTTTTGAGGTGTTGTAAACACTTGCATGAAGTGTCTAAATCTAGAGTTGTAGGTTCTGAAGTCCACCGAAAAGATAGTTTCAAGCTGCTGAGTGTCGCTACATTGTTTAACAGAGATTGATTGTGACAAAGTCTGAATTTGATGGTCCGCATTTTGTTGTTAAAGGATATTTTGCTTTGTAGTTATGAAGGTATGATTTGTGATGCCTAAGGAGTCTTTGACATGATTTTGAGCAAGTCCTGTGATCTGTAGTAAAAGATGTAGTCTGAGAGATGAATTGAATCAGTGGTAGTCTGAGTTAGAGGCTGACATGATAAGTTTGAATTGTATGAGGTAAGTTCTATTGTTTAGAACTTAATCCTAAGTTGTTCATTAGTTGAGGCTGAAATATGTGAATTAAATTCAAGTGTTGTTTGAGTCCACTGGAGTTTTGGTAAATGAGTTTGACCGACAAGCTACTTAAAGTATGAGTGCATGCTTCACTTTATTAGGCCAACCTAATATGAAGATTTTAAGTGTTGTGGATATATATAAGGGATCAATTTTAGTGTTTGGTGGGCGTGATGTGAATGTGATACATATATATGTGCAACATATAGAGGAAGGTGATTTTGTGGAAGTAATAAACAATAGAAGAAGAGAGATCTCATTCTCATGTAAAAGTAGAGCAGTGAAATAGAGCAGTCAGAGATGAAGAGTTTTGAGACAGTATTTATGTGCTTCAATGGAACTATAACCATGCATGTGTAGATGCAATCTGAGAAGTTCAACTTGGCAGTGAGACATTCTTCCTTCTTCTTTCTTTCTCTAGGTAGTGAGCCTGTTTTGGCAGTGAGCCTTTCTTGTAGTGAGCATTTCTCAGGGTAGTGAGCCTTCTTGTAATCTAGTATTGTGCTATATTAACATATTATGAGTTAACAGTCACCATGTTTTTTCCCTTTTTAGGTTTTCCACATAAAAATCCTAGTGTTCATGTGTTATATCTGTGGTTGTTGTTCCTATGCTTATTCTGCTTTCATATTATTAATTTTGGAAACTGGATTAATAAACTTTTTAAGAAGTGGTTTTATGGAATACTAATTCACCCCCCTCTCTGTACTCCTTACTATCAATAATTGGTATCAGAGCCAAGTTCCTTAGAAGAAGCCTAACAGCTTGAAGAAGATCTGGGAGAGTTCACTCATGGCAGCTAGAAGATTTGGAAATTTCTTAAACAATGTTGAACTAGAAGTAGCTTTTATTGATCTTGAAAAGTCTGGAGTAGAAATCAGGGATCTGAAGGATAACTTACAAGAAGTTGATGAATGCATTTCAAAGTTAAAAGAACAAGTCAGGAAATCAAAAGAAAAATACAAAGAAGTTAGTGATATTTTGATATCAACAAATGAAACCCTGAATGATTTGGAGATGGAGGGTAAGTGCAGGAAGATGGGGGGCCAAAAAGGGGTCTTAAGTGGCCACTTTTTTTCTGAAATCAAGAAATACTGGCCTTGGATGAGAAATTGAGCATAGTTACACTCAAAATTTGGAGATGCAACCAAAACAATGTTCGTAGTGCTCTGAGTCTACTTTCTAAACTACTATTATTTTTTGAAAATGGCATAGATTAAGGGGTTCAAAAGAGGGAGCCACAGAAATTGGTGTTGTTTCTGTCAAAAAAACATAACATAGCATGTTTTGTGGCTCCCTCAAAAGGTCAACTTTTTTTTGGTATTTTTAAAATCACTTTGGTGAGAAATTAGCTAATAGCATGTAGTTTATGCCCGATTTTTCTGATAATTATTTGATGAATATTTGATTTTTTACTAATTTTCAAAGTGGACACATCCTAAAAAATAGAATTTTGGCCGTGCTACCCCTATAAATTTTGAAAACTAATCAAAAATCATTTTTTTCTTTTTTTAATATTTGTAGAATGGAGTCTAGTTTCTAAATATGTAATTTTTTTAAAATTTCAATGAATAGTTAATTTACAATGAAAAAAAGACCAAACAGTGGTTTTTGCCCAAAAACGGACACACAAACAAAAAAAATTAAAGATGAAAGGCTTAACATTGTTAAAATGTGAAAAAAATTACATCGTCAGATAGCTAAGAGAAAGCCTAACATTACCCAGGTGTTTGATTTGTTTGGCCTTGAAACACGTGCAAATCTGAGGGTTAGCACGAACAAAATTATCTAAAATCTTGAAGAATATGGAAAAACACGTTTGTTACTGTTCATAAGGCACTCCAAGCCTTTGGGTTGGAAATCCAAAGCAAATCCCAAGCCCAAGGCTTGGGATTCCCAAAGCAAGACATAGCACGAGCGTGTTATAACGTGCTCTCGTTATAACGTGCTCGCGTTATTATTTTCTTTGCATTTTTCCTTTACAACAAAAGTTTGTGTTGTTTTTCATGTTTTAAATAACGCGAGCGCGTTATGTTAAACTTAAATTTTTTTATGTTTAAGGCTATTAATCATGTATGTAGGTATGCCTATATGTATGTATGTATGTATGTATGTATGTATGCCTATATGTATGTATGTATCTATGTATGCCTATATGTATGTATGTATAGTGTTGACGGTAGAGGAGGGTAGAGATGGGAGTGAGCCAGATAGGGGAGGAGAGGGGTGGATAAGGATTGAGTGATTAAGGTTTAAGGTTAAGGGTTGAGCATTTAGGGATAGGATTTGGAGATTAGGGATAAGCGATTAGAGTTTAGGACCTTGAGGGATTAGGGTTTAGGGTTGAGGCTTTAGGGATAGTATTTAGGGTTAAAAGCCGAGGGATTAGAGTTAAGGTAGACTGTTGAGGGTAGAGGGATTAGGGATAGGGTTTAGGGTTGAAAGTTTAGGGTTGAGGGATTAGTGTTTAAGGTATAGTTTAGTAGTTCTTGTGGATAGAGCCAGTAAACAATGGGAGATTATTTGCTTGTTTCATAACAATATACCTCCCCTATGTGCGGGGTGCACAGCAAGAAACATAGATGTACCCCAATGCAAAGCTTTTCTCATAATGATCATCCTTCTGATTTCAACTGTTAATTACTCACTATGGATGTACCATATGCAAAGCTTTTCTCATAGTGTGTACACCTATTGGCATAATGAACCCCAAATGGGCCAGAAAAACATGCCATATAACATTACTAACATTAAAAAAGTTCATAGCCATTTTTCTGACATATTCTTGCAACTCAAATATCTTTAAGAGAAGAGTGTCAAAAATGATGGGTTTAACAACCTAACATAAGGCAAAGTAGTTTTGTTGGGTTTAGGGTTGAGGGATTAGGGTTTAGGGATTATGGTTTAAGGTATAGTGTTGAGGGTTGAGGGTTTAGGGATATGATTTAGGGTTGACGGATTAGGGTTTAGGGTTGACGGATTAGGGTTTAATGTTGAGAGTTGAGGGTTGAGGGTTGAGGGTTTAGGGATAGGGTTGATGGTCAAGGGATTAGGGTTAAAGTAGAGTGTTGAGGGTAGAGGGATTAGGGATAGGGTTTAGGGTTGAAGGTTTAACGATTGAGGGTTGAGGCTTTAGGGCTGAGGGTTAAGGGATTGGGGTTTAAAATATAGTGTTGAGCTTCGAGGGTTTATGGATAGGTTTTAGGGTTTAATTTTTAAGGGTTAAGGGTTGAGGGATAGTGTTTAGGGTTTAGGGATAAGGGATTAGGGTTTAAGGTATAGTGTCAAGGGTTGAGGGTTTAGGAATAGGGATAGAGTTTAGGGTTTAGGGATGAGGGATTAGGGTTGAGGGTTGAGGTATTAGGGTTGAGGGTTGAGGGATTAGGGTTTAAGGTATAGTTTCAAGGGTTGAGGGTTTATTAATAGTGTTTAGGGTTGAGGGTTGATGGATTAGGTTTTAGGGTTGATGGATTAGGGTTTAAGGTATAGTGTTGAGTGTTGAGGGTTTAGGGTTGACAGATTAGGGTTTAGGGTTGGCGGATTAGTGTTTAATGTCAAGGTTAGGGTTAGAGTGTCGAGGGTAAAGGGATTAGGGATAGGGTTTAGGGTTGAAGGTTTAAGAATTGAGGGTTGAGGCTTTAGGGATGAGGGTTTAAGGCTTAAGATATAGTGTCAAGTGTTGAGGGTATAGGGATAGGGTTTAAGTTTTAAGGGTTAAGGGATAGGGATTAGGGTTTAAGGTATAGTGTTGAGGGTTGATGGTTTAGGGATAGGGTTTAGGTTTGAGGGATTAGGGTTTACGGTTGATGAATTAGGGTTTAATGTTTAGAGTTGAGTGTTGAGGGTTGAGGGTTGAGGGTTGAGGTTGAGGTTGAGGGATTAATGGTTAAGGGATTAGGGTTAAATAAGAGTGTCGAGGGTAGAGGGATTAGGGTTTAAGGTATAGTATTGAGCCTATTGAGGGTCTAGGAATAGGGATAGCATTTAGGGTTTAGGGATGAGGGATTCAAGTTGAGGGATGACAGATGACAGATTAGGGTAGAGGGTTGAGGGATTAGGGTTTAGGGACAAGGTTTAGGGTTAGGGTTGAGGGATTAGGGTTTAAGGTATAGTGTTGAGGGTTTAGGGTTGAGGGTTTAGGGTTTAGGGTTGAGGGATTATGGTTTAAGGTATAGTGTTGAGGCTTGAGGGTTTAGGGATAGGATTTAGAGTTGAGGGATTAGGGTTTAGGGTTGACAGATTAGGGTTTAGGGTTGACAGATTAGGGTTTAATGTTGAGAGTTGAGGGTTGAGAGTTGAGGGTTTAGGGATAGGGTTGATGGTCAAGGGATTAGGGTTAAAGTAGAGTGTTGAGGGTAGAGGGATTAGGGATAGGGTTTAGGGTTGAAGGTTTAACGATTGAGGGTTGAGGCTTTAGGGCTGAGGGTTAAGGGATTGGGGTTTAAAATATAGTGTTGAGCGTCAAGGGTTTATGGATAGGTTTTAGGGTTTAATTTTTAAGGGTTAAGGGTTGAGGGATAGTGTTTAGGGTTTAGGGATAAGGGATTAGGGTTTAAGGTATAGTGTCGAGGGTTGAGGGTTTAAGAATAGGGATAGAGTTTAGGGTTTAGGGATGAGGGATTAGGGTTGAGGGTTGAGGTATTAGGGTTAAGGGTTGAGGGATTAGGGTTTAAAGTATAGTGTCAAGGGTTGAGGGTTTATTAATAGTGTTTAGGGTTGAGGGTTGATGGATTAGGGTTTTTAGTATAGTGTTGAGGGTTGAGGGTTTGGGGTTGACAGATTAGGGTTTAGGGTTGATAGATTAGTGTTTAATGTCAAGGTTAGGGTTAGAGTGTCGAGGGTAGAGGGATTAGGGATAGGGTTTAGGGTTGAAGGTTTAGGAATTGAGGGTTGAGGCTTTAGGGATGAGGGTTTAAGGCTTAAGATATAGTGTCAAGTGTTGAGGGTATAGGGATAGGGTTTAAGTTTTAAGGGTTAAGGGATAGGGATTAGGGTTTAAGGTATAGTGTTGAGGGTTGATGATTTAGGGATAGGGTTTAGGTTTGAGGGATTAGGGTTTACGGTTTATGAATTAGGGTTTAATGTTTAGAGTTGAGTGTTGAGGGTTGACAGTTGACGGTTGAGGGTTGAGGTTGAGGGATAGGGTTAATGGTCAAGGGATTAGGGTTAAATAAGAGTGTCGAGGGTAGAGGGATTAGGGTTTAAGGTATAGTATCAAGCCTGTTGAGGGTCTAGGAATAGGGATAGCATTTAGGGTTTAGGGATGAGGGATTAGAGTTGAGGGATGATGGATGACGGATTAGGGTTGAGGGTTGAGGGATTAGGGTTTAGGGACAAGGTTTAGGGTTAGGGTTGAGGGATTAGGGTTTAAGGTATAGTGTTGAGGGTTTAGGGATAGGGTTTAGGGTTGAGGGATTATGGTTTAAGGTATAGTGTTGAGGGTTTAGGGTTTAGGGATAGGATTTAGGGTTGAGGGATTAGGGTTTAGGGTTGACGGATTAGGGTTTAGGGTTGACAGATTAGGGTTTAATGTTGAGAGTTGAGGGTTGAGGGTTGAGGGATAGGGTTGATGGTCAAGGGATTAGGGTTAAAGTAGAGTGTTGAGGGTAGAGGGATTAGGGATAGGGTTTAGGGTTGAAGGTTTAACGATTGAGGGTTGAGGCTTTATGGCTGAGGGTTAAGGGATTGGGGTTTAAAATATAGGGTTGAGCATCGAGGGTTTATGGATAGGTTTTAGGGTTTAATTATTAAGGGTTAAGGGTTGAGGGATAATGTTTAGGGTTTAGGGATAAGGGATTAGGGTTTAAGGTATAGTATCGAGGGTTGAGGGTTTAGGAATAGGGATAGAGTTTAGGGTTTGGGGATGAGGGATTAGGGTTGAGGGTTGAGGTATTAGGGTTGAGGGTTGACGGATTAGGGTTTAAGGTATAGTGTCAAGGGTTGAGGGTTTATTAATAGTGTTTAGGGTTGAGGGTTGATGGATTAGGTTTTAGGGTTGATGGATTAGGGTTTAAGGTATAGTGTTGAGGGTTGAGGGTTTAGGGTTGATAGATTAGCGTTTAGGGTTGACAGATTAGTGTTTAATGTCAAGGTTAGGGTTAGAGTGTCAAGGGTAGAGGGATTAGAGATAGGGTTGAAGGTTGAAGGTTTAAGAATTGAGGGTTGAGGCTTTAGGGATGAGGGTTTAAGGCTTAAGATATAGTGTCAAGTGTTGAGGGTGTATGGATAGGGTTTAAGTTTTAAGGGTTAAGGGATAGGGATTAGGGTTTAAGGTATAGTGTTGAGGGTTGATGATTTAGGGATAGGGTTTAGGTTTGAGGGATTAGGGTTTACGGTTGATGAATTAAGGTTTAATGTTTAGAGTTGAGTGTTGAGGGTTGAGGGTTGACAGTTGAGGGTTGAGGTTGAGGGATAGGGTTAATGGTCAAGGGATTAGGGTTAAATAAGAGTGTCGAGGGTAGAGGGATTAGGGTTTAAGGTATAGTATCGAGCCTGTTGAGGGTCTAAGAATAGGGATAGCATTTAGGGTTTAGGGATGAGGGATTAGAGTTGAGGGATGACGGATGACAGATTAGGGTTGAGGGTTGAGGGATTAGGGTTTAGGGACAAGGTTTAGGGTTTGGGTTGAGGGATTAGGGTTTAAGGTATAGTGTTGAGGGTTTAGGGATAGGGTTTAGGGTTGAGGGATTAGAGTGAAGGGTTGAGGGATTAGGATTTGATGTTGAGGGTTGAGGGTTTAGGGATAAAGGTTAGGGTTTAGGGTTGAGGGATTATGGTTTAAGGTATAGTGTTGAGGGTTTAGGGTTTAGGGATAGGATTTAGGGTTGAGGGATTAGGGTTTAGGGTTGACGGATTAGGGTTTAGGGTTTACAGATTAGGGTTTAATGTTGAGAGTTGAGGGTTGAGGGTTGAGGGTTTAGGGATAGGGTTGATGGTCAAGGAATTAGGGTTAAAGTAGAATGTTGAGGGTAGAGGGATTAGGGATAGGGTTTAGGGTTGAAGGTTTAACGATTGAGGGTTGAGGCTTTATGGCTGAGGGTTAAGGGATTGGGTTTTAAAATATAGTGTTGAGCATCGAGGGTTTATGGATAGGTTTTAGGGTTTAATTTTTAAGGGTTAAGGGTTGAGGGATAGTTTTTAGGTTTTAGGGATAAGGGATTAGGGTTTAAGGTATAGTATCGAGGGTTGAGGGTTTAGGAATAGGGATAGAGTTTAGGGTTTGGAGATGAGGGATTAGGGTTGAGGTATTAGGGTTGAGGGTTGAGGGATTAGGGTTTAAGGTATAGTGTCAAGGGTTGAGGGTTTATTAATAGTGTTTAGGGTTGAGGGTTGATGGATTAGGTTTTAGGGTTGATGGATTAGGGTTTAAGGTATAGTGTTGAGGGTTGAGGGTTTAGGGTTGACAGATTAGGGTTTAGGGTTGACAGATTAGTGTTTAATGTCAAGGTTAGGGTTAAAGTGTCGAGGGTAGAAGGATTAGGGATAGGGTTTAGGGTTGAAGGTTTAAGAATTGAGGGTTGAGGCTTTAGGGATGAGGGTTTAAGGCTTAAGATATAGTGTCAAGTGTTGAGGGTATAGGGATAGGGTTTAAGTTTTAAGGGTTAAGGGATAGGGATTAGGGTTTAAGGTATAGTGTTGAGGGTTGATGATTTAGGGATAGGGTTTAGGTTTGAGGGATTAGGGTTTACAGTTGATGAATTAGGGTTTAATGTTTAGAGTTGAGTGTTGAGGGTTGAGGGTTGACGGTTGAGGGTTGAGGTTGAGGGATAGGGTTAATGGTCAAGGGATTAGGGTTAAATAAGAGTGTCAAGGGTAGAGGGATTAGGGTTTAAGGTATAGTATTGAGCCTATTGAGGGTCTAGGAATAGGGATAGCATTTAGGGTTTAGGGATGAGGGATTAGAGTTGAGGAATGACGGATGATGGATTAGGGTTGAGGGTTGAGGGATTAGGGTTAAGGGACAAGGTTTAGGGTTCAGGTTGAGGGATTAGGGTTTAAAGTATAGTGTTGAGGGTTTAGGGATAGGGTTTAGGGTTGAGGGATTAGAGTGAAGGGCTGAGGGACTAGGATTTGATGTTGAGGGTTGAGGGTTGAGGGTTTAGGGTTTAGGGTTAGGGTTGAGAGTTGAGGGATCAGAGTTAAGGGTTGAGGGATTAGGGTTTGACGTCGAGGGTTGAGGGTTGAGGTTTGAGGGTCAAGGGTTTAGGGATAGGGTTGAGGTTCAAGGGATTAGGGTTAAAGTAGAGTGTGGAGGGTGTAAGGATTAGGGATAGGGTTGGAGGGTTTAGGGATAAGGGATTAGGGTTTAAGGTATAGTATCGAGTCTGTTGAGGGTTTAGGAATAGGGATAGCATTTAGGGTGTAGGGATGAGGGATTAGAGTTGAGGGATGATGGATTAGGGTTGAGGGTTGAGGGATTAGGGTTTAGGGATAAGGTTTAGGGTTGAGGGTTGAGGGATTAGGGCTTAAGGTATAGTTTTGAGGGTTGAGGGTTTAGGATTAGAGTTTAGGGTTGACAGATTAGCATTTAATGTCAATGTTAGGGTTAGAGTGTCAAGGGTAGAGGGATTAGGGATAGGGTTTAGGGTTGAAGGTTTAAGGATTAAGGGTTGAGGGTTTAAGGCTTAAGATATAGTGTCAAGTGTTGAGGGTGTAGGGATAGGGTTTAAGTTTTAAGGGTTAAGGGTTGAGGGATAGGGATTAGGGTTTAAGGTCTAGTGTTGAGGGTTGATGGTTTAGGGATAGGGTTTATGTTTGAGGGATTAGGGTTTAGGGTTGATGAATTAGGGTTTAATGTTGAGAGTTGAGGGTTCAGGGTTGAGGGTTGAGGTTGAGGGATAGGGTTAATGGTCAACGGATTAGGGTTAAATAAGAGTGTCAAGGGTAGAGGGATTAGGGTTTAAGGTATAGTATCGAGCCTGTTGAGGGTCTAGGAATAGGGATAGCATTTAGGGTTTAGGGATGAGGGATTAGAGTTAAGGGATGACAGATGATGGATTAGGGTTGAGGGTTGACGGATTAGGGTTTAGGGACAAGGTTTAGGGTTAGGGTTGAGGGATTAGGGTTTAAGGTATAGTGTTGAGGGTTTAGGGATAGGGTTTAGGGTTGAGGGATTAGAGTGAAGGGTTGAGGGATTAGGATTTGATGTTGAGGGTTGAGGGTTTAGTGTTTAGGGTTTAGGGTTAGGGTTGAGAGTTGAGGGATTAGAGTTAAGGGTTGAGGGATTAGGGTTTGATGTCGAGGGTTGAGGGTTGAGGTTCGAGGGTCAAGGGTTTAGGGATAGGGTTGAGGTTCAAGGGATTAGGGTTAAAGTAGAGTGTGGAGGGTGTAAGGATTAGGGATAGGGTTGGAGGGTTTAGGGATAAGGGATTAGGGTTTAAGGTATAGTATCGAGTCTGTTGAGGGTTTATGAATAGGGATAGCATTTAGGGTTTAGGGATGAGGGATTAGAGTTGAGGGATGATGGATTAGGGTTGAGGGTTGAGGGATAAGGGTTCGGGGTTTAAGGGGGAGGTATATTGTTATGAAATAGGCAAATAATCTCCCATTGTTTACTGGCTCTATCCACAAGAACTACTAAACTATACCTTAAACCCTAATCCCTCAACCCTAAACTTTCAACCCTAAACCCTATCCCTAATCCCTCTACCCTCAACACTCTACCTTAACCCTAATCCCTTGACCCTTAACCCTAAACACTATCCCTAAAGCCTCAACCCTAAACCCTAATCCCTCAAGGTCCTAAACTCTAATCCCTTATCCCTAAACTCTAAATCCTATCCCTAAATGCTCAACCCTTAACCTTAAACCTTAATCACTCAATCCTTATCCACCCCTCTCCTCCCCTATCTGGCTCACTCCCATCTCTACCCTCCTCTACCCTCGACACTATACATACATACATATAGGCATACATAGATACATACATACATATAGGCATACATACATACATACATACATATAGGCATACATACATACATGATTAATAGCCTTAAACATAAAAAAATTTAAGTTTAACATAATGCGCTCGTGTTATTTAAAACATGAAAAACAACACAAACTTTTGTGGAGAAGGAAAAATGCAAAGAAAAGAATAACGCGAGCGCATTATAACGCGCTCGTATTATGGCTTGGTTTTGATGAGCCTAAGGCTTGTCATTACCAAGCCATAATGCGAGCGCGTTATAATGCGAATGCATTATAACGCGCTCGCGTTTTGACCTTTTTTTTTTAAATTAATTTGGCCACTTTTTGGCCCCCCATCTTCTTGCACTTACCCTAGAAGTTACATAAAGAGCAAAAGTAGAAGAAGATCTAAATCTAATGGTGAAAAGCAAGTTTGAAGATTGTGTCAAACTTGAAAAAGAAATTGTGAGTCTAAAAGTAGACTTGAAAAAAGCCAAGAGCTATGAAGAAAAGTTCATGATAAGTTCTACAAAGCTTGATGAGATGATTGCTAGTCAAAAGAGTTCTGATGATAAGCAAGGCTTGGGATTTGAGGAAGGAGAAAGTTCAAAATCTAGTCAAGCAAACATTGAGTTAAAGAAAAATAGAGGGAACCAATTTAGAAATCAAAGAAGAAGACCTAGAAGACCTTTGGTCAGGCAGCCAAATGCTCAAAGGTATCCATCTTTCAATGGCCACTATTTTAATTGCAACAAGTTTGGTCATAAATCTACTCAATGCAGAAGTAGAGTAAATCAGAATGTTCCATCATTTTCTGGTCAATATTTCAATTGCAAGAAAATTGGTCATAAATCAAATGAATGTAGAAATCTGGTAAGGAATGGTTCTTACAATGCAAGGAATAGTCAATCATTCAATGGAAAGTGTTTTGCATGCAATAGATTTGGACATATGGCTAATCAATATAGATCAAATCTAATCATTAGAAGGAGTCAAAGACAAAGGAATGTGGTGTGCTACAATTGCAACAAATATGGACATATTGCAAGAGTTTACAGAAGCAAGAATGTGAAAAGAAACTACCATACTGAAAATAGGAAAATAGAGCAAAAGAATGATAAAGGAAAAGAAAAGGTTGATCTAATTGAAACTAAGAATGAGATGGGAAAGATTTGGATCAAGAAAGATGTGATCGCACTAGCATCCGGTGCAGATACTTCCTCTGAGAAGTGAATTGGGAGCTCTGGCTCAGGAGGAGCAATGTTGAAAATCCAAGCCCCCAACTAGATAGTTAGTGCTAGAGTTGGGCATGAAGATATGTGGTGGAATTTGATACGAAAGATCATATGGAAGAAAATCCAAAAGAAAATGAGTCAGTGCGGCACATTACGGAGCAATCTTGATCAACTTTGCTTAACAGAGAAAGTTTTTGATAGCTTTTTGAAAACAACATTTATGATGATTAGGTTTTGGTAAACAAAGGTTAAAAAGGGTTGCGCTCGAAGGACTAATCACTTAGTATTTGAGTTTTCAAGTGTCTAAGGAGTGCAAAAGTAAAATTCAAAGTGACTACAATGTACTCCAAGCAAATCAAGACAAGATCGAGGAAACCCTAATCCGATGAAAGAGGTATTTATAACTTGAAAGCCCTGCTGTGAAAATTAAATTATTCTAGGAAAATGTTTACTCCTCACATAATCGAGATAAGGAAAATTCCTTACCCCAAGTTTAAGAAACAATTCTTCAAATCAATAGAAAATGATCCATTAGGGGCATTCTCAATTACTCCACATGGGGTTATGCATATGGAAGATGTCAGAGCATACATTCGTACCAGTCTAGAAGAATATGATCACATGAAGTTAGGAAAACTATATTTGGATGTATTGAATAATGTGGATATTGTATTGAAAGATGAATATAAAGTTCTAGGAGAAAATAAATTTGACACCTAGTTGGATTTTCTCGCAATTCCAAATGATGCATGGGTCAAGCCTATTCTAAGAAGAATTCATGATGATCCCAAAGAGGACAGATTTGGGACATTCTCAGAATTATCTTCCAAAATGTTTATGGAACCTAAGAAATCAGAGAAAACATTAGATGAACAATTAAGTAAGGCAAAAACCAAATCAGGAGGATCAAAGTCCATAGGTGCTATGGTAGAATGGACATCAAGCACTCTAGAAAGGAAAGATAAGAGATCTAAAATGGAGAGACTAGCATCCAGTCCCAAAAAAAAATAAGGACCTCATCCATTATAGAAGCCACAATTGAAGTAGAAGAAAAGGAAGTAGAAGAGAAGAAAAGAAAGAAGGTTTCACTTTGTGAAGAAAAAGTGGCAAGAGACGCTGTTGTAAAACCCCCGAAAAAGCAACAAAGTGCACAAATCCTAGTTCTACCCAAGTTTCTACAAGAACCAATAAATCTAAATTCCTTGTCTCAGAAATAGAAATTTAAATTAGTATCATTTGTCAAAGAAAAGGCACAGGAAGAAATGATGAAAATACACATGCAAGACATTAAGCTCATTACAACAGTATCTGATGTACTAGGAAAGTTTATGCCTGAATACCAAAAAGATACATTGTTATCATCAACTAATCAACTAAAAGGTATGATAAAATCAATCAACAATCATTTTGAATCTTTTGAAAAATCTGTAGAAACAAAGGTCAGGAAAGAGTTTGATAAGAAAATATTAGCTGAGTTAAAAACTATGTTGATCAATGATAAAATCTCTTTAGACCACGGAATAAGAGGTATACAAAGTGCCATAAAAGAAGCCTATGACTTGTTTATCTTGGCCAGAAGTCACAAAGGAATTACAAGATAAAATCAAGGACATAGAACTCAAACTGCTTAATATATCTAAGACATACAATCTGATAGTTGAGTCAATAATTGCCAAAGAGACACAGGTTGTAAATATTCACAATGATTTGAGCACTCTGATGAAAAAAGGGAAGAAATCAAAGACAAGTTGTGCCAACTAAAGGGGCTGATAAGTCCAAAAATTGATTCCATGACCAATTTGGTAGATGAAGCCTTAAAATCACAAGCATTAATTGATACACCATCAGATATGTAGAAGGTAGAAAAGCTAGTCTTTTTGATAAATAGCCAAATCCATATTTTGGAGAGTGCAAGGAATAGTAGGAATGGAGAGATAGCTCTGATAAAGACTATCTATAATGATATTCTACCTTCAACTATAAATTAAGATAGAAATGTGTACTTGTATATATGCAACAGAATATGACAGTTTTGAAGAATTTTTGACACAATTTTGCTTGTTCACCCACCTTTGCCATTGATGTCAAAGGGGGAGAGGAAAACCAGTGAAAAATAAGCATACATCTAAAGGAGAATAGAAAAATAGAGTGTACAGAGTAAGGGGGGGCAACACAAACATTTTTCACTAAGTGTTGCCATCAATGCCAAAGGGGGAGATTATTGGCAAGAGACACTTCTATATTGAATAATTGAGTTTTGTCATTGATGGCAACAAGAAAAGGATCAAGGTTGGAACAGAGATTTTGGTCCGGTAAAGAAGACTTAGTCATTTTGGCTAAGAGTTGGTAGTATACAGAGGCAACAATAGAAAAATAGTGTTTCGATTGGCATTGGTCTGTAGTTGAAGACCAAGTATTGCGGTTCTGGTAAGATGTTCCTAACCTTTAGATGATCTTATATCCAAGGTTTGAGCTTTTGATCAGTTCCAGAAGTATATCTTGAAATGGCCTAAGTCTGGTAGAATAGACTATAGTGTTATTCAGACTAGTACACTCAGTTGTTTTGGTCCGCATTTCTCTAGTGTTGCATATCTTGATATATGTAGTTTTGAGGTGTTGAAAACACTTGTATGAAGTCTCTAAATCTAGAGTTGTAGGTTCTAAATTCTACCAGAAAGATAGTTACAAGTTGCTGAGTATTGCTACATTGTTTAACAGATTTTGACTGTGACAGAGTCTAGATTCTGATGGTCCGCATTTTGCCACTAAAGGATATTTTTCTTTATAGTTCTAAAGGTATGATTTGTGATGCCTGAGGAGTCTTTGACATGATTTTGAGCAAGTCCTGTGATCTATAGTAAAAGATGTAGTCTGACAGATGAACCGAATCAGTGGCAGTTTGAGTTAGAGGCTGACATGATAAGTTTGAATTGTATGTGGTAAGTTCTATTGTTTAGAACATAATCCTAGAAGTTGTTCATTAGTTGAGGCTGACATATCTGAATGCAATTCAAGTGTTGTTTGAGTCTACTAGAGTTTTGGTAAATGAATTTGGCTAACAAGCTATTTAAGGTATGAGTGCACGCTTCACTTTATTAGGCCAACCTAATATGAAGATTTTAAGTGTTGCGGATATATATGAGGGATCAATTTCAGTGTTTGGTGGGCTTGATGCGAATGTGATACATATATATGTGCAACATATAGAGGAAGGTGATTTTGTGGAAGCAATAAAGAGTAGAAGAAGAGAGATCTTATTCCCATGTAAAAGTAGAGCAGTGAAACAAAGCAGTCAGAGATGAAGAGTTTTGAGCCAGTATTTTTGTGCTTCAATGGAACTACAACCATGCATGTGTAGATGCAATTTGAGCAGTTCAACTTGGCAGTGATCCATTCTTCCTTCTTCTTTCTTTCTCTAGGTAGTGATCCTATTTTGGTAGTGAGCATTTCTCAGGGCAGTGAGCCTTCTTGTAATCTGGTATTGTGCTATATTAATATATTGTGAGTTAACACTCACTGTGGTTTTTCCCTTTTTGGGTTTTCCACGTAAAAATCCTGGTGTTCATGTGTTATTTATTTTTGGTTGTTGTTCCTATGGTTATTCTTCTTTCATATTATTAATTTTAGAAACTAGATTAATAAGCTTGTTAAGAAGTGGTTTTGTGGAATACTGATTCACCCCCTCTCTTAGTTTTCCTTACTATCAACAATGTCCCATACAATAAGAGAAGAAGATATAGTTCATATTAATATAGGAATTAGAAGCATGAAGATTATCAAATGCATTACTGATGCTACTAATAGCCTAAATTATGTATGTTCCAAGTTCCATGATGATTGCATTAACAGAAGAGTGCTTTGTCGTTGACTAATTGAAGATAGTGTTGTCTCTATGAAGATGTTATGTGTAGGACAATGGAATGCTCCGCATTCCTCTGTATTTGTAGATATGGCCTTGTAATTCTAGAATTGTGTTCAGGATGTTGTGAAGGTGATAATTCCAAGTTTTCAGATCATTTGTGCTTCCACTGTGAAAGTTATGTGTGACAGAGTACCAACATGTGTTATGGCTGAGTATGCTTATGTTGAAGGCCTATTGGAATACTCCGCATTTCTTTGAGGAAATGAGTGATTGCCCTTGTAGTTTTGAGGAAATGTTCATGGATGCACATTACATGCTTCCTTGTAGTTTCAAGGTTCTTGGTAGTCCGCAGCTTAGGTTTTTAGATGACAGCATGTTGCAGTGTGTTCCAGATGACATATTATTCTCAGAGTTAATGATTGAATCTATGTGGCAGAATCATCTAATGTGCAGTGGAAAATGATTTTTTGGAGAGGTTGTATGAGTCATGTGGACTCATCTAAAAAAATTTCATGAAGTTCTTTCTTGTTTCCTATACTGCACAAGGTTTTCAAGTTGATGCGATCATTAAACTTCAAGTCTTCATGTGTTTTCCTTAAAGCTGACATATTTACAAAGGATCAGAGTGTGTGGATGTAATTCATTGGTGTTTGAAGCTATGAAGGATGTTTTGGACCTAGTTAAGGAAGTGTTGGGGTATGCAAGGCATGTATCTTTTGTTGGTGAAATGTGTGGTTTCACTCAGGACCTATCTGTTGGTTTTTCCCTAGACTGGATGCTTATTCCCAGATTTCCCTACAAGGTAGCCATCAATGATCAATAGGATCTCTAGGCTAGGGGCCAACAGTATAGGAGATAGACTCTATTTTTATCTCCTCTTCTTCTTTAGGCTCTGCAAAACCTAGGGGATATTCCCTACTCAACATCCGTGAGAATATGCATACAAAGGCTGGGATGTTGACATGAAGCAGATAAGTCCTCCTGTAAGTAGACCAAAACTGCAAGATAAGAGTAAAGGGGCTAGTTTTGGGCCTATTTTTAGTTGTAGACAGAGGACTTGGGATCCTAAAACTAATTCTACTATCCTAATGGTTGTTTTGGAGTTTGATTTTGATTTTGTGCTTGGATGCAGAGCTGGACCTAGTGTATAATCTCAACACAGAACTAGATTGGTGCCTATCCAGGGCTTGGAGTCAGTAGCCATACACATGTGAATGGTCAACATGAACAACTAAAACTAGATTTCAAGGGGATTTATGTGATATCTGCCTTACAAATATCTCCCAATACAGAGTGTTAAGCTATCTATACTTATGGCATCCCTATTGCAATATACCCTTCCCAATATTCAATCTGAAAACAATTTAATCTACCCCTTGAGCAGAAGTTAAAAGATCAAACATTCAATACAGGAATTCTGTATTCTAGAAAACTAGACACCCCTTAGATATCTAGACTCAGAAGAAGGACACATGCAACATTGGAGACAGAATTAACAAAACACATGCAAAACAACATTACTCATATAAGATTAATCATGAAATCAATAGATTCATGCAAGAAACATACAACAAGAGATGCATAAACTCACAAGGATTCCTACATAGAGCAAACCAAAACCAGTCATAGTGTATTACAAAGCCAAAAATGTCTAACTTTCAACAACCACTAAATGGGTCACACAGTCTACTTAAATAGCAAGAAAATGTACCTAGCAAATTAGTTACATGGGAGGCCAAAAATCCTGCCAGATACACTGCACTGAAAAGTGGCACTTAATATCATAAATGCAACAGAGGGACAAAGAGGAGGGAACAGGTGAACTCAGGAGATGCGCCACCGCTCAGGGACATTCCTCATTAAAATAGTGGTTGAGCTATCAACTCGACCCATGCCTGCCTGCATGATATGCCATTACTATTTCATCTACCCGCAGGCCCCAGAATGCAGCCACAGCAAGTTTCCTCAGAGTTTCCTGCCAAAAATAGTTGCAAACATGGGAAAAAACCCATTGCTGCAAGATTAAAACCTAGCCGTTGATCAAAAACCCTCCCGTCGCTGTGATCAACAGTGTTAAAAATGTAGAAAAGTCACCAGCCAACAAAACTGTGCCATGTAGGCACCTCAAGTTTCCAATGCTGGGTCATCACTTACCTTTTCCCTACCAAGAGTCAACAACCAGAACCTCACGTGGAAATCACCATGTGGCAAGCTCCATGGAACCCTTGGAACCCATAGAAACTCCCTCGAAAGCTTGGCGGAGGCAGACATATGGTGGGCTCTGCGCCCTCTTGAAACACAAAAGAGTCTTCTTTGAAACATAGCGGACTGCGACACTTGGCACCTTCCATGCTACTCAGAAACTTTAAGGGGTCGCTTTGAAACTTATGTGGAAGGTGACATTTGTCATCACCCATGACACTTGAGACACATTTGAAACTCTAAAAAGGGGCTCTCAAAACTTCAAGTGGAGGTTGCCACTTGGCAGGTTCCGCGGCCACCAAAGAAATTGAGAAACTTCTTGAAACATTTCAGCGGAGGCCGCCATCTGGCAACATCTACAGTAGCTTAGAAATTTTAATGGGACCCACCATGTCTATGCCACACTTCGAAACAAAAAAGAAACAAACACAGAAGCTGACACTTGTCGACTTCTGTAGCAGCTACAAAGGACACGTGGCACACTCCACCCCTGCTCGGAAACTTTTTAGAAACTGCATAGAAACTTCGGCGGAAGCCAACACGTGGCACCTTCTGTGCATAGTTGAAACTTTATCAAGGGGCTGCTTCCGCTGCTGACACGTGGTGTCTTCCGCAGGGTCTTAGATTCTTCACTGGGACCCACCCCATCCTTACTTAGTGCCGGAACAAAAAGAAAAAAAAGGTTCATAACGCGGAAGCTGCCACTTGGTGAGCTCCACAGAACCTACTAGAAACACATGGCACTTTCCATAGGGCACAGCATGAAACATAATAGAAACATTAAGGGTCTATCATAAACTTGGCGGAGACTGTGAAACTTTGAGAGTCTTTTGGGAGCCTCCACATGGTGCCTTCCGTGCCACTCTTAGAAACTTAAAGGAAACTCTAATGAAACATCAGCTTCTGAAACATAAAAGAAACTTATCGAAACTTCGGCGGAAGCTGACACGTGGCGCCCTCCGTGCGATCAACTTAGAAACAGAATGGACATAGTTTCTGCTACGTGGCACACTCCGCGTTAGGGTTACATTCAAAAGCAAAAGCGCAGCAATAAATTGGGGCTTGACACTTAGCAGATCTCGTGGCACAGGCACACTTTTGACCCTCACAGCCACACTTAGAAACATTTAGGGTCCAAAGCAGTGACCTGATATGCATTTTTTATGCATTTGACCCAATTTTCATCAAATTTCAGGGGCCGATGGAGATTTCTGACTTGCCACTGCACATTTTGACCTACACCTTAACTGATTTCTTGCATTTTCACACTTGCAAAGGCCAAAATATTCAAACTTTTTTGGATTTTTTAGGGAAGAGGCCTCACCTGAAACCCCAAACATAAATTATTACTAACACTATCTTCTACACGTTTCATATTTTGTGTTGTATGGCCAACTTGTAAACATATTATTCATGTTGTATTTGGTTGAAAAGCAATGTAATCAATGTGATATCATGTATAAATAGTGAATCAAATTGAGTAAGGAGAGATGTGGTTGCAAATTGATTAAAAAATTCACAAGCAAATAAAAAGTAGAATAAATGCATTGTTGATGTGTGACTGAAGGAAAAAGAGCAGAAGTTGTTGATGCTATAGATGGATTCATCTTGAAGACATATTTGTGACAATGATCAAGTGTAGAGTGTGCCTAACTGATCAGATCATCAGAAGAAAGTATGAAGAGATAGAAGTACAATCAACAAAAGTGTGAGTTTCAATGTTAGTTTTTAAATAGTAGAAAGATTGTCATACTATAAATTTTGTGTGTGTTCTTAATTCAGGGAGTAGTAGCTTCTTTGGGAGTGACCCTAAGATAAAGTCTTTAGGGAGTAGAATCTTCCTTGGGAGTGACCCTAAATCAAAGTTCTTCAGGAAGTAGAAGTTTCCATGGGTTGTAGCCCAAAAACAAAGTTGTTATTTGAGCTTTATATATTGTGAGTTAACCCCCACCGTGGTTTTTCCCTTCTAGGGTTTTCCATGTATATCTAGTTTTATGTGTTTATGTGCATTATGTTAATCTTTCATGTTCATGTTAATGCTATGATACTTAAGTTTTAAATCTTCTCTGGATAAGTTGAAGTTGTTAAAATTGAAGATTGTTTAGATACTGATTCACCCCCCTCTCAGTATCTTGGTGTCCACAACACAAATAATAGGTTCACATGGAGCAATAGAGTATGGAGATGAGATTTTAATGCATGTCATCTGACTACACTACTCATCCCTAAATAATGTGTCCACACAAGATGTCTACGTATGAACACTTGATAGATATGATGATGCTAGATTAGAAGAATCTGGAAAACCAATATGATTATCATGAAGAAGCTACTTCAATTCAACAATTTTCTTTTGAATACATTCATCCTCAATATATTTTTTCTTCCCACAATAGCCACATTTTACCTTCCATGATTTAGGAGGACTATGTAAAATATTCAAATGGAAAGGAGTGAGAGTGGGAGACATGATTAACTCACCCAAGATTACTCAATTAAGAAACCAACAAAAGCAAAACATAAAATCAAAAAATCACCCCCCAAAGTCACACAATCATGAGACCTCTTAAGGTGAAAGTTCAAATATGTGTCACTTTTATAAAGGAAATAGAAAATATTGATCTGACTCTTTGACTTGAATCACTACAAATTAATGGGTCATCCCACAGTAGTGGGTTACACTTTTTCACCAAACTTGACATTGAAATCAACATTTTGAACTAGATCTTCACTTTTTGACACCTATAGCCACTAGACCATTAGGAATTTGAAGATAATGTGAACTAGTGATTTGTGAGATTTTGTTTGTAGATTCTAAATATATATATTTTAAAAAAATTAGAGTTAAATTGTAAAATTCTTTACATCTCCTTTGATAACTAGTTTTTAATAGTAAACAACATTTTTTGAAGTGATGTATATTCTGTAGCACATAACTTTTTTTCTACAAAGGATAAAATTCTGATTCTTTTGAATTTAGATTGGTAACACTAATATATAGGGCATGCATTTGGTTTCATAATGTTTTGTTAAATATTTTTATTTAATTAAGTTTTGAAGTCAAACCAATTATAATTTAGACATAGGTGTATTCCATACAACATAACTTTTTATGTATATATCGAAATTCAATTTTTTTTTGTTGAAACAAGGACATCAATACCTAGGGCATAGATATTTTTCAAAAATTTTTTTTACTAATTTACTAATTTTCCATGTGTGTAGAATAGAGAATTTGATGTTCAGTGAAAAACCTACATTCACAAGAAATAAAAAATAAATATAATAATCAAATTAAATATATTTACAATTATACTTTTTGGGAAGCTTATAATAAGGACTACATTCTTACAAAATATAAATTTTAAATGAATTCATTTGATCCCCCAAAAAGTAGATCAAAAGTATTTTTTTATGAGCATTTTGATAGGTGTAGAGGAGACTCCATTATATGTATGGTTTAAAACTAGCGGGGTTCTATCCAAGGGGGTTTGATCAAACCCTCTTCAATTAAAATCCTTTAAATGGAATCTTTCAAGGTTTAAATCATTATATTTTCTAAAAATATGTGATTTCAGCAAAAATCAGGACATCCTAAAAAGTGTAACCCATTATTGTGGCAGCACCTTAATCTATATGTTTTGAATTTTGAAATGATGTAAACTAATAAAATATAGATTTTTAAGTGTATTTTATGTTCATATTTAAAAAAAATAGTTAAATGTAGTGTTTTGGATGATTGACATTATAATTTAGTTGATGATAAAATGCTAAAAAATAAGGTTAAGTAGGATGTCACTCTTTATTTAGTAAATTTCATTTGTTTCCTTGAAATTTTTTAGGTATTTGTAAGTTGAAACTTTAGTGCATGGATTAATTTTTTCCCCATTTTGGTAAATATATTTATTAAAATAAATCTTGGAAGTTGCATGTAATGAAAACACAACTAATTTGATGAGACGTAACCTTTTGTGTTAACTATTTATCAAAAATAGAAAAAAATATATCATTTCGACATAGAATCTCTCCTCTAGTGCATCATATTTTTTTTCAAAATTTTAAAAATAATCTTTAATATTTTCTCTTGAGAGGATGATCAACATTATATTCTGGTGCTAATGACCAAATTTTAATAAAAGTAAAAAAATAAAATATAAACACTAATTGAAATATTAATTTTTTTTTGCAAACTACACTTATAG
The DNA here is from genome assembly GCA_027924645.1 of Cunninghamia lanceolata. Classification (NCBI taxonomy): domain Eukaryota; kingdom Viridiplantae; phylum Streptophyta; class Pinopsida; order Cupressales; family Cupressaceae; genus Cunninghamia; species Cunninghamia lanceolata. Next base: position 3,250,766 of record BSBN01001126.1, read on the forward strand.
ATCTACAAAAAAATATTTATGTGAGTAGGAATTGTTAAAACATCAAGTTTTCCAAATAATTTCATTTTTTTTTGTAAATTAGCCTTAAAGTGATTCTACATATGTATTTAGTGGACACTTTGAGTTATAAAGGTTGTGGCCTAGATATAATTTAGCTAGAATGATTCCAACTAGAACATATGTTTAACTAAAATTAATTTTTAGTTGGAAATGCTTAAATTCATTTATGTTGATAAGTTACCTTGATGTGAGACATCTTTTAACTTTCACCCCCCAACAAATTATGATGATGGCACTTTATACTTAGTGCAATTATGTTGAGATGCTTGCCAAATCAATGAAGTGGTCTTGATATTAGTGTATTATAGATGCCAAATATGCCACTGAGCTAAAACTAGAGTTTTTGATACAAAATGGGATATATCATACTATACCAATGAGAATTAAATAAAATATTATGTACTTCCAAAAAACACTAAAAAATGTTACCGTATGAGCCCGAACGAAGTCTTGGAAATTCCCAAAATGAGAACTACACAACATTACCTATGAGAATCTATGATTTCTACAAAAATAGAATCCAAAATAATAAACCATATTCACAACTATGAATCTCTTGAAATTCTACGCTAAATTAAAAAAATGCTTGCAAAAAGGAGACAATATGACTAAGAACAAAGCCTTTTGAAAATCAGGTACCAAAATTAAATTACATTAGGGAGGAGCTAGTTTGGAAAGATAAGATGGTTAATTTTAGCAAGACATCATGATGATTTAAGCTACTAAAAAATCAAGAATGCTTGAATATTTATTGATGGCTAGAATATTCTCAAAAATGTCAATCACTTCACCTAAAGCCATTGTCATATTTCATAAAACTACCTCTGTACTTAAAAAACCAACGAAATTTAAATTGAACCAACCTTCCATATTGGTACAAAATTACTTATCTATTCATTTATACTATAGAAAGCTACCTTGGGACGTGAAAAGTTAACTTTTAGGAATATTTGTAGGTGGCAGGAGAGTGACATAGTTGATGGTAAAAGATGGCAAGTTGAAAACCACCACTAGAGGTAGGTGTTGATGAGAATACTAACCACTAATGGTGGTGGTGCTCAATGCTATGGTACCATAATAGTGCCATGGGCATTGGACAAATTATTTTTTTGTGTGACTTGCATCCTTATGACCATATGACAAAGGAGATAAAAACTTTATAAGGCCTCCAGATAAAGTGGTCAAATTTTGGTGATTTGACAGTCAGTATATAAGTTCTCAATCATTATATATGTGATGGAAGCGTCAAGTTTAACCCAAAATGCACCAAATATTTGGTGCTTTCTAGATCTACCATACACCTCCCAATTGAAAAAACCCTTGTAGACTTGGTCTCTAATGTCTAATTTGGATGCACTAAAAGTCAAAACTAACTTTCTAAAATAATATGAACTCAATGGTGAGCACTAATTTGCTTCAAGAATCACCCATATCTACCTAAAATACAAAACCACAAATAATCCCCCCCAAATCTAGTATTTCTTTCAAGTTTTTCTAATTCTCTATATCATCATTCAATGCAAGAGAAGAGTATACCTAAAATTTCAAGAGGAACCCTTATCTCTAATCTTAGATCTTGTGAATAGCTATCCATAGGCATTCACCTACTCTAATACCATGTTATATTTGGCTATGGAAATAACAACCCAGAATCAAGAGAGGTAAAAGCAAGTGTAAAGAGAAGATTAATATGAATGAATGATACAATTCTATTCAAGGATGCAATTGTTAGAACACTATGATATACCAAGAGGGGGGTGAATCAGTATATACCACAAATTAATCTAATTCAACTTTATCTTCAATACTTTCTACTACCTTAAACAAATAAACATATAATGTAGCAATTCAAAACATAATCACACAACTACACAACCATAACACTAGATATACGTGGAAAACCCTAGAAGGGAAAAACCATGTTGAGCAAGATGCTTGGATCTAATGTCCAAATCCAACCTTACAAATAAAAATAGGTTAAAACAAGTTTTATGGGCTACAACCCAAAGGAAGCTACAACTCCCTAAAATGTTATTTTATGGGCTCCAACCCAAACGAAGCTACAACTCCCTAAAACATTGTTTTATGGGCTCCAGCCCAAAGGAGGCTACAACTCCCTAAACATAATTTTATGGGCTCTAACCCAAAGGAATCTAAAACTCCCTATAGTGCTACAAAACTTATAGAAAGAGGCTACAACATTTGTACAAGATACTTGACAAAATCTACTGATCAATTACCTCCATAGCATCAACACCCTTCACACTGACATATATCTTCAACACCTCTACTCAACAAACTCTACTATCTTCAACACACTTCCACACAAATATATGCTCTCATCCACACTTGCACATACATCCTCGTATCCTCTCACACACTCATACATTTTGCAATAAACTTGATCTTTCATTTATGTCCTTCGCAAGCTTCAAAATCTTTCTCCTTTATCGGCCAAGAAGAAACGTGTAGCATGAAACGTGCAATGACCACAACAAGTCGACTCTCAAAATCCAAAGTAGTTCAAACCAAGTAATAATCAAGACCTATTTCATCTTAACACACATCTCCATGTTGGCGTACACTTCTAAACATACAACCCACAATCACCTAAGCACACAAAGTCAGCCTAGAAAGCACTTATCCTCCCATGCATTATCTCCAGACCTAAAGAAGTACCAGAGAAACTAAATAACATCATGTAGATCACTTCACAAATATTATATGACTTACAAGAACATTCCCATACATTCCTTTCTCTCAATTATGCATCTTCTTTTTGGCACAAACAAACAAACACTAAACCTAGTATCTCTTGCAAACTTTGATCACACAATTATGATATAGAACATTGAAAAATAAAATTGTAGTACTCCTCAACACCTAAAACTTGAAATGAGAAAAAATACAATCATTCTGAACTTATCCTTCAAACAACAATGCGAAAGATTGTATTGTGGTGAAATGCGGTGGCTTTTACTTTCTCCTTCTGACAACCCTAATCAATAGCATGATTTGTCTTTACTCTGCTGACCCCAGAGAACCTTTGTGGTACATCTTATCATTTGAAACTTTAATATAACATACTTCTCATCTCTATCCATCTATCCTCCAATTCATAAGATCACATCTTCAACTATAGAGAAATGTGGAGCATTCCTTTGACTCTTTCTAACTACAACACCATTGTACCACTGTCTTCACTCTTCTAGCTCTAGAATCTTCTATGGTAACTTCTATGCTCTAAAATCAGGAACATACATACTTCACACCTATCTCTATCTAACTTCCAAGCGATAATGCTACACCTTAAAATGTAGAGGAATTTGGAGCATTCTCCCGAGCTTCTTTAGTGAAACTTCCTATGCCTTTGACTATTTGAAACCTTACACTCTTTCATAACTTATGCAAATATTTTCAAGAAGACACAATGAATGAAACATTCTCAACACCATAGACAATAACTACAAATCTTTTCATCTCAAACAAGAAACCACAACTTCTTCATATCACTATACTCTTCAACCTGTCAACCTTCACCTATCCATGAACTTTAGAAGATAAGGTACAATTGTGTACAAATGATACTGATCCAACAACATGCACATGACTTTCATCACTATCTTCTTCACTTCACAACACATCTAATCATCACTCCTTTGTCTACTTCTATGAACTACTCCTTTGTTTGCTCCTTTGAACTCTTACATTGTTGATATCACATGCAACCTTCCACAACACATCTCTGTTGATATCAAACATCATATGTAACCTTCCACAATACTACTCTATTGACATCAATGAAAACACATATGCAACAATCTCCCCCTTTGGCATTGATGGCAACACTTGACCTGATGTGCAAATTTATCCCCCTTTGACATCAAGGGCAAAGGTCTAGTGGTCTTCCTCTGTACTTAAAAACATAAAACCTCCCCCTATCTGCACTAACCTTATCATTCTCCTTAGTCTCTTTCTGCCTGCTCCCCCTAAGAGGTAGCCTCTATCAATCCATGGATAAAAATGTATCTTGAACTGCTCCCCCTAGATACACCTATTTAGTTAGAAGAAGGAGGGCAAACAACCCCTAACTTCTATATGAGATATTCTAATGTGTCATTAGAAAGTGCCTTTGTAAAGATGTCTACAACCTGATCCTTTGTAGGTACATATTCTAGTTTTACCTCTTGATTTGCAACCTTCTCTCTCAAAAAGTGATAGATATGTACTTGTTTCTAGAATGCATCACTGGATTATTTGAAATATTTATGGTACTTGTATTATAACATAAGGTAGGAATGGGATCATCATACACTACCTTGATATCCTTCAGATTTTGCTTCATCTATAACACTTGAGTGCAACAGGATGCTGCAACTATATACTATACTTCTGCAATTAACAAGAACACTGAATCCTACTTCTTACTAAACCATGAAACCAATCTGTCTCCTGAAAGGAAAGCTCCACCATTGGTACTTCTTCTATCATCAACACTACTAGCCCAATCTACATCAGTATAGGCACTTAGGGAAAAGTCATCACCTTTTTGATACCACAATCCTTATTCTGAAGTGTGCTTCAAATATTTGAAGATCCTTTTGACTACCTTGACATGTGTTTGTTTTGGATTAGCTTGAAATATTACAACCATGCAAAAAACTTGCATAATATCAGACCTTGATGATGTTAAGTATAGTAGGCCTCCAATCATTAACCTATAAAGAGTTTGATTAGCCTAAGGCAACTCATCATCTTTTCTCAAATGACTACCTGTTACCATAGGAGTACTCACTAGTTTGCAATCTTCCATACCAAACTTCTTCAACATCTCCCTGACATACTTTGCTTGAGAGATAAATATACCTTCATCTGATTGAGCAATTTGGAGTCCAAGAAAGAATGATAGCCTACCTATCATAGACATTTCAAATTCCTTTTGCATCTTTTCAGCAAACTTTTTACACATTTCATCATTTGTTATGGGACTTTTCCCTCAAGATAGAAAAGAAGGCTATTTTATGAATAAGACTTTGAAATTATAAGAGGATAAAGTTTATTTACCCTTTATAATTAACAAGGGAGATGGAAAAATAAAGGATATTATGATCCTTTGGTTAAAATAGAGATAAGTACAGAATAATTATGAAATCCCCTTTTAAAAGGGAGGAATCACTAAGTTTATTAACTAGTTGTTAACGACAACCTTTGTGAAAGGGTGTGATGGTTTAGAAAACCACCCCTTAAAAGATTATACATGGCATTTGTGTGAGACTTGGAATGGGCATAAGGCATCACTCAAAGAAATAGAAAGATGGAGAACACTCAAGGAAGATAAGGAAAGAAAGACAAGAAATCACAAAGGGGAAGGATTATAGATTTGATAGGTGGTGAGCATTGGAGAAGGGGCACACACTGTGTGTCCAACTTAGGGTACAACATACACTCAAGATTGTCCTAACTAGGGTTTGTATGTGCACTTGTGTTGAGCATGTTTTTTTGAACATGGCTCTGGAGCACTTGTGTGTGTGTGTTTTTTTAAAAAGAGTTGAATGCTTGGGAAACACATGGTTGGTTCTGAATAAGAAATAGATTCCTCCTGGAAGTGCTCACCTGCTGAAAGGGGGTTGAATATGTAATCCATTCTCTAAAGTGACATTTGGAAGAACTTCCAAGATCCAAAATATACATTTTATTCCTTTCTATGATGGAAATTAATGAAGTAGTGAACTTATTGTTAATAAAAGATATTGATGGGTTTTGATGTTAATATGATTATGTGATTATGTTATCTAATTTGTTTTGTTAATGATTTACTTAAGAGCTCTTATTAAATTATCAACTGTTGTAATTTACATTTGTTATTACATCTATTTTAACATCATTGAATATATTATTCTATCTTAACTCTAAATATTAACCATAACAAATCCGCTGCAATTAATTAAATAACTATGGGGGAAAGCATCGTTACATTTGGTATCAAAGCCTAAAACAATTTTGTGTCTATGAGAATCCTTCTTTAACATGTAAGGATATATGATTAGGATGATTAATGATAATATAGACTACATCCTAAAATAAACTCTTATTAAACATATCTATATATATTATGTCTTTTTCAAAGAAGCTATATAATTCAATCATCATATACATTCTCTATTAAATAGATCACATTCTTTAAAAAAAAGGAAGGGCTATTAAAAGTGCCAAGTAGGAGCCCTTAATCCACATGTTAAATTGTATTCCTTGCAAAGTCTTATTCCTATGAACACCTTAATAAAAAAGCAAGCTTCTTCTTAGAGTTGGTCGCTGATTTGAAATGGTAACACCTCATAATAAAAGTTTCCTTTCCTTTTGATATGAAATGGTTTCCTTCGCATATCCTATTCTTTATGACAATTTAAAATGATCAAAGTTACGTAAAGACATTATATGTAATGTCATTAATATTAACATGGTTGATTATTGTCGCATCTTTCGATAGATAGACTCACCATATCTAGTTGCATCCTGAAAAGAGTTTTGATCTTACTATTAAGACATCCTTTCTGTTATAAAGGAATTCATATAACATGGTATAAGTTTTTATTGACTTAATAACAGGGTATAAATTTGTTAACATGGTTGAATCCTCCATGAGTGAAGCCTCGCACAACCCTGACATGGTTGTTTAATGAACAATTATAAACTACAGAGAGTCGTCAACATTGCATTTTGAATATCCCATATATGAATTGTCCTATCTTAATAAGATCTGAGCATATTCAACAGAACGGAGAGAAGGAAATCATCCATTTTTCAAATCTATTGTTTCATTTCTCTTTCTTCAATTTTAGTTGTTGGTTCCAATGCTTATTTGTCAAATTGTGTTCTCTTTATCGATTCCGTGTGGGGGTCTTTCTTAATGGTCGCCATCCTTAGTATAAAGGTTGTGTCCTTTCACATTTTAGATCAAGTTATTTTTTAGATCATATCCGATCTTCCAATGACATATCATTTAAGTTTGACTTCCTTAGAAATTTGTATTAAAGTATGAAATTTGTACTTCGATTTCCTTAGAAATTTGTATTAAAGTATGAAATTTGTATTTCGATTTCCTTAGAAATATCGACTTCCTTAGATGCTTTGGTCACATTAGATGTTTTGGTCGCAGGCAAATCATGGCCTCTTAAGTAAACTTTATTAGTTTAATAGTGATTTGCATTCATCATCTGATTCATGTCTACCTCTTTTATCTGTTAATTAATTAACATTACACCTTATAAGTGAATGGAGACCATTGCCATTGAAATTTCCTTGTACATTATAAAAAAAATATAGAGAAGGCATCACTCTTTTGTACAACAACAAAAAAATCTATGACTCGATGGTCTTGTAGTCAAATGCATCATCACTCCTGCATTTCCATTAATGCCTCAAAATAAAAAATCTTTTCAAATAGGACTCAACTTTAAAGCAAGACCATGAAAGCTTTTGAAGGTGCACCTGAATTTCAAAGACTTTAATTAAATAACTTTTTGAAGTATCTCTTATTCTTCATAGTATATACAAATCCAAATGTACCCAATAATCTCCAATAAATCTAGATAAAAGAGTGTATTTAGATCTTAAAAATTGAATGTAAACCTTTAGTTTCTATTAGGAACTTGAGTAGTGTAGATGATGGCGGATGAGTGGGACCAATATTTAGGCAAATATCAAATGAAAATAATTAGATGATTTCAAATCCTACTACAAAATCTACATAATATAGAGGACTTTATGATACCTTGGCTTCTAAGGACCCTATAGACTGAAGAAAGAAATAAATTATATTAATTTCCATTAGTCACAAAAATAGGTTAAGACAACTTGAAAATATACCCAGTTACAATAGAATACCATAAGGAGAAAAAAGTCCTAGAAGCTAAAAATTTCACTTAAGACTAAACCTTATATAACTTTGAAGAGCACCTTTTAGTTTATTTTTGTCCCACTCTAAATAAATGAAAATGTACAACCAATTATGAGGATTATGAAGAATTGTATGTATATTGCTTCTTATAAGATTACATCCAAATTGAGAATCTTATGCAAGAGGTATTTGTGTAGGTATTCATGTCTTTTGTATCATTAGTTCTAGATTTGTGGCATTGTTGGCCTTTTTATGGGTTTGTTAATTGTACTACCTACTTTTTTCTTATCGTTTCATTTGCATATTTCAGTATTCCTGATTTAGGCATTGAACAAAATAGTACTTGTCTTTGTTGTCAAGATTTAACAATATTTTCCCTTTTGCTTTGGACTTTCTAATTATGGGATCACTTGCTTAGTGCTTAGTGGTTTAGAGTTGCATAATCAAGTTTAATTTAACATCGGTACATAGTTGTTAATCAATAGCATTTGAAACTATGTTGTCATTGACATTTTGTAAATGAGTATCCATAGTGGTAAGGATCCCAAGTGAATTCTGCTCATGCATAAAAAAAATTCACATAAGTACTAACCTAGTTGTTCATCTTTATTTGCATCCTCATTTATGGCCTCCATATATCTGTACTTATACATTACAATGAGTGCCTTCTCTTCCAGAACTTTAATACTTGTGTATAATGGCTTCCACCCTAAGGCACTCTAGAATCTAGCATAAAAGTCCATGCTAAAAGTCATATTCTAAATGAAGATGTTACTCTTGAGGTTGGCAAAGAAATAGATTTCGATCTTCCTCCAACACCCACCATTTTCTATTTGATTATCTTAGTAAGCATGCAATACTTCTTCAGGTTACTCCTTGATCTTAAATAAGATAAATTTTCTTATAGTTTCTTTTTCTTTTAACAATCTATACATGGTAGAATCATAGTTTTCATGTAGTCATTATAGTGGATCACAGAAATAAATGAAATAGTAGATCATTACGCATTCATTGGAGATAAAAGAGAATTTAAAAATAGAAACATATACATATACACAAAATCCTCAAAGATCTATCCATATCTCTTGAAGAAAAGTATCTTAATTTTTCCTCACTCTTGTAAAAAATATCAAATGACACACAAGATCAATGATCTTAAACAATAAGATTAAAACTCAGCTAAGAAATTAAACAATGTGAAAGACAAGAATCAAATCTGAGACTTTATTCTAGCCAAATCCATATATAGAAATAGTCACATCACCAAGTAGAAGTATCCCACACATTGAAAGGAACTTACACTCCCATTCACCATTTTCTTTTAATGGATTTCCAAAAGTATCAAAGATCATTCTAATATTTCTCTTTGCATTGACACATCCATAAGGATACCAAGACATAATAGTTTATATAAAGATAATTCTCTATCATCTTGCATGCACTATATTTATATGGAAAAGTTTCTAAGACCTACTTAAAAAAACAACATTTTTCAAATGCCATGGCAAGCCTAATTTTGATCATTGAACCCTAAATATCAATTTCATATGTTGGTTTGGATGATTTTGTGAGTACACTTTTGACATAGAGTGATTTTGAAATACAAACTAACATAGAATTTTCACCAATTAATTTTTGATTAGGGGTAATCACCAATCACATTGCAATAATATGAAAACAACAAAAAATTGTTATGCATCATCACTAACAATCTTTGGAATTAAAAACTAAAGCTAAATATATTCGTTTAAATTATATACATTATTTATCAATATCAACCCCATTAGATTTATTTGTCATCACCATTTCATTAATCTACCCATGTTCTTTATTTTCCTTTTCAAAGTTATGAACATTATAACCACTCCTTTTGTTGGCTTCTAAATTCTCTCAAAATGTGTGAATAATTGTTAAATGAAAATTATAATCAAGATATTTAACCTTTCTCTAAATCAAACACTCTCCTTTGTATGACCACTTTAATGTGAGCATTTTTATAATTCAAACTTCAATTTAATTTTCCTTACAATGGTAATTCCTTCTTGTAAGTTTAATAGTTAGAAGTTTCCCAAAGCTATGGGGAGATTGATTTATCCATCATGAGATCTCACATAAGAGATGATAGCTTTAGTGATATTATGTTCACATGTTATTCATACTTCTATTTTTCTCGTACCCTCTTATATAAGAAATTGTCTTCAAAATAAGAGTTCATGAATTAATATGGGTAAGTGCAAAAAGATGGGGGGCCAAAAAGTGGCCAAATTATTTTTAAAAAAAATTAATACAAAACACGAGTGCGTTATAACGTGCTCGCATTTTGAATTGCTATAAATTAAAAAAAAAGGTTTCTATCTCATTTCATTTCTTTCTTCTCCTCTATGCCCACGGCCTGTAAACCCTAGAAAGCGTGCTCGCGTATTGCAAAACTCCATTCAACACAAAAACCTTATCAATTCGTCACCAAAATGCTGCCACGACATCGAGCACGCCAAAGGAGTGAGTTATATTTTTTTTGTTTGAATTTGTTTCTAAATAGGTAGGTTTGAGTTGATTTTTGATGTATATTTTTTTAATTGTCAGGAAATGTTAATGCACCTCCTCCTCCTCCTCAAAATTGACAAAATCCTGAGGAGGAAATACCTGCAAAATAACAACCTCCTCCATCCATTCCTCGACATGCCCCTGGAACACAAGAAAATATAATGGGGCAAATTAAAAACAACAAAAAAGAAATTGAAGATATAATTGCAAGGTTGAAAGATCCTTCCACTTCAACCTTGCATAGGTCCACACTTGCTGAATCTCTTGAATCTATGTTATCAAATGTAGATTCAATTAGCAAGCAAATAACTAGTTGGATGGATAAGAGGAGAGAGTTTAGAGATTATTATGCAGACAAGTTGTCATACCAAGATGTGAAAAAATTACAAATCACAAAATTAGACTTGTATTCCATTTTCACAAACCCACAAATAAATCAACCTCCACCTATTACATGCAAGAGGTTCCCTATCCATTGGTGCAACAAGCAAGAGATAAGGGACAATTTTGGGCAGAGGTGGTGGATGGTTTTTGACCATCCTCCATGCAATAATAATGAGGTCCCACAATACTTTTTGAGGGAACTCTACTATGACTTTGTCCTCAATAAAGTGCCAAACTATTTTGATATGCGGGACTTCTAGGGTAGAGGTGGGGGGTCAACACAAGATAGACCAAGGGCACGTCTTGACCCATAGCGGGTAGTGAGACGAGTAATCAGCAGAGCAGCCCATGAGAATGTTTCTATCCCTTCCATTGTGAAGGAGAGTGTTGAGGTCGATACACTTCAGTCCATTAGTGCCTTGACCTAGAGGATCATAGAGCATGCCGGTCTTGCAGCACAAAGTGGGTTGGGAGATAGTGTGACGAGTAGGGTCCCACCCCATGCTTGTCAGGCTTGTGGGTTAGCCTGTGGTTATGACCCCATGGATAGTCAGGACATAGGTGCATAGGCTACATCTGCAACTAAGCAGATGGTGATGACAGATACCCTCCTGAGTGAGACTTTCGGCCTTGATACTCAGGTAAATATTAGCAAGTTTATTGAATTTGATTTATTAAATTTTATTTTTGAAATGCAAGATTAACTAATTTAAATTGATGATTTTAATGAAATATTAGGGTCATAGTGTTGATGCAGTTTTCAATGGTTCTCCACCTGCATTTTACACTAGATCATCTACTGTCAGGGTATGTAACTAGTAAACAATTATAAATATTACATGTGAATAGCATTGTTATATGAATGGTATTATAATATCTAATTTTGGATGTTGAATAGGTTAATACTGTAGATTTCACGACAACACCTACCAGAGGTGGTGGACTTCAAAGCTTTACGGAGGTGATAAAATAAATAGTTTAATGAATGAACTATACTTACTAGATTTTTGTATGTGACTTGTGTGCTTTATTGTGTGTACTTTCATATTTAGATGAACATGTGTGTATGTTAGGAGCCATGATTTGCATCACTATTATAGTTTTTGTAATTGAATAATGTTGTTTTATTTCCAGATGATGCAGGCTACAGAGACACCTCCCCATGTTCATAGGGCAATGGAGCAGGGTGTGGCCTCTATGATTCATAGCTCCATGGCATTGACAGGGGTATGAGGCAGATTAGTAAATTTCAATTTACATTCATTGTTATAGTTGTCTATTTTTGAAAAATCAAAAGATTATTGATTTGAAGTTTAATTTCTATCTGGATGGTTTCTATAGGACATGACATCACCAGGGCCTATTCCTGCTACTGAGGCAAGTGAGGAGACAGATTATATGTTAGCAGTAAGTGATTATTTTGTTAAATGTTTCATTTTTTATAACATGTAATTTCTATATATTAATGTCTATACTTTTTATTGTAACAGCTAAAGATGTAGGAAGAACTAAATAGGAGGAGTAGCCCTCGAATTCATAGTAGACCACCCACATGTGCGTCTCCATCCCCTAGAAGATCAAAGGCTGCCCGTGATCTATTCTCTTCACCAGCCAAAGGGGAATGACTTTTTATTGTGTTCCTCTGTTGTATGCCTATATCGAATTTGTGGACATATATTTTGTATTGTATATAGTTGACATTGTATGCCTATATGGCATTCTTGTAAGCCTATATGGCTATTTTGTATATATGTTATACTTATATCAACAGATATTGATGTATGCCTATATGGATATTTGGTTAATACAAATCTTTTTTATTGATGGCATCCATACTTGCATTATAAATCCACATTTGAATGGATATTTGTAGATGGCTACTTCAAATATTTAAAGTCCAATTGTATTACATATGATGTTTGTTGATCCAATAAGCAAGCTATTGTTATTCAAGTATCACCTAAACCTCATTTTGGAACTAAAAAATAAAAGTTGTATTTAAAAAAAAAATGAATCATCATGTTGAATAGAAAATATTAATATTCTTTATGAGTAGCATACAATGTCAACTATATGCAATACAAAAAAATGAATCATCATGTTATTCTTTATGTTTGAGATCCTTAAAATGACTAAGTCTGGTAGCCTGATATCCTAAAACACTAGGATGAATATCCAAGTCATTAGGATGATTGTGCCTTGAGAAAAAGTCATTAAGATGAGTGCCTAAAGGAGACTTTCTTAAACATTCAAACATTGAGCAACAAGCATGAAGGGTTAAGGCACAATTTACAACTCATAAAGCCTCAAAAGGGCACCCAACTTAGAGAGAGCATTAAATTAAGACAAGGCACCCATTGATACCTGTTCCACCATAACAGTGCACCTAAGGTGGAAGGAGAACAAGCCTCTAGTAAGTGAAGCACACCTATTGTCTAAACCACTTCATTATGGCACCCTAGCATGAGGAAGAGTATATAAGTCAATAGGAAATGGTGCCTAGAATGCAAATGAAGGACTAAGTGGCATTTTCAATAAGCATCAATTCACCTTGAGCTTTCAATAAATACATCAAATTGAGCCCCATAAGCCTAGGCACCCTTTGCCTTCAAAAGTACCTTGTATCGACATCAAGAGTTGGTCGTATTGGCGTATCAGCAGACCTTGGTTAGGCTTTGCCGATAGTGGTCTGTCTTGCTGACGAGTGTGGTTCGAAGTCGAAGACATCGGCGTATCAGAAGATAATCCCATCGGCGCATCAGAAGAGCAGTTGAGAGATTCACTGATAAATGGGGTCACACTGACAGTCAAAATCCATCGGTGTATCAGCCCAATGAGATTAGAGTTCACTGATGTTTGGAGTCTCACCAACGGGTGTGGTCTGAAGGTTGTCATTGGTGAGATCGGTGTGTCGGCAGAAGAGTTTTTGAGTGTGTTGATGGTATTAAGTCCTACCGATAGGTGAGGGACTTAGAGTCTCGTATCGGAGTGACAAAGACATCGGTGTGAAAGGATATAAAGTCACCAATAGCAGTTTGTCTGACCAGTAAGAGTCAATGATGGGATGTTTGTTAGAAGTGAAATCAAATGGAGTCATGGTGGCATCGGCCTATCGGCTGATGAAATTTTAATCTCGCTGATGGTATGTTGTCTCACCAATAGTGAGTTTGAAGGTTCAAAAGTTGATAATTCTATGCTTCCACTGTGTGCTCTGCATCAGACACTCATCCCTACTACAGTTTAGCATTCTCTAGTTGTGTTCTCCCCTTTGTTTTTGTGAATGCCTCTGGAAGTAATGTTGAGTTACTTGTGATGTCCTTATTGACTGGTGTTGTTTTGGATTCATGTGTAGTCCTTGTTCCTTATAGTCTATTGTCTACCTGATTGTTTGTTGTAACTTATTGAACCACTATGATTTTGAATATTTAGATTTAGAGGGCATTAGACACCAAAACTTCTTGACCTTTAACAACCCAACCTAGAATCAATAGATTTTTGTCCATCCCAACTATTCTAGTCAAGACAAAGCATGTTGATTCTCATTCAATCCAAAGTTCATTAATAGGATTATCTTATCATAATATTTAGGGAAATGACCACCTAGATGGACAATGATGTGAGCTATCTATAAAGAAACTTGCAAGAAGTATAGGAGGCATGAGAATCCATCCATGTTGTTTATCAAGTTGAATGATCTATGACACATCATGTATCATTAGAAAATATTCTTGAAGAGAAAGCAAGTGAAAATACTCAAAAGAACCCATAACAAGATGGAGAAGTTTAAAGGATGGAGGTTGCAACACTTTCCAACCTCATAGCCACACTAGTCCAATGGATCAGGATAATACTATCAAGCATCCACATAATAGTAGATAATCTTATCAAAAGTCATAGAGAAATTTCTAAGGACCATAGTGTTATCCATATGACTTGACACACACTTCTTGTTTCATAAAGCAAAGGGACATGATATAAATATTGTTGTTATATGGAGCCTAATCAGACTCGGAGGTTAAATTTAACCAACTTTTATTAGCGTGGTTTCCCCCCAAATATTTTCCTACTAGTTTTGGCACCTTGAAGTCTAAGTGCATGAAAATCATTCTAAGTTGGCAACCTAATCCAATGACTTGACACGGATCCCAAAACCACCTATTGGACCAACAGGATCATAGGTGCTCACTTTATGCATTATGATTTCTAGGCACCAGTTTGATGCTCCATCACAAGGAAAGTGCACCCACACTTGCAAGTGTTTTTCTTTAGGATCTAGGTGCCAACTGAAGGTTGTAGTTGCCAAGAAGAGCGCCTAGCAAGAGGAAGTCTTTTGGAGTCTCCAAAACACATCAAACACTTGACTAACAACAAGATAACTTTCTCTCAAGTTAGGTGCTTCAAGAGGGAATTTAAAACATGAATAAGCGCCAACTTGTCTAGGTGCAAACTCAAGATTGTTGAGGATACACATGGCGCCCAACATTCCTTGGTGATTTCATGAACTTCAAATGCTCAGAACTGTTCAAGGAATGCCCAATGCCCCTTCTTGATGATAGGCACCAAAGTGAGGGTGGAATTGTACCTTGATGGCATTAGGTGCTATCTAGAGTATGCTACTCCATGGAAATGTGCCTTCTTGCTTAGAGTAATTCAAACACTCCAAGGTCTTCAGTGATCAATTCCCCAACTTATGAAATGTCCTCCTTCATTTTAAAACACATTGTAATGCTCTAGAGAGATGACTATACCTAGGCATCAATCTAGGTTAGAAATTCCTCCAAAGTGCACCTTTTCTTTCAGAATGCAAAACAAGGTCCAAAGTGCCAATAAACTGAAGCACTTCTTTAGAAAAATCCTGGAGGTTAAGATGCACCTTGTCTTAATGAGGTGTAACTCTTGGGTAAGAAAGCTTGAAAAGTGCACCTAACTTAGTGAAGAGGTTGATAACTTCTAAACCCTTCCTGGAACTTAGATTTCTTCAACTGAAGATCATCTTGCACCAATACATCACCAAACTTTCAATCACAAGATCAATTCAAACTTAGGTGCTCATTAAGAGTCTTTCTAATGTTGGCGCATCTGAGAGGCCGAACTGGCAAGAGATGGTGCCTAACTTCCTAGACCTTGTTTATATATGTTTGAGTTCCAAAGTTGACTCAATGGTATCAAGATGGCACCATAGAGTCTTTGGACTAGTTCCTTAGAGTTTCAAAAACATTCTGGCTCCTTGAAAATTCCTCCTACATGCTTGGGCACCATTTCAAGGTCCTGGAACCATGATGTAGCACCTTATTGCTTTAGGCACCCATTCATGATTGTGCAACTTGAGATTGGCACCTAGAGTGAATAGTCTTTCATCCTGACTTAATACACTACCTCCTTCTGATGATTTTTGGGGTAACAGAAAACCTTTCACCACAGGCAAATGTCTTAGAGATATAAAAAACTGAGAGAGGTTATTGTAGAGGCGACTATGTGATCACATTGCCTTAGACGGAATGTTTCTAAGTGACACAGTTTTCGAGTAACATCTCGTCAAAGATTGCTACCTTTTTGCACTTTGGACTCTTCAAGGATATCGTTGGTACAATGTAGCTCAAACTGTTTCGACATGTTTGGGTCAAAAAAAGGACCATGCCTAGTGTAAATGTACCCATCCAGACGCATTGGAATGGTTAGTTTGGTCACATCAAGAGCAATATGAAAGTTACACCCCTTTGCAACTTTACACTACCTCCTTCTAATGATTTTTGGGTCAGTAGAAAACCTTTCACCACGGGCAAATGCCTTCGAAAAATAAAAAACTAAGAGAGGTTATTATAGAGGAACTCTACATGATCGTGTTGCCTTAGATGTAATGTTTTTAAGTAACACAGTTTTCAAGTAACATCTCGTCAAAGATTTCTACCTTTTTACACTTTGGACTCTTCAGGGATATCGTCGGTACAATGTAGCTCGGACTGTTTCAACATGTTTGGGTGAAAAATAGGACCATGGATAGTATAAATGTACCCATCCATATGCATTGGAATAGTCAATTTGGTTGCATCATGAGTAGGATGAAAGTTACACCCCTTTGCAACTTTACACTACCTCCTTCTGATGATTTTTGAGGCAGTAGAAAACCTTTCACCACAGGCAAATGCCTCAGAGATATAAAAAACTGAGAGAGGTTATTATAGAGGCACTCTACATGATCGCATTTCTTTAGACAATATGTTTCTAAGTGACACAATTTTTGAGTAACATCTCATCAAAGATTGTTGCCTTTTTGCACTTTGAACTCTTCAGGGATATCGTTGATACAATGTAGCTCGGACTGTTTTGACATGTTTGGGTGAAAAATAGGACCATTCCTAGCATACATGTACCCATCCGGATGCGTTGGAATAGTCAGTTTGGTCACATCACGAGCAGGACGAAAGTTACACCCCTTTGCAACTTTACATTACCTCCTTCTGACAATTTTTGGGGCAGCATAAAACCTTTCACCATAGGCAAATGCCTCAGAGATATAAAAGACTGACAGAGGTTATTGTAGAGGCAGTCTACATGATCGTGTTGCCTCAGATGGAATGTTTCTAAGTGACACAGTATTCAAGTAACATCTCATCAAAGATTGCTGCTTTTTTGCACTTTGGACTCTTTAGGGATATCGTCGGTACAATGTAGCTTAGACTATTTCGACATGTTTGGGTGAAAAATAGGACCATGCCTAGCATAAATATACCCATCTGGACATGTTGGAATAGTCTGTTTGGTTGCATCATGAGCAGGACACCAAAAATGCAAAAGTTGCTTTGTGCAACTTGACAACATTGACACTTTTTTGATACATGACTCAAAGATTCAAACTGACCCCAAATGACTCAAAGTGACTTAAAATCACCTTGATTTTGGCATCCAATGTACATTATAGAGGTCAAGGTGCTCCTTATCATTCAAACATCTTAGATGAGCGCATAGGAAAGGAAAAAGCTCTAAGTTTCATCATCATGAGCACCTAATATCAAGAGACTTTAATGGCTCAAACCTTAGCATGGAGTCCTAAGGCGCATTTTATGTCTCCTTTCATCCACTTTGGCACCCTTATGTAGATTTTTCAACTTAGTTTGGTGCCCTATATGTGAAGGAAGATCTAAAGGCATGAAAGTGGATGTCATTTTGCAAGAGTTTGGATCATCAAAATTGAAAGAAATAAGTCTATTAAGCTCGGATGCCCTTGGTCTTCTTTTCATTCATTATGAGTGCCTTGGGAGAATGGTATATAGGTCATCATCATGATTGGGTGCCCTGGATCTAGAGTGTTGGAGAGATAATCAAATGGTGTCTAGAGGAAGTAGGGTGAGTTATGAGTTTGGTCGCATCAGGAGCAGGACACCAAAAATGCATAACATGATGATGTAAAAATGTGTATATGTGTAAAAATGTAGGAGGAAATAAAAAAAGACAAACCTTACCAATTAATGTGGATACTTACAACTCAATATAACATGAATTTACAAAATCAATGTGAATACTTACAAATTAATCCAATGAACCATCTGGGTCTACTCTACTCTTTATTGTGTCAAGTATTGCTTCATGGTCAGACTCACGTACCTTCCACAAGATTTTGTTCAAAGGTCTATCCCGATACTTTATCAAATGAACATTGGATGCCACAACAAGGTTTGAGTAATGAAGAATCTTCCAATGCGTGTCAAAGTCTTGAAATAGCCAAATATTAACACTCTTATGTGGGTACCTTCTAAGCCATGTTCCAGTAATAACCACTGAGCCTGTAGGGTATTCGATGTTTTCTCCATCTGTAACAAGGGCCTCCAATTTCTTTTTGGCCTCAACACAATGACATAAGTAATAATATGTTCCCTCTTCATTATCTTCATCTGAAATAACTGCATATATGTGCCCTACATTGATATGTGTAGCAAATTAGATGAAATTAGTCAACATTACAAAAACACTACAAAGTAAGATGCAATTACCTGGTTGAACTAGATGAAATTAGATGCATATATGTGCCCTATATTACCTGGCTGAACTAAATTTGATATGTGGTCAAAGTCAACTGATGATTCCATCTGTGTTAGTTGCAGTGCCATCGAGAGTCGATACGTGTCAAGTGGGCTAAGATAACTTAACTACCATTTGTCAACCCACTCCTTTGACTCGCACTCATCCCAGACTTGAATTGTATAGGAAGAACAAAAGCATGATATCTTTCGTGTATGGATACTCCATGAACCTGCAATTGAGCTTTTGAAAGAGTGCATCTCATTTGATCCTGTTAGTGTACAACAGTCCTCAAATGGTGCAATGTTAGTATCATGTATCATTTATTCTTGTATAGTTTGACATCATGGTATGTTAAGGTCTATTTATTACACATAATTATTATAGAGCCCAAGTGTAGAAAATATACATGGCATCATGTGAGATTGTAGGCTGCTTTCTTGATTGGGAATGTGTCTATTTTAAACATGTATGATAAAGCATGATAAAGTAATTCAATCTGAAATAAGGAAAATGTAAAGAACATGCATGTAAAGACTTGACATACCTAAAAAACAAAGATTCGAATGGAGAGAGTACTCAATTATGTAGTGTTTTTTTCTTCTTGTATCAAACTCCTCAACAATTTGAGTTTTTCACCACTTGCTTCCTTTTCAATGTTAAATTGAATAACACTCAAATATAATTACTAACAACAATACTATTAACCAATCTATAATGTTAAATTCCTAAAATTGAATAACAATTAACATTGCAGCACTACAAAAATTGAAACTTGAATAGATATATATCAAACTTGGTGTGAAAACTATGTTATTTCCTCCTTCTCAAGTTGGCAAAGCAGAAAAGGTGGTGGAAAGATCATGCAAAGGTGGTACAATGTGTCAAATGTGCATGTAAACTTCCCAACAGCATGAAAGCACTTCTTTTTTGTCAGAGCATGCGCAGAATCAATAAGAAAACAGAGCATGTGGGCCTGGATCACAGGGGTCAACACTTTTTTACCATTTCAATAGCAAGACAAAATGCAAGTGCATTATAACGTGCTTGCGTTTTGTCCTGCTATAGATAGATCACATCCTTTGCATTGATCACATCTCTTTCCAAACCTTCCCCTTCAGACTTGAATGACCACAAGGTTTTTGAGGGAGAACTTTTCTTGTTTCCTGCAAGAGCTTGCCAGATGCTCCGCCATATGATAGGCATAACAATGAAGGGACAAGCCCTCATAATCAAGTTCTTGATAGAAAATGCCCATCAAGGAAGAAAGACAGATCTTCTTTGGAAGAAAAAGTTCTAGTTTGTGACAAATCCTTATCCAAGCATAAATAGCAGGGGTTCTGTTAAGCGATTTCTAATCCACTTCCACAAAGTCTCCTGAAGACTTCCTGATTAATTCCAAAACATCCACACCCCAAAACTGGAGAGGCAATTAATATAATCAAACTAATAAATCTACATTTGATGAAAGAAACCCTCAACACTATACCTTAAACCCTAATCCCTCAACCCTAAACCTTATCCCTAAACGCTAATCCCTCAACCCTCAACCCTAATCTGTCATCCCTCAACTCTAATCCCTCATCCCTAAACCCTAAATGCTATCCCTATTCCTAACCCCTCAACAGACTTGATACTATACCTTAAACCCTAATCCCTCTACCCTTAACACTCTTATTTAACCCTAATCCCTTGACCATTCACCCTATCCCTCAACTTCAACCCTCAACCCTCAACCCTCAACCCTCAACTCTCAACATTAAACCCTAATTCATCAACCCTAAACCCTAATCCCTCAAACCTAAATCCTATCCCTAAACCATCAACCCTTAACACTATACCTTAAACCCTAATCCCTATCCCTCAACCCTTAACCCTTAAAACTTAAACCCTATCCCTACACCCTCAACACTTGACACTATATCTTAAGCCTTAAACCCTCATCCCTAAAGCCTCAACCCTCAATCCTTAAACCTTCAACCCTAAACCCTATCCCTAATCCCTCTACCCTCAACACTCTAACCCTAACCTTGACATTAAATGCTAATCTGTCAACCCTAAACCCTAATCCATCAACCCTAAACCCTATCCCTAAACCCTCAACCCTCAACACTATACCTTAAACCCTAATCCCTCAACCCTCAACCCTAAACCTTATCCCTAAACCCTAATCCCTCAACCCTCAACCCTAATCCATCATCCCTCAACTCTAATCCCTCATCCCTAAACCCTAAATGCTATCCCTATTCCTAAACCCTCAACAGACTCGATACTATACCTTAAACCCTAATCCCTTATCCCTAAACCCTCCAACCCTATCCCTAATCCGTATACCCTCCACACTCTACTTTAACCCTAATCCCTCGACCCTCAACCCTATCCCTAAACCCTTGACCCTCAAACCTCAACCCTCAACCCTCAATGTCAAACCCTAATCACTCAACCCTCAACCCTAATCCATCATCCCTCAACTCTAATCCCTCATCCCTAAACCCTAAATGCTATCCCTATCCCTAAACCCTCAATAGACTCGATACTATACCTTAAACCCTAATCCCTTATCCCTAAACCCTCCAACCCTATCCCTAATCCTTACACCCTCCACACTCTAATTTAACCCTAATCCCTCGACCCTCAACCCTATCCCTAAACCCTTGACCCTCGAACCTTAACCCTCAATGTCACACCCTAATCCCTCAACCCTTAACTCTAATCCCTCGACCCTCAACCTTTTCCCTAAACCCTAAACCCTAAACCCTCAACCCTCAATGTCAAAGCCTAATCCCTCAATCCTTCACTCTAATCCCTCAACCCTAAACCCGATCCCTAAACCCTCAACACTATACTTAAACCCTAATCCCTCAACCCTCAGCCCTAAACCTTATCCCTAAACCCTAATCCCTCAACCCTCAACCCTGATCTGTCATCCCTCAACTCTAATCCCTCATCCCTAAACCCTAAATGCTATCCCTATTCCTAAACCCTCAACAGACTCGATACTATACCTTAAACCCTAATCCCTCATCCCTAAACCCTCCAACCCTATCCCTAATCCTTATACCCTTCACACTCTACTTTAACCCTAATCCCTTGACCCTCAACCCTATCCCTAAACCCTTGACCTTTGAACCTCAACCCTCAACCCTCAACGTCAAACCCTAATCCCTCAACCCTTAACTTTGATCCCTCAACCCTCAACCCTATCCCTAAACCCTAAACCCTAAAATCTCAACCCTCAACGTCAAATCCTAATCGCTCAACCCTTCACTCTAATCCCTCAACCCTAAACTTGATCCCTAAACCCTCAACACTATACCTTAAACCTTAATCCTTCAACCCTCAACCCTAAACCTTATCCCTAAACCCTAATCCCTCAACCATCAACCGTAATCCATCATCCCTCAACTCTAATCCCTCATCCCTAAACCCTAAATGCTATCCCTATTCCTAAACCCTCAACAGACTCGATACTATACCTTAAACCCTAATCCCTTATTCCTAAACCCTCCAACCCTATCCCTAATCCTTATACCCTCCACACTCTACTTTAACCCTAATCCCTCGACCATCAACCCTATCCCTAAACCCTTGACCCTCAAACCTCAACCCTCAACCCTCAATGTCAAACCCTAATCCCTCAACCCTTAACTCTAATCCCTCGACCCTCAACCCTATCCCTAAACCCTCAACCCTCAATGTCAAATCCTAATCCCTCAACCCTTCACTCTAATCCCTCAACCCTAAACCCTATCCCTAAACCATCAACACTATACCTTAAACCCCAATCCCTCAGCCCTCAACCCTAAACCTTATCCCTAAACCCTAATCCTTCAACCCTCAACCCTAATCCATCATCCCTCAACTCTAATCCCTCATCCCTAAACCCTAAATGCTATCCCTATTCCTAGACCCTCAACGGGCTCGATACTATACCTTAAACCCTAATCCCCCTACCCTCGACACTCTTATTTAACCCTAATCCCTTGACCATTAACCCTATCCCTCAACCTCAACCCTCAACCCTCAACCCTCAACCCTCAACTCTCAACATTAAACCCTAATTCATCAACCCTAAACCCTAATCCCTCTAACCTAAACCCTATCCCTAAACCATCAACCCTCAACATATACTTTAAACCCTAATCCCTATCCCTCAACCCTTAACCCTTAAAACTTAAACCCTATCCCTACACCCTCAACACTTGACACTATATCTTAAGCCTTAAACCCTCATCCCTAAAGCCTCAACCCTCAATCCTTAAACCTTCAACCCTAAACCCTATCCCTAATCCCTCTACCCTCGACATTAAATGCAAATCCGTCAACCCTAAACCCTAATCCATCAACCTTAAACCCTAATCCGTCAACCCTAAACCCTCAACCCTCAACACTATACCTTAAACCCTAATCCCTCAACCCTAAACCTTATCCCTAAACCCTAATCCCTCAATCCTCAACCCTAATCCATCATCCCTAATCCATCATCCCTCAACTCTAATCCCTCATCCCTAAACCCTAACTGCTATCCCTATTCCTAAACCCTCAACAAACTCGATACCTAAACCCTCCAACCCTATCCCTAATCCTTACACCTTCCACACTCTAATTTAACCCTAATCCCTTGACCCTCAACCCTATCCCTAAACCCTTGATCCTCGAACCTCAACCCTCAACATCAAACCCTAATCCCTCAACCCTTAACTCTGATCCCTTGACCCTCAACCCTATCCCTAAACCCTAAACCCTCAACCCTCAACCCTCAACATCAAATCCTAATCCTTCAACCCTTCACTCTAATCCCTCAACCCTAAACCCTATCCCTAAACCCTCAACACTATACCTTAAACCCTAATCCCTCAACCCTAACCCTAAACCTTATCCCTAAACCCTAATCCCTCAACCCTAATCTGTCATCCGTCATCCGTCAACTCTAATCCCTCACCCCTAAACCCTAAATACTATCCCTATTCCTAGACCCTCAACGTGCTCGATACTATACCTTAAACCCTAATCCCTAATCCCTAAACCCTCCAACCCTATCCCTTAACCCTAATCCCTTGACCCTCAACCCTATCTCGAAACCCTTAACCCTTGAACCTCAATGTACTCAACCCTCAATGTCAAACCCTAATCCCTCAACCCTTAACTCTGATCCCTCGACCCTTGACCCTTAAAACTTGAACCCTAAAACCTATCCCTACACGCTTGACACTATATCTTAAACCCTAATCCCTAAAGCCTCAACCCTAAATCATTAAACCTTCAACCCTAAACCCTATCCCTAATCCCTCTATCCTCGACACTCTACCTTAAACCTAATCCCTCAACCCTTAACCCTAAACACTATCCCTAAAGCCTCAACCCTAAACCCTAATCCCTAATCTCTCTACCCTCAACACTCTACCTTAAAACTAATCCCTCGACCCTTAACCCTAAATTCTATCCCTAAAGCCTCAACCCTAAACCCTAATCCCTCAAGGTCCTAAACTCTAATCCCTTATCCCTAAACTCTAAATCCTATCCATAAACGCTCAACCCTCAACCTTAAACCTTAATCACTCAATCCTTATCCACCCCTCTCCTCCCCTATCTGGCTCACTCCCATCTCTACCCTCCTCTGCCCTCGACACTATACATACATACATATAGGCATACATAGATACATACATACATACATATTGGCATACATAGATACATACATACATACATATAGGCATACATAGATACATACATACATACATACATACATATAGGCATACATACATACATGATTAATAACCTTGAACATAAAAAAATTTAAGGGGAACATAACGGGAGCACGTTATAACGCGCTCGCGCTATATCAAACATGACAAACAACAGACTTGCGAAAAAGGAAAAATGCAAAGCGTTATGTCTTGCTTTGGGAATCCCAAGCCTTGGGCTTGGGATTTGCTTTGGATTTCCAACCCAAAGGCTTGGAGTGCCTTTTAAATAGTCACAGATGTGTTTTTCCAAATTTTTCAAGATTTCACATAATTTCATTTGTGCTAACCCTCAGATTTGCACGTGTTTCAACGTCAAACAAATCAAACAACTAGGTAATGTTAGGCTTTCTCTTAGCTATTTGACGATGTGATTTTTTTCACATTTTAACAATGTTAAGCCTTTCATCTTTAATTTCTTTTGTTTGTGTGTCTATTTTTGGGCAAAAACCACTGTTTGGTATTTTTTTCATTGTAAATTAACTATTCATTGAAATTTCAAAAAAAATACATATTTAGAAACTAGACTCCATTCTACAAATATTAAAAAAAGAAAAAAAATATTTTCATTTAGTTTTCAAAATTTATAGGGGTAGCATGGCCAAAATTCTATTTTTTAGGATGTGTCCACTTTGAAAATTAGTAAAAAATCAAATATTCATCAAAAAATTATTAGAAAAATTGGGCATAAACTACATGTTATTAGCTAATTTCTCACTGAAGCGATTTTAAAAATACCAAAAAAAGTTGACCTTTTGAGGGAGCCACAAAACATGCTATGTTATGTTTTTTTGATAAAAACAACACCAATTTATGTGGCTCCCTCTTTTGAACCCCTTAATCTATGCCATTTTTTTAAAAAATAGTAGTTTAGAAAGTAGACTCGGAGACTACGAACATTGTTTTTGTTGCATCTCCAAATTTTGAGTGTAACTATGCTCAATTTCTCATCCAAGGCTAGTATTTCCTAATTTCAGAAAAAAAGTGGCCACTTAAGACCCCTTTTTGCCCCCCTATCTTCTTGCACTTACCCATATTTTAATGGTGAAATTTATCTCTCCATGCTAATATCCATTTGATTTTGTGATAGTGGTTAAATACTATGCTTATTATGAAACCAACATCTACATTTGTTTAACATAAGTTATATTGGTCCCATAACCCATAGGTCCTAGGATCATTTTTACATCTTAAACTTTGGAAAATATGGTGTTGTTTAGGTGAAATGAAGCAATTCTTTTAAAAGATATGGAACAAAAATGATTATCTTAGAATCTATCATGAGGAGATGTTGAAATTTATAGAGAGCGAATCCCAAACTTGAGCCATTCTTATATTAATTAAAACCTTTTTGTGATGTGCAAGTTCCTCAGGAAGTTATTTGGAAAGAGCTAGTTTATGTATTGTTTAAATCTTCAACATGTTTTATATTTTATAGAAAATTTTCATGAATTTTCTTATGTTGTCAAACTTCTAGAAACACATCAAGGTTATTAAAATTCATATCAGGAATAAAATTCTTGAGTTCATTGCACATCCTAGGTACATGGATAAGATTAAAATATAACCCCAAGGAAAGACACAAGATGAAAAAAAATCCATGATCATAGCTACTATAATTTAAAGACTCCAAGGACATAGAAATATTGGTAACCCATCTTCTGAAATATTGAGTTTTAAAACATTGTTTGTGTATTTGGGTTTGGATAGACAATCAAAGACCTTGAATTGAGAAGTTGTTCTTAATTATTTAGGAATTCATAATTAGATGGTTGTGAGATCAATCATGATGGAAAAGATGAAGAAATATATTCAATTATCCTAATTACTTAAAGGAAATATTAGACCTAGTGTTTCTCTATGAAGTACTCTATGATGGTAATAGTTGTGGATGTTTTGTTGCTTAAGTTGCCTTGTAAGACTGTACTTCATTATTTGACTTGCAATAACCTTGTACATGTTTTGATGTATTTGTTGCTATTCAATTGTATTTGGTATATGAAAAGAGGATATTCATGTAGTCTGGAATGCATGACTATCATCTTTGAGTGTATTTTGAGTCTATGGTACTCAGTGATGAGTGACTACATAGTGTAGGATATGCATGCAATTCACTAGGTAAGTGCTATGTGATTACATGATAATACTTTTGGAATTAAAGTGACACCTAAAAGATAAAATATTTGGATTAAAGATAAGGTTACACATGAATGAAAAATTTAAAGATTACTTCATAAGAGATTTAGTGTACACTCTTGTATTAACTTCTCAAGTATAAATTAATGATCTATTTCATGTGAATATATACTTATGGTTGTAATCATGTTATTTATTAACAAAGTATTTCTATGGGATCTAATTTTGGTTTCAGTTAAGATAAAAGAGTTATTGAAAAGATCTAAATTTTGAGAAATATAATTATAGATGAAGTTAAAATATTCATTATGATATTGATAGTGTTACATCCACACTTGACTAATTATTTTTGGTGAATTATGTTCTAGATTCAACTTAAGCTACTAAGGATAGAAACTAATTTACGGGGGGGAATTGTTATGGGACTTTTTCCTCAAAATAGAAAAGAAGGCTATTTTATGAATAAGACTTTCAAATTATGAGAGGATGAAGTTTATTTACCCTTTATAATTAAAAAGGGAGATAGAAAAAGAAAGGATATTATGATCCTTTGGTTAAAATAGAGATAAATAAAAATAATTATGAAAACCCCTTTTAAAAGGGAGGAATTACTAAGTTTATTAACTAATTGTTAATGACAACCTTTGTGAAAGGGTGTGATGGTTTAGAAAACCACCCCTTAAAAGGTTATATAAGGCATTTGTGTGAGACTTGGAATGGGCATAATGCATCACTCAAAGAAAGAAGAAGATGGAGAATACTCAAGGAAGATAAGAAAAGAAAGGAAAGAAATCACAAAGAAGAAGGATTATAGATTTGACAAGTGGTGAGCATTGGAGAAGGAGCACACAACATGTGTCCAACTTGGGGTACAATGTACACCCAAGATTGTCCTGGCCAGGGCTTGTATGTGTACTTGTGTTGAGCATGTTTTTTTGAACATGGCTCTGGAGCACTTGTGTGTGTGTGTGTGTGTTTTCTAAGAAAGGGCTAAATGCTTGGGAAACACATGGTTGGTTCTGAATAAGATCTGGATTCCTCCTGGAAGTGCTCAATTTTTGTAAAAAGGGGGTTGAAGCTATATTCTATTCTCCTGAGTGACATTTGGAAGAACTTTCAGGATCCAAAAGCTATGTATTTTATTCCTTTCTATGATGGAAATTAATGAAGTACTGAACTCATTGTTAAGAAAAGATATTGATAGGTTTTGATGTTAATATGGTAATGTAATTATGTTATCTAATTTGTTTTGTTAATGATTTACTTAAGAGTTCTTATTAAATTATCACCTATTGTAATTTACATTGGTTATTACATCTATTTTAACATCATTTAATATATTATTCTATCTTAACTCTAAATATTAACCATAACAAATCTGCTACAATTAATTAAATAACTATGGGGAAAAGTAACATTACATCATTGCCACCAAAGATTATATCATCAACATACACAACAACTATTAAAATTTGTTCATCCTCAATTTTGATATAAATATTACTATCTATGGTACCTTTCTTGAAGCCCTACTGGAGTAAGTACTTGTCCAACCTTGCATACCAAGCCCTAGGGGCTTGTTTGAGACCATACAAAGCCTTCTTAAGTCTGCATACCATGTTCGAGTCTTCTGATAACTGAAATCCATCAGGCTACTCTATGTAGACTTCTTCTTCTTCTAAGTCACCATTCAAGAAAGAAGATTTGACATCCATTTGATATACCTTGAAGCCCTTGTGAATTGTAAATGCAAGAGACATTCTTGATTGCTTCCATTTTTGCCACCGGAGCAAATGTCTCCTAAAAATCAATTCCTTCCACTTGTGAATATCCTTCACAGACTAGCCTTGGTTTGTTTCTCACCAATTCTCCATCTTCATTCAATTTATTTCTAAACACCCATTTTGTCCCTATCACATTTTTGTTTGTAGGCCTAGGCAACAATTCCCAAGTTTGATTTTTTTTATCTGATTTAGTTCTTCTTCCATTGCTTGTATCCATCCTTCATCCTTGCTAGCATCAGCAAATTTTTTAGGCTCTATCTTAGATAGAAAAGAGAATTTTATCTATTGATTTGTCCTTGCAAATCTTCTTCTAGTCTGCACTCCTTCATTCTTGTCTCCAATTATCCAATCTTCTAAGTGATTCTTCTAAACATACTTGGCAGGAGTCTTGGTGACCTTCTCTTGTGTTTCTTCCTTTTCTTTAACTTCTTCTTCTTCTCCTTTTGTGAAAGCAAGTTCATCTGATCAACAATCTTCTTGCTCATATGTGATTTGATATGACTCTTCATCAACCCTAACATTTACACTCTCAACTATCTTCCTCAATCTATTGTTGTAGCACTTGTACTTGCTTTTCTCCTAGTTGAATATCCAAGAAAGATTCCTTTATCATCTCTTGAGTCAAACTTTCCCAAACCTTCTTCATCTCTTTTGATGTAGAATTTGCTTCCAAAAACTCTGAAATACTTGATAGATGTTGGTCTACCATACCATAGCTCATAAGGAGTCTTGGTGTTGTTCACTCTTAGTTGTCCTCTGTTAAGGATATAGATAGTAGTATGGACAACTTCTTTCCAATATGTATCAATCAACTTAGCTTGACTCAACATTGTTTTTGCCATCTCCTGAATAGTTCTATTCTTTCTTTCTACTACTTCATTTTGTTGATGAGTTCTAGCAGCAAATAGATGCCTCTATTCCATGTTCTTCACAAAATTCCTCAAACTCATTTGATGTAAATTCTCCAACTCTAACATACCTTAAACACTTCATTCTTGCATTGATTTCATTTTAAACCATGGATTTGAAAATCTTAAACCTATAGAAAGCTTCTTATTTCTCTTTCAAGAATGTAACCCATGTCATTCTAGATAAATCATCAATGAGAAACTTAAAATACCTCTCACCTTGTAGACTCTTTTTCCTGGTAGGTCTGCACAAATTAGTATGGATCAGTTCCAGTGGCCTTGTAGAATAATACTCTTTGGTCTTGAACCTTATCCTAGTCTGCTTCCCAATCTGACAATCTTTTCACAAGGTACTTATAGGCTTGATAATCTTTGGCATGTCTCTTATTGCTTGTATGGAGGTAATCTTCACAAGATTGTCAAAGTTAATGTTTCCCATCCTCTTGTACCACAACCATCATTCATTTCTCTTATCTTCAATTAGGGATTTTTGTTCTTTGTTCTCCTTACTTACACATTCCAAGTCTTCAAGAGTAGAAATAAATTCACCTTCAAAATCCACTTCACATTCTTCTTCATCTATAGTCATGTTTGAACCATGAGAGATCACCATGGCCATGAATAGGGATTGTTTAATGCAAAAAGAGGGATGATGAGGTTGTTGGTTTGTTTTAAGGGTTTATCATGATCCTCCTTTCACCACTAAACATTAAAGGACATTCAACCAAGTAAAAAACTCTACTATAGATCTCCTGTCACTTGGAACATAGGGGAAGATTGGAATTGTGTGAATTTGTTGTTTAATTAAGTTAAATTATGCTCAAAACCCTAATTTTATAAAATCATAAACAAATGGACAAATTATGGATAATGATCGCACACAGAGATATCAAATGACAGCCAAATACGTACTAGATTTCAAAGTTTGGTGTGTGGAAAAGTCAGGGACTAATGAGCGGGTGCTCTAGTCCAATGTACCAATTTTTGTTAGGATTTGGGAATGTTGTTTGCAACCTGTTCCTACTGTTCTGGAAATTTCACTATTGTAGGATTCAAAGGACTAATGAGCATGCACCCAAGTCCAAGCCCTAGTTTTCTTCTTTTCTCTACATTTCTGATAGTCTGCACTACTCTCCTATAACTCCACTTATTTTACTCCCAAAACCTGTAGCCTACAATCACAAAAAAGTAGGTTGGGCGTTGTGGTTTTTAGAGGCTTGCCTCAGTCAAGCCCTGGAGAGACATTTAAGACTTCTGAACACCATTGTTAGGTAAAGAGTGCATATCCCTGTGGGATAGGGGAAAAATCCAAATGATAAATGATAGAAAATATAGTTGATGTCACCTTGTAGTGAAGGTCTCATGGAAGGAAGATGCTCTCCATGCCATGAGGAGATGGATGCCAAATCTACAAATACAAACACAATAACAACACAAAATACTGCTATGCAACACAATGAATGCCTTAAATCACTTTCATAAAATCACAATGCTCATCTAGCTTCGATCTAGTCTACAAATGAATCACTAATCATGTGTATATATGCAACTACAAACATTCCTACTAAGAATTTCATAATTCAAACTTAGGATGTCAGCATTCATAAAACTGACGCCCAAAAATAGGTCCTAACATAAAACAAGGCAAGACTAGGGTGTGGGTGCCCAATTCCTCCCCCTATTCTAGGCAAGGTTTATGATAAGTGCACCCCCTAAGTCCCATTTGGCATTAAACCTCAGGGTTTTCTCATCGGGAGTCACAATTATCATGCAATATGCTCTAAATGCAATTTAAGGACTCGTGAGCTAAACCTTAGGAGGGAAAAGTCCCCAAGGGGATATTTTATGACATAACATTTAGCCCCCACTTTAATGTATGTATAAATGCAAGGTCAATACATGCATTAAAGTACGGTCAACAGACACATTAACCATGCCAAGCACAGAGAAGACACGCCAATCACAATGAAGACAGTAACCGGCATGCAAAACATAGAGAAGATAGTTACAGTCATGCAAAACACAGAGAAGATAGTTACAGTCATGCAAAACATAGAGAAGATAGCATTGAAGAAATGCAAAACATAGTGAATATAGTGAATGCAATGAATGGAGTGATTTTTTTTTTCTTTTCATTTTCTCATATATATATGAAATACAAATTCAAGTACAAGGAAAGTAACACATTACCCATAATGCAGGAGGGACTCATCGTCACCGGTCTTTAAACTGGACATGGGGCAATAGACATGCAAAAAAAATCTTAGAGTGCAGGAGGGACTCATTGCCACTAGTCTTTAAGATTGCACTTGAGAACAAACATGCCATACAAATCAAGCACACCATATAAATCCCAAAGCATAGGAGGGACTCATCGCCACTAGTATTTAAACTATGCTTGGGAACAAACACACCATACACACATAGATGGAAGACATGGAGAAAACATGGCAGACAAGTGATGTAGTGTACCTATTTCTACGTTCATCACTATCTCATGCACATTACAGGCACACATAGATGATTGGGCTTCGCCACAACAATTGCCAAAGACATGCTTAAGGGTTAGGATAGTCTCAGATCCGCTCCCCGCCTACTAAGATGACTTTTTAAAAATGTCAAGATTGTGTAATCTCCTCATGAAATACACTATCCCCACCTCACACAAAGGGCTTAAATAAAAGGGATATGCATGGTATCCCGACTCTACAGAGGGCTTAAGTGATTACAATAGATTTCAAGCTTTACAAACACACTTTTCTAGCATCTAAATTAGACAACTTACCTTATATATGGCCCCACCTTAAGGTGGTTGATATCATGTACCGATATCAAGCACATTAATGTAGGAAGAAAACACACAAGGGAACATGAGATCTTGCAAAGCCCATGCTCCCTGGAGGTGTCATGTACTTTACGATCGCCAAATGCTCTCACAAACACACAATTTCCTACAAGAAAAGGTGTTAGCATCCATATAATCATGATAAACAATAATGCATATGATCATTCACATAGAGAGCTGAGGTTATACTACAGATTTGGAGACCAAGTATAACTAAGGGGCCATACTACAAAAATCTCAAAACTAACTGTAACCAAGGTGAAATTCAAAGATAAATAAGGTGAATGGAGGAATAGTATTGTTATGTTTTATAAGTACGATAAGACAACATCAAGATCACATGGAGTGATTCTACTAGCCAAGCATCAGATAATATATATTCCAACCCTATTATCATGTATGGACTTGGTCCATATTTTGATTTCTCGCTGAAGGGACACTAGGTCCGTATCAGTATAATATGTTTTTCATCATTCGTCTGCTAGATAGAACCACTAGAGGAAGGTAAACAATAAATCAAGAGAGGAGAAACAAGTACCTTAGGGACAATCACATAGGAGGGTGCCCCCAAGTCACCAACTGCAATGCTATTGTCCTTAAGACACAACACACAACAATGAAATAGAGGAGAAGCGATATAGAAGAATGATGATACAAATAGAAGAAGGTCATAGCAGAGGCAGTCTCCCAGTATCCTTAACCTTACAAAAGAATCAAGGGTCATCCTAGGAGGCCTAAACAACACATAACACATCACAGGGGAAACATAACATGAGAGGGGAGGTCACATACATGAGCCAATTATGCTACGACATAGGTGACTACCAAGATTAGAAATACTTACCTATTTCATCCCAATGTTAAGAACATACATATCTAGGAAGAGGCTACCCTTGAGAGCAATTATAATATTGGCTACAACGACTATGGCTTAAAGTTGGAGAAATATTTACTTGATTCAAATGGATGCTTCCTGGCAGACAATTCTTGTCTATTAACCCAAGAAATCTCACATGTTGTTTGGGTCTTATTGAAATTGCATTAACATTGAGTTTAGGATGACAAGAAGTTTTCTTTTCTTTAAAAGGATTATATCCAATGCCACTTGAGTAATGTTTTGAAACAGATTCTATAGTTACTCAAATTCCTTATTGATTTACACATCCCTTCCCTACATAGTCACAGTTCTTATAAAGGATTTTAAATCTTTGACCATAGAGGGATGTCATTTCCTTAGAAGATAGTGAAGCCTCATAGATCTCATAATTTGTAGTATAAGTAAGTGTATTATCTTTGTTTTCTACCAACGAGGATTTAGGTCTCATAGGTGTTTCAAAAGACTACTTAGATGAGATCGATGTGAATTTTGATGTGTTAAGGTTATTAAGTTTATATTCCCCTATACTACAAGGATTAAAATCTAATGAACCCCAATCATCACCAAAAAGTGCATTCGATGTTGTAAGGTCTTGCACAACATTATCTATGGCAAGAGGTTTTGATGAATCAAACTGTAAGTTTTTTAGACTCAACTGATTGTTAACTTGTTTTTTGCTTTTCAATATGTAAACACTTATCTAGCTCAAGATTGGCTTTCTAGGTGTAGAGCTTATTTTGATAGATGAACTTAAGTGATCGATGAAGGGTAGACGGAACTGCCCCCATGGTATGAATCCATGGTCTACTTAGAATCATATTATATGAGAGAGAACCAAGAATAACATGAAAAAGAGTATCTAATATCATGAATCCAAGCATTATGGGTAAAGTTATCATGCCCATAGTTTGTTTTGCAACATTATCAAAGCTACAAATGCTAGTCCTATCTGATTTGATTAAAGATGTGTCAACCTTGATTTTGTGTAGTAGGTCAATGCTACAAACATTAAGAGCTGATCCATTGTCAATCATAACTCACTTTATCAACATTTTATTTATTGTGACCAAGATCATAAGTGGATCATTTTCATCTTTTGTTGATGGTATTTCATGTGGTTGAAAGAGGATATATGTTTTTATTGCATGCATACAATCTAACATGTCTGCTACATCATTCGTCTTAATAGTGGGTGGTACAATCACCTTTTGTAAAGCTTCTTGGAGCATTCCATGGTATGTAGGTGATGATTGTATTAAATCCCAAAGAGAGATCTTAGCTGGAGTAGCACAAAGTTGCTCGACAAAATCATATTCTTGACCCTTTTTAGGAGTAAGACTAGGTGATGAAGAAAGTATTGGTTGATAATATGGAAGAGAGATAGGCACATGAGGTGCTTATTTACTTTGCTCGTTATTACATGTGTTGTTTGTGTGAGCAATCATAGGGTGTTGTGACACATTTTGAACACCTTGATTTCTTTGAGTAATTTTCTTTGCATAGTCATAGATGTAATCGGGAGGTCTAGGATGTTGTTGATCATCTTGAATCATAACCACTAGCTTTAAGCAAGAGGGTGCACTAGGTGCCCCTCACACAATCATCTTAGGAATATTGCTACAAAGTCTATTAGTGAAGATTAAATTAACATTGTTTCCCTCTTGATTATACCCAACATATATCCCTAAAAGATTTAATGTGAGAGACCTTTTCTCATCCACTAATACTACATCTTGGCCAGGGAGAGCATTGGAATGAGAGGAGGGTATAGTGTTGTTATGAAGGTTAGGTGTTGTAACATTAATAGAGCTATCCATAGTCTTCTCATCTAAGGTTTTTGGACATTCAACTATAGGAGAAGAAGGATAACTTATTGAATCATTTTTATCATCATCATCATCATCAACATCATATGTTTGAGCTATTAATTCCAAAGCACTAAGAGAAATTTCACACTCATCATTCTCAATGCATTTTTTTAAATATTCTACTACCCACGGGTATGTACCTATGAGAGATATGAAGTTGTCATAATCAGATACATAGTCAAGGATTTAAAATGAAGAGCATTTATGATGCAGGAGCATCCAGTGGTGTAAGGGCAATCTTGCATCACCCAAAAAGAAGTTAATTCAAAATCATTGTAGTTGTTTTCATTTCTTTCCATAATTAGTGTTTTTGGTTCCATAATCGCCTGAATAATAATGTATAACTTTCAGTTTTTCCAAACTGCTAAAAATAGTAAATTGCTATTTTTAGAAAGTTTGCATTTGGGCATGGAATGAAGTCAAAATTTACAGGAAGTTACATAATGGAAATATAAGACCTTTGGCAAAGGAATCACATGAAGATCATTTACGAGCTGAAAGATATTAAAGTTTATGTTTCCTGAAAAATGCCTGAAAATTATTCAAACTCAGGTTTGAGGCACTAAATGGCCCCGTACGGGCCCAAAAATGGCCAGAACCAGTAGAGCTAGTTCTTACACGTAGAGCACTCTGCGAGCTTTTTGACGCATAAAACGGTTCATCAATCGGAGTCCCAGATCAAAAGTTATGGCTCCCGGAAGTTGACCTATTTTTGGAGGGAGATGCAAAATTTGAAATTAGGTTGTTGGCCACCAAAAAGGCTATTAATAACCATTTTTGGGAACCCTGGGCAGTAGGGGAGTTAAGGGGGCAAGTGTAGAGTCAAGAATAGGTAGGAAAACAGAAACCCTAGCTGATTTGGGGGTTACAGAAGGTGGAAGATTCTAGAGCCTGGTGATGGTAGCTGTAGTGTGTTGCAGCCTATAGAGGACTGATTCCTTTGATTGTAATTAAGCTTCTGTAATGTAATGAGTTGCCTAGATCAATAAAAGAAAGTTCTATTCTCTATGTTCAATTTCTATTATTATGTGTTTTATGATTTACCCCCTTCATCAAGTGGTATCAGAGCAAGGGTTCCTGAGTGTGTAGACAGATCGCCGACCGTGAGGTAGTTTGCACTGGGACCTAAGGTTGTGGGTTTGCTACGGAGACCAAGATGCCTCCATGAAGAAATCATGTTGGGAGGAATGCTTTGACAGAAGAGGGTTTTAGAGCCCTACAAAGAAAAATTGATGCATTGCAAGAGGAGCTACGAAGAGGGTTTGAGCTGAGGGTAAGAGAAGAAAGTGAAGATGAAGTTGAAGAAGAGCTATCTGAGGAAGAATGAGAAGCCACCAGAGATGCTGCAAAAGTTAGGTTGTTGAGGGCCATTTTGAAGATCGGAAAGAGGCCCAGGATCGAAGTTTCTACATATTCTAGATATTTGAATCTAGAACAGCTTATTGATTGGATCAATGACATGGAAGAGTATTTTGAGTATGAAGATGTGGAGGACCTAGATCTGGTTAAGTTTGCAAAAACAAAGTTGAACGGCCATGCCAATAATTGGTGGAAAGAGGTCCAATTAGAGAGCAATAGAAGACGAAAAGGAAAGATCACCAGATGGGATCAGATGGTGGAGAAACTGAAGAAGTAGTTCATTCCTGTGGACTATGAGATGGAGTTGCTGAAGAAGCTACAAGGACTAAAGCAAGGTAACAAGTTTGTTAAGGAGTATACAGAAGAGTTTTATAAAATTACTATCAGGACAGGCCATGTAGAGCCCAACAAGGAGAAGGTAGCCTGTTACATTAATGGGTTAAGGCCAAGTATTCAAGAGGAGTTGAGCCTAGTAAGAATGACCACCATAGAAGATACGTACCAGTTTTCCCTGAAGGTGGAAGAGAAGCTGAATAAAAGATTTGGCAGCAAGCAAAGGGGAAGAGGTCAAGGCGGAAGGACTAGTGGAAGACCCTATGGGGGCCAAAATGAAGATGCAAAGAAAAGTGAAGAAGCTAGTACCAGTCAAAATCAGAGAGGTGATAATACCTACCACCCTTGTGACCAAAACAATGGTGAGCAAAGAGGAAGAGGAAGAGGTAGACCTGGGCAAGGACCTGGAAGAGGAGGTTTCAGAGGAACCTGTTTCCAATGTGGAGAAGAAGGGCATCGAGCATACGAGTGTCCGCAACATCAAGGAAGGATGAATAGAAGACCTGAAGGTAATGCACAAGTTGCTCGTGTGGATGAAGATGCACAGTCTGAGCACTCTAAAAATGCAGAAAGGGGAGAAACCCTAGTTGTCAGAAGAACTTTGTTGAATGAGGAGAAAGAACCCAATTAGAGGAAGAGTTTATTCCACACAAGGTGTAAATGTGAAGGTAAGTTTTGTGATATTATTATTGATAGTGGAAGCACTGATAATCTTGTTTCAGAGGAGATGGTTGATAAGTTGAAGTTGACAAGAAGAAATCATCCACATCCATATAGGATTGCATGGTTGCAGGAGGACCATAGAGCTTTGGTCAATGAACAGTGTTTAGTGAAGTTCAAGATTGGTGACTACCATGATGAGATGCTGTGTGACATCATATCGATGGATGCATGTCATATGTTATTGGGGAGGCCGTGGCAGTATGATAGGAGTGCTATCCATAATGGCCGTGCAAACACATATTCCCTAACAAAGGATGGAGTTCGTCATAAGTTGAAACCCTTGAAGGAGGTGGAAGAAAAGGTATGTAGCACTGCCAGAATTTGCTTGGTAGATGGTAGAAAGTTTTTGGAGGGAATGAATCATGAGCATCATTGCTTTGCATTGATTCCCAAGATTAGTCAAGAGAACTATGAAGATGTACCAGCAGAAGTTTCAGATATGTTGGAAGAGTTCCAAGACATTATTTCTGATAATGTACCAGAAGGTTTACCACTAGTAAGGAAGATAAGTCATCAAATGGATTTGATACCAGGAGCCAGTTTGCCAAACAAGGCAGCCCACAGAATGACCCCTGTAGAGAATGAAGAGCTGAACAGACAAGTTCAGGAGTTGTTCAAGAAGGGACTGATAAGGGAGAGCCTAAGTCCATGTGCAGTACCTGCTGTACTAGCACCAAAGAAAGATGGAGAATGGAGGATGTGTACAGACTCTTGAGCCATCAATAAGATAACGATCAAGTATAGATTTCCATTGCCAAGAATGGATGACATAATGGATTGTTTGAGTGGAGCCAAGCACTTCACGAAAATTGACCTAAAGAATGGATATCACCAGATCCGTATCAGAGAAGGAGATAAATGGAAGACAACCTTCAAGACAAAGGAAGGTTTGTATGAGTGGTTAGTCATGCCATTTGGGCTAACCAATGCACTGAGCACATTCATGCGGCTCATGAACGAGGTAC
Source organism: Cunninghamia lanceolata (assembly GCA_027924645.1). Classification (NCBI taxonomy): domain Eukaryota; kingdom Viridiplantae; phylum Streptophyta; class Pinopsida; order Cupressales; family Cupressaceae; genus Cunninghamia; species Cunninghamia lanceolata. The sequence goes on from BSBN01001126.1 coordinate 3,289,209, forward strand.
TAAAAGAATTTTTGGGAAGTTTTGTTATTGTTTATTTGGATGATATTTTGATTTTCAGTAAGACTTGGGATGAGCATTTGATGCATATCAGAAAAGTTATAGAGAAGCTGAGGGAGGAGAAGTTGCTAATTAATCTGAAGAAAAGTAGTTTTGCAAAGAAAGAGTTGGTATACCTGGGATTTGTTGTCTTAGAGGAAGGTCTTAAGATGGACCCAGAAAAGGTAAGGGCTATCATTGAATGGCCTACACCAAGGAGTACAACAGAGGTAAGATCTTTTCATGGTTTGGCAAGTTTTTACAAGAAGTTTATCAGGAATTTTAGTAGCATTTGTGCACCCCTCACTAAGACAATGAGAGAGGATAGAAAAGAGTGGGAAGTCCAACAGAGTTGCAGATGCTTTGAGCAAAAGGCAAATTTTGTTGACATAAATAAAGATAGAGGTTATTGGGTTCGATGAGCTCAAAAGTTTGTATCCTAAAGATCTAGATTTTGCAGAGGCTTGGAAAACTTGTCTGGAGCCTGTTACTTTGGATAGGACAAAATGGTTGGATTTCATAATCCAAGATGCCATGTTGTTTAGAGGAAGCCAGTTGTGCATTCCGAGGAGTTCCATGAGAGAGACCCTGATTAAGGAGAAGCATAGTGGAGGATTGGTTGGACACTTTGGTCGAGATAAGACCATTTCTATTGTTGGTGAAAATTATTATTGGCCACAGTTGCAGCAAGATGTGAGGAAGTTTGTGCAGAGTTGCAGAGTATGTCAGATGGCAAAAGGAACAAGTCAAAATATAGGATTGTATCAACCATTACCTATACCAGAGAAGCCATAGGATGATATTAGTATGGATTTTGTTCTTGGTTTACCAAGGACACAGAGAGGGCATGATTCTATTTTTGTGGTGGTGGACATATTCTCAAAGATGGCACATTTTATTCCTTGTAAGAAGACTAATGATGCTATTCATATTGTAGAGTTATTTTTCAGGGAAGTGGTGCGACTACATGGTCTACCAAAGAGCATAGTTTTAGATTGAGATACCAAGTTTGTTGGTTATTTCTAGAGGACATTGTGGAAGAAGTTGAAGATAGATTTGAAGTTTAGTTCTGCACACCATCCATATACTGATAGACAAACTGAAGTGGTGAATAGGAGTTTGGGTAACCTGCTACGATGCTTAGTAGGAGATAAGCCTAAGGGATGGGACTTGATTTTACCACAGGCAGAATTTACTTACAACAATTCTGTCAATAGGAGTATTGGTAAATCACCATTCCAGATTGTATATGGCAATAGCCCAAGAAATGCTTCTGAGTTAAGGAAGTTGGACAATGGAGAAAAGACAAGTGCTGAAACTGAAGACTTTGCAGAACATCTAAAGAATTTGCATGAAGAGGTGAGAAAGTACATTAATAAAATGAGTATTTAGTACAAGGCTAAGGCAGATCAAAAGAGGAGATATAAGGAATTCCAGGTAGGAGATGAAGTCATGGTTCACTTGAGAAAAGAAAGGTTCCCCATTGGAACATACAATAAGTTGAAAATGAAGAAATTTGGACCATGCAAAATTTTGAAGAAACGTGATTCAGGAAATGCATATGAGGTAGAGCTGCCGAGTGGGATCAATATTTCCCCTATTTTCAACATTGCTGATTTATTAGAATATCATGAAGGTGGAATAGAAGATGGACCAACAGAAGAACAGTGGAGTATTCTAGCATCAACTTCAATAGAGGAGATATAAGAGATCTTGGATAGCCATGTGGGAAGAAGTACTCGGAATAAGCAATATGAAGAATATCTAGTAAAATGGAAAGGAAGGCCTGTTGAAGATTCTTCTTGGTTGTCTAAGGCAGAGGTTGACCGTTTGGGTTTTCCTCACACAAACACATGAGACGTGACAGGGTCACTTCTCAAATTACCCTGGGTGTCTGATGTAGGAGCATCTAGTGGTGTAAGGGCAATCTTGCATCACCCAAAAAGAAGTTAATTCAAAATCATTGTAGTTGTTTTCATTTCTTTCCATAATTAGTGTTTTTGGTTCTATAATCGCCTGAATAATAATGTAGAACTTTTAGTTTTCCCAAACTGCTAAAACTAGTAAACTGCTATTTTTAGAAAGTTTGCATTTGGGAATGGAATGAAGTCAAAATTTATAGGAAGTTACATAATAGAAATATAAGACCTGTGGCAAAGGAATCACATGAAGATCATTTACGAACTGAAAGATATTAAACTTTCCATTTCCTGAAAAATGCCTGAAAATTATTCAAACTCAGGTTTGAGGCACTAAACGGCCCCGTACAGGCCTAAAAATGGTTAGAACCAGCAAAGCTAGTTTTTAGCACATAGAGCACTCCGTGAGCTTTCCGATGCATAAAACAGTTTGTCAATCAGAGTCACGGATCAAAAGTTATGGCTCCCAGAAGTTGACCTATTTTTGGAGGGAGATGCAAAATTCAAAATTAGGTTGTTGGCTGCCAAAAATGCTATTAATAACCATTTTTGGGAACCCTGGGTAGTAGGGGAGTTAAGGGGGCAAGTGTAGAGTCAAGAATAGGTAGGAAAAAAGAAACCCTAGTTGATTTGGGGGTTACAAAAGGTGGAAGATTCCAGAGCCTAGTGATGGTAGCTGTAGTGTGTTGCAGCCTATAGAGGACTGATTCCTCTGATTGTAATTAAGCTTCTGTAATGTAATGAGTTGCCCAGATCAATAAAAGAAAGTTCTATTCTCTGTGTTCAATTTCTATTATTGTGTGTTTTATGATTTACCCCCTTCATCAATTTAAATATATCCTTGTGATACATAGCTTGTAAATAAGTGAAAACATGAGGATTCATATTAACAAATTTGTAGAAACACTCAAAGTTTTTGATATATGCATGTCAAGATACCAAAGAGCAATGAGATGAAGATTCCATAATTAAATCTTTTGTAACAAAAATGTAAAATCAGATTTTAAAAGATTTTCAAAAGTTATGCAAGAAAGAAATGCAAAACTACATGTGAAAATGACCTAAAATGCTTGATTTTTTCAACTTTTTTCAATGCAAACAAGTGAAAGAAGAGGTGTTGTAAGGAAATTGATGAGGGGAAGAAAATAATATGAATAATATCAGTCCAATAAAGCAATAATATTCTTCACAACACAACTTTGATGCAATCCTATAATGATGACAAGTCAAAACCTAGTGAAAATACACTAAAATATGCAATTTTCCACCAATTTTCAATGCAAAGGTCCACTAAAAAGGGTGTTGTAAAGAATTTGAGGGAAAGAATATTATAACCCTAATAACAGCCAATAAATATAGAAAAATATTTCACAACATGCCTATGATGCAATTCTAGAGAGACGATAAGGCCAAATCTAGTGAAAAAGTAAGGTTTTCAAACCCTAGACATGAAATTTTACAAAAAAACCACTATGATGAAACACTACTATTAGAAATAAATCCTAATGAGTGTTTTTAAAGGGTCGTAAAATCTAAAACAAGATTTTTACTACAAACCCTACCTAATGCAAAACTAGGTTATATGAAAAAATGCACAATTTCAAGCAATTTTTATCAATGAAAATGCAATGTAAAGGAATGATGAATGAAGAATTTATGTATTTCAAATCAGATATGATGATAATGACATAATTTTATTGAAATTAAATGCAAGCTAAAAATGCCAATTTTTTTTTAAATTTTTCAAAAATTTTATTTTTTTGTAATTTTTTAAATGCAATAAGATGAACAATGAAATGAATGTAAATCTGAAGTACAACACTTAGAAAGGTGTAAAATTCAAATAACATGGGTTCACCAAAATGTTTAATGCAAAAAGAGGGATGATGAGGTTGTTGGTTTGTTTTAAGGGTTTATCATGATCCTCCTTTCACCACTAAACATTCAAGGACATTCAACCGAGTAGAGAACTCTACTATAGATATCCTATCACTTGGAACATAGGGGAAGATTGGAATTGTGTGAATTTGTTGTTCAATTAAGTCCAATTATGCTCAAAACCTTAATTTCATAAAATCTTAAACAAACAGACAAATTTCTAAAAATGATCGCAGACAGAGATATCAAATGACAACCAAATACACACTAGATTTTGAACTTAGTGTGTGGAAAAGTCAAGGACTAATGAGTGGGTTCCCTAGTCTAGTGTACCAATTTTTGTCAAGATCTGGGAATGTTGTATGCAACTTGTTCCTACTGTTCTAGAAATTTCACTATTGTGGGATCCAAAGGACTAATGAGCAGGCGTCCAAGTCCAAGACCTAGTTTTCTTCTTTTCTTTGCACTTTCGACATTTTGCACTACTCTCCTGCAACTCCACCTCTTTTACTCCCAAAACCTTTATCTTGTAATCACAGAAAAGTGGGTTGGGGGTTGTGGTGTTTGGAGGCTTTCCTCAGTCAAGCCCTGGAGAGACATTTAAGTCTTTCAAACAATGTTGTCAAATAAAGAGTGCATATCCCTACAGGATAGAGGAAAAATCCAAATGATAAATGATAGAAAACACAATTGATATCACCTTGTAGTGAAGATCTCATGGAAGGAAGATTCTCTTCATGCCATGAGGAGATGGATGCCAAATCTACAATTACAAACAAAATAACAACACAAAATATTGCTTTGCAACACAATGAATGCCTTCAATCACTTTCACAAAATCACAATGCTCATCTAGTTTCCATCTAATTTACAAATAAATCACTAATCATGCTTATATATGCAACTACAAACATTTGCACTAAGAATTTCATAATTCAAACTTAGGATGGCGGGATAGGACCTCATAACGGTCATAAAACTGACACCCAAAAATAGGTCCTAACCAAAAATAGGGCAGGACTAAGGCACAGGTGCCCAAGTCCTCCTATTTCAGGCAAGGTTTATCATAAGTGCACCCCTAAGTCCCATTTGCCATGAAACCTCAGGGTTTTCTCATTAAGAGTCAAAATTATCATGCAAGATGCTCTAAATGCAATTTAAGGACCCGAGAGCTAAAACTTAAGAGGGAAAAGCTCCCAAGGGGATATTTTTTGACATAACAGGGATTAACCTCTTTCATCATCTGATGAGTAGTGATCTACTTCTTTTGAGGAGCTGTAGTCTTCTTTGAAAAGGAGGTTCCTCTTGAAATTGTTCCTTTGAAATCCTTTCTGCTATTTTCATTTTCTCCAGAAGGACATTTAGAAGCATAATGAAAAACTCTTCCACAATTTAAAAATTTAAAAGGTAACTTACCTTTATACTTGCCTTATACATTCTTTAGCTTTCTCACAATGTTTTCTTCTTCCTTAGATTCACTGTATGAACCAGATGTTCCTTCCCTCTTCACATCTTTGAAAGAAGCTTTTCTTTTGTATGTACCTTAGACTTCATTTCTCATCTCATAGGCAGTGTAAGACCCAAACAACTCTTCTATGGTAAGTTTTTTTAGATCTTTGGCTTCTTCAATAGTATAAACTTTTGAATCAAACCTATGAGGGAGAGTTCTTAGGACTTTCTTCACAATTACTGAATCAATTATTTCTTCACCAAGACTTCTGATTCCATTGAGTCCTTCATCCACTAAGAGCAAATAGCTAGAAATGTTTTCTTCTCCCATCCTTAGATTCTCAAACATTGCTCTGTAAGTTTGTAATCTTGCTTTCTTTACACTATCATTTCCTTCATAGAGATTTTTGAGTTTATCCCATATCTCCTTGGCTGTCTTACACTGCACTACCTTGACAAGTTCTAAACTGGTTAGACTACTCAAGATAGCATTCTTGGCTTTGCCATTGTTTTCATGGGCTTTCTTCTCATCCAGATCAATAGTGGGATGAACAGGTTCAGTATAAGCATCCTTTGCATGTCTCCAAACATCATACCCTAGAGAGGTGAGATAGGCTTCCCTCCTTACACTCCAAAAGAATAGATACTTCCATCAAATATCGATGCTTTAGAAGAGGACTCTCTTTGAGCCATGTATTCTACTCCAAGACCTACCTTCAACTGTTAGGCTACACCAAGGAAATCATCTTTAATACCAATTGTTAGAACACTTTGATATAGTGAGAGAGGGGTGAATCAGTATATACCACAAATTAATCCAATTAAAATTAATGTTCAAAACTTTCTACTACCTTAAATAGATAAACAAATATTGAAGCAATTGAAAAAATAATCACACAACCACACAGCCATAACACCAGATATGTGTAGAAAACCCTAGAAGGGAAAAACTACAGTGAGCAAGCTTCTTGGATCTATTGTCCAGATCCAACCTCACAAATAAAAATAGGTTACAACAAGTTCTATGGGCTCCAACCCAAAGGAAGCTATGACTCCCTAAAACATTGTTTTATAGGCTCCAAACCAAAGGAAGCTACAACTCCCTAAACATAGTGTTATGGGCTCTAACCTAAATAAAACGTTACAACTACCTACAGTGCTACAACAGTTATAGAAAGAGGCTACAACCTCTATATAAGATACTTAACAAAATATGTTGATCAATCACCTCCGTAGCATCAACATCCTTCACACTTACATATGTCTTCAACACCTCTACTAAATGAACTCTACTATCTTCAACACACTTCCACACACACATATCCTCACATCCACACTTGCACATACATTCTCACATCCTCTCACACAGTCATACATTTTGCAATAAACTTGATCTTTCATTTATATCCTCCGCAAGCTTAAAAATCTTTCTCCTTTATCGGCCAAGATGAAACATGTAGAATGAAATGTGCAACAACCACAACAAGTCAGCTCCCAAAATCCAAAGCAATTTAAACCAAGTAATAATCAAGACCTATTTCATCTTAAAACATATATCCATACTAGTGCACACTTGCAAACATACGGTACAAACACCTAAGCATACAATGTCAGCCCAACAAACACTTATCCTCCCATGCATTAGATCCAAAGCTAAAGCGGTAACAAAGAAACCAAATAACATCACACATATCACTTCACAAACATTATATGACTTGCAAGAACTAATGCAGGATCATCTGGGTTAACATGCAATCCTCATCAACTAAAAAGAATTGTTTTTACTTTCTTATTGTATGTTTTGCTGTAGGAGTTGATTGATCAATTTTGGATAATTTTCCTAAGGAAGTTGGCCAAATGATAGATTGATCTTGAAGATGGCTCAAATGTCAAATTTGGTGAAGATCTGATAAAAAATGGCAAAGTTATGCTTCAGCAGAGTTTAAGTTGCCACTGCACTTTGCGCTAAAATCTGGTGACACTAAATATCCACATTGGTGTTCAAAAAGGAAGTTTGCACTAAAACCCTAAGGTACCAGACTTGCACTAAAAACACCTTTCAATAGACATGTCTAGTTACCTTTAAAATCTCTACTTATCTATTGACATCACTTTTCCCCGCTGAGCACTTCCAAACATTTGCACTGAATGTCTTCATCATTGGATCTTGTGCTAAAATGCTTGCACACCAAACATGTCTGGTGACCCTAAAATTCTCCATAAATCTAGTTGGTTCAGTATTCCTAGCTAAAAAGGTTTGAGACCTTTGTGTTAAAGGTGACTACACTGGATATGTCTGGTAGACACCTAAGTCCCCACCAATCCTGTGATGTTAGAAAACCCTGCCAGATTTGTTTAGTGGCCCAATGCTAAAACGAAGTCTCACTACACATGTCTGGTTGGTGGCCAAATCCCTGCTTTGTCTGGTAGAGGCTGATTTTCCCACTTTTTCTACATGATGTCTAATGTTCGGTAGCACTGGATATCCCCACATCTGGTAAGGCATGAAATTCCTGCTAACTACCTAGAAAGCAACAAAAGTCAATTTTAATCACCTGTACGACCGTTCCAAGGGTAAATAACGATCTACCACATGTCATGAGTTTTAATGAAGGATGGTGGCCAACTTAGAGGTCTATAAATTCATGGAATTCATGCTTTAAGGAAGCTTCTCCTTGGTCAATGATTTGTAGCACATTTTTGGAGCTTTCCAGAAGACTCTTGAGATTGCGTGATCAGTTTGGTCTACATCTTGAAGTGTTGTAAGGTGAAGGCCAATGCTTTTGTAATGAAAATTGTATTATTTATGTAAAAATTTCTTGCATATAAATAAAGAGTTGTTTAGTTTGTGGATCTGTTGCTATTTGTTGTGGATTGTTATTTGCTACTTGGTTTGGATACCTAATAAGGCTCCTGAACCTTGACCTGCATCAAGTGGTATTAGAGAAAGGTTTTGCATTCCTTGAGGCCTTGGGATTACTACAGAGGATCTGTAGACATGGTACATCAAGACAAAATAAGGAGAGGACTTCCTTCATGAGGTGGAGATGCTGAGAGGCATTACAACTAGGCTAGATGCAATGGAGAGAATGCAACATAGAAGAGTACCCATAGAAGAAGTGAGTGATAATGAGGAGGAAGAAGTTAGTGATGAGGAAGCAGAAGAAGGAGAATATGGATATGAGAGGAGGTTTCTGAATGCAATGACAAATATTTCCAATAAACCTTGTGTTGAGTTACCTAGTTATAATGGTAGTCTAAAACTAGATGAGTTGATAGACTAGATTTTAGAGATGGAAAAGTTTTTCGAGTTGGAATCTATTGAGGACCCTAAGAGGGTAAAACTTGTAGCTTCAAAGTTGAAAGGACACGCATCTCTATGGTGGGATCATGTACAAGTTGAGAGACAAAGAAAAGGGAAGGAAGCAGATGTTGTTCAAGATGTTGTAGAACCTCAAGTAGAGGGAGAGAAGTGTGCAAGACTATACTAAAGAGTTTTATCGATTGAACATTAGGGCTGGTCACATTGAAGATGATGCCAAGAAGATCTCCAGGTATGTAAATGGGTTTCATTATTCAATTCAAGATGAAATTAGCATGGTCAGAATTACCAGCATAGAGGAAGCCTATCAATTTGCATTGAAGGTAGAAGAAAAGATCTCTAGAAGGTAGAATAGCACTAGAGGATGAGGTAAACCCTCCAAAGGAAGAAGGTAGTCAAATCCTAGACATGGATCTTAGGATAAGCAAGGAGAAACAAGTTATTCTCATGCCAATACCCAAGGAGGTAGAGGAAGGGGTGATTATTCCTAAGGTAGAGGAAATTTTGGAAGAGGAAGAGGGTTTAGTGGAACATGTTTCTAGTGTGGACAGTCTGGACATAGGGCATTTGAATGTCCTCAAGTACAACAGAGCAACATAAACAGAAAGAAGACTAAAGTCCATATAGCACAAGTTGAGGAGGAGAGTGTGGCTAGTGTAGCCTCACCAAAGCGTGGAGAAGAAGCCAAGGATGGATAATCCTTGATGATGAGGAAAGTTCTTCTAGCACCAGAGAAGGTTCAAAATGAACCTGAATAGTGAAGAAATATTTTTAGAACTAGATGTAAGTCTGGAGGGAAATGTTGTAAGGTCATTGTGGACAGTGGAAATACTGACAATTTAGTGTCAGAAGAAATGGTGGAGAAGTTAAATCTGAAACGGTTGAAACATCCCACCCCATACAAGGTCTCTTGGCTACAAAAGGGACATCAGTTATTGGTAAGTGAACAATGCCTTGTCAAGTTTCACATTAGAAATTATAAAGATGAGAGAATGTGTGATGTTATGCCAATGGATGTATGCCACCTTCTATTGGGCAGACCTTGGCAATATGACAGGTAGGCCATTCATGATGGCAATAGTAATTGCATTACACTCAAGAAGGATGGGGTTGAGTATATGTTGAATCCTTTGAAGGATAAGGATGAGGATGTTAAGAGAGGAAATAGGATTTGTCTAGTAAGTGAAAAAATAGTTCCTAAGGGAAATAAGAAAGGAGAAGATTTGTTATGCCTTCCTACCTCAAGTTGCAAAAGCTATGATAGCTGAGAAAGGGGCAGAAGTTCCCACAGAGGTCCAAGAAATTCTGAGTGAGTTTGATGACATACTACTGAAGGATTTACCTAATGGATTACCTCCACTGAGAAGCATAAGTCACTGCATGGATTTGATAGTGGGAGCAAGCCTACCAAACAAGGCACCATATAGGATGACACCTATGGAAAATGAAGAGGTGAATGGGCAAGTGCAAGAGTTATTGGATAAGGGGCTAATTAGGAAAAGTCTCAATCCGTGTGCTGTACTTGTAGTATTGGAACCTAAGAAAGATGGGAAATAGTGGATGTGCACTATATCAAGAGCTATAAACAAGATAACCATTAAGTACAAGTTTCCATTGCCTCATATGGATGACTTGATGGATTGCTTGAGTGGAGCAAAGTACTTCAACAAGATTGATTTGAAGAGTGGATACCACCAAATTAGAATTAGAGAAGGGGATGAATGGAAGATAGCATTCAAAACCAAGGATGGACTATATGAGTGGTTAGTGATGCTATTTGGGTTGACAAATGTACCCATCACCTTTATGAGATTGATGAATGAGGTAATGAAGCCGTTCCTTGGAAAGTTTGTCATAGTTTATTTGGATGACATTTTGGTTTTTAGTAAAACAAAGGAGGAGCACCTACTGCATCTAAGGGTAGTATTGTAGAGGCTAAAAGAAGAGAAGATCCTAGTGAACATGGATAAGTGTAGTTTTATATGGAAGGAACTAGTGTATCTGGGTTTTGTAGTGTCTAAAGAGGGGTTGAAGATGGACCTTGCAAAGGTTAAGGCAATACTAGATTGGCCTTCACCCAGAAACATGTTTGAGGCCAAATGTTTTCATGGCTTGGTGAGCTTCTATAGGAAGTTCATTAGGAATTTTAGTGAAATATGTGCACCAATCACCAAAACAATGAAGGGTGTTTGGGAAGTGTTCCAATGGATAGCTACAATAGAAATGAATTTTCAAATGTTGAAGAAGAAGGTGATAGAACAACCAGTGTTGTCATTGCCAGACTTTGGCAAAGTTTTTTAAGTAGATTGTGATGCTAGTGGTAGTGTAATTGGGGGAGTGTTAAGTCAAGAGGGTAGACCTATTGCCTACTTCAGTGAGAAACTCAATGAAGCAAAGAGGAAATACTCAGTTTATGACCAAGAATTCTATGTTATAGTGCAGGCCTTAAAGAAGTGGAGGCATTATTTTCTATCAAATGAGTTTGTGTTGTATACCGATCATCATGCCTTGAAGTACATCAACAGTCAAGGTAAGTTAAACCAGAGACATATGAAATGGGTGGAGTTCTTACAAAGTTATTCTTTTATCTTGAAACATCAAAGTGGTAATTCAAATTGGGTAGCAGATGCACTTAGTAGATGTTTATTAATGAATGAGTTAAGGGTCAATGTTGTTGGCTTTGATGCAATGAAGGATTTGTATCTTGATGATCCTAATTTTAAGGAAGCATGAGATGTTAGTAAAAATCTAGTGGGAGAAGATAGGACACCATGGTTGGAATATTTTATCCAAGATGGTTTGTTGTTCAAAGGACATAAATTGTGTAAACCTAGAGGTTCAATGAGAGAGAATCTAATCATAGAAAAACATAATGGAGGCTTGAGTGGACATTTTGGAGTAGATAAGATAGTCACACAGCTGAATGGAAGTTATTTTTAACCTAGAATGAGTGCAATGTGAAGAAACTAGTACAAGGATGTAGTATTTACCAACATGCTAAAAGAGCACAATAGAATACATGAATGTATTAGCTATTACCTATACCTGATAGACCATGGGAGCATATAATATGGATTTTGTTTTGAGATTGCCTTGGATACAGAGAGGTCATGATTCCATTTTTGTTATTGTGGATAGAATTTCAAAGATGGTTCATTTCATACCAGGTTAGAAGATTGGTGATGCATCCCACATAGCTACATTATTTTTCAAAGAGGTGTTCAGGTTGCATGGATTTCCTAAGAGCATAGTTTCAGATAGGGACACGAAGTTTGTTGGCCATTTTTGGTGTACATTATGGAAGAGAATGGGTACTAAATTAGGATTCAGTTCATCTTATCATCCACAGACTGATGGACAAACTAAGGTTGTAAATAGAAGTTTGGAAAACTTATTTAGGTGTTTGGTGGGAGATAAACCACATCGATGGGATCTTATCTTAGCACAAGTAGAATTTGCTTATAATAATTTAGTGAACAAAAGTACAAGTTGGAGTCCATTCTAAATAGTTTATGGGTATAGCTCAAGGGGTGTTGATGAACTATGAGATAGTGTAGACTTGAACAAGAAGAGTGCTATTATAGAAGATTTTGTAGAATACCTTCATGAGATTCATAAGGAGGTGAAGGAATAGTTGGAGAATAGTGCCAACAAGTACAAGGAGTATGCTGATGTGCATGGGAGGGAACAAGAGTTTCAGGTAGGAGACTTAGTTTTGGCACATTTGAGCAAAGAAAGGTTTCCACAGGGAACATATAATAAGTTAAAATTTAAGAAGATAGGTTAGTACAAGGTGTTGAGGAAGTTTTCATCAATGCCTATGAGATTGAGTTACTAGCTAGGATAGACATATCACCTATTTTCAATGTTGCTGATCTATATAAGTTCCATGAAGGAGATACAAGTTTACAAGGAGGTACACATTGACATTCACATGATGCACAAGCATGGATAGATGAATTGCCTAAAAAGAAGATGGAAGAAATGGATAAGGTGATTGACTCCTAAGTGGTTAAGAAGACCAGAGGAAATGAGTACATGGAGTATCTGGTCAAATGGAAGAACAGAGCTACAAATGAAGCTTCTTGGCTGAGTGTTGTAGAACTTGTCATGTTTGGGATTCTAGTTCCAGACTTGTCAAAATATTCGTGAGTTTTTAACTCATGGAACATTTCAGTTACCCAACATGCCTGATGCAGGAGCATCTAGATTCACGTGCAATCCTCATCAACCAAAAGGTTTTGTTTTTACTTTCTTTTTGTTTGTTTTGTTGCAGGAGTTGTTGCAGGAGTTGATTGGTTAATTTTGGAGAATTTTCTGAAGGAAGTTGGCCAAGTGATGGATTAATCTTGAAGGCTCAAGTGGGTATCTACATCTCAAATTTGGTGAAGATCTAATAAAAAATGACAAAGTTATGCTTTAGTGGAGTTTTAAGCTATCACTACACTTTGTGCTAAAATCTAGTGACACTAAATATCCACACTGGCATTCAAAAAGGAAGTATACGCTAAAAACCTAAGGCACTAAAATTGCATTAAAACACCTTTCACTAGGCATGTCTAGTTACCTTTAAAATCTTCACTAATCTAGTGATGTCACCTTTTCCCGCTGAGCACTTTCAAACCTTTGCGCTAAATGTCTTCATCACTAGATCTTGTGCTAAAATGCTTGCACACTGGACATGTCTGGTGACCCCAAAATTCTTCACAGATCTGGTTGGTTTAGTATTCCCCATTAAAAAGGTTTGAGACCTTTGTGCTGAAGGTGACTGCACTAGATATGTCTAGTAGACATCTAAGTCCCTGCCAATCCTATGATGTTAGAAAATACCACTGGAGTTGTTTAGTGGCCTAGTGCTAAAATGAAGTCTCACTGTACATGTCTGATTGGTGGCCAAATATGCCAATTTTCCTTCTTTTTCTGCATGATGTTCGATGTCTGGTAGCGTTGGATATCCCTGCATCCGGTAAGACATGTAATTCCTGCTGACCACCCAAAAAGTGACAGAAGTCAATTTTAACCACCTGTATGACCATTCCAAGGGAAAATAAGAATCTGTCACGTGTCATGAGCATTAATGAAGGATGATGGCCACCTCAGAGGTCTATAAATTCATGGAATTCATGCTTTACGGTAGCTTCTCCTTGGCCAATGATATGTAGTACATTTTTTAAGCTTTCTAGAAGACTCTCGAGATTGTATGATTAGTTTAGTCTGCATCTTGAAGTGTTGTAAGGCCAAGGCCAATGTTTTTGTAATGAAAATTGTAATCCTACTATAAATATCTCTTGCATATAAATAAAGAGTTGTTTAGTTTGTGGATCTATTGTTGTTTGTTGTGGATTGTCATTTGCTGCTTGGTTTGGCCACCTGATAAGACTCTTGAACCTTGAACTACATCAAGAACATTCTCATACATTTCTTTCTTTGAATTATGCATCTTCTTTCTAGTGCAAACAAATAGACACTAAACCCAATATTTCTTGCAAACTTTGATCACATAGTCATGATATAGAACATTGAAACACAAACTTGTGGTACTCCTCAACACCTCAAACTTGAAATGAGAAAACATACAATCATTATGAACTTATCCTTCAAAAAACAATGCCAAATATTATATTATGATGAAATGTGGTAGCTTTTACTTTCTCCTTCTCACAACCCTAATCAGCAGCATGCTTTGTCTTTACTTTACTGAATCAGGAGAACCTCTGTGGTACATGTTATCATTTTAAACTTGAATATAACACACTTCTCATTTATATCTAGCTATCCTCCAAGCCTCAAGATCACATCTTCAACTATGGAGAAATGTGAAGCATTACTTTTGACTCTTTCATGAATGCAAGACCACTATACCATTGTCTTCACTCTACTATGCTCTAAAATTAGGAACATACATACTTCACACCTATCTCTTTCTAAATTTCAAGCCACAATTCCATACCTTCAAATGTGGAGGAATGTAGAGCATTCTCCTGAGCTTCTTCAGTGCAACTTCCTATGTCTTTGACTATTTGAAACTTTACACACTTTCTTTTATATCTTATGCAAATATTTTCAATAAGAAACAATGAATAAAACATTCACAACACCATAGACAACAATTAAAACTTTTTTCATCTCAATAAAGAAACCATAACTTCTTCATATCAGTATAGTCTTCAACCTGTCAACCTTCACCTATCCATGAACTTCAGAAGATAAGGTACAACTGTGTATAGATGATACTGATCCAACAACATGCACATGACTTTCATAACCATCTTCTTCACTACACAACACCTCTGATCATCACTCCTTTGTCTTCTTATTTGAATTTCTCCTCTGCCTTCTTCTTTGAACTCTTACACTATTGACATCACATGTAACCTTCCACAACACAACTTTGTTGACAACAAACATCACATGCAACCTTCCACAACACTACTCTGTGACATCAATGACAACACATATGCAACAACAATATGTAGAAGTGATCAACTAATTAATTAATTAAGATGATAGGATGCATACAACATATAGCCTCATAGTTTCCAAACCTAATGAGGATGAGGAAATGACATAAAACAAAAAAACAAGCAATGACCTTTGAGTTTGTAAATCTAAGAGGATAAGAAAAATAGAATGCCATGAAAGAAGGAAATGAGTTGTACACATTTATCCTAGCCTACCTATGCAATAAAAAGAAATTATCTAAGTAAACTTAATATAGTAAGGTTCATTAAAATAATTATAGCAAGAGGATGATGCATGGAAGCCATGGATTGTAGAAATATATAACTAGGATGTAGACGAGTGTGTTTCTATGTTGTAATAGTGTATATCACATGATCTATTGGATGAGCTCATTGGTGGTAGATTAGATGGTCTATGGGATGTTTGAGGAACTTTTCCTTTTGTATTTCCAAGAAGCCTTGAGAGCATGCCATGTGTCCCTAATTAAGTCATGACTTAACTAGAACCAATGGCATGAGTGGAGCATACTGATACTTATTCATTGCACCTTTTACTTTATAATATTACTCACACTACCACATGTCACAATGACATGACATCTTAGGAAAAATTCTTGTACTTCCTAAAAGTCTTATGATCCATTAGATATTTTCTAACTTGGAGAATCATATGGTGTTCATTTATCAATACTTGGCCTCTACCAAAACTATATCAAAACTTTAAAATGATAAAAATATATCAAGGTGAGGAGGCCCATAGATGTCATGTGCCATTGTTATTAATTTCATGTCAAGGTAGGATGAATCCATCACCTATAGGGAAGGACTCATTATAGTCTTGGTGAATCTTAGGGGGTCTTGGTGAAGCAAAGGAACCTAGAAATGCATCCATTATGTGTAAAGTCACTAGACAAAAACATAAATTGTCAAAATTACAAAATTTTGAGAAGATACCTACCCTTTCTATAGATTGCTTAAGGAATCCATAAGCTTTCCCCATTCTTGATCTTTTGGTAGGTTGATCGTTAGTAGTACTCTATGTCTTCATTGCAACTCCAATGTATGTTCATATGATATACCTAATATGATTGCAAGTTGGTGATTTTCACTAAAGTCCCCAAGTTATTAGTTGGATTGATTGCCACCAATATTTTCTCCCTTGTTGATGTTTGGGATAGTGTGTTTATCTCTAAAATTTACTCAAGGAAAGTACCTTTTCATTCAATTCTATTAGAGAGGGGAAACCATAATTGATGAGGATCTTCATGTAATCTTGGATCGCTATAATTACATTTTCCACAACTCCTAGCTATGCCTTGTACTCTTACACTATCCTTTTATTATCTAAGGCATCATTGATTTGTTGGGTAGAAATAAATCTAATATGGATTCTTGTGGAAACTAGCTTAAGTGAATTGGTTTTCTATAGCCATGTGATGGTAGTAAATGCATCATCACTTGAACTCATATAAAGTTATTCCCTATTATATCAATCTCCTTGTACACCAGTGAGAGGATAGCTTGTGCATACTCAATTAAATTGAACACCCAAGTGAAGGAAAATGTATATTTCTTGATCTCCCTCTACTAGGCATGGTGCAAAGCATAGATTAGCTCAACCAAGCCAATGGACAACTTCAATTCTTAAATATTCACCTAGAATTACTAATTTTCCTCTATTAATAATTTTATCCTCTACTCCAAGTCATTTCTCTTATTTGTGAGCCCCTTGATTGTTTACTTCTAGGTGTCTCTCTAATTCTAAAGCATGGAGAGATGAAGGTCTTGGGAACATAGATTTTCTTAATGGATATGAGCTCATTTTCTAAGACATTAGAGGTCATTTGTTTTTTTGGTTACTTGATCCTTTAGGTCTTACACTTGTTTTCTTAAGAAATTTGTGGTGTCTTTTTTGGTCACACTTTTTCCTTTACCAATGGTGAGGCTCAACCTAGCCTTTACTAATTCTATATTTTCTTCTATAATTATTTTTCTAGCATCTTGTGCTTGCATATCCTCTACCTCTATCACCTTGTTAGATGTAGTGGAGACTTGTCCTTTAAGAGCCTTTATTGTTGTTTCTTACACCTCAATTTTCTTATCTTACTAGAGTTCCTCCTTCCTCTTTTTGATATTTCTTTCTAGGGAGATGAGAGAAGAGGCCATGGCCTTTGTTCATCCTTGTAGGAACTCTACCTAGTCTTATGATTTTGCATCCTTTCTTCGTATATAATCTTTGGGTAAGGGTGCACTATTATAACAAGGAATTTAACCAAATGTAAGGTAAAAATTATATCAGCATAGCTATTAGGAGTACTTGTAGGATATTTCTCATAAGAAACCTTTCAGAAAAAGAACGTACCATTCCTATGAAGTATGGCTAGTATAAATGTGGGTTTCATATTTTTTTAGCCTCATCATTTATTGACTCGAAACTAGCAGTATGTGAATAGGACAAGGGATTATCTAGTTTGGTAGTTGGTCCTTTGGGATCCATGGTAGTGAAGGAAACATATGGTAGGTCAAGCACTAGGATGTATTTCCCCCTTCCATAGGTGGAGCAAAAACTAATATTTTTATTTTCTTTTACTTTTCACCTTTTCTCCCATTGTGACAATAATTGTTGGACCTTTATCTCTTTACAACCTTGGTTTTGAACAAGCTTGTCAAAAGTTGGTCTCAAATTACTTAGCTAAATTCCTTAGTCTCTATAGATTCACAATAGAGCTTAATGGGCTTGAATCATAATGTTTTCCAAATAGAAGAACTACCTAAGGCACTTATATTTATATGATTTTGAATTTAAATCCCTAGCTATCTTGATAAGACATATCTTTAATTTTGTCACAAAGGTAGCTAGATCATGCCATTTATACAAAATTCAAATTCGTAGCCTATGATTGGATATGAGTGTTAATGTGGTAGCTATTTATAGTCCCTTGGCAAAGGAAAGGATTCATTGAATGTACATTTTTGTAGTGTTGGAACATTCTTGACTAATGTGACCCCTCAAGTAATGCACCGAAGTTACATTCTTTAGAATGGATAGTTTAGATATGTTGGTAAAATTGATCTAACACTTTGTCACACATTTGGAATTTTCATGTGGTCATAATCGTAGAGATTAGTGGGAGCTATTGTATTTATATGACATGAATATACCAACAATGTCCACTAGGTTGTTAGTCTTGTTCTAGTTAAAGGTAGTTTATTTGTAGATGAATGTCTATAATTAAAACATCTTGGAGATTGGATGGCTACTAGGGTTTTACTCAACAAATATTAAAAGAATTTTCTTGAGTTAGTTTCTATCATTAGATGGAAGCTAATTTGGCAATATCAATGACCTATGATTTTTTCTTAGTAAAAGGCCTATTACACTCATATTTACTAGGGGAGGATTTTAACTCTTGATTTATACCTAGTATGAAAATTCTTAGAGAGGTGAAATGATGAAAATTTTATTTTCATGATTAGCTTAGAATTTGATAGCGTGTAGAATGAAAAAGATGATGCAGAGGCATCCACACTAAAACCTTGACATACAGCTTGTATGTCTACAACCTTTCATCATCATCATATTTCTGTTAACATTATCCACATCATCATATTCTCTCTGCCGACCGATATCCTCCTACAGACAAACCTTTGACCTTTCGCCTGTCATCAGCATCATCATATTCGCCTATCGGCAGCATCATCATATTCGGCAAGTGCAATCATCCTCCTGACGATCACTCTTCACCTTACCGCCAACCTCTATCTGCAGCATCATGATGTTTGACATCATCTTCATCAGCAGGATATAAAATATCAGGTTCCTCCCATATATCCTGATGACGACAACCTCATGCACCTTTCCTTCAAACGCTTATGTCACCCCGATATCTGACCCACTTAAACAAGCAGCATCAGCATATGACTTATCAGGTCATATCGAAACATCCTGATGATGATACCCAACTTTATGCAGATGACAAATATTCTGTTGAATATTCCTTCCGCGATCCACTTATCTCCCCGATGCCTTACGCCTATGCTAAAACACTTGTTGTCGCCAGATAAACCTTTATCGGGTGATACTTTGGAATGTCCTGATGACGATTATCCTGATGACGATGACGTCACATGCATTCCCTCCAATATCCTGCTTATCGGCCAAACATAACATCATCGGCCCACGATGGAACTGTCAACCCGATCGACTAACTTATGCTGATATGCTCTTCATCGGCAACACCTTGCGATCATCACCCCAATGCGTATTCACCTTATGCAACCTACTGCATCATGTTCACCTCCATCTACTCATATGATACCCGATGTAACTGTAGAATATACACAGAAGTATCCTGATGATGCAGATGCGATGAATATCCCAAGCTTAATGGATTCTGATCCGCTGAACCTCCTGGGGTGACCCGATCCGCTTCCTGGATGATCTTCCAGACTCTAACAACCAGCACGACCTAGCACATACCCATGCTAGGGTTCTCAACACCTCTCAACTGCGATCCTGCAAACATGCATGTGAACAAACAGAAAATGCAAACTAAATCCTAAACTATTGTACATAGCCATTCCACCGATTCGACGAATCAACCGGTGGAATGGATCAGCGAATCCATGCAACCACCAGAACAGCAACTCGATTACACAATGGAATTCAAAACAGAGAATGGACACAAACAGGATCTCTTTATTGATTTCAAAAGATGCAAATACAATATTCTGTCTCTCTCTCTGTCTCACTCTCTGCAATGTCTGATCGATGATCTGCAATACTGCCTAAAACCAACCAATCCTAATGCATAAATAGGATCTCCTATGAGTACTACCGACCTGACTCCAAGCGGCTGGGAGCTTCCAAGCGGCTAGGAGCTTCCAAGCGGCTAGGAGATCTCTCCAGGTGGCTGGGAGATCCAACCGGACATACAGCATAACAGCTGTCCTAACAACCTAGCTAAAAATAGTAAAGTCTGGTCAACATGACCTTATTACATGCATTGGTCTTACAAGACCTTCTTGGAAACATCAACAAGACCTAAAACAAACTAACTACCTCATGGAGGCCAGCTGTCAGGTAGGTGCTCCTGCACCAAAAGAGGTTTGGGAAGACAAACTATATACAAAGAAGCCTTTAGGGAGTAGTTGTAATAGTGGGAATGAAATTATGCAAAATAATGATTATACTACAAGAATTATGGTGTAGTGAGAGAACCATTTACATAGAAGGCTTGAGATGAATCTTGTTCACCAATATTGGCATATGGCTCTATAGAGTGTTGTAAGATCAAATGCATTGGCTTTAATACAAATAGTTATGATGTATGGTCTACTACAAAGTGAGTCCAACTTGTCATGATGACCTAATTTTGTCTTGTTCTTATGTCATTTGAGTATGAAGTCATCCTCCTTGAAATTTTGAGTTGTGGCATGCTTGTCGAAACATCTATTCACCATGCTTTTGTGTTTTCTCATTTTATTTTGGGAACTAGTTCTTAGTTCATCCAATCATAATAGTTTGGCCAATCTAGTTCTTATTTATCTATTATTGTCATTCTCTATCTAGTGAATGATACTTGGTGCTAGTATATCTATAAAAATTTGTGGCCAAACCTATATCACATAGACAAATGTGTAGGGGTATGTTTTTTTCACACTTTTTGGAGTTATTCTATTAGCATAGAGAGATTTCTTGACATGTGCATGCCACTACTACTTAGATTTAGTTGTCATCCCCTTGATGATCCTCATTAGGTTCTTATTTGTAGATTCAATGAAATCATTCCCTTGCAGGTAAATGTTTGAGGATGTCTTGAGGTAGATTCCATGTTAATGCTTAGTGAATTGAGATATTGTAGTCCTTGTGAATGGCTTGGCATTATTAGTTATGATAGTTTAGGGAGTGTTGATCTTCACACACGCACCCCATTTAAATAGAATGAGGACCCATCCTTTTTTCATACTTTTCTCCTTTGTGCTTTCATATGATTTTGATTTGATTTGAATGTATTTACTTATGCTTTTTTTTACTATCTAGTCGAAGCATTAGGGTTTGTAATTTTAGCATGATATAGAATCACCCCCCAAACCCTAAAATTTCTCTTTGTTTAGTTTTTCTTATTTCCTTGTTGGGTTAGCGGGTTTGTTGTTTTAGTACGATAGTAGAATCATCCCTAAAAATCTAGTGTTTTCCCTTTGTGCATTTGTATGGTTGATTATTGGTCTATCAGGGTTTGTGATGCAGGAGCATCTAGTGGTGTAAGGGTAATCTTTCATCACCCAAAAAATGATGATTTGTTACATGTTCTTTTCAAATTTTGTGTTTTTAGATACCCATTTGCTTGAATAATGATTCAGAACCTTTAAATTTCCCAATAGGGCTAAGAATACTAGAACTTACTATTTTTAGTAACCCTATATCAGAGAAGAAGTTAAGTCCAAAAGTTTTCCCAACGCTTTGGAATAGTCAAATAAGCATTCTTGGTAAATTTTAGCTCATATCATGTTTGGATTTCAAGATATTAAAGTTTCAATTTTGTGAGGTCCCCGAAAAAAGTTTCAAAATCAGATTTTAGGCACTTAAACATCCCATAACTCCCTGAAAAGTTTATATCATTCTATTTATGATTTTCCAACATCGTATTTTACATCATGAGCTTTCCAATGCCTCAAATGGTTTATTAATCGGACATTCGAATCAAAAGTTATGGTTCCCAGAAGTTGTGCTACCAAATTTTAAAATTTGAAACTTCTTTCGTGGGCAGGAAAAATGGCAGTGAGGTTCATTTTGGCGCCCAAATGGGAGTTACACATTTCAAAGCAATCTGACATAGGGGAAATTATGCTAACTAGTTCTGGCATGTATTTAAAGCCTATTTTGGGATAGTTCCGGAGGCAGTGGTCAGAGGAAGGGATTGGCAAGTCCTGTTCATGTGAATTAGGAGGTCAGATAGATATCAGAAAGCTCTATAAGTCAAATATTTCTATTGTAAGACAATCCATATTGCTGTAATAAGTGGGCATATGACCATGGATATTGTATTTCAGATTTGTAGCCCTTTACAGACAAGTTTAATGAAGATATTTTGAATCAATTTGCAGATTGTTTAACTAATCTTTCTTGAGATCTTGTTCTTGTCTATTTGAAATCTATAAATTATTGTTGTATGTGTTTTGGGTGGAGTCCACCCTCATCAAGTTGTATCAAAGCAAGGGTTCTTGAGTGTGTAGATAGATCACTGACCGTGAGGCAGTTTGTACCAGGGCCTAAGGTTGTGGGTTTGTTGTAGAGATCAAAATGCCTCCATGAAGAAACTCTAGTGGGAGAAATGCTTTGATAGAAGAAGGTTTTAAAGCCCTACAAAGGTAGATCAATGCATTGGAAGAGAAGCTATGAAGAGGTTTTGAGCCAAGAATAAGAGAAGAAAGTGAAGATGAAGCTAAAGAAGAAGAGTTCTCTGAGGAAGAACATGATGGTGTAGGAGATCCTATAGAAGTTAGGTTGTTGAAGGCCATTTCAAAGATTGGACAGAGGCCTAGGATCAAAGTTTCTACCTATTCTAGAGATCTGAATCTAAAAGAGGTAACTGATTGGATCAATGATATGGAATAATATTTTGAGTATGAAGATGTGGAGGATCCAGAATGGGTCAAGTTTGCAAAAATGAAGTTGAAGGGCCATGCTAGTATTCAGTGGAAGGAGGTCCAGTTGGAGAGAAATAGAAGAGGAAAAGGAAAGATTACCAGATGAGATCGGATGGTGGACAAACTAAAGACGTAGTTCATTCTTGTGGACTATGAGTTGGATTTGTTGAAGAAGCTGCAAGGATTAAAGCAAGGTAACAAGTTTGTTAAGGGGTATATAGAAGAGTTTTATAAGATTACTATCAGGACAAACCATGCAGAGGCTACCAAGGAGAAGGTAGCTTGTTACATTAATGGGTTAAGGCCAATTATTCAAGAGTAGCTGAGATTGGTCAAACCATATGTGTTTTAGACATATAGTATGTCTTTGGCATTCTATATGGTACTCATGTTTTCCATGTGTCTTCTGTGTGTTTTCCCCCATGTGTAGTTTCAACAGTGTGGTGAAATGCCCCTCCTATGCTTTGGGTTTTGTATGGCATGCTTGTTCTCAAGTGTAGTCTCAAGGCTGTGGAAAAATTCCCCTCCTACAATTTAAGATTTGTATGGTGTGTCTTCTCCCTCATATGTAGTCTCAAGGGTGTGACAAAATGCCCCTCCTACATTTTGGGGTTGTG
Organism: Cunninghamia lanceolata; assembly: GCA_027924645.1. Taxonomy (NCBI): domain Eukaryota; kingdom Viridiplantae; phylum Streptophyta; class Pinopsida; order Cupressales; family Cupressaceae; genus Cunninghamia; species Cunninghamia lanceolata. Next base: position 3,312,541 of record BSBN01001126.1, read on the forward strand.
TGTTGCATTTTTACTTTCCATGTATTTGCATTCATATATATATGAAAATGAAAAAAGAAATATATCATTGTATTCATCATGTTTTATGTGTCTTCAATACTATCTTCTCCATTTCTTGCATTCCTATTACTATCTTGTCCATGTTTTGCATGCTTGTTACTATCTTCACTATGTTTGGTGTGTCTACGATGTGCTTTCTCTAATGTATACCTGAGACTGAGGGCTAGAAATAGTTCCTCAATGTTACAATGTTTTGACCATACTTTAATGCATGTATGGGTGGTAAGATCATACATACATTAAAGTGGGGGCTAAATGTTGTGTCGTAAAATGTCCCCCTAGGACTTTTACCTCCTAAATTTAGCTCCCAGGCCCTTGTTTTTCATCATGCATGTTAGAATTAACTCCCAAGACAAAATGGCCTGAAACCCATTTTAAATGGGGCTTGAAGGACATTGTTGAACCTTACCCCTACCCCAAAATAGGTCCTAGGGCAAGGGTACTTGTACCCTTGTCTTGCCCTATTTTGGTGGGGTCCCAAATTTGAATGTCAATTTTGTGACTGTTAAAAAGTTTCCTTACTGACATCTTAAGTTTTAATTACAAAATTTGTAGTGAGAATGCATTTATAAGCATATTTAGGACTTCATTTATAAAATTGATGGATAATGTGAACTTGTGATCTTATGCTAAGGATAGTCAAGGCTTTCATTGTGCTACAAAGAAAACTTGTGTTGTTATTATGTTTGTTATATAGATTTGGCTTCATCAATCCATCTCCTCATGGCATGAAAGAGTTTTCATCTTTGTCAGAGCTACACATTCGAGGTGATATCTATTTGTTTTTTAATCAATCGCTTATCAATTTGTTTTTGCCTCTATCCTACAAGGATACACACTCTTTTATCAAATAATGGTTATGGAAGGCTTGAATGCCCTTCTGGGGCTTGATTGAGGCAAACTCCTAAACACCACAACCCCCAACCCCTCTTCTTATGATTACAAGTGATAGGTATCAAATCGCAAAGAGTGGATTTGCAGAGGAGTGTTACAGAGCATAAGGATTCTAGGTCTGATGGAAAGAAGTGGAAAAAAGCATAGTCGGGGCTTGGGTGCTAGTCCCTTTGCCCTCTGGGTTTGCAGAGGTAGAAATCTCTAGAACAAGGATCATCAGTAGCAAAAGGAGTCCAGAAACCCCTAAAGAAAATATTGAACCAGGCTTGGGTGCGAGTCCCTTTACCCCTAACATTTCAAGATCCTAAACTTTGAAATCTAGTGTATATTTAATCTTCATTTACCATCTTTGTGTGTAAGCATTTGTCAAAATTCGTCTGTTGGTTTACAATTTTGCATAATTAGGCTTTTGAGCATAATTGGGCATTAAATTAACATATTAATCATCAATTTCCAAATTAACCTATCATTACAAGTGACAACCAACCTATAGGTGAATCCTCTTGCCAAAGTTGTGATTCAACTCGGTTAACTGTCCTTAAATGTGTGTAGTGAAAGGAGGATCTAGGCATATCATTCATTAAAACCCTCATCCTCCTTTTCATACATAACAAGGGGAATGAATAAAATAACAAAAAAAGAATGAAGAACAAGTGAAATCATGAGAAAGAAAGAAAAAGAAAAAAAAAACAAAAGACAACAAACCCTACCAACTTGGAAGAATGAAGATTGGCAAAAAACAAAGTAGTAGAAGAGGTTCTGTGACATCTCACAAACCTGGTCAAAGAATTTTTCACTAAATTGTCAATTATCTTAGCAAGTCAATTTGTTTAGATTGTGGGGAAATATTTGGGCGCAAATTGCATGTAAAAATGTGAAATTTCAAATGCAATGTGTGAGAAAATTGATTAAATACATCAGTATTAAATTCAAAGCATGCATGATAAATGTTGATGACACGGTGGGAGCAAAACTCCAGAAAGAACTCAGAGTTTGGAACTAGGTCCTGAGAATCCAAAATTCCCCAGAATTTTAAATGTCTGGAAACATAACAAAATAATGAAACAAGTGGGAATGAAGGTCAGGTTGGGAACAAGGGATGGACCTAGGATCCTAGGATTTTGAGAAACCCTGGCATCAATAGAAGAAATCCTAGAATTGAAGGCAAAAAAGGCCAAAACTAAAACCTAAGGAAAAAACATAAGACCCAAAAGGGATCAAAATACAAAACCCCTAAGCTGTTGGGATAAGTTGCCATTAACTTGCAATCCTAACCAATTCGTGTGTCTCCAAAGTTCTTGGAATGTGTTCCCCAACACATTAAGACTTTGAGAGTTTAATTATTTATTTATTACAACACTAACTTTTTCATATATGTTCTAAATGGATAATATCAAACTTGGGCACCCATTTTGAGATGGGAGCCATGTAAACCTTGTTGACTTCTCCTAAGTCTTAAGATAGAGCTTGATAACTCCTAGTTAGTGGGAGTTTGACTTGGGTCCTATTTTTAGACTTGGAGTTGTGCTTTTTTATTTACATGAGTGGATATTATTGAGACACCTTGCATGGATATAATGTTGGAGTTAACTATAGTATTAGAAATGCATGAAGTGGATATTGCTTGCATGTGGTCAGAATAGTTTGCATGGACTTACATGTTTTTGCATGTAGCTTGCATGCACTTGCATGTTGTTGCATGTCACTCCTATGGACTTGAATGACCTTGCATGTTATTGCATGTCACTTTCATATTGTTGCATGTCATTCCTATGGACTTGTATGACCTCACATGTTCTTGCATGTCAGTTATATGACCTTGCATGTAGTTGCATGCCATTTTTGTGAGATTACTTGCAGGTTGGTACATCTCAGGGATTCATGAAATGGGTATTAGTTGCATGTTGTTGAAAATGTTTGCATGTGAGTTTTAAGATATTACTTGCAAGACACTCCAACTCTTGAAAGTTGCAGGATGGTACTTCTCAGAATTTCAGGTAATGGGTATCAGTTGCATGTTGGATCTGGTGTTTGCATGTCACTTGCATGTCCAGAACAAGATATTTCAGAATAACCTTGGGGACATCAATCTTGCATGTTGTTTACATGACTTTGATGTGTATTTGATCACTTCAGTTAACAAAAACTCATTGGGCAAGTATGGATGCCCAAATAGAGGAGTTTCCAATGTTGCTTTTACTTGGTGATAAATTTGATGATGGGAAAGCTATTTTTAGCCAACTTGGGTGCCCACATCTTGGAGGATCAGTTAACTCAGTGTTTGGACTATGTTTGAGTTCAGTCTTCTCAATTTAAGTGAGCTTGATTTTTGCATGAGCTTTGGAAGCTATGTTATCAAATGTAATTGATTATATTTTGAGTTTCAAGTTCTTGTTAAGAAGTGCTTCAATTAAAAGAGGGTTCTTGAATTAAAAGGAATTTATTTTATTTAATTAAGAACCCCATACATTTTCCAAGGAGTTGATTTGAGGAAAAAGACCTAGAGGAAAAAGCAAGAAGTTTTTGAAGTGCATCAAGGACTTAGAGAAATTTCAAGTATTAAATGTAATCATTTCAAAGAAGATTTAATACAAGCAGGAAATATCTTTGGGTGTGGAGTTTTTTCTTGAAAGGGTTTCTCCACATAAATAATGTACAAGTTCTTCTCTTCTCTTCTCTTCTCTTCTCTTCTATATTGAATTGAATGTGCAAATCAATTGTTGAGTAAATTGTTACAAGTTAATCTTTATTTCAGCTTTGTTACACAAAATTTTAAAATTCATAGCAATAGTTCTACCTTCATTTTTCAACATTTAGTATCAGATCTAATGGTTGTGGAGAGTGAGGGACGCCTTTCTCTCAAAGTTTTGAAGGTTTTTTGGCTGCAGTGGGAGCTTTGTTTTTGTAGGTTTTGCAGATCTATGAAGAAGATTGTATACAATGGGTTCTACCTCTCACATGGATGTTGAGAAATTCAATGGATCAGGCTATGAGATGTGGAAATTAAAAATGGAAGATCTCTTGGAAGAAAGAGAACAATGGGTTGCTGTTGAAAATGAAAAGAATCCCTCTACAACTATGAAAGATGAAGATTGGTTAAAACTTGATAAAAAAGCACAAGGAACCATAAGGTTGTGCCTTGCATATGCTGTCCTCTTAAATGTTTCTACTAAAGCTACTACATACAAGCTATGGAAGGGGATAGGTGATATTTATCAAACCAAAAGTTTAACTAACAAGTTATATCTCAAAAGATAGTTGTATTCATTGAAAATGAAGAATGGAGGTTTTGTTGCAAACCATTTGAATGAATTTATTTTGATCATAAGTCAACTTGCATCTGTAGATATTAAGTTAGAAGAAGAGGATAAATGTATCTTATTATTATGTTCTTTACCAGAATCTTGGGAAAATCTAATTGTTTCTATTAGTGGTGGTGGTACAGATCCAAAGATGGATAGTCTCATTGCTACACTTCTTTCAGAAGAAATGAGAAGAAAATCCAAAAATGGTGGATCCCAAGATGCTTTGAATGTAAGGGGTAGGACAAAGGAAAAGACACCCAACTGGGATAAGAAGAAGGGTAAGTCTAAAGGTCGTTCTAAAACCCCATCTGGTAAGAGCAAGGTAAAATATTGGAACTATGGCAAATGGGGACATGTGAAGAAAGATTGTAAGAGCAAGAAAAAGAGCTCAAATTCTTCCACTAAAAAATCCTTGGAGGATGGTGACAATGATGCATTAATTATTTCAGCTAACACAGTAAGTAATGATGCTTGGCTTATTGATTCAGGTTGCTCTTTCCATATGACTCCAAACAAGGAGTGGTTCACAAAATATTCAGAATATGATGGAGGGGAAGTTTTCCTTGGTGACAATAGTACAAAATAGATAATTGGCAAGGGAAAGGTAAAGTTGTTTTTCAGTGATGGAAGGGCTAAAACCCTTCATGATGTTTTTCATATTCTAGGACTAGCAAGAAACTTACTTTTTGTATCAAAGTTAAATGATTCTAGAATGAATGTGACATTTGATAAGTTTGGTTACAGGTTGGTAAGAGGGAATTGGGTGGTTCCTAAAGGATCTTCGATGGGAAACTTGTTTAGATTAAATGCATCTACTTTGAATAATTTAGCCAATGTAATAGACACTGAAAACACTTGTATGTTGTGGCACCATAGATTGGGTCACATCAGTGAAAAAGGTCTTAGGACCATTATTAATAAAAAATTGGTTGACAGTATTTCAGATTATTCTGTTGGCAAAAATGATTTCTGTGAGCATTGTGTGTTTGGAAAACAAAGTAGATCTTCATTTCCTAGTGGAACAAATAATACAAAGAGTTTATTAGAGATTATACATTCAGATATTTTTGGACCTGTGGATGTTGAATCTTTTGCAAAATCTTGATATTATGTCATATTCATTGATGATGTATCAAGATACACTTGGATTTATTTTATGAATGCAAAATCTGAAGTTTTCACTAAGTTTAAAAAATTTAAGGCCTTAGTTGAGAAGAAAACAAATTGTAAAATAAAGGTGTTGAGATCAGATAATGGTGGTGAATATTGTTCAAAGGAATTTGATGAATTTTGTAAGCACGCAGGTATTGTGAGACAAAAAACAACACCTTATACACCTCAACAAAATGGGATAGTAGAAAGAATGAACCGAACCTTAATGGAAAGAGCTAGGAGCATGTTAAGCAGTGCTATGCTAGATCAGTGTTTCTAGGCTAAGGTTGTAAGTACTTCTTGTTATTTAATTAATAGATCTCCTTGCTCTATTCTTGAAGGTAAGATTCCTTATGAAATGTGGTTAAAAAGAAAACCTTCTGTTTCACATTTAAGGATATTTGGTTGTCAGGCTTTTGTTCATGTGCCTAAAGAGAAAAGAACTAAACTAGATCCAAAAGCTCAAAAATGCATCTTTGTAGGTTATGGTGAGAATGTAAAAGGTTACAAACTCTGGAACCCTCTAACCAAGAAAATGATTTTATCAAGAGATGTTATTTTTAGAGAGTTTAGAGCTTATGAAGGTGAGGAACAACCAATGCATTTTGAAACAATTACAAGTAAGCAAGAAGATGCACATGTTGAAGAACAACTAGATGGGTTTAGGAATGGAGAAGAAGAGAGTTCAAAAATTTTAGACAATGATGTTCAAGATGAGCATATAGAGGAACATATAGAGCCTCTTACTCCTACTATATGAAAATCCACAAGGCAACAGAATCCAATTGACAGGTATAGCCCTCCTGATTTTCATTGTATACTTGCTTTATTGTGTACTAATGATGAACCTAGATCTTTCGGGGAGGCTCTTTCTTCAGAAGAAAGTGAGTCTTGGTTGCAAGCTATGGATGAATAAATGAATTCTTTGGACACTTGTGACACTTGGGATCTTGTGCATTTGCCCAAAGGAAGAAAGTCCATTGGTTGTAAGTGGATTTATAAAAAGAAAATTGGTGCAGATGGTAATCTAGAAAGGTACAAGGCTAGATTGGTAGCCAAGGGCTACTCCCAAAGAGAGGGTGTTGATTTTAATGAAATTTTATCTCTAGTTGCTAAATTAACTTCTATTAGATTCCTTTTATCTATTGCTGCAAATTTTGATTATGAGATAGAGTAAATGGATGTTAAAACTGCTTTCTTGCATGGGGATCTTGAAGAGGAAATTTATATGAGGCAACCTGATGGTTTTGTTGTTAAAGGGAAGGAAGACTTGGTTTGTAAATTGAAAAGATCTTTGTATGGTTTGAAACAATCACCTAGAATGTGGTATCAGAAGTTTGATTCTTTTGCATTAAAAGTTGGTTTTGTTAGAAGTGAAGAAGATCATTGTGTTTATCTTAAGATTATTGATGATTAGATTATAATAATTGTCTTGTATGTTGATGACATTTTGTTTATTGGGAACAGAAAGGAAATGATTAAAGAGCTTAAAACTCAGCTTTGTAAATCTTTTGATATGAAGGACTTAGGGGCTGCAAAATACATTCTTAGAATGGAGATCAACAGGGATCATGTTCACAGAAAACTATGGTTAAGTCAGAGTAAGTATGTTGATACAATTTTGCAAAGATTTAATATGCATGATTGTAAAGCAGTTAGCATTCCTCTTCATGTTGGTACTAAGTTGAAATTAGACATGTTTCCTACCACTGATGATGCTTTAGAAGAGATGTCTAATGTTCCTTATGCTAGTGTTGTTGGTAGTTTAATGTATGGAATGGTTTGCACTAGACTAGATATTACACAAGCAATGGGAGTTTGGGCAGGTTTATGTCTAACCCTAGTAAAGAACATTGGAATCATGTTAAGAGGGTGTTTAGATATTTATGAGGAACTTCTGATTATTTTTTTGTTTATCATGGTATTGATATTGTTGACAGATCATTGGACATATAGGGTTTTGTTGATTCTAATTGGGCAGGTGACTTGGATAGTTGAAGGTCCACAAGTGGCTATGTATTTACTTTGTTTGGAGCTACGGTAAGTTGAATGAGTAAGAGGCAACCCATGGTTTCTTTATCTACTATAGAAGTAGAGTATATGGCTGCTACACATGCCTCCAAAGAGGCAGTTTGGTTAAAGAGACTTGGGAAAGGTATTAGTTTTGATGGTAAGATAGTAAGACTTAATTGTGACAGTCAGAGTGCTATTTGTTTAGCCAAAAATCCTATGTATCATGCTCATACTAAGCATGTTGATATTTAGTATCACTTTGTGCAAGAAATGGTTGAGAATGGTAAGGTTTTGATTGAAAAGGTTGACACTTTGGTTAATGCTGCAGATTATCTTACAAAGCTAGTTACTACAAATAAGTTCTCTTGGTGCAGTGTTGATCATGATGTTAGTCATAAGCAAACATAGAATAAAAGTTACACAACAACCTTTACTTATCTTGAAAGATACAATGAATTCAAAGAATTCATGATCCCAAGTCTCTGTGGATTAGTTCATAATTTATTGACATTACTTAGTGGTTGATGTGTGTTGTTGTTTTCCATTCAGGGGCCTTATGTTTGTTTATCAGTATATTCTATTTCCCGTAAAGATGCTACACAGAAAGGTCACTCTAAATAGTATATTTCTTCAAATAATGTGTCTACACTTGGATCTTTGCATGATATTTATCAATTGAACATGCTTTAACTTCAAATATGCTATGAATTTTTAGTTATCTATGAGATGTCTACATATTTCATGCTACTTGCTTCTAATTATCTATTATTTGCAATTGTGATGGTGAATTTATGAAATTAAAAGAAAATGAAAAGAATACTTCAAATTATGATGAATCTTCAGCTACTGAATCACATACACACTTGATACTGTCATTAGGAGAAGAAATCAAACCATATTTTCACCAGGATGTTCCACAGCTAGATACAGATGATGCAAACTTCAAAGGATAACGAATGAAGACAATACATGCAGACTGATGAGCACTCCAAGGGACATAGTAAATCAAAGCATGTATCAAGAATTCAAACATAGACTACTCAAGATTTATGATGATTTGTAATCAAAATGGTCTTCTCTTTCATTAAGTATGCAAAAACATGTATGTTTACAATAACTTTGAAATAAGCCCTGATGTTTTAGCAATCAAATTTCATTTAAGCTTCTAAATGTTCAAAATAAGGCATCCCTACATGGAAAACAACAACACACATCAACCACTAAGTAACGTCAGTAGATTATGAACTAATCCACGGAGACTTGGGATCATGAATTCTTTGAATTCATCGTATCTTTCAAGATGAGTAAAGGTTGTTGTGTAAATTTTATTCTATGTTTGCTTATGACTAACATCATGATCAACATAAATTGGCGCTAGAAGGAGGACAGAATGGGAAAAGACACCATTACTTCAGTCATCATTCATTTTATGCAGGTTCCTCACTCCTAATGCAACATAAATTAGCACTAGAAGGAGGGTAACCATCAGTTTGTTTTGTCTGATTTATAGTAAGGTAACATTCATGATCCTCTGTATTTCTAGTTGCATGCAGAGATTTGTTGTTTTAAGCTTGAGCATACTAATCCTTTGTGAAGATTTCAAAATTAATCATAAATATTGCAAGCTTTGTGGCTGATCATAATGAATTTGCAAAGATAAGCTCTATTTTAGGTAAATTTGTCAAAGCTTTTAGGCAATTTGCTTTAGAAACCTGATATCTAGTTGCAAGTGTCACTGAGTCTCAATATCACCTTATATTTGCATTGTTCATGTAAATATTCCATAAATATCCAGTCAGTTACCATTTCTAACCATAAATATAACCTTTGCTGGTAAGTCCGAACCAATCTTTGCAGTTAACCAGCTAATTTTCCTTAAATTTAAGAAATCCTAGCTTTTAGGCCAAATACTAGTTCCCAATCCACTTGAATCTTTAAAGAATTACCTATTAGAGGATTTAGACCTAGAACTGTAGACATTCATCACACTCCCAGTTCTAGTGCATTAGGAACTTCACTAGAGCGTCCTCCTGTAACTCCTATTGGCTTACAAACACCTATAGAATCACCTGTTACACCTCAGGTCCAACCTCAACCTGTCATACCTCAGGCTCAACCTCCACTAGTTGCAATGTCTTTCTTTGCAGTAGAATCACCTTTGACTTTTAACGCATATCATGCTTTGCCAAAGAATCCTGACAAAATTTGTCCAAAGTTTCATCCATATTAGGATGTTGATGATCATATCAAAACTTTCAGGGAAGCTTGTTGTAGGGCTAGAATTGAGCATCAAGACGTTGTATGCAGGTTATTCCCATTTTCCTTAGGGGAAGAGGCTTATAACTGGTATATTAGTCTTGGTCAGGGTTCAGTCAGATCACGGGCTATCCTAGAGAAAGCTTTCACTGATAGGTTCAAAATCCCAATTGATTCTTCAATGAACTATCATTTATTTGCCACAATCAAACGATTTGAAGGAGAACCTATTGCTAACTTCAACGCTAGGTTCCAGAAGATGCTAAGTTAGTTGCACCTTATGTTGTAGCAGATGAAGCTGCTAGGAGCATATATTATTCAGCCTTGGATCCTTTAACTTCCATGTTCATCAGAAAAGCACATTCGAATGTAACAACTTTGACACAAGCTTTCCAAGAAGCTATCAAAGTCAGCCAGCAGCTAGTTCCTACTCCTACACCAAACATTACTTTTCCCACACTTCCTGGCTATCCAACATATCCTTCCTAGCAATAGCCTAATGGAGCCATGATGCCTCTAGCTATCATGCCAAGTCCTTTGCAGATACCTCCACTGAGTATCATGCCACCTCCAAATGGAAATGGCCAGATGCTACAGTATCTAGGACAAACTCAGGCACCTTAGGTTGTAGATCAGTCTAACAGCAATGGATCTTCCTTTTTCAAGCCTCTAACATAGAACGTAGTGGCCAAGGTTCAGGAAGAGAAAGAAGAGATTAAGGAAATATCAGCTCAATTAAGGAAAATTACTACTGAGATAACTCATCTGAGGAGTCAAAACTTCTACTCTCAACCTAATTAGAATAGAGGATATGCTAATGACAGACTGAATTATCCTGATAGGGGGTACAACAACAATAATTAGAACAATAATAATTACAACAACAATGGCAATAATAATCCTCCCAGACAGCTTAGATTATGGAACACTAGGCCAAATAATGGTTCTTTGCCATCACCCCTAGACAATCTACCTCCTGGTGAACCAAAATAGACCACTAGGGTTAACCTTGCAGAAGTAGACCTTACTAATTGATGCAGGATACACAACACCAATGCTCATGCAGAGCTTGACTGTCTTCAGTTCAAGATTGCTGCTAGTATTTTTTAGACTAAAATGTCCAATACTTTAGGAAATCCACCTCATGTAGAAGGAAATGAACTTGTCCCTTGTGGATATGACTCTACCTTAGTGCTAGAAATTTACACTCATCATCCTCATCAGCAGACAATGCCTACTCACCAAGATTACACTCTGGCATGTGAGGAATCAACCATGGCTTTTGAGTCAAATTATGTCTTCCCCTTTGAGGATGAAAATGAGCCCTTAAATGAACATGAGGAGGTACATGCTTATCAACAACAATATTAGGGTAAGCATAATTACAACCTGAGAAATAATTCCAACAAGCCTACTGGTCCTTTGACCTCTTCCTTGCCTCTAAACAATTTCAACACACCTCTAGATCCCAAGGCAAGTAATAACCCTGGATTTCCTAAGGTCAATGCTCAATATTTAGCATCACCAAACACAACACCAAAGGCTGCTAGTCTGCCACATGAATATGATAAGTTGGTCACTTATCTAGTAGATGAAATGAAAAAGATAAAAATTAGCCTGTCACTGTCAGAGTTGCTCAAAACTCCTGCCATCAAGAAAGCATTTATGAAATCACTAGATGATCCTGCTCCTAAAGAGGATAGTCATACCTCAGGTCAATTTGGTAGCAAGGATCATGCTGCTAGGGATCCTAATGTCAAACACAAAGTCCCAGCTACTGTTCAAGCTACAGAGACCTCCCACATGACCTTGTATAGGGACAAGAGTGAATCACCTCCTTTCCTCCTTACAATAAGGATGTTTAGTAAAAATTTGCACAACTGTTTAGTAGATTCAGGAGCATCTACCAATGTGATGCCCCTGTCCATATGCAATGCTTTAGGGTTGCATCCTACTAAATCCTTAAAGAAAGTGACTTAATTAGATAAAACAGAGGTGAGTGTGGTAGGAGAACTAACTCACATTCACATGCAGCTAGCATCTGATCCCATAATCCAATATTATATTGACATTCAGGTAGTTAATATACCTGATACCTATGGGATGTTACTCAGCAGAGACTAATCAAAAACCCTTAATGGATACATGTCAACTGATTTCAGTCATATGTGGTTACCTTGGAAGGGGATACCAAATCAAATAAGAATTGATATGGAGCCTTGCATGATGCACATGACCACTAAATATAATAAGACCAATGAGATCATGTATGTGGATGTAGGACCCAGAGTTTACTCCATCAGGCCATAGACTATCAGGATAGAAGAAATCCTGATGTATGATGTTCATCATCATCATCATGACCCTCAAGAGGATAAAATAGTTGTACAATCTGATCGTAACCCTAAGAATGAAAATGAGGTAGACCATTACAAGAATTTTGAGATGCACTTGTCCAGAGAGGTAAAATGATTTCAGTTGTTAGAAATACCTATTCATGATCTTCTAATTGATGGATGGTGCAGGTTGCATAGTGAGGCACATTCTAAAAAAGCCTATGATGCCTACATAGACATGCTAGAGCTGGAACAAGCATGCAGTGATGCATCAGCACCATCATCATCCTCAGAGGTAAGTCCCTCAGACAGTGATAATGATAGTGACACTGATTGTTGTTTATTTCCTGCAGGAACTAAAGAAGACACATGCCATGATGGATGTCATATTCAAGTGACAGAGGAGATACTGGTATGTGACTAGAATAATGTTATAAGAAACAAGAAAATCACCCCAGGGAGTGATTGTTTTGTAGAACCAGATTATGAGTTATCTGATGAAGATAGAGGTAGCAATCTGTCTAAATTTGAAGAGTTTTTAGCAAAAGAGATTCAAATGATGACACAATAGTTAAGATCTCCATAGGAGGCCTTGATTGAAAGTTGGTGTAGATTACATGAGGCACCTCATTCAGAGATTGCTTGCTCATTGTGTCAGCATATTTTGAAAAGACAAACATTACCTAGTCCAAAGGATTTACCTTTTGGTGATAAAAAGAAAGAAGAACCCTCAGCGTCACACAAGACAGAAAAGGTGAAGTCTAAGAAAGTTGAGATACCAAAGGTAAAATGGATATCAGGTGGTGTAGCTACCAGAGCTGCAAAGAAAAGAAAAGGCTCAAATAAGCCTTTGGCTGATAATAAGCTATGGATCCTTAGATTTGATGGATCCAAGTCAAAACAAGGAGCTGGAGTAGGGATAGATCTCATTGATCCATCTGGAAAATCCTACTTGGCAGCATATAGACTATAGTTCCCCTACACCAACAATGTAACCGAGTATGAGGCTCTAATTCATGGGATACTATTTACCCTTAAGAAGAAAGTGAAAATTTTGCATGTCTATGGAGACTCAGAATTAGTAAAGTGAAAATTCTGCATGTCTATGGAGACTTAGAATTAGTTGTGAGACAGGTTAGAGGAATTTACTCTTGCAATTACAAGAAACTATCCAATTATAGACATAGGGTATGGGACCTAATTGAAGACTTTGATGCATTCAATATCACCAACGTACCTAGAGAACAGAACCATAGGGTAGATGCTTTAGCCCAAGCTGCCAGTACTTTGGAGCCACTGTCTATTTCTGGAATGAAAATATTTTTAGTAGAATTGGTATCAGTACCTTTTGTGCCTGACAATGTAACCAACTTCCAAGTATATGATGATGATCAGCATATTCTGGACTTCATTTCCAATAGGGATATATTTGATGCACAGATCATAGATGAGAACAATATAGAAGATCATGTCTGGGAAGAAGAAGAAATCTTAGAGTTGCCCAGCAATAAGATTCCTGAGGGAATGATTGAGCTAGAAAGAGCATTTGATCTAGACAACATGCTGAAACAGAAGGATCTTCCAAAAGCTGATGGAGGACAATATTCATAGGTTAATATTGGACAAAATGATGAAAAGAAAAATGTCCTGATTGGGAAGGTTTGCACAGAAGAAGAGTTGGAAGGAATAACCCAAGCTCTCAAAGATTACATCCATGTCATTGCCTGGACTTATGATGAGCTGAAAACGTATGACACATCAGTCATCACTCACACCATACCCCTCAAGTCAAATGCCAAGCCTTTCAGACAAAAGCAAAGACTTGTCAATGCTTTATTGCAACCTATCATTTTTTGAGGAGGTTAAGAAACTATTAAATGCCAGGATCATATTTCTTGTGAGGCACTCCACCTAGGTAGCAAACCTGGTCCCAGTGAGGAAGAAAAATGGAGACATTAGACTATGTGTGGAATTCAGGAACTTAAACAGAGCATCTAAGAAGGATAATTATCCTTTACCTTCCTTGGATGAAGTCCTGCAAATTGTGAACAGTGCCAAAATGATGTCATTTCTGGATGGTTGCTCAGGCTATAACTAGGTGATGGTGGATAAAATTGACAGATTGAAAACTACATTCACCACCAAATGGGGGATATTCACCTACAGGCAGATGCCGTTTGGGTTAATCAATGCTGGAGTAACATTCCAGTGAGCAATGGACATAGCCTTCAGAGGCTTAATAGGAAAATGCATAGTCATATACATGGATGACTTAACATTGTTCTCTAAAGATAGAGGAAACCATGTAGAAGATCTCAGGAATGTACTTAAAAAATGTGAACAATATGGGATATCCTTGAACCCCAAGAAATGCATATATGGGGTAACAATAGGAAAATTAGTAGGCCACCTGATAACTGAAAATGGGATTATCATTGATCCTAACAGGGTGGAATCCATCATGAAAATATAGCTTCCAGGAAGCAAAAAGGAGCTCAAATCTTACTTTGGTAAGATTAATTTTGTTAGAAAATTCATCACTGGCTTAATATAAATTGTTAGACCTTTAAATGCCATGCTCAAGAAGGACGCTAAAATTGAGTGAACACCAGAAGCTAGAGCAGCTTTTGAAGACATTAAAAAAGCTATATCTGATGCTCCAGTTCTGATCAGTCCAGACTACACCAGGGACTTTTACATTTATTCATTTGCTTCAGAGCATACCTCTGCAGTAGTGCTAACACAAAGAAATGAAGAAAAGAAAGAAAAGCCCATAGCTTTCATGAGTTGCCCTTTCAAAGATGCTGAATTGAGATACATGGATGTTGAAAGGCAGGCACTTGCTCTGGTTCAAGCAATAAAGAAGTTTAGGCACTATATCCTGAGAAGTAAAGTGATTACTGTAGTACTTGATGCAGTAGTAAAGATGCTCTTAATGCAAAGTGAGCCAGGTGAGAAAATGGCTAAATGGATCACTGTCTTACAAGAATATGACATGGATATTAAACCCATGAAGCTAGTAAGAGGACAGGCACTAAGCCAGATGATATCAGCAATTGACCCCAATATCATGAGCCAGAAGTATGTTATTAATGCCAAGGACAATGGAGAATGGTACTTAGACATCAGGCACATCCTGATTACTGGAAGATGTCCTCCAAGACTGCAAGCCTCACAAAGAAGAGACCTAAAAATAAGGTCACAGAAGTATATGATGAAAGGGGGAGTCCTTTTCAAGAAAAATTATGAAGGGATATACCTAAGATGCCTAGAAAGGCCAAAAGTAGACAAGGTCCTATCAGAATTACATGATAAGTTTGGAACATGACATGGGTCATCCTTGGCCACTACTCACACTATCCTCAGAGTAGGATACTACTGGCTGACAATTTTCAAGGATACTACTGAACATATTAAATACTGTCATGTGTGTCAGGTTGCTGCTAACAAAGAGAGATATGCTGCTCAACCTTTGTAGCCAGTGATAGAGATGTACCCATTTGCTCAATGGGGCATGGACTTCATAGGACCAATTAATCCTCCATCATCTTCAGGCCACAGGTATGTCTTAACTATTACTAACTACTATACCAGGTGGACCGAAGCTATCAGTAGCTGATGTCATCAGATTTCTGGAAAGTAATATAGTCACCAGGTATGGAGTTCCCTATGCTCTGGTATGTGACAATGGGTCTACTTTTGCTTCAACAAGATTATCTAGCTGGGCTTTTGATTATGGGATCATATTGAAGTTCTCCTCAAACTATTATCCCCAAGGGAATGGATTAGCAGAATCCACAAATAAAAATTTACTAAACATCATAAAAAAGTTGATAGAAAAGAACCCTAGGGAGTGGAACACCCTTCTGAAATATGCCTTGTGGGTAGACAAAACTAGAAATAAGGCTGCATTAGGAAACTCACCTTTTCACTTAGTATATGGGGTGGATCCCATCCTCCCTGTTAACCTAAAGATTCCTACACTACAGTTTGCACAAGAGTACCTGGGCATAGACAATAACAAGAAGTCAGGTTGCTTCAATTGATGTATCTGGAAGAAAAAGAAGTCAGGCAATTGATCAATTTGCCAAACATCAAGCTGTTGTCAAACACTGGTTTGACAAAAGAGCCAAGGTTAAGGCCTCCAGGATCTCAGATTTAGTCCTGATGTGGGACAAAGCACATGAGAGGAAGGGAGATCATGGTAAGTTTGATAAACTCTGGATAGGTCCCTTCTAAATTTCTAAAATATTTCGAGACAACACTTACAGGCTTAAAAATTTGATAGGTGAGGATGTTCCATTACCAGTTAATGGACAATTCCTTAAACATTATTTCCAAGCCTAAGTCAGCTTCATGACAGTCATGTGTATCATAGTGTATGTTTGTATAGTTGTTTGTATAGTTTTGTTTTGGTTTTTGTTTTTGTTTGCTTGTTGAGTTTTGTTTTGGTTAGTCAAGATGATGTAGCTTATCACCCTAGAAAATAACTAAATTGTTAGGATTCAAGTAATGAGAACAAATTCATATATAAGTTATGACTCATTTTGAGAAGTACTTGTGATCAGGTCTGTGATATCTTTTCATCAGGGTGCCTTTTTTTGACCAAAGTGATTCTTTCACAATGACTCACCTAACAGCCTTGGGTTTGTTGAACACACAAGTATAGGTGTTAAGTGAAAAATCTAAAGGGACTCCCTTGCTACCAATACAATCTCCAACCTAAATCAGCAAGTGACCATACCTTGCACATTGAGCTTACGTGATGGCATCAAATTTATAGAATGTAAAATATTAAAAATTAGAAAAAGAAATAAAAATTAGGCCATCTAAGTAACTCTACCAAGGCTATAGACACTTGCTGGTAGTGGGGCTCTACTTAGGGGGATTGTATAGGTAACCTTGCCAGGACTATGGATGCCTGCTGGCAGCAAGGCTCTATTCAGGTTGGCTATGAGGGATGCTCCCAAACTATGTAGCTTAACATCAGTTACTCATGTTTTCAACTTACTTTCAAGATGAGGATAATTAATCATTTGCACACACCTGATCCTTTGTTAGCATTGTTGTCATGATGAAAACTTTATCATATAGAAAGATTATGATGCTTATACTTAGAAAGAATTAGAATAATATATATGAATGTGATCACCTCACTTGAATCATTAGAATTTTGTTGTTTTCTTTGGTGGCAATTTGTTGTGTGGTTACACAACATGCCCCATTTTGACTTGACAAAATAGGGACCCAACTTTTTGCTTGGCTTATTCTTAGTTTTTTCTGCTTTTCAGCAGTCTGGTAAAAGTAAGTCATGCAGGTGACCCTGCATAAGGGAGCTGGGTAAGTCATCATGATGAGGTTAGTTTGTCAAAGTTAATATTTCATGTCAATAACCTCATGGTTGGATAGAGTACAAAATTTTATGCAGGTTTGCCTTTTGGATCACCTTGATATTCCTTAGGGAACGAAAGTTATGACGAGTCAAAGTCCTGGTCAAACCTGATATTCCAAGGGGGGGTCATATTTCTTAACATCAATCATCTTATGTAAGATCACCCCAATCCAATTTTATCACCCGATAAACCTTTGGTCTAGAGCTCCAGACATCAATTTTACGTGATAGCAGTATTTACCCGTCAAACAGCTTCATATATTTTGCGGGGGTCATATTTCAAATATCACTTGATATTGCGAATATCACCTTGTCGCAAAATATCATGCCAGTGCCATTATGCTAATGACATCATCCAATCCTAATGAACAAAGAAAATCACCATGATGGTGACATCATCGTCCTTTTTACCTCGTGGAGGTATATTTCCAACGATCACCTTTTTCAATAATATGATGGTGATGTCATCTTGATATTTCGAAAGGGGGTCACTTTAGTTTTGAGCAGTCACATTTTAAACATCCCCTGATCTTCAAAACATAACCCGATATTCTCAACATCACCTGATTTAGTGACATCAGTTTTCCTACTCAAAGGCGGAGGGTCATATTACACAGAGGGGGTCATATTTTGAATATCACCCGATCTTCTAAAGATCGCCCTCCTCATCCTGCCCCATGACATTAAATTCACATAAATGCAGTAGGTGGACTCCCGCCAATTGCGAATACGATCCAAACACCTAGCAACATTCATAGATTCATGGCAGAAGATCAATGGTTCTGATTAATTTAACCCCGTTTTGCCCTAATTTGCCCTACGAATGAGGTTAAAAGTGAGTTTACAGGGTCATTTTGCATTTACCTTGTGAAGAAATGAGAATTTATAGAGCGCAGAACACTCAAACCCTTATACAAGCTACCAGTGGACGGATGAGATTTTCTAGCACAATAGATCAGGTGATCCTCAACATTTGCGACCCATTTCCTTAATTGTCCACCTAACATAGGAGAAAAACGTAATCAGGTAAGTAATTAGAAACTCTCCTGTTGTCATTTTCTGTAATATCCAGGTAGTAAGTTCTTTCTATGGTTTAGCTCTGTAAGTATGCATATCATGATGAAATAGAAATTAATGTAATATGCATGATACTGTAAATGTATAATGTTATATGTATACGTATGAATATTATGGTAAGACCAGTCGTGTTCATTGCAGGAATCCATGGCAGACATTAGGAGGAATAGGTCAGAGTCTAAATTTCTTAAGCCTATGTTTGCTTGACCTAAAGGAGTACAATTCAAGTATGGTGTCATCAGAGATACTCATAAGGGAAACACATATTTAAAAGCATGGTCGTCCAAGATGCATGATGATAAAGACAGTACCCTACTGGATGCCATATTTACATCAGGAATGTGGCATGTGGCTGGATTTCCTTATTCCATGGAAACTCCAGAATTGATAATAGAATGTGCTAGAAATTACAACCCTCAGACGAGGAAGGTGGAAAAACATGGAAGGGTTTATGTGGATCTGTCAATAAAAGGTATTATAGCTACATTCAATCTCCCGGTTGGAAAGAAGGTAGTCAGTATGGATCTGCATAAACTGGAGATTGAATATGAAAACAACAAAAAGACTGCAAGAAAGAGGATATATCAATGGAGATCTAAGAACAACACTTATACTACATCTTCCAAATTGCCAGTACATTTGTACAAATTTGATTTTGATGATGAATATCAGTATATGATTGTCTTGCTTAGCAGAGTGACAGGCTAGCCTACTGCTGGAAGTTTCAAGGACTAGATGTATGGAATCATCATGATGTGTCTTTATATAGATAATAAGCCATTATGGGCTAAGATCATCAGTGATGCTTTAGATGAACAAATGATGAACTTAGGAGGCCTAGAGTGTTCATTTTACATGACTTCATATGTTGTATATTCATGTGCTTACAAGGGTACATTTGATGCACTTACCACAGTTGGAAAGATTGGTGGCAGTATTATTGATCCCCATATATGGGACCATTATCCTCAGTTACAGAGAAAAGATTATCTCTTGAACTATAAATTGGTGAATGATGCATTCTCTATGCATCTGGTCAGAACAATGGAGGAGGATAGAACCAAAAGTCTGAGCATGGAAGCTTAGGAAGTTATATACAAGCATGGTGCATGGTTCATCTAGTTTGTCACATTTTCCTACATCAGGATAGAAGGTTTTGAAGGATAGCCATTAATGCTACCCAAGTACCCTACTGATGGGGTAGTCCTGATGGAGTTTCTGAGATAGATATCTACTATATTGGATGCATACAAAGAAAACAAGAAAATACCTCCAGTATTATTTCCAGTAACTATAGGGTGGTATATCTGCCCTGATTCTAAAAACATAAAGAAGGCCATAGCGGGTCTGAACTTGATGAACTTACAGTCGTTTCCATTGGCCAGATCATATGACCCCTATGGAAGAATGCAAAAGATCATAGGGAAGCCCATACATCAGAAGCACTTAGAGGATTTCTGGATTGACTGTGAGGATAAAGCGGAAGTCAGAAGAAGAAAATATCAAAGGCTCACCCTTAATCAGATTTAGACATTTGATTCCATGCCAGTGCCTGCACAATTGAAGAAAGATGATGGCAAGACCATATCTAATTAGTATGAAGATAATAAGGTGTATAATGACACCATTTTAGCTCCTGACCTAACACAACCTGAAGACATTTCATTAGATCAGTTTACAGGTGGGGTGCTGCAGTTGACCCAATCATGGGTAAATGAACAAATCAATACATTTAAGAAAAAATGTGTGGCCATCACAATAGATAACAAGAGGAAAAGGCAGGAGATTCCAAATGAACAATATGATGACTTTCTTGTTGAGAAGAGAAAATCTAATGGAGAAAGGCTACCACCTCAGAAACAAAGCAAAAGACTCCCTATAGAAAAGAAGACTGATAGTGAACCTAAGGGGGTGATAATTGAAAGAATTGATATACCAACTGAAGGTGCATCTACATCAGAATAGGCATCAGCCTCATCTGTACAGCCTTTGGTAGATGAACCAAGAGCAAAAAGAATCATAAGGCCAGTTGTGGAGGCTGCAAGAGTACAGTATGAAGGCCAAACCTCACAGCAGAATGTGGAAAAGGATATCATTCTTGAGGAGGAGCCAGTGAATAAAGAACCTGAAGGAGATGACCCCATGATGGTCACTAGAAAGAGGAAGGCACCCCTAGTGGCGTCAACACCTAAAAAAACAAAGAACATCTATGAGGGGTGAGATAAGACATGACCCTATAATATCAAGGGGAGCTGGTAGCGAAGTATTTAGGAAGGAATTGCAACATGATGTGCCACTTCCTACCATCATTCAATTTAAGATTGAGAAGGCTGAAGAGCAAGAAAAAGGAGCCACTAGAGCAGGCCAAGGTGGTCCTTTCTCACTGGAGGAAACTATGGACCTATCAGATGATGAGGTGGTACAGAATGTAGCTTCTCAGCAGATGGAGACCCTTTCTTATAACACTCACATGACCCCACATGGAACCCCATCAGCACAGATGGTGGTGTTAGAAGAGTTGAAGCAAACAGAGCAAGAAAAGGAAAGTAGCCCAAAGAGGGCAGCCCAAGAAATCGAGCTGGATAAGTTAGTTGATCAGGTAACTAGCCCTGCAGTGATAGATCTAACATACAGAGAGGATGCAAGTCCCAAACATCAAGCAGGTGCACCTCATAAAGTAGAAAATGTTGAGTAAGTCAAGAAAATAGAAGTGGAGAGCCACATTCTAGATATAGGCTAGCAACAACAAGAAATACCGGTTGAGCCCAAAATAGTAGAAGTCCAGCAAACGGGTGGAAATGATAAAGATACATCAGGTGATGATGCCCTCTGGACTCAAGAAACCTCAGGTGATAAAGAAACATCAGGTCATGATGA
Source organism: Cunninghamia lanceolata (assembly GCA_027924645.1). Classification (NCBI taxonomy): domain Eukaryota; kingdom Viridiplantae; phylum Streptophyta; class Pinopsida; order Cupressales; family Cupressaceae; genus Cunninghamia; species Cunninghamia lanceolata. The sequence continues at coordinate 3,333,903 of BSBN01001126.1, forward strand.
CCCTAAGACCCAAGAGGTAGATACATCAGGTGCGGAGCAGAATGTGATCTAGGATCAGGTAGATGCACCTAGTTCAAACACAATGATATCCACAGATACAAATATACCTCAGATGAGGAAATTCCCAAAGTGGATGAAACACAAAAGGAGGTAGTACAGGATTAGGTCTAAGACCAGCATGTAGATACACCACAAGATCCTCCCCTGCAAGAGGAAGTTCCTCAAGAAGAAGAAATATAACAGGATCCCCCTCATGATGAATATCATGAGGAAGAAATAAGTTAATCACCCTCTCCATCGAGAACCAAGACAAATGTTGGAGATCAGGGTGGACATGATGACAATGACAGACACCAAGGATCTGGAGATCAAGTGCCTCGATGGCTTGAGAAAGAAGTAGGTACGGAATCAGGTTTTGAGATTCAGGAATTTGATGTTTCAACATTGTTTTCAAAAACTATCATGAAGCCTAAGAGGAAAGCCAGATTAACATCTGCAATTAGGAGAGATCTTGCTATAGGCAGAAGGACCGCCCAGGTAGCACTTCCCATTGTTGAGAAAGAGAAAGGCAAAATCACCCTAGAAGAATTCTAGATCACCACAGTTGAGTTGGGGTTTGCCAATGAAGACCAAGAAGGTCAAGAAGGGAAGGATATAATTGATTCTTCAACCCAAAGGGTGAAGAAAGAAAAGGAGAAGAATAAGCAGCATAAAGAGCACATTGCTTAGCTGCACTCATACATAAAAGGGTTGATTAACCCTGACAATACATCATCAGATTAGGCAGTCCTATTGACTACAATCTATCAAGAGGAGGTCAATAAATTAGACCTTATGAAGCATGAGTCAGTGATCATGAGAAAATGGATGTTGTCAGCACTCACGGGAGCTGAAGAAGTAGTGAGTGCCTCTTTGTAGAGGTGGAATTCTTTGAGTATCTCAAGAAAGAAGGTTGATAAAGTACAGAATGAGGCCAGAAGAAGGTCATTCTAGTTAGAGAAAGTCTTGGGTGCTCTTAGTGAAATAAAGAGGATTAAGCCTTAGATCCTGATAAATCATCAGGTGCTCGATAATAACACTACCATGCTAGTAGATATTTGGTATAGAGACATTAGGTTTGAATGTGATATACTGAAGAAGTGCAGTAGTAAGTTAAGAGACATCAGTGTGAAACTGTATAGCATGATGTCCTATGAAGCAGAAATCCTAGAAGCCCTGGAGGGAAAAGTAGAGGGGAAAATTGAAAACCAAGATATAGACTTTGCCATAAAAGCTCTGCATGATAACTTCCAGCTGATGGCTGATGATCCTCTCAACCACCTGACGAAAGAAGCAATGAACAAGATCATGAGGATCAAAGTCAGGGTGGAGAACTATAATGAAACATTGAGCAACAGGAAGGGTAAATTGGAGACCCTCATAGATAAATTTTAAGCCCACAAGCATGCCATCAATAAAGCCAAAACTCAGGATGGCAAGGAAATTGGTATGATAGTAGAAGCATATGAAAATATCCAGACGATAATGCAAGTCCATATACAAGGCGATATTCATCAGGGTGATGACAACATAGGAAGTGATGATCATGATGATCATGATGAGGAAGAAGAAGAGCATGAAGATTAAATGAAGATGTGCTATAAGGGAAACATATACATCAAGTACTTAGAAGAAAATAAGTCACCTAAATGGTTGCCAGCTAGCAACTTGTGCCACGAGAGATAGTTGACCAAGTCAAAAGGAATATCCACCGTTGATCTTAAATTGATAAATCTTGACCGCATGTCATTTGTAACCGCTCCCTCACCTTATTCTATAAAAGGTACAGGGATGCCTTATTTTGAACATTCAGAAGCTTAATTGAAATTTGATTGCTGAAATATCAAGGCCTATTTCAAAGTTATTGTAAACATACATGTTTTTGCATACTTAATGAAAGAGAAGACCATTTTGATTACAAATCATCGTAAATCCTGAGTAGTCTATGTTTGAATTCTTGATACATGCTTTGATTTGCTACATCCCTTAGAGTGCTCATCAGTCTGCATGTATTGTCTTCATTCATTATCCTTTGAAGTTTGCATCATTTGTATCTAGCTGTGGAACATCCTAGTGAAAATATGGTTTGATTTCTTCTCCTAATGATAGTATCAAGTGTGTATGTGATTCAGTAGCTGAAGATTCATCATAATTTGAAGTATTCTTTTCATTTTCTTTTAATTTCATAAATTCACCATCACAATTGCAAATGATAGATAATTAGAAGCAAGTAGCATGAAATATGCAGACATCTCGTAGATAACTAAAAATTCATAGCATATTTGAAGTTAAAGCATGTTCAATTGATAAATATCATGCAAAGATCCAAAGTACAGACACATTATTTGAAACAATATACTGTGTAGAATGACCTTTCTGTGTAGCATATTTACAAGAAACAAATCTAATCAACAAACGTAAGGCCCCTGAATGGAAAACAACAACACACATCAACCACTGAGTAATGTCAGTAGATTATGAACTAATCCACAGAGACTTGGGATCATGAATTCTTTGAATTCATCGTATCTTTCAAGATGAGTAAAGGTTGTTGTGTAACTTTTATTCTATGTTTGCTTATGACTAACATCATGATCAACATGCAGGAAGGCCATTGGCCTTGATCACTATACTTGATTTAGAGTTTGAATTATTCATTTAGAGTTATTGCAATGTATAATGTCAAGTGGGAGAATGTTGGGATAAGTTGCCATTAACTTGCAATCCTAACCAATTCATGTGTCTCTAAAGTTCTTGGAATGTGTTCCCCAACACATTAAGACTTTGAGAGATTAATTATTTATTAATTAAAACACTTTGACTTTTTCATATATGTTCTAAATGGATAATATCAAACTTGGGCACCCACTTTGAGATGGGACCCATGTAAACCTTGTTGACTTCTCCTATGTCTTAAGATAGAGTTTGATAACTCCTAGTCAGTGGGAGTTTGACTTGGGTCCTATTTTTAGACTTGGAGTTGTGCTTTTTTGTGTACATGAGTGGATATTGTTGAGAAACCTTGCATGTATATAATGTTGGAGTTCACTATAGTATTAGAAATGCATGAAGTGGATATTGCTTGCATGTGGTCAGAATAGTTTGTATGGACTTGCATGTTTTTGCATGTAGCTTGCGTGCACTTGCATGTTGTTGCATGTTGATGCATGTTGTTCATATTGACTTGCATGTTGTTGCATGTCACTCTTATGGACTTGAATGACCTTGCATGTTGTTGCATGTCACTTGCATGTGCTTGCATGTTGTTGCATGTCATTCCTATGGACTTGTATGACCTTGCATGTTCTTGCATTTCAGTTATATGACCTTGCATGTAGTTGCATGTCATTTTTGTGAGATTACTTGTAGAACACTCCAAGTCCAGAAACTTGTAGGTTGGTACATCTCAGTGCTTCAGGAAATGGGTATCAGTTGCATGTTGTTGAAAATGCTTGCATGTTAGTTTTAAGATATTACTTGTAGGACACTCCAACTCCTTAAAGTTGCAGGATGGTACTTCTTAAAATTTTAGTTAATGGGTATTAGTTGCATGTTGGATCTGGTGTTTGCATGTCACTTGCATGTACAAAACAAGATATTTTAGAATAACCTTGGGGACATCAATCTTGCATGTTGTTTGCATGATTTTGATGTGTATTTGATCACTTCAGTTAACAGAAACTCATTGGGCAAGTATGGACACCCATATTGGGGAGTTTTCAATGTTACTTTTACTTGGTGATAAGTTTGATGATGGGAAAGCTATTTTTAGCCAACTTGGGCACCCACATCTTAGAGGAATAGTTAACTCAGTGTTTGGACTATGTTTGAGTTCAATCTTCTCAATTTAAGTGAGCTTGATTTTTGCATGAGCTTTGGAAGCTATGTTATCAAATGTAATTGATTATATTTTGAGTTTCAATTTCTTGTTAAGAAGTGCTTGAATTAAAAGAGGGTTCTTGAGTTAAAAAGAAGTTCTTGAATTAAAAGGAAGTGCTTTTATTTAATTAAGAACCCCACACATTTTCCAGGGAGTTGATTTAAGGAAAAAGACCTAGAGGAAAAAGCAAGAAGTTTTTGAAGTGCATCAAGGACTTAGAGAAATTTCAAGTATTAAATGTAATCCTTTCAAAGAAGATTTAATACAAGCAGGAAATATCTTTGGGTGTGGAGTTTTTTCCCGAAAGGGTTTCTCCATGTAAATATTGTACAAGTTCTTCTCTTCTATATTGAATTGAATGTGCAAATCAATTGTTGAGTAAATTGTTATAAGTTAATCTTTATTTCAGCTTTGCTACACAAAATTTTAAATTTCATAGCAGCAGTTCTACCTTCATTTTCAACATAAGGAAGAAAAAGAAAATAAAGAAGAGGTGAGAATAAAAGAAAGGGGGTCTCCAGATGCTTAAGAAAAAAGATGGGGCATGTATGCAAGGCATAACAAATGTAAACTTTGCTAAAAAAATGCTCTTGAGTATTTTGAAATATATAACCTGCTACTTGATCAAAATCTAGCATATGATTTCATAAAAAAAATGCAAACCCCAATAAAGAAATGATTAGTACAATGTCCTTAAAACAAAGATAAAATCTACAAGTCTATGCTATTGATTTATTCTCTTTCTAGAAGTGTCACTAAAATCCCAACACAACAAAGCCTTCCTCAAGTCACTTGCTTATAGCTATATTTTATGCATGATGCCCATAAATGGGTTTTCATAATAGTACTTGTCCAAGGTGCCATAAGAATGGTTTTCACCATAAGATGATTTTTCTCTTTACTTTTTTATTTTTCTTTTATCTTTTCTCTTTTATAATCATTTGTACTACTCTTGGATTGATCCAATTAGTACTGATAACATGGTCTCCATAAATTCCTCCAAATCTATTTCATTTACTATGATAAATGGAGATATCCTTAGACATGATCTACTACTAATGAACTATCTTGGATTGATTATTCTATTGGGATCCTAATGATGATAATGTTGATGATACATTTTTTGGGATCCAAGTGCTAATATATGGTATTTTCCATGATCCTTAGTAATAGTCAAGTTGGCCTTGTCCAAAGGTTTCATCTTAGTAAAGTGCCATTATAGTCCTTAGGGTAAAACTAGCTTGGAATACAAAGCTAATGAAAAGTATGAATATGGATGGGTGGATGTAGGACAATTTAGGTCTGATTTTAATAATTTTTAATATCACTGAACTTGATGGGGATGATGAAGTATTGGAATATGATAGATGATGGGTACTGACATCAATGGTTTATGTATCATGAGTAAAATAATCCTAAAAAGGATAATGGAGACCCATTTAATTTTGATACCTTGGATATGGTCTCATAATCAAAGATGACTATCAATCATGAATGTTTTATCTTCAGTCAATGAACTGATTTGTCTTTTTTTTAAAGATAACTTAAATTTCTTTGTTGATTTATTTTGGTTGGAAAACTCCTATATATTTAGGATTCTTATGATATGAGTCTTTGGGAATCAACTATTTCATCATTGATATGGCTCTATTTGCCAAGTGTGGGATGGTGAAATAGTCAAGTTGGACCTTTTGATGTCAATTTATGAATGAAAGGAATAATGTGATGGAAAATGGAGGGGAAATTTGGATAAGGGCATACAAATAACCTTACTTTGATGATCCTATTAGACATGGTTACCTCAAGAAATACCCATAGTTTTACCAAAATCTCCTACTGGTTTGAGAAAATTACCTCTAATATTTGAGACATTATCATTGTAAATCTAAGAGAGATTCTTAGATAATTTATTTGTGAATGTCTCATTGTCTTCATTGATCAAATATTGTTAATACAATCCTTGTACTTAAATGGGCTTGACCTTTTGATGGATGATTATGAATTATTCTAGCTAACCATTGTTTGGCCTCTAAGAAAAAAATTCTAGTTAACATGATACAGCTTGGCATCTTTTGGCTGGTGTGTGAGTTGTCATATGAACTAATTCAAATATTCAATAGTAATCTCCTCTTTGATGTATTCAATAATGAGGATTTGAGTAGTAATCAAAGATGTATATGACCTTATTCTAAAGCAACATAGCTTTTATATTTTGCTTGAGGAACAAATTGTTGAATTCAAATTTAGGCTAGCTTCTAAAAACATTAAGTTGTGATAAAAGATAGTTTGATTTCAACAAAATATTGCAAACTTGATGAAAATAAAACCTTCTATAAAAGCCTTTTGTTCCACAGTTTATAATGGATGAAAGTAAACTAGGGTCTCTAAACAAATCATTGACTATATACTAAAAATACTTAATAGCTAGATTCATTAAAGGCTACCTTTAGACATCACTTGCATACAAACTAGACCTTTTATTTCAACAAAAGTTATCACATCCCCAAAACAATAGGAAGGAAAGAACAAAGAAAGAAAGAAAGAAAGAAAACTAAACTAAAAGAAATAGAAATAGAAAAGAAATAGAGATAGGAAAGAAACAAGATAACAACAACTCTAATTTAACTATGATACATGATTTCAAACTCCCATCAAGGACAAAAATAATCTTTGAGATACTGTCCATTGGCAAGAAATGGAATAGGCTCTCCAGTCAAGGAATTGATCCTAAGAGTATTTTCTCTAAGAATTTCATAAATCTGATACAGACCGAGAAAAATCTTTTCAAACTTTTGATTGTCTCCTTTCTTTTTTTTGGCTTTATCGAAAAAAAGAACTAAATCAAATATTCTAAAGGCTTTCACCTTAGCTCTCTTATCAAACCAGCGTTTAACTACTATATGATGCTTGAAAAAATGTTGGAGGGTAGTGTCTCTCTTTTCTTCTAGACTAAGCAAATTCATTAGCCTAGCCTCTACTTTGTCCTCACTTTCAAGAAAGTCTCTCATGATTTTCAAAACTAGGATTTGCATGTTTACATAAAAAACTAGGTTCAACCCATTATCACATCCCATTTTATGGACAATTATAACATATTGTTATTTTACTATGTCACTAGTTTATGAAACAATACTATTGAAGGAAATGGATTGTTTATGTTTATCATGATTAGAATCAAAATATATTTTGTGATGTCATGCTCTGTAAACATGAGAATGCATTTTGTAATGTTAATATCAAGGTGATATTTGAATAATGATCTATTTATGATATTTTATTTTAAATGATTATTATGATTATTCATGTTTAAATAAACAAGTTCAGACTAACTACATTTTATCTACTATGATGTGAATGTAGGAGTACAATGTGCCCTCCTAAAGGTGAGCGAGAGTATCACTGGGGAGAGAATTGCATATCACGATTAGATTCTTATGGAACCATTATGTTATGAGAACTACACACACTCACATTGAATGCATTTTATGATTTAATCTTAATGATCGTAAAAGTTTTATCATCTAAGATGGATATGTACTTATGTGTTTCCATTGTGAGTGAAATGTTTTCATGGTTGCAAATCATAGCTTCACAGATATATTGTTTGATAAAAAATAGAAGATGGTTTTCTTTACTGTTGTTTAGTGAATTGATAGATTCTTGATTGCATTTGAATGGACTATTTATATTAAGTTTAAGATAGAAGTTGTCGATATAAAATTAGTATATTTTAAGAACTATTGATATTACTAATGATCCCATCACTATTAACATTGGAAGTTGTTAATAGAGATGTTATCATTATTATTATTATGTATATTATATGATAGTAACATCTATTATTATTATTGCATAATAATAAATGATATTATCATCTATGTTTTGTTGTTGATAATGTTAATATTATTAACATTGATAATAATCATGTTATCATTGTGATAATATAGAATTTCTTGTTCAATGTTAGTAAGCATGGCATATTATGGAGTTCAATCCATGTAGTGGAGTTGCATTTAAAGTTTTGCTAGTGGCAACTCATGCATTAGCGATGGCAACTTGAACCACTACTTAAGGTACATGGGAGTAAATGTTTTCATAACTCCAACTAGAGTGAAGGAGAGGAAATCTTTTGAACATGGGAGCTTGAGCTCCATATCTACTTTTTTGATGCCTATTTTGGTGATGATTTTAGGGGATAAGAGACATAATGGTTTTGTTTTTAAGGTCTTTCGCAAATCTTAAAGGGGGAAAATATTACTGAGCACACAAAGAACAAGGCCAAAGTGGGGTTTCAGATTTGGTGGATTTGGAACTTTGTATTTCTCATTCAGTTATATTTTCTCAAATGGTATGTTCCTATTTTGTCCATACAATTGAAAAATAATTCACATTATCATGAATACTATTGCTAGCATGAGCAAGCATAAGAAAAGAGATTTTATTTGTTAAAATGAGGAAGACCTGCATTTTACATTAGGTTATATGAAGATGGTGTTAGAACACTCTGATAGACTGTGAGGGGGGGTGAATCAGTGTATACCACAAATTAATCCAATTCAACTTTTATCTTGAAAACTTTCTATTGCCTTAAATAGATAAACATATAATGCAGCAATTCAAAACATAATTACACTAGATTTATGTGGAAAACCATAGAAGGGAAAAACCACGGTGAGAAATCTTCTTGGATCTACTATCCAAATCCATCCTCAAATAAAAATAGGATTACAATAGGTTTTATGGGCTACAACCTAAAGGAAGCTACAACTCCCTAATACATCATTTTATGGCTACAACCAAAGGAATCTACAACTATTCTAAAGTACCAAAACACTTACATCAAGAGGCTACAACCTCTATACAAGATACTTGAAAAAATCTGCTACTCAACCACCATCATAGCATCAACTCCCTTCACTCTGACATATATCTTCAACCCCTCTACTAAAAAAACTCTACTCCTTTCAATGCACTTCCATACATATAAATAATCATATCCACACTTGCACATATATACTCACACCCTGGCACACACTCACACTTTTCATACCAAACAAGATCTTTGATTTATATCCTCTGCAAGCTTTAATATATTTCTCCTTTAATGGCCAAGATGAAATGTGTAGCAAGAAACGTTCAACAACCACAACAAGTCAGCACCCAAAATCATGTAGAGATCTAATGCGGTTCAAACCAAGTGATAAACATGACCTATTTCATCTTAACACACCTCTCCATGCTGGCACACACTTCCAAGCACATGGCACAACCACAAAAGCACACCAAGTCAACCCAACAAACACTTAAACTCTTATGCATTAGCTCCATACCTAAAATGGTACCAGATAACCCAAATAACATCATGTGGTTCACTTCACATACATTATATGAATTGTAAAAACATTCTCATATACTCCTTTCTCAACTTCATGTTACTTCCTGCTAACACAAACAAATAGACACTAAACTCGGCCTTCTCTTGCAAATATGATACACAATCTTGATATATAACATTGAAAAATAAACTTGTAGTACTCCTCAACACCTGAAACTTGAAATAAGAAAACATACAGACACTTTGAACAAATCCTCTAAATAGAAAAGCTAAATAATGTAATGTGGTGAAATGCAGTGGTTTTCACATTCTCCTCCTAATAACTCTAATCAGCAATATGATATGTCTTTGTTCTACTGACTCCAGAGAATCTTTATGGTACAACTCATCATCTAAAACTTGAATATAACATGCTTCTCATCTATATCTAGCTATCCTCCAAGATTCAACATCACATCTTCAAATGTGAAGAAATACAGAGCATTCCTCTGACTCTTTCTATCTGCAACAACACTGAACCACTATCTTCATTCTGCTGGCTTTGGAATCTTTTGCGGTAACTTCTATGCTCTGAAATCAAGAACATACATACTTGACACTTGTCTTTATATAACTTCCAAACCGCAAGGCCATACCTTCAAATGCAGAGGAATGTGAGGCACTCTACCAATCTTCTTCAATGTAATTTTCAGTGCCTTGGACTATCTAAAACCTTTACACTTTCTTTCAAGTCTTAAGCATTGCTTCTCATCAGGAAACAATGAATACAACATTTACCATATTAGAGACTATAATCACAACACCATACACAACAATCATAGCTCTTTACGTTATAAACAAGAAACCACAACTTCTTCATATCATAAAACTCTTCATCCTGTCAACTTTCCTCTATCCATAAACTTCAAAAGATAAGGTACAACTATGTACATCATGCTCATGACATTCATCACCATATCCCTCACCACACAACTCCTTTGATCATCACTCCTTTGTCTACTTCTCTGAGCTTCTTCTTACCATCTTCTTCACTTAATAATACCTTTGATCATCATATGCAACCTTCCACAACACTACTCTTCACTTCACAATACCTCTTATCTTCACATGCAACCTTCCAAAACACTGCTCTATTGACATCAATGACAACACATCTGCAATAATCTCCCCCTTTGGCATTGATGGGAACACTTGACCAAATATGCAAAAACTCTCCCCCTTTGACATTAAGGGAAAAGGGCTAGTGGTCTTCTATACCTGAAAAACATACAAGCTCCCCCTATCTGCACTAAACTTATCATCCTCCTTAGTCTCTTTCTAACTACTCCCCCTGAGAGGTATCCTCCATCAATCCGGGGATAAAAATGTAACTTGAACTACTGCCCCTGGATAGATGCACCATCTATGCATCTATTTAGAAGGATGGGTGACAACCCCTAACTTATGTTTGAGATATTCAAATGTGTCCTTAGAAAGTGCCTTTGTAAAGATATTTGCAACCTAATCCTTTGTAGGTAGATATTCCAATCTTACTTCTTGATTTGCAACCTTCTCTCTCAAAAAGTGATACTTGATAGATATATGGTTCCAGAGTGCATCATTGGATTCTTTTGAAATACTTACGACACTTGTATTATCACAAAGAATAGGAATGGGATCATCGTACACTACCTTGATATCCTTCAATGTTTGCTTCATCCACAATAATTTAGTGTAGCAGGATGCTGCAACTAAATATTGTTCTTCTGCAGTTTTTAAGGAAACTAAATATTGCTTTTTACTAAGCAATGAGACTAATCTATCTCCCAAAAAGAAATTTCCACCAATACTACTTCTATCATCAACACTGCTAGCCCAATCTGCATCAGTATAGGCACTTAGTAAAATGTCATCATCCATTTGATACCACAATCCCTATTCTAGAGTGCTCTTCAAATATCTAAAGATCCTTTTGACTTCCTTCACATGTGTTTCCTTTGGATCAGCTTGAAATCTCGCAACCATGCAAACTACTTGCATAATGTCAGGCCTTGATGCTGTTAAGTACAATAGGCCCCCAATCATAGATCTATACAAAGTCTGAATCGCTTGAGGTGACTCATCATCCTTACTTAAATAGAAACTTGTTACCATAGGAGTACTCACTAGTTTTCTGTCTTCCATACCAAACTTCTTAAACATCTCCTTGACATACTTTGCTTGAGAGATAAATATACCTTCATCTGATTGAGCAATTTGGAGTCCAAGAATGAATGATATCTCACCTATCATAGAAATTTCAAATTCCTTTTGCATCTCTTCAACAAACTTCTTACACATTTCATTATTTCCATCAAAGATTATATCATCAACATACACAACTATTAAAATTTATTCATCCTCAATTTTGATGTAAAGATTACTATCGATGATACGATACCTTTCTTGAAGACCTACTAGAGTAGGTACTTGTCCAACGTTGCATACCAAGCCATAGGAGCTTGTTTGAGACCATACAATGCATTCTTAAGTCTGCATACCATGTTTAGGTCTTTTGATAACTAAAATACGTCAGGCTACTCAATGTAGACTTCTTATTGTAGGTCGCCATTCAAGAAAGTAGATTTGGCATCCATTTGATATACCTTGAAACCCTTGTGAACTACAAATGCAAGAAACATCCCGATTGCTTCCATTCTTGCCACCAGAGAAAATGTATCCTCAAAATAAATTCCTTACACTTGTGAATATCCTTTGTAGACCAGCCTTGCTTTGTTTCTCACCACTTCTCCATCTTCATTTAATTTATTTCTGAACACCCATTTTGTCCTTGTCACATTTTTGTCTGTAGGCCTAGGAACCAATTCCAAAGTATGATTCTTCTCTATTTGAATTATTTCTTCTTCCATTGCTTGTATCCATCCTTCATCCTTGCTAGAATCAAAATTTTTTTTAGGATCTATCTTACCTAGCAAAGAAAAGTTTACCTACATTCATTTCTTCTAGTCTGCACTCCTTCATTATTGTCTCTACTTATCTGATCTTCTGAGTGATTCTTCTGAACATACTTGGCAGGAGTCTTGGCGATCTTCTCTTGTGTTTTTTCTCTTTCTTCAACTTCTTCTTCTTATTCTATGCAAGTAAGTTCATCTAACAAATAATCTTCTTTCTCATATGTGATTTGTTGTGATATTCCATCAACCCTAACATTTTCACTTTTAACTATCTTCCTCAATCTATTATTGTAGTAGTTGTAAGCTTTGCTCCTAGTTGAGTATCCAAGAAGGATTCCTTCATTGGATCTTGAATCAAATTTTTCCAAACCTTCTTCATCTCTTTTGATGTACCATTTGCTTCCATAATCTCTGAGGTACTTGACAGATGCTGGTCTTCCATACCATAGCTCATAAGAAGTCTTGGTATTGTTCACCCTTATTTGTCCTCTATTAAGGACATATACAGTAGTATGGACTGCATCTCTCTAATATGTATCAGGCAACTTAGCTTCACTAAGCATTGTTCTTTCCATCTCCTAAATAGTTCTATTCTTTATTTCCACTACTCCATTTTACTGAGGAGTTCTAGCAGTAGATAGATGCCTCTTTATTCCATGTTCTTCACAAAATTTCTCAAATTCATTGGATGTAAATTCTCCACATCTATAAGACCTTAAAAACTTGATTCTAGCATTCATTTCATTTTCAACCATGGATTTGAAAATCTTAAACCTATTGAAATCTTCTAATTTCTCTTTTAAGAATCTAACCCATGTCATCCTAGAGAAGTCATCAATGAGCAACATGAAATACCTCTGACCTTGTAGACTCTTTGTCCTAGTAGGTTCACACAAATTAATATGGATTAGTTCCAATGGCCTTGTAGAAGAATACTCTATGGTCTTGAATCTTATCCTATTTTTCTTCCTAATCTAACATTCTTTGCACAAGGTTTGTATAGGCTTGATAATCTTTGGCATGTCTCTTACTACTTGTATGGAGCTAATATTCACAAGACTACCAAAGTTAATGTGTTCCATCCTCTTGTGCCACAACAAATTGGTGCAGGAGCACCTAAGAGAACACTCTGGAGTAAGAAGACACAAATGATCAAAGGAGAAGCCCATGGATCAAATCAAATCAAATGGAACATCCTAGAACCAATTATGGCATATTGTAATGGGCAAAATGATGTAATAATCAAATGTCCTAAGGGTCCTGGTAAGGACCCTAGGACCAAAAAATAATGTAAGTGGGCCAATAGTGCCTCTAGAGTCAAATAAGAGTCAAATAGAAGTGTCTAAGGCTAGGAATAAGGAATAATGATCCTAATAAGATCAACCATGATGAACTATGATAATTTGGTAGAGTAAAAGTCACATAAAACAAAGTTTAATATTCAAATTTTTGAATAATGCATTTGGTGGGAAAATCAAGAATGAATGGTTTTGGAAGTTTAAACATCTCCAACCTTTGGAAGTTGGTTGGAGAAGTTAGAGAGACGTCATGTAAGCCTATAAAAGGCATTTGGTGGTACGGTGGAGTCATATTAGAAGATTGGATTGTACGGCAGGCTGCAAATCACAATAAAATTCAGTTTTATCTGGTATCTCCTTCTTGTTTCTATTGGTATTTTTGATTATTGAGTGTTGGTAAATGTCTTAGGACCTTAGTTAACAATATTAGACTTCATTTGATGCTCTGAGGAGGTTCTTGTAGGTAGTTTCATTGCTGTTTGTATTGACTGTTACAAAGAACAGCAGGCTGTCCTGTGCATTTTGAGAGGTTTCAATGCCTCATAGGACCTTCCCATGGATGTAGGAGCCTGATACTCATGGAATAGGTCCTTGATTATATGTATAATATGATTTCTAACTTGACAAAGCAGGACGAGTGCAAATGGGCAGGTGATCACCGTTGAAAGTTAGAGATTACATGTGGAAAGAGCATTGAAATGGTGGCTCAGTTGTAGCAGCAGGAGATCGGCCTTAATAAGGTGATGGTTTTATGTTTGTTGAGGGTTAATATGGTCAAGGACATGGTGTTAGACCTTTGAATGAGGTCTGGAAGTGATTGGAAGTGGGAGATCTAGCAATCCCTAGGTTTTGAGGCCTAGAAAGGGGGGTTTTGTATTTAAACATGCAAATGAGCAAACCACTGGTTGAAACCTTGAAAATCCTTCATTTTTAATCCTTTCCTAAGACTTTTTTTAGGTTTGGAGTGAGGGGGATAAGTATTTGATAGGGTTCCTTTGTAAAGTGGGTGGATTAGGCCCTGCAGGAAGACAGCCGGGTTGTTAGGACAGTCATATTTTGTCCAAAACAACAGTATATGATTTTGAAGTATGTTATAGAACTCAATAGAGGGTACTCAGATCAGTCATTAGTTTTTGGAGTTCTTTGGGAAAGTTTGGAGAAAAGTACAAATTAGTCGCTGCACAGGGCTACAAGGATTAGGCCTGGTTAAGGGGAGTTGTCAAGAACTGGTCAGAAAGGTGCATGAAACCTATTGAATCTTGTTGGTTGGGGTAGTTTGAGACCCTAGAAGGTACAAGAATTCATCTGAGAAGTTGGAATCCAAATTTGAGCCCTTTGGTGGAGTTTAAGGCAAGGAGAAGACTAGAGAAGCCTTATTGGTTGAAGCCACAAGTTATTTGAATCTTTTGATCTTGTTAGATTACCATTGGAGACCTGACACCTCTGCATCATATTGGTATCAGAGCAGCAAGTAGATCCTTGAGGGTTGGTGAAAGTTGTGAAGATGCCCCCTAAGAACCAGATGGCTAGAGAGAATTCTGAGTTGAGAGAAGCCTTAGAGGCTAGAGAAAAAGAATTGAGGGACAGAAGAGAGCAGGATGCTGCAAGAGAAAGAGAGTTAAGACAAGTGAGAAGGGAGAATGCATCAATCTTGGCAAGATTGGAAGCATTGGAGAAGAATCCTAGAAAGGATGAACAAAATGAGTCAGAAGGAGATGAGGAGGCAGATGAGAATCCTCCTGAGGATGAATTGGATCTTGAAGAAAAGAAATTTGTGAGATTGCTGAAGGCAGTTCAAGGAAGTGGAACCAAGGCAAACATAGAGTTACCTATCTATCAGGGGAAGATGGATAATGAAGAGCTATTAGGGTGGATAGATGCCCTTGAAAATTTCTTTGAGTATGAGGAGATGAGTGATGAGAAGAAGATTAAATTTGCAAAAACAAAGTTGAGAGGGACAACACTTACATGGTGGAGTAGTGTGCAAACAGAAAGAGTGGCTAGAGGTGGAACAAGAATCACTTCTTGGGGTAGGATGAAGAATATGATGAAGGATCAATTCCTTCCATCTGATTACTCCATTCAGACAAAGAGGATGAGACAGAATCTGAAACAGAAGGACATGGATGTTATGTCCTATACTAAGCAATTTCATAAGCTTAGTATTAGGGGAGGATTAGAAGATGAAGAAGAGAAAGTGGCAAGATACCTTAATGGGCTTAGGTATAACTTGCAGGATGAGATTGGGTTAGCAGTACCAAAAACACTTGGAGAATGTTTTCAGTTAGCCATCAGGGCTGAAGAGAGAGTAAAGAGGAAGCAAGAAAGGCAAGGAGGTTATGGAAGAGGAAACAGAGGTAGGGGCAGACCTACTAATGAAGTTCAGAGCAGCAATGAGAAAGGCAAAGAGTTTTCTACAGAACAGAGAGGTGGATATAGAGGTGGAGGTAGATTTGGATCAAGTAGAGGAGTGTTCACAGGCAGATGTTATTACTGCAATGAGGTGGGACACACATCTTTCAACTGTCCTAAGAAGGATGGTACTGATAAGAGAAAGGATACAAGAGTTCATTTGGCACAAGAAGAGGAAAAGAAAGAAGATCAGGAAATGTCATTAGCCTCTCCAGTAATGGACGGAGAAATGCTCATGGTGGAAAAAGGCAAAATGCAGCAAACACCACAGGTATCCATTTTTAAAACTAATTGTTTAAGCCATGGAAAAATATGCAAGTTGATTATAGATTCAGGTTCACATGATAATTTAGTCTCTTGGGAAATGGTGCACAAGTTGGGATTGAAGACATTTGATCATCCTAGTCCTTACAATGCCACTTGGGTAAGTCAAGAACAACAAATAATGGTTAATCAGAGGGCATATGTTGATTTTTCAATTGGTCCGTATCATGATTCTGTTTTATGTGATGTTATTTCAATGACATGTGGGCATATAATTTTGGGAAGACCATGGCAGTGTTTGAGAAGGACAGTTCATGATGGTTATACAAATAGTCATTTGGTGCACAAAGATGGTAAAAAGTATAAACTAATGCCTTTACCATGTGAAGATAAGAAGAAACATGCTATTGTCTATTTTGGAGAGAAATTGCAATTGAATGTGCAGGTTGAACAGCAGGAACAGTTGCAGCAAAGAAAGGTTTATGATAGTCCTAAAGAGCAGCAAATTTGGGACATGAGTTGCATCAAGATTGGGGACATTGATTGCCCTATAAGGAGGCTGAAGAAGGAAGGTAGACAACAGATAGTACAAGAAGAAATAAATCAGAATTCTAAGATGGAGAATGCAAGAGCATTACAACAGCAAGGTCCTAGACTAGGACAGCAAAACATGTTTTATGATGCTAACATTTTTTGTAAGAGTCATGCAAGTGGGAGAAGGAGGAGGATAACTCTTGGAGAGTTCATGTTTCCTATCACAACTCAAAGGAACATTTCAAAGAGACTGCAGGAGGTTTGGAGCAGATCACATGACTCTTGGGACAAGAGTTTTAATCATGCTGGGGAGTATGGTGCAGGAGCACCTAAGAGAACACTCTGGAGTAAGAAGACACAAATGATCAAAGGAGAAGCCCATGGATCAAATCAAATCAAATGGAACATCCTAGAACCAATTATGGCATATTGTAATGGGCAAAATAATGTAATAATCAAATGTCCTAAGGGTCCTAGTAAGGACCCTAGGACCAAAAAATAATGTAAGTGGGCCAATAGTGCCTCTAGAGTCAAATAAGAGTCAAATAGAAGTGTCTAAGGCTAGGAATAAGGAATAATGATCCTAATAAGATCAACCATGATGAACTATGATAATTTGGTAGAGTAAAAGTCACATAAAACAAAGTTTAATATTCAAATTTTTGAATAATGCATTTGGTGGGAAAATCAAGAATGAATGGTTTTGGAAGTTTAACCATCTCCAACCTTTGGAAGTTGGTTGGAGAAGTTAGAGAGACGTCATGTAAGCCTATAAAAGGCATTTGGTGGTACGGTGGAGTCATATTAGAAGATTGGGTTGTACGGCAAGCTGCAAATCACAATAAAATTCAGTTTTATTTGGTATCTCCTTCTTGTTTCTATTGGTTTTTTTGATTATTGAGTGTTGGTAAATGTCTTAGGACCTTAGTTAACAATATTAGACTTCATTTGATGCTCTGAGGAGGTTCTTGTAGGTAGTTTCATTGCTGTTTGTATTGACTGTTACAAAGAACAGCAGGCTGTCCTGTGCATTTTGAGAGGTTTCAATGCCTCATAGGACCTTCCCATGGATGTAGGAGCCTGATACTCATGGAATAGGTCCTTGATTATATGTATAATATGATTTCTAACTTGATAAAGCAGGAGGAGTGCAAATGGGCAGGTGATCACCGTTGAAAGTCAGAGATTACATGTGGAAAGAGCATTGAAATGGTGGCTCAGTTGTAGCAGCAGGAGATCGGCCTTAATAAGGTGATGGTTTTATGTTTGCTGAGGGTTAATATGGTCAAGGACATGGTGTTAGACCTTTGAATGAGGTCTGGAAGTGATTGGAAGTGGGAGATCTAGCAATCCCTAGGTTTTGAGGCCTAGAAAGGGGGGTTTTGTATTTAAACATGCAAATGAGCAAACCACTGGTTGAAACCTTGAAAATCCTTCATTTTTAATCCTTTCCTAAGACTGTTTTTAGGTTTTGAGTGAGGGGGATAAGTATTTGATAGGGTTCCTTTGTAAAGTGGGTGGATTAGGCCCTGCAGGAAGACAGCCGGGTTGTTAGGACAGTCATATTTCGTCCAAAACAATAGTATATGATTTTGAAGTATGTTATAGAACTCAATAGAGGGTACTCAGATCAGTCATTAGTTTTTGGAGTGCTTTGGGAAAGTTTGGAGAAAAGTACAAATTAGTCGCTGCACAGGGCTACAAGGATTAGGCCTGGTTAAGGGGAGTTGTCAAGAACTAGTCAGAAAGGTGCATGAAACCTATTGAATCTTGTTGGTTGGGGTAGTTTGAGACCCTAGAAGGTACAAGAATTCATCTGAGAAGTTGGAATCCAAATTTGAGCCCTTTGGTGGAGTTTAAGGCAAGGAGAAGACTAGAGAAGCCTTATTGGTTGAAGCCACAAGTTATTTGAATCTTTTGATCTTGTTAGATTACCATTGGAGACCTGACACCTCTGCATCACAAATATTCAATTGTCTATCTGTAATGTATGAAGAAGGTGGATAAGGGTTTGATAGGTGATTTAGCTAGATCCTCCCTTCACTACACACATTCAAGGACAGTTTAATTGAGTTGAATCACAACTTCTACAAGAGGATTCACCTACAGGTTGGTTATCACTTGTAATGATAGGGAAATTTGGAAATTGATGATTAATGTGTTAATTTAAGCCCAATTATGCTCAAAATCCTAATTATACAAAATCATAAACAAAAAGACAAATTTTGACAAATGCTTTCACACAGAGATACTAAATGAAGATCAGATGCACACCAGATCTCAAAATTTAGAATCCTAAAATGTCAGGGGCAAAGGGACTCATGCCTAAGCCCAAGGTAGGATTTTCTTTAGAGATTTCCAAACTCTTTCTACTACTGATTAGCCTTGTTCCAAAGATTTCAGGCCCTACAAACCTGGAGGGTAAAGGGACTAGCACCCAAGCCTCAATAGTTCTCTTTTATACTTCTTCCAATCAAATCTAGAATCCTTGTACTCTACAACACTCCTCTGCAACTCCACTCTCTACAATCAGATACTTATCACCTGCAATCACAAGAAGAGGGGTTGGGGGTTTTGGTGTTTAGGAGCTTTCCTTAGTCAAGCCTTGGAATCACATTCAAGCCTTCCAACACCATTGTTAGATAGAGAGTGCATATCCTTGCAGGAAAGAGGCAAAAAAAAATTGATAAATGATTAATTCAAACACAAATATATATCACCTTGGAGGTGTAGCTTGCATGTAGATGAAGATCTTTCACAACATGAGAAAATGAAGCCAAATTTGTAATAACAAACACAACAACAACACAAGTCTTCTCTACCACAATGAATGCTTTGAATGCTCTAAAATAATAATTTCGCTAAAGCATCATAATCATCTTCTACTAGTTTACAAATTAAACCCTAAACATGCTTATATACGCATTCTTGGTACAAATTTCATAATTCAAACTTAAGATGTCAGAAAGGGAGGCCTTTAATGGTCACTTTATTGGCATTCAAATTTGGGACCCCACCAAAATAGGGTAGGACAAGGGTACAAGTGCCCTTGTCCTAGGACCTATTTTGGGTTAGGGTTCAAGCTCATAGATGTCCCTCAAGCCCCATTTTACATGGGTTTCAGGACATTTTGTCTCGAGAGTAAATTCTAACATGCATGATGAAAAACAAGGGACTCAAGAGCTAAATGTAGGAGGTAAAAGTCCTAGGGGACATTTTATGTCATAAAATTTAGCCCCCGCTTTAATGTATGTATGATATTATGACCCATACATTCATTAAAGTACAATCAAAACACAACAAACATGCCAGGCACTTGAAACTAATGCATACACAAAGATTAAGAAACCATTTCTAGCCCCCAATCTTAGGTAGACACACGATAGACATGTCAAACACAGTGAAGATAGTAATAGGCACACGAAACACATAGAAGACAGTAACAGGCATGCAAGACACAGAGAAGATAGTACTGAAGACATGCAAAACATGATGAATACAATGATATTTATTTTTTCATTTTCATATATAAATGAATGCAAATACATGGAAAGTAAAAATGCAAAACACAACCCCAAAATATAGGAAGGGCATTTCGCCACACCCTCGAAACTGTTGGCAAGAGACACTATATGGATTCATGGTTGTTGTCATTGATGGCAACAAAGGTCATCCCACATATCCGCAAGTCATGATGTGTCTCTACCGGAAGTCAGAATAAAGAATGTTGTGGTCCGGTGAAGAAGAACAGAGCATGTGGCAAGGTCCGACAGATTGGTCCGGATCTCTCAGAGGAAGTGTCTTGGTGCAGTGCGGATTTGGGGAAGTCAAGAGGACTACCTTGAGTGGTATATTCCAAGGATTTAGCCTCCGGTGATGGACAAGGAAAAAGATATGAATGGTTGAGTACCGGATTCCTGAGAGACAGTGAAAACAGAGGAAGAACTGACTGGCAGAGTATCAGACTGCTTTCCGGATGTGTTACTGTTGATGACAGAGGTTGTGAAGGCATGAATCATGGTTGGCCGACATGATTAATGATATCTACAAGTATATGCTTGATCCGCATTGCTTGGTGAGGAAGGATTCAGCCGACAGAACAAAAGTTTGTAAGAAACTAGACTGTTCCGGATGCCGACTAGAAAGGTGATGAAATTACTTGTGCGGATATATATAGAGGATGGATTTAGTTGTGAAGGGTGTGATGATGTGAAGATATATGTGAATAAGTCCAGAACAAGAGCAGAGGTTGCAAAAAGGATCCGGTATGTGAAAGATAGCAGAATAAAGAACAGAGGAAAGATGAAGTGCAGCAGATCAGTGTACTGAGCCTAACCGGAACTGAACTCCAGCATATGCAGATGCTTCCAATCAGTTCAAGACTGTGATTCTTATCACTTTGTAGACAGTGTGTCTTCTTGTAGGCAGTGGGCCTCTTGTGAGCAGTGTGCTCGGGCAGTGAGCCCTAATTGGCAAGTGCCATTTTTGTAATCTCCTATTCTTCTAACAGAGAATAATTTTGGGTTAATCACCCCGTGGTTTTTTCCCTTAATAGGGTTTCCACATCAAAAATACTGTGTTATGTGTTTCTTATTTCATGTTAATGTTTTAGTGTTTGATTCAATGTTGCATCAATTAATAAGAAAGTTCAAAAAGGGAAATAATTAGGATAACTGATTCACCCCCCCTCTCAGTTATCAACAATTGGTATCAGAGCTAAGTTCCTCCTAATAGAGCCTAACAGCTTGAGGAAGATCTGGGATTTCAAATGGATGCATATGGTTTAAGGGAGCAACTCAAGACTGCTCTTGAGGATCTTGAACAGTCAAATTCTGAAGTCAGTGAATTAAAGGAAAGACTCAAACAGGCTGATGAATTCATGAGAGAATTAAAAGACAAATTAAGTCTCTCTATGAAAAAGAGAAAGGAGCTGCTTCAACAGTTGGCAAGACAAAGTGAAGAAAGCAATACAAATGAAGAATTGACTGAGCAAACCAAGTTATGTGAAAAGTTATCAAAAGAAGTCATTATGTTAAGACATGAAATGGAATCAGGAACTATAAAGTTTACTCAAGAGATTGAAGAAAAAAGAAAGGCTAAAGACAATCTAAGACAATCTCTTAAAGAAAAATCAGAAGAATGCCACCAGATGGACAGGATTATCAAACATCTTGAATCTGATCTTGAAGATGCCAAAGATAATGAAGGAAAACTTGAGGATCAAATTGCCTCTCTCAAAAGAGACCTTCAAACAGCAAATGAATATAAAGAGAAATTCAAGATAAGTTCTGCTCAACTTGAAGTTCTTCTTGGAAGTCAAAAGAGGACAGATGACAAGTATGGTTTGGGATATGAGAAAGGAGAAAGCTCCGGATCCGGTCAGAAGAATCTTGGATCAGAAAATCCAAGGAGCAGGCCTAGAAGACCTCCGGTAAGATAGCCAAATGCTCAAAGATATCCATCCTTCAATGGATACTGCCACAGCTGCAACCACTTTGGTCACAAAGCTGATCAGTGCAGAATGAGAATGAATCAGATTAATTCATCCTTCTCCGGACAGTGCTTCAACTGCAAAAGGTATGGACACAAATCCCATGAATGCAGAATTATGCAAGTAAACAAATCATTCAAAGGTAGATGCTTCACATGCAATAGAATAGGTCATATGGCTAATCAATGCAGATCAAGAGGATATCAGTCAAATATGCAAAGAAATGTTATTTGCCAAATCTGTAATAGGTCCGGTCATAATGCTAAAGTCTGCAGAAACAAGAATCAGGACAAAAGAGGTCCGGTGTATAATCAGAATCAAGACAAGGGTAAACAAAAGATGAATGCGGATGAGGTTAGGAATCAGATGAGCAAGATTTGGGTGAAGAAAAGTTCAGAGAATGTAGAGGTTGGATCCGCACCAGACTCTGGTGCTGATATTTCTTCCGGAAATTAAAAAGTGAGCTCAGGCTCAGGGGGAGACTCAAAGAAAATCTTGTTCCCCCAGCCAAACAAGTGGTGCCGGATGTGGCACAAGATGCGGATCAAAGGGTTTGTAGATATGAGTCTTGAGATACTTCAGTCAAGTTTTCAGAGGTCCGCATGGAGTTATGAAGAAGCTGTGATCGATCAAATAAGACCTGTTCAGGGAGATGCTCCGGTATGATAAAGGATTACAAAAAGGTCCGGAAAGATCCGGAAATGCACTATCTTGTTCTGCGGATTGGACAGAGTGTTTGGGATGTTCTTGTAATATGTTACCTCGATTTATTCATGATTGAAAGATCCGGATAATATCCACAGATCAGGACTAATCCGGGATACTCCAAGCTATCCAGACAAGGCAAACCGGAATGATGTAGGTGAAGCATTTATTGCAGACAGATATTAGGGTTCGCGGAGCAATTTAAGGGATTTCTCAAAGGTCATTTGCTCATTCTGCACTCGAGAAGAAGTGAAAAGTGGAGGTCTGCAACAAGGTTCATCAAGCACACCAAGGATCTCCTACCGAAGTTATTGCATAAAGAAATCAATCCAACCACTCCATGCAAACCGAAGGTGCATAAGGTATTCTCCATTTTTCATTACCTCACTGCAAATCTTTGAAGAATGGCTACTCCAAACATAGTTAAGATCTCTGATAGACCTCGCCCCTCATTCAAGAAACATCCCTACAAATCATTGGAGGTAGATCCACTAGGAGCCTTCTCTAGTGTTCCTCACGGAGTTTTACATACCGAAGACATTAGGGTTTACATACATGCAAGCATTGAAGAATTTGGGGAATTCAAATTAAGAGACCTCTATCACAAGCAACTGATAGACAATGCTTTTGAGCTTAAACCAGAGTATAAGGATATCCAGAAGAAACAATTTGAGCAATTTATTCATTTCCCCTGCTTTGAAGAAGATGAATGGGTCCGGTATGTACTGAGCAGGATGCATGACAACTTTCTATGGCTAGATAGACCCTGCAAGATCACAAAAGAGGCAATTAGAGCAGTAACTGGTCTATACTCTTCCGGAGGGGTACCTATCCTCAAATCTGTCAAGAACAACATTGTAACTGAGGCCACCGGATCAAAATTTGACAAGAGGGCAATGACCATTGAATATATTTCGGATCCGGATATCAAATATGCATCAATGATAATAGGATACAAGATCTATCACTCCAGCAGGGAGAATTCTGTATCCGGAACTGCAGTATACACTGCCTATGAAATGCTAAGAAAGAATGCAGAATATGATCTCTGCGAACTACTGCTAAGCCAATTAATGGAAAATATACAGAAAATCAAGAAGGATAAGAAGAATTCCTTTAAGTATGGTACTCTTATTGTATGTCTATTCTTCTATTTCATGAATGAGCTACCCGGAACAAGTGGATGGGTATGGCAGAATGACAGACCTGTTGCAGTCCAGATAAGAGACTACTTGCATGGACTTGGGGATGCAAAAGCAAGAAATACAGCTCTATGGGGATACTTCAAAAACTTTCAGAGCATGATGCAAGCAAGAGAGAGAATTCCCCAGTCTCTTGTTGAAAAATACAAAGACTCAGTGTGTTTTATGGTTGACACTGATCAGTGCCTAATGGAGGTAGTGGAGCCAAGGACTGTCTGGATCATGCCCATGGGGTATGAAGTGGATGAACAGATAGTGGAGCTGCATGTTCAACACATGCTAAGTCAGCCCAAAGATCCTAAGGCAGAAAGGTTTGGAACCTTTGAGGAGCTGAGTGTAAAAATACATGTAGAACTCAGGGAACCTGAGATTAAAAGAAAAGTGAGAAAAGAAGTAGAGCACATTGCTCAAGGCCTAGGCATCTCAAAAGAGGCACTTGATGCCAGCCGGGAAAAGAGGAGGAAGGCTGAGGAAGAAGAGAAAAGTAAAGAAAGTGCTCCGGTTGAAGCTCCCACCCGGACCAGATCATCAAAGAGATCTGCACCTCCCACAACCAAAAGTTCAAAACCAGAAGTCCAGGCATCCGGTAAGAGATCCAAGACAAAAGCCACAAGGGCTTATGGAAGCCAAAAGGATGAAGAGGAAACAGAGTCAGATGAGGGAGTAAAAGAAATAAAGAAACAGAAGAAGAAAGGATCCGGTAAGCCCTCCACAGGCCAAGACAAGGATGAAATGGCAGAGGTATCTGTTGAAAAGCCCACTCTGTCTCTAGAGAGCATAATCAAGTCGGTCACGGTGGATGGAAACCTTCAACCAATGATTGAATCATATGATGACTTCAGTGAGGCCGACCAAAAGACTCTGCAGGAGGCCACAGTCAAATATCTTAACATATATAATAAGGCTTTCATTGAAATCATATCTCTTATTCCTAAAAGCCTAGAAAAGGAATTGGAAGTAAGAAAGAATAATGCTCATGCTAAAGATCTTGAGATCCGGGAGCAGATAGCTATTCAGCTATATCCTCAAATTGATCCCAAGACAATGAACATCATCTTCAAGGACTGCAAAGATGAGTTCAGAAGCAAAGCCAGGATGAATCAACTCATGCTTGGTGAGACTGACAAAGTGGCCCAAGAAACAGAAGAGATCCTCCGGAAGGCCTTCAAAAGGTTCAATCTTCCTGTTGTAGAGGACTTAGGTACAGAAACAGCTGAGGACTTGGGACCCTCTGCTCTAGAAGAAGTGGCCCATGAACAAGCTAGCATCTCTCCTCCGGTTTCCCCTACAGTCTCCGGATCCAAAGAAGAAGAGCAATTACAGGAGAAGGAAGCAGTGGTGAAAGACAAAGAGGTTGACAGCTCCAAGACTGCAGAAGAAAAGAAACATCTGTCTCCGACAAGAGACACTGCACAAACTGTTCAACAATTTTTGAGCAAAGAAACTTTAGAGATTGATGAACCGGAGCTTCTAAAAGGCCCATTCAACTTTGACTCTCTCTCTCCGGTACAAACAATGAAGATAGCTTCATTTGCAAATGCCAAGGCAAATGAAAAGCTCTTGAAGTCTCATATGGAAGACTGTGAGTTGATAGAGGCTGCTTCCGGAGTACTTGTAAAGATTATGCCATCAATCCAAATAGATCCGACAGCCTCCACTTCCGGTAATCTAAAAACCTTAGTCAGCAGTGTTGATACACATTTTGATTCTCTAGAAAAATCAGCTGAAGAAAAGGTCCGGAAGGAATTTTTGGATAAGAGATTTTCAGAAATATTAGAATTAATCTCTAAAGATAGGAAGATTGTAAGCATTGGAATAAAGAGCTTAGAGAATGCTCTTAAGGATGGCGGTGACATCTATAAATTTTGTATATCCTGGTCAAAAGCAACAGCAGCATTTGACAAGAAAATAAAAGAGGAACAGGATAAGCTACAAAGCTTATCTCAAAGTTTTGATCCTCTCTCTTCCTCTATAATAAATCAAGAATGTCAGACTATTGCAGTCTTGAATGAAATAAAGAATCTTGAGAAGGAAAGAAAGAACATCACTAACCGGATGGGAGAACTTAGAAGGATTATAATCCCTAAGTTGGAAACTATGCATGAGGCCATCAGTGATGCTCAGACCACCGCCCAAACAAAAGATCCGACAGATCTCAAGCGGGCAGAAGCTTTTGCATTTTTGTTAAGTGGTCACATTTCAATTTTGGATAGAATGAAGCAAAGTTGGGCTACAGAAATGATCCAATTGCAGACATCCTTTGCAGACATTCTTCAGTACATGTGAGTATGTAAATATGCGGCTATATATAGAAAATTTTTGAAAATTTTGGTGTGCGGACCCTACCCTTTGCCATTGATGTCAAAGGGGGAGTGAGGAGCAGTGAAAAATGAGGAATCCAACTAAGGGGGAGTTCCGGAAACTGTATATAAAGATAGAGCATCAGCAAAGGGGGAGCATAGTGAAAACACTTAGTCATTTTTCACTAAGTGTTGCCATCAATGCCAAAGGGGGAGATTGTTGGCAAGAGACACTATATGGATTCATGGTTGTTGTCATTGATGGCAACAAAGGTCATCCCACATATCCGCAAGTCATGATGTGTCTCTACCGGAAGTCAGAATAAAGAATGTTGTGGTCCGGTGAAGAAGAATAGAGCATGTGGCAAGGTCCGACAGATTGGTCCGGATCTCTCAGAGGAAGTGTCTTGGTGCAGTGCGGATTTGGGGAAGTCAAGAGGACTACCTTGAGTGGTATATTCCAAGGATTTAGCCTCTGGTGATGGACAAGGAAAAAGATATGAATGGTTGAGTACCGGATTCCTGAGAGACAGTGAAAACAGAGGAAGAACTGACTGGCAGAGTATCAGACTGCTTTCCGGATGTGTTACTATTGATGACAGAGGTTGTGAAGGCATGAATCATGGTTGGCCGACATGATTAATGATATCTACAAGTATATGCTTGATCCGCATTGCTTGGTGAGGAAGGATTCAGCCGACAGAACAAAAGTTTGTAAGAAACTAGAATGTTCCGGATGCCGACTAGAAAGGTGATGAAATTACTTGTGCGGATATATATAGAGGATGGATTTAGTTGTGAAGGGTGTGATGATGTGAAGATATATGCGAATAAGTCCAGAACAAGAGCAGAGGTTGCAAAAAGGATCCGGTATGTGAAAGATAGCAGAATAAAGAACAGAGGAAAGATGAAGTGCAGCAGATCAGTGTACTGAGCCTAACCGGAACTGAACTCCAGCATATGCAGATGCTTCCAATCAGTTCAAGACTGTGATTCTTATCACTTTGTAGACAGTGTGTCTTCTTGTAGGCAGTGGGCCTCTTGTGAGCAGTGTGCTCGGGCAGTGAGCCCTAATTGGCAAGTGCCATTTTTGTAATCTCCTATTCTTCTAACAGAGAATAATTTTAGGTTAATCACCCCGTGGTTTTTTCCCTTAACAGGGTTTCCACGTCAAAAATACTGTGTTATGTGTTTCTTATTTCATGTTAATGTTTTAGTGTTTGATTCAATGCTGCATCAATTAATAAGAAAGTTCAAAAAGGGAAATAATTAGGATAACTGATTCACCCCCCCCTCTCAGTTATCAACAGAAACTACATATGGGGGAGAAGACACACCCTTGAGACTATGCTTGGGAGTAAATAAACCATACAAAGCTCGAGTATAGGAGGGGTATTTCGCCACACCCTTGAAACTACACATGGGGGAAAACACATGGAAGACACACAGAAAACATGAGCACCATATAGCATTCCAAAGACATACTATACATCTTAAACATGACAAACAATGCAATGGAAGGAGCTTATTGTTAATTTCCCACCATCTCAAGCATGCTAAAGGCACACTTGATGGTTGGGCTTATGCCACAACAACCACCAAAGACACACTTAAGGGAGGATAATTTGATATCCAACCCCGCCTACTTGGTGGAATTTTGAAATAAAAAGGATGTGCACTAGCTCAAGAGATACACCATCCTCCCCTCTATAGAGAGATTTTGAATAAAAGGATATGCACGATATCCTACCTCCACAGAGGGTTTTTTGATTTCAATATAGAATAAATATGTGCACTCGTGCTAGAGATACAACTTCTCACCTCCACAGAGGGCTTACAAACATTCTTCGTTAGTAAAAAAATCATCAGATGACTTACCTTATATGCCTCAACCTTAAGGTGGTTGATATCGTGTACCGATATCAGGAACGTTAAGGTAGAGAGAAAACACACAAGGGAACAAGAGCTTTCGCAAAACCCATGCCCCCAAAGGTGACATGTGCTCACAATCACCAAATGTTCCCACAAACACATCTTAATCTAAGCAAGACATGAAAGCTATGCATGAAAACAAAGAAGCCAAGGCTACACAAATGGGTTTGAGTCTGAGTATAGCCATGGGGCTTATACTATAGACATCTCCAAATTAAGTGTAATAAGGAGAGACACCAAAAATAATCAAAGTGCATGGAGCAGATGTATTGTTATGATTTGTTAGAAAAGATAAGACAACATCAAAATATCACACAAAGTGATTCTACTAGCCAAGCATCAGATATATAAATCAACCACGTCTTCATATATGGACTAGGTCCATTTTTGCTTTGCTTGCTAAAGGGACACATGGTCTGTATAAGTATAAGTTTGTTTTTCATCATTTGCCAACTAGATAGAATCACTAGAAGAAGGTAAACAATAAAATGAGAGAGTAGAGAAAGTGTCTTAGGAAAAATCACGTAGGAGGATGGCCCTAGGTCATCAATTACAACACTATATACCTAAGACACAACACACAACAATAAAAATAGAGGAGAAGCAAGATAGAAGAATGATGATACAAGTAGAAGAATGGTCACAATAGGGGTGGTCTCTCGATATCCTCAACCTTACAAGAGTATCAAGGGTCAACTAAGGAGGCCAAAACAACACATAACACATCACGAGGAACACAACACAAGAGGGGAGGCCACAGAAATGAGCAAATAATTCTATGACATAGGTGACCACCAAGGTTAGAAATACTTACCTATTTCTATGAAAGTCTCAAAATTGTGGGCATCTTAGAAAGGTGCTCCATCAAGTTTTGTAAAAAGTGTGAACAGTTCACATTTGTTTGATTTGTATTTTCATGATGACTAATCGGTGTTTGTTTCTCAAATCATTTTTCATTCAAAATCTTCTATTATTTGTGAGGAGGGGACTCATTACTATTTCCCACTGATGATAACCGCCTTGTTCTTTTCTGATCCTTTGATTTCTTATTCTGATGTGTCAGTTTTTCATAGTGAAATGGACTATCTTCCACCATAGCAACCTTTTCTTATGTCATAGTCTCTTGTTTTGGTTGTTCTATTTGTCTTTCCAATGCATTTTGGTTAGCTCTAGATCCTTGAAGGGATAATGGTGGAGGGACCTTAGCATAAATATCATTTTCTTGTGGATGAGTTGAATTTGCAATTTTCTCCTTATCCACTTCTATCATGCCAACTATTTCATCATGATCCAAATAGTCATCTTCCACTTCTATTGTATTTTGTTCTATCATATTGTTCTGATTATGTCTAGAGAATGGATTAGTAAAGATCTATAGATTCTGATTTAGAGGAACAATGAACTTATTTCCATTGTCATTCACACCAATTACTTGTATAACATTCAAGTCAATGAGGCCTTGAATTTCATGTTTAAGATGCATACATCATTCAGTATCATGCCCTTGTTGCCGATGATAATGAAAAAAAACATTAGCATCAAAGTGAGGTCCTTGCATTCTACTACAATACAATGGTTTAATTGAAGGGAGATTAAGGATATTATTACTCACTGCTTGATTCATGTTAGAATGTAAGGAGTCAAATATCAGAGTGAATTGTCTTTGCTGCTGTCTATATTGAAATGGTATCCTCTTTGGATTAGTGATAGTGGACACTTGTGAAAAGTTATTTGAATTTTTTCCTTTAACCTTGATGAAACCCTTATTATTCCTCTTAAATTTGTTTTGTGAAGGTCTAGACATGGATTGACCAATTTGATGTTAAGAAAAGTGTCTCAACCTTGCAACTTTGAAAGATTACTATTTTTCCCAATTTTGGTCTTTTTGAATACCCTTTATCTTGGATAATGGTTTGGAACTTTCAAAGTTTCCAAACAAGCTGAAAATAGCAAGACTTACTATTTTTAGTAAGTCCTTCGATTGATCTCAGATTGACCTAAAAATTTTCCCAGAAGGTGCGAAACAACTAAGTGAACATCTTGGGTGAGTTTCATCTCAAGATCATATCTGGATCATGAGATATTAAAGTTTCTATTTTTTGAAACAGTAAGAAAAAGGTCTTTGAACTCAATTACCAGAATCAAAACTTCTCTAAATGTCCCAAAAATTGTCATAACTAGCATACTGAGTTATAGGGTGATAGAACTTTTCATGATCTTTTCGATACATTAAATGGTTTGTTAATTAGACACTCGGATCAAAAGTTATGGCCTCTGGAAGTTGGACCTTCTATTTTTGGGAAATGTAAAAATGTGTTGGACACATAAAAGAGCTATAAAGGGGAGAGTTACACATGTTGATATGTGTTTTGGCACATCACAAGGCATATTTGATTGGAGATTATTTGGGCACCATTTTTGGGTGGTTTTAGCTTATGGTTTTGTAATTACCGTTGGTGGTGTACTGTATTGTATCTCCTATATATCAGGAACTTGAGATGGAGGTTGTATGTAAGAATCTTATAGATGTTAATTACCTCCTAGATCTTTGGTTGGATATACTCCTATAAAAGCTTTCTCTACAAGTATATTGTAATCTTCGTGATTCTTGAATAATATATTGGGCAGCTTCAGAGTGGGGTTTTTTACCTGAAAGGGGTTTCTCCATGTATATCTTGTGTTTTGAGTTTTGTATTTACATTTGTAAGTTGTTATTATCTTTCTATTAATGTGCATCTTAATTTGTAACTATAAAAGTTAAAATTTGCATAAACCTTTCCTCACTAGATCAGTGTAGGAAACATTTTCCATATACCTTGCTTCCTTTCAGTTGGTATCAGAGCCTGATCACCTTTGGTTCTAGTTGTTGGGTAGAGGGTTTTTTGAGCTGATCTTAGTTTGAGTGGGAGCTTGTGCAAAGGATTTTTAAATATTTTTTGCAGGTAAGAGATGGCATGCACATCTAGGAGGTTTGACATAGAGAAGTTTAATGGTAGTAATTTCGAGTTATGGAAACTTAAAATTGAGGACATGCTTGTAGATCAGGATTTATGGGAAGTCATATCGGGTAAAAAACCAACAACAATGTCTCAAGAAGATTGGGATCTCAAAGATCAAAAAACTAAGGGTTTGATAAGACTCTGTTTGGTTGATTCAGTTCTCCTAAATATCCATGAAGAGAAGACTGCAAAGGAACTTTGGAAGAAGCTTGGAGATGTTTATCAGGATAAATCCCTGGTGAACAAGTTATTCCTACGAAAGAAATTGTATTTGTATACACCTAAAAATGACACGACTCAGTCTAAATAAATATTCTTAATATTTATTCGAGTCTAATTCCTCTATTAACAAATAAATAAACAAATTTATTTATTCGATTCACATTCCTCTAAGTTAATTAAATATCAAAATATTTAATTACCTCTTCTAAAGTCAAAATTAAATAAAATTCTTTATTTAATTAAATTCTTCCAAACAATTAAATAATTCTTAATTATTTAATTAAGTCAATTCTTCTTCTTCCAAATTTAAATAAATAAATCAAATTTATTTAAATTCTTTCAATCTCTAAAAATAAAATACAATCAAATATTTTATTTATTCTTCCAAATCATGCACAACAATTAAATAAGTTTATTTGTTTAATTTGCTTTCTTATCTTCTAATTCCTCAAAATATCTTCCAAATCTTCTAAAAATAAGTCTTCTTCTTCATGCACACAAAATTAAATAATTTATTATTTAATTTCTCTCAAATTATGCAAAAGAAAATCACAAGTTGAGTTAACTAACTCAATCAACCTTGTTTTTATCAATATCTCTTAAATTAGAAAAAAAAATTCTAATTTATGAAATAAAATCTTTTCTTTATAAAAGAAAGCAGTTAACTCAAACAAAATAGCTTTTGTGTGACACTTGTCTTCTTTCTATTCACGCACATTCTCTCAAGTTTTCTATACCATCGATCTTCTCATTCTTTCTATACCATTGATCCTCTCTCATGAGTCTATAAATTGAACCCTCTTTCTCTATTTCAATAATCCAAGTTTTTAGTATCGTTACTCTGTAGGAATTATAGCACACCTTTGGCACCTAAGTCATTCCATTTTCTTGCGATCAACTTGTTACCACATCACTACCATTGTTGGGAAGACCATATTCATTACAAAGCACTATCATGGCCATTCTCCATTGACAATCTTGGAATAGCAAGGAAGTGCACTCTCTGAGGGCCTTATTCATACATGCAAGATTGATTGAGATAGGCAACCAATGGAAGCTATGAAGTATTGAGGTTTGCAAAGGTTTCATCTTTGTTTGTTTGATCTTGATTATTTCCCTTTTCATTGAGTTTTGGGTATTATTGATATTGATATATTGATTATTCATGTTTACTCCAATTTTCCCTTAACATTTTTTGGCACCCACCGTGGGGCCCTTGCCCCAATCTAACCCAAAAACTAAGTTTTTGTGAGTTAAAGTTTCATACATATGAGGATTCGACACATCTAACCTATTCCAACACGCATTTGATCTCTGTTCCGATGCATTTGATCTTTCAATGCATCTACCACCTGAAGCTATGAATCTGTCTTCTGTGATAGCACATTTACCAAATGTCGCATATAATCTCTGTTTTAGCGCATACAACCTCTATTTCTGTGCTTCTAGGCTCTATTTCTACACATTTAGGCTCTAAAGCTACGCATCTATTCTAAATAGTGGTTTTTAGGGTATTTCTTGTGGTTTTTGCTAACGCTGACACTTTTCACAGGAATATTCTCATCTACTTGTAGGATTAGGGGCTGGTTTAGCCATTCTAGTTGCATTGTTAACACATCATCTTTTTAAAATGATAGTAATTAAATGTTCATGCAAAATCACATCTAGATCTAACTAGGAAAGGAGTAACTTGAATCTAGTCCCAATGCTAGGAGGATAAAATTGAACCACTGTTATCTTATTGCTATCTTGCTTTCAAAGTTAACAACTTGCATGTGTGCCCAAGTAGCTAGCTCATATAGTCTTTTTCATTTTAATTAGGGGAAAAGAACCACTGTCTTTCATATTTTTGGGAATGATACCA
This sequence comes from Cunninghamia lanceolata, assembly GCA_027924645.1. Lineage (NCBI taxonomy): Eukaryota > Viridiplantae > Streptophyta > Pinopsida > Cupressales > Cupressaceae > Cunninghamia > Cunninghamia lanceolata. The sequence goes on from BSBN01001126.1 coordinate 3,367,313, forward strand.
GGCCTATGCTCTCCCCTATCTTGGGTGACCAAAATGCCAGACATATCATTTTTGCATGTGTTTTTCCTTTAGAGAGGATTGAACTTGGATATCCTTCCATCCTTGGGGAATGACCTTAAGTGGTAACAAGCTAAATCCAAGCTTTGCCAAGACACTATTAATAAATTGTGTTTGGAGCAAAAGCTTCAAACAATGAGTGAAGTTGTGTTATACCGACAGCCAACCTCCCCCAAAACCCTCCAAAGTGCAACCCTTGCAGGCTGGAAGACTCCATAACGGAGAGTAGTGATGCCACATGTATAAGCACTCAAACGGTTGCACTTACTAGTCGTCCTTGTTTTAGTAGCCCAAAAACCCTCTATTTGTTGGCACAGAAGGTGGGACCTTTGAAGCCGCCCTGATTCTTGTGGTTTTTAGTAGAGATAGTAGAGACAAGCCTAAGGTTCGGTGGGGGTACGAGCCTTGGGAACTCAGATCTTGGTATGAGTGAGAACTGTGTGCCATGGAGAGGAGCCAGTGCTACTAAGATCTTAAAGCTATCCGCTTTGAATATGCACAGCTAAGGGATCTAACAAATATTGCCTTTTCCAACCTAGGATTTGTACTTTCTTTTTGAGTCAAAAAGAGTCCAAGAAAATTACAAAAAAATTCAAAAACCATGAAAACATTCTTTGTGTTTGTTGTGTCTTCTTGCCATAATTAAGAAAATTAGATAAAAAAGACCATCTTGCAACTAAGAAACCAAAAACACCAAAAAACGTGCCAAAAAATTGCAAAAATAGTCAGAAAAACCAGAGCTGCGCATCTGTCCTGCAAAGCTACACATTTACCTCAACCTGCTACGCATCTGTATTGATTGTTTGCACTTTTATCATCTATCACTATGCATTTTCTTTTTACTAGTACTATGCATTTGTATCAACTTGCTGCACATTTCTCCTCTGTTTTAGCAATTTTGTACCTATGCATCCGCAACAGTGAGCATTTCCCAAGCTTTTGGGAGAAAATTTTTAGCATGTCTGGGTACCCATTTCAACCTTGTTCTAGTTTCTAAGATCAGATCTACCATGTAGTCACCTTTTCCATCCATTTTCATAGCATACCCTCTCTTTTGTTGGTCATCTTGCCCACCTTCTATTAGTTCTTTCCAAAGCAAAGTCAAGAGTTCCATATAGATTAGTGCAAGACCTTTTTCAAATCATTTCAAATTCAAGTAACCATAGTAGGTCATAGAACTTCACTAGTGGTCTTGGTGCATGACTAGTCTCTACATAGTAAATAGGTATCGACTATCCTTACTTGTGGCTATCATCTTGTATCGACCATCTTACTTGGAATCATTGATCAAAAGAGTCCCTTGTTTGAATGTCATCACTGCAAGTATCCTCTTCTCAACAATCTCCACCAACACCTTACCAAAATCTCTAGTTTCATCCTACCTCTTCCCACGTTGCCTCGCATGGTTTTAACTAGATCTCAATACCAAAAACAACTTGAAATGGCCGGGACATCTAACCACATTGTCACCCCTCACGATAGTGATGAGGAAATCTCTCATGAAGAGTACCAAGGAACCCTCCAAGATCAGAAATTTCAACGCTTGCTAGAAAAAGTGCTCCACGAGGACCCTCACAAGTACTTTATTCATCTTGCAAATCTAGGACTTAAACTCCCCACTGACATCGATCTCAACAAACTGAAAGAGACCATAGAGGAAACTCATGGAAACCACACTAGTGAGGACAAAGGAAAGAAAGTCACAGACCCAAACATACCTATGGAAGAAATGAGGAAACAAATCAAGGGCCTAACGCAACAAATGATAGATCTCAAAACAAGAAAAAACACTAAAACTTACTCCTTGGAAGACATCGCACAGTATCCCTTTGACAAAATTTTGAACATGGTGCCCTTCCCCTTTCGATTTGAAGTTCCTAAGTTTGACAAATACAAAGGGAAAGGAGACCTAAGAGATCACATTAGGGAATTTAATGCTGTGTGCATGGAAGTAGCTTACAATGAAACTTTCTTAATGAGACTATTCCCTAGATCTCTAGGTGGTCAAGCCATAGAATGGTTCTCATGACTTCCATTGGATATCAAAACTTTTGATGAGTTAGTAAACAAGTTTGCCACACACTTCTCATATAACATTGAACACGAAGTTTCTATGCTTGATCTATGCAATACAAAGCAAAAGGGTGGTGAATCCTTCGCCTCTTTCTTACAAAGGTGGAGACAACTCGTGAGAAAATGCTCATATGACATACCTAAGAAGCAAATAACAGAGATGTTTGTCCACAACCTAAACCCATATCTAAGTTACCAAATCCAAATTCAATGCCCTACCTCATTTTTGAAACTCATTGAGATGGGATTATTTATCAAGAAATCTATGATCGCCAAGGGGAAACTAAAGTTGTACAAGAACACCCCTAACTCTAACTACACCATAGACAAGTTGAAATTTTTGACAAAGAATAAAAATGTCATCAATGATGGAGTAGTTGATGCCAAAGTGGCAGCTCCCAAACAACAACCAATCTTCACTCTCAAAGGAGAAGAAAACAATGCTACACCAAATAATACCTTCTCCCACGAGCCAAAGCCATGGTTCAACTCCAACCCTAGGTGAAAATTCACACCACTAGGGGAGTCCCAAGAGTCTGCATTAAGAAAACTATTGGCCAACAATGAGATCACTCTTCCACCAACTAGTGACTATGAACCTCAAATAAAACCTCACTATTGGAAAGATATGGATTTCTATGAATATCATAGAGTAAAAGGCCACACGACCAACAACTGTATCCATCTCATACATGTCATTCAAGACATACTTGACCAAAATTAGGTAGGCACTAAAGAACATACCTCTAACGAGATGCATGTGGCATATAAGGATTCACTCCTCAATCACGACAGGCCATACAACAACAACAACAACAACAATAATAATAATCGCAACAGGGAGAATCAAAACAATGGAAACAACAATGCTAACTATCTGAGTGTACCATTCAATTATACTGTTAATTGCATATCGGAGCACATCTCGTAAGTCAATGTGGTCATGATTAACCAACCATTAGGACTCAACAAAACTAATTGCAACATTATCACCCGCAGTGGTAAGGTCACATTAAACACGCTTCCTCCAAGGTCATCACTTTCTCCATCTAACCGCCATAAGTATAGTGTCATAGACCAACTTCAGAAAACTCTTGCCCACATATCTATCTTAGAGTTGTTGGGTCTATCTCCCTCCCATAAGGAAATTCTTGATAAAGCCCTAGTGGAAATGACTGTGCCCATGAACCTAGCCCAAGAGAAGTTTCAAACCATCGTAGGAAATCTAACCTCCTCAAGCACCATATCATTTACCGAATAGGATGACCTTTTAGTGTCTTAGCCTCATAACACACCCTTGCATATTGTTGCCTTCATTCATAAACACCATATCAAAAGGGTTCTCATTGATGGAGGAGCCAGTTTAAATATTTACAAGCTCAAGCTAGTCCTTACATTGGGGTTCTTTGAAAATATAGTGGATCTAAGGAAAAAGTTCACTATTAAGGCCTATGATGAAGAGGAAAGAACTACTAAAGGAATAGTGGTGTTACCAATACAAGTTGGACCAGTGATAAAGGACATTGTTTGCCAAGTCCTAGATAGGGAGCTAGCCTATAATATCCTCCAAGGTAGACCCTGGATCCATGCCATGAAAATTGTGCCTTCTACCTATCACCAATGCATCAAATTTCCTCATAATGACAAGCATATCACCATTCAAGGTGATCTAGACCCTTTTCAACATTGCAACACTATCTACTCAAAGCCTGATTGCATCATCCCCAACAATAGAGCTTCTACATCCCCCATCTCACCACATGATTCTACCTCTGAAGCTTCCTCATCCAAGCCCAAAGAGCAAAAAATCACAATCAAAGAAATAGGGGTAGGGGAATACTCCATTAAGCACAGTCTCAACTTAGCCAAACTATCCCTATCTCCAAGATCCTTTGGGTGACCTACACCTAAGTACATTCCTAAACCTTCTGATTCTCCCGAACATCCCACAGCTCCCTTTGTCAAATGGGGGACCCTATTAGACGAAATAGAGGAAAGAGATGTCTTGCAATGGCTCTATATAGAGGAAGATAATACACAACAAGAACCACCTAAGCTCCCAATGGAAATCTATGGGCGTGGTGAGTCTATCCTACACAAAATGGGTTACGATGGACAAGGCCCCATTGGCCTAAGAAAAGAAGGAATCATAGAACCCATCCAACCCTCTTCATCCTCATTGACAAGAACTACAAAAGGGTTAGGATACAAGGATAAAGGCAAGGCTAAGGCAAATGCTTGTTTTGTGGAGATGATCCATAACCTTCAAGAGGATAGTGACACAGATTCCAATGAATATGAATGGGTTGAACTCACAGAGCACTCCTATGAAGACAAAGGAGTTGACACCATTCAAACCTATAGCCCCTACTGTGAGGGACAAATGCTAACATATAGACCATTAGAGTCTGATTCACCAACTCCTGAGAGTATGACTTTCAAGGAAGGTCAGAGTTCCATTGCAATAAACAATCTGGAGGAAAGTACCATCTTGAATCCTATCCCTACCAATCTCAATCCTGACTATATATCCATTCAAACTATCACACCCAATGAATTAGATCTATCTTCCAACCCCCTTCACCTTGTGCATCCTAAACTTATCGACTGTGATTTACAAGGAATCCCACAACTAAACATGTTCCAAAACGGTGATGCCTATATTGACTATATGGAACTTAGGGACCACTTACCTATAGGAGATCATAAAGCTAGCTTTACCATTAAACTTAACACCATGGCTTATTTTGGAGAGGGTGCCAAGCCTTCCAGTCATAAAAACATAAAAATAAAAATTAGATCTAATGGTGAAAACTGCTCTGCGGCAGTATCGGATCCCAAAATAGTAAAAAGAAAGGATGCATCCGATGGTGAAAACCCAACTGCAGCACCTAATGATGGAAGGCTTGACACTCTCCCCACCGACATGTATCAGAAGAAGTCTTAGATTGTTGTGGAAGTGATGCAGAGGAATATCTCACTCATTCAAATCTGATCACAACACACATAGAACACTATGCAAGAGGGAAGCAAATTAATTTGAAACACATAAAATGGAAGAGAAATCTGAAACACTTATTTTATTTCAATAAAAAATTTCATTACATCAACATGAAGCTTCTGAGCTTCCTAGAATCCTACATACAACACCTGCAATAAATAAATTTTCAGCATCCTCAACTCATTTCCCAACATTTGGGTCTCACCTTCATTTGCTTCTCCTAGCTCAAATAAAAAACCCATCACTTCTTCCTTTTTCCGTGCCCTCATTTCTCATAATTTATTAAAATGGTTTCTGGGTTTCATGCCTCTCCTTCCCATCTTTCCAGAATATATTTAATTTCTTAATTTGGATAAGATGCAAGAAAGTTATGTTCATTTTACCAAGACTGGGTCTCATTATTACGACCCCCCCATTTTTGGAGTTACAAATTTTGGAATTACTAAAATAAAATTTGGGAGTTAAGTCCACCAACCTGGGCCATAAAGACCACTTACAAAATTCCTCACAATATGATGGTTACAATAATAAGTGCCATTAATTGCATGATTCTTGGCAGCCCCATTTATGACAAAATCAGTCAAATCCCACCAAATTACATTTACAATTTCACCCAAGAGAAATTACATTTGTTGCAAATTAAAATATAATTTTCTCAAAGCTCCACCATTATTGAAAAAACTAAACAACTAAAAATTAAAATATTTTGATGATGCAAGATTTCTAATTTGCCATGGATGCTCCTGCATCAGGAAGCTACAGAACCTGTCAACATTGGAATAGAGGAACAACCTAAGATCATTCACTTTGCAAAGTCTCTAACTCCACTAGAAAAGGCTAAGTTTGTACCATTCTTCAAGAAAAAGCAAGTCAAATTTGCTTGGTCATATGCTGATATGCCTAGTTTAGATCCAGATTTGATTCTACATCATCTTCCACTAGAGCTAGGGGTCAAACTAGTCAAGCAGAAGCTCAAAAAGATGCATCCACACATTGCATTACTAGTAAAAGAGGAACTCAAGAAATTGTTGGATGTAGGGTTCATTAGGGCAATAGACTATCCAGATTGGGTATCCAACATAGTACCAATATCCAAACCTGATGGCAAAGTCAAATTGTGCAATGATTTCTGGGATCTAAACAAAGCTTGCTGCAAGGATGACTTTCTATTGGCCACTATTGATATCATAATCGACTTGATAGTAGGGCATACCATGTTATCTCTCATGGGTGGCTTCTCCAGATATAATCAAATCAGGATAGCACCAGAAGACCAACATAAAACTTCTTTCACTTGCCCATGGGGCACATTCTCCTAGTATGTGATGCCATTTGGGTTAAAGAAAGCAAGGGCAACATATCAACGTTCTATGACCACTATCTTCCATGATATGATGCACGTCACAATGGAGGACTATGTAGATGACATCCTTACAAAATCACTCACAAGAGAATCACACCTAGATGTACTAGAGAAGGTCTTTTAGAGACTAGAACACTTCAAAGTCATGTTGAACCTGAAGAAATGTGTGTTTGGAGTCACCTCCAGCAAGCTCTTAGGCTTCATTGTATCAACAAATGGGATAGAAGTGGATCCTGCTAAAGTCAAAGCTATCATGGAAATGCCACTGCCAAAGAACATCACTCAACTGCAGTCTCCATAGGGCAAGTTACAGGTAATCCATAGGTTCATATCATAACTGACAGACAAATGCCAACCTTTCAGTCATCTCTTACATAAAAACACTCCATTTAGATGGGATGAGAAGTGCAAAGAAGCATTTGGCAAACTAAAGGAATACCTCATGAATCCATCTATTCTAATGCTGCCTATCCAAGGTAAACCGTTATTCCTTTACATATCTTCTACACAGATAGCTCTCGGCACCCTATTAGCACAACAGGATTATGAAGGCAAAGAAAGGGCTATCTACTATATCAGTCACACATTGGTGGGCTACGAACTGTAATATTCTTAGATAGAAAGATCATGTCTTGCTATGGTTTTTGCTTCCCAAAAACTATGACATTACATGTTAGCACATTCAGTCAAGCTTATTGCAAAGATATATCCACTAAAGTACCTATTAAGCAAAGCAGCTCTCACAGGTTGCCTAGCTAAGTGGGTAATGCTCCTAAGCGAATATGACATTGAGTATGTAGAAAGGAAGGCTATCAAAGGTCAAATCATTGCTGATCAGTTAGCAGAAGCACCATTATAGGATACCACACCAATAACATTCAAGTTTCTAGAAGAAACCATAAATAGTATCACAACACACTCATGGAAACTCTACTTTGATGGATCCTATACAAACCATGGATCGGGGGTAGGAATCTTGTTGGTCACTCCTCATGGTGACACCATACCTAAGTCTTATCATCTGTTATTCCCATGCACAAACAATATAGCAGAGTATGAGACCTTAGTCATTGGTCTCAAAATGACAACAGAATGGAAAATCAAGGAGCTACATGTCTATGGTGACTCCCAACTGGTAATCAATCAAGTCAATGATGACTATCAGACCAAAGATGACAAGTTAATCCCATACAAGCATATGGTAGATGATTTTAAAGAATACTTTATCATCATCTCCTTTGAGCGGATACCTCACATTGAAAACAAAGCAGCAGATGCCATGGCAACCATTACCTTGCTCCTCGAGATCCCAAAAAATGAGTCACGGTATGAGTTCTTGGTGGAAACAGTTATGCAACCAGCTTATGATTTTCCTGAAACACACTCCATATGCCTATTAGTCAAATCTAATTCACCTTGGTATGGTAAGATTTACACTTACCTCAAGGATAATACCCTACCGCCTAACTTATCAGCTACCAAATCTCTCATTTTACCATTATTACTGACACCCTATACCATCGAGGTCTAGGTGGTACTTACTCTGATGTTTAGAATGAGAAGAATCTTAAACTGTCTTATGAGATGTACACAGATGAATTTGTAGAACACACTCTAGCGGTCCTTCTTTAGCTAAGAAACTCATGCGTTTGGGATACTATTGGCCGAACATGGAAACTGATTCGTATCAGTTTGTGAAGAAATGCAAGTAGTGCCAGATACATGGAAACCTGATACATGCACTAGCTCAAGAGCTATGACCTTTAACAACACCTTGGCCCTTTTGTCAATGGGGACTTGACCTTGTGGGAAAAATTCACCCGCCATCATCTAACAGCCACAAGTTCATAATAACTACCACTGAATACTTTATCAAATGGATTGAAGCCATTCCCCTCACAAATGTCATAGGCAAACAAATTGCCTCATTCATCCTCAATTACCTCATCTGCAGATATGGAATTCCCTCATCCATTGTCACAGATAACGGAAGACCTTTCAAGAACTAGGATGTACAAGAGCTTTGTGACATTCAAAATCCAACACCATTTCTCTACGCCCTACTATCCTCAAGGTAACAGCCAAGCAGAGGCATCCAACAAAACAATCTTGAAAATCTTCAAGAAGACAATCAACGATGTTGGCCGTGATTGGCACATACAACTGAATCCCCCTCTGTGGGCCTATCGAACTAGTATACACACTCCCACATGTGCTACCCCATACGCCCTTGTCTATGGATTAGAAGCCATTTTTCCCATCAAGGTCGCGTTACCATCTCTACGAGTGTCGTTAAAAGGTCTTATCACTGATGAAGACTACATAATTTCTAGATTGCAAGAGTTAGAGCTGTTAGAAGAGAGAAGGAAACATGCCTTCAACCATCCCAAAGCATATCAATAGAGAATATCACGAAGCTACAATCACAGGGTCCATCCAAGGGTCTTCAATGTTGGTGATCTAGTACTTAAGGAAAATCCCCGCAATCAACAGGATCGGAAAAAGAAAGGTAAGTTCAAACCCAACTGGTTTGGCCCCTATGTCATCATTGCTACTATGGATCGGGGGCATTTCAATTAGTAACATCAGAGGGTGAGCTATTTGATGACCCAATAAACAGTATGCATCTTTATCAGTTATATACCTAAGAGAACCCCAATGTAAGGGGGCAAAAATTTAAAAATACAAAAAAAAATAATAGTAAAGAAAAAAAATGGAAAAACAACAAAAAAATTGTCCTCTGGTGAAAACTTGGCAAACAGGCCTTGGATAGGTACCATGATGAAAACCTGGCAAACAAGCGTCATGTGTACTTTTATCTTTCGTGCAAATAAAAGCAAGTGGTGAGAACCTGGTAAATAGGCGCTACTTGTGATAAATTGCTTCCTCCATCTTTGGGAAACCAATCACTTTGTATCCATTCTTCCTACCATCATTTCTCATCTGATCCATATCTATTCCATAATGGAGCACCTTGTGAAACCTAACGATAACCTATCATGGCTTGATACTCTATCTCTTTTGTCACCTTATCAACTAAGGTCTTATCTAGTATCCTATCCATAGTGTTAGCCTAGCATAGCGTCTGTCGTTGGTATCATAGGGTCAACCTCAAACTACGTTGCCTCTGCATCATCACGTAGGCAAGGCCATTTTCAATGTGCCCCGAGGCTCCACCTTCTTGTCCATCCCATATCTTGTCACCTATCTTCTAGTCCATCCGCGTCTAAGTCCATGTCCATGAACTACGTTGCCTCTGTGTCATCATGTAGGCAAGGCCATTTTCAATGTGCCCCTGAGGCTTTCCCATCCATCCTATATCTAGTCCTTCTATCTATCTGAGTCCACACCACTTTCTATCACCTAGGTCTTAGTTCCATTAGGGTTCACCCCGAACTACGTTTCCTCTGTGTCATCACGTAGGCAAGGCCATTTGGCAAATGCACCCCTGAGGCACTAGGTCAGTCCTTTAGGGTCTGTTTTCACCAATAAGGATTGTGGAACCATTCACCAAGCAAGCAAGCACAAGCAAAAACCTGATTTCAAAGAAGAAATTTTGATGCAACACCTCAACCTATCCAAGGCAAAGCAAGCAAGTACCTAAAGCACTCTAAGTGATTCTATCTAAATTATGGCAAGAAAAACACATCTAAATGCAAGATTGTTTTTTGGTTGTGATCAGCTTAGGTTACAGCGTCTTGATTTTTTATTATCATGTATTCCTATGCTACTCAAGGATGCCAAAAGCTAGAGATGCTATGATGGGGGCATGATTATTTTCTTTGTTTGCTATTTGTGGATCAACCTTTAGTAATGTGAAGCCTTGTCTAACAACATGATCGGCAAAAGATCATCGAGGACATCAGAGGTCTAACATGAAAGGGGGCAATCCTTGTCTATTGATACACAAGAAATACTCAGATCATCTTGGTTCAATTATACCTAGATGCTTGTATTAACTTGCTAAAGCAAAATCCATGTAAGCGATACTCAGGTCATCTTGGTTCAATTATACCTAGATGCTTGTAATAACTTACAACATTCAGAAAAAGTATTAAAAAAAATTGCCCAATGATGAAATAAGCACTTCAAATATACTTGCAATATCAAGATGGAAAAACCATTTTGCATCCATATCGTATCCATTTACATCCATATCCCATGCAATAAAGATCCAAAATGTAGAGTATCAATGTTTATAAAAGCTTGTGAGTCCTTCTACCGAGTCATATCTTCTATCAGTCAGTCTTCTATGTATCATCATGTCATTTCTGTGTCGATTGAGTACATTTGGACATAACAAAAACATAGCATAAGTTGCATATCATATCACATGAGATAGTCATTAACATGATTAAATCATTTGCATACATAATAAGTGCATTAGGCCATCCATACACATTTTGCATCATAACATAGTGTCAAAACAGAAAAATAAAAAACATAGACAAGTACATGTAGATCCCCGAATAGATAATATTCACATTTACATATTAGGTGCATACATGCAATCATCTAAGTTTGCATTAAATCATCATCATATCAGAGTCCTAGAATCATATAAAGCATCATAGTGTAGAAACATCATCACATATAAAATCATATAGACATCAACATTACATGTGCATCCATCACATAGCATCATATAGACATAATAAATAGGTGCATCACATATAAAACATCATATGATAGAATGCATCCATAACATATAGTATAAACAATCGCATATAGAGATCATCAATAGCTACATCATCATATAAATATCAAGTAAAACATGTCCAAATGTACAATATCAAATGTCTATCATCTTTGAGTCACAAGTCATAAAGTATACATTGCATAAATAATGATACATGTCTCATATATGCATATCAAGGCTATCTGAGCCATCAAAAAGTGTATACATAAAGCTAAAATCTGTACAGGTGTCAGCTAGTCCTGCTACCATGGGACACTGCTCCCGACACTGCCCTCTCCATCCCCTCCTCTGCTAGACCTTGATTGCTATGGGCCCATCACTAACCCTCCTGACCATGATCCACCTGCCCTCTGGGGTGTACCTACTACTAATTGGCTCCAGAAACTAGGTGCCCTCTGATCCACCAGTACCGCCCCATGGTACAATGCCCTATAATACTGTGTCTGAGCCTGCACCCTAGCAAGCTCATCCTGTACCTGTGCCAGCTATGTCTGTAGCTGATGAACTTGGACCTGTCCCTACTACACCTGTGTGACCAAGAATGCATTGGCCCCATCTATACCCAAGGTAGGTAAGGCCACGTCTCTCTCTAGTCTCAAGGCCTACACCCTCACCTATGTTGCATCCTGCTTTGTCGTGAGCCCTGATAGTACCTATGCATTAGACTCTCTCTGAGACTCTGTCACCCTGAGTTGAGCCATGAGCTATCTCACCTATCCTTGCAGCATAATAATGGCATGCTACTGCAAATCAAGTTGCAAAACTTGAACTTGAGACACCTGTTGTACTTGACCCTATCCCTGCACCTGTTGCTAGGGCACCTGCTATTGACCTACCTGCTGGGGTACCTAATATGGCACCAAAATCTATATATGTTGACCAACCTACTGTACAACTTGTGGCTACACTACCTGTTGCTGGGAAGGTCCCTCCCCATCTCTCCTCCTCTATCTCTGCCTCCCTCTACCTCCATCTCTACCTCCTCCTCCTACCTGCACCGTCCTCATCATTTGAGTCCTCCTCATCTAGGTGAGGCACCAACTCTCTAGGTCCTGAGTACCTCAAGAATGGATGAGCTGCTAACCACTCCTCATAATTAGGAGTCATCCCTACATCTATGACCTCCCTCCTCATCATCCAAGCCTCCTCATATGAAGCAACCGAGCCCCATGTGAACCTCTCTGCATGTGTCCTCGCAAATCAGGCCTACCCATGTGGTATGCCCTATATCCTCCCAAACTACCTCCGAACCTAGCTAACTATTTGTCTCTCTAATATAAACTAAGTCTTGCTAATGAGCCACCGAGTCTGAAAGTAGTAGGGCAGCTCGTCATCCTCATCATCCCAATGCTCGCACTCTAAATAAGGATGCCAAACAACTCTATCTACATTGTCCAATGCGTGCCTCCAGTACTTGAGCTTTCCCAGCTTGTGTTGGGAAATAACTCCTACATATCCATAGCTATAAGGCTCTCCCCTCTACCTAGAAAACATACATATCAGCTGAGTGATCACAATATGCTCCCATAGCCAAAATTGTAAAAGAGAAACACCTGCCGACAAGTTGGCACCCTTGTGGTATACCACCTGATGCATATCGTGGTATAGGTGCGCCAAAATATAGATACCCCATGCAAATCGGGTGCCCTCTGTAACCATCCTCTCCATAACCCAACCCCAACCAATTGGAAATCCATGCGACCCCCTATCGAGGCAGACAACACCCCTAATCAATCTAGCCACTATCCCTGGGAAGTAGTCATGATAGTCATGAATGTCCTACTAAGATATAACTTGTCCCTCCAGCTTTGTCTCATCAAATACTCACTTGCACTCTGCCAATCTTGCATCACGTTGTGGATCATACTCTACTAGCTTGCTCTATATCGGCAAGTGCATAATCCTATAAACATCCTCAAGAGTAATCACCATCTCACCAGTAGGCAGGTGAAAGGTCCCATCCTTGTTGTGGAATTACTCCACCGCTGTAGTCAACAAACAGAGGTTCGCACGAACCTTGGACATAAAGCACACATAGTCTAGTCCCATAGCACCTAGTGCCTCTTAGTCAATCTTCATAAGCATGTAGTGCTGCAACAAAGGCAAGGGAAACTACTCCCTTGACATGAGTACATCTTGAATGTCCTCCTACAATCAAGCAAAGCAATACGTCAACCAAAAACTGCAAAGACTGCTCAAACCTATGTATAGCATCATATCATTTACTTAAACATATCAAATTGATCAAAATAGCATACAACATCTCTTGACTAGATTCTTGCAATCTCAAAGATCGCTTATCGATTGATGCATCAAGCAAGTTGGCAATCGAGTCAATTTTGTTAAGTAAATTGACTATCTAAAGCATATGCACAGAACCAGAAGGTGCATATGCCACTTCTGGTAAATGCACTGCCAAATTGAGTACATGCGCAACTTCATATCAAAAGCGTAACTTCAGCATGAATGCACCACAACATATCATGTATACGCAGCTTCTTCATATGCGTTGTTTCCCATACCATATGCACAAGTTCTTGGTATATGCGCCAACTCATACCATATATGTGTAGCAAACATGCATTCATAGTTTCATATCCTAAATGCACCGAAACATATCATATGCGTGATTTCAGAGCGCATATGTGCTGAAATGCAGTTTGGCACATCTATCCTAGTTAAACTTTGCCTAGCATTTATTGTGCTAATAAATGACCCTAGGTGAGTTTTTTCGAACTACATACTAGTGGTCCTGCGTCAGCTAGCTGATCAAGCCATTGAACTCGCTCAAAGTGGTACTCACATGGAATATCCATATCTATCTCAACTGCTCTATGCTCCTATGCTCTCCTAATCTCTCAAAGATCTATCAACAAAAGCCAAGTGTGTAAATGACTTGTCTTGTGGACCCAGCTCCTATATATGGCAAGTGAACCCTAACTAGCTGTGTGGCGACCGTGACTACTTCCCAAGCCTATTTCTTCCCATTTCTCTGAACCCTAACCTAATTTCTTCAAACCTAACCTTTTTTTCACCTTCTTCATCGTGAGATTGTTTGTCTCATGTCCTTCTGCCCTTCTTCCTGTCCAATCTCCCGAGGGGGCATCCTATCATCATAACCTGTACCAGGGGCAAACTGGGGCATGTATCATTATCAGAATTGTTATTCTTTGAAGCAATGCTATAAATTGCATTGCATCAAAGAGGGGCAAAATGTATATGCCTAAAAATGACATGACTCAGTCTAAATAAATATTCTTAATATTTATTCTAGTCTAATTCCTCTATCAATAAATAAATAAACAAATTTATTTATTCGATTCACATTCCTCTAAGTCAATTAAATATCAAAATATTTATTTACCTCTTCTAAAGTCAAAATTAAAAAAAATTATTTATTTAATTAAATTCTTCCAAACAATTAAATAATTCTTAATTATTTATTAAGTCAATTCTTCTTCTTCCAAATTTAAATAAATCAATCAAATTTATTTAAATTCTCTCAATCTCTAAAAATAAAATACAATCAAATATTTTATTTATTCTTCCAAATCATGCACAACAATTAGATAAATTTATTTGTTTAATTTGCTTTCTTATCTTCTAATTCCTCAAAATATCTTCCAAATCTTCTAAAAATAAGTCTTCTTCATGCACATAAAATTAAATAATTTATTATTTAATTTCTCTCAAATTATGTAAAAGCAAATCACAAGTTGAGTTAACTAACTCAATCAACCTTGTTTTTATCAATATCTCATAAATTAGAAAAAAGCATTCTAATTTATGAAATCAAATCTTTTCTTTATAAAAGAAAGCAGCTCAAACAAAATAGCTTTTGTGTGACACTTGTCTTCTTTCTATTTGCGCACATTCTCTCAAGTTTTCTATACTGTTGATCTTCTCTTTCTTTCTATACTGTTGATCCTCTCTCTCGCAAGTTTATAAATTGAACCCTCTTCCTCCATTTCAATCATCCAAGCTTTTAGTATCGTTACTCTATAGGAATTACAGTGTGCCTTTGGCACCTAAGTCATTCCATTTGCTTGTGATCAACTTGTTACCATATCACTACCATTGTTGTGAAGCTCATCTTCATTACAAAGCACTATCATGGCCATTCTCCATTAACAATCTTGGAATAGCAAGGAAGTGCACTCTCTAAGGGCCTTATTCATACATGCAAGATCGATTGAGATAGGCAACCAACGGAAGCTATGAAGTATTGAGGTTTGCAAAGGTTTCATCTTTGTTTGTTTGATCGTGATTATTTCCATTTTCATTGAGTTTTGGGTATTATTGATATTGACATATTGATTATTCATGTTTACTCCAATTTTCCCTTAACAGTATTCTCTGAGGATAGAAGATGGAGGATCTGTCACTGATCACCTGAATACATTCAATATGCTTATTGTCCAATTGACTTTTGTTGGTGTGAAGATGGAGGAGGAGGATCGATGTATGACATTACTATGTTCCTTACTAGATTTGTGGGACCACCTTGTTATGGCCATTGGGAGTACCACTACCACCTTCAAGATGGATGAAGTGTTTTTTTCACTATTTTCTGAAGAGATGCAGAGAAAGTCTTCCAAATCAACTAAGGAGGCTCTTGTGGTTCGTGGTAGATCTAAAGAGAAGGGAAAGAAAAAGGATAAGAAGAAGGAAGAAAAAGAAAGATCCAAATGTCATGGGAGAACTAAGTCTCCCAGAAAGTCTAAGGTCCTATGTTGGAATTGCAATGAACCTGGTTAGTTCTGCAAGGAGTGCATAGAGGAGAAAAAGAAAAAGAAGAAGAATTATGATTTGGATTTTGACAAGTCCTCTTAGGATGAAGGAGAAGAATTTGTCACTACCTTGGCAACACATACATCTAAGGATGTGTGGCTTATTGACTCTGGTGCATCTTTTCACATGACCTCTCATCAGGGTTGGTTTTTGAAGTATGAAGAATACAATGGTGGAAAGGTGTACTTGGGTGGTGATTCTCACCTGAAGATAGTTGGCTATGGAAGAGTCTTGATTCAATTCCCTGATGGATGAGTAAAGGGAATCAATGGTGTTCTGCATAACCCTGGTTTGACATGGAACCTTCTTTCTGTAAGTAAATTGAATGATGTGGGTGTGCAGGTTGTTTTCTCGAATGGAGGATGCAAGATGACTAGAGGATCTATGGTGTTGGCTAAGGGTGTATGGATTGGCACTCTATTTCATCTTGATTCATGAGCAATTCAATGCAATATTGCCTCTGTTTCAAAAAAGAGAGCTTCAGAGTCTTCATCCTCACCATTGGAACCAGCAATGAAGAAGACTATTGCATCTACTTCTGATGGTCATGCTTTTTGGGTACCTAAGGGTGCTCATTCTATGGAGATGAAACTTCCAACTAAGAATACAATGGTATGGCACCAAAGGCTTGGTCAAATTGGTGAAAAGGGTTTGAGGACCCTAAAGAATAAAAATCTTGTTGAGCGTATGAATGATTGTAACTTTGAGTTTGATTTCTATGAACATTACATTTATGGAAAACAAAATCATGTTTAGTTTTATTCCAGTTCTCACAAATCTTCTAAGGTGATGGACTTGATTCATTTTGATGTGTTTGGTCCTGTTAATGTTCCTTCAATTTCAAAATCTATTTACTTTGTTTCATTCATTGACAACTACAGTAGAAGGACATGGGTGTATTTCCTTATAAATATGAAGTCTTTAATAGATTCAAAGAGTTCAAAGCTCTTGTGGAGAATCAGAAGGATAGAAAGATTAAGTGTTTGAGGACTGACAATGGTGGTAGTTCTGTTTAGCAGATTTCAACAAGTTCTATAAAGAATAGGGGATTGAGAGGCACAATACAACTCTGTATACCTCTCAGTAAAATGGAGTTGCAGAGAGGATGAATAGAATGTTGATGGAGAGGGCAAGGAGTATGCTAAGTGTAGCTAGTCTTTAAAAAAAAGTTCTAGACTGAAGCCATTGCTACCACTTGTTACCTGGTTAATAGGTCTCCTACATTAGCACTCGTTGATAAGACACCTATGTAGGTATGGTCTAGTAAAAAGCCTTCATTAAGACACATTCAAGTATTTGGTTGTGAGGCATATGCACATGTTCCTAAGGAGAAGAGGTCTCAGTTGGAGAACAAGGCTATAAAGTGTATCTTCACCAGTTATGGCATCAGTGTGAAAGGGTACAAGCTTTGGGATCTAGTGGCTGAGAGGGTTCTGTATAGAAGAAGTGTGATCTTGAGAGAGCTCAATCCTTCTATTATCTTCTAGCCAAAGAAAGAAGAGAAGAAAGATGATGTGGTTTAGGTTCCTTCCACCCCTGAGAAAGTTGAACCAAAAACATCTATTAGACCTGATAATTAGGAAAGCTCTAGTAACTCTGAAAGTTTAGAAGAACATGAAGAACCTCAACCTCAACCTTTGAGGAGGTCCACACAGATAAGGTAGCAACCTGATAGGCTTAGTTATTCATTGCATGATTCTAGTTGTATTTTTTCTTTGATTTCTAACACTGATGACCCTAGAATTGTGAAAGAGGCTATGGGTATGAAAGATGCAGGTTCCTGGAAGGAGTCCATGGAAGAGGAGATGGCTTCTTTGGAAAATAATAATACTTGGGACTTGGTGTCTTTGCATGAAGGACAGAAACCTGTTGGATGCAAATTGGTGTTCAAAAAGAAATTTGGTGTAGATGACAATGTTGAGAAATATAAGGCTAGATTGGTTGTGAAGGGGTATATTGAGGTGGAGGGAATTGACTATGGTGAGATTTTCTCTCCCGTTACAAAGCTAACATCTATTTGGTTCTTGTTATCTCTTGCAACAACGTATGATCTAGAAGTGGAACAGATGGATGTGAAGACAACATTCCTTCATGGTGACTTGGAAGAGGAAATCTATATGTCACATCCAGAGCACTACGTGGTGAAAGGTAAAGAAAATCTGGTTTGTAAATTGAAAAAGTCTTTGTATGGTTTGAAACAATCTCCTAGGATGTGGTACTAGAAGTTTGATGCCTTTGTGTTGAGTATTGGATTTTAGAGATTGAAATCAGATCATTATGTTTACTACAAGTTTGACAATGATCGCATTCTCATTATTGCATTGTATGTCAATGATATGTTACTCATTCGGAATGGTAAAAGTTTGATTTCTGATTTGAAGTCTCAATTGTCAGCACATTTTGAGATGAAAAATCTAGGGGCAAATTGGTACATTCTGGGGATGGAGATAAGAAGAGACAGAGAAAATAGAAAACTTTGGTTAGGCCAGAGTATGTATGTTAACACTGTGTTGGAGAGATTCAACATGGTGGATTGTAGGCCTTTGACTATTCCTGTTACAATGGGGACAAAGTTATCTATTGAAGATTGTCCAAAGTTTCCTTCTGAGATAGAGGATATGAGTAGAGTTCCTTATGCTAGCATGGTTGGTAGTTTGATGTATGCGATGGTTTGTACAAGACCAAACATTGCCCAAGTAGTGGAAGTCCTTAGTCAATTTATGGATAATCCTACACGGGTACATTGGGATGCAGTGAAGAGAGTGTTCAAATATTTGTGGGGTACTTTTGAGTATTCCTTATGTTATCATGGTTATCCTACAGGACATTAGCATTCACTTTGTATTCATAGATTTATGGATTCAGATTGGGAAGGTGACATTGACAACAGGAGATCCACTAGCGCTTATGTGTTCACTATGTTTGGTGGTGCTATTAGTTGGATGAGTAAGCAGTAACCTATGGTCACTTTGTCCAGTACTAAAGATGAGTACATGGAAACAACTCATGCTTGTAAAGAATCCATTTGGATTAAGAGATTTGTTGGTTATGATGTTACTCATAAACACACATAGATAAAGAATTGCAAATCAAACCTTTAGCATCTTGAAAGATATGATAAATTTGGAGAATTCATGATCCCAATTCTCTATGGATTAGTTCATAATCTACTGATGTTACTTAGTGATTTGATGTGCCATGTTGTTTTCCATTCAAGGAGCCTTACATTTTTGTTTTTGAGAACTGATGTCTGAACATTCGATTTTCCACTCGATTTTTGTAAATCTTTTAACAAACAAGGTTAATCCTAATGTATTCAATAGATGATGAGGATATTTTATAATTTTAATCAATTCTTCTGACCATCAATTGTTATTGATTAGTTTTCCCCTCTCCACTATGGATTCATCTAAATAATGTGCCTACAAGTAGATATTTGCATGATTATTGTTGAGATTTATATATATTTGCATGGTATTTTCAATTATACATGCTAATTAGCTCAAATATGTTGTGAATATTCAATTTCCTTCGGGATATCAACATATTTACTTATATTTGCTTAAGATTGTCTGAGTATTTGCAATTATGATGATGATTTTAATGAAATTAAATAAATTGTATTGAATGCTTTCTAATCTTTACTAAAATGAGTGAATCTTTAGCTATTGATCCATATACATTCTAGATACAATCATGAAGAGAAGGAAATCAAAACATAGGTTCACCAAGATGTTCCACAACTAAGTATGGTTGATGTAAACTTCGATGGAAAGGAATGAAGACAACATGCACAACATGAATTACACTCCAAGGGATGCAACAAATCAAAGTACAAGCATGGAATTCATCCACAGATTACTCAAAGTATACAATTGTATGTAATCTAGATCTTCATCTGCATTACGTATGCAACAGACATGCGTATTTACAATCAGCTTTGAGAATTAGTCCTAAGGCTTCAGCAATCTAATCTCAATTAAGTTTTGAATGTGTTACAAGGTGCACTCCATCTACTTTTATAGGACAAAGAGAGGAGGTAGTTACAAATGATCCAATGATGAGGATTTAGCTATCAAAATCAATGGTCTATATCATCTTTGACTTGAGCAACAAATGTTAAACGTGGCATAGGCTACCAGCTAGCAACCATCTAGTGGTACTTGATCATTTCTTTGTCATATGATGCGTATGACCCTTTCATCTTGCATCCTTACTCATTCTTCATTTTCTTCATCAATAGATTGGTCATCTCCTATATGTGCACTGATGATTCCCCTGATGGGTTCATATGCCTGCACTATCCATTCAATCTCGTCTCCATTTTGAACCTTAGCCTTTGCTATAGAATGCTTTTGTGAGTGGAATTGTGTTTGTAATGTAGACCATTTGTTCTTTCTACTATTCAATATTTTATTATATCCTTCCACTTTTGCTTTCATCCTCATGGTTTTATTAACTATATCTTCTAACAAATGGTGGAGAGGATCATCTGCTGCATTCTTACAATTATCATGGAAAGCCTCAATTGCAAAATCAACATCTTAATTTTCTATCTTCCCCTCTACCTTGTCCTCAAGAGCTTCCAAGATGTTTGTTTCCTCAGAGATGAGGTGATGCAACTTGACACTGATGTCTCTGAGTTTTGTGTTGCATCTCTTCAGGATATCACTTTCAAACTGAGTATCTTCATACCATATACCCAATAGCTATGAAGTATGATTGTTTAATACATTATTGTCTATGAGTACTTTCACATCTATGCATTTCATTTCAACTAGAGCAATCAAATCCTTTTCTACTTTGATTGATCTCTGTCCAACCTCCTTTTGTAACTTATCCACTTTGCTCCTCAATGTGTTGAGCAAATTCCAGTTGGTGATGGAGGTCTTTATTACCTTCTCTGCTTCAGAAATAAATTGAATAAACTAATTATCCATCGCATGTGCCTTATGATTCATGATATCTAGCCCTTTTATCTCATCCTGAGATATAATGGTCGAAGGGGTAGCCGTGTCGACTGGAATGCGATTTGGGTCAATTAGTCCCTTTATGAATGTATGCAGCTAAGCACTGTGCTCCTTGTACATTTTGTTTTTATTTTTCTCCCTTTCCATACTTTTCAATAAAGAATAAATAATATCCTTGGCCTCTTGGCCTTCTTGCTCTTCAGTAGCAAAGCCTAAATCAATATTGGTCATCTAAAATTCATTAATACTTATCTCTCCCTTTGCTTTATCTACTATAGGAAAAGCTACTTGAGTTGTTCATCTACCTGTGGTAGGAGCTCTTTTTATTGCACATGTGGCCCTTGCTCTTCTCTTTGGCTTAACCATGTTAGCTGAAAATAATGCAGAAATATCAAATTCAGATACATCATTAACCTGAGGTGGGTTCACCTCCTGCCACAACCAATATGGTATTTCATTTGTAGACCCTTGCTAGTCTGTATGCTCAATGTGATCATTGTGAGACTCTACATTTTGTTCCACTCTTAGTGGTGAAGGTTCTTTTCTTTGTTCATCTTGAATCTCCTTGTGATAGACCTCTTCCTGTGTAGGGGTTTCTTGTTGCACTTTCACATTCCGGTCTTGTGTATCCTGTGATTCTTGATCCTCATGAGGGGTTTGAAGGCTATGATCTGGTTTATCTGGGTGATCATTTTGATCATTCTTATTCATATTTTATTCTTCTTTTCTCTGATCATCACCTTTTTGAAGACATTGTTCCCAATCCTTTGATGTGTCCACTTCTCTAGGGTTTTGGGGTTTATCCATCCCTTCTTCAATTGTTCCTCTTTCATGTATTTTCTGATTGCCCTAACCATCATTTTGATCAGACATCTCTTAATCCTCCATATGTACATTAACTTCTAATTTTCCCTATTCTGGAGGTAAGTCTTTATCTTTGTTTTGGTCTTCATCCCCCTGATAAGTCAAATCTATTGTTGCGGGCTAGTGACTTGATCAACTAATCTTGTCAATCCAATTTGTTGTGCCACCACTTTAGGGTTACCCTCTTCTATTTCATCTACTTTGACTTCCTTTTGCACCATGGGGGTGCCATGAGGGGTCATCCTAGTATTCTTTATTAATGTCTCCATAGAATTGGTACAAACCTCATTTACAACATCATCATCAGATAGTTCCATTGTGTTATCTAATAGAAAGGATTGCTCATCTCTTTTCTTTGTTCCTCTACCATCTTGAACTTGAATTGCATGATATTAGGAATAGGGACCTCATGCTACAGATTCTTTAGAATTACTTCACCACCCACTCCTCTTAATAGGATAGGGGGGTTCTTATCTACTGCCCCCCTCATAATAGATGCTTGTTTCTTCTGAGGTGGCTCTTGGATCTTCTTCTTTTTCTTCCTTATCAGGAGATCATCATTTGAGCTCTCTTCCTCCTCTACAATAGCAAGAGTAGGCAATGCAACTATTTTCTTCTATTTTGGAGGTGCCTAAGGTGATGTTGTAGTAGACATGGAGGCTACATCTTCCTTTCATTGAGGTTGACGAATGACTGTCACCCTAATAGCTTGGTTTCCTTTCTTGATTTTACTTTGCTGCCTCTCCCCTTTTGACAACCTCTTTTCCTTGAGGAAATCATCATATTCCTCATCTAATAATTCTTGTCTTTTTCTTTTCTTGTCAACAGTGAGTACCACTCCTTTCTTCTTCAGCTTGGTGATCTCTGCATCCACCGATTCTTTGGTCAATTGTATGACCTTCTACATTATCTGATCTAAGGAAGTCACCTCTGGTTGACTCTAATCTAGGGATGATATTGTCTCATTATATACTTTATTATCCTCATATTCTTGAGACATGATCACACCATCATCTTCATGTAATTGTACAGACATTGGTATGCAATCTAATGTGTGGATCTATCTTAGAGTAAGCTTCTGGTAGCCTCTCCTTCTTACTTCTACCTCATTATCACAGTTAGCCCAATAATCTTCAATGTGCCTTTGATGCATTGGTTTCTTATGCAATGTTTGCATCCTGTCATAAGGGTCATATGGCCTAGACAATGAGAAAGGCTGTAGGGACATCAAATTTAGTCCTCTAATAGAATATTTTACACTCTCCTTATCAAGACACACATTCAATCCAATTATGATTGGAAACAGAATATTAGGTATCTTTCCTTTCTCAATATAAGCTTCCACTGAAGGCAATATTTGCTTGGCTAGCTCCATCAGGATGACCTTGTCATTGGGATATCTTGGCAACATGAGAGGTTACCTAGTGAAACATTCCATTCTTATGTATGAAAAGGTGTGGAACTAGATGAACCAAGCCCCATGTCTATATATTATAGCCTGAGCCTCTATTCTCAATCTCTTTTCTCTATCTTCCTCCATAGTCTTAACAAGGTGCATGGAGAATGAATCATTCACTCTCTGGTAATGTTGGAGAGACTATATTCATTTTAGTTGTGGGTAATGGTCCAAAATGTTTACATATCCAAGGTTGCTTCTGATGCTGTCCACTATTTGTAATCCATTAAAGGTGCCTCTGAATGCACAGGCATATGCCACATAGGAGGTCATATGGAACATATTAGTTCTTCCTCCTAACTTCCTCATCCCATCATCTAGGCTGTCGCTTATGATCTTAGCCCATTGGGGTTTCTCATCAGTACCTTCTAGCATCCTTATCAGGCCATACATCCAATTATCAAAAGATCCAACATTCATTTTTCGTGTCATCCTCCTGAGCATCACCTTCATATATTGATACTCTAGAGCAAAATCAAATTTGTAGAGATACATGGGCAACTTGGCAAAAGGCTTATAGGTGCTGCCACTAGCTCTCCATTGGTACATGATCCTTTTGGCTTCTTTCTCTTTGCTATTGTACTCCTTCTCCTATTTACCCAAGTTTAGTTGAACCACACAATGTCCTCTAGGAAGATTGAAGGTGGCAGTGATACCTTCAATTGAACAGTCTACATAAACCCTACCATGTTTCTCTACCCTTATGGTATCCACATTATAATTCTGGGCACACTCTACTACCAATTTAGTAGCCTCCATTGCATAAGGAAATCCCCCTGCATGTCATATTTCTGAACTATAGATGTTAATGAGTAGGGGATTCCCGCCTCCTTTCTCTA
Organism: Cunninghamia lanceolata; assembly: GCA_027924645.1. Lineage (NCBI taxonomy): Eukaryota > Viridiplantae > Streptophyta > Pinopsida > Cupressales > Cupressaceae > Cunninghamia > Cunninghamia lanceolata. Next base: position 3,391,426 of record BSBN01001126.1, read on the forward strand.
ATTTCATTGTCTATTCATCATTGTTTGTGTTTCCTAGATGTGTATCATTTATTTATCTATATTTGAAGGATATCCCCTCAAGCTGTATGTACATAGGTTTCAAGAATTCCATCTCTGACCTATTCTTCCAAACTGCCATTGGATCCTACAATGAAACATGTATGTATCTTACCCTAACGTGTCATGTGCAGTGGTGGATTCAATGATCATATAAATTTTATGGTGTTAGTTCTTTCAGTCTACTCTATTTCATGCATAATCATATCAATTTACTTTGGTAAAACCATTTTTACCTATTCATTTACCATTAGTGACAAAAGAGGGTTTTATTGTTATGTACCTAATATTCATTATCCTTTTACTGTATAAGTGATGTCTGGATGAGCACATTCACCTTGCAATTACCATTCTCTAGTCGCCATTTGAATATGTATCCTATTTTGTTGAGCTCACAACTTGCAGTAATGTCATCTTAATCTTGTAGAGGCTCTGTAATTTGTCGCTTAAATGTTTTTTAAATTCAAAATAGGCTCAAATCTTTACTTTTAATCAAGCACAATGGAGAATTAGGGTGTGATTAATGTCCTCCTATTAGTATCCATTGATTGACACCTAAGGCTTGGAGATGTTAACAAGTGGCAGACATTTATTTGAAATTTTGAAGGTTTGACCTACCGTTGAAATGGCATTTAATGCAGGGATACATATTCGTGGAGATCAGGGATATTAGGAAATATGATGGATATCCAAAAGATGAGGATGACATCATCATTACGATGGTCAACTATCGACTAATGATCAATGTTGGGTCATTATATCTTCATTTAACAATCAAGATAATATACTATGTTGATATGATCAGGTCAACATGCCACGCGACATCATTCTATTAGTTACTAGAGATCTCTGTATCATAGGTCTCAAGGGTTAATATGAGGGATATTAAGAAATATCTAGATACTCAACAATACAAAATATCCCCCATTCCAGAATGTGAGGATGGTGTCAACATCTTTTATAGGATTTCAAATTGGTTGAGGAGATGACATCATCGTCATATTAACAAATATCAGGGATGTTAAGCAATATGACCCTCTTGGATTTGGGTCATGATGACATCATCATCATATGTGGTCCTTTTATAAAGTAGAACAAGATGATGTCACCTTCATGTTACTAAAAGTTAGGGATATTAATAAATATGATGGATATTTGAAAGATGACTCTCTGAGAATATGCGTGGGTACTTGACTGGCAAATATTCTCTCAAATTTAAATTTGACATTTACATATTAAAGGATATGCAGATATCAGGTTCTTTTCATTAAAACATAGATCAAGGATATTAGTGACTATCTAGGATATTGGCAAATGTGAGCCTGTGGGAATATCAGGTTTGACCAAACTTTGACCAAGCATAACTTTCTATCCCTAAGGAATATCAAGGTGATCCAAAAGCCAAACCTTCTTAGAATTTTGCACTCTTCTATATTATGAGGTCTATGATGGAAGAATATGACTTTGACATTTAACCTTCCTTAATGAGGCATACACATGCGCAGGGGTGATATACTATTGTTTCATCTAATTTTTACCAAACTGCCCAAAGCAAAGAAAGCAAAGAGCAAGTAGAAGAAAAGAGTTGGGTTCCTATTTTGCTGAGGCAAAATGGGGCATATTATGTAACCACACAACAACTTTCCACCAAAGAAAATAATCAAATTCAAATAATTCAAGTGATGAGGACACATTGAAACATAGCATTCTAATTCTCTCTAAGCATAAGCATTATGATCTTTCTGAATGATATCATTTTCATAAGCATAATAGTGTTGACAAGGGATTAGGTGTGTGCATGTAATTAATAATCCTCATCTTGAAAGTAAGTTGAAGACATTAGTAACTAGTATTAAGCTACCTAATTTGGGTTCATCCCTCATAGCCAACTGGGATAGATCCTTGCTGCCAATAGGCATCTATAGCCTCGACAAGGTTATCTTTACAATTCCCCTAAGTAGAGCCCCACTCCCAACAGGCATCCATTGCCTTGGTAGAGTTACTTAGATGGCCTAAATTTTATCCTTTGGATTTTCAATATATTTTGTTTCTCCTTTTTATGTAGATTCATAAGATATCATCATGTAAGATCATTATGCAAGGTGTGATCACTTGCTATTTTAGGTTGGGAATTGCAATGGTAGAAAGGGTGACCTCTAGATTTTTCACTTAACACCTACACTAATGTGTTCAACAAACCCAAGGTTGTTAGGTGAGTCATTGTGAAAATCTCCTTGATCAAGAAAATTAATAGGATATCACAGACCTGATCAAAGGTACTTCTCAGTGTGAGTCACAACCTACGTAAAAAATTGTACTCATCACTTGAATTATAACAATTTTGTTGGTTTCTTAAAGCAATAAGGTGCATCATCTTGCCTAACCAAAACAAGGACTCAACAACAGCGAGAAAACAAGCAAACACACAAAACAAAGCTATACAAGCAACTGTACAATATGTACATTATAATACAATATCCTAACATGACCTTGTCTAAGCTTGAAAATAATGTTTGAGGAATTGTCCATTGACTAGAAATGGAACATCCTCACCTATTAGGGTCTTGAGCATGTAAGTACTATCTCCTAGGATCTCTAAAATTTGAAAAAGACCTATCCAAAGTTTATCAAACTTTTCATGATCACCTTTCTTTTCATGTGCTTTTTCCCATGATAGGACTAAATCTAAAATCCTAAAAGCTTTTGTCCTAGCTCTTTTATTAAACCAATGTTTGACAGTAGCCTAATGTTTAGCAAATTGATCAATCACCCTATCTCTCTTTTCATCTAGGTGCATGAATTGAAGCAACCTAACTTCTTGTTTACTATCTATACCTAGATATTCTTGTACAAACTATAATGTGGGGATCTTTAGGTTAACAGGGAGGATAGGATCCACACCATACACTAATTGGTAAGGAGAGTTTCCTAACGCAACTTTCATTATAGTTTGGTCCACCCATAAGGCATACTTAAGTAGGGTATTCCATTCTGTAGGATTCTTTCTATCAACGTCTTTATGATACTCAATAAGTTTTTCTTTGACTCTACTATGCCATTTCCTCAAGGATAATAATTTGAAAAGCATTTCAAAATGATTCCATAATCAAAAGCCCAAGTAGACAGTCTTAGTGATGCAAAAGCTAGTCTATTATCACATACTAGGGCATATTGAACTCCATACCTGGTTACTATGTTCTCTAGGAATTTGATCACATCCTCTATAGTGCATGTTTTGCTACTGACTGCTTCAGTCCACCTGGTGCAATAATCAATGATTGTCAAAACATATCTGTGAACTGAAGATGATGGAGGATTGATAGGACTTATAAAATCCACACCCCATTGAGCAAATGGGTGCATCTCCATAACTGGCTACAAGGGTTGGGTAGCATATTTCTCTCTATTGGTAGCAACCTGACAAGTATGGCAACATTTGATGTGCTCAACAGTGTCTTTGAAAATAGTTGGCCAATAATATCCTCCTCTTAGAATAGCATGTGCATTAGCTAAGTAAAAACCGTGTGTTGTTCCAAACTTGTCATGTAACTCAGTAAGAACCTTGTCTACTTTTGGTTTATCCAGACATCTAAGGTGTATCCCTTCATAATTTCTCTTGAAAAGGACTCCTCCTTTGATCATGTACTTCTGTGATCTTACTTTTAGATCTCTCCTTTGAGAAGCTTGCATCTTCAATGGTCATCTCCCAGTGATTGGGATAAGTTTGATATCAGAATACCATTCTTTATTCTCTTTAGTGTCCACTGCATATTGCTGACTCACTATGTTAGGATCAGTTTCAGAAATCATCTGGCTTAAGGCTTTCCATCTTACCAATTTCATGGGTGTTATGTCCATGTCATATTCTTAGAGAACCATTATCCACTTGTCTCTTTTCTCTCCAGATTCACTCTGCATCAGAAGCATTTTCACGGCTGCATCTAGTACTACAGCAATTATCTTACTTCTTAAGATGTAATTTCTGAATTTCTTTATTGCTCTAACCAAAGAAAGAGCTTGTCTTTCAACATCCATATATCTAAGCTCCAGGAAACTCATAAAAGCTATGGGTTTTTCTTCTTTGGTTTCATTCCTCTGTGTTAGGATTGCTACACATGTATGTTCTGAAGCAAATGAGTAAATATAAAATTCTCTTGTGTAATTTGGGCTGACCAGGACATGTGCATCTGATATGACTTTCTTGATGTCCTCAAATGTAGCCTTTGCTTCAAGTGTCCATTCAATCTTGGCATCTTTCTTAAGCATTACATTGAGTGGTCTAACAATCTTTGCAAACCCAATGATGAACTTCCTGACAAAGTTTATCTTACCAAAATAATATTTAAGTTCTTTCTTACTTCTAGGAAGTTGCAACTTCATGATGGATTCTACCCTAGCAGGATCGATGGTGATCCCATTTTTAGATATCGGGTGACCTAGTAATTTACCTGTGGTTGCTCCAAATATGAACTTCTTTGGATTGAGTGAGATACCATATTGGTCACATTTCTTGAGCACCTTTTTGAGGTCTTCTATGTGATCACCCCTCTTCTTTGAAAATATGGTCAAGTCATCCATGTATATGACTATGCATTTGCCAACCAGGCCTCTAAATGATATGTCCATTGCATGTTGGAAGGTGGCTCCAACATTAATCAAGCCAAAAGGCATGTCTATAAGGAAATATTCCCCACTTGGTAGTGAATGTTCTTTTTAGTCTATCTACTTTGTCCACCATTACTTGGTTGTATCCTAAGAAACCATCCAGGAAGGGCATCATTTGAGCTCCATTTACTATTTGAAAGACTTCATCCAATGAAGGTAAAGGATAATTATCCTTCTCAGAAGCTCTGTTCAGATTTCTAAAGTCTACATGTAAGCGTATACCACCATTTTTCTTTCTTACTAGGACCATCTTGACTACACATGTTGAGTGCCTCATAGGAAATATGATTCTAGCATTTAGTAACTTCTTAACCTCTTCAAAGATGATAGGTTCTAACAGAGCATTGACAAGCCTTTGCTTTTATCTGAAAGGCTTAGCATCTGGTTTCAATGGAATAGTGTGGGTGATGATTGATGTATCATATGTCTTTAGCTCATCATAGGTCCAGGCGATAATATGTATGGGTGATAACATGTATGTAATCCTTCAATGCTTGAGTTATCCCTATCTTTTCTTCTTCATTGCAAACTTTACCAATTAGGACATTCCTTACATCTTCATTTTGTCTTATATTGACTAGTGAATATTCTCCTCCATCGGTCTTGGGGAGATCCTTTTGTTTCATCATATTATGTAGATCAAATGCCTTCTTTAATTCTATCATACCTTTGGGAATCTTATTGCATGGTAAGTCCATGATCTCTTCTTCCCATGTATGATCTTCTAAATTCCTTTCATCTAGGATTTGTGTAGCAAATATATCTCTATTTGCTATGAAATCTAAGATATGCTGATCATCATCAAACACTTGAAGATTAGTGACATTATCAGGTACGGAGGGTACTAATATCAGTTCAACTGAAAATCTCTTTAATCTAGAAATGGACAAAGGCTCCATTGTGCTAGTAGCTTATACCAAGGCATCTGCTCTATGATTTTGCTCTTTAGGGACATGGGTGATGTAGACACCCAAAATTGACTTAATTATCATTAGCATTCAAATATCATATTATCTACCATCTGCATTTGTCTAACACACTTGAGCAATTTCTCTATTCATCAAAAGCACTTATTTCTTCTATGAATTAAATAAATTTATATTTATTTAATTAATTCATTCGCTATTTCTTCTATTTTCTCTAATCTATAATTAAATAATCTTTACTTATTTAATTATCTCTATTTCTATCTATTTTAATTAAATAAATCTTATTTATTTAATTAAAAATCCCTTCATAAGCCCACTTTCCAATTAATTAAATAAATTTTGTTTATTTAATTAATTTCTTCTTATCATTTATCTCAATAAGACGACATGTGTGCCTCTTTTGTTTAAAAACATGTGTGGTACTACACCTTTTATTTAATATCTTTCACATGTAGTACTTTTTATGTACATGGTCACACATAAGCCTTATCTTCCTTCCACTTGTCATTTACACATTCACCTATGATTATCCTTTAATCTTAGCCATTCACATAGCCACTGAATCTCTATCGTTGATTGATTTTGGTTGAGTTCTATATAAACATCCTCTCATTCCATACTACATGGATCCAACATTCTCATAGCATCTACATTATCATCTTGAGCATATTGAGCATTTTAGCATCCATCTAGCATATTATCATTATCATCCATCCATGATGGCAGCTTTTATCTTCATACTTGTTGATTGTTGAGAAGCAATCCACATCATAAACAAGGAATCATACGATTTAGGTGATATTGTTCTTGAATTGCATGCTTTTGATTACACTTGGATTTGATTCTTTGATGGTGGTAGGATTAGGTTTCCAATTTACATGCATGATCTTATTAACCTGATTTTTACCTATCACAGGTGATATTAAATGCATCAAATTCTTCTATCAAGTCCCAAACTCTATGTCTATAGTTGGACAACTTCTTATAATTGCAAGCATAGATACTTCTAGTATATCGAAAAATTTGGATTTATAAATGGAAATGATCAAACAATTGAAATGCATAACCTAAACCCAAATAATTCAATACCTCAAAGATGCAAGATGAGCTTGATTGATCAATTTGTTGTGTTGGTTGCTCGATTCTGCAGCATAACATTAAGATGAAGATGCCAGAATGAATGATAGATGAAGGATGCAAAAGGTCTAATGATATTTCAACAGAATAATGGTACTTGAAGCTCAATGCATTCTAATGCCTTGTGAGGGAGTTGATTTATAGGAAAGGCTTGGTTCCAATGGACGGCTGAGATTAAAAAGCTAATTGATTGATGTGGAAATTAATTAAATAAATAAAATTTATTTAATTAATTGGCTAAGTGGGATAAGGATGGGATTAAGATGGGATTTAATTAAATAAATAAAATTTATTTAATTAATTAGCTAATGGAATAAGTGGGGTTAAGAGTGGGATTTAGGACAAAATGCTACATGATGTCTAAGTGATGTTTTTGTCAAGGTGTTGCAAGACATGGACAAATTTGGGACAAATTTGGGTGTCTACATTTTGCCCCTCTTTGAGATGATGTTCAAGATGATAAGCTTTATGTTGAGTAACATCATTTCAAAGAAGTTAAGGTATGGATAATCTATAGGGATAATGATGATGGAAAGATAGAGGAAAGGGATAGGTTGGTGAAAATCTAGACAAATTTGGGTGTCTACACTTCTCACTTGCCTTACCACCAATTCTAAGTCTCCATAAACATGCAAAATCTTAACTTTTTTCTTGAGAGAAAATAACCCATGAATTAAAGCCTCATATTCTGTCACATTATTGGTGCATGGGAATTGCAATATGTATGTTGCCAAATAAGAATTCCCTACTGGGTCAATAAGATCTATACCTACCCCAGCTCCTTGTTTAGACTTAGTTCCATCAAACCTAAGGATCCAAGGTTTATCTTTTGTTAATGGCTTATTAGGGCTTTCTCTTTTCTTTTTAGCTTTGGCAGTTGTACCACCTGATATCCACTTTAGCTTTTGGGGTTTGTTCTTTGTCATTTTTAGTGGCTGATGTGAACCTGATACCTCTCTTCTTTCTACATCTGTGGTATCATCACTATCAGTGTCCAGTTGTACTTCAATCTCTTTCTTTTTATCTTTAGGCATATCCTTGTTGCTAGATAATAGATTCTTTGAATAAAGATGCTCTTGCTTATTCAATATATGCAGGCATAATGCATGTGGTCTCTAAATGTGGTGCTTCATGCAGTCTACAACATCCCTCAATTAAAGCATGATGTGGAGGGATCTCCTGCAATGTAAACCTTTGAATTTTCTTAGATAAAAATTCCTCAAACATTATCAAGTTACTTCCTTTATCTTCATCTGATACTTCATAATCTGATTCAATTAGACAATCAGTCCTAGGGGTGATATTATTTTCATCTCTAGAAGTATCTTCATAATACATCAGGATCTCCTCTGGATTATGAGTGTAACTTTCATCCTGATGTGTACTTTCTTTTGTATTTGCAGATGACAAACAAGAGTCAATATCATCATAACTAGGTATATTACTTACCTCAGTTGAAGATGATCCCCTCTCACTATAGGCTCATTCCAATTCTATCATATCCAAGCAAGCCTCACAAGTTTTTTTTGAATGTGCTTCATCATGTAACCTGCACCAGCCTTCCATTAAAATATCCTCATTGGATATGTTTAATGTCTGGCAATGTTGTATTTGTTTGGATAAGTAAAATTCAAAGTCTTTCAAGTGGTCTACTTCATCATTACCATCTGAACTATAATCAAATTCTTTGATCACTCTGTTGTCCCGATGAGCATTTTTATGGATGTGTGTATTATACATTAGAACTTCCTCTATCATGACTATTTGAGGTCTAATGGTATAAATCCCTGGTTCAACATCTACGTACAATATCTCAATGGTATTATTATATTCTATCATCATATGTTTCATCCTAGGTTCAACTTTTATCCTTATTTGATTAGGAATCCCCTTCCAGGGTAACCACATGTGGCTGAAATCAGTATACATGTAACCATTGAGTGTTTTTGACCAATCTCTACTGAGCAACATTCCATAAGTGTCAGGGATATCCACCATTTGGATGTCAATGTAATATTGAATCCTTATATTTGATGCTAACTGCATGTGGATATGTGTTAATTCTCCCACTACACTTCAGTTTTATCTAGTTGTCACTTTTTGAGGGACTTGGTTGGATGCAACCTTAAGGCATTGCAAATAGATAGTGGCATCACATTGGTTGATGCACCTGAATCTACTAGGCAATTGTTTAGGTTCCTACCAAATATTCTTAATGTGAGTAGGAATGGGGGTGACTCAGTCTTGTCTCTATAGAGAGTCATATGTGAGGTCTCAATAGCTTGAACAGTGGCCAAAACTTTATGTTTGACATTATTTTCTTTGGTTGCATGATCTTTGTTCAAGATCTGACTCAAATTATGGGCATGATTATCATCCTTTGGTGTAGACCCATCTAGGGACCTCATGAAATCCTTATTGATGGTTGGGGTTTTAAGAAATTCTAACAAAGATAAGCTGATTTTAACCCTTTTCATCTCCCCAGCTAAATATGTGACTAGTTTGTTAGATTCTAGAGATTGATTGCTAGCTTTTGACACTATATTTTGGGGTGCAAGATACTGAGTACTAACCTTGGGAGGACCAAGATTATTACTTGCTTTTGGATCTGGGGGAGTGTTGAAGTTATTAGGAGGTAGGGATGTGGTCAAGGGACCAGGCGGTCTGTTAGGATTACTCCTGAGGTAATAATTATGCTTACCATGATATTATTGTTGATAATCATGAACTTCCTCATGTTCTATTGCTAGTTCATTTTCATCCTTAAAGGGAAACAAATAATTTGTCTCAAATGTCAAGGTGGATTCTTCACATGCTAATGTGTAGTTCTCATGAGTTGAAGTATTTGGTAATGAGGCTGATTTACGAAACTCTCTAGTACAAGAGTAGAATTGTATCCACAAGGAACAATCTCATTCCCTTCAATGAAAGAAGGGTCACCTGTGGTGTTGGACACTTCAGCCTAAAAGATAGTAGCTGCTATTTTGAATTGAGGACAATCTATCTCAGCATGTGCATTAGTGTTGCCTCTGCTAGATTAACCCTAGTAGTATGTTTTGGTTCATTAGGAGGCTGATTATCCAAGGGTGATAGAAAAGAGCCATTGTTTGGCCTTGTATTCCAGACTCTAGTTTCCCTAGGTGCAGTATTGTTATTGCCATTATTATTATTAAAGTTCCTATCATTGTTATATCCCCTATTAGGATATTCGGATCTATCATTGTTATTTGCATATCCTCAGTTTTGGTTTGATTAAGAATAAATGTTTTGACCTCTGAAGTGTGTAATCTTGGTTGTCAATTTCCTCAATTGTGTAGATATTTCTTTGATGTCTTCTTTCTCTTCCTAAACTTTGGCTACTACATTTTCTTGTTGAGGTTTAAAGAAAGAAGAGCCACTGCTATTGTTTTGTCCTACATCTTGAGGTGTTTGAACATGTCCTGGATACTATATTGTCTGATCATTCCCATTCAGAGGGAGCATGATACTAAGTGGAGGTACTTGTAATGGACTAGGCATTGCAACAAGAGGCATCATGACTCCATTGGTCTGTGACTAGGTAGGATATGCATGATATGCTATGTTAGGTGTTGTAGCAGGAATCAATTACTGATTAACTTTTATTACCTCTTCATAAGCTCCTGTCAGAGTTGCGACACTAGGATGTGTTCTCCTTATGAACATGGAGGTTAGGGGATCTAAGGCTTAGTAGTATATCATTCTAACTACCTCATCTCCTACATTGTATGGAGCTACTAGCTTAGAGTACATTTTCTAGAATCTAGAATTGAAGTTTGAGATCAGTTCTCCTTCTACTCTTTTGGTTGTGGCAAAAATGTGATAAGTCATCACAGGATCTATAAGTATTTTAAACCTATCTTTAAAAGTTTTTTCCAAGGCATCCCATGAATTAATTAAGGCTTGAGCAAGGTTGATGTACCAATTGTATGCTTCCTCTCCCAAGGAGTATGGAAACAATCTGCATACCACATCCTAATGTTTGATCCTTGCTCTAAAGCAGGCTTCCTTATATGTCTGAATATGATCATCTGCATCTTGATATGGATGATACTTAAGGAAAATTTTATGAGGATTTTTAGGCAAAGGATGATATACAGTAAAGGTCAAGGGTGAATCAACAACAAAGTATGACATTGTTACTGGTGGTTGAGGGATATGAGGTATAATAGGGGATCCTAGAGGTGTCTAAGGTACAAATGGAGATACTGGAGGTGTTACAGTATGTCTTGATGACGATGGTGATGCACTAGTCTCAGGAGTATGATGAATGTCATTGGTACGAGGTCTGAGTCCATGAATAGGTAATTCTTCAAGGAGTCCAATGGATCTAGACCTAGTATTAGGCCTATGAGCCAGGATTCTAACAGCTTAGGATAGAAGATGGATATTTTGGCTAGATATTTACAAATATAAGAGGAAATGATCTTCCAAGGTGGATATTTATGGTAAGACTCTGCAATAACTAGACATTTATGCAATATTTACACCAAAAATGCAAATATGAGCAAGGTTGAACTTCTAGTCACATATACCAAATTATTTAGTCATGCAAGTAGGTTACTACAAGATATTTGTAGGAAAACCTAAACAATGACTAAATATTTGAAGACTTCAAGAAATTGACTACAAAGATTAAAGTATTTATGCACAATACTGAAATATTTATGATCAACACTCTTGAAACAACCTAAAACGAGTGAATCATTGCATAAATGTCTAAAGCATAACTAATTCTAATGAACTTTGACAAGATCACCTTGTGTAGATGCAAGAATTATGTGTATGTAGCTGATTCAATTAGTAGAAGATCGGCCTTCTTTCCAGTGCCAATTTATGTTGGTTATGATGTTAGTCATAAACACACATAGATAAAGAATTACAAATCAAACCTTTATCATCTTGAAAGATACGATGAATTTGGAGAATTCATGATCCCAAGTCTCCATGGATTAGTTCATCATCTACTAATGTTACTCAGTGGTTTGATGTGCCATGCTATTTTCCATTCAAGGGGCCTTACATTTCTGTTTCTGAGAACTGATATCTGAACATCTAGTTTTCCACTTGCTTTCTATAAATCTTTTAACAAACAAGGTTAATCCTAATGTATTCAATAGATGATGAGGATATTTTATAATTTTGATCAATTCTTCTGATCATCAACTATTATTGATTACTTTTCCCCTCTGCACTATGGATTCATCTAAATAATGTGCCTACAAGTAGATATTTGCATGATTATTGTTGAGATTTATATGTATTTGCATGTTATTTTCAATTATACATGCTAATTAGCTCAAATATGCTATGAATATTCAGTTTCCTTCGGGATATTAGCATATTTACTTATATTTGCTTAAGATTGTCTGAGTATTTGCAATTGTGATGATGATTTTAATGAAATTAAACAAATTGTATTGAATGATTTCTAAACTTTACTAAAATGAGTGAATCTTTAGCTATTGATCCATATACATTCTAGATACAATCATGAAGAGAAGAAAATCAAACCATAGGTTCACCAGGATGTTCCATAGCTAGGTATGGTTGATGAAAACTTCAATGGAAAGGAATGAAAACAACATGCACAACATGAATTGCACTCCAAGGGATGCAACAAATCAAAGTACAAGTCAAGAATTCATCCAAAAATTACTCAAAGTATATGATTGTATGTAATCTAGATCTTCATCTTCATTAAGTATGCAACAGACATGTATATTTACAATTAGCTTTGAGAATTAGTCCTGAGGCTTTAGCAATCTAATCTCAATTAAGTTTTGAATGTGTTACAAGGTGCACTCCATCTCCTTTTATAGGATAAAGAGAGGAGGCAGTTACAAATGATCCAATGATCAAGATTTAGCTATCAAAATCAATGGTCTATATCATCTTTGACTCAATCAACAAATGTTAAATGTGGCACAGGTTGCCAGCTGGCAACCATCTTGTGGTACTTGATGATTTCTTTGTCATATGATTCGTACGACCCTGTCATCCTGCATCCTTACTCATTCTTCATCTTCTGCATTAGTAGATGGGTCATCTCCTATATGTGTGCTGATGATCCCCCTGATGGGTTCATATGCCTGCACTATCCGTTCAATCTCATCTCCATCTTGAACCCTAGCCTTTTCTATAGCATGTTCTTGTGAGTGGAATTGTGTTTGTAATGCAAACCATTTGTTATTTCTTCTATTCAACATTTCATTATATCCTTCCACTTTTGCTTTCATCCTCATGGCTTAATTAACTACATGTTCTAACAAATGGTCGAGAGGATCATCTGTTGCATGCTTAAAATTATCATGGAAAGCCTCAATTGCAAAATCAACATCTAGATTTTCTATCTTCCCCTCTACCTTGTCCTCAAGAGCTTCCAAGATGTTTATTTCCTTAGACATGAGGTGATGCAACTTGACACTGATGTCTCTAAGTTTTGTGTTGCATCTCTTCAAGATATCACTTTCAAACTAAGTATCTTAATACCATATACCCAATAGCTGTGAAGTATGATTATTTAATACCTTATTGTATATGAGTACTTTCACATCTATGTTTTTCATTTCAGCTAGAGCAATCAGATCCTTTTCTACTCTGATTGATCTCTATCCAACTTCCTTTTGTAACTTATCCACTTTGCTCCTCAATGTGCTAAGAAAATTCTAGTTGGTGATGGAGGTCTTTACTACCTTCTCTACTTCATAAATGAATTGAATAAACCAATTATCCATCACATGTGCCTTATGCTTCATGATATCCAGCCCTATTACCTCATCTTGAGATATAATGGTAAAAGGGGAAGTTGTGCTGACTAGCATGTGATTTGGGTCAATTAGTCCCTTTATGAATGTATGCAGTTGATTAATGTACTTCTTGTACATTATATTTTTATATTTCTCCCTTTCCACACTTTTCAATAAAGAATCAATAATATCCTTGACCTCTTGGCCTTTTTTCTCTTTAGTAGCAAAGCCTAAATCAATATTGGTCATCTAAAATTCATTAATACTTATCTCTCCCTTTGCTTTATTTGCTATAGGCAAAGCTACGTGAGTTGTTCTTCTACCTATGGTAGGATCTCTTTTTATTACAGAAGTGGTCCTTGCTCTTCTCTTTGGCTTAACCATGTAAGCTAAAAATAATGTAGAAATATCAAATTCAAATACATCACTCACCTGAGGTGGGTTCACCTCCTGCAGTAGCCAATATGGTATTCCATTTGTAGACCCTTGTTGCTCTGTATGCTCAATGTGAGCATCATGAGACTCTACATCTTGTTCCACTCTCTGTGGTGAAGGTTCTTTTCTTTGTTCATCTTGAATCTCCTCATGGCGGACCACTTCTTGTGTAGGGGTTTCTTGTTGCATTTTCACATTCCGATCCTATGTATCCTGTGATGCTTGATCTTCGTGAGGGGTTTGAGTGCTATGATCTGGTTTATCTGGGTGATTGTTTTGATCATTCTTATTCATATTTTCTTCTTCTTTTCTCTGATCATCACCTTTTTGAAGACATTGTCCCCCATCCTTTGATGTGTCCACTTCTCTAGGGTCTTGCGTTTTATCCATCCCTTCTTCAATTGTTCCTCTTTCAGGTATTTGCTCATTGCCATGACCATCATTTTGATCAGGCATCTCTTCATCCTCCATATGTACATTAACTTCTAATTTTCCCTATTTTAGAGGTAAGTCTTTATCTTTGTTTTGGTCTTCATCACCCTGATAAGTCAAATCTATTATTGCGGGACTAGTGACTTGATCAACTAATCTTGTCAGTCTAATTTATTGTGCCACCACTTCAGGGTTACCCTCTTCTATTTCCTCTACTTCAACTTCCTTTTGCACCATGGGGGTGCCATGAAGGGTCATCTTAGTATTCTTTATTAATGTCTCCATAGAACTGGCAAAGACCTCATTTACAACATCATCATCAGATAGTTCCACTGTGTTACCTAATGGAAACGATTTCTCATCTCTTACACTATGCATCTCTTTTCTCTGTTCCTCTGCCATCTCAAACTTGAATTGCATGATATCAAGAATAGGGACCTCATGCTATAGATTCTTCAGAATGCCTTCACCACCCACTCCTATTAATAGGATAGTGGGGTTCTTATCTACTACCCCCCTCATAAAAGATGTTTGTTTCTTCTGAGGTGGCTCTTGGATCTTTTTCTTTTTCTTCCTCCTCTACAGTAGTAGGATTAGGTGATGCAACAATTTTCTTCTATTTTGCAAGTGCCTAAGGTAATGTTGCAGCAGACATGGAGGCTACATCTTCCTTTTGTTGAGGTTGACGAATGACTATCACCCCAATAGCTTGGTTTCCTTTCTTGATTTTACTTTGCTGCCTCTCCCCTTTTGACAACCTCTTTTCCTTGAGGAAATCATCATATTCCTCATTTGATAATTCTTTTCTTTTCCTTTTATTGTCAACAGGGAGTGCCACTCCCTTCTTCTTCAGCTTGGTGAACTCTGCATCCATCCATTCTTTGGTCAATTGTATGACCTTCTACATTATCTAATCCAAGGAAGTCACCTCTAGTTGACTCCAATCTAGGGATGATATTGTCTCATTATATACTTTATTGTCCTCATATTCTCGACACATGATCACGCCATCATCTTCATGTAATTATGCAAACACTAGTATGCAATCTAATGTGTGGATCTATCTCAGAGTAAGCCTCTAGTAGCCTCTCCTTCTTACTTCTACCTCGTCATCATAATCAGCCTAATAATATTCAATGTGCCTTTGATGCATTGGTTTCTTATGCAAAGTTTACATCCTGTCATAGGGGTCATATGGGCTAGATAATGAGAAGGGTTGTAGAGACATCAAATTTAGTCATCCAATTGCATCTTTTACACTCTCCTTATCAAGACACACATACAATCCAATTATGATTGGAAACAGAATATTAGGTATTTTTCCTTTCTCAATATAAGCTTCCACTGAAGGCAATATCTACTGGCTAGCTCCATCAAGATGACCTTGTCATTGGGATATATTGGTAACATAAGAGGTTGCCCAATGAAACATTCTATTCTTATGTATGAAAAGGTTGGAAACTAGATGAACCAAGCCCCATGTCTATATATTATAGCCTGAGCCTCTATGCTCAATCTCTTTGCTCTATCTTCCTCCATAGTCCTAACAAGGTGCATGGAGAATGAATCATTCACTCTCTGGTAATGTTGGAGAGACTCTCTTAATTTCAGTTGTGGGTAATGGTCCAAAATGTTTACATCTCTAGGGTTTCTTCCAATGCTACCCACTATTTGTAATCCATTAAAGGTGCCTCTGAATGCGGAGGTATATACCACATAGGAGGTCATATGGAACATATTAGTTCTTCCTCCTAACTTCCCCATCCCCTCATCCAAGATGTCTCTTATGATCTTAGCCCATTGGGGTTTCTCATTAATACCTTCTACTATCCTTATGATGCCATACATTCAATTATCAAAAGATCCAGCATCTAGTTTTCCTGTCATCCTGCTAAGCATCACCATCATTTATTGATACTCTGGAGCAAAATCAAATCTGTAGACATACATGGGCAACTTAGCTGAAGCCTTATAGGTGCTTCCACTGGCTCTCCATTGGTACATGATCCTTTTGGCTTCTTTCTCTTTCCTATTGTACTCCTCTAATTTACCCAAGTTTAGTCAAACCACACAAGGTCCTCTAGGCAGATTGAAGGTGGCTGTGATACCTTCAATTGAAAAGTCTGCATAAACCCTACCATGTTTCTCTACCCTTCTGGTAATCACATTATAATTCTGGGCACACTCTACTACCAATTCAGTAGCCTCCATTGCATAAGGAAATCTTGCTGCAAGTATGGGCCTAACCGGTGTTGTCATTGATGTCAACATACTCTTATTGTATTGATATTAAGAATTGGATGAGTTGTGTGATGAGGATATTAAGAAAATTAGTCCTATCAGAAATAGAGAAAATTAGTATAAATAGTGAAATTCTACGAAGTGAATATATTCTACAAAGTGAATATCCTAGATAGATGAAGATCAAAGAATGGACATCAAAAGGTTTGTAGCTATGTGTCTGAAGATAATCTTGTCAAAATCTGAGAGGTTTGCATGAAGATTTGGAAAAGTTATGGCCATATGAGAAACTAGTTTTGGTAGCTGCTCAGAGGTGACAGAGTAACACAAATAGGTCCGGTGAGATCCATAAATGCAATGTCATGTTCTACAGATTTGGTGGCATGTTTTGGAAGCTAATGTGCATTGACAACTCAATTGGTTCATAGTTTGGAGGTCTACAAGCAATCCTTCTATTATGACAGTGATGATTGACTGTATTCTTGAGGTTCCAGGTGAAGATGTGATTGATTATAGTAAGCAGAAGTGGTGTGGATGTTCTTTTTGATTCAAACAAGCTTGTGGTGGTCTCTATATTGTGTCTGGTTCATGTTGATGGTCTACATTGAAGATTGAGCTCGCAAATGAAGATTTACTTTCAGATGTTGGTGTTCTTCCTAGTTTTGGCTGACCAGATGATTTGTGCATGGTACAGATGATCTTGAAGATGTTTTACGAAGTGTGGTGTGTTCCTCAAAGTTGATTGAAGTCCTAGCTGTGTATGGCTGATAGTGTAGTGATACACATGAAGCTTTTGTAATACGTCAAGTTGTATTTTTGTAATTGCTCTGTAAAATAAAATAAGTGTATGTTGTGCCAACTTTGATGATCATTCCAAAGTCAATGTCATTTATAAATAAGAGTTGTGAGGTCATTCAAATGTATCTTCATGGCCATGATGAGAAAGTGATAGAGAAGAGGAACAAAAAGCAGAGCAGAGGTATTGATCTTAATGGAACTAACTCAAGCATAGTGAAGATGCTAATCTCCAGTTCAAGTATGTAAGATTTATATTATTTTGTAGACAGTGTGTCTCTTATAGATAGTGCGCCTCTTGTGAGCAGTGTGCTCAGGTAGTGAGCCCTAACTCGCAAGTGTCATTTTATTCATCCTTATTCTTCTAACAGAGAATACAATCTTGGGTTAATCACCCCATGGTTTTTCCATTAAACGGGTTTTCCACGTCAAAATCTTGGTGTTATATGTGTTGAATTTGTTTCTGATATTGAATTATTACATTATGTTTCCTTGATTAATCTTTGATATGTTGTTGAAATATAAAAAGGCTTAAAGAACAGAGATTTTGGTAACAACTGATTCACCCCCCCTCTCAGTTGTCTATCCTAAATCCAACAATTGGTATTAGAGCTAAGTTCCTCTAGAAGAAGCTTAACCACTTGAGGAGATCGAGAATGTCGACCTACAAGAAGGACAATCCAAGGTTTGATGGTTCAAACTTCACTGCCTAGAAAAGCTGCATGGAACGTCACATACAATGCATGGGATATCAGTATTGGAACATAACCTCAACTAAATATGTTCCCCCAATAAATGGCCCCACAAATCTAAATGAAATTAGAGATGCAAAGAATAATCTTTGAGCTAAAGAAGCCCTATAGAGTGCCTTGTCTGATTTAGAGCTGACAAATGTTATGGGTTTGAAGACTGCCTATGAAATTTGGACAAAGCTTGAAAATCTATATGAAGGAGACAAATATGTTAAGTGTGCCAAGATGCAAAGTCTAAAAGGAAAGTTTGAAAACTTAAAGATGAGTGAAGATGAGAATATCACTTCTTACATGACAAAAGTAAATGAGCTTGTTTGTGGCATCATGTGTACTGGTGGAATATTGGATGAAGATAAAATTGTTGCTAAAGTTCTCAGATCTTTACCCCCTACATATAAACACAAAGTTACTGCCATTGAGGAAATCAGATCTTTGGCAACTATCATAAGGGATCAATTGGTTGGTAAGATATCTGCATTCAAGTTAGTTGAGTTTGGTGATGCACTTCCTAAGACTAAATCTGCATTCAAAGCTAGTGCCTCTACAAAAGGCAAATAGAGATGTGATCTAGGAGAAAGTTCCTCAAGAAAATCATCTTGGTATGAGAAAGCAAGAAAAGATCTAGAAGAGGATGAATTAGAAGTTGAACAACTTAAGGCCCTCATTACAAAGAGACTGCCAAGAGGATCTGGTAAGTATGAAGGAAAATTGCCTTTCAAATCTTTCAACTGCAACAATATTGGTCATTTTGCCTCAAGGTGTCTGGAAATATTTTCAAGGCCACACCCTAATAGATCAATATTTCAAAATAAGTGTTACTATGTTCAAGGAGATGATGATGGAATAACAGATGATCAATCTGAGATAGGAAACAAATCTGGAAGTGACTGTGTGTTTATTTCCATCAAAGAAGAAGATCCAATGCCTATTGAATCTGTCAATCAGAAGGTGATAGAAAGGGCTCTGGCTACTCAAGTTGAAGAAAAGGATGAATGGGTCATTGATAGTGGATGCTCTCACCATATGACTGGTGACAAGAATAAGTTCATAAACTTGGAAAGATATGAAGGTGGAGTTGTAAAGTTTGGAGACAATTCTGCTAGCAGAATTAAAGGCAGAGGAACCATTTCCTTTGATGGAAAGAACAAAACCAGTGATGTTCTGTATGTTGAAGGTCTGAAGTATAATCTTCTCAGTGTTGGATAGTTGGTGGACAAAGGCTATGATCTTCGTTTCAAAAATGGAAAATGCAAAATCTTTGAAAGCTCTGGAACTGAGATTGCATCCAATACACAGACAAAAGGTAACATCTTCTAATTAGTTGGTACTGGCAAAAGTTGTTTGTTTGTTTAAATTGATCAGAGTTGGTTGTGGCATAGGAGAATGTGCCATGTGAATTTTGATAATATCATTAAGATAAGCAACACTTAGGTTGTAAGAGATCTTCCAAAATTGATGAAACCTGCTAATAGTTTGTGCAAAGAATGTTAGTTAGGTAAGCAACGCAAAGTCACATTCAAAAGTAAGGAACAATCTTCAACCAGATTGTTAGACTTGGTGCACACTAATCTTTATGGTCTAACAAGAGTCAGGAGCCTACAAGGAGATAGGTATTTTATGTTATTAATTGATGACCACTCTTGGATGATATGGGTGACCTTCTTAAAGGAGAAATCTGAAGCACTTGAGAAATTCAAAATATTCAAAGCTATGGTAGAAAATGAAATTGGCATGAATATAAAATGTATCAGGTCTGATAGAGGTGGAGAATTCACATCTGGAGATTTCATAACATTCTATGAGAAGTATGGGATAAAGAGATAATTATCTACTCCGAGGACTCCATAGCGGAATGGAGTAGTGGAGAGAAAGAACCGGACCATCCAGGAAGCCTCTAGGACCATGATGATGGAAGCAAATGTTCCTCAGATCTATTGGAGAGAAGTTGTAAGCACTGTTGTCTATACTCTCAATCGAGTACAAATCAGAGGCAATACATGTAAGACTCCTTATGAACTTTGGTTTGGTATCACTCCTACTATAAAGTATTTTAGAGTTTTTGGTAGTAAATACTACATCAAAAGAGATGAAGACCTTGGGAAGTTTGATGCTAGAAGTGATGAAGGAATATTCTTGGGATATTCCACTCAAAGTAAAGCATACCAGTGTTATAACAAGAGATTGTGAAAGATTGTGGAAAGTACAAATGTGAAGGTTGATGAATGCATGGAAAATCCCTCAAGGTTTTATGAGTATGAAGCAGATGATCAGAATGATGTCTTAGTCTAAGAAGAACAAGCCCCAATTGTAGTTCAGATTCAGACTGATCCGGAGAATCCTGAAATACATGAAGAAGAAACATGTCTGGATGAACCTGTTCAAGAATTAGAATTGTAAGAAATTCCCAAAACTTCTTGGTATGTAAGATTGAATCATTCTGAAGATCAAATTATAGGAGACAGAAACAAAGGTGTTCAAACAAGAAGAAATATTGCTTATGATTCAGTGAAGTACTGTCTGATTTCAAAAATTGAACCAAAAATAATAAGTGAAGCTTGCAATGATGAAAGTTGGGCTAAAGCAATGGAGGAAGAATTGATTTAGATTGAAAAGAATAACACTTGGGATCTTGTCCCTAGACCTAAGGACAAAAATGTGATTGGGACTAAGTGGGTCTTTCGAAATAAACTAAATGAAGAAGGTGAAGTAGTAAGAAACAAAGCCAAATTGGTCTGTAAGGGTTATTCTCAAGTAGAAGGAATTTACTTTGAAGAGACTTTTGCTCTGATGGCTAGAATTGAAGCAGTCAGATTATTTCTTGCCTTTACTACCTTCAAGGATTTTAAAGTATATCAGATGGATGTCAAGACTGTCTCCCTGAATGGTGATTTGGAAGAAGAGGTATACATTGAGCAACTAGATGGATTTCAATTATTTGGTCATGGTGATATGGTCTACAAGTTGAAAAAAGCATTGTATGGACTCAAACAAGCTTTTAGAGCTTGGTATGAAAGATTGGACAAACATTTCTGAAGATTGGTTTCAAAAAAGACACTGTTGATAGTAATCTATATTTTTAGATTGACCATGAAAGTATCTTGATTGTTGAAGTATTTGTTGATGATATCATTTTTAGAGGGAAAGATAGTATGTGAAAGACTTTTGCAAATCAAATGAAAAGTGAATTTGAGATGTCTATGTTTGGGGAAATGAATTTCTTCTTGGGTCTACAAATCACTCATTCAAAGAAAGGAATCTTCATATCTCAGACCAAATATGTGAAAGAATTGTTGAAGAAATTTGGGATGGAAGATTCAAAGACAATGAATACTCCCATGGCAACCAGATGTAAGCTGAGTAAAGATGATTAATCTCCTAAGACTGATCAGGAAAAGTACAGGTCAATGATTGGAGGACTGCTCTACCTCACTCAAACTAGACTTGATATTATGAATATTGTTGGTCTTGTTGCCAGATTCCAAGCTGATCCTAGAGAGTCTCATGTCATGGCAATCAAGAGAATTCTTAGATATCTGAAGGGAATAGTTGAGTATGGTTTATGGTATCTTAAGGATCATGATTTCTCACTTCATACATATACAGATGTTGATTAGGTAGGAGATGTGGATGATCGGAAGAGTACCAATGGTAGTGGATTCTTTTTGGGGAAAAGATTGGTTTCTTGGCTGAGAAAGAAACAAGAGGCAATATCTCCATCCACTGCATAAGCATAATATATTACAGCAGCAGGCAATTGCACTCAAGTATTATGGATGAAGCAAATGCTAAGAGATATTAGAGTGGAGTATGAAGAACCTATCACAATCTTCTGTGATAATTCAAGTGTAATAAATATATCAAACAATCCAGTGTTGCATTCAAAGATAAAACATATATCCATCAAGTTCCACTTTTTGAGAGAGCAAGTGAACAAGAGTGAAGTTAGATTGGAGTTCGTATCCTTGAAGGATCATATTACAGATATTTTTACTAAACCTCTACCTAAGGACTCTTTTGAGTATCTCAGGAAGAAGCTAAGGGTTATTACCCCTCCGGTTCTGAATTAAGGTGCACTGATGTGCATTAGTTTGGTGGATCCCACAGTTAAATCTTGTGATCTAGATTGATGTTAAGAGGCTATTACTTAGTGGGAGTAGTCAGTATGATTCTAAAGTATGAAAAGTGGTTGCAAGTATGTGCCCTTTTCCATTGATGTCAAAGGGGTAGAAAAGGCATGTGAAAAACAAAAAGTGGTTGTTGATCAAAGGGGGAGCAATAAAAGGAAGAGAAGACATGTGAATGGCTACTATTGTTAGGGGGAGCTATGTTAGTCAATAAGGAGAAGTTCTTGTCTTGATGGTTATAACAGTTTTTCACATTATATGTTGCCATCAATGACAAAGGGGGAGATTGTTGCAAGTATGGGCCTAACTGGTGTTGTCATTAATGTCAACATACTCTTGTTGCATTGGTGTCAAGAATTGGATGAGTTGTGTGTTGAGAATATTGAGAAAATTAGTCCTATCAGAAATAGAGAAAATTAATATAAATAGTGAAGCTCTATGAAGTGAATATCCCAGATAGATGAAGATCAGAGAATGCACATCAAAAGGGTTATAGCTATGTGTCTGAAGATAATCTAGTCAAAATCTGAGAGGTCCACATGAAGATTTGGAACATTTATGGCCATATGAGAAAAATCGGTTCTAGCAGCTGTTCAGAGGTGACAGAGTAACACAAATAGGTCCGATGAGATCTGAAAATGCAATATCATGTTCTGCGGATTTGGTGGCATGTTTTGGAAGCTAATGTACATTGACAACTCAATTGGTTCATAGTTTGGAGGTCCACAAGCAATCCTTCTATTATGACAGTGATGATTGACTATGTTCTTGAGGTTCCGGGTGAAGATGTGATTGATTACAGTAAGTAGAAGTGGTGCAAATGTTCTTTGTGATTTAAGCAAGCTTGTGGTGGTCTCTAGATTGTGTCCAATTCGTGTTGGTGGTCCGCATTCAATATTGAGCTCACAAATGAAGATTTACTTTTGAACGTTGTTGTTCTTCCTAGTTTTGGCCGACCAGATGATTTATGCATGGTACGGATGATCTTGAAGATGTTTTATGAAGTGTGGCATGTTCCTTGAAGTTTATTGAAGTCCTAGCTATGTATGGCCGACAGTGTAGTGATGCGCATGAAGTTTTTGTAATAATTCAAGTTGTATTTTTGTAATTGCTCTATAAATAAAATAAGTGTATGTTGTGCTGACTTTGATGATCATTCCAAAGTTGATGTCATGTATAAATAAGAGTTGTGAAGTCATTCAAATGTATCTCTGTGGTCATGATGAGAAAGTGATAGAGAAGAGGAGAGAAAAGTAGAGTAGAGGTATTGAGCTTAATGGAACTGACTCAAGCATAGTGAAGATGCTAATCTCTAGTTCAAGTATGTAATATTTATATTATTCTGTAGACAATGTGTCTCCTGTAGGCAGTGGGCCTCTTGTGAGCAGTGTACTCAGGTAGTGAGCCCTAACTGGCAAGTGCCATTTTATTCATCCTTATTCTTCTAATAGAGAATACAATCTTGGGTTAATCACCCCGTGGTTTTTCCCTTAACCAGGTTTTCCACGTCAAAATCTTAGTGTTATATGTGTTGAATTTGTTTCTTCTATTAAATTATTGTATTATGCTTCCTTGATTAATCTTTGATATGCTGTTGAAATATAAGAAGGCTTAAAGAACAAAGATTTTGGTAACAACTGATTCACCCCCCCTCTCAGTTGTCTATCCTAAATCCAACAAATCCCCCTGTATGCCACATTCCTGAACTGTAGATGTTAATGAGTAGGGGATTCCTGCATCCTTTTTCTAATTTCGGTGTCCATGCATGAAGGTCTTTTTGCCTGGATGTGTATCATTTATTTGTCTATATTTGAAGGATATCCCTTGAGGTTGTATGCACATAGGTTTCAAGAATTCCATGTTTGACCTATTCTTCCAGACTGCCATTAGATCTTCCAACGAAACATGTATGTATCTTAACCTAACATGTCATGTGTAGTGGTGGATTCAATGATCATATGAATTTTATAGTGTTAATTCTTTCATTCTAGTCTATTTCATGCATCATCATATCAATTTACTCTGGTAAAACCATTTTTACCTATTCATTTACCATAAGCGACAAAAGAGGGTTTTATCATTACGTACTAATATTCGTTATCCTTTTACTGTGTAAGTGATGTCTAGATGAGCATGTTCACCTTGCAATTACCATTCTCTATTCACCATTTGAATGTGTATCCCATTCTGTTGAGCTTGCAAGTTGCAGTAATGTCCCCTTGATCTCGCAGAGGTTATGTAATTCTTTTCTTAAATCTTTGGTAAGTTCAAAATGAGCTCAAATCCTTACTTTTAATCTAGTACAATGGATAATTAGGGTGTGATTAATGTCCTCCTATTAGTATCCATTGATTGACACCAGAGGCTTGGAGATGTTAACAAGTGGCGGGCATTTATTCAAAATTTTGAAGGTTCGACCTACCGATGAAATGACATTTAATGTAGGGATGCATATTCATGGAGATCAGGGATATTAGGAAATATGACAGATATCTAAAAGATGAGGATGATGTCATCATTGCAATGGTCAACTGTCAACTAACGATCATAGTCAGGTCATTATATCTTCATTTAACAATTGGGATAATATAATGTGTTGATATGATCAGGTCAACGTGCCAAGCGGCATCATTCTATTGGTTACTAGAGATCCTAGTATCACAGGTCTCAAGGGTTAATATAAGGGATATTAAGAAATATTCAGATACTCAATAATACGAAATATCCCCCATTCCAGAATGTGAGGATGACGTCAGCATCTTTTAGAGGATTTCAGATTGGTTGAAGAGATGACATCATTATCATATTAACAAAGATCAGGGATGTTAAGAAATATGATCCTCTTGGATCTGGATCATGATGACATCATCATCATATCGGGTCTTTTTATAAAGTGAAACAAGATGATGTCACCGACATGTGCATCTTTTCACATGACCTCGCATCGGTGTTGGTTTTTGAAGTATGAAGAATACAATGGTGGAAAGGTGTACTTGGGTGATGATTCTCACCTGAAGATAGTTGGACATGAAAGAATCTTGATTTGATTCCCTGATGGACGAGTAAAGGGAATCAATGGTGTTCTGCATATCCTTGGTTTGACATGGAACCTTCTTTCTGTAAGTAAATTGAATGATGTGGATGTGTAGGTTGTTTTCTTGAATGGAGGATGTAAGATGACTAGAGAATCTATGGTGTTGGCTAAGGGTGTTCAAACTGGCACTCTTTTTCAGCTTGATGCATGCATAGTTCAGCATAATAGTGTCTCTATTTCGAAGAAGAGAGCTTTAGAGTCTTCATCCTCACCATTGGAACTAGCAGTGAAGAAGACTATTGCATCTAATTCTGATGTTCCTGCTTTTTGGGTACCTAAGGGTGCTCATTCTATGGAGATGAAACTTCTAGTTGAGAAGACAATGTTATGGCACCAAAGGCTTGGTCACATTAGTGAAAAGGGTTTGAGCACCCTAAAGAATAAAAATCTTGTTGAGGGTATTAATCATTGTAACCTTGAGTTTGATTTCTGTGAACATTACATTTATGGAAAACAAAACTGTGTTCAATTTTATTCTAGTTCTCACAAATATTCTGAGGTGATGGACTTGATTCATTCTGATGTGTTTGGTCCTGTTAATATTCCTTCGATTTCAAAATCTGTTTACTTCATTTCATTCATTAATGACTACAATAGAAGGACATGGGTGTATTTCCTTAGAAATGAATATGAAGTCTATAATAGATTCAAAGAGTTCAAAGCTCTTGTAGAGAATCAGAAGGATATAAAGATTAAGTGTTTGAGGACTAACAATGGTGGTGAGTTTTGTTCAGTAGATTTCAACAAGTTCTATAAAGAACAAGGGATTGAGAGGCACAATACAAATCCGTATACCCCTTAGCAGAATGGAGTTGCAAAGAGGATGAATAGAACGTTGATAGAGAGGGTAAGGAGTATGCTAAGTGGAGCTAGTCTTGAACAAAAGTTATGGGCTGAAGCTATTGTTACCGCTTGTTACCTGGTTAACAGGTCTCCTACATTAGAGCTCGTTGATAAGACACCTATGGAGGTATGGTCTGGTAAAAACCCTTCATTAAGAGAAATTCAAGTATTTGGTTGTGAGGCATATGCACATGTTCCTAAGGAGAAGAGGTCTAAGTTGGAGAACAAGGCTATAAAGTGTATATTCACTGGTTATGGCATTGTTGTGAAAGGGTACAAGCTTTGGGATCCAATGGCTAAGAGAGTTATGTATAGAAGAAGTGTGATCTTGAGAGAGCTCAATCCTTCTTCTATTGTCTTGTAGCCAAAGAAAGAAGAGAAGAAAGATGATGTGGTTCAGGTTCCTTCCACCCCTAAGAAAGTTGAACCAAAAACATCTATTGGACCTGATAATGAGGAAAGCTCTAGTAGCTTTGAAAGTTTCAAAGAAGATGAAGAACCTCAACCTCAACCTTTGAGGAGGTCCACACAGATAAGGCAACAACCTAATAGGTTTGGTTATTCATTGCATGATTCTAGTTGTATTTTTGCTTTGATTTCTAACACTGATGAGCCTAGAACTATGAAATAGGTTATGGGTATGAAAGATGCAGGTTCCTGGAAGGAGGCCATGGAAGAGAAGATGGCTTCTTTGGAAAAGAATAATACTTGGGACTTGGTGCCTTTGCATGAAGGACAAAAACCTGTTGGATGCAAATGGGTGTTCAAAAAGAAATTCAGTGTAGATGGCAGTGTTGAGAAATACAAGGCTAGATTGGTTGCGAAGGGGTATTCTGAGGTGGAGGGAATTGACTATGGTGAGATTTTCTCTCCTGTTGCAAAGCTAACATCTATTCATTTCTTGTTATCTCTTATAGTAGCATATGATCTAGAAGTGGAATAGATGGATGTGAAGACAACATTCCTTCATGGCGACTTGGAGGAGGAAATCTATATGTCACAGCCAGAGCACTACATGGTGAAAGATAAAGAAAATTTGGTTTGTAAGTTGAAAAAGTCTTTGTATGGTTTGAAACAGTCTCCTAGGATGTGGTACCAGAAGTTTGATGCCTTTGTGTTGAGTATTGGATTTCAGAGATCAAAATCATATCATGATGTTTACTACAAGTTTGACAATGATCACATTCTCATTATTTCATTGTATGTCACTGATATGTTACTCATTGGGAATGGTAAAAGTTTGATTTCTGATTTGAAGTCTCAGTTGTCAGCAAAGTTTGAGATGAAAAATCTAGGGACAGCTCGATACATTCTAGGGATGGAGATAAGAAGAGAAAGAGAAAAGAAAAAACTTTGGTTAGGCCAGAGTATGTTAACACTATGTTGGAGAGATTCAGCATGGTGGATTACAGACCTTTGACAGTTCTTGTTACAATGGGGACAAAGTTATCTCTTTAAGATTGTCCAAAGTCTCCTTCTGAGATAGAGGATATGAGTAGAGTTCCTTATGCTAGTGTGGTTGGTAGTTTGATGTATGCAATGGTTTTTACAAGACTAGACATTGCCCAAGCAGTGGGAGTCCTTAGTCAATTTATGGATAATCCTGGATGGGTACATTGGGATGCAGTGAAGAGAGTGTTTAGATATTTGCTAGGTACTTTTGAGTATTCCTTATGTTATCATGGTTATCCTACAGGACCTTAGTATTCAATTTGTATTCCTGGATTTGTGGATTCAGATTGGGCAAGTGACATTAACAACAGGGGATCCACCAACACTTATGTATTCACTATGTTTGGTGGTACTATTTGTTGGATGAGTAAGTGGAAACCTATGGTCACTTTGTCCACTACTAAAGCTGAGTACATAGTAGCAACTCATGCTTGTAAAGAAGCCATTTGGCTTACGAGATTTGTTGCTTATGATGTTACTCATAAACACACATAGATAAAGAATTGCAAATCAAACCTTTATCATCTTGAAAGATATGATGGATTTGGAGAATTCATGATCCCAAGTCTCTATGGATTAGTTCATAATCTACTTATGTTACTCAGTGGTTTGATGTGCCATGTTGTTTTCCATTCAAGGGGCCTAAGTTTCTATTTCTGAGAATTGATGTTTGAACATCTAGTTTTCCACCTGCTTTCTGTAAATATTTTAACAAACAAGGTTAATCCTACTATATTGAATAGATGATGAGGATATTTTATAATTTTGATCAATTCTTCTGATCATAAACTATTATTGATTAGTTTTCCCCTCTGCACTATGGATTCATCTAAATAATGTGCCTATAAGTATATATTTGCATGATTATTGTTGAGATTTATATGTATTTGCATGATATTTTCAATTATACATGCTAATTAGCTCAAATATGCTATGAATATTTATTTTCCTTTGGGATATCAACATATTTACTTATATTTGCTTAAGATTGTCTAAGTATTTGCACTTGTGATGATGATTTTAATGAAATTAAACAAATTGTATTGAATGCTTTCTAATCTTTACCAAAATGAGTGAATCTTTAGTTATTGATACATATACATTCCAGATACAGTCATGAAGTGAAGGAAATCAAACCATAGGTTCACCAGGATGTTCCACAGCTAAGTATGGTTGATGCAAACTTTGATGGAAAGGAATTAAGATAGCATGCACAACATGAATTGCACTCCAAGGGACGCAGCAAATCAAAGTACAAGCCAAGAATTCATCCACAGATTACTCAAAGTATACAATTTTATGTGTTAAGGAAAAATTGGATCAACAATGAATAAACAATAATAATCAATATCAAGTTACCCAAAACTTCAATGAAATAGTGAACTAAGGAAATTCAATAACAATGAATAAACAACAAAGAAAACCTCCTTAGATCGTAGCTTCCATTGATCGCCTATCACAATCGATCTTTCATGTATGAAATAGGGCCCTTAGAGAGTGCGCTTCCTTGCTATGCTTCAAGAATGTCAATTGGGAATGGCTATGATAATACCGCAATGAAGAGGAGCTTCACAACGATGATAGTAATGCATAGTGCACAGTAGCAAATGTGATCACAAGCAATGAAGGAATTGGTGCCAAAGGCGCACTGTAATTCTTGCAGAGTAACAATACTTAAAGCTTGGA
Organism: Cunninghamia lanceolata; assembly: GCA_027924645.1. Classification (NCBI taxonomy): domain Eukaryota; kingdom Viridiplantae; phylum Streptophyta; class Pinopsida; order Cupressales; family Cupressaceae; genus Cunninghamia; species Cunninghamia lanceolata. The sequence continues at coordinate 3,420,835 of BSBN01001126.1, forward strand.
TGAATAAAATGGAAGAACAAGGTTGGATTTATAGACTTGGGAGAATGAAGATCAACGGTATAGAAAGCTTGAGGAACGTGCAACGAATAAGAAGAAGACATGTGTCTTGCTTTCTTTTGCATGAGAGAAGTTAATAAGAATAGAAGAATGAGTTAAAACACTTTAAAATAATATAACAATCAGTTAAGTGATTTAAAACAAGAAGAAGGGATTTGCATGAGAATAAGAAGATATTTTTCTTTATTAAATATTAGGAACATTTAATTGCATGTGCAAAAAGCTTGAATTATATTTAGAGATAACTCAATTTAGAAGAAAAAGCAACTTAAATAAATATTTGATTTATTTAAATTTAGAGAAGATATTATTGGAAGAAAACAAATTAAATAATTGGAATTATTTAATTTAGAAGATAAGAAAGTAAATTAAATAAATAAATTTATTTAATTGTTGTGCATGATTTTGCAAGAATAAATAAAATATTTGATTGTACTTTATTTTTAGAGATTGAGAGGATTTAAATAAATTTGATTTGATTTATTCAAATTTGGAAGATAATTGTTTGGAAGAATTTAATTAAATAAAGGATTTTATTTAATTTTGACTTTAGAAGATGTAATTAAATATTTCGATAGTTAATTAATTTAGAGGAATGTGAATCAAATAAATAAATAAAATTATTTATTTATTGATAGAAGAATTAGAAGGGAATAAATATTAAGAATATTTATCTAGACTGAATCGTGTCATTTTTAGGTGTATACATTTTGCCCCTCTTTGATGTAATGCAGTTTATGGTGTTGCTTCAAAGAATAGATAGTCTGACAATGATACATGCCCCAATTTGCCCCTGGTACAAGTTATGATGATAGGATGCCCCCTCAGGAGATTGGATGAGAAGAAGGAAGAAGGCGTGAGACGGACAATCTCATGAAGACGAAGGGAAAACTTGGTTAGGTTTGAAGGAAATGGGAAGAAAACTAGAAGAAACGAGTGGGGGAAGTAGTCGTAGTCACCACCTAGCTAGATTAGGGTTTGCATGCTATAGATAGGAGCTAAATCCACAAGACAATTCATTTGCACACTTGTCTTTGTTTGATTTGCTTTGGAGAGCTTACAACATCATAGAGCATAGAGTAGTCAGCACGAGGATGGACATTCCATGTGAGGAGTACCAATTTGAGCACGTCCATCAATTCGACTGGCCAACAGAGGCAGGACCCCCGGTATGTATCTTGAAAATTTTTCCCTAGGGTCGAGTTTGAATGTCATAAATGCTATGAGAAAATAAGGTTAGACAGATGCGCCAGAATGCAGAGTGGCACATATGCCATGCAAAACGGTGGATAGGTAATTCTATAGTGCATGCATGATATAGGACAGTGCATATGTGAAACTTGCACATGCATAGGATAGGACGGCGCATGCATAATCCTGCGGCACTTTTACGGTATGTAGCAGCGCATGCATTAGAGCATCGCATCTATAGCATAGGACGGCGCATGCATGTGTTTTGGCAGCACTTTTGCCAGAAGTGGTGCATGGGTCAAGAAATAACACTTTCATTAAGAAATGGTGCATTTACCACCTGTTGTGGTGCATATGATATAGATAAGCAATCTACTTATCAAAATTGACTCGATTGGTGTCTTGTGTGACACGTCAATCAATAAGCTATCTCTAAGATTATAAGAATCTAGTCAAGAGATGTAGTGTGCTATTTTGATCAATTTGAAATGCTAAGTTAGTTGATATCTTACTATAGATATGTTGAGTATGGTACTTACAGCTTTAGGTTGACGCCTTGCTTTGCATGCTTGCAAGAGGATATACGAGATAAGCTTTAGTCTAGGGAGCGGTCCCCTATGCCTATGTTGCATACATGCTGACAGAGATAGATAGGAAGGCGCTTGGCACGATGGGACTTGATTACATATGCTTCATGCCTGAGGTTTAGGTGAACTATGGTTTGCTGACTACGACAGTGGAGAGATTCCACAGTGAGGATGAGATTTTCCACCTCCCTACTGGTGAGATGGCCGTGACACTGGAGGACATGTATAGGATTCCTCACTTGCCTATTTAGGGTGAACTGGTGGAGTATGATCCATAGAGAGATGCGGGACTTGCTGAGTGTAGGTGAGTGTTTGATGACCCTGAGCTGGTCAGGCAGGTTATCTCATGGCAGTATATCTATGACTTGTATGACTACTTCCTAGGTATTGTAGCAGGATTGATTGGAGGTGTGGTATGCCCTGACAGGAGATCACATGGGTTCCCCATTGGATGGGGTAGGATCATGGAGAGGATGATTACAGAGGGCACCTGGTACACTTGGGGTGTCTATGTACTTGCACACTTATACCATCATATGCATTAGGTGGTATATCACAGGAGCACGAGCCTATCTACAGGCATGTCGTTGCTATAGTTTTGGCTATGGGAGCACATAGCGATTACAAGACCAATCCATGTGTTTGGCAGACAGAGAGGAGAGCCATATAGCTACGGCTATGTAGGAGTGATTTCTCAGCACAAGCTGGGGAAGTTAGAGTACTGGCAACACACATTGGATGGAGTAGATGTGGTCGAGTGGAGGCCATATCTAGACTATGAGCCATGGGAGGATGAGGCAAATGAGTTACCTTACTGCTATTAGTCATGGTGGTTGATAGGACAGACACGATTTATCCTAGAGAGGTAGATAGTTAGCCAAGTACAGAGACAGTTTGGGAGGAGGCAGGGCATGCCATAGGGGTAGGCTCAGTTTGCTAGGACTCACGCTGAGAGGCTTAGGTGGGGACCGATGGCATCCTATGAGGAGGCACTGGCAGAGTTTCGGTAGACACCATATGTTTCCTGGGACATGAGGAGGGGGATTGCAGATGCCGGGGTGATGCAGGACTATGAGGATTGGTTCAGTGCACACCCATTTCTGAGATACTCAGGGCCTAGGGTGTTGATGCCTTGGATAGATGAGGCTAACTTAGATGATGAGGGCTAGGTTGGCTGGAGGAGAAGCAGGAGGGGGAGAGGAGGACAAGGGGGTGGAAGAGATGGAGGAGATGATGGAGATGACGAAGGCTGACCCAGATAGAGGAGGAGAGGTGGGGAGGGACCATCCCATGCTGAGCAGGCAGTGCCATCACAGGTTGTATAGCAGGTACCACAACAGGCACAGATGCCTCCACCTCAGCAGGTGACACAATAGCAGGGACCTCAGCCACAGGAATAGGGAGAGGCATAGGCACAGTAGGGTCTAGCCCAAGTAGATGTCTAGGAGAGGACCATAGCCACCTTGAGGGGAGAGGTTAGATAGCTGCGGGCACAACTCAAAAGGGCTGATGGCTGGTGAGAGACAGATGCAGAGGTGATTGTGGGACTTACCAGAGAGAGATATGGTGGATGCATGGATACGAGTTATCTTGGTAGAGCAAGATACCGCAGTGGCAGCCCTGGGGATAGATGCAACGAGTAGTTTTTTGGTTGGGTAGGTGCATTAGGCTCAGGCATAGTTAGTGTAGGTATAGACACAGCTAGCGTAGGCACATACATAGCTAGCACAGGTACAGGGTGATCTTGCTAGAGCGCAAGCTCAGGTGCAATACTACCGGGGTCTATATCATGGTGTCATGCTAGCAAGTCAGAGGGCTTCAAGCTACAAGACCTAGTCTGTGGCCTCCCAAAGAGCAGGTCCATTGAGGTCAGGGGCCTCTGTGATGGGCCTACAATAGTTTGAGGCCAGCAGAGGAGGGGATACGGGAGATACTGCTGGGAGCAGTGGTCCACAGCAGTAGGGGTAGCAGAGAGTTACAGGCCTTGGACCCTATGTACCTTTTTGATGGTTCAGATAGCTAGATAGACCCGTACCATTTTTGTATTTTGAGACATGGATCACCATCCTTGGGATGTACCTATTGTATATGACATTGATTCAGAGATGGACCACTTTGATTTTGTACATTTGGACACATTTTATGATATTTATATGATGTTGCATCTATTTTGGTGCTTTCTATGAGTTATGATGCATTTCTATTGTTTGATGCGATGCACATGTTTATCTAATGTAGACTTAGATGTTTTACTTGATGTTATGCAATGTTTGTCTAATGCAGATTTTCATATGATGCTATGTGATGCTATATGACCTACTACAAACTTTAGATGTTTTACTTGATATGTCTCTAATGTGTGTGTGTACAAAATGGTATCTATATGATTATGCAACTTATGTGATGCACTTATCTATGTTTTTTATTTTTTCTATTTTGACACTATATGATGATTGCAATAAACTATATATATGGATGACCTAATGCACTTACTATGTATGCAATTGATTAAATCATGTAAATGACTATCTCATATGAAATGATATTTAACTATATGCTATGTTTTTATGATGTCCAAATGTACTCTATCAACACAGAAATGACAGAATGATAGATAGAAGATTGAGTGGGAGAATGACTTGATAGGAAGATTCACAAGATTCACTTTGTATTGTTACTCTGTATTGATTGGATATGGATGCATGGATGTATAATGGATGCTTTGATTTTGACATCTTGATGGTGCAAGTATTTTGAAGTGTTTATTTCATCATTGGGCAATTTTTTTTGTACTTTTTCTGAATGTTGTAAGTTAATACAAGCATCTAGGTATAATTGAACCAAGATGACCTGAGCATTGCTTACATGGATTTTAATTTAGTAAGTTAATACAAGCATCGAGGTATAATTGAATAGAGATGACATGAGTATTTCTTGCGTATCAACAAACAAGGATTGCCCGCATTCATGTTAGACCCTTGATGTCCTCGATGATCTTTTGTTGATCATGTCCTTAGACAAGGCTTCACATTACTAAAGTTTAATCCACAAACAGAGAACAAAGAAAATAATCATGCCCCCATCATAGCATCTCTAGCTTTTGGCATCATCAAGTAGCATAGGAAGGCATGATAGCAAAAATCAAGACTCTATATTTTAGCCATGTTTCCAATCCACAAAACATTTTTACATTTAGATGTGTTTGTTTCTTGCCATAATTTGGGTAAAATCATTTAGAAGGCCTTAGGAGTTTGTTTGCTTTGCTTTGGATAGGTTAATGTCTTGCATCAGGATTTTTGCTTGAAAGTAGGCTTTTCTTGCACTTGCTTGCCTGGTGAGAGGATTCCACAATCCTTATTGGTGAGATGGACCCTAAGGGACTAACCTAGTGCCTCAAGGGCTCATTACTAAATGGCCTTGCCTACGTGATGACGCAGAGGCAACATAGTTCAGGGTAAACCCTAACGGAACATGGATGGACTAGAAGAAAAGATGATAAGAAATGGGATGGATGGGACCATGGGAGCCTCGGGGGCGCATTTGAGAAATGGCCTTGCCTACGTGATGATGTAGAGGCAACGTAGTCCATGGACTTGGACCATGGACACTAACGAGAGACACCATGCTAGGCTGACACAATGGATACGATATGGGACAAAACCTTGGTTGACAAGGCAACAAAGAGATAGAGTATCAAGCCATGATAGGTTATTGTTAGGTTTTTATTATGAAATGGATATGAGTCGAATGGGACACAAGGAAGAATGGACACAAGGTGATTGGTTTCCCAAAGATGGAGGAAGCGGTTTATCACAAGCAACGCCTGTCTACCAGGTTTTCACCACTTGCTTTTATTTGCATGAAAGCTAGAAAGTAAACATGATGCCTGTTTGCCAGGTTTTCATCATGATACCTATCCAAGGTGCCTATTTGCCAGGTTTTCACCAAAGGACGATTTTTTTGTATTTTTCTAATTTTTTGATTTTTTTGCATTTTTCTAATTTTTTTTTTTTTTTTTTGTATTTTATGCCCCCCTTACATTGGGGTTCTCCTAGGTATAGAACCGGTGAAGATGTATGCTGTTAATTGGGTCATCTAACAGCTCACCCTCAGATGTTGCTAACTAATATGCCCCCGATCCATAAGCAGCTACAATCACATAAGGCCCAAGCCAGTTGGGTTCGAATTTGCCTTTCTTTTCCCTATCTTATTGATTGTGGGGATTCTCTTTGAGGACAAGATCCCCAATTTTAAAGACTCTTGGGCAAACTCTATGGTTATAGCTCCTTGACATCATTTGTTGGTATGCTTTGAGATGGTCAAAGGCTTTCTATCTCCTTTCCTCTAGCAACTCTAGTTCTTGCAATCTGGAAACTCTGTATTCTTCATCTGATATGAGACCTTTTAATGACACCCTGAGAGATGGTAACTCAACCTCAATGGGAAGGATAGCTTTTGAGCCATAGACAAGGATGTAAGGGGTAGCACTTGTGGGAATGTGTATACTGGTTCTGTAGGCCCATAGAGCAGGATTGAGTTGGATGTTCCAATCACGGCTAGCATCATTGACTATCTTCTTGAGGAGTTTCAAGATGGTCTTGTTGGATGCTTCAGCTTGACCATTGCCTTGGGGGTAATAGGGTGTGGAGAAATGGTGTTGGATTTTGAATTGGTCATAGAGTTCTTGGACATCCTAGTTTTTGAAGGGTCTTCCATTATACGTGATAATGGATGGGGGAATTCCGTATCTGTAGATGAGGTAATTCAGGATGAATGAGGAGATTTGCTTACCTGTGACGGTGGTGAGGGGAACGGCTTCAATCCACTTGGTAAAGTACTCAGTGGCGGTTATGATGAATTTATGGCCGTTGGAGGAGGGTGGATGGATCTTTCCCACAAGGTCAAGTCCCCATTGGCAAAAGGACCAAGGTGTTGTTAAAGGTCTCAACTCTTGAGCTACTGCATGTATCAGGTTCCCATGTATTTGGCACTGCTTGCACTTCTTCACAAACTGGTATGAATCTACTTCCATTTTTGGCCAGTAATAACCCAAACACATGAGTTTCTTAGCTAGAGAAGAACCACTAGGGTGTGTTCCGCAAATCCCTTCATGTACATCTTGTAAGGCGGTTAGGGTTTCTTCTTGTTCTAAACAACGGAGTAAAGTACCATCTAGGCCACGTCGGTATAGGGTGTTAGCAATAATGGTAGAGCAAGAGGTTTGGCGTATAAAGGTTCATCATTGGTTTAAAGATAAGTTAGGTGGGAGGGTGTTTTCCTTAAGGTAGGTGTAAACCTTGCCATACCAAGGTGAATCAGATCCAACTAAAAGGCATATGGTATGGGTCTCTGGAAGATCATAAGCTGGTTGTCGAATAGTTTCCACTAAGAACTCATACCATGACTCATTCTCTGGTATCTCGAGAAGAGAGGCGATGGTCGCCATGGTATCTACTACTTTGTTCTCAATGCGAGGTATCTGCTCAAAAGATATAATCACAAAGTATTCCTTAAAGTCATCTATCATGTGCTTGTATGGGACAAGCTTCTCATCTTTGGTTTGGTAATCATCATTGACCTGATTTATCACTAGTTGAGAATCACCGTAGACATGTAGCTCCTTGATTTTCCAATCTATTGCCATCTTGAGGCCAATGACTAAGGTTTCATATTCTGCTATGTTATTGGTGCATGGAAATAACAAGTGGTAAGACTTTGGTATGGTGTCACCATGAGGAGTTACAAACAAGATTCCTGCCCCCGATCCATGGTTTGTGTAGGACCCATCAAAGTATAGTTTCCAAGAATGTGTTGAGATATTGAATAAAGATTCATCTAGAAACTCAAATTGCATAGGTGTGGTGTCCTGTAATGGTGCATCCGCTAGCTAGTCAGCAATGACTTGTCCCTTGATAGCTTTTTTGTCTACATACTCAATGTCGTATTCACTTAGGAGCATTACCCATTTGGCTAGGCAACCTGTTAGAGCTGCTTTGCTTAGTAGGTATTTCAGTGGATCTATTTTTGCAATAAGTTTGACTGGGTGTGCAAGCATATAATGTCAAAGTTTTTGGGAAGCAAAAACTACTGCAAGACATGATCTTTCTATTTGAGAGTATTGCAACTCATAGCCCACCAATGTGCGACTGATATAGTAGACGGCTCTTTCCTTATTCTCATAATCTTGTTGTGCTAGAAGAGCCCCAAGAGCTGTAGGTGTAGCAGATATGTAGAGTATCAATGGTTTTCCTTGGATAGGAGGCATGATAATAGGCAGATTCATGAGATATTCTTTCAATTTTTTGAATGCCTCTTCACACTTCTCATCCCATCTGAATGGAATGTTCTTGTGTAGGAGATGACTGAATGGTTGACACTTATCTACCAGTTGTGATATGAATCTTTGGATTTCTTGTAGCTTGCCCTGTAGAGATCTTAGTTGAGTAAGAGTCTTGGGTGGTGGCATGTCCATAATAGCCTTGACTTTGGCGGGGTCCACCTCTATTCCATTTGTTGACACAATAAAACCTAGGAATTTGCCTGAGGTGACTCCGAACACACATTTCTTTGGGTTCAACCTAACTTTGAATTGCTCAAGTCTCTAAAATACTTTCTCTAACACATCTAGGTGTGATTCTCTTGTAAGTGACTTTTCTAGGATATCATCTACATAATCTTCCATGGTGACGTGCATCATATCATGAAATATAGTGCTCATCGCACGTTGATATGTGGCTCCTGCATTTTTTAGCCCGAATGGCATGACATTCCAACATAAAGTGCCCCAAGGACATGTAAATGCTATCTATGCTAGTCTTCTGGTGCTATCCTGATTTGATTATATCCTAAGAAGCCATCCATGAGAGACAACATGGTATGCCCTGCTATTAAGTCGACTATGATATCTATATTTGGCAACGGAAAATCATCCTTGCGGCAAGCTTTATTTAGATCTCTAAAATCATTGCATAGTCTGACTCGGCCATCTAGTTTGGACATTGGTACTATGTTGGAGACCCACTCCAGATAGTCTGTAGCTCTGATGAACCCTACATCCAGTAATTTCTTGAGTTCTTCTTTTACAAGCAGTGCTATGTGTGGATATATCTTTCTAAGCTTTTGTTTCATTGGTTTCACTCCTGAATCTAATGGAAGATGGTGTAGAATCAAATCTAGATCTAACCCTGACATATCTACATATGACCAAGCAAAATTGACTTTCTTTCTCTTGAAGAATGGTACAAACTTAGTCTTCTCTCATGGGGTTAGAGACTTAGCAAAGTGAATGATCTTAGGTTGTTCCTCTATTCCAAGGTTAACTAGCTCTATGGGTTCCACAACAATCTAAGACTTCTCCTAGTGCATGTCATTAGGGAGAGTGTCAAGCCTTCCATCATCAGGTGCCACCATTGGGTTTTCACCTTTGAATGCATCCTTTTTTTTACTGTTTTGGGACCTGACATTGCCACAGAGCAGTTTTCACCGTTAGATCTAGTTTTTATTTTGATATTTTTGCGACTGGAAGGCTTGGCACCATCTCTGAAATAAGCCACGGTATTAAGTTCTATGGAGAGACCATCTTTATGATCTCCTTTGGGTAGGTGGTCCCTAAGTTCCATATAGTCAATATAAGCACCATTGTTTTGGAACATATCTAGTTGAGGGGTTCCTCGTAGATCCCAGTCAATAAGTTTAGGATGTACAAGGGGGAGGGAGTTGGAGGATAGATCTAATTCATTGATAGTTTGAATGGATATGCTAGGAGTATTGGGAGGGGGAGTGTTCAGGATGGTACTTTCCTCTAAGTTGTTTATTGTGATAGAACTTGAACTTTCCTCAAAAGTCGTATTCTCAAAGATAGGCAAATCAGACTCTAGTGGTCTGTTCAGTAGCCTTTGTCCCTCGTGGTAGGGGCTATAAGTTTGAATAGTATCGACCTCTTTGTCATCGTAGAAATGCTCTGTCAGCTCATTCTACTCATATTCATTGGAATCCATGTCACTGTCCACTTGAAGTGTATGGATCATTTCTACAAGACAAGCATTTTCTTTAGCCTTGCCCTTACCTTTATATCCTAGGCCATTTGTATTTCTAGCCAATGAGGATGAAGAAGGTTGAATCGGTTCTATGGTTCCTTCTTTTCTTAGGCTGATAGGGCCTTGTCCTTTGTAACCCATTCTATGTAGGATAGCTTCTCCTCGCCCATAGAGTTTTGTTGGGAGCCTAGGTGGTTCCTGTTGTATGTTCTCTTCTTCTTTGGTATAAAGCCATTGTAGGACATCTCTTTCCTCTATTTCATTAGATAAGGTCCCCCATTTTACAAAGGGAGTTGTGGGAGCTATAGGAGGAATAGATGGCTTTAGAAAGTGCTTAGGTTGACCAAAGGATCTAGGAGATAAAGGCATCTTGGCTAGATTTAGGCTGTGCTCAATGGAGTATTCCCTAACTCTAGTATCTTTGATGGTGATTTTCTGCTCTTTGGGCTTTGATGAGGAAGCTTCGGAGGTATGATCATGCTGTGGGGTAGGGGATGTAGATGCTCTATTGTTTGGTATGATGCAATCAAGTTTTGAAAGGACAAATTTGCAATGCTAAAAGGGGTCAGGGTCTCCTTGGATGGTGACTTGCTTGCCATTATGCAGGAATTTTATGCATTGGGGATAAGTAGAGGGAACAACATTCATGGCCATGAATCCATGGTCTACCTAGGAGAATATTATAGGTGGCACACAACATCTTTTATTATTGGTCCCACTTGTATGGGTAAGAATACTATTCCCTTTCTAGTTCTCTCCTCTTCATCATAGGCTTTGATAGTAATCTTCTTCCTTGGATCCATTGCATTCTCAGAGAACCCCAATGTAAGGACTAGATTTAACGTGCAAATATTTAAACTGGCTCCCCCATCAATGAGAACCCTCTTGATGTGGTGCTTGTGGATGAAGGCGATAATGTGAAGAGGGGTGTTATGAGGTTGAGATACTGAGAGGTCATCTTGCTTGGTAAATGATATGGTACTTGAGGAGGTCAGATTACCTATCATGGCCTGAAACTTCTCTTGGGCCAAGTTAGTGGGGATTGTGGTTTCCACTAAGGCTTTATTGAGAATCTCCTTATGGGAAGGAGATAGACGCAACAAATCTAAGATAGAAATGTGGGCCGGAGTTTTCTAAAGTTGGTCTATGATGCTATACTGATGGGGATTGGACTGAGAAGGTGACGACCTTGGAGGGATAGTATTCAACGTGACTTTACCACTGCAAGTAATGATACTGCAATTATTCTGGTTAGGCTCTGATTGTTGGTTCGGCATGAACACATTGATCTGTGCGATATGCAAAGATATGCAATTGATGGTATAGTCGAATGGCACACTTGCATAGTTGGCATTATTATTCCTACTATTATGATTTTGCCTGTTACGGTTGTTGTTGTTGTTACTGTTGTTGTTGTTACTATTGTTGTTGTTTCCATTGTTGTTATTGCCGTTGTTGTTGTTGTATGGCCTGTCATGATTGAGAAGTGGATCTCTGTAAGCCACATGTGTCTCATTGGAGGTATGTTGTTGGTTTCCTCCTTGATTTTGATCAAGCACATCTTGAATAACATGTTTGAGATGGATGCAATTGTTGGTTGTATGTCCCCTTCCTCTATGATACTCACAATAGTCAGTGTCTTTCCAATAGTGAGGTTTAATTTGAGGTTCGTAATCACTTGTTGGCGGTAGAGAGATTTCATTGTTGGCCAATAGTTTGCTCAATACGGATTCTTGGGACTCACCCAGCGGTGTGAACTTGTGTCTTGGATTTGAGTTGAGCCATGGTCTTGGTTCCCAAGTGAATGTTTTGTTGGGTGTAACATTGCTTGCCTCTCCTTTGAGAGTGAATATCAGTTGTTGCTTGGGAGCCACCACCTTGGCATCAACTACTCCATTATTGACGACATTTTTGTTTTTAGTCCAAACTTTTGATTTGTCAATTGTATAATTGGAGGTAGATGTGTCCTTGTATAACTTGAGTTGCCCCTTGGTGATCATAGCTTTTTTGATGAACAATCCCATTTCTATGACCTTTGAGAATGAGGTAGGGCATTGTATTTGTATTTGATAGCTAAGATCAGTATTGAGGTTATGGACAAACATCTCCATTAATTATTTCTCTGGTACATCATATGAGCACTTACTTTCTAGGTGTCTCCACCATTGTAGGAAAGTGGCAAATGATTCACCACTCTTTTGCTTGGTGTTGCATACATCGAGCATAGAGACTTCGTGTTTAATATTGTAAGAGAAATGCGTGATGAACTTGTTGACTAACTCTTCTAAAGATTTGGTGCTCGGTGGGAGCTGTGAGAACCACTCCATGGTTTGACTACCTAAAGATCTAGCGAATAGTCTCATTAAGTCTCATTGTGAGCTACTTCCATACATGCTGCGTTGAATTCCCTAATGTGATCTCTAGGGTTCCCTTTCCCTTTGTATTTGTCAAACTTAGGAACTTCGAATCGAAAGCGAAATGGTTTCATGTTCAAACTTTTATAAAAGGGGTATAGTGCGATATCTTCCAAAGAATAGGTTTTAGTGTTTGTACCCATCTTGAGATCCGACATTTGTTGCTTTAGACCCTCAAGTTGTTTCCTCATTTCTTCCATAGGAGTGCTTGGGTCTATGGCTTTCTTTTCTTTTTCATTCTTATCCTCTACATGTGGGTCTATGGCTTTCTTTCCCCTTTCTTCATGATTATTCTCCACATTTTCTTGGATTGTGCTTATATCAAAATCTGCGGGGAGTTTAATTCCAAGATTTACAAGATAATAAAGGTACTTGTGAGGATCATCATGGAGCACTTTCTCTAACAAGCGTTGGAATTTTCAATTTTGGAGGCTTCCTTGATAATCTTCGTTAGAGATCTCCTCATCACTATCATGAGGTGTGACGATGTGGTTGGATGATTTGGCCATTTCAAGTTGCTTTTGGTATTGAGATCTAGTAAGAACCATGCAAGGTGACGAGGAATGAGGTGGGATGAGACTAGATATTTTGACAAGATGCCGATGGAGACGAATGAGAATAGGATAGTTATGACAAGATTTGGACATAGGAATTTCTCAATCAATGATTCCAACTAAGATGGCCGATACAAGATGGTAGCCACTAGTAAGGGTACTCGATACCTATCTTACTGTGTAGTGACTAGTCATGCACCAAGACTACTAGCAAAGTTCTGTGACCTACTAGGGTTACTTGAATCCAAAGTGATACGAAAAAGGGGCCTATGCTAACCTGATATGGGATACTTTGACCTTGGACTAGAAAGACTCGATAGAAGGTGAATGAGATGATTAGTGAAAGAGAGATTTTGGCTTGAAATGGCTGTAAAAAGGACTGCTAGGTAAGACTTGATCTCCGAATTTGAAACTAGACTAAAATGGGTACCCAGAACTGGTAAAATTTTTCTCTTACAAACTATGCAAGTGCTCACTATCACGCATGTGCTGAAATAGATGCGCTATAGGAATTGATATATGCGCTGTAAGTTGCAACAAATGTGCCACACTGGTAAAAGGTAAATGCATTGTAATAGATAGTAAAAGTAGGACAGGTCTAAACAGATTTGTCGTAAGTCGGAGTAAATGCACTGCAATAGAGGACAGATGCACCTCTCTGGCTTTCTCAGTGTTTTTGTAATTTTTTGGAAATTTTCTGATGTTTTTGGTACTTTGGTTGCAAGAAGGTCTTTTTGATCTAATTTTCTAAAATTATGGCAAGAAGACACAGTAAACATAAAGAATTTTTTATGGTTTTTTTTTTTTATGATTTTTTTTACTCTTTTTGGACTAAAAGAAAAAACAAGTACAAATCCTAGGCTTCAAATGGATAACAAGGGTTTTTGACCACTAGAACAAAGGCATTTAATGAAGGCAACTGTTCGAGTGGTTATACATGCAACAACACTACTCTCCGTTATGGAGTCTCCTAGCCTACAAGGGTTGTGCCTTGGAGGGTTTTGGGGGAGGTTGGCTGTCGGTATAACACAACATCATTTGTTGTTTCAAGCTTTCACTCCAAACATAATTTATTTATAGTGGCTTGGAAGGGCTTGGCTTCTAGCCTATTACCACTTAGGGTCATTCCTACTTGGATGAATGGTATCTAAGAGCAGGCCCCTCTAAAGGAAAAACACATGCGAAAATGATATGTCTGGCATTTTAGTCACCCAAGATAGGGGAGAGCATAGGCCTGGTATCATTCCTAAAACATAGTATACAGTGGTTCTTTTTCCCTAGTTAAAATAAAAAAAACTAGATGAGCTATCTACTTGGGCAAGCATAGAACTTTGAAGTGATTAGCAAGATAACAATGGTCCAATTTTAACCAAGATAGCAATGATGAGTTCAATTTTATGCATGTAGTATGAATTGTTAACTTTGAAATGTTGGTCAATCGAGATAGCAATGGCTTAGTTTTAACCTAGATAGCAATGATGAGTTCAATTTTATCCATGATACCACGAGTTGTCAACTTTGAAGTGATGGTCAATCGAGATAGCAATGGTTTATTTTTAATCCAGATAGTAATGATGAGTTCAATTTTATCCAAATAGCAATAACTTTGAAAAGATAGCAATAGCAATGATTCAATTACCACTTTCGTAGTTAAACTATGTGAGATTTTGCATGAGCATCCATTTTACTTTCCTGTTAGAAATCAAAATGTGAGCTAACAAGTGCAACTATATGAATCTAAACAAGTACCTAGCCTGCAAAACAGATCAAGAGAGTTCCTGCAAAGATGTTAGTGTTAGCAAAAATCTCCTAGAAAACCCTGAATCACTGCATACAACAGATGCAACGCTTCAGAAACTGAATGTGCAAAAATAGTCAATAGAAGTGTTGTAATACATATGTGCTATAACAGAGGACAAAAGCACCAAAATTGGGGCTAGGCCCTATGGTGGGCACCAAAAATGTTAAGGGAAAATTGGATCAACAATGAATATGCAATAATAATCAATATCAAATACCCAAAACTTCAATGAAATAGTCAACTAAGGAAATTCAATAACAATGAACAAACAACAAAGCAAACCTCCTTAGATCATAGGTTCCATTGATCGCCTATCACAATCGATCTTGCATGTATGAAATAGGGCCCTTAGAGAGCGTACTTCCTTGCTACGCTTCAATAATGTCAATTGGGAATGGCTATGATAATATTGCAATGAAGAGGAGCTTCACAACGATGATAGTAATGCGTAGTGCATAGTAGTGAATGTGATCACAAGCAATGAAGGAATTGGTGCCAAAGGCACACTGTAATTCCTGTAGAGTAACAATACTTAAAGCTTGGATGAATAGAATGGAAGAACAAGGTTGTATTTATAGACTTGGGAGAATGAAGATCAATGGTATAGAAAGCTTGAGAAGATCAACGGTTGAGAATAGTTGAGGAACGTGCAACGAATAAGAAGAAGACATGTGTCTTGCTTTCTTTTGCATGAGAGAAGTTAACAAGAATAGAAGAATGAGTTAAAACACTTTGAAAGAATATAACAATCAATTAAGTGATTTAAAACAAGAAGAAGGGATTTGCATGAGAATAAAAAGATATTTTGCTTTATTAAATATTAGGAATATTTAATTGCATGTGCAAAAGAGCTTGAATTATATTTAGAGATAACTCAATTTAGAAGAAAAAGTAACTTAAATAAATATTTGATTTATTTAAATTTAGAGAAGATATTATTGAAAGAAAACAAATTAAATAATTGGAATTATTTAATTTAGAAGATAAGAAAGCAAATTAAATAAATAAATTTATTTAATTGTTGTAAATGATTTTGGAAGAATAAATAAAATATTTGATTGTACTTTATTTTTAGAGATTGAGAGGATTTAAATAAATTTGATTTGATTTATTCAAATTTAGAAGAATGATTTGATTTAATTAAATAATTGAGAATTATTTAATTGTTTGGAAGAATTTAATTAAATAAAGGATTTTATTTAATTTTGACTTTAGAAGAGGTAATTAAATATTTTGATATTTAATTAATTTAGAGGAATGTGAATCAAATAAATAAAATTTGTTTATTTATTTATTGATAGAAGAATTAGAAGGGAATAAATATTAAGAATATTTATCTAGACTGAATCATGTCATTTTTAGGCGTATACAGTATGTAATCTAGATCTTCTTTTTCATTAAGTATGCAATAGACATGTATATTTACAATCAACATTGACAATTAGTCCTAAGGCTTCAACAATCTAATCTCAATTAAGTTTTGAATGTGTTACAAGGTGTACTCCATCTCCTTTTATAGGACAAAGAGAGGAGATGGTTAGAATGGTCCAATGATCAGGATTTAGCTATCAAAACCAACGATCTATATCATCTTTGACTCAGCCAAAAAATGTTAAATGTGGCACAGGTTGCCAGCTGGCAACCATTTGGTGGTACTTGATCATTTCTTTGTCATATGATGCATATGACCCTGTCATCCTACATCCTTACTCATTCTTCATCTTCTTCATCAGTAGATGGGTCATCTCCTATATGTGCGTTGATGATCCCCCTGATGGGTTCATATGCATGCACTATCCATTCAATCTCATCTCCATCCTGAACCTTAGCCTTTGCTATAGCATGCTCTTGTGAGTGGAATTGTGTTTGTAATGTAGACCATTTGTTCTTTCTTCTATTCAACATTTTATTATATCCTTCCACTTTTTCTTTCATCCTCATGGCTTTATTAACTATATCTTCTAACAAATGGTGGAGAGGATCATCTGCTGCATTCTTAAAATTATCATGGAAAGCCTCAATTGCAAAATCAACATCTTGATTTTCTATCTTCCCCTCTATATTGTCCTCAAGAGCTTCCAAGATGTTTATTTCCTCAAACATGAGGTGATGTAACTTGACACTGATGTCTCTGAGTTTTGTGTTGCATCTCTTCAAGATATTACTTTCAAACTGAGTATCTTCATACCATATACCCTATAGCTATAAAGTATGATTATTTAATACCTTATTGTATATGAGCACTTTCACATGTATGCCTCTCATTTCAGTAAGAGCAATCAGATCCTTTTCTACTTTGATTGATCTCTGTCCAACCTCCTTTTGTAACTTATCCACTTTTCTCCTCAATGAGTTGAGTAAATTCTAGTTGGTGATGGAGGTCTTTATTACCTTCTCTGCTTCAGAAATAAATTGACTAAACCAATTATCCATCACATATGCCTTATGCTTCATGATATCTAGCCCTTTTACCTCATCCTAAGATATAATGGTCAAAGGGGTAGCCGTGTTGACTAGCATGTGATTTGGGTCAATTAGTCCCTTTATGAATGTATGTAGCTGAGCAATGTGCTCCTTGTGCATTTTGTTTTTATTTTTCTCCCTTTCCATACTTTTTAATAAAGAATAAATAATATCCTTGGCCTCTTGGCCTTCTTGTTGTTTAGTAGCAAAGCCTAAATCAATATTGGTCATCTAAAATTCATTAATACTTATCTCTCCCTTTGCTTTATCTGTTATAGGAAAAGCTACTTGAGTTGTTCTTCTACCTGTGGTAGGATCTCCTTTTATTGCAGATGTGGCCCTTGCTCTTCTCTTTGGCTTAACCATGTCAGCTAAAAATAATACATAAATATCAAATTCAGATATATCATTGACCTGAGGTGGGTTCACCTCCTACCGCAACCAATATAGTATTTCATTTGTAGACCCTCACTGGTCTTTATGCTTAATGTGAGCATCATGAGACTCTACATTTTGTTCCACTCTTAGTGGTGAAGGTTCTTTTCTTTGTTCATCTTGAATCTCCTCATGGTGGACCTCTTCTTGTGCAAGGGTTTCTTGTTGCACTTTCACATTCTAGTCCTGTGTATCTTGTCATTCTTGATCCTCATGAGGGGTTTAAGCACTATGATTTGATTTATCTGGGTGATCATTTTGATCATTCTTATTCATATTTTCTTCTTCTTTTCTCTGATCATCACCTTTTTGAAGACATTGTTCCCCATCCCTTGATGTGCCCACTTCTCTAGGGTCTTGGGCTTTATCCATCCCTTCTTTAATTGTTCCTCTTTCAGGTATTTTCTCATTGCCCTAACCATCATTTTGATCAGGCATCTCTTAATCCTCCATATGTACATTAACTTCTAATTCTCCCTATTCTAGATGTAAGTCTTTTCCTTGTTTTGGTCTTCATCACCCTGATAAGTCAAATCTATTGCTGCGGGGCTAGTGACCTGATCAACTAGTCTTGTCAATCCAATTTGTTGTGCCAGCACTTCAGGGTTACCCTCTTATAATTCCTCTACTTCAACTTCCTTTTGCACCATGGGGGTGCCATGAGGGGTCATCTTAGTATTCTATATTAATGTCTCCATAGAACTGGCAGAGACTTCATTTACAACATCATCATCAGATAGTTCTCTTGTGTTATCTAATGGAAAGGATTGCTCATCTCTTAAAGTATGCATCTCTTTTCTTTGATCCTTTGCCATCTCAAACTTGAATTACATGATATCAAGAATAGGGACCTCATGCTACAGATTCTTTAGAATGCCTTCACCACCCGTTCCTCTTAATAGGATAGTGGGGTTCTTATCTATTGCCCCCCTCATAACAGATGTTTGTTTCTTCTGAGGTGGCTCTTGGATCTTCTTCTTTTTCTTCCTTATCAGGAGATCATCATCTAAGCTCTCTTCCTTCTCTATAATAGCAGAAGCAGGTGATGTAATAGTTTTATTTTATTTTGTAGGTACCCAAGGTGATGTTGCAGCAAACGTGGAGGCTACATCTTCCTTTTGTTGAGGTTGACGAATGACTATCACCCCAATAGATTGGTTTCCTTTCTTGATTTTACTTTGCTGCCTCTCCCCTTTTGACAACCTCTTTTCCTTGAGGAAATCATCATATTGCTCATCTGATAATTCTTGTCTTTTCCTTTTGCTATCTACATTGAGTGCCACTCCCTTCTTCTTCAACTTGGTGATCTCTGCATCCACCCATTCTTTGGTCAATTGTATGACCTTCTACATTATCTAATCCAAGGAAGTCACCTTTGGTTGACTCCAATCCAAGGATGATATTGTCTCATAATATACATTATTGTCCTAATATTCTCAAGACATGATCACACCATCATCTTCATGTAATTGTGCATGCACTGGTATGTAATATAATGTGTGGATCTATCTCAGAATAATCCTCTGGTAGCTTCTCCTTCTTACTTCTACCTCGTCATCATAGTCGGCCCAATAATATTCAGTATGCCTCTGATGCATTGGTTTCTTATGCAATGTTTGCATCCTGTCATAGGGGTCATATGGCCTAGACAATGAGAAGGGATGTAGAGATATCAACTTTAGTCCTCCAATTCCATGTTTTACACTCTCCTTATCAGGGCACACATACCATCCAATTATGATTTGAAATAGAATATTAGGTATCTTTCCTTTCTCAATATAAGCTTCCACTAAAGGAAATATCTACCTAGCTAGCTCCATCAGGATGACCTTGTCATTAAGATATCTTGGCAGCATGAGAGGTTGCCCAGTGAAACCTTCCATTCTTATGTATGAATAGGTGGGGAACTGGATGAGCCAAGCCCCTTGACTATATATTACAGTCTGAGCCTCTATGCTCATTCTCTTTTCTCTATCTTCCTCCATAGTCCTAACAAGGTGCATGGAGAATGAATCATTCACTCTTTGGTAATTTTGGAGAGAATCTCTTCATTTTAGTTGTGGGTAATGGTCCCAAATGTTTACATCTTCAGGGTTGCTTTTGACCCTACCCATTGTTTGTAATCCATTAAAGGTACCTTTGAATGCACAGGCATATACCACATAGGAGGTCATATGGAACATATTAGTTCTTCCTCCTAACTTCCTCATCCCCTCATAGGTTGTCTCTTATGATCTTAGCCCATTGGGGTTTCTCATCAGTACCTCTACCATCCTTATGATGCCATGCATTGAATTATCAAAAGATCTAGCATTCGATTTCCTATCATCTTGCTGAGCATCACCATCATATATTGATACTCTAGAGAAAAATCAAATTTATAGAGATACACGAGCAACTTGGAAGATGCCTTATATGTGCTAACACTAGCTCTCCATTGGTACATGATCCTTTTGGCTTCTTTCTCCTTTCTATTGTACTCCTTCAATTTACCCAAGTTTAGTCGAACAACACGATGTCCTCTAGGTAGATTGAAGGTGGAAGTGATACCTTCAATTGAAGAGTTTGCTTAAACCCTACCATGTTTCTCTACCCTTCTAGTATTCACATTATAATTCTGGGAACACTCTACTACCAATTCAGTAGTCTCCATTGCATAAGGAAATCCCCCTACGTACCATATTCCTGAATTGTAGATGTTAATGAGCAGGGGATTCCCACCTCCTTTCTCTAATTTTGTTGTCCATGCATCAAGGTTTGTGTTTCCTAGATGTGTATCGTTTATTTTTCTGTATTTGAAGGATATCCCCTTAGGTTGTATGCTCATAGGTTTCAAGAATTCCGTGTCTAACCTATTCAGACTGTCATTGGATCCTGCAATGTAACATGTATGTATCTTATCCTAATGTGTTGTGTGCAGTGGTGGATTCAATGATCATATGAATTTTATGGTGTTAATTCTTTCATTCTAGTCTATTTCATGCATCATCATATCAATTTACTCTGGTAAAACCATTTTTACTTGTTCATTTACCATAAGCGACAAAAGAGGGTTTTATCATTATGTACCTGATATTCGTTATCCTTTTACTATTTAAGTGATGTCCGGATGAGCACATTCACCTTGTAATTACCATTCTCCATTCATCATTTGAATGTGTATCCCATTATGTTGAGCTCTCAAGTTGCAGTAATGTCACCTTAATCTCGTAGGAGCTCTGTAATTCTTCTCTTAAATGTTTAGTAAGTTCAAAATGAGATCAAATCCTTACTTTTAATCTAGCACAAAGGTGAATTAGGGTGTGATTAATGTCCTATTAGTATTCATTGATTGACACCCGAGGCTTGGAGATGTTAACAAGTGGCAGATGTTTATTCAAAATTTTGAAGGTTCAACCTACCATTAAAATGGCATTTAATGCATGGATGCATATTCACGGAGATCAGGGATATTAGGAAATATGACAGATATCTGAAAGATGAGGATGACATCAATATTTAGATGGTCAACTATTGATCGATGATCAAAGTTGGATCATTATCTCTTCATTTAACAATTGGGATAATATAATGTCTTGATATGATCAAGTCAACGTGCCATGCAGCATCATTCTATTAGTTACTAGATATCCCCGTATCATAGGTCTCAAAGGCTAATATGAGGGATATTAAGAAATATCTGGATACTCAACAATATGAAATATCCCCCATTCTAGAATGTGAGGATGACGTCAACATCTTTTATAGGATTTCAAATTGGTCGAGGAGATGACATCATCATCATATTAACAAAAATCAGGGATGTTAAGAAATATGACCCTCTTAGATCTGGGTCATGATGACATCATCATCATATCAGGTCCTTTTATAAATTGAAACAAGATGATATCACTGTCATGTTACCGAAAGTCAGGGATATTAAGAAATATGACAGGTATTTGAAAGATGACCCTCTAGGAATATGCATGGGTACTTGACTGGAAAATGTTCTGTCACATTTAAATTTGATGTTTTCATAATAAAGGATATGTAGATATCAGGTTCTCTTTATTAAAACATAGATCAGGGTTATTAGTGACTATCCGGGGTATTGGTGAATGTGATCCTTTGGGAATATCAGGTTGACCAAACTTTGACTGAGCATAAATTTCTATCCCTAAGGAATATCAAGGTGATCCAAAAGGCAAACTTACTTAGAATTTCACACTCTTCTATATTATGAGGTCTATGATGGCAGAATCTAAGTTTAACATTTAACCTTCCTTAATGAGGCATACACATGCGCAAGAGTGCTATACTATTGTTTCATCTAACTTTTACCAAACCACCCAAAGCAAAGAAAGCAAAGAGCAAGGAGAAGCAAAGAGTTGGGTCCCTATTTTGTTGAGGCAAAATGGGATGTGTTGTGTAACCACACAACAAGATTGTGTTCTGATGTTAGGTTTGATGCAGGGAAGATTACTATTTGTTGTGATAGTCAGAGTGCCATATGTTTGGTAAAGAATCCTACTTTCAATGAGAGGACTAAGCATATTGATGTCCAGTACCATTTTGTTCATGACATGGTAGAAGATGGGAAGGTAAACTTGGAGAAAGTTGATACTTTGATGAATGTTGCATATTCCTTGACAAAACCTGTGAGCACAAAGAAGTTTAGATAGTGTTTAGAGTCTATGGGCCTCTCAGCTCCTAGCAATTAAATCATGGTGTTGATGCCCCCTTTTCTCTTGCAAGGTGTTTGACATGTGGGAGAATGTTAAGAAAAGTATCTGAACCTTGCAACTTTGAAAGAGTACTATTTTTCCTAGTTTTAGTCTTTTTGAATACCCTTTATCTTAGATACTTGTCTAGAACTTTCAAAGTTTCCAAAAGTTTCCAAATGAGCTAAAAATAGCTAGACTTACTATTTTTAGTAAGTCCTTTGATTGAGCTTGGATTGACCTAAAAAATTTTCCCAGAAGGTGCAAAATAGCTAAGTGAACATCTTTGGTGAGTTTCATCTCAAGATCATATCTAGATCGTGAGATATTAAAGTTTCTATTTTTTGAAATTGTTAAAAAAAGTCTTTAAACTCAATTACCAAGATCAAAACTTCTCTAAACATCTCAAAAATTGTCATAACTAGTGTAGTAGGTTATAGGGTGATAGATCTCTTCACGAGCTTTCCAACGCATTAAACAATCCGTCAATTGGACACCCAGATTAAAAGTTATGGCCTCTGGAAGTTGGCCCTTCTATTTTTGGGAAATGTAAAAACGTGTTGGACACATAAAAGAGTTGTAAAGGGGAGAGTTACATGTTTTGGTACATCACAAGGCATCTTTGATTAGAGATAATTTGGGCTTTGGGTGGTTTTAGCTCATGGTTTTGTAATTATCGTTAGCAGTGTATTGTATTGTATCTCCTATATATTAGGAACTTGAGATGGAGGTTGTATGTAAGAATCTTAGAGATGTCAAATTACCTCCTGGATCTCTAGTTGGATATACTCCTATAAAACCTTGCTCTACAAGTATATTGTAATCTTCGTGATTCCTGAATAATATATTGGGTGGCTTTGGAGTGTGGGGTTTTTTACTTGAAAGGGTTTTCCCCACGTATATCTTGTGTTTTGATTTTTGTGTTTGCATTTGGAAGTTCTTATTATCTTTCTATCAATATGCATCTTAATTTGTAACTGTAAAAGTTAAAATTTGCATAAACCTTTCCTCAGTAGGTCAATGTAGGAAGCGTTTTCTGTGTACCTTGCTTCCTTTCACTTGAGCTGATGACTTTTGGTTTTCATACTAACTAGACGAATGTTGGTAATCATGAAGGGCTACGCATAAATGTTGAAAAGAGTTATACTTTATCAAGAAGATCTTATCATGGATGTTAGGTTGTAGATTTTTAATAAATACCTTTTGAACATCCTCATCATTCATCTGGTATTGAATTTGTGTATAAAGAGCTTGATATCAACACATAAACTCAGTTAACTTCTCTTTCGGACCTTGCTTGCAATGAACTAAATCAATCAATGAGACTTGAGGTCCAATGTTTGCTTGAAAATGTTGTAAGAATTGATCAACTAGTTGAGAGAAAGAATGTATTGAATTTAGAGGTAAAGAGGAAAACCATTCCAAAGCAGTATCTTTGAGAGATCACAGGAAATGTTTTGCTAACGAGTACGCTTCAAAGTAGAAATCACTACACATAGCCGTGAATGCTACCACATGAGTATTAGGATCACCTTTTCCACCATATTTTTCAAATAAAGGAGTTTCAAACTTCTCAGGCATATGATTTCTCAAGATTGCATAAGATAGAGGATTACGGGCACGATGAGTTGGTATATTAGGTTGTGAATAATTTGTCAATCTCACCACCTTTTGTTGTAAAAAAGTCATGCCTTGCAAGAGTTGGTTTAGGAGGGTACTATTAGGAGATGACATTTGAGAATTTGAAGCCATAGTCATGAAATTTTGAGGAGATTGATTGTGAGTAGTAACAAAAGGTGGTAGAGAATAATTGTGAGTGGAAGGTGGTTGAGAATAGTTGTAAGTGAAAGGTGGTTGAGAATATGTGGGATTGAGTGGTGGTTGAGAGTGATTATTCGTAAAAGAAGTCACCCTAGGTGGTTGATTTTGATAGTTGAATCCCACAGCCTTGTAATTTTGTGAATTAGTGCCATTAGATACTCCAATACTAGTGGTAGCATTACCACAAGCATGTGCATTAGTAGTGAGAATTGTTGATGTAAAGGTAGACATTCCAGTAATCGATATAGGTGCCGATACTTGTGTATGAGATGGTGATGACATGTTATTAATAATATTCACACATTTAGTCACTGACATAATATTATGATGCACTATATGCATTAATCCTTGAAGAATATTGACACCATCTTGTCCTTTTTTTATCAACTCTCTTATGTTGTGAACAATAGGCATAACTTCTTCTGCTATTCTTTCATTTTTCATAAATGCTTGAAAATTAGCTAATTCTTTATCAAGTTTGTTTATTTGCTCATTAGGTACATGTGTTATCACATAAATAGGGTCCTCAACATCATGAAATACTTGTTCTTCCATTGTAGTTGTAGGAGGTATAATATCTTGCAAAGTTTGTGTTTCTCCTTTTGTAAAGAAGGTGTTCAATGGATTTTCTGATGTAGCAACACCGTTGCTATTGGGAGCACTAGAACCCATTAGTTTAATACTTCTCCTTAAAGAGATATTTCTATTAGAGAAGTAGGTTATAATACTCATGCTAAATCATACAACACTCAATGCACAAACTCATAGAACAAACCCTAGGATGAAGGTATAGTTGTTGAAATACATAGTGTGTAAATTCAAAGATTGGAATGCAAATGTAGAAACACACTATAATGAAACACTAAAATCTGAAATTAGACCTAAAAGAGTGTTTCAAAGAGTAGTAAAATCTAAAACAAGATTTTAATCACAAATCCTAGCTACTGCAAAGACTAGGTTATATGAAAAATGCACAATTTCAAGAAAATTCTAACAAATGCAATGCAAATGATTATAGAATGATGTACTGCTGTAATTTAGATTAGATCTGATGCAAATATTAGAGATTTCAATGATTTAGATGAAATTCAATGAAAATAATGCAAACTATGTCAAAGTGCAACCCTAAGATACTTGATTTTTTCAAAATTTTCAATTGTTTTGTAGATTTTCAAATGCAATAAGATGATAATGAAATGAATGAAAGCAAATCTAAAGTACAACACTCAACAAGGTACAACATTCAATGAAACACAGGTTCACCAAAATGTAATGTATGAAAAATGGGGATAAGGGTTTGATAGGTGATTTAGCTATATCCTCCTTTCACTACACATTCAAGGATAATTAACCAAGTTGAATCACAAATTCTACTAGAGGATTCACCTATAGGTTGGTTGTCACTTGTAATGATAGGGAAATTTAGAAATTGATGATTAATATGTTAATTAAAGCCCAATTATGCTCAAAACCCTAATTATTTAAAATCATAAACAAAAAGATGAATTTTGACAAATGCTCACACACAGAGATACTAAATGAAGATCAGATACACACCAGATTTTGAAGTTCAAAATCCTAAAATGTCAGAGGAAAAGGGACTCATGTCCAAGCCCAAGCTAGGATTTTCTTTAGGGGTTTTTGAACTCTTTCTGCTGCTGATTATCCCTATTCCAAATATTTTAGGCTCTATAAACCCAGAGGTTGAAGGACTAGCGCACAAGGCCCGAAAGTGCTCTTTATACTTCTTCATGTTAGATCTAGAATCCTTATGCTTTGCAACACTCCTCTGCAACTCTACTCTCTGCAATCAGATACCTGTCACCTACAATCACAAGAAGAGGGTTTGGGGGTTGTGGTGTTTAGGAGCTTGCCTCAATCAAGTCCTAGAATGGCATTTTAGCCTTCCAACACCTTGTTAGATAGAGAGTGTGTATCCTTGTAGGATAGAAGCAAAAACAAATTGATAAATGATTGATTCAAACACAAATACATATCACCTCAGAGGTGTAGCTCGCATGTACATGAAGATCTTTCATAACATGAGAAGATGAAGCCAAATCTGCAATAACAAACACAACAACAACACAAGTATGCTCTACCACAATGATTGCTTTGAATGCTCTAAAATCATAAGTTTGCCAAAGTGTCATAATCATCTTCTAGTCATCTTCTACTAGTTTACAAATGAAACCCTAATGCTTATATATGTATTCTCACTACAAATTTTGTAATTCAAACTTAAGATGTCAGGAAGGGAGGCCTTTAATGGTCACTTTACTGACATTCAAATTTGGGGCCCCACCAAAATAGGGTAGGACAAGGGTGCGAGTGCCCTTTCCCCAAGACCTATTTTGGGTCAAGGTTCAAGCTCACACATGTCTCTCAAGCCCCATTTGACATGGGTTTCAGGCCATTTTGTCTCATGAGTAAATTCTAACATGCATGATGAAAAACAAGTGACCCAGGAGCTAAACTTAAGAGGTAAAAGTCCTAGGGGGAAATTTTATGACATAACACTATCCTAGAAGACAACATCTTTTCTTTAATACCCTTTAGGTTATATAAGTTATTTTCTATCCTAGCACCTTCTGCCACCAGTTTATAGACTTTGCTCTTCTAATTTCACACCCTTGGTCATGAAATATGAGATTGTATCCTTTACTGCACATCTAACTTACACTGAGAAGATTATGCTTGAGACCTACATAAAGAACATCTTTTGTCCTTGATTTTTCCATTAGTACTTATGGTGCCTTTTCCACAAATCTTTGTAGATGAATTGTCTTCAAACCTGACTGATCTACCATTCCACTTAACAAGATTGATGAATTTTCTCTTATCACCTCTCATGTGGCTTGTACATCCATTGTATATCACCCAAATATTTTATTTCCCTAGAGCATGAAATGTTGTTTGGACAATCATTGATTTTTCAATTTTATTGTTTGTCTCTTGTCTTTTGGAAGAGTCACTCTCCTTGTCTTGCTTAGCAATATCTGTCATTTGAGATTCTGATTTTTCTAATTCACTCTTGCAATATATTTCTATATGTCCAAAATTGTTGCAAATATGACATACCACTTTGAAATTCACTAGTGAAGCAAGAGAATTTTTACTTACAAAATTACTTCTATCATTTCAGACTTGCACTCCATAGCCTTATGACCATATTTATTGCAAATAAAACAATAACCAAAAAATTCATGATTGAACCTTTTTATGGAGAATCATCTTGCATGAAAAGGTCTTCCTTGAGGCATGATGTGATCTCCTCCTTCAGCGTCACCTAGACTTCCAACCTTTTCCTTTTTTAATTCTTTTTTGAGTGACAAATTTTGTTCTCAAGTCTTCCACATTATTTTGTCTTAGCTTCAATCATATATCTTTGTTCCTGATTCTTTTTCCTTACATAGTCCAAGTCTTTAAGAGTATAAATAAGTTCTCCTTCAAAATCAACTTCACATTCTTCTTCATCTTCAGTCTTGTTAGAACCATCATAGATCACCATGGCCATGAATAGGGATTCTCCTTTTTCATTATCTAATGAGTAGTGATCTACTTTTTCTGAGATGTAGTCTTCTTTGGAAATGAGATTCCTCTTGATGTTGTTTCTTTTGAAATCCTTGCTGCTATTTTCATTTTCTCCAAAAGAACATTTAGAAGCATAATGACCTATTCTTACACATTTAAAACATTTGAAAGGTAACTTACCTTTATACTTGCCTGAACCCTTCTTTAGTTTTCTCACAAAGTTTGTTTCTTCTTCCTCAGACTCACTGTGTGAACCATATGTTCTTTCCTCATAGATTTGAAACCAACTTCTCTTTTGGATGTACCTTGGACTTTATTTCTCATCTAATAGGCAATGAGGGACCCAAACAACTCTTACATGGAAAGTGTCTTCATATCTTTGGCTTCTTCAATAGCATAAACTTTTGAATCAAAACTATGAAGGAGAGTTCTCAAGACTTTCTTCATAACCACTGACTCACTCACATCTTCACTTAGATTTTTGATTCTATTTATAGTTTCATCCACTCAAAGAAAATAGCTAGCTATGTTCTCATCTTCTTTCATCCTTAGATTCTCAAACATTGCTCTGTATGTTTTTAATCTTGCTTGCTTTACATTGTCATTTCCTTCCTAGAGATTCTTAAGTTTATCCCATATCTCCTTGGTTGTCTTACACAACACTACCTTGACAAGTTCTAAACTGGTTAGACCATTTAAGATAACATTCTTGGCTTTAGCATTATTTTCATGTGCTTTCTTCTCATCTGGATCTGTAATAGGGTGAGCAAGTTCAATATAAGGATCCTTAGCAACTCTCCAAACAACATACCCTAGAGAGGTAAGATAGGCTTCCATCGTTACACTTTAGAAAGCATAGTTACTTCCATCAAATAATCATGCTTTAGAAGAGGATTCTCTCTGAGCCATGTGTTCTACTCCAAGTTCTACCTTCATCTGTTAGGCT
Source organism: Cunninghamia lanceolata (assembly GCA_027924645.1). Lineage (NCBI taxonomy): Eukaryota > Viridiplantae > Streptophyta > Pinopsida > Cupressales > Cupressaceae > Cunninghamia > Cunninghamia lanceolata. Next base: position 3,449,374 of record BSBN01001126.1, read on the forward strand.
ACACCAAGGAACTTAGCTCTAATACTAATTGTTAGAACACTTTGATATACTGAGAGGGGGGTGAATCAGTATATACCATAAATTAATCTAATTCAAGTTTTATCTTCAGAACTTTCTACTGCCTTAAATAGATAAACAGATAATGCAGCAATTTAAAACATAATCACACAACCACACAACCATAACACCAAATTTATGTGGAAAACCCTAGAAGGGAAAAACCATAGTGAGCAAGTTGCTTGGATCTACTGTCCAAATCCAGCCTCAAAAATAAAAATAGAATTGCAATAGGTTTTATGGGATACACCCCAAAGGAAGCTACAACTCCCTCATAATTGTTTTATGGCTATAACCAAAGGAAGCTACAACTCCCTAAAGTGCTACAACACTTATAGAAAGAGGCTACAACCTCTGTACAAGATACTTGACAAAATCTACTACTCAACCACATCATCAGCATCAACTCCCTTCACTCTGACATATATCTTTAACCCCTCTTCTCAACAAACTCCACTCCCTTCAACACACTTCCACATAGAAAATACTCATATCCACACTCGCACATACATACTCACACCTTTACACACTCACACTTTTCATACCAAACAAGAGCTTTCATTTATATCCTCTGCAAGCTTCAATATCTTTCTCCTTTGCTAGCCAAGATGAAATGTGTAGCATGAAACGTGCAACAACCACAACAAGTCAAAACCCAAAATCATGTAGAGATCCAATGTGGTTCAAACCAAGTGATAAACTTGACCTACTTCATCTTAACACACCTCTCCACAATGGCACACACTTCCAAGCACATGACAAACACAAAAGCACACCAAGTTGCCCAACAAACACTTAACCTTTTATGCATTAGCTCTAGACCTAAAGCAGTACCGGAGAACCCAAATAACATCATGAGGTTCACTTGACATACATTATATGAATTGTAAAAATATTCTCACACACTCCTTTCACAACTTCATGTTACTTCCTACTGGTGGAAACAAACAAACATTGAACTCAACATTCTCTTACAACTTTGATTACACAGTCTTGATATATAGCATTGAAAAACAAACTTACGGTACTCCTCAACACTTGAAACTTGAAATGAGAAAACGTATAGACACTCTGAACTCATCCTACAAATAGAAAAAGCCAAATAATGTAATGTAGTGAAATGCGATAGCTTTCACATTCTCCTCCTAACAACTCTAATCAACAATATGATATGTCTTTGTTCTGCTAACTCCAAAGAACCTCTATGGTACAAATTATCATATAAGACTTGAATATAACATGGTTATCATCTCTATCCAGCTATCCTAGAAGTTACAACATCACATCTTCAAATGTGGAGAAATACGAAGCATTCCTCTGAATCTTTCTGTTTGCAACAACATTGAACCACTGTCTTCATTCTGCTATCTCTAGAACCTTCTATGGTAACTTCTATGCTCTAAAATCATGAACATATATACTTCACACCTATCTCTATCTAACTTCCAAACTGTAAGGCCATACCGTCAAATGCAAAGGAATGCAGAGCATTCTATCGAGCTTCTTCAATGTAATTTTCTTTGCCTTGGACCGTCTAAAACCTTTTACACTTTCTTTCATGTCTTAAACAATGCTTCTCATTATAAAATAGTGAATACAACATTCACCATATCAGAGACTACAATCACAACACCATACATAACAATCATAGCTCTTTGCATCATAAACAAGAAACCACAACTTCATATTAGAAAACTCTTCATCCTATCAACTTTCTCCTATTCATGAACTTCAAAAGATAAGGTAAACTATGTACAACATGCTAATGACATTCATCACAATATCCTTCACCACACAATTCCTTTGATCATCACTCCTTTGTCTACTTCTCTAAACTTCTCGTTACCATCTTCTTCACTTCACAATACCTCTGATCATCAAATGCAACCTTCCACAACACTACTCTTCACTTCACAATACCTCTAATCATCACATGCAACCTTCCACAATGCTACTCTATTGACATCAATGAAAACACATATGCAACATATGGAACATTAGGAAAGATGTTTGATTCATTAAAAATGTAGATACATTAATTCAGTTAAGGTAGTGAATCGTATGTAGAGGATATTCCAGTTCTTTTCAAGTTATGAGGATTGTATTTATTTGTTCATTTATAAAACCAAAGATTTGAAGACCATTCAATCTATTATTTATTTTTATTTCATAGTTTACATTGAAAATGAATCTTTGTATGGTTAGCTTTCATTAAGGTTTATCTCTATTTTTTGGATTCATAAAGGGTTTCATTGGAGCAAAAGTATAATAGTTAGAGAGATCATTTTTAGTCTCATTTCCATACTAAACTGTTAGCATATGAAATCACATACATGTACAATACATAGGTATGTATGCACAAAATATAAATTCCATTGAAAAGATTCAAAACTATTGCAAAACCCTAAAATTTATATCAAATGTACCACAAAAATGATTAAAGATATAACTATAGAAATCAAATAAATGTTATCGAATGTATTTGAAATGTGTTTTCTCATTATTTTTCTAGCATAGCTTATCTCTTAGTAAATTGTCCTTTGTGTCTTAATGTGTGTGTGTAATCGATAACTAGGAATAAGGTAGGTTTTAATAATATTTGGGGTAAATTGATTTAATAATGGGGTAGTTGAATAGTAAGGTAGTTTGACTGGGTAGGTTTAGGTAAATAATAAATTAAGTTTGTTACATTCAATTTATTATTTATGAGAGAGGATGTAAAAGAGAAGATTTAATTAATTAATTAAAATTAATTAAATCTTATGTGAGGGAAGGATTAATATTTAGGATAATTAAGGATGAAATAAGGATAATTAGGGATAATTGGGGATAATTAAGGATAATTAGGAGTAATCAAGGATAATTAGGAGTAATTTGGTGAATTTTAGATGTCTACACATACTTATGTATGTGCATGCATGCAATCAAAAAGTGAGAGAAAGCGCACTTTATAAAGGCTTGATATAAGTTTAAGAAAAAAACATTGGGGGTTATTATTAATACCATCTCATTGTTGCTAAGACCTGAAGGGTTAAAGCACTATTACTATCATTTTATATTAAATGTATTTACCTTCTATGATCTTATGGCCATATCGCTCTAGATGGAGATCGATACCCCAAGAGGGTTTGACTTGAAAACTTTTGAAAATCATTGACCATACTCAGTCTATTTTATTGTTGACCCAAATGGAAATTGAATGCAAGACTTGGAAATCTTCAATATATGTTATGAGTCTTTCTTGATTGATATTTATGATTAGGATCTCTATTTTGATGATGATAACAATTCAGAGTATATTTGTTTATACATATATAACTATACCTATAAATGTATAAATGAGTATATACAATTATAGATAAATGTATATAGTGTAGTCGATTAACAGTGGTTTTTTATTTTATGAAAAGGGTTCATATATATATATATTTTATTATTACAATGTTACCCTCAGCCATATTTTAGGCTGATAACTTGATGGATCTTATGTATAACTCAGTTGGATTGTATAGATGTTCGTATAATCATAAGTTGATAGAAAGGAGTTGACAAACCATTCTCAAGTTTAAAATAGATTACTTAGAATAGTTCTTGTATAATTGAAATGTTTAGAATATTTTAATGAGAATAAGAACTATGGATATTATATGGAGCAGTGTTTTAGCTAAGTCCAAATGGAAATATTAATACATCTCTATCAAGAGGAGCTTAGAACATATAAAAGCTTTATATTACTAGATTGAAGAAAAATTGTTTCAAAGAATGAAAGATGACTTAGTAAGTCAGTATAGAAGAATTTACGAAACTCTAAAGGAAAGATTGAGATAGAGGTGTTTGTGATAGATTGACACATATATAATATAGAATATGTTTTATATATGAATCTTTGGCAAAAGTAATGCATTGATTGTGTACATTGTCATATCACTGTGTCTTAGATTTACATGTTAGTTAGATTATGTTGTAAGGTGTGCACCCTTGGTCTCCTTGTGTTATGCAACATAGTGCTTGGGTTCATGAAAAGGCTTAATCACCTCTCATGGATTAATTAACTCTTGTGGTTGTATCAGGCATTAAAAGGTTGATCTTTTGGTGCAACGACAACCATTTTTCTAGCAATTGGTATTAGAGCCTAGATCACGGGTTTGAACCCCTCACTTACATGAGGGGGATTGTTGCAAGGTGTGCACCCTTAGTCTCCTTGTGTTGTACAGTGCAACACTTGGGTTCATGACAAGGCTTAACCACATCTCATGGATTCATTAACTTTGGGGGTTGTATCATGCACTAACAAGTTGATCTTTTGGTGCAACAACAACTATCTTTCTAATAGATTGTTATACTCAATTAATCTATAGTTGTATAATACATTGAATGTAAAAAGAACATCAATAGTTCTTAGATGGAATGGTTTAATAAGGATACTCTTTATCTTATTTCCTTCCAATGTGTTGAGTTCTTCTAGTTAGCCGAACACCAGGGAAGGGAAAGCTTCATGGTTGGGAAGAAAATAATTTTGGTGATGCTCTCCCTCATGCAGATCAAGTTATTGGAATCTTGATGCAACAAGAGTTAAAACAATTATATTCTATTATTTTGTTGTAATCAGATAGATATCTGATAGAGAAAACAATATCAATATTCTATGTATTAACATGTATTCAGATAGCTTTCTGAGAGAATGAAATGATTATTCCACTATAAAATTGTAAATTTTAGAAATAAAAAATGTAATTTTTTTAGCATAGTAAAGTTGTTCTTATTATATATGTTACTAAATTTTGTTCACACTAAATTTAGTTAGAACTATTTTGTAGTTGTTTCAAAAGGAGTAAAAAAAGAAAACTTTTAAAGTTATTGCATTAAGTGAATATTCGATGTCTTGACAAAGCAAAGATAAAGATCAGTTGTCATGATAAACTAACAGTCTAATCAGGACTATTGAATCATCATGACAAGTGATTAGAATGTCAAGAAATCAAGCATTCAAGGAAGATAGTTGATCTAAACTGTTTTATATTTCAACAGTTATAAGACAATTTGATTATTCAGTTGATCATAATTGAAAGCAAGAAAGAAAGATATTCATTTGAACTATGATTTCATGTCATATTTGGAACATACAATTTAGCATATGTTCCTCTATCTTATGCATTTATTGAAAAAGAAATATACATACATCAAGTGCATAAGATAGATTAACTGATCATGTTTAAAAGAAGTGTTCAAATGTGTCCCACACAAGCCATGGGAGTGACTAAACTAGCAATGCAAACATATGCAAGATAAACATCTAATGATAAAAGAAATAAGGAAGAACACATGATAAAACTAAATATCCATCGTTGCTTGAGCAAGGAGGTTGTTGAGCTTGTTGAAAGTTTATCTTCAGTCCTCATCTTCAGCTCCAGTTGTATCAGTTGAACTTGCAAAATATTTGGGAAAGTCCTATAAGAGCTTCGGATATTTAATGTTATCATATGCTTTATCATGCATACATATCAACTTGTCACATCATGCATTTCATATGAGAGATCAAATCAGGTATGTGCTACAAACCAGAATATCATAAAGAAGATCAATCAATACCATCAGATATATTTTTATACTAACTTGTTTATTCACTGTGTAGGTATAGGAAAAGTAATGTTGCCGATTTGAAGACAAATAAACATGTGGAGAAAATATGGCTCCCACAAGGGTTGAGCCCAACATGTTTTCTTTTTATTCATTTGAAAAGTAATATCAGAAAAGACAGAATGCATCATTCAAAGTACATCATGCATCATTTAATCATTTTGTAGAGAAACTATGTCATCATGACATTAATTGTAGTTGATTGAAACAAATCAGATAAGTTTAGAATGCCTGAGTCAAGTTGGCAATAGGCTACAGGAGCCATCTTAAAGTATAACAGGTATTTATTTCATCTTAGGTGAATAAATATTATGAACAAATGATAAATGCAACTATAGTGTGAAGATATGCTACAGGAGCCTTCATTTTTCATACAACAGTTGAAGCCAAATCACAAAGTCACACTGATGTGTTCATTAAGATCAAGTACAACTGAAACAAGTGATACAGGTCTTGCATCTAGAAAGATAGAATCTACAAGTTCATCATGAGAAGCATCTGACAAGTATAATTGAAGAAGATACATCAAATAAAGGTCAAACGACTGATACAGTTTCAAGTTAGAGAAATATCAAAATATAGGTATCATTGTCCTTGATAGAATGATAAAAATATCTATAGGTAGTGAACCGAGTGATCAAGACAGTAAGACATTAATACCTTTGAGTGGTGACAATCAAGTGTTATTATTCATACATTTTGGTGTTAACTATTCATGGATCATACATCATGATTTCTAAATTGATGCAAGAAGTAGATACAGTGATATCAAGCATATATCATGTGATCAAATTAACTATTACATGAAAAGAAATAGTAGAAGACTCATGATATGCTATATGCTACAGTGATACTATTGATAGAGACACAAGACAAGTATTCATTATTTCATATACTATTATTTCTGATTGATATAGTTATGATAAGCATTTGCCATGATGGAGGATAGATAATGATCAAATGACAAGATAGGCATGCTACAAGAAATGATCAAAATGTCAAAGTAAATTTCATAGAGAAAAATGATGATGATTACCTAATAATTAACCAGTCAATACAAAGTGAAGTGCCAAGATAAGAATTCATGTTTAGGAAAAAAGATTCATGCATACAGGACTGTTACTATATGTCTTTTTGCAAAAAAAGAATATATATTATTGTTCAAGGTTACAGAAATGAAATTGTTTCCAAATTTCTGAACCAAGTTTTATCTCATGCACAGAAGTGAAAGAGAAATGCTCAGAATAGAGAATGAATATCATGCTTGCTATAGTGGAGCCTCTCAAAATGCAAACACATGGAGAAGTATGAAAACCTAAATACCATTTTTGTATTTACAAAAGAAAGAAAGTGATACAATGTGTCTGCTGCCATAACTGTGACAGGAAAAGTAGTTTTTATGCCTAAAAGAAGATGCCCTCATGTAAAATCAAAACCCTCAATTTTCATAAAACCCTAAGTTTTCATCTTATATGCACAGTGAAAGTAAAAGTTACAGAGTAGAGTTTTTATGTCATAGTTGTGCCTGCATGAGAAACTTTTTTGAAATACCCATATAAGTTTTCCATGAAACCCTAGCGCATCTTTTGCTATTACAAGAAAAGAATGGAGATATAGTTCATTGTTGTCATAGTCATGCCATAAAATGGAAGATATCATCATTTGAAGTCAAAACCTTTGTTGTAGGTTTGAAACCCTTCTTCATTTTTTACAAAAGACAGTCAAAGAGGAAGTTTAGAGCATGGTTTTTTTGGTATGGTCATGTGTATACATTGCATTTATATGCAATTTTGAGAAAACCCTCATATAAAAAGTCAAAGAATTCAAACTTCATAGGTCAGAAAACTAGAGAATGTGCTACAGAGAATGAGAGTGGCCACAACCATATGAAAAAAGAGAGAAGGAATGAATACCTAGAAGAAAAAATTGAAACCCTTATTTCTTTTTAAATATGTAAAGATATTCAAGTATCTACAATGAGGAGAATAGAGTTACCTTCAAATGCAGAGAAGAAAGTATGTAATGGCCGCGACCTCTTTTAGGAGGTTTTTCTTAGATTTTCTCCCATTTTTGTAGATGTTAACACACATAACAAAAGAATATTGTCAAAGAAATACTACAGAAGGAGAAACCAAATATGGCCGTGGCCATTACTATTGAAAAGATCATAGAAATGAAAGAAATACCGTCAAAAGTTAAAATACCATACTCACCATTATCTGCAATCTCTTTCACTCAAAAAATGCAAGAGAAACTATGGAGTTCGACATAGAGAACTCGAAGCTGAGAGAGATCAAACCCTAATGCCAAGAAGTTACAGAGTGGCAGCTGACAGAGAAGAGAAAATGAAATGACAAAGTGATTAGGGTTTGTTTGCTCTTTTTTTTGGGGGTTCCTTTCTCTTCTTTTGAGTTTTTTGACTTTATAAAACTTAAATCATTGCCTTATCTTAAATGCCAATGGGGGTCAAAACCTTGAGTCATGAAATTTCCTAGCATCATTATTAGAAATGGCTGACAGATATGTGATGTTTGCATATGGCCCCAAGTCAAAGAATGGTAAATCATGAAGAATGGTGCTCGATAGTCCTAAGGTAAGTATTATACTTTGAAACATTCAAACAATACTTATTACCTTGGGGTCGACTACAATATGGTCAAAGAGAGTATTCCTTATGCCTTGAAGGGTCATCATTCGAGGTCAAAGTTAAAGAGATGCTTGGAGACAAAATAAGTTTACAAGGTGGCAATGTATTATTGTTTTTTGCATGAAGGAGATATGGAGAGGAAGAGGCCTTATTTCTGCATAATTATACATATGGCAAAGTGGTAAGGTGACTTAGGGTTTCTATCTTGCATGGTGAAGATATATGGTAGTAAGGCCATTTTGCATTGCAATTGGAGTGATAAGGCAGAGTTATATATTTGTTTTCTAAACATGCAAATTGGAGTCATAAGGGTTTGTAATGTGATGCCTTAGTTTTTTTCATGCATTTTTATGATGTATTTGGAGAGATAAGGGTATATTTTTCCTTGAGGCATGTGGCATGCAAATGGATATATTTTTTCACAAGGGCCTATAAGGAGATTTTATTTTCCTCTAAATCCTATTTTTACTAAAATCATACAAATTAGGCATGTGTAAATTGGAGAGATAAGGAGTTTATTCTTTTCATGTATGATTTTACAAACAAATCAAATGTAAATAAATAATAAAGTAATATCCTTCAAATTACTTTATTACTTTTCAAAAATTGTAAAATAAAAAGTAGTACAAGTTGTAACCAATAATAGAGTAATTATTTTAATTACTTTATTATTTACTCACAATCAATTTTACAAAAACAAAATCATGCAAATTGATGAGTTGAGTTAATTAGGTCATCTAGGGGATTTTTACATGATTTGAGGAGCGATTTGAGAGATCTTGGTCAAGCATATGGAGAAGACCAAATTGGAGCTGTTTTTGCTCGATTTGTGGTAGTTTGAGCCCTTATTTTTCAGGATTTTTGAGTTTGCTCCTAGATCACTTTGTAGGACTTATTTTTAGAGGCAGTTAGCTGTAGTTCATTTTTTGCATGCCTCTTTGTGAGAGCAAGCTATATATTGTAAAGAAAAACTTCATTTTGCTAGTTCTTGCATTTTTGCTCTTTTACACTTTGAGAGAGAAGAAGGTTTTGTAACTCACTTTTGATAGTTTTATAGAGAGATCACAGTAGGTTACAGGTTCAATTTCATTGTTTTCATGCAATTTTTCCTTTGTTCTTTGGAACTAAGTATTTACCTTTCCATTTAATGCAAATTGTATGAAATGATTTGATGAAATTTCACTGTGTTTAATTATCAAAACCTTTAAAATTATTGTCTCACTATTACTTGAAGCATTAAGCATAGTGTTATTACAGGTCTTAGGTTGTGTTAATGAAAATAATCCTTTTTGTGTTGTGAGAAATCTTTTTCCTTCATAAAAAGTCTATTTTCAAGCCTTCCATAGAAATAGTTTTGTGATATTTATATCAAGATTGGATTGTGTGAGTTATATTTTTGAGTTCTACTGTGAACTAGATTGCATATTTTCCATCCATATTAGGTGCATCACCAAATTTTGCAGTTTTATTTCCTTATAGTTTTCTTCTTACCCTTTTCCAAAATAGAAAAATCATAGTTTCAAATATAATATTTTAAGAGAACCAGCCCACAATTTGGAGGTTCAAACTCACTATAGGTCACCCATAGCTTGAGTTTGTCCCCATGTTTCGAAGGATTGCAGAGTGTCACAACTTTACATAAGGGTGCAATCCTCATTGACAACAGTTTTTGGCACACCTGGTGGGACTTTGAACTGATTTTCAGTCCAATAGAACTTATTTTTTTTGTTGTTTTGGTATGAACAACAAAATTTTACAGCCTTTCAGAGGTTTATTTTTCAAGTACCTGGCGACTATCTTTTTGGTTTGAATAGATTAGATTTTTGCAGCCTATAAGAAGGATTTCACAAGATCAAGTTTCAACAGTTTTTCTAGTTTGGAATGAATAGGCATGTCTACTTTTCATGGAAACATGTCATATCATCCATCTTATCATGAAAATACTATGAATCCACCATCTTATCAGCCATATTAGATCAACCATGATGTTGATTTTAACCCAAATTCTATGGTTTCTCAAGAAAACCAACATGTTCAATATGCTTACCTCCCACCCACCCCTGCTCAACCTTCATATCATCATTTACATGTTCAAAATCAGTCCCAAGGGGTTGAAGATATAAAGAATAGCATGAATGAAACAAAAAACACATTGCTAGAAATCACAAAGCAGATAGAGGAGTTCAAGTGGCAGCAAGAATATGAGTAGCAATAGGAGGAACTAGATTATCAGGCTTATCTTCATGAGCAGGAATTGGAAGCACAAAGGATATAGTTTAAAAAAAGTCTTAGAAGGGAGATAGCAGCAAAAGAAGCACAAATGAAGTATTTTCTTGCACAAGTACAAAGGCAAGCGATCCAGATAGCTGCATTCATCCCAAAGAAGCCTGTTCAAAATGAGGTTAGTAGCTATCGAGTTTCAAGTTTTAGAAGTTGTGATTTTGATCAAGAACTTGTTTACATTAAAATCAAACCAATATTTCTTAGTATCAATCACATCAACTGCCTGAACCAATTCATCACAGTCTTCAGCAACCATGGCAACCTTCTTGGACCAAGCATCCTGATTACAAAATGCCAAATCTTATTAAGGCTACCCCTTCCATACTAATCCAAAATCAGGAAGAGGAAAATTTTTTAGAGCCTGAACCAATCAAGATTCCAAGTTGGTATGGTGAACAAGAGAAAAAGGTTTTAGAGCCTAAGCTAATCAAGATTCCAAGTTTCAACCCAGTAACTGAAGTTTCTTGCAGCCCTTCTTGTCCCACCAAATCAGAAAAATTAGATGTGGAGCAAGAGGTTTCTACTATTTTTTCTGTGTCCCCAGTTGAAAATGAGCATAATGCCTATGAGGAGGATGCTAGTTTAAATTTGGTACCCAATCCTTTAGATTTTGATTCATTTGAGAAGTTCTCTAATGCTATTTACAAGATAAATGAAAGAAGAATACAAAGGTTGGAAGGGCAAAATCTTCTCTTGTAGACACAGATTGCCCAAATTCTAAACAAGAATTGACAATACAAAGAAGAGGATTCAATCTTTGTATTTTATCAAATGCCTTCTTTTATTGACCAAGATGAAGACATCATACAAGTACCAGCTGATTTATGACAGCTAATTGATATTGCAGAACATGAGGTACTGCTGATCTTTAATGAAGTTGATGTCTTAGTTAAGCTAGAAGAGCAAAAGGACAGTCCCATTTTGGAGATTAACGATCTTGTTTTGGATGAACATAAGATTGAATACCAAACTAAACATGAAACTAAATCAAATGATATTCTTTGTGAGAATAATACATCTAATCTGTTCTTAGAGAAACCAAGTGAACTAATTGAAGAAATTTAATCTTTTCAAGATATTTCTGTTTCTGATTGTCAAGACCTTGATTGTTCAGCTTGTAGGGAACTTGCCAATCTACCAGATTCTTGCAGCGATCAAAAGCTTAAGTCAAGAAATGATGAGTATATAGTTTAAGTGTAGGATTTTCAGTTAGAAGAGAGCATGTTTTCAGGTATTATAGAGAATTTTTGTTCTAACATAGATGATGATCTAATATCATGTCAATCAATAGTATGTGATCAACAAGATCAAATCAAAGAGGCAAGTATTCATTCTTTCCATCCATATGAGCTAACTATTTCAAATCATATTGAAACTACAAGTGAAAACAGGACAACAGATATAAATTAGGACATAAGGAGCATCAGCCAAGGATACATCATTGCAAGAGGATGCCCAATTAGAGGTATGGTTGTTAGAGAGCCAGATAAGCAGGTACATATTGCTGTTGTACCCATAGAATAGTTTTCAGCCTTAGAACAACAAAATCAAATCATCTTATTACCCCATGACAGAGGTTTACATGATCAGGTTCAACTAGTGAGTGAATTTATCTACATTTTTATGAAACATTGCAAAAATTTGCTTAGTACTTTCTTGTACTTCATCTAATTTTAGACATCCATAAGCATGTGAATTAGTGTCCCCTATTAAGAAAGGGAAGTTATTTCAACCAAATAGTTAATGGATTTGTTTGACCAGCACCTTTTGCTGGTTAGAGTAGGTCAGGTAGAATTTTAGTTCAGTATTTCATTTTCCAAGAAGTGATTTTGTACATGATGTTGGCTTTGTCTTAATCAAGTTAGTTTAGTTTCAGTTTCAGTTTTGTTGTTGTAGTTTCTTTCAGTTTGAGTTGCAGAAAGTTTTTCAAAGTTTAGGGCAAAAGAAGACTCATATGCCCAATGGAAAGGCAAGGCTATTGGTTCTAAATTGTTTAGAAGGTAAACACCCCTGAGAGGTCACCAGAAATGTTACTAAAATTTTTGCACACTAAATTTAGTTAGACCTATTTTGTATTTGTTTCAAAAGGAGTAAAAAAAGAAAACTTTTAAAGTTATTGCATTCAGTGAATATTCGATGTCTTGACAAAGTAGAGATAAAGATCAATTGTCATGATAACCTAACAGTCCAATTAGGACTGTTAAATCATCATGACAAGTGATTACAATGTCAAGAAATCAAGTATTCAAGGAAGATAGTTGATCTAAACTATTTTATCTTTCAACAGTTATAAGACAATTTGATTATTTAGTTGATCATAATTGAAAGCAAGAAAGAAAGATATTCATTTGAACTATGATTTCATGTCATATTTGGAACATACAATTTAGGACTATTAGGTCATCATGACAAGTGATTACAATGTCAAGAAATCAAGTATTCAAGGAAGATAGTTGATCTAAACTATTTTATCTTTCAACAGTTATAAGACAATTTGATTATTTAGTTGATCATAATTGAAAGCAAGAAAGAAAGATATTCATTTGAACTATGATTTCATGTCATATTTGGAACATACAATTTAGCATCTGTTACTCTATCCTATGCATTGATTGAAAAAGAAATATACATACATCAAGTGCATAAGATAGATTAACTGATCATGTTTAAAAGAAGTGTTCAAATGTGTCCCACACAAGCCATGAGAGTAACTAAAGTAGCAATGCAAACATATGCAAGCTATACATCTAATGATAAAAGAAATAAGGAAGAACACATGATAAAACTAAATATCCATCATTGCTTGATCAAGGAGGTTGTTGAGGTTGTTGATAGTTGATCTTCAGTCCTCATCTTTAGCTCCAATTGTATCAGTTGAACCTGCAAAAAATTGGGGAAAGTCCCATAGGAGCTCTAGATATTTAATGTTATCATATGCTTTATCATGCAGACATATCAAATTGTAGACACCTAAAAATGTCTCGACCACCAAACTGACTCCCGACATCCCTAAACATACCAATTTTCTTTCCAACCAATTAATTAAATTTCTATTTAATTAATTACCCCTTTCATCATCTAAATCCATGCCATTTTATCCCCAACTTTAAATTAATTTTATTAATTCAATAGTCCAAACCTTAGCCAATTGATTTAATAAATATGCAAAATTTATTAAATCAATTCCCCCATTTTCCCTAAATCTAATTAATTAGTTAAAACCATGTTAACTAATTAATCTAGCCTACTAATTAGCCTATCCCTACCCTAAACAATTAAATAGCTATTATTTAATTGCCTACTCTAGCCTACCTCATCCTAGCCTTAGGATTAATTAATTGAATCACTAATTAATTAATCTTATCCCCCCTCTAATCCCTCTACTAATTTATTCCAGCCACATTAATTAGGTTAATCACCCTAATTAAGTAAGTCAAACCCTCATTAGCACTTCTCTCCACATTCCTCAAATTTAAAATTCAAATAAATCACACATCACATTTACTCCTCTTACACATGTCATAACTCTCTTCCCCAAATGAATTTTTAATTCATTTTACCCTTCCCCATGTGAATTTTTAATTCACAAATAATTCATCTCACCCAACCTCATTTATTTACCCCTTTCCCAAAAATGAATAAAAGATTTACTTTTATTCCTAACCCTCCATCTTCTGAGATCAAATCTAGGCCCTCCACATCACTTTCATCCTCCACCATTGATCTCTCCATTCAATCTCCACCCTTGGATCAAAATCTCCCCAAAAAGTCTATAAATACAACCTCTCACAGGTCATTTTCATCATCTAATTCCATGCAAAGTTACCATGCCAAAATCATCTTTGAATAGCTCGAGAGTTGCACAATTGAAGAGCACTTCACATTTGAATCCATAGTCTAGGAATAATCTTGGTCTTGGGAGCTTCTTTTGGGTGCAAAGGCTCCTTCTTCCCTTGATGGGATTAGGTTGTGTTCATGAGGTATAATCTTGTGTTTATTTTGCATTTGATTTAGTGTTTGCCTTATTGCATTACTTAATCTACATTGGCATGCCTGGTGGGACCCGCAAGGTCCAATCTAATCCTTATTTGTGAGTTTTTGTGTTAGTATTCAACTTTTTGCAGGTTCAGTGCTATTCAACCATTGCAGCGGCACCATCACTACTATATTTCAGCACTATTCCTCTTTTAGCGCTATTTCTGTGCGATTTTATTTTATATGCTAACCATACTCACGTGTGTTTTTTGCTTTTCCTATTGTTTTCTGTGTTTTTTGTTCTCTGTTTTGTAGGAAAACTAGGAATTACAGGGGGATGTTATGGCAAATTTTTGAAAGAATGACCAAACAACATCAGTTCCGTGTTTTGACGCCATCCTTTAGATTAGCGCCATCGGTGTCTTCCCCAGATTCAGAAACACCACACAGTGGCACCTTCATTACAACAGATCATCACTATTGTCTATATCAACGCCTAGCTTAGGACTTATTAGCGCTATCGTCTGTATCAACGCCATTAATTTAATTAGTGCTATCTTAGCTTTTAATTAGCACCATAAACCGGTTTAGTGCCTTCTTTCGTAAGTCGGGTTGTTCTGCCCGCAGTGGCCCCTGTATATGTCTATTTTAGTGCTATTTTGATAATCTACCTTTCTGTTTGTTGCAGGTACTACGGATACTAACAACTCTTTTTGTAGGATGGTTTGTTAATTAGTTAGCAAACATTTCAATTTGGAAACTAAAATGAACCCTTGTTTGCTTTGTTAGGTCTTAAACAAACATTTCAATTTGGTGTTTAAAAATTTAATCCAAACAACTCCTTGATTAAAGTGTGTGTGATCATAACATTTATTTTTGGTGCTCTAAAATATACTTCTTTTGTGTGCCAACAAACGAACAATCAAAACACTTCAATTTGGGCTATAAAAAGAACAACAAATTGCATACTTCATTGGATAAAAAGAACAACAAACTTGCATTTCCACGCATCTAATCAAGACAACCTAAATACTTGTGTGAATTGTCTTCGTGATTGTGTCAAGTAGAGTGAGAAGTGTATGCTCTTCCCTCGCACCTTTTGGTGATCTTGGGAATCAAAAACTTCTCACAACACCTTGCATTAATCACCCCCCATCTAATCCAAAGATCTAAAATTGAACCATGTTGAGTGTGATATAATCATAGGAAACACGTATGCTCTCCCCTCACATCTTTGTATGAACTTGGGGATCAAAAGTGTTTTCATGATTGTATTACTTTTGTAATCCTTAGAGGGCCTACCACCCCACTTTGAAAGGTGGGAATGACCCAAGCGGCATTAAGCTCAAGCCAAGCTCTTCCAAGTCGCTATATAAAATAAGGCATTTGGGATGAAAGTCTCAAGCGACAGGTGTTGTTTTGTTATACCGACAGCCAACCTCCCCATAAACCCTCCAAGGTGCAACCCTTGGAGGCTGGGAGACTCCATAACGGAGATTAGCGCTGCCGCACGTATAACCACCTGAACAGATGCCCTTACTAAGAGCCATTGTTGTAGTAAGCCAAAATCCTTCTATTTGTTGACGCAGAGGGCAAAACCCTTGAAGTGGCCCCGATTCATGCGGTTCTTAGCCGAGGTAGCAGGGACAATCTAAAGGTTTGGAGAGGGTCAAGCCTTATAAGAAACCTAGATCTTGGTATGCGTGAGAAGTGTGTGCAATTGTAAGGAGGAGCCGGTGCTACCAAGATCCTGGAGCTACCCGCTTTGAATAGGCGCAGCTAGGGGATTCAACAAATATTGTCACATTCTCACCTTAGGTTGTAAAAGTGTGCTTGTTCTAAACAAAATCATTGTCATTTTGAAAACAAAAATCATTGCTTGTTTTGCGTTCAAATGTGTGTTAAAGTGCTTTGATTTTTTCACAAACAACTTGCCAAGAGACAAAACAAATCAGAAATCTGTCAAACCCTATTTTAACGCCATATCTATCTGATTGTAGCGCCGTTTCACCTGTGGATTGGTGCTATTTTGAGATTGACGTGCCTGAGACAGCAAATCAGTTAGTCACATCCCAAACAGACAAATCCAAATTCTACCAGCAGGAATCCAAAAAGTTTGCCATCAGAAATCTGTCAAACCCTGTTTCAGCGCCATATCTATCTGATTGTAGCGCCTTTTCACCTGTGGATTGGTGCTATTTTGAGATTGACGTGCCTGAGAAAGCAAATCAGTTAGTCACATCCCAAATAGATAAATCCAAATTCTGCCAGTAGGAATACAAAAAGTTTGCCATCAGAAATCTGTCAAACCCTATTTTAGCACCATATCTATTTGATTGTAGCACCTTTTCACCTATGGATTGGCTCTATTTTGAGATTGACGTGCCTGAGACAGCAAATCAGTTAGTCACATCCCAAATAGACAAATCCAAATTCTGCCAGCAGGAATCCAAAAAGTTTGCCATCAGAAATCTGTTAAACCCTGTTTCAGCGCCATATCTATCTGATTGTAGCACCTTTTCACCTGTGGATTGGCGCTATTTTGAGATTGACATGCTTGAGATAGCAAATCAGTTAGTCAGATCCCAAACAGACAAATCCAAATTCTGCCAGTAGGAATCCAAAAAGTTTGCCATCAGAAATCTGTCAAACCCTATTTTAGCGCCATATCTATCTGATTGTAGCGCCTTTTCACCTGTGGATTGGTGCTATTTTGAGATTGACGTGCCTGAGATAGCAAATCAGTTAGTCACATCCCAAACAGACAAATCCAAAATTCTACCATCAGAAATCCAAAATTTTGCCATCAAAAATCTATGTAACCTATTTTAGCGCCATATCTGTCTTACTGTAGCGCCTTTTCACCCGTGGATTGGCGCTATTTTGAGATTGACTTGCCTGAAGCAAAGACCCATTTTGTTGTGATCTACACCTTCTGTTCTGCCATAATCCGTATCCATCTCACAGGAATCCACCAACCGTCCAGCCATTTTCTTCCAAAGTTTTCCAAAATACACATTCTCCTTGACCTTAGAGGATCAATCACCACCATTATTGGACCCCTTTGGTACATCATAATCAGCCCAAATACATATCTATCCATCCCCATTCAGTCCTTTTGCATATCTCCTTGGACCAATATAAAATCATTTCAAAAATCCACATCCAAATCAAAACCCCATCAACAAATCCCCAATCAAATCTTGTCACCCTTTTGAGCCAAAGTTAGATCTAGATCTTATCATTAACATCACATTTTCCTTGAAAAGTTATTAATCTACATTTCAAGAAAAACAAATCACCTCTCTTTGTGTAAGGTCATTAGTCTACCCCAAACAAAGAAAATCATCATCCTTTGTGTGCCAAATCAAAATCTAGATCCTCACCAAAAGCTCAAATTTGAAAAACATCAACAACATCATCCTCACCATCCTAAAATCAATCAAAAAATCAAAAACATCACAATTCCAAATCCCTTTCTTATCATCCATCTTTGGTCCAAAATTTGTGCAAAAATATCAATATCACCCATTTATATCACCCTTAGGATAAAACCTTTGGAAAAACATATCGATCTTCATCATACCCTCCTACTCCATCTCACTATCACATCCATCTTTGGGTCCAACAAAATCAATTTGATTCTCTAAGGTCTCCACCTCATCCCACATCTAGGAATCAAATCCATACATGTATGCCCACCACAAGATCACAACACAAAAAAAATCAAGAAATGGGGGAACGATGGCCCTTTGGCATGCCTAACACTGACAGTAACAACATACCCATTTATCAAACATACAATCCACCCACATATTCCTTCATCCCCCCATTTGGCGCCAACGACCCTTTTCACTTCTTACCACAAGCACCAACACCACCACCACCACCACCAAATGTCCCCACCATATCCCAAGATGACCTAGATGTCTTGACCTTCACGCAAGATGCCGATAATATGGACCTACTTGATAAAGTCCTAAGATCGGACCCAAAGAGATATCTTGACCATCTTCTCAAGCTTGGTGCTCAACTTCCCCCCATCACAACATCATCACAACCATCCACTTCTACAGTTGTCCCTAACATATCAAATACCCAAGCATCTACATCACATGCCCAACCCACCGTCTCTCAAACGTCAACACCTAATGTATCTACCACCTCCACAACCTCAACTGCTACTACACCTACAATTTCCACGGCTATGCCCAACATCTCCCAACTCGTCATCACTTCTACTACCACAACTACCATCAACCCTTCCACGTCAAACACAATGGGCATATAAGGCAACCTCACACAAGCAAGTACCTCCACAAGTGTGCCCCCACCAAACCCTCACACCCTTGCTTACCTACGGCAACTATTCTCACAACAATCCCACAACACATCTAACCAATCCAACATCCACATACCCAACGTCAATCTCACAGGTCAACATAATCCCAATTCCCAAATACCCCCACATATTCTCCAACAACTCTACGCACACCAACAACAGCAGGCACTAATCAATCCAAACCCCAATCCGCAACACCAACATCTTAATCAAACCAATCTCCAACATCAAATCCCACCCCACCTCCAATATCTCACCAATCAACAACCCTACACATTCCAACCGCAACAACCACAGGATCTCAACACCGTCCTACAAATCTTAATCCAAAAGGTAGATGACCTACAAACTGGGGGCAAATGCAAATACTATTCTTTTGAGGATATTTGCCCCTACCCATTTGACCGCACATTGTATATGCCCCCTTTCCCTAAAAACTTTGAAACGCCAAAATTTGACAAATACAAGGGAAAGGGAGACCCTAGGGACCACCTTAGAGAATTCTACATTGCTTGCCTTGAAGTCTCTAACAATGATACATATCTTATGCGACTCTTTCCACGAAGCCTTGGTGGCCAAGCCGCTGAATGGTTTGCCCATCTTCCACCTGGAATTCGAACATTTCCTGAGCTTGCGGAGAAGTTTGTCAACCACTTTTCCTACAACTTTGAACATGAGGTATCTATGACCGACCTTTGTAACACCAAACAAAAGAACGACGAAGCTTTCGCTTCTTTCCTACAAAGGTGGAGGGGCCTAGCAAGCAAGCTCCCATGGCCTATTCCTGAAAAACAACTTGTCACCATGTTCGTGGCCAATCTTAATCAGGAATTAGGTTTTCACTTACAAATTCTGTGCGCATCTACCTTTGAAGAGGTTATCGACAAAGGCACCATTGTTGAACAAGCCCTCATTGCCAAGGGTTCCGTCAAACTTTACGATCCCAAGTCCAACAACAACAACAATAACAACAACCACAAAACTAATCACAACACCCCCAATACGAACAACAATACTAACACGCAATCTAATGATAAATCACGTTATTGGGAGAAGAGCAAGAATAATTTGAATGACGGTGTCACCAATGTGAATGCCGTCCAACACATCCAAAATCACACACCGGCACACACGTATGCAGCAAACACCAATAACCAAAGAGGACCAAATAAACCCCGCAAACCTCACCAAAATTTCACGCCGTTAGCAGAACCTATTGAGGACATTCTCGATAGATGCCTCAAGCAAGGAGAAATCACACTCCTACCTATTAGACCACACCAAGACAATGACCTCAAGGCAACATGGTATAATGAAAATGATTATTGCGAATACCACCGCGTGGTAGGCCATAAAACAGCAGACTGCATGCAATTAAAACATTGTATCCAAGACCTAATAGATCAAAATCTTGTCAACCTCGACCACAGTGCACAGCCATCACCAAATGCTAACCTTGGAGCTTACAAGGATCCTTTGCCCAACCATAACAAAGCTTCATCATCTAATCAAGCGTACAATGTCACTCCACCCCCCGCACACTACGACTCCATTGTCGGCCGCATCGAACCCTCATCCCACTTTGTCAACACAATCACCATTCGGGCACAAGCACCCGATTGCGCCGTAACAACCCGTCAAGGCCGTGTCTCAATCCGCACTGCCCCTCCCACTGAACCAACACCCCCATCCACATCTGATCCTCTCCCCCCTCATCCAAATGCCCGTCCATCACCCACCACTCGATACAACCTCCTAGACCATCTAGGAAAGACACCCACGCAAATCTCCATCCTTGAGCTGCTTCGCACATCACCCCGCCACAAGGACATTCTCGACAAGGCCCTTTTGGAAACACAAGTCCCCAAAAACTTGTATGTCAATCAATTTCAAGCCATGGTCTGCCATATTGCTACACCACACCATATCACATTCTCTGAAAAAGATCTCCCTGCTTCCGAACACCTACATAATGATGCACTACATATCGAGGTCCGCATTCACAAACACACCATTAAAAGGGTCCTAATAGATGGTGGTTCTGGTCTAAATATTTGCACTCTAAAATTGTTAAAACACTTAGGGTACTCAGATGTGGTTGTGGATGCTAGCGAGTGCATAACAATCAAAGGATATGATGACACCGAGAGGCTATCCGAGGGTACCATAGAGCTCCCTATTCAAGTGGGACAGAAAATCCTTGAAACCAAATGTCAGGTTCTTGATCTTGACCTTCCCTATAACATTCTTCTCGGTCGCCCATGGATCCATGCCATGCAAGCCATCCCCTCCACTTTCCATCAATGTCTCAAATTTCCCC
Source organism: Cunninghamia lanceolata (assembly GCA_027924645.1). Classification (NCBI taxonomy): domain Eukaryota; kingdom Viridiplantae; phylum Streptophyta; class Pinopsida; order Cupressales; family Cupressaceae; genus Cunninghamia; species Cunninghamia lanceolata. The sequence goes on from BSBN01001126.1 coordinate 3,470,635, forward strand.
ACAACGGCACCGAAGTCACTATTTATGCCGATCCCCATCCCTTCCAATACTGTAGTTTTCTGGAAGGACACAACCAAACCTTCTGTCCATACAATAAAGCCACCACCGAAAACACTCCAATAGCTTCCACTTCATACATGGACCCCACCAACATCGCCACCACTTCATCACAAACACCTTCACCACCTGAGGTCAAGATCAAGATCAGCGACCAAGGCTGTGGGGAATACAACCTTCACGGTACCTTTTGCGTGGGCCTATTACCCACTCCTAAGACATTTGGCACTCCGAACACAAAGGCAGCTAACACAGTCATCATCAAATGCAAACCCTCACCTGTCTTTGAGAAAAAACATCTTCTGGATTAGGACATACTTGAAGATATTTCATCCTGGCTTTACAAGGACAAGGAAACAGAACAAGACATCCCAACCATCCCAACAAACAGTTACGGTAAAGGTTCTGAGATAGTCAAAAGCATGGGTTACAAAGGACAAGGCGGCATTGGTCTTCATGAACAGGGCATTGTGGAACCACTGCAAGCAACAAGGAACCCCTATACTCAAGGGTTAGGGTATGGCCAACCACAATGCATCCTTAATACCGGTGAATGTATCTTAGCCGAATTTGCTCCAGTTTCTCTAGATGTTGACAATATTAACGAAATGGACCTACAAGACTCCTTTAGTGACTTTGCCGATTTCTTCACCTCCTCCATTTGCACCATCTACTCCGTCGCTACTCTCGCCTCATCATCCAATGACCTAACATTAGTATACCTTGACCTCATCGACTGGGACCAACGAGGACATCCTATTTTTGACATCGCACCTAATGACGAAGCCATTGCTGAAATGATGGGAGTAAGAGACAACTTCCCCTTGGGAGATCATAGAGCTGGATACATCATGGAGCTCAATCCAGCTGCCTATTTTGGGGAGACAACCCCTACTTCTAGTCGTAAAAATATAGAAACAAAAAATGGATCTGATGGTGAAAACCATTCCACAGCAGTATCAGATCCTAAAAAAGTAAAAATAAAGGACGTATCTCCTGGTGAAAACCTCCATGAGGCGCCAGGGGATGAAAGCATGGGCCTCCCTGAAATAGATAAAGTATATCTTGACAGATCACCCATCTTGGTTGAACCAGCGCAGGAAATGAATCTAGGGATAGAGGAAGAGCCAAAAATCACATATCGAGCAGAATCCCTTAGCCTGTTCGAACAAGAAGACTTCTTGGCATTCTTCACACACAGAAATCGCAACTTTGCATGGACCTACGCAGACATGCCAGGGCTAGATCCTGCCTTGGTTGTTCATCATCTTGCAGTACGTCCTGATGCCAAACCAGTCAAATAGAAGCTCCGAAAGATGAACCCTCAGGTGGCCCTTCTTGTCAAAGCAGAGCTCAAAAAGTTACTAGATGTCAGCTTCATACGTCTAATTGATTATCCTGAATGGGTTTCAAATCTAGTACCCGTTGCTAAACCAGATGGCAGAATCTGCTATTGCACTGACTTCAGAGACCTCAATAAAGCCTGCCCAAAAGATGACTTCCCGCTTCCCAACATTGACATGATCGTGGATCTTACTGCAGGGCATGAGATGCTATCCCTCATGGATGGCTTTTCAGGATACAATCAAATCAAAATTGCCAAAGACGATTAGTACAAGACATCTTTTATATGCCCATGGGGGACATACTGTTGGGTAGTAATGCCGTTCGGCCTAAAGAATGCAGGAGCTACTTATCAACGAGCAATGACAGTCATCTTCCATGACCTCTTTCACCACATCATGGAGGACTATGTTGATGACTTACTTGGCAAATCAAAAACCAGAGAAGAACACTTAGACGTGCTAGCCAAGATCTTTGATAGGCTAGAGCAATATAATGTTCGTCTAAATCCAAAAAAGTGTGTCTTTGGTGTCACTTCAGGCAAATTGTTGGGATACATAGTCTCTAGACAAGGAATCAAGGTGGACCCGGTGAAAGTCAAAGCTATTACTGAAATGCCACCTCCTAAAACCTTGAAACAACTGAGAAGCCTGCAGGGTAAACTACAGTCTATTCGCTGATTCATTGCTCAACTTACTGACAAATGTCAACCATTCCAGCATCTCCTCAGGAAAGATATGGCTTTCGCTTGGACTACTCAGTGTCAGGAGGCCTTTGACCAACTAAAAGCATATCTGGCTAATCCCCCTATTCTATCTCCACCAAGACAAGGAGAGCCCCTCCTCTTGTATATTTCTGCGACCGACACAACAATTGGGGCTTTATTAGGACAACATGATGAGCATGGGAAGGAAAGAGCCATCTACTACATCAGCCACACCTTAATCTCCTATGAGCTTAACTACACACAAATTGAACGAGCATGTCTTGCCGTGGTTTTCACATCACAAAAGTTAAGACATTATATGCTCAACCACAAGACTAAGCTCATTGCTAAGATCGACCCACTCAAATATTTGCTAAACAGAGCAGCTCTCACTGGAAGGATGGCAAAATGGGTCATGATTCTCACCGAATTCGACATAGAATACACAGAGAGGAAGGCAATCAAAGGGCAAGTCATAGCAGATCAGCTGGCTGAGGCACCTATTTAGGCAGAACATCCTACAATAGCAGAATTTCCAGACGAGGCCATCTTGACAATCACACCAGCCACAGATACATGGAAGATGTACTTTGATGGATCCTACACTCACAGAGGCTCGGGGGTAGGCGTCCTATTTGTTACCCCCCAAGGTGACACGATCCCTAAATCATTCAAAATCACATTTCCATGCACCAATAATGTAGCAGAATATGAGGCCCTCATCACAGGTCTCCGAATGGCCATCCAATGGAAAATAGACAAACTAACTGTGTATGGCGACTCTCAACTAGTCATCAGGCAAGTCAATAATGAATACAAAACCAAGGATGATAAGCTCCTTCCTTATAAGAAGATGGTCGATGACTTTAAAGATTATTTCGGTGACATCCACTTTGAGCAAATCCCAAGGTTAAACAACAAAGCGGCAGATGCCATGGCCACCATCGGATCTTTGGTTGACATGAAGCAAGGCAGCAAGAAATGCGAATTCCTGATCGAAGAGCTCCCCATCTTAGCATATGACGTTCCCCAATCTGAACTAGTGTGCAAAATCGTTGGTCCCTTATCCCCATAGTATCAAGAAACTTACCTCTACCTTCACGATAACATCCTCCCCAACAACCTATCCCCATCACAGAAAAAATCCTTCATCCGTCGAGCCTCCCGTTTCATCCTTGTAGGTGACACCCTCTACAAAAGGAGTCTTGATGGTACGCCTCTGTGATGTTTAGACTCTAGGGAAGCTGAGGCAGCTTTGGAAGAGGTAGACATAGGTATTTGTGGGGCACATTCAAGTGGACCAGCTCTTTTTAAGAAGATCCTGAGGACTGGCTATTATTGGCCCACCATGGACAAGGATGCACATCAGTTTATCAGAAAATGCCTCCCATGTCAACAGCACGGTGATCTCATCCACACCCCAGCATAGGAACTGCAACCAATCACAACACCATGGCCTTTCTCACAGTGGGGACTCAACCTCGTAGGGAAAATCCATCCTTCATCTTCCAACAGCCATAAGTTCATAATAACTGCTACCGAATACTTCACAAAGTGGGTGGAAGCAATACCACTCACCTTCACCACAGGCATCCAAATCTCCAAGTTCATTCTCCACTACATCATCTGTTGTTACGGTATCCCCCATTCCATTGTCACTGATAATGGGAAGCCATTCAAAAACCAAGAAGTTCGCACTTTGTGCAAAAAGTTTGACATCAAACACCGATTCTCCACGCCATATTACCCCCAAGGAAACGGTCAAGTAGAGGCTTCTAATAAAACCATCCTCTGCATCTTAAAAAAGACAGTCAATGAAGCTGGCTGCGATTGGCACCTCCAACTCAACCCCACCCTATGGGCTTACCGCACCAGCATCCACACTCCTACTGGAGCCACTCCATACTCACTAGTATTCGGATCAGAAGCCATTTTACCTATAGAGGTCGAGTTCCCATCCCTCTGAGTATCATTGGAAAATATTATCTTTGATGAAGACTATCGCGTCGCAAGGTTGCATCAACTTGAATTGTTGGATGAGAAACGCTTGAATGCATTAAATCACTTATAGGCATACCAAAACTGCCTTAGAAGAAGCTACAACAAAAAGATCAGAACCGAAAAGTTTGAGGTAGGTGACCTGGTCCTAATGGAAAATCAAAAGAACCTGCAAGAGCGTCTGAAACAAGGAAAATTTGAACCTAATTGGCTAGGACCTTATGTCGTCACCGCTGACTATGGGTCAGGAGCTTATCAGCTTGCAACACCTGAGGGGCAGCCTCTAGATGAGCCAATGAACATCTTGCATCTCAAGCAATTCTATGCATAACCCATCTGGTACCTCAAGTCAAAAAATTAAAAAAAAATCAAATCAAAAAATCAAGAAAAATCAGAGTGCAATAAAAACTTCCAATGGTGAAAATCACCTTAGTGACGCCTTCGATAAGTACCATGGTGAAAACCTGTTTCAGGTGCCATGCGTAGTGGCCGGTTCTACCATCTAATAAGTCCTCTTTCCATCATAACACTCCATACCCACACATCCCATGGCTTGAAATTCTAAAACATCAAGTTTGTTCGCCCATTCTGCACTACCTCACCCACCCACAACCCCATCCATAGAACAAGGATCCTTGTAAGCTCTCCTTTGTATAGTTCATAAAATCAGAAAATCCAAAAACATCATAAAATCAAAAAATCCAAAAACATCATAAAATCAGAAAATCCAAAAACATCATAAAATCAAAAAATCCAAAAACATCATAAAATCAGAAAATCCATAAACAATCCCCCCTTACATCAATTTCATATCCCATCACGATCATCTACACACACATCAACCCTCATCATATCCCATCGCAAACCATTCCCACATCATTAAGTCTTGCCAGAACTACATATTCATTTCACCCGCATCTTAAAAGTGCCTTGATCCCGTGGACACAGGGTATGTAGGCAGTCTGGAATACGAAGGATGTTTCCAGTACTCGGGTATCTAAGATGCACCCATCCCACCCATTGGGATGGTTCCCACTCACTGAGCTTTCTCGATCTACAAAATGATATGCATGCTACACATACCATTGAAACATAGTCCCTCGCGCAAAAATCATCAAGCAATAAACCAACTATAATCTTCCATTTGGCCCGGGTGTTCTTTTGCCCATCTTCCACAAACTCTCCAATCAAAACAGATCTGTGTCCTAGGATATGTCTTTCCTACAATAGACAAAAATCTATCATTCTATCATCACGTCTCTTGGCAAGAGCACACAAAGGCTATTTGTATCTTTCGTTGGTCTTTTTGCTTATTGATTTTTATCTTTCTGTCTCGCTCCAAGTAATCTCCAAAGCTACCTTAATCTCATTAGATCATGGTACATAGTGGATAGCCCTTGGCATAGACATAGTCATTGTTTCGGTATGTTGTGCTTGTGGGTTGCTTTCATTACTCCAAGACTAGTATTCATATCTTGAAGTCCAGGTCGGTTCTAGCATGATGTGTCCTATTTGCATATACAGGTATTGACACCTTATATGCATTATTCACACTCATGGCTATGAGTCCCCTTCCTTCACTAGGCAAGATTATACTACCTTGGGCATGCATGAAATCAACCTATTGTTTGTGGGTCTAGTCCATGCAATTGTTGGATATACATCATCACCTAGGTCATTTCATACCTTTGTGAACTATATCCTACATTGCTACATTAAACTAAGAAATGCTCTCAATTAATTTTGTGCAACTACTGTTACTAGCTCATCATCATCTTCCTAATCACTCAGTCACCTATCTCATATTGGCCTAGATTTGATAATCACTTCCCCCCCCCCAATCTAACTCCCGCACTAACCCCATCTTCCCACCCTATCTCCACTTAACACATCTTGAACCAAACCAAACCCCCCCCCCCTCAATGACGTGGTATCTTATGACCTAGCAAACCTCCAATATCCCCACCGCCATCCCCTAGATGTTCCCACCCCTATCATCCCCACCACCTAACCCGCTCTCCCACAGTCTCACCATTCAGGGTCAACACAAGGAACATCATGTGTATCAGGACTAGGCTACCTCACCTATCACCTAGTATGCATACCACCTAGCACCTAACCTACAATTGCATCTCATCCATTTAATTTTGCATCTCATTTTAGGTTCATTTTAATCCATTTGCATCTCATTTTAGGTTCATTTTAATCCATTTGCATCTCATTTTAGGTTCATTTTAATCCATTTGCATCTCATTTTAGGTTCATTTTAATCCATCTGCATCACATTTTAGGCTCATTTTAATCCATTTAAGTTTGCATAAAACACAAGTAGATTCATTTTAGCTGCATATCATTACACATCATATCATAGGTGCATATTAAAAATAGCATCATCACATTGCATTCCATACATATCAACATCTCATAAACAATTAGTTGCATTACAACATCATCAACATCACCATTGAAACAACTAGTGGCATATAACATAATCTCATACATTTTCATACATAATAAATGATCAGTAGTCTGCATATTTAGTTACATCATATAGTCCATAAAATCACAACACCATGCATATATCACAAAAACATCCATGCAACCACCAAGTCACACACATCATTTGAAACAACATCATACATCCATATAAAATATAACATGTGCATCCATCATATAAGCATCATCACAATAGAATATCATAAGCCATCAGAAGTCTCGCATCATATATAATCACCGCAAAAAATGTACATCGCTCACATCATCAAAAAATAAAGTGTCCTGATACAATGCCTCCAAGGGCTATCATGATATAACTCACATAGAGGATCCTCTCTCTGAGGGGGTAGGAGATGCTGACCCTGGTCGAGCATGTGATCCTGGTGGTAGCTGTGGCTATGGCGCTACTGGTACCTGAGGACCCTGCTGGGGCACATGTGAGGGAGGAGGCATCATCTGCTGTACTGACTGCACAGATCTCGATCTATGTGATCTCGATGCCCCTGACCTGCTGACCTGGCTATAACTTGGTGCTCGCTGTGTTGCGGGTACGGCTGCATAATATAACCCCCGATAGTACTCCATCCGTGCTCTGGCCTTTGCTAGCTCTCCCTGTACCTGAGCTACCTGTCCCTGTGCCTAGCTCAACTACCCCTGCATCTGATGTGCATGTGTCTAAGCCTGAGCCAGCTGAGTCTACATCCCTGTCAAAATCAGGGCAAGGCCCCCACCCACAGCCTGTGCACTACTCAACGCAGTCTCTGCCTGATGTGCTCTCACGAGCACTGCATCCCACTCTAGCCGCAAATCCTACATGTCCTCCTGAGCCTGAGCTAGCTGAGCCTCTAGCACTGCCATCTGCCCATCTACTCCCTGCAACTGTCCCAACTCGGCCTCTCGGCACCCCAACGCCTCCTCTAAACTGGCCACCTAAGCACGTAGTGTCTCTACCTCCTCCATCTCCTCCCGTGACCATCACCGAGGCGTCAGCCTCTCAACCTCTGTCTCCATCCCTGCCGCTGAACTCCCTGCCCTGACATCATGTCTACCGACTCGCAGCTGCTCCACCTGTGATGGAGACAGATCACCCTGCTCCGTCCTCGGCTGTCCACCGTGCCGCCGCGGTCCTCTACGCTGTTGTCCACCCCTAACCGGGGCCTGCTGTACCGGGACCTGCTGTGCAGGGACCTGTTGTGCCAGGACCTGCTGTGCCGGGACCTACTATGCAGGTTCTTGTGCTGGGACTTGCTGTGCAGGAACCTGCTATGCCGGGACCTACTGTACTGGAGCCTGCTATACTAGACCCTGCTGTGCTGGAACTGCCTGCCCCACCTGTCCCTATCCTGCTGCCACTACTACCACCTCCTCTACATGCTGGCCATCTCTCGCAATCACCCTCTCCTCCCCATCATCCATCACCTCCACGATATAGTCCTCCACAATGACCTCATCATCCCCATCTCCCTCATCCTCTGATATCTCCCCCGTTGGATCTGTCAGTCGAATGGGCCGATGCGTCTGCCACCATGCCTCATAAGTAGGTGTAGTACCTGCATCCCTCACTGTGCTCCTCCAATCCCACTGAACTGGCTGAAGTGCTGCCCAATCATTCAGTGCAACCTGTGGCTGTAATGGTGCATGTCAGTAAGTTGTATCCTGCAGCGTCTGCACATATATCGCCATCTGCTGAGGCACATCCTGTACCAGTCCAAACTGACGCATAACCCACAAGGGTAGGTACATCTCTATGGTATGGTCTCCACGACCCATAAGAAATCTCTACTGAAATGTGTATGGGAGATGGGTCACATCATCAGGCCACTCCTCACAACCAATATATGCACGCCATACCACACTAATCACGTCATCTAGTACCCTCCGCCAGTGGCGCACCTGTCCAATGTATGTATACTTTGCATCCCGATACAAGAACACAAATGCCTCAAATGGCCGCCGATAATAACCGCATGTCAGCTAAGTCACAGGGATATGCTCCCAAAGCCATACGTGTAGCAGCGTAACCCTAGCAGATAAAGCCCTGTCATGAAGATAAGTGACCATGTGCATCTCATGTAGCAGTTGTGCTAGCATCACCAGCCCCCATGCGTAGACGATATCATGACTCACCATCCCCTCTATCATCCCACCCCAACCCACAGGAAAACCTTTGCCTTGCCTATCCGGCAGCACCACACCTCCAATCAACGCACATAGAAATAAGGTAAAGGGATTTGCACCCGCCGCCAGCGTCCTATCATAGTCCATCTCCCTCCCATCTGCTGAAAACACCACGTGCTCTGCTCCGAACACTCTGGTCAATGCAGCCCGCCACTTCTCATCAAACAGTACCACCATGGATCGCACTTGTCTCTCCCGCGACTGCAGTATAAATCGCTTTGTATCCTGCAGCCACCACTTCTTCGTTAGACACTAACTTATTTCCCCCCACACTTTTTTCTTCTGAATGTCTCACAGGCCCAAATCATGTGGCCCCACACAGACAGTCCCTAGTGCTATTTTTAAAATAGCACTACTTTTCCCAACCCATCGCGCCAATACAGACAATGGTGCCACTGTGCGCCATGTATCATGCCAATGCAGACATTGGCGCTACTGCGCGCCCTATATCGCGCCAATCCAGATGATGACGCAGCACTCCATTTTCGCGTCAATTCAAATTTTAGTGCTAAAACTTAAAATAGCGCTATTCCCTAGTATGGCACCAATCCAGACGATAGTGCCACCCTAACCATAATATGGCACCAAAATGCCATATTTCTTTCCTCCTAGGCTTTTGGTGCTAATCCAGACAATGGCGCGAAAATCGCCCTAACCTACCCTGGTGGATAGCGCTAATCCATAGGATTGCGCTAATTCGCCTTATCTTTGGTGCCACGCACTCTTTTCCCATATCCCAAAACCTAGAAAAACGTGCATAAAATAAAAAATCACAAAGTTCGGGTTAGGCCCTACCTGGGGTCCAGCCTCAGGTGACCGCCCAACCTCTCAGAATTGCTCTGAAATCTGATGAAGTCACGGGAACTGTGGGTTGCGCTCGTCCATCTCTCCTTTGTCTTTTCTTCTACAAAGTCAAAAGTGTACCAATGTGGCACTCTTTGGGCCCACTTTGCCTAATATAGTGGGCCATGTCATCCCTCCATCTCTTCTTTTTTCTTCCAGGGTGCGGATCTCAGCCTTTTTCCTCCATTTTTCCTCCTACCATCTTCTTTTTCCAGCACCTCTCCAACTTTCACTTCCGTCACATCCTTTCGAGAGCTTACCTGCAAAATTGTTATTTTTTTCCCACCAACCTCTCGAGGGGGCATCCCCTATCCATCTCATTCCTTCCCGACAGCTGGGGCATACTTTTCTTCAACTTGACGCCACTTCCCTCCTAGGTCCTGACGCCACGTCAAAGAGGGGCAAATGTAGACACCTAAAAATGTCTCGACCACCAAACTGACTCCTGACATCCCTAAACATACCAATTTCCTTTCCAACCAATTAATTAAATTTTTATTTAATTAATTACCCCTTTCATCATCTAAATCCACGCCATTTTATCCCCAAAATTGAATTAATTTTATTAATTCAATAGTCCAAACCTTAGCCAATTGATTTAATAAATATGCAAAATTTATTAAATCAATTCCCCCATTTTCCCTAAATCTAATTAATTAGTTAAAACCATGTTAACTAATTAATTCAGCCTGCTAATTAGCCTATCCCTACCCTAGACAATTAAATAGCTATTATTTAATTGCCTACTCTAGCCTACCTCATCCTAGCCTTAGGATTAATTAATTGAATCACTAATTAATTAATCTTATCCCCCCTCTAATCCCTCTACTAATTTATTCCAGCCACATTAATTAGGTTAATCACCCTAATTAAGTAAGTCAAACCCTCATTAGCACTTCTCTCCACATTCCTCAAATTTAAAATTCAAATAAATCACACATCACATTTACTCCTCTTACACATGTCATAACTCTCTTCCCCAAATAAATTTTTAATTCATTTTACCCTTCCCCATGTGAATTTTTAATTCACAAATAATCCATCTCACCCAACCTCATTTATTTAACCCTTTCCCAAAAATGAATAAAAGATTTACTTTTATTCCTAACCCTCCATCTTCCAAGATCAAATCTAGGCCCTCCACATCACTTTCATCCTCCACCATTGATCTCTCTATTCAATCTCTCTATAAATACAACCTCTCACAGGTCATTTTCATCATCCAATTCCATGCAAAGTTACCATGCCAAAATCATCTTTGAATAGCTAGAGAGTTGCACAATTGAAGAGCACTTCACATTTGAATCCATAGTCTAGGGATAATCTTGGTCTTGGGAGCTTCTTTTGGGTGCAAAGGCTCCTTCTTCCCTTGATGGGATTAGGTTGTGTTCATGAGGTATAATCTTGTGTTTATTTTGCATTTGATTTAGTGTTTGCCTTATTGCATTACGTAATCTACAATCACATCATGCATTTCATATGGGAGATCAAATTAGATATGTGCTACAAACCATAATATCATAAAGAAGATCAATCCATACCATCAAGTATATTTTTTAGGCTAACTTGTTTGTTCACTGTGCAGGTATAGGGAAAGTAATGTTGCTGATTTGAAGACAAATAAACATGTGGAGAAAATGTGGCTCCCACAAGGGTTGATCCTAGCATGTTTTATTTTTATTCATTTGAAAAGTAATATCAAAAAAGATAGGATATATCATTCAAAGTACATCATGCATCATTTAATCAATTTGTAGAGAAACTATGTCATCATGACATTAATTGCAGTTGATTGAAACAAATCAGATAAGTTTAGAATGCCTGAGTCAAGTTGACAACAGGCTACAGGAGCCATATCAAAGTACAACAGGTATTTATTTCATCTTAGATGAATAAATATTATGAACAAATGATAAATGCAGCTACAGTGTGAAGATATGCTACAGGAGCCTTCATTTTTCATACAATAGTTGAATGCAAATCACAAAGTCACACTGATGTGTTCATAAAGATCAAGTACAGCTGAAACAAGTGATACATGTCTTGCCTCTAGAAAGACAAAATCTACAAGTTCATCATGAGAAGCATCTGACAAGTATAATTGAAGAAGATACATCAAATAAAGATCAAACGACTGGTATAGTTTCAGGTTAGAGAATTATCAAAATACATGTATCATTGTCCTTGATAGAATGATAAAAATATCTACAGGTAGTGAACCAAGTGATCAAGACAGTAAGACATTAATACCTCTAACTAGTGATAGTCAAGTGTTATTATTCATACATTTTGGTGTTAACTATTCATGGATCATACATCATGATTTCTAAACTAATGCAAAAAGTAGATAAATTCTAATTCTAACTTCCAGTATGAACAAGATGTGTTATGCAGATGAGTGTAATGGTCTTAGTTGCCATCAATGACAACACCTATTATGTGAAGTAGTGTCTCTTGCCAACAAATATTTGGCTTGTAGAAGATTCTGGCGTTTTAGGTTTATCATAAACTTCAACATGGTATCAGAGCGAATCTATAGCCTCCTCAAATCTGAGAAAATTTTTGCATAGAGTCTTTTGTTGGGTGCTTTTTTGAGTAAATCATCATTTTGATTGGATCTAGAGTAGCTAGAAAAAACATATTTGTCTTTTGTTTGGCTAAATTTGGTCTGGGAAAACTAGAATTGTGAAGGTTTCAAGAGTGCTTTTTTTAGGGATCCAACCTGAAAGCTTTTTTGGAGCAGTTTCACAAAATCAAGCATAACTTTCTCATCTAAACTTTGTTGTTCAAAAATAAGATATTTATAGAAAGAGGACTTAGAAACCCTATCTGGGTATCTCTTATTTTTTACAAAAATGAAACAGATTTCATGAAAAATAGATCACAATCTACATCTCTAATTTTATCATTGCTTACTCTTTTTTTTTGGAGCAGTTTTGTAAAATTGGGTATAACTTTCTCATATGAACTCCATTTTTTGAAAATGAGATATTTATGGAAAGAGGACTCAGTAAACCCTATATGGGTATCTCTTAATTTTTGTAGAGATGACATGGATTTCGTGAAAAATAGATCGCAATCTGTGTCTCTATTTTTAACCTCTCTTGCTTTTTTGCCTTTTAAAGCCCTAGAGGAGCAATTTTTTGAAATCGGCTATAACTTGGGCATATGATGTCCAAATTTCACAAACAAATAGGCATCAGAAATCTAGTTCTATACACTTTCTGATGGTTGATCAATTTTTTTTTATTTTGTTTTTTGGAATCTTTTTTTTCTATTTGAAGTCAAGGCATTATTTTTGGCTTAATTCGAGCTCTGTTCTTGCACCTAGAATCTATGTTTTTTGAAAACAAATAGGCGTTGGAAAGGTTTCAACGAGCTCTACACAACAACCTATATAATTTTTTCAAATTCAGCGCTAGGTATCTTTTAATCAGTTTGTCAATTTTATGGATTATGTTGGATATCATGGACATACTGCCTCTTGGAAAGGTTATGTTTGCTTTGATAGGCTTCTGTTATCATCATAAATCTATTTGCATGTTTTGATCTCTAATCATATAAGGAGATGGGTTTCTACCATTAGTATAAATGTAATTGTAGATATTGTGGAAGTACTCTACATGAGAAAGAGATGTGTCCTCACTTCTCACATCATCTTTTTGAAATGCTTTCTTTGATTGCTTCTCCTCCTGATGAGATCATTGCTCCACCATCACCTACTACTACTTCAGAGTTCAATGCTGCATCATCATTGGCTTCTAGTGATTCCATGCAATAGGTCAATATTAGTCATCTTGATCCACCTCATTGGGATTCCTATCTTACAGACATATCATCTCTATTTGTGGAGTCTCACATTGTTGATTTGGAGGACACATTTGAGGGTTTATCTCTCTTGTTTGATGCTATCTCAGGTGGCTTTGCATCACCACCTTCATCTTCTGTGTTTCCAAATGCAGTTCATATCATATCCTCTCCTGGTTCTTCTTCTCTAATTGGGCAGACAATTTATGTTTTGGTGAAGACATATTTTCCCAGTATGAGGTCACTTGAGTTGCATTCAAAGGCACACATTTCGATATGGATTCCCTATTCATCCAAGATGTGGGAATGGCTTCTACATTCACCAGTGGATCTATTTCTTACGAAAGGGAGAAATGTTGTTTGTAGGTAGTGGATTGGATTTTGTCTTCAAGATCTCTTCATTGGTTCTAGAGCTTCTTCTTGGAGGGGATTCATATTCTCTTTTCACTCTCTCTTATGGGGGGGCATTCATGATTGTACTTATGTGATGGATTCAGTTCTTGGGGGGTCTTAGTGTTAGCCCTTCTTCCATCACATGTTCTTATGCTTTCTTTTTTGTTTTTCTCTCTTTTGGAGTGGAGTTATCTCCCATTGGGTGTTTCTCCTTTTCTCTACCTTATGAGAGATTCTTGTTGTTCATGGGCACCTAACATGGCCTTGTAGCCAAGACCCATTCTTGCATTAGTTGCATGCTTTTTATTTCTCCCTAAGTTGTACTTATGTGGGGGTGTTGGTGTAATTAAATATTTAATTACACTTTAATAAGTTTACTTAGGGCTTATTTTTAGTCTTAGGTTATTATTAAGTCATATTAGGGTTTTATTTAACTTGCAAATACAAAAGCAAGTTGTCACATGTAATTCATTATTCTTTTTCATTAATTGCATCTTATATTTTTTCTCTATAGAAGGTTAATCTTTGGCTTGCAGAAGATTCTGGTGTTTCAGGTTTATCATAAGCTTCAACAATTGTCATTTTATGAAAGTGATTCAAGGCATTCATTGTGTTGCAGAGCAGTATTTTGTGTTGTTATTGTGTTTGTATTTGTAGATTTGGCATCCATCTTCTCATGGCACGAAGAGCATCTTCCTTCCATGAGATCTTCACTAAAAGGTGATATCAATTATGTTTTCTATCATTTATCATTTGGATTTTTACCTCTATCCTACAGGGATATGCACTCTTTATCTGACAATACTATTCAGAAGACTTGAATGTCTCTCCAGGGCTTGACTGAGGCAAGCCTCTAAACACCACAACCCCCAACCCACTTTTCTATGATTGTAGGTTACAGGTTTTGGAAGTTAAAGAAATGGAGTTGTAGGAGAGTAGTGTAGACTATCAAAATTGTAGATCTGAGAAGAAAACTAGGGCTTGGACTTGGGTGTCAGCTTATTAGTCCTCGAAATCCCACAATAGTGAAATCTTCAAAACAACAAAAGTGTGTTGCAGACAACATTCCTAGATCCTGACAAAAACTGAGGCACTGGACTAGGGTACCCACTCATTAGTCCCTAAATTTTCCACACACTGAACTTTGATATTTGGTATGTATTTGATTGTCATTTGATATCTCTGTGTGTGATCATTTTCTGTAATTTGTTCGATTGTTTACAATTTCATGAAATTAGGGTTTTGAGCATAACTAGACTTAATTGAACAATAAATTCACACAATTCCAATCTTCCACTATGTTCCAAGTGACAGGAGATCTCTAGTAGAGTTCTCTACTTGGTTGAATGTCCTTGAATGTTTAGTGGTGAAAGGAGGATCATGATAAACCCTTAAAACAAACCAACAACCTCATCATCTCTCTTTTTCATACTAAAAAATTTGGTGAACCCATGTTTTTAATTAATTTTGCACCTTGCTAATTGTTTTAAATCAGATTTACATTCATCTCATTCATTCATTTTATTATTCATCTTATTGCATTTGAAAAATTACAAAAAAATTGAAAATTTTGAAACAAATTGGCATTTTTAGCTTGCATATTCAAATAATTTCAATTAGTTGGCATTTAATTTCAATACATTTCTTTCATTATCATCATATCTGATTTAAAATATATAATTTTTTTATTCACCATTCATTTACATTGCATTTTCATGCTTAAATTGTTAAAATTTGCTTGAAATTGTGCATTCGTCCATATAACCTAGTTTTGCATTAGCTAGGGTTTGTAATCAAAATATTGTTTTAGATTTTACTACCCTTTCAAAAGGCTCATTAGGACTTATTTCTAACTATAGTGTTGCATCATAGTGGTTTTCTTGCAAAATTTCATGTCTAGGGTTTGAAAACCTTGCTTTTTCACTAGATTTGGCCTTATCGTCTCTCTAGAATTCCATCATAGGCATGTTGTGAAGGATTCTTCTATATTAATTGGATGTTATCAGGGTTATAATCTACTTCCCCTGCTAAAATTATTTACAACACCCTTTTTATTGCACCTTTGCATTGAAAATTGGTGAAAAATTGCATATTTTAGTTTATTTTCACTACATTTTAACTTTTCATCATCCTAGATCTACACTATAGATGTGTTGTTAAGGATTTTATGAATGTAATGGACTGATATCATACTTTTTATTCAATTTACTTCTTAATTTTCTTTACAACACCTCTTCTACTAGTCATTTACATTGAAGATTTGTGAAATTTTGCATATTTTAGCTATATTTTCAATAGGGTTTGACTTGTCAACTCTCTAGATTGGCACTATAGGTGTATTGTGTTAGATTTTATGGCATTAGGTTACTGATATTACTGTTATAATCTGTTTTCCATCACAACTTTCCTCACAACACCCCTTCTTTTACTCTTTACACTAAAAATTGGTGAAAAATCGCATATTTTAGCACATTTTGACTTATCAACTCCTTAAATTTGCATCACAAGCATGTTGTGGAGAATATTTCTGCATCATTGGACTGTTATTAGGCATATAATTTTCTGTCCCTCTTGAAATTATTCATAACACCTTGACTTTCATTCATTTGCATTGGAAAAAGTGAAAAAATCAAACATTTTAGGCATTTTTGCATTTACTTTTTGCAACCATATAAAAAATCATTCAAATATGATCTTGTATACACTTGAAATAACACATTTGACATCATATGATCATCTTGTTTGAAATCTTGCATTATCTTACATTCACATTGTGTGTCTCAATGTAAAAACTTGAATACACCTTATTTGAGAAAACTTACAAATTTACCTTGTTGTGATTGCATTAATTCACTTTCTACACTTTGGTTTGTTGTAAATCTTGTGTGTGTATTTAGAACCTCCTTTATCCCTCAAAAAAGTGTTTAAAAAGTTAAACTAATCTCTCATCTAAGGTACCTTTGAGCTCTTTTAATTTAACATCATGGATATTTCTTGTTATTCATCTTTGGAAGCTTCGTTTGCATACATCATAGACATTGATAATTTTTCAAAATTTACTCATGGATATCCTCAAGTCTTGAAACAAATAGAATGCATATATGATGTTGATATTTCTATGTGTTCCACATATGAAATCCTTTGCTATATTTCTGATTTTGATAGTTTCACAAGTCTCATGGGAATATATCCTACGATATTAGATGATCTCACTAAATTTATAGCCACTAAAACATTTAGTAGTGATGACTTCAATATGTTAGATAAAGCCCTAGATGACATTATCTGTATTGAACATTCCACTATGCCTCCTATTGCTAATACATGTGATGACAACTTAATGCTACCTTATGATCTCTCTCTTAATGTTGTTCCTACTTATGAGGACACTTTGACACAAGAAGATGAATTCATTGACACATCCCTTAACATCATACCATCATATCTTTATTCCAATGCTCTCTCTAGCCAGGATGAAGCATTAGTGAATGAAGAACCCCTTCTAACAAAGAACATTCCATGGATAGATAATGAGCATTCCTTTAACAATACTAAAACTTCTATCCTTACCATAGTGCATGAAGCCTCTATGGATACTCTCATCAACCTTCCTCCTTTAGTTGATTATTCACATACCTTAGATATCACTAAGGAAGGGAATACCATTAATCTTCCTCCTTTGGTTGAATATTTAAGTATATTTGATAGAACTTAGGATATAAAGACATTGAGTACCTCTCCTTTGGTTGCATATTCTTGGAACATCAATAAAGATACAAACATTAATCTTCACAACACTTTAGCTTCCCTTCATTCATATGCTCTCTCTTCAAAAGATGCAGCATTAGTGGATGAATAAAGGTCTCTCACATTAAATCCCTTATGGATGGATTTTGAGATCACTCAAGACAAATTACTTCTTCCACCTTCTAAGAAGATAGTGAATAAGTGTATGTCTTTCTCCCTAAGCCACACTCGTTGTAGCACATATTATAGTTGCTCTCAAGGGTGGCCTCCTCCTAGATTTGTATATTCTTAACATTGGGAGGTATCAGGTAAGTATTTCTAACCCTCCCCTCCATGTTGTGTTCCCCCCATGATGTGTTATGTGTTGTTTATGCCTCCTGGGATGACCCTTGATTCTCTCGTAAGGTCAAGGATACTGGGAGAACACCTATGTTGTGACCTTCCTCTATCTATATCATCATTCTTCTATATTTCTTCTCCTTTATTTTCACTATTGTGTGTTGTGTCTTATGGACATAGAATTGTGGTCAGTGACTTGGGGGCACCCTCCTACCTGACTGTCCCTAAGGCACTTGTTTCTCCTCTCTTGATTTATTGTTTCCCTTCCTCTAGTGGTTCTATCTAGCAGGTGGATGACAAAAAACTTATTATACTAATATGGACCTAGTGTCCCTTCAGTGAGAAATCAAAAAATGGACCACGTCCATACATGAGGACGGGGTTGGAATATATATTATCTGAAGCTTGGCTAGTAGAATCACTCTGTGTGATCTTGATGTTGTCTTATTGCACTTACAAACCATAAAAATTTTGTTGCTCTGTGCACTTTGTTTATCTTTGAATCTCACCTTGGTTACACTTGGTTTTAAGATTTCTATGGTATAGTCCCATGGTTATACTCGATCACCAAATCCATAGTATAACATTGGCTTTCTATGTGAATGACTATATGCATTGTTATTTATCATGATTATATGGATGCTAAAACCTTTTCTTGTAGGAAATTGTGTGTTTGTGGGAACATTTGGCAATCGTAAAGTACATGTCACCTCTGGGGGACATGGACTTTGCGAGAGCTCGTGTTCCCTTGTGTGTTTTCTTCCTACCTTAATGTGCTTGATATCATTACATGATATTAACCACCTTAAGGTCAGGGCATATACAAGGTAAGTTGTTTGATTTAGATGCTAGCAAATTATGTTTATAAAGCTTGAAATCTACTGTAATCATTTAACCCCTCTATGGAGGCTGAATATTGTGCATATCCTTTTTATTTTAAGCCTTCCATGCAAGGTAGGGATGGTGTATTTCTAGAGTAGATTGCATAATCCTGTCATTTTCAAAAAGTCATCTGAGTAGGTGGGGAGTAGACCTGAGACTATCCTAACCCTTAAGTGTGTCTTCGGTGATTCTTGTGGCAAAGCCCAATCATCGGTGTGTGCCTAAGATGATGATGAACCTAGAAATAGGTACACTCCATTGCTTTTCTATCATGTTTTCTCTGTGTCTTCCATATGTGTGTGTATGGCGTGTTTGTTCCCAAGCATAGTCTAAACACTGGTGGTGATGAGTCCCTCCTATGTTTTGGGATCTATATGGTGTGCTTGATTTGTATGACCTATTTGTTCTCAAGTGCAATCTTAAAGACTGGTGGTGATGAGTCCCTCCTTCACTTTAAGAATTGTTTTGTGTTTCTGTTATCCCATATGCAGTCTAAAGACTGGTGGCAATGAGTCCCTCTTGCATTATGGGTGGTGTGTTTACTTTCTTTGTAGTAGCATTCTACATTTAAAATATGAGAAAAAGAAAAAAGAAAATAATCACTGCATTCATTGTATTCATTGTGTTTTGTGTGTCTTCAATGTGGTATTCTCCATGTTTTGCATGACTATAACTATCCTCTCCATGTTTTGTATGCCTATTCCTATCTTCATTGTGATTGGTGTGTCTTCTCCGTGCCTGGCATGATTACTGTGCTTGTTGACTATACTTTAATGCATGTATTGGACTTGCATTTATACATACATTAAAGTGGGGGCTAAATGTTATGTCAGAAAATGTCTCCTTGAGGGCTTTTCCCTCTTAAGGTTTAGCTCTCGAATCCTTTAGAATGCATTTAGGTCATCTTGCATGATTATGGTGACTCCCGCTGAGAAAACCTTGAAGTTTCATGGCAAATGGGACTCAGGGGGTGTGATTAACATAAACCCTACCTAAAATAGGGGGGAGGACTTGGGT
The DNA here is from genome assembly GCA_027924645.1 of Cunninghamia lanceolata. NCBI lineage: Eukaryota > Viridiplantae > Streptophyta > Pinopsida > Cupressales > Cupressaceae > Cunninghamia > Cunninghamia lanceolata. The sequence continues at coordinate 3,490,442 of BSBN01001126.1, forward strand.
ACCCATGCCCTAGTCCTACCCTATTTTAGGTTAGGACCTATTTTTGGGTGTCAGTTTTGTGATCATTATTAGGTCCTATGCCAACATCCTAAGTTTGAATTATGAAATTATTAGCGAGAATGTTTGTAGTTTCATATATAAGCATGATTAGTGATTCATTTGTAAACTAGATGGAAACTAGATGACCATTATAATTTTGTGAAAGTGATTCATGGCATTCATTATGTTGTAGAGAAGTATTTTTTGTTGTTATTGTATTTGTATTTATAGATTTGGCATCCATCTCCTCATGGCATGAATAACATCTTCCTTCCATGAGATCTTCACTACAAGGTGATATCAATTGTGTTTTCTATCATTTATCATTTGGATTTTGCCTCTATCCCGTAGGGATATGCACTCTTTATCTGACAATGGTTTTCAGAAGACTTGAATGCCTCTTTAGGGCTTGATTGAGGAAAGCCTCTAAACACCACAACCCCCAACCCACTTTTTTTGTGATTGCAGGTTATAGGTTTCAGAAGTGAAAGAAGTGGAGTTGTAGGAGAGTAGTGCAGACTATCAAAATTATAAATCTGAGAAGAAAACTAGGGCTTGGACTTGGGTGCCCACTCATTAGTCCTCCAGATCCCGCAATAGTGAAATCTCTAAAACAACAAAACTGTGTTGTAGACACCATTTCAGCTCCTGACAAAAACTGAGGCACTGGACTAGGGCGCCCACTCATTAGTCCCCAACTTTTTGGCACACCAAACTTTGAAATATGGTATGTATTTGATTATCATTTGATATCTCTATGTGCAATCACTTTCCATAATTTGTCTATTTGTTTACAATTTCATGAAAATAGGATTTTTAGCATAACTGGACTTAATTGAACAACAAATGCACACAATTCCAATCTTCCCCTATGTTCCAAGTGACAAGAGATTTGTAGTAGAGTTCTCTACTTAGTTGAATGTCCCTGAATTTTTAGTGGTGAATGGAGGATCATGATAAACCCTTAAAACAAACCAACAACCTCATCATCCCTCTTTTTCATACTAAACAAACCTTTTTTTTAGATTTTCCAATTTTTGCATTTATGAAACAACATAAGTTAGATTACAAACACTAATTTTATATTGTCAAATTCTTGTGAAGTAGGCACACATAGGCCTGAGTGTGTGAACTTGCCTCTGATACCATGTGTAAAAAACCCACTGGTTCAGTTAATGATTTCACACTAAAATATCTAGTATTTTTTAATTAAAGTAATAATAACAATGGAAATACTATAACCATTCAATATTTAATAGCTCATCTAAAATTTTAAAACATTTTCTCTTGCTTCCAATAATGAATTAATCAAGGATATTGTTGTCGATGAGGATTGCACCCTTATGCAAAGTTGTGACACTCTCCAATTCTTCGAAACATGGGGACAAACTCAGGTTGTCGGTGACCTATAGTGACTTTGAACCTCTAGATTGTGGTCTGGTTCCCTTGCAATATTCTATTTGAAACTATGATTTTTCTATTTTGGAAAAGGGTAAGAAGGAAACTATAAGGAAATAAAACTGTAAAATTTGGTGATGCATCTAATATGGATGGAAAGTATGCAATCAAGTTCACAATAGAACTCATAAATCTGACTCACACAATCCAATCTTGGCATAAATATCACCAAAGTATTTCTAAGGAAGGCTTGAAAATAGATTTTTTATGAAGCAAAAGGATTTCTCACAACACAAAAAGGATTATTTTCATTAACATGATCTAAGACCTGTAATAACACTATGCTTAATGCTTCAAGTAATAGTGAGACAATAATTTTAAAGGTCTTGATAATTAAACACAGTAAAATTTCATCAAATCAATTCATACAATTTGCATTAAATGGAAAGGTAAATACTTGGTTCCAAAGAACAAAGGAAAATTTGCATGAAAACAAAGAAATTGAACCTGTAACTTGCTATGATCTCTCTATAAAACTATCAAAAGTGAGTTACAAAACCTTCTCTCTCAAGGTGAAAAAGAGCAAAAAGGCAAGAACTAGCAAAATCAATTTTTGCTTTACAATATATAGCTTACTCTCACTAAGAGGCATGCAAAAAATGAACTGCAGCTAACTGCCTCTAAAAATAAGTCTTCCAAAGTGATCCACGAGCAAACTCAAAAATCCCTAAAAATAAGGGCTCAAACTGCCACAAATCAAGCAAAAATAGCTCCAATTTGGTCTTCTCCATATGCTTGACCAAGAAGTTGACCAAGATCTCTCAAATCACTCATCAAATCATGCAAAAATCCCCTAGATGGCCTAGTTAACTCAACTCATCAATTTGCATGATTTTTCTTTTAAAAAATTGATTGTGAGTAAATAATAAAGTAATTAAAATAATTACTCTATTATTGGTTACAACTTGTACTACTTTCAATTTTACAATTTGTGAAAAATAATAAAGTAATTTGAAGGATATTACTTTATTATTTATTTACATTTGATTTGTTTGTAAAATCATGCATGAAAAGAATAAATTCCTTATCTCTCCAATTTACACATGCCTAATTTGCATGATTTGAGTAAAAATAGGATTTAGAGGAAAATAAAATCTCCTTATAGCCCCTTGTGAAAAAATATATCCATTTGCATGCCACATGCCTCAAGGAAAAATATACCCTTATCTCTCCAAATACATCATAAAAATGCATGAAAAAAACTAAGGCATCACATTACAAACCCTTATGACTCCAATTTGCATGTTTAGAAAACAAATATATAACTCTACCTTATCACTCCAATTGCAATGCAAAATGGCCTTACTGCCATATATCTTCACCATGCAAGATAGAAACCCTAAGTCACCTTACCACTTTACCATATGTATAATTATGCAGAAATAAGGCCTCTTCCTCTCCATATCTCCTTCATGCAAAAAAAAATAATACACTACCACCTTATGCCACCATATCTGCCACCTTGTAAACCTATTTTGTCTCCATGCATCTCTTTGACTTTGACCTTGAATGATGACCCTTCAAGGCATAAGGAATACTCTCTTTGACCATATTGTAGTCGAACCCAAGGTAATAAGTATTGTTTGAATGTTTCAAAGTATAATACTTACCTTAGGACTATCGAGCACCATTCTTCATGATTTACCATTCTTTGACTTGGGGTCATATGCAAACATCACATATCTGTCAGCCATTTCTAATAATGATGCTAGGAAATTTCATGACTCAAGGTTTTGACCCCCATTGGCATTTAAGATAAGGCAATGATTTAAGTTTTATAAAGTCAAAAAACTCAAAAGAAGAGAAAGGAACCTCGAACAAAAAGAGCAAACAAACCCTAATCACTTTATCATTTCATTTCCTCTTCTCTATATGCTGCTGCTCTACAACTTCTTGGCATTAGGGTTTGATCTCTCTTAGATTTGAGTTCTCTGTGTCGAACTCCATGGTTTCTCTTACATTTCCTGAGTGAAAGAGGTTGCAGATAATGGTGGGTATGGTATTTTGACTTTTGACTAGTAATTCTTTCCTTTCTATGATCTTTTCAATAGTAATGGCCACGACCATCTTTGGTTTCTTCTTCTGTAGCATTTCTTTGACAATATTCTTTTGTTATGTGTGTTAACATCTACAAAAATGTGAGAAAATCTAAGAAAAACCTCCTAACAGAGGTCGTGGCCATTACATAATTTCTTCTCTGCATTTGAAGGTAACTCTATTCTCCTCCTTGATGTAGATACTTGAATATCTTTGCATATTTCAAAAATAAATAAGGGTTTCAATTTTTTCTTCTGGGTATTCATTCCTTCTCTCTTTTTTCATATGGTCGTGGCCACTCTCATTCTCTATAGCACATTCTCTAGTTTTCTGACATATGAAGTTCAAAGTCTTTGACTTTTTATATGAGGGTTTTCTCAAAATTGCATATAAATGCAATGTATAGACACGACCATACGAGAAAAAATATGCTCTGAACTTCCTCTTTGACCATCTTCTGTAAAAAATGAAGAAGGGTTTCAAACCTACAACAAAGGTTTTGACTTCAAATGATGATATCTGTCATTTTATGGCATGACTATGATAGAAATGAATTGTATCTCCATTCTTTTCTTGTAATAGCAAAAGATACACTAGGGTTTCATGGAAAACTTATATGGGTATCTCAGAAAAGTTTCTCATTCAGGCATGACTATGACATAAAAACTCTTCTCTGTAACTTTTACTTTCACTGTGCACATAAGATGAAAACTTAGGGTTTCATGAAAAGTGAGGGTTTTGATTTTACATGAGGGCATCTTCTTTTAGGCATAAAAACTACTTTTCATGTCACGGCTATGGTAGTAGATACATTGTATCACTTTCTTTCTTCTGTAAATACAAAAATGGCATTTAGGGTTTCATACTTCTCCATGTGTTTGCATTTTGAGAGGCTCCACTATAAAAAGCATGATATTCATTCTCTATTTTGAGCAATTCTCTTTCATTTTTGTGCATGAGATAGAACTTCGTTCAAAAATTTGGAAACAATTTCATTTCTGTAACCTTGAACAATAATATATATTCTTTTTCTGCAAAAAGATATATAGTAACAGTCTTGTATGCATGAATCTTTTTTCCTGAACATGAATTCTTATCTTGGCACTTCACTTTGTATTGACTAGTTAGTTACCAAGTAATCATCATCATTTTGCTCTCTAAAATTTACTTTGGCATTTTGATCATTTCCTGTAGCATGCCTATCCTGTCATTTGATCATTATCTATCGTCCATCATGGCAAATGCTTATCATAACTGTATCAATTAGAAATAATGGTATATGAAATAATGAATACTTGTCTTGTGTCTCTGTCAATAGTATCACTGTAGCATATAGCATATCATGAGTCTTCTACTGTTTCTTTTCTTGTAACAGTTAATTTGATCACATGATATATGCTTGATATCACTGTATCTACTTTTTGCATTAGTTTAGAAATCATGATGTATGATCCATGAATAGTTAACACCAAAATGTATGAATAATAACACTTGACTATCACTAGTTAGAGGTATTAATGTCTTACTGTCTTGATCACTTGGTTCACTACCTGTAGATATTTTTATCATTCTATCAAGGACAATGATACATGTATTTTGATAATTCTCTAACCTAAAACTATACCAGTCGTTTGATCTTTATTTGATGTATCTTCTTCAATTATACTTGTCAGATGCTTCTCATGATGAACTTGTAGATTTTGTCTTTCTAGAGGCAAGACATGTATCACTTGTTTCAGCTGTACTTGATCTTTATGAACACATCAGTGTGACTTTGTGATTTGCATTCAACTATTGTATGAAAAATGAAGGCTCCTGTAGCATATCTTCACACTGTAGCTGCATTTATCATTTGTTCATAATATTTATTCATCTAAGATGAAATAAATACCTGTTGTACTTTGATATGGCTCCTGTAGCCTGTTGTCAACTTGACTCAGGCATTCTAAACTTATCTGATTTGTTTCAATCAACTGCAATTAATGTCATGATGACATAGTTTCTCTACAAATTGATTAAATTTTCTCAGATTTGAGGAGGCTATAGATTCGCTCTGATACCATGTTGAAGTTTATGATAAACCTAAAACGCCAGAATCTTCTACAAGCCAAATATTTGTTGGCAAGAGACACTACTTCACATAATAGGTGTTGTCATTGATGGCAACTAAGACCATTACACTCATCTGCATAACACATCTTGTTCATACTGGAAGTTAGAATTAGAATTTATCTAGGTTTGGGCAGTTAGGAATAGAGCAGGTGATAGGGTCCAGTATCTTGGTCTTGATCTCTCTAGTGGAAAGCAATGGTTTACTACGGATTTGAAGTACTCATAAGCATTGTCAAGGCATTCTAAATCTAGATTATTGGCCTCCAATGATAAAGGATTCAAAAGTTATTTGCTTCTGAGTACTAGGTTCTAATTTGATAGAGTAGTCAGAAGAAGAACAGACCGACCTTGTAAATGATCTTGGTTCTGGATGTATGGAAGTTGTTGATTGGGTAATTAGTGATGACCAATGATAGTGGCCGACTTGATTGATGATTTGTGAGTGCAAGTTTTGGTCCGCGTCTCAAGTTATGCATGGATCTAGCCGACAGAGTAGAGTATTCAATAAAGTTCCAAGTGTTCTTGAAGCTGACTGGAAAGTAATTAAAGATCAGGATGTGGATATATATAGCCAATGGATTTGGATGATTTTTATGTGTGTGCATGATGCGACTATGAAGTAATTGTGAAAAGAAGAGATAAAAGGTTCATATGTTAGTAGAGCAGTAAGAGGGGTAGAGTAAGGATGAAGTGTGTCAAATCAGTTTTCTATGCTTAACCAGAACTGAACTCTAGCATTGATAGATGCTAAACATCAGTTCAATTTCATTATTATCATCTTCTTTTAGGCAGTGAGCCTTTTGTAGGTTGTAAGCCTTCCTTTGAGCAGTGAGCTCTGGGTAGTGAGCCCGAATGCAAGTGCATTCACCATTGTAATACTTTTAATAGAGTATAATCTTTGTGGGTTAACCCCCACCATGGTTTTTCCCTTAACCATGTTTCCACGTAAAAAATCTTGGTGTCAAGTGTGTTATTTATGTTTTTGTTCATGTGTTATTGATTGATGCTAAAAGGTTTATATCATTAACTTGATTATAAGTTACAAAGGAAGATTAAAGGTAGAAAAGTTTAAATTGAGTGACAACCAATTCACCCCCCCTCTTAGTTGTCTGGACCAAATCTAATAATTGGTATTAGAGAAAGGTTCCTTGAAAGAAGCCTAACAGCTTAAGGAAAGATCTTGGAAGGAGTTTTAAATGGGTTCACTCAAAGATCAACTTCAATCTGCTCTAGAAGATCTTGATCAGTTCAAAGTAGAAGTATCTAATCTGAGAGATGAACTTAAAGATACTGATGACATCATTGATATTTTAAATGATAAATTAAAGAAATCTATGGAAAAGAGAAAGGGGCTACTTCTGCAATTATCCAGTTTAATTGAAGAAAATGGCATGAATGAAGCCTTGGAGCAAAAGACAAAAGAATGTGAGAAGTTGTCAAAAGAAGTTGTTCTAAAAATTGAGATGGAATCTAGGGTGATGAGGCAAACAAAAGAAATTAAAGATAGGAAGATAATTGAAGAAGACTTGAATCAAAAACTAAAAGAAAAAATTGAATAATGTTGCAAGTTGGATAGAATAGTTGGCCATCTAGAGTCTGATCTACAAGAAAGTAGAGACAATGAAAGATAACTTGAAAGGTAGATTGTCATTCTCAGACATGACCTAGAAGTTGCAAATGAGTACAAGGAGAAGTTCAAGATAAGATCAGCTAAACTTGAAGCACTGCTTGAAGGACAGAAAAAGGTTGATGACAAGTATGGTCTTGGATATGAGAAAGGTGAAAGCTCTGGATCTGGACAAAGAATTTTTCAACCTAGGAATGGGAAAAATAGACATAGAAGACCTCCAGTAAGATAGCCTAATGCTTAAAAATATCCATCCTTCAATGATAATTGTTTTAATTGTAATAAATTTGGTCATAGAGCTACTCAGTGCAGAAGCAGAGTAAATCAAAATGATCCATCCTTCACCGGTTGATGTTTCAAATGCAAGATATTTGGACACATGACTAACCAACGAAGATCAAGAGGAATTCAAGTATATAAACAAAGAAATGTTATGTGCTTTAATTGCAATAAATTTGGTCATATTGTAAGATTCTGCAGAAACAGGATTAATGAAAGAAGGGGTTTGGTAAATAGAAAACTGGATGAGCAAAGACAAGATAAAGGTAAAAATAAAATTGATGAGAATGAGATCCATAATGAAGTGAGAAAGAAATGGCTCAAGAAAACAATTGTGAATAATAGTATTGGGTCCATACTGGAATCCGATGCTGATAATTCCTCAGGGAATTAAATTGGGAGCTCTGGCCTAGGGGGAGCTGCATTAAAAATCTAAATCCCCCAGCCAGTAAGTAAGTGCCTGAATCTGGCATAGTGAGAAAAGAGATCTTGGATTGTGTACGACTATTGGAAGGATTTATGGAAGAAAAGAGGTGGATATGGAAAAATTACAGAGTAATTCATGAGAAATTGTTCAACAAACAGAGTGACCGGATGTATTAGGGTAGAGCATTTATTATAAAGACAAATTAGGCATGGTGGAGCATAAAAAAGTCATTCATTCCTCATTTAGATCACTTTGCATTAGAAGAAAGCAAGAAAAGAAGGAGTGAATGACATCAGAGCTGAGAATTCTCAAGAATTAAAGTGCGAAGAGGATCTCCAAGAAAAAACCTAATCTGCGGAACAATGTATTTCTATTTTCTATGAAACCTCTTGAATTCTCAATCTCTTCAAATGGCCACACCCTTAATTGTTGATGTCACTGAAAGGCCCCATCCCAAATTTAAGAAGCATCCCTTCAAATCTATTAAAGTCAAGCCACTAGCTACTTTCTCAGATTTTCCTTATGGGGTTTTACATGTTGAAGACATTAGGGCATACATTCATTGCAATATAGAAGAATCTAGGAATTTGAAACTGCGGAGTTGTTTAAGAGCCATCTAAAGGATGACAATTACCAACTGAAATTTGAATTTGAAGCCCTAGAGAGCAAACATTTTCTACAAATAATTGAATTTTTGGCATTTGATGAAAGTGAATGGGTTTGTTATGTGTTGAGTTGAATGCACAATGAATTTATATGGCTATTGAAACCATTTAAAATCACCAAAGATGTTATCAGAATTCTGACTAGGTTAAACTCAACCGATGGATTACCCATGTTAAAATCATCAAAAACCAAACTGTCACTAATACAACCGATGTGAAATTTGATAAAAGAGCCATGACAATCAATGATATCATAGAACCGGATGTCAAGTTTGCTTCCATGGTAATCGGGTATAAGATTTATCACTCAAGTAGAGAAAACTTTGTCTAGAGAACAACTATATATGCAGCATATAAAATTCTAAAAGAGAATGCAGACTATGACCTCTGTGAGCTACTATGGCTTCAACTCTTTGAAAATTTAAACAAAATCAAGAAAGATAAGAAAAATTCCTTCAAGTATGGCTCCTTGATTATATGCTTATTTTTCTATTTTACGAATGAAGTGCCTGGAGTGCAAAGTGTGCACTGGACAAATGACAGGCCAGTGGCAATCCAGATAAGAGATCATTTATATGGCCTTGGAGATTTAGGTGTACAAAAGACTGCAATCTGGGGGTATTTCAAAAAAATTTAGAGTCTGATGCATGCAAGGGAAAGAATCCCTAAGTCAGTTGTAGAAAAGTATCAGAATGAGATTTGTTTTATGGTTGATACAGATCAATGTCTGATGGAAGCTATAGAACCAAGAACAGTATGGATAATGCTAATGGGTTATGAGGTGGATGAAAGAATTCTAGACATGTATGCTTAGTATCTTCTAAGAAAACCTAAAGACACCTCTATTGAAGGGTTTGGAACATACAAGGAACTAAGCTTAAAGTTGCATGTGGAACTTAGACAGCTGGAAACAAAAAGAAAAGTGCACAAGTAAGTGGAGATGTATGTAGAAAGCATTGGGATTACAAAAGAAGCAATGAGAAAGAACAGAGAAAGGATTGAAAAGATGAAGAAAAGCACTGAGCAGACTTCAGAGGAAAAAGTAGAAAGTAAGCCAATAGTCTCTCCAGAAGTCCTACCAAGCTCCTCAAGGAAGACAAGGAGTTCTGTAACTCTTGCTGAGCAACCCAAGTCTACTTACACTAAGAAGCCAGAAGCCACTCCATTTGGTGAAAGAGTGAAAAGAAAGAAAACTAAGGCCACAAGAACCCACAAGAGCACAAAAGATGATGAGGAGAAAGAGATAGATGAAGAAGTCAAAGAAATAAGATCCAAGAAAGCCAAAATTTCAAAAACTTCTGAAGACTAGCCTTCCAAAAGAAATAAGGCCAGTAAAAAGCAAGTAATTGGTAAGGTCACTATGACTATTGATGAAATTGTAAAAACAATCACTATTCATGAAAATTTAAAGCCTATCAAAGTTTCCTATGATAATTTTGATCAAGCAAATAAGAAAATTTTGGAAGATACCCTTATCATATATTTGAATAAATTCAATAGAGCCCTATTGGAGATTTTACAAGAACTTCCTAAAAGTCTAAGGAAAGTATTGGAAATGAGGCAAAGAAGTAGCCAAGGCTAAAGATCTAGAACTCAGAGAGTATGTCCTCTGCACTTTGTGTCTTGTAATGACTAGAAGAGAACCAGATAAAATCCTCAGAGAACTTAAAGAAAAATTTAGAAGCAAGGTCCGGATGAAGAAGCTAATGCTTGGTGAAACTGAGGAAATTGCAAAAGAAACAGAAGAAATTTTGAGAAAGGTTTTAGACAAAGATAAATATTATATTATTTCAGAGAAACAAGTTGAAGAAGACAATCCTCTAATTCTGGAACAAGAAGCTCCAAAAGAAGAGAGTAACAAGGAAATTGATGACCAAAGTGTTAATTTAGATCATCCAAAACAAACCTATAAGGAGACAAATGATGGGATTGATTCTTCAATTCTGGATGTTGGAAAAGCAAACATTAGTGGGCAACAAACCAAAGTTAATAACTTCTTAGCTCCAGAAGAAGAGCAATTAAACAAAGAAGACTCAGAGATGATGGTCAAAACTGATGATATTGGAAATATTCATACTCCACCTAATCAATCCAGAAAAGAAGATGGTGTTGCTACTACACAAAGCCCTCTGGATTAGACTACTAGTGGTGAAGACAAGGAGAAGATTCCCACTATAGATGACATAGAGAAAAACAAAGTAGAGGAAGAAAAGGAAAAAAGGTAAAAGAGACAAAGTGGAAGAAGATAGTGCAAATGTTGATGCACCTAAACAAATCAGTCCAGATACTAACATTGAAAAGATTCAAAGGAAGGAAGGTGGACAAGAAACTATGGCAAGAGACACTGTAGAAGTAGTGAAGAACTTTCTAAGCAAATAAATGATGGAGATTGATGAACTAGAATTAATTCAAGGGCCAATTCACCTAACCAATCTCTTTCTGGTTCAAATGATGAAGGTAGGATCATTTACTTATGCCATGGCAAGTCAGAAGATATTAAAATATCACCTAGAAGATAGTGAGCTAGTGAGTCTTGCATCTGGTGTACTGGAGAAAATAATGCCTACCATCTAGAAGAATCCATCTGACTCTCCCTCTAGACATCTAAAGAATCTGGTAAACTCTGTAAATACACATTTTGAGTCCTTTGAAAAGTTTGCAGAGGCAAAAGTTCAGAAAGAATTCTTGGATAAGAAATTTAGTGAAGTAAAGAGTCTAATAGGAAGTGATAGGAGGATACTTAGTATCAGTATAAAAAGTATTCAAAATGCTCTAAGTGATGGAAGTGATATATATAAATTATGTCTATCCTGGACCAGAGTTAGTAAGGATATTGAGAAAAAGATAAAGGAGCAAGAACAAAAATTGTCAAATCTTTTTCAAAATTTTGGTCCTTTAATAGTTTTGCCTATGAGTCAAGAATGTCAAGCAATCAACTTGACATATGAGATAAAGAGGCTTGTTAAAGAAAAAAGAAATATTATGAAGAGAATGTGTGAGCTTCGGGGATTGATTGCCCCCAAGTTAGAAACCATGTTTAATGCCTTATCAGAAGCTTAGACTGCACTTCAACTAAGTACTTCTCTAGGATCTGACAAAGGTAGAAGCATATGTATTTTTGTTGAGTGGACACATCTCAATTTTGGATGGAATGAAGGGAACTTGTGCAGTTGAAAAATAGTTTTGGAGACATTCTCAAGTTCATGTGAATAGAACTTAATGATTAGTTGTACATATGAGGTATTTTACATAGAATTTTTGGATAATTTTGGCTTGCGGACCCCACCCTTTGCCATTGATGTCAAAGGGGGAGTGGTGAAAAATGAGGAATTCTACAAAGGGGGAGCTTTGGAAATAGTGGAAAGCACAGGTGTATAGATTAAGGGGGAGCCGCTTTTTGACACTTAGTCATTTTTCACTAAGTGTTGCCATCAATACCAAAGGGGGAGATTGTTGGCAAGAGACACTACTTCACATAACAAGTGTTGTCATTAATGACAACTAAGACCATTACACTCATCCGCATAACACATCTTCTTCATACTGGAAGTTAGAATTAGAATTTATCCAAGTTCGAGCAGTCAAGAACAGAGCAAGTGACAAGGTCAGGTGTCTTGGTCTGGATCTCTCTGGTGGAAAGTCAAGGTTTTCTACGGATATGAATTAGTCATAAGCATTGTCAAGGCATTCTAAATCCAAATTTTTAGCCTCTGATGATAAAGGATTCAAAAGTTATTTGTTTTTGAGTACCAGGTTCCAGTTTGACAGAGCAGACAGAAGAAGAATAGGCCAACCTTGTAAATGATCTTGGTTTCAGATGTATGGAAGTTGTTAACTGGGTAATTAGTGATGACCAATGATAGTGGCTGACCTGATTGATGATTTGTGAGTGCAATTTTTGGTCTGCATCTCAAGTTATGCATGGATCTAGCTGACAGAGCAGAGTATTCAATAAATTTCCAAGTGTTCTTGAAGCAGACTAGAAAGTAATTAAAGATCAGGATACGGATATATATAGCCGATGGATTTGGATGATTTTTATGTGTGTGCATGGTACGACTATGAAGTAATTGTGAAAAGAAGAGATAAAAGGTTCAGATATTAGTAGAGCAGTAAGAGGGGCAGAGTAAAGATGAAGTGTGTCAAATCAGTTTTCTATGCTTAACCAGAATTGAACTCCAGCATTGATAGATGCTAAACATCAGTTCAATTTCATTGTAATCATCTTCTTTTAGGTAGTGAGCCTTTTGTAGGTTGTAAGCCTTCCTTTGATTAGTGACCTCTGGGCAGTGAGCCTAAATGCAAGTGCATTCTCCATTATAATAGTTTTAACAGAGTATAATCTTTATGGGTTAACCCTTACCATGGTTTTTCCCTTAACCAGGTTTCCACGTCAAAAATCTTGGTGTCGTGTGTTATTTATGTTTCTACTCATGTGTTATTGATTAATGCTAAAAGGTTTATATCATTAACTTGATTAAGTTACAAAGGAAGATTAAAGGTAGAAAAGTTCAAATTGAGTGACAACTGATTCACCCCCCCTCTCAGTTGTCCGAACCAAATCCAATAAGATTAACCTTCTATAGAGAAAAAAAACATAAGAGAGTATTTGTACAATAAAATGGATGCAATTAATGAAAAAGAATAATGAATTACATGTGACAACTTGCTTTTATATTTGGAAGTTGAATAAAACCCTAATATGACTTAATAATAACCTAAGACTAAAAGTAAGCCCTAAGTAAACTTTTTAAAATGTAATTAAATATTTAATTACACTAATAACAATGCTCATCTAGTTTCTATCTAGATTACAAATGAATCACTAATCATGCTTATATATGCAACTATAAACATTCTTGCTAAGAATTTCGTAATTCAAACTTAGGATGTTGGCATAGGACCTAATAACGGTCACAAAATTGACACCCAAAAATAGGTCCTGACCTAAAATAGGGAAGGACTAAGGCATGGGCGCCCAAGTTGTCCCCCCTATTTTAGGTAGGGTTTATGTTAATCACACCCCCTAAGTCCCATTTACCGTGAAACTTTAGGGTTTTCTCATTAGGAGTCACCATAATCATGCAATATGACGTAAATGCATTCTAAGGACATGGGAGCTAAACCTTAAGAGGGAAAAGCCCCCAAGGGGACATTTTTTGACATAACAAGGTAGAACCAAGAAGTCTTTGAAATTTAAACTAATATCCCAAGGTAACATCATCTTATGAAGATGAGGTGATACCCTCAAATTCTAAAACCTTAGAAGATACCTTGGAATGGATCAAAGTGGAAAAGGATAAGCATCAAAAACTAACTGTTCAAGTTGAAGGAAAAATTATGAAACCTTCATGATTTATGACATGCCTTTTGGGTGTGGTCCCAATGCACCAGTGTTAAGTCATGGAGCAATGGATGAGTACCTATGAGTACATCCACCCACCAAGTCTATTATTGTAAAATATAACAAAGATGAGAAACTCAAGGTGATTCCTTTATCAAACAATGAATAGGGGACTTTTGTAAATCCTTTTGGATTAATAATAAATAAGGACATATAAAAGTCCATTTTTGAATAAAAGAAAGGCTTTCAACTTTATATTAGTAATATAAACCATGTGCTTAGAAATCTGAATTTTCTTCACTTATGGATGTGTGTGACTTACATATTAAAATATAGTCATTTCCACATCTTCAGTGATAAAATAATCAAACCATAACTTGTCAAGTGTAAAATGATGAGAACAAGAACCAATCCTAAAGGGAGTCAGGGAGGCTTAGGTCAAGCTAGAAATGATCTTGTTGCAAAGTTGGATCAGATCCTAGCAACAATTAATGAAACCAAGGAGTGGTTAGGAGTTTGTGAGCAAGAAGTGAGATGGTGAGATTAGGAAGATTCTAAAGAGTAGGATCAAGAAAATAGTAGAAATCAGGATCAAGAGCATAGTTCTCATAATGGAGATGGGGAATCTAGAGGTACCCCAAAAAGTCAAGACAAGCAAAGAAGGCAAGATGTAACAAGGGCACAACTAACAAGTGAGTTAGCCAGAGACATGAAGAAGATTACACTACCCAAAATTGATGGTATTGCACTTGGAGATGGAGCTAAGTCATGGATTAGAGATATGAAGAGATATTTTGAGATCTAAATTTACTTAGACATAACCAAGGCAGTATGGAGGGCTTGCCACCTATCAAGAGAAGCATCCACATGGCAGATGATCAAGTAGACAAAATAAGTTTTGAGTTCATTAAGTCCTACATGGGATCCATTTGTAACCATTTTCTAATAGAGATGGTTACCTTAGTTATACTTTGAGTAAAAGTTAACTAATTTTCAAAATCTATGTCAAGGTGAGATGACAATCATAGAGTACTAGGAAAAGCTTACAAGACTTTTGAAATATGTTCCCCAGTGCCAAAAAGATGAGTTTTTCTGATTCTATAAATTCATCATGGGGTTAAATGCACAAATTGGAGGAGATGTTGATGCACTTGGACCATCAATGATGGACCAAGTTTTTGAAAAGGCTATGAAATAGGAGCAAAAATTGAAATCCTTGTCTGCCTCTCATGACAAGTCTAGGAAGAAACTTGGATGGTCTAAAATTGTGACTACTTTCAAGAAAAAGAATTCTAAAATCAAGATTCCAAATCTAATGCCAATCCTAAATCTAATGAGAAGAGATCAAGAAACAACAAGGATGAGAATCAAAAAGGAAACAAAGGAAACAACTTCAAG
The DNA here is from genome assembly GCA_027924645.1 of Cunninghamia lanceolata. NCBI lineage: Eukaryota > Viridiplantae > Streptophyta > Pinopsida > Cupressales > Cupressaceae > Cunninghamia > Cunninghamia lanceolata. The sequence continues at coordinate 3,505,828 of BSBN01001126.1, forward strand.
AGGAGAAATGAAAATAAGAGTGATCGCCTTGCTGAGAAGAAAGGACCTCCAAGTGGATGTTTTGCATGTGGTAGTGATGACTATTGAAACCAATGTCCAACTAAAGGTTAGGGGAATCAAAACTGAAGTTATTCTCTAGCATCTTAGTAGACAATTTTCTGAGAAAGAATTCATGTTACTGTCGACAATCACCAAGTAGAGTATCAAATCGCTCCCATAGAGACTATAGGTATTGTTTTTGACAATTCAATTTCTATTTTAGTAGATACTAAAAAAATAGAAAGTTTTATATCACCCAGACTACTAAACAAAATTTAAAGATGAGCTAGTTTTATGGCAAATCTTTGGTCAGTGGAATATGCAAACTAGTCAAGAGCTCAGGTAGAGCAATGACTATTTGAAGCTGAGGTTGGTTTACCCTCCTTCACAATGGAAGTAAACCTATACATAGCCCCCTTAGGGTCTTATGGTATCATTCTAGGCATGAATTGGCTTTGGTGGCACAGAGCTAAAGTTGGATTCTTTGAAAAGATGGTTGAATGCCTAGATGATCTAGGTAATCCAATAAGGATTCGAGGAGTCAAGTGAGAAATCAAGGCTAGGAAAATTTCAGCAATGCAGCTCAAGAGAGCTAAGAGAAAAGCATGTCAGATGTTTGCCATCAAAACTAACCCAATAGAACAATTGAATGAACCAACAATTCACAATTACCCTTTTCTCTTTGAATTCTAGGATGTCTTCCATGAAGAATTGCCAAGGTTACCACCCAAATGAGATTTTGATTTCTCCATCGAAATAATATCTAGTTCAGAACTTGTTTCCAAGGCACCTTATCATATGACAACCATAGAGTTGGTTGAATTGAAAGCCCATCTTCAAGAGTTTTTTTCAAAAGGGATAATACAACCAAGTGTATCACCCTAGGGAGCACATGTAATCTTTGTGAGAAAGAAGGATGGTACCTTGTAGTTGTGCATAGATTATTGTATTCTTAACAAAGTAATGATAAAGAATAAGTATCCACTCCCTCGCATAGATGATCTCTTTGATCAGATGCATGAAACAATAGTATTTTCAAAGATTAGCCTAAGAGCGGGGTACCATCAGTTAAGGGTAAAGGATGAAGACATCCATAAGACAATTTTCAAAACAAGATATGGGCACTAAAAGTTTATAATCTTACCTTTCGGTTTGACTAATGCCCTTGTTGGCTTCATGAACTTGATGAATAGTATCTTTAGAGATTGTTTAGATAAATTCATCCTAGTCTTTTTAGATGGTATTCTAATATATTCAAAGAATGAGGAAGAACATATTCAACATTTGAGAATAGTTCTTCAAAGGTTAAGACAACATAAGATGTTTAGAAAGTAGTCAGAGTGTGCCTTATTCTAGAAATAAGTACAATACTTGGGACACATTATCTCTATAGAAGGATTTGTAGTGGAACCTACAAAGATTATGGCTATTCTAGAGTGGCCAACACCTAAGATTATACATCAGGTACACAATTTCATGGGTTTGGTAGGTAACTACATAAAATTTGTACTAAATTTCTCAAAGATTCTAACCCTTGTTGGGAAATAGGTGTTGTACACCTTGCATAATATTGTATTATTTTATCCACTTTTACAAGTTGTATGTAACATTGGGTTAATTACTTTATGTGTGTTGGACACATAGAGTAGTTAATTAATTATTTATATTATTTAATTGTTGGGAAAATGTAGTACTAATATTAAATAATGGGGTCAATGGTTTTGTGTTACCCATGGTTTTGGGGCACATGGTATTCTCATTGTATTTGTGTGAGATTGAATTATAAAATCAAGCACAATGTTATTATTTGAGGTTAGCTAATTCATTGTTGGCAAATAGGAGGTTTGTGAGAGGATCTCATTGTATTGAGCTCTCTCCTGGAAGTGCAGATTGTCAAGCATGGAATGTGATGTGTGGATTCATGCCTGGACATAATAGAGGATGCATTAGAGGTGCTTGATGGTTCAGAGGTATTCATGGAGACTCATGGCATGTATTGTAATATCTTTTGTTGATTAATACATATGAGTGTGGATACTTTTGGAGGCTAGGTTTTTCCATCTTGAGAGTTTTCCCAGGGTATATTTTGTGTTATCTTGTGTGTGTTCATTGATCTTTGCATTATGGTCATTTACTATATCATTTTCTCCTATTGAGTAATGTGGAATTGGTTTTATTGGACTTGCAAATTCCTAACATGTGGTATTAGAGCCATGTTTGTGGTTAAGGGAGGTGTGAGCTCCCTGGTTTGTTATAACCCTTGTATGTGTAGATATTATACAAAATGGAATCCATGGCAATGCATGAAAGGATTTGGGACATTACAAGGTTTTGTGCAGGTTGTATTGTAGATTTGGTGTTTTGGGTATTGCAAGTTTGTTGTGTATTATGCAAATCTGGTGATTGAAAAATCATGACTGAAAAGGGTTTCCTGGTTGTGCTTCAATGAGGGTTTTGAGGAGGAATTTCCACAAATGACCTCCTAGGATAAAATGGACCTTGCCATTGAGTCTAGCAGGCCCGAGAGGCAGAGATTGATATAACATTTGACCTATTTAAGTCACTGGAGCAAAAAGTAAAATTTTTTAGCCCCTAGGGTCCACTGTATGGACTACAAAGGTACACATGGTTAAAAAAAATTATCCTATTGAAAGCAAAAATAAAAGAAAAAATCAAAACTATAGAATGGTGAAAAAATTCAAGATGAAAAAGAAGTTAAAAAAAATTAATTTGTAGGTAGGGGTCCGTAGATCCCCATACCTGTGCTTGCGTAGCATGGTACAGGGAGGGTACTACCAACGTCTACTGATCACCCCCCCTCTAGCCCCTTGTCAGCCATCGGCTAGGAATGACTGGGCTGACAGGCCTCATGGCCCCTAGCTTCAGTTCCCAACAGGCCCAACAGGGCAAAGCACGACTAAGGCTTGGCCATTGGCAACCCTTTAGTGGGCAGTGAAAAAAAGACTGTGGTGGAATTTTTTAATTATGACAGTGACAAAAATTGAACCAAACCCTATGTTTTAATTAAACCTTGCTTTAATATGGTTTCGAGCCCATGGAATTTTTGGTGGGAAATTGAAACATTAAACATTTTTTAAAACCCACTTGGAGTCTACCATGTCACCTTGTGATGCTAGACTAATTGTATGCCCAGTCAGCACTTATGTCATGCTTACGTTAGTAGCTGGATGGGTCCCACCAGAGGTCCCTCTTTATCCCTCAGAGAGTGTTTTCTTCCGAAAGGCATAAATTTCACCCACAGTATCATATTTTTTACTTCTTACAGGCATTGGAAAGGTCTCTTTGAGAGTTATCCAGTGGTACAAGTTCGATGATTAGATATTGCTGTTTGTATTAGAATTTGGTGCTTGAAGCCAAACATTACTCTCAGACATGTTTATACTCATAACTTTTACATACGGAATTGAATTTTCAATTTCGAATAGGTTTTGGAGAGCTAGTGTAGTATACTACAGTTTAGATCATGTAGATTTTTAGTTTGGTGTGTAGAGAGAGATTGGTACTTGTTTGATCACTTGTAGGAGCCTGAGATTTAGGGTGCGATTATGAGAGCATTCAGATGGATTTTTGGGCACAAACTTGTGGGAGTACATGTTATGAGACTATCAGCATGGTATAGTGGGTTTTCAGATTTGGTACTTCTAGATATAGGTTTACAAGGGTTTTCAAAGTTTGGACTTTGATGGAGATAGGTACACAAGTTGTCTTCTAGTTTGAGGACATGGTTGATACGCGTGTGAGACTTGGAGTCTTGTTTCAGTGGGAGTTGAGTATAGGTACAGCGATGACAATGATTATGGTGTCATGGATATGTAGGTATACTTTTGCATTGGCAAGACATGATAATGTTTGCATTTTACAGGTATGGGCTATGATGTTTGATTCATGATTACAGGTGGTATTGTTTAGGAGGTTGTTCTTATCTCCTAGATGCTTGGTAGTTCCTTGGCTATGGTTACTCATTTGTGGGCTTGTTCCATAAACCAAATCTAGCATTGATTTGGTGTCTGAGTCTTGGATTCTACAAGTTGTTATGTTAGAAAATGTCCCCCTTGGGAGCTTTTCCCTATTAAGGTTTAGCTCTTAGGTCCTTAGAATACATTTAGAGCATCTTGCATGTTAATTTTGAATCTCGATGAGAAAACCCTGAGGTCTTATGGAAAATATGACCTAGGGGGTGCTATTTTGATGATCCCTAAATAGAAATAAGGGGGTGGACTTGGGTGCTAGTGCCCTAGTCTTTCCCTATTTTAGGTCTACCCTAAATTTTAATGTCAGTTTTATGACCGTCATTTTGGTCCTATGTCAACATCTCAAGTTTGAATTATGAAATTCTTAGTAGGAATCTTTGTAGTTGCATATATAAGAGTGTTTAGCTTTTCATTTGTAAACTAAAAGATGATTGCAAACCTTAGGCATATTTGTGATTCCATGATATTCATTGTTGCAAAGCAGAGAATTGTTATTGTGTTTGTGATTGTAGATTTGACTTCATCTTCTCATGTGATTGAAGATCCTTCATTTATGTGAGATCTACACTTCAAGGTGATATCTACTATGTTTTTTATCATTTATCATTTGGATTTTGCCTCTATCCCATAGGGATATGCACTCTCATCTAACAACGGTGTTCAGAAGACTTGAATGTCTCTCTGAGGATTGACTGAGGCAAGCCTCTAAACACCACAACCCCCTCCCACACTCTTTTGTGATTGTAGGTTACAGGTACTGAGTTTTATAGAGTAGAGTTGCAGAAAGGAGGTTGTAGACAAGAAGGATTCAGGATTTGAAAGAAAGAGAGCATTGTTCAACATTTTTGGACTTGGGTGCGAGTGCCAGTGTCCTCCACCTTTTTTAGAGAAGAAATGGAAGATACAATGCAAATCATTGTCAAAAGGAGATTCAGATTCTGTGTTGAAAAATAGTACCTTGGAAAAGGGTGCTAGTGCTAGTGTCCCCAATTGTTTCACATTCCAGATTTTGAAAAATAGTGAGTTAACAATCCATGTCCTTCACCTTAGTCGAAAAGGATTTTCTGTAATTCATTAATTTGCTTACTGTTTTGCTTATTTAAGGTTTTAAGAGTAAATGAACATTAAATTGGGATATTGTTTGATACATCTAAGATTCCACATCATTCCAAGAGGCAACCCAACCTAATAGGTGAATTCTCTCTTAGTGGAGATTCAACTCATTTCATAGGCCCTTGAATGTTTGGTGAGAAGGGAGGATTTGCCTTTGAAACCTAAACCAACCCATATTCAACATTTCCCCACTTTTTTAACCCTAAACATTTTGGTGAACCCGTGTTTGTTTGAAATTTTGCACCTTGTTGAGTGTTATACTTCAGATTTGCATACATTTAATTTATTATTTTCATATTGCATTTGAAAATCTACAAGAAAAATTGAAAAATTTTGAGAAATTTTTAAAAAATTTGCATTAATTTAGTTGCATTTTATTTAATTTCTTATTTTTTCATAAATCTAAAATTTATTTTTCATCATTCATTTTATTGCATTTGAAAAATTACAACAAAATTGAAAAATTTGAAAAAATTGGCATCTTAGGCTTACATTTTAGCATAATTTGAATTAATTGGCATTTAATTTCATCAAATTTATTTTATTTTCATTAGATCTGATTTAAATTATAGAAATTCATCATTTAGTATTCACTTGCATTGTATTTCCATGCTTAAATTGTCAAAAATTGCTTGAAATTGTGCATTTTTCATAAAAAGCTAGTTTTGCATTAGCTAGGGTTTGTAGCCAAAATCTTGTTTCAGATTTTACTACCCTTTTAAAAAACTCATTAGGACTGATTTATAATTGTAGTATTTCATCATAGTGGATTTCTTGTAAAATTTCATGTCTAGGGTTTGAAAACCTTGCATTTTCACTAGATTTGGCCTTATCGTCTCTCTAGAATTGCATTACAAGCATGTTGTGAGGCATTTTGCTGCATTATTTGACTGATATTAGAGTTATTATCTACTTACCCTCCTCAAATTCCTTATAACACCCTCTGTATTAGGCGTTTACATGGAAAATTGGTGAAAAATTACATATTTTAGGTGTATTTTCACTAGGTTTTGACTTGTCATCACTCTAGATTTGCATCAAAGGCATGTTGTGAAAGATATTACTACATAATTAGACTATTATTAGGAATATTATTTTCTTTCCATCTTTAAATTCTTCACAACACCTCTTCTTTCACTCATTTGCATTGAAAAAAGGTGAAAATTGGCACATTTTTAATTACACAGTGTGTATTTCAACACTAGGTGTTTGCTCAAATTCTTTAAAATAATCAATTGGGCCTTTCTATGTTGTATTCTATTCCTCCTATCCATTCTCTTTTTTGTGAACTTGGTGTGTTCTTTTATCCTTTTCCTTCAAACAAGTGCTTAGGAGTGACATAGTCACACACCTAGGGTGTATCAAGTAACATAAAACTTTGCATGTCTTGTATTATTAGATCTTATTGGACATTGATGTTACAAGACATTTCATTATGGCATCTTCATCTCATTGCTCTTTGGTATCTTTACACGCATATATCAAAAACTTTGAGAATTTCTACAAATTTCTTAATATGAATCCTCATGTTCTCACTTATATACAAGCTACGTACCACAAGGATATATTTAAATGCTCTTTGTTTGAAATCCTCAACTATGTATCTGATTTTGACAACTTCACATCCCTCATGAGTACATACCCTTTGGTAGTAGAAGATTTGACAAAACACATTGAGAATACTGAGTGTGAAAGTTTTCTTAATGCTTTGGAACTAATCGCTAAAATATATGAAGAGGATGATGATGATGATTCCATAATTTATTCTACTTCTCCTATAGTTGAATGTCCAAGAACCTTAGATGAGAAGAATATGGATAGCCCTTTTAATGATGCAACAGCCAACCTTCCTAACAACACCTTACCTTTCTCTCATTCCAAAGCTCTCCCTAGCCAAGATGTAGCATTAGTGGATGAGAAAAGATCTCTCACATTAAATCCTTTAGAGATGGATGTTGGGTATAATCGAAAGGAAAACAATGTTAATTCAATCTTTACTAATAGACTTTGTAGCAATGTTCCTAAGATAATTGCGCGAGGGGCACCAAGTGCACCCCTTGCTTAAAACAAGTGATCACAGTTCAAGGAGATGGAAAACCACTTAGACCCTCTGATTATATCTTAAACTATGCAATACAAATCACTCAAAGAAGTCAAGGTGTTCAAAATGTGATTTCTCACACATACAACACTCATAATAACAAACAAAGTAAGAAAGCACCTCATGTGCCTGTCTCCCTCCCATCTTTTCAACCTATTCTTCCTCCACTACCTCATCTTACTCATAAAAGTGACGAAGAATATGATCTTATCAAATAACTTTTTGCTACTCTGGCTAAGATCTCTCTTTGGGATTTAATACAAACATCACCTACATACCATGGAATGCTCCAAGAAGCTTTACAAAAGGTGATTGTACCACCTACTACTAAGCCTAATGATGTAGCAATTGTATTAGATAGTATGCATGTGACAAAAATAGATATTCTCTTTCAACCACATGAATTACCATCAATTGAAGTTCAAAACCAATATGATTTGCATATAATATTTGTCACAATAAATACAAAGTTGGTAAAAGGAGTTATGATAAACAATGGATCAACTCTCAATGTTTATGGCATGGATGTACTACACAAAATAAAGTCTGACACATCAAAAATCAAATCAAATAAACTTAACATCCGTGGTTTTGATAATAAAAGTAGCCAATCTATAGGTACTATAACCTTACCTACAAAGGTAGGTCTTGTAACTTTACCTACCCTTTTTCATGTCATACTCAATTTGCTTTCATATAATATGATTCTCAGTAGACTATGGATTCATGCAATGGGGGTAGTTCCATCTACCCTTCATAGATAAATAAAGTTTATTTATCAAGGCAAGCTCTGCACCATACACGTTGATCTTGAACCGGATAATTGTTTAAATATTGAAAAAAAAGCAACTTAGTAATCATTTGAGTTTAAACAACCTACAAGTCAATTCCTCAATGCCTCTTGCCACGGATAATGTTGTGCAAGACTCTACACCATTGAATGCACTTTTTGTTGATGATTGGGGTTCATTAGATTTTAATCCTTGTAGTATAGGTGAATATAAACTTAATAGCCCTGACACATTAAAAGTCGCATCGATCTCATCCAAGAAATCTTTTGAAACTCCTAAGGAAAAAAAGCCTCCTTGGTAGAAAACAAAGACAACACTCTTACTTATACTACAAATTATGAGAACTATGAGGCTTCACCATCTTCTAAGGAAATGGCATCCCTCTATGGTCGAGGATTTAAAATCCTTTATAACAACTACGGCTATGTAGGTAATGGATGTGGTGTAAATCAACAAGGGATTCAAGTACCTATAGAATATGCTTCAAGACATTACTCAAGCAGCATTGGATATAATCCTTTTAAAGAAAAGGATGCCTCTCATCGTCCTAAAATCAATGTTAATACAATTTCAACAAGACCAAAACAACATGCAAGATATCCTAAAAACATAACCCACACTCATTGTAGGAAATAGTATAGTTTCTCTCAAGGGTGGCCTCTTCCTAATATGTATGCTCTTAACATTAGATTCTATCAGGTAAGTATTTCTAACCCTTTACCTCTGTGTTATGTTTCTGCCATGATGTGATATGTGTTGTTTAGGCCTCCTAGGATGACCCTTGATACTCTCGTAAGGTCAAGGATACTGAGAGATCGCCTCTGTTGTGACCCTTCTTCTATTTGTATCATCATTCTTCTATATTGCTTCTCTCCATTTTCATTGTTGTGTATTGTGTCTTATGGACATAGCATTGTGGTTGGTGACTTGGGGGCACCCTCCTACATGACTGTCCCTAAGCCAATTGTTTCTCTCTCTTGATTTATTGTTTACCTTCTTCTAGTACTTCTATCTAGTAGGCAGATGATGAAAAACATATTATACTAATATGGACCTAGTGTCCCTTCAGTGAGAAATCAAAAAATGGACCTAGTCCATACATGATGATGGGGTTCATATATATTATCTGATAGTTGGCTAGTAGAATCACTCCATGTTCTATCTTGATGTTGTCTTACCACACTTACAAAACATAACAATACTATTGTTCTATGCACTTTGTCTATTTGGGATCTTGCTTTCCTTGGCTCTCTATGTGAATGATTACTTGCATTGTTGTTTATCATGATTATATGGCTGCTAACACCTTTTCTTGTAGGAAATTGTGTGTTTGTGGGAACATTTGGCAATCATTAAGTACATCTCACCTCTGGGGGGCATGTGCTTTGTGAGAGCTCATGCTCCCTTGTGTGTTTTCTCTCTATGTTAATGTGTTTGATATCGGTACATGATATCAACCACCTTAAGGTGGGGGCATATATAAGGTAAGTTGTCTGATGATTTTAGTACTAACGAAGTGTGTTTGAAGCCCTCTACGAAGGTGGGATGTTGTATCTCTGAGAGAGTGTACATCTTTCTTTTTTATATTTCAATCATTTAAGCCCTCTATGGAGGTAGGGATGGTGTATTTCTTGAGGAGATTGCACATCCTATCATTTTCTAAAAGTCCTCCGAGTAGGTGGGGAGCAGATCGGAGACTATCCTAATCCTTAAGCATGTCTTCGGTAATTGTTTTGGCAAAGGTCAATTATTGGTGTGTGCCTGTAGCATGCCTGAGATGGCTGTGAACCTAGAAATAGGTTTCTTCCATCGCTTGTTTGCCATGTTTTCTCCATGTCTTCCATGTGTGTGAGTATGGCATGTTTTTTCCCAAGCATAGTCTAAAGACATGTGGCGATGAGTCCCTCCTATGCTTTGGGATTTGTATGTTATGTTTGTTCTCAAGTGTAGTCTAAAGACTAGTGGTGTTGAGTCCCTCCTACACTCTGAGATTTGTATTATGTGTCTGTTGTCCCATATGCAGTCTAAAGACATGAGGTGATGAGTCCCTCCTACATTTTGGGTTGTGTGTTTACTTTCCTTGTACTTGCATTTATTATCATATATGAGAAAAAGAAAAAGAAAATAATCACTGCATTCACTATATTCACTATGTTTTGCGTATCTTCAATGTTGTCTTCTCCATGTTTTGCATGATGGTAACTAACTTCTTTGTGTTTTACATGCATGTTAATGTCTCCATTGTGTTTGGTGTGTCTTCACCATGCTTGGCATCTTTGCTGTGTTTGATGACCTTACTTTAATGCATGTATTGGCCTTGAGTTTATACATACATTAAAGTGGGGGCTAAATGTTATGTCAAAAAATGTCCCCTTGGGGGCTTTTCCCTCTTAAGGTTTAGCTCCTAGCTCCTTAGAATGGATTTAGAGCATCTTGCATGTTAATTTTGAATCTCGATGAGAAAACCCTAAAGTCTTATGGCATATAGGACATAGGGGGTGCTATTTTGATTATCCCTGAACAAAAATAAGGGGGTGGACTTGGGCACTATCTCCCTAGTCCTACCCTATTTTTGGTCTACCCTAAATTTTAATGTTAGTTTTATGACCATTATTTGGGTCCTATGCTGACATCTCAAGTTTAAATTATGAAATTCTTAGCAGGAATCTTTGTAGTTGCATATATAAGCATGTTTAGGTTTTCATTTGTAAACTAGAAGATGATTGCAAACTTTAGGCATATTTATGATTCCATATCAATATTCATTGTTGTAGAGAAGAGTATTGTTATTGTGTTTGTGATTACAGATTTGATGTAGGGGCATCCTATTAAAATTCAAAAATTATCATTAGCATTTGATTTATTGTTTAAATGTGTGGGTCAAGTGATAGAAGGATGAGGAAAGAGGCTCATGTCGCCAAGGCAATAAGAACAATAATAATTAATTATTAATTCCTAGAAAATCAAATAATGGTGATTATATCCTAAATCGGGTGCAAGAAGGATCCTTGGCTATTTTGAGGAGGTGACAACCATATTGATGGAGATTCTATGGTGACTGATAGTGGAAAGGCAAAAAGAGACTAAAAATAGACAAAGCGACAGAAGGTAAATAAAGGCAGGCTACATGCAAGGAAAAGGCTGATTAAAGGCACTACTAAATAGTGGGACAACTTGTGGCAAGGCAATCAATTAATTCCCAAACGTCCATGGTGCAGAAGCATAAACGTTGAATGAAGCTGAGTGGATTAAAAACAACAGTTATTAATAAAGATGGCAGCCATATTCAAGAAGGTTACACATAATGGAGAGATGGTCACAGTCACTAATGATAACATGAAGGCTGACTATGTTTAGAGGTTGATGATTGAGGAAAGGGCCATGACAGGAAATAAAGTAGGTTGTTATGAAATGGAGAGGAGGCTGATAGACTAGCGAGGGAAGAGAGTGTGACAGAAGAAAAGGCTACATATAGATTTAGATAGGCCATGTATATATATAGGGAGGAGGCTGCAAAAACAAGAGAGGGGGAGGCTGCATATATAGAGGAAGAGGCTAATAACTAGATAAAAGGAAATGCGGCATATAGAAGGCTAGACATTTAGAAGGGACAGACCGTATATATTCAGGAGGTTGTAAGGTAAAATAAAAAAAGGTCATTATGAAATGAAGAGAGGTCATTGATAGGCCAAGAGTAAAAGGAAAGACCACAAGTATTGTGAAGGAGGCCAAAAGGCCACGAAGAGGAGAATGGCAGAAGAAGAGGCCGATAGGCCAATAATGAAATTGGCAGCATAGATAGGTCGATAAGGAAGAATAGTGGCCAATCAGTGGAGAGATGCAGTGGCCGATTAGTTAGGACTGGAAGAATAAGAAAAGGTGAGAATAGTTGAGGAGAGTTTGAGAAAGGATGACAGTAATAGTAAGAGGTCGAACAATGACTGGAAAATGAAAAAGGTCGATGGTAGAAGGAGTTGATAGTCCAAGTATGGATCGATGGAATTGTTTAGTCAAGAGAAGAAGGTGTAGATGTGATAAATTGTAATAGAGGCCAAGTTGATTAATGAAGTAAAAAGATTAATTTCTTATGCATTAAATCATTGTATTATGAGTATGGATAGCTCCTGTAGCTAGTTATAAATAAGTCTAATTTCTTGTCATTCCTGTACCATGTTAAAGTTGATTTAGTCTCCTGTCACCCATTGATATTATGGTGATTTTGAATTGCTTATAAATGAATCTGTTAATCTTTTTAGTTGTTGTCCTCATTCCTATCACTCTAATGACAAAAGTTATGTGAAAGCCCCTTTAGATGGCCAGAGACTTGATTCTCACTCGAAGGTTGTAAGGGTAGTTGTGCATGTTTGTGAAACTATGCTATCAAATTGGTATCGGATCTCAGAATGATCTAAGTGTGGATGTTTAATGTGTTATTGACCTTTTGAAGGTTGTGCATTGTATTGTTGTTGATTGATAAGGTAGATTGGAAAGAGAAGAAAGCCTTAAGGAGGTTCCTGAAAGATGAAGAAAGAAAGAATGATACATAAGAAAATGGAGGAAAAGAGTCTCATGAAAAGAGACAAGAGGAAAGAAGATAAGAGAATGACAAATGCAGAGTTTGAAAAAGAGTTGGAATCATTGAGGAGAGATTTGATGTTGGTAAAACAATGTTATGAAGAACAAGACCAAGAATATTATTGGGTTTGGCCAATGAGTAAGAAAGTAAAATGGCCAGTAAAGGAGATTGTTGAGAAGAGGAAAAGGCAGAATATAAAAGCCTTAAGAGAAGAAGATAAGAAGATGAGAGGGTTCCCAAAAAGATGGGACAACAAAGAGTTACCATTGGAGCAACATAGACTAGAAGAGGTCAAGAGATTTCTCATTTAAGAGAACACAAGAAAAGAGAAAGAGGAAAAGGTGCAGTAGGTAGCATTGGAGGAAAAGAGAAATGAAGAAGAAAGAATGTCCAAGAAGAGGGCATTGATGGAGACACTATGGTCTCTCATTTTATTTGCTAATGTTATGTTTGCAGATTTGTATGCAGGTATAAAAAAAGTGATGCTGAAGCTCAAGGATGAGACCTTGAAGATAATGAAAGGTGGGGCAAGAATAGCTCTTGAAGAAAGAATGGAAGAGGTGAACGAGAAGAGATTGATGGCAGCAGAATGTCAAGAAGAGTTTGTAGCAGAGGTGCATTACAAAGTGCTTGAAAATAAAGAGGAAATTGATGTTAAAGATGTTCAGTCTGATGATGAAGATGAATATGAAGCCATAGAGTTTCATGATGAATGTGAAGATGTTACAGCAGTAGCACAAGATGCTTGTAAAGAAGAAAGGTTGAAAAGCCAAGAAGTTGAAGGTGGATGCAATTTGGGACAATAGATCCTTGCACAGAAGAATGAAGGTAAAATTGTTACTTTTGATCATGAATGTAGAAATGAGAATATGAATAAGCAAGTTGATAAGAGAAAGAAATTGGAGAATGTAAATATGATTGAGAATCATGGATATGTAGTGCCATGTTGGCAAAAGAAAAAGATTGATGAAAAGTGACAGTTGAGTTGTAAAGAAGTAAGTGCCTTTGATTATGTTTATGCTAACAAGCAAGTGCATAGAAAGAGAGGTGTACATGGGATAAGTGGTAACCTAATGTAGGAATGAGTTGTCCAGGAAAGAGGCCTAGAGGAAATGATTTGAGAATGAAGATAGAGCAGGTGAAGAGAAGCTCGAGTACAGCAAGGAAGGGACAACACTCCAATGGCAAAGTGTGGATAGTGAAGCAAGTGGCAGCAAACAAATGTGTTGCAGAAAAGACAAAGAATTGGAGGCATGATAAGGAAAACTAACTCCTAGGAATTGGAAACATGATGAATCTAGTAGAGTATGGCAAGAACAAGAAGAAGCATACAGTGAAGTTGCAAAAAGAGAAGCCAAGTGAAGGTAAGAGAAAAGAAATTTAATTTTTATGTTGATGAAGCTTTGAATAAAATTCATAATGATGAGGAGGTTATTAGATGAAAAAGAGGTAAAGAGGAATAGATATTTTAGAAGACAAGAATGTAAACAAAGGCAAATTGAAAGATGCAGGTATGATAGAAAAGAGGAAAAGTGGAATAGAAGAGTTGTATGGAAAATGAAGACAACATAGGTATGTGTTGAAGATGCTGATTTAAATGTGAGAGCAATTGCAGAGGAAGAAGATGATGATGGAACAACCATAGATTTAGAGTAATAAGGTAAACCAAATGACAATAAAAGCAACAAAGAGAAAGATGGAGCAACAATAGAGAATGCTAAAGAAGATTTAGGGAAGCAGTTGGCAGCCATTAAGAAAGAATGGAATGAGAAGATTAGAGGTTTGAGCACAAGTAGGACAGAAAAGAAGATTGAAGGCAATAATGTGGAAGTGGTTACAAAAATGAAGCTTGAAGATGTTGCAGGGGAAGTTGAAAAGGAAGAGTATGATATAGGAATGGTAAGTATAGATAATGTATCAGAGGATGTTATAATTTTCCCATTTTATTATGATTCAAATGAAAGAAGAATTCAAGAATGGAGATGGATTATAAGTGAGGCCAAAAATCATATGAGAGGAGCTCACAATGTTGCTCAAGAATCTTGGAAGATGGAAGCATAGGGGATACAAAGATTATGGAAAAGGCAGTAGAAAAGGTTGGATGAAGTTTGCAGAGGAACACATGTACTGGAGCACATGATCTATCCCTTGGGGAGTTTGATGCAAGGGCATCCTATTAAAATTCAAAAATTATCATTGACATTTGATTTATTGTTTAAATGTGTGGGTCAAGTGACAGAAGGATGAGGAAAGAGGCTCTTGTCACCAAGGCTATAGGAACAATAATAATTAATTATTAATTCCTAGAAATTAGAATAATGGTGATTATATCCTAAATTGGATGGAAGAAGGATCATTGGCTATTTTGAGGAGGTGACAGCTGTATTGATGGAGATTCTATGGTGACTGATAGTGGAAAGGCAGAAAGAGACTAAAAATAGACAAAGCGACAGAAGGTAAATAAAGGTAGGATGCATGCAAGGAAAAGGCCAAATAAAGGCATGACTAAATAGTGGGCTAGCTTGTGGTAAGGCAGACAATTAATTCCCAAATGTGCATGGTGCAGAAGCATAACCGTCGAATGAAGTCGAGTGGATTAAAGGCAACAGTTATTAATGAAGATGGTGGCCATATTCAAGAAGGTTGCACATAATGGAGAGGTGGTCATAGTCACTAATGATAACATGAAGACCGACTATGTTTAGAGGCCAACGATTGAGGAAAGGGCCATGACAGGAAATAAAGCAGGCTATTATGAAATGGAGAGGAAGCTGATAGGCTAGTGAGGGAAGAGAGTGTAGCAGAAGAAAGGGCCGCATATAGATTCAGACAGGCCATGTATATACAAGGAGGAGGTCACAAAAACAAGAGAGAAGGAGGCTACATATACAGAGGGAGAGGCTAATAACTAGATAAAAGGAAAGGCCGTAGATAGAAGGCTAGACATATAGAAGAGACAGGCCATATATATTTGGAAGGCTGTAAGGTAAAATAAAAAGAAGTCATTATGAAATGAAGAGAGGTCGTCACTAGGCCGAAAAGCCATGAAGAGGAGAATGGCAGAAGAAGAGGCCGATAGACCAATAATGAAACTGGTAGCATAGATAGGCCGATAAGGAAGAATAGTGGCCGATCAGTAGAGAGATGTAGTGGCCGATCAGTTAGGGCCAAAAGAATAAGAAAAGGTAGATAAAAGGAGGTTGAGTGTAAGAGAAGGTGAGGACAGCCAAGGAGAGTTTGAGAAAGGATGATAGTAATAGTAAGAGGTTGAGCAATGAATGGCAAATGAAGAAGGTCGACAGTAGAAGGAGTTGATAGTCCAAGTATGGATCAATGGAATTATTGAGCAGTCAAGAGAAGGTGTAGATATGATATATCATAATAGAGGCCAAGTTGATTAATGAAATAAAAGATTAATTTCTTATGAATTAAATCATTGTATTATGAGTATGGACATCTCCTCTAGCTAGTTATAAATAAGTCTAATTTCTTGTCATTCCTATACCATGTTAAAGTTGATTTAGTCTCCTATCGCCCATTGATATTATGGTGATTCTAAATTTCTTATAAATGATTCTATTAATCTTTTTAGTTGTTGTCCTCATTCCTATCACTCTAATGATAGAAGTTATGTGAAAGCCCCTTTAGATGGGCAGAGACTTGATTCTCACTTGAAGGTTGTAAGGGTAGTTGTGCATGTTTGTAGAAATTGTGCTATCAAGATTTGACTTCATCTTCTCATGTGATTGAAGAGCCTTCATTTATGTGAGATCTACACTTCATGGTGATATCTACTATGTTTTTGATCATTTATCATTTGGATTTTACCTCTATCCTGCAGGGATACACACTCTCATCTAACAATGGTGTTTGGAAGACTTGAATGTCTCTTCAGGGCTTGACTGAGGCAAGCCTCTAAACACAACAACCCCCTCCCACACTCCTTTGTGATTATAGGTTACAAGTACTAAGTTTCAAGGAGTGGAGTTGCAGAAAGGATGTTGTGTTGGTTGTTTTTAAATCCCAACCTTATCTCATGAAATAGCCTATGACTTAGCCACTTTCAATGTTTAGCTATCATGAGGGGCTGGCGAACACATAGGTGAAAGTTGAAACAACTCTCCCTCTTCACTTTAAGCTTTGCAAAAACCTGGGAGAGTGATCCCTTATCAGTATTCAATAACTTCCTATACCAATTTATTACAAATACTGTGAATAACAGATTGGTTCTATGCAGATTTGCTTGAGGACTATGAAAACATGAAGACCTGGCTTAAATAAATCAAGGTTTTGCATTCCTCAAATCCATGGAACACAACATCAATTTAATCTTCTCCAATGGTTGATAGGAAAAAGCATCTTCCCTTCTGTCAAACACAACATCATTCTCTATTGTATTATGTTCACTCTCTTGGTCAAAAAGGGAAAGAGCATGATCACTCACTTTAGACATAAAATGCATAAAAGTAATTCCCCATTCAATTTTGATGTCTTCATAAAATAAAATCCATGGGAGTATACACTTAACACTTGGACACTTTAAATCATGTGGTATAGTAATCAAACCTGGTTCAAGATTCTCAAGGAATAAATCAATGTAAAATGATTCATTAGGTTTTTTAATTTTTGCATTGCAAATAAAGATTTTGTAAATCTGCTATGAAAATCATATGAGGTTTCATCGTTATACTTCTTCATATCACACAATGCATCAATGGGTGATATAGATTCAACCTTGTTTTTAGATTGGTCTTCGAAATTTTCTTGGATATGAAGATGTCTATTATCAAACAGGCACACATTATATGTTGATATTCCTTCAAACTCATCAATGAAAAGTATTCTAAGCTCATGCCATGAACATATGAAATGCATTGGTAAACTATAAAACCAATATTCAACAACATTTTCTAAAGTTCTCACAAAAAGCTTCATCATAACATCCTCCTCTTCTATTTGATAGTCCTCCACCAAATCAATGAAACTTTGTAAGTGTTAAGATGCTAATTTTTTTAAATCTCCTCTAAACCTAGGAAAGTATTCATTCATTTTTTTGGGACTAAGTGTGGATAACCATGGATTTTACTAAAATCCAAAGGGTTATATCTTTCATTAGAGAAAATCTTTCTTTGAGGACATGACTATGTTTCAGGCATGACATTAAAGCTTGTAGAGGGAGAACTAGAACATTCATACATATTTGCAAATGAGTCAATCCCTTCTACAACTATCTACTTCTTGACACTTCTTTCAAAATATCATACTTTCTCATTTCCCTTTTCTACTAGTGCCTTAGAGTACTGGATAAGGGACAATTTTAACTAGAACCTTTGTTTCAAACCTTCATACAAAAATATGCAATAGAAAAATATCTGAGAATTGTTGCAACCAACTCTTCTGATGATGTGGAATATTATGTAGAGTTGACACCTCTTTGAAAGAGGAAACGATCTTTGAGTAGCATAAAGCTCTTCAAATCTTTCTTTCATTCTGGGTCTTCCCCAATAGTAGAGTCACTCAAGGATTCTTTAAACATACTAGTACCACACATAGTATTCGTCTTCTTTTAATCAATTGACATGGAGAAATACCAGAGTCACCACCCTCTTCAAGGGGAATAATACAACACTATAAGGATACAAACTCTACACACCCCTGGCAGACCACTAGAATTTTCCCTAGCGGAGTCACCATTTCTATTGGTTGTTTTTAAATCCCAACCTTATCTCATGAAATAGCCTATGACTTAGCCACTTTCAACGTTCAACTCTCATGAGGGGCTGGCCAACACATAGGTGAAAGTTGAAACAACTTTCCCTCTTCACTTTAGGCTCTGCAAAACCTAGGAGGGTGATCCCTTATCAATATTAAATAACCTCGTATACCAATATATTACAAATACTATGAAAAGAAGATTTGTTCTATGCAGATTTGCTTGAGGACTATGAAAACATGAAGACCTGACTAAAATCAATCAAGCTTTTGCATTCCTCAAAGCCATAGAATAGGGTAAAACATCAATTTAACAAACACTTAAATATGATTTCAATTATTTTAAAGTATTTGGGTGTTTGATTGCTTTTGGAGCATGAAACTAGACATAGAGGCAAAAGATTGGTGCCTTATTCTTTGGGCAATAGAGTCAAATCAAATGTAATTGAAACCAGATATCAGTAGGTAACCTAAGCATCAAAAGATTTATAACATTTCCCTACAATATTACTCTTAATATTCTGATTCAATCATTCTTGTCATGTCCTCATATACATCTACATAAATCTGTCTTTGATAAAGTAATTTAACATAATCCTTAAACAAGAGCCTTAAGAAGAAACATACATCCATAAGGAGTTTCATGGAGACAAAATAAAGGAATGCTTGATTCATTCACTCATAATTCATGCAGACCACACCTCAGGAGACAATTGGACTAGAAATTTGTTATTTAATTCATAGGATGCTAGTACTGATAAACAAGTTCACAAGAACATGAAATTCAGACTCAAAAGACTTGAAAACAGAACAAAAACCTTAAAAATATCTATGTTTTACTATATAATTTTAGAAGATCGACAAATAACAACTGTAGAATGGCCCTAAATTCCTTTTAGAAAGAAAGGTGCAACAAGCTTTGAAGGCCACCCACACATGTCACTTTTTCACTTGATAATCAGATCAACAAAAATAATCTGATCTTCAATTATTAAGCAATCAGATCCTTAATGGAAACATCAAATCCTTTGATAAAATCCTTGATGAAATGCATTGGAATTCAATTGTTCTGATCAGATTTGATTTCCTAGCCTCGATCACTACAATCCCATTAATTGTAGAGGTGAGGCTCGCGGGAATGGTGCTGACAAACAACTGCCTTAGGATTTGAGATCTGATCCTCCACCGCCTGAAATGAACTAAACATTTTTTGCTGATAGGACGCCACCTCAGAACTTGCAATTTGCTTGGAGTCTTTTAATGGCCTCCATGAAGGATCAGAACCTTTGCAAGACACTATCAAGCCTAGAGAATCATGACATGTATTGTTGAATTGAAGTCAATCTAGCATACCACCGTTGCTGATGTGCAAAACCATCGCAGGGACATGGGCTATAACTCATATCTTATCATGGGTGTAGGAGATTAAAACTCCACCATTGATGTAGGCCTCATACTATGATATCAACAGCTTAGAATTGACCACCGAATTTGAAAATTTGTTAATGAATCAAAACATTTCATCTTGGATGCTAACTTTTCTTTCCTGTTGTCCTTCATGGACACGTGGACTCACATCATAGTCGTGAAGAGGGAAGTGGGCCATCACATTTAGGCTCTACACATGTGTAGTAACCCTCACATGTCCCTTTGTTTCATGGCCTTCCTTCTCTTTCTTAGGAACGAGACACATGTCACGATATCATACCTGCATGGTGAATCTTCCATGCAAACAAGATTCCACTACACACATGTGCTACCATTGATCCTTCATACATGCGGCCCCACTACTAAATTTCAATCTTGTGACACCTGCCTTCATCTCCTTCATTTATTTAGAATCATTGATATTATCACCATAGGCCTGAACATCCTTGCCATGTGTCGCAATTCTGAGGCTGGTGCAGAAGCAAGCGAGCTATTTCCTTTTAGCTCTGTGGAAACTAGACATGTGTCACAATCTTGTGACTGTGCAATGAATCTTCTGTTTAGGCAAGATTCCACTATGCCTCTATGCTACTATTATATCTTCCTCAGCCGCTTCACTTTTCTCAGCCTCTAACACCTGTCATCACCTCATAGCCATGTGGTGGACATATGACATCACCTTCATGTTAGATTTAGGACAGACAACTAAGAGGGGGGGTGAATCAGTTGTCTAAAACTTTCTTCTAATTAATCACTTAAATTCTTTTCTTAATCCAACCACATAATAATAAATTAATCATGGAAATGTAATGCAACAATTCAAGAGCAAAAACACATTAACACAAATGACACCAAGATTTTGACGTGGAAAACCCGGTTAAGGGAAAAACCATGGGGTGACTAACCCAAGATTGTATTCTATGTTAGATGAATAGAAAGAACAAAATGGCACATGCCAATTAGGGCTCACTGCCTGAGCACACTATTCAAAAGAGGCCCACTGCCTACAGGAGACACACTGTCTATAGAATAATATGTAATACATAATTGAACTGAAGAATAGCATCTTCACCATGCTTGAGTCAGTTCCATTTAAGCCCAATACTTTTTCTCTGCCTTTCACTTTCCTTCCCTCTACCACACTCTCATCTCCACAAGACACGCTTTGAAATCACTTTACAACTCCTTATTTATACAAGACATTGACTTAGGAATTATCATCCAAGTCGGCATACATTATAGAGCAAGTACATAAATACAACATGACTTATTACAAAAAGATTTCATGCAGATCAACACACTGTTGGCTACACAAATTTGAGACTTCAATCTTTCTTTGGGAACACACCATTCTTCACAGGACACCTTCCAGATCATCCGTAGGATGTGTAACTCATCCGATCGGCTAGACTTAAGAAGAACATCATCATCTAGAAGTAAATCTTTAATTACGAGCTCAATCTTCAATACAGACCATCAACATGAACTGGACACAATCCAAAGACCTCCACAAGCTTGCATGAGACATCAAGAACATCCACACTACTTCTGCTTACTAAAATCATTCTCTCCTTCATCCAGAACCTCAAGAACACAGTCTGTCATCACTGTCATATTGGAATAGATGATTGTGGACCTCTAGACCATGAACCAATTGAGTTGTCACTTCACATTGACTTCTTAAACACTCCACCAAATCTGTAGAATAGGATATTACATTTTCGGATCTCACCAGACCCATCTGTATCACTCTGTCACCTCTGAACATCTGCTAGAACTGATTTTACTTAAGTGGACATAACTTCTTTAGATCTTCATGTGGACCTCTGAGATCTTTACTGAATCATCTTAAGACACATATATACAAACCCTTTGAAGTGCACCCTCTAATCTTTATCTTAACTAGGATCTTTACCTCACTGTCTTTACTATTCTTCTCTATTTCTGATTAGGACTAGTTTTCTCAATATCCTCAGCACATAGCTCATCCAATCCGTATCATCAATACAACAAGAGTATGTTGACATCAATGATAACACCGGTTAGGCTCATACTTACAACACTTCAAGTCTCTACAAGCTTGCGATAAAGTACCATATGGCACCCTCGGACCTAGATAGAGCACGTGCACAAAAAGATTGTTCTAAGAAGGGGCCCACACTAAGAAAATGACCAGGGGGGCTTAAAATTTAACTTAAGGTGTCAGGTTTAAAAGATATTAAGGGCAAGGGCAGCAAGCAGTAACTAAGAAGTTGGGGCCGGTAAAGGGATGTAAATCCTAGGCTCAACTTCATGACTTAAAAGGGTTTCATGGGCAATAGGAGGTCACTGCAGAATTAGAACAAAAGTGGCATAGCCATCAAGGGTTTAGGGTTTTAGCTGCTTAGGAATAGGGTTTAGCATTCTTTTAGGCACCGAATCCTAAATTTGGATGTGCACACCATGAACATTCAAGAAATTTATCAAGGTCCTAACAGTGGCTCATGTTTGGGGACGTGTTGTGATGTTCACAACATGCCCCATTTTACTCCTTAGCAAAATAAGGACCCCTGTTGTGGCTTGCTCCCTTGTTTTTGTGCTTTGGGCGGTAGTGGTAAAAAGTAGTTTCAGTCAGTATGTATGTGCATCATGTCGAGTGCATTTGTGATCCTAAGGTCTAGACCCAAAATTTTAAAGTCTGAATCTTTCCTTAGGAATCCTTCCATGTGAAAGAGTGTAAAATTCTAGGCAGGTTTGCCTTTTTACATCACCCTAAAATTCAACCAAGTAAGAAAGTTATGGCAAAGTCAAGTTCTGGTCAAACCTGATATTCTGGGGGGGGTCATATTTCAAATATCAGTCACCTTATCAAAGATCACCCTGATGTCAGTTTATCACCCAATAATCTTTTGGTTCGCAAAACTTCAGACATCAATTTTAGGTGGTAACTGTATCTGCCACTCAAAACAACTTCATATATTTTGTGGGGGTCATATTTCAAATATCACTTGATATTTCAAATATCACCTAATATTTCAAATATCACCTGATGTTTCAAAGATCACCTGATCTTCTAAATATCACCCTGTTGCAAAATATCACCCCAGTGTCAATATGACGATGACGTCATCTAAACCCGGCATAAAGGAGATCGATGTGACGCTGACATTATCATCCTTTTACCTCATGGAGGTATGTACCCAACAATTTCCCCTTTTTTTAACAACATGGTGGTGATGTCATTTTAGTGCAATGATCAAGTAAAATCACCCTTTTGCTGACATCACCTTGATCTTTTGAAAGGGAGGTCATCTTACTCGTGGGGGTCATATTTCAAACATCCCCTGATCTTAAAACATGACCTGATATGCAAAGCTCAACATGACCCTGACGTCATCTTTCCTCAGGGTGATTTTTTTTTCTTCAAAGATCTTCCATCAGGGTCGTATTTCTTGGACTCCGATTTCCTTTGGAATGACCGTGGCATCATCCTTTCACATTTTTAATGAAGCCCATCCTTAATGATGACATCATCATCATATCCTGACTTAGTGAAGGAAGTGCTCAGAAATCTATATGCAGGTGGCGGAACCGAGAAGGTTATCAAAAAGGATTAAATACTCATGTGCATGTGGATTCTCACAGATTCATGACCCGATATGTTTTATTTGCACCTTTAGAGCATGATTTAATATAAACGTTTATCCTCCTGCTGGTTATTCAAGTGATGATGCTTAACTTCTGAATGTTGACCATAGGTGCATCAGCCAGAAGGATGAGGTCACTAGGATATTTTTGGCTCACTCTGATAAGGATGATCAGGTCGATGATCAGGATGATGTACAGTCAAGATACAAAAAGGTAGGAAAATAGGGTAGGTGGATTTTGAACTCATTTTAGAACCTGATGGAGTGCAGGTGGGGATTTGATGGAGCTTTAATGGCGAGGACAACCCAGGTGGTGGACCGGATCCCAAGAGGTCACAAACGTACCAGGAAGAGACAAAGCATTCAATGCGAAGGAGAATGCTAGTGGAGAAATTATTAGAGGAGCGGCACTCTGTCTGGGTGCTGCTTGAGATTTGGGCTAGATTTGTTTCCCACCATCTGATGTTGTGTGGATGTGTATGGACCATTGATCAGCTTGTGGGTTTCCCTCGGCACTATATTGGGAATAACCAGAGATATATATTTGGCCCCTTCACTCTATAAAAAAGAGAGAGGAGGTCAATCATCAATATCAGCCCTATAGCAATTTCATGTAGGAGATCAGATTACTAAGACTAGTGGGGACTGGATTGTTGAAATAATCAAGGTCCTTTCCTTAGATCATTGTAAATGTACTTGTTTTATGAACATATTGTATGGAGATGAAGCTTTAGATTACATCCTGATTGTAAAACTTAAGTAATCTTCAAGTTGACTCCTAGATATGTACTAGTGAATGATGTGTTCTATATAAGCGCTTTCATTTCATTGCATGTTGTTGTCAACCTTACCTCTGAAGATTTGCACTGGATCATGTTGATTTGTGGAATGTCCTGGTGAAGTAGGATTTTGGTTTTCATCTCTTCATTATTGTATGGGAACATGTATGTGGATCAGTGATCTCAGTCAAGTAATCTTAGGAATCTCACTCTCTAACCCTTTTTCTCATTTTAATTTCATAGAAATCACTTCCATAATTGCACTTCATGATAAATATTAAGTAGAACAGAGAAATATGTTGACATCTCGTAGGAAAATGAACTTCATTAGCATATTTTTGAGCTAGATGCACGTACTTTTGAAAATATCATGCAGAAAATCACAAATAAGGGTAGAACTCATGCAAATATCAACTTAGATACATCATTTGGAGATATATGTTGTGTAGAGTAACCCCTTTGTATGAAAGCATTGTTGTAGAGGTAGAATCTACTAATCTACGTAAGTCCCCAAAATGGAAAACAACAACACACATCAACCACTGAGTCAAGATAGTAGATTATGAACTAATCACCAGAGACTTGGGATCATGAATTCTTTGAATTCATTGTATCTTTCAAGATAAACAAAGTTTGTGTGTAACTTTTGTTTAGTTTGTTTGCGTGTGACTAACATCCACATCAACAGACAAAACTGGCACTAGAAGGAGGGCCTTTATGAACAAAAGAAACTATAGATTCCTACAAACATTGCTTGAATATCCTGTCAGTTTCAAAATCTGACCATA
Source organism: Cunninghamia lanceolata (assembly GCA_027924645.1). NCBI lineage: Eukaryota > Viridiplantae > Streptophyta > Pinopsida > Cupressales > Cupressaceae > Cunninghamia > Cunninghamia lanceolata. The sequence continues at coordinate 3,530,773 of BSBN01001126.1, forward strand.
AACCAGCCATTTGGCCAAGAAAACTTTAGAAATCCTAGCTTTCAGGCCAAATACCAGGTCCAAATCTAGTGGACTCTTTGAAGAACTACCTATTAGGGGATTTAGACCTAGAATTGCAGACATTCATCACACTCCTAATCCTAGTGCACCTGGAGCTTCACCAAGGTGTGCTCCTGTCACTCCTATTAGCTTACAAATACCTACAAGACCACCTATCACACCCCAGATCCAACCTCCACCAGTTCCAATGTCATATTTCATGGCAGAGTCACCTTTGGCCTTCAATGCATATCATGCTTTGCCTAAGAATCCTGATAAAATTTATCCTAGATATCATCCATATTAGGATGCTGATGATCATGTTAGAACCTTCAAGGAAGCCTATTGTAGGGCTAGAATTGAGTATGAAGATGTGGTATACAGGTTGTTTCCATTCTCCTTAGGGGAAGAGGCCTATAACTAGTATATCAGTCTAGGTCAGGGTTCGGTCAATTCATGGGATGCCTTGGAGAAAGCTTTCAATGATAGGTTCAAGATGCCTAGAGATCCTTCAATGAACTATCATCTATTTGCCACCATCAAGAGATTTGAAGGAGAACCTATTGTAAACTTCAATGCTAGATTCCAAAGGATGCTATCTAAGTTAGTTGCTCCCTATGTTTTAACAGATGAAGTTGCTAGGAGCATTTATTACTCAGCCTTAGATCCCTTGACTTCCATGTTTATCAAGAGAGCACATCCTGGGGTAACAACTTTAGCAGAAGCTTTTGGGGAAGCTATCAAGGTCAATCAGCAGTTAGCTCCTGCTCCCACACCAAATGTTGCCTTCCCTACACTTCTAGGTTATCCAACATATCCTATCCACCAACAGACCAATGGAGCCATGATACCTTTAGTTGTGATGCCAGCCCCTTTGCAAATACCTCCAATCAGTATCATGCCACCACCGAATGGGAATAGCCAGATGTTACCATATCAAACACAAGTACCTTAGGCTATTGAACAATCCAACAATAACAATGGGTCTTCCTTTTTCAAGCCCCAGACAGAAAATGTAGTGGCCAAGGTCCAGGATGAGAAAGAAGAAATCAAAGAAATATTAACCCAGTTAAGGAAACTTACTACTGAGGTCACTCATCTGAGAAATCAAAACTTCTACTCTCAACCAAATCAAAATAGAGGTTATGCCAATGACAAACCTAATTATCTTGACAGGGGGTACAACAATAATTACAATAACAATAATGGCAACAACAATCCTTCTAGACAACCTAGAGTGTGGAACACTAGGCCAAACAATGGTTCCTTGCCATGACCCCTAGACAATCAGCCTCTTGGTGAACCTAAACAGACAACTAGAGTAAACCTTGTAGAGGTAGCACTAACAAACCGGTGTAGGATACATAACACCAATGTTCATGCAGAGCTAGACTGCCCTCAATTCAAGATTGCTGCCAGTATTTTCCAAGCTGAAGTGTCCAATACTTCAGGAAATCCACCTTATGCGGAGGGAAATGAAATTGTCCCCTATGACTTTGACACTACCTTAATGCTGGAAAGATTCATGCATCATCCTCATCAGCAGATAATCTCATCACATTAGGATTGCACCTTAGCATGTGAGGAATTAGCCATGGCTTTTGAGTCCAACTATGTTTTCCCCTTTGAGGATGAGAATGAGCCATCAACTAAGCATGAGGAAGTCAATGCTTATCAACAGCAACCTCAGGGTAGACATAACTACAACTTGAGGAATAACTCAAACAGATCTATTGATCCTTTGACCACCTCATTGCCTCCAAGCAACTTCAATACTCCACCTGATCCCTAGGCAAGTAATAACCCTAGATTCCCCAAGGTTAATGCTTAGTATTTGGCACCACATAACACAGTACCAAAAGCTGCAAATCTACTTCCTAAATCTGACAAGTTGGTTTCATATTTGACTGATGAAATGAAAAGGGTTAAAGTCAGCTTGCCATTGTCAGAATTGCTTAAAACCCTTGATATCAAGAAGGCTTTCATGAGATCATTAGATGATCCTACTCAAAAGGAAGATAGTCATACCCTGGGTCCATTTGGAAATAAAGATCATGCTGCTAGGGATGTTAATGTCAAACCTAAAACCTTAGCTACTATTCAAGCTGCAGATACCTCCCACATGACCCTGTACAAAGACAAAAGTGAGTCGCCTCCTTTCTTCCTAACCATAAGGATGTTTGGTAAAAATTTTCACAATTGTTTAGTGGACTTAGGAGCATCTACCAATGTAATGCCCCTATCCATATGCAATGCTTTAGGGTTACATCCTGCTAAATCATTAAAGAAAGTGACTCAATTGGACAAAAAAAGGTGAGCATGGTAGGAGAGCTGACCCACATTCATATGCAGTTAGCATCAGATCGTAGAATCCAACACTATATTGATATTTAGGTGGTTGATATACCTGATACATATGGGATGCTACTCAGCAGAGACTGGTCAAAAACCCTAAACCGATACATGTCTACTGATTTCAGTCATATGTGGTTGCCCTAGAGGGGTATACCAAATCAAATAAGGATTGAAGCTAAACCTTGCATGAAACACATGATCACCAAATATAACAGAACTAATGAGATCATGTATGTGGATGTGGAACCTGGAGTTTACTCTATCAAACCTCAAACCACCAGAATAGAGGAGATCCTGATGCTTGACATACATGATCATGATGATGATCCTCATGGTGATGAAATAACTTTAGAATTTGAATGTGATCCTAAAAATAAAATAGAATTGGATCATTTTAAGAGTTTTGAGATGCATTTGTATGATGAGGTGTAGCGATGTCAATTGTTAAATGTGCCTGTTCATGATATTCTAATCGATGGATGGTGTAGGTTGCATGATGAAGCTTATTCTAAAAAGACTTGCGATGCCTGTTTAGACATGTTGGAGCTGGAACAAGCATACAATGAGGTGTCTCCATCATCATCTGCGGTGAATGCTATAGGTAATGATAATGACACTGATTTCTGTATGTCTTCTATAGGAATAGGGGAATACACACAGTAGGACAAAACTTCTATTCAGATGCCAGTAGAGATACTAGTATGCAATAGGAGTAATGCTATGAGCAAGAAGAAGATCACCCCAGGGAGTGATTGTTTAGTGGAGTCAGACTATGGGTTATCTGATGAGGATAGGGGCAGCAATCTATCCAAATTTGAAGTCTCTATCTAAAGAAATCCAAAAGGTGACACAGTAACAGAGGCCTCCTCAGGACATCTTGATTGAAGGCTGGTGCAGGTTACATGAAGCACCTCATTCAGAAATGTCTTGTTCATTGTACCTACATATTTTGAGAAGGTAGACGTTACCTAGTCCAGAGGATGTTCCTCTTGATGATAAGAGAAAAGAAATATCAGCTTCCCATAAGGCTGATAAGGTGATGTCTAAGAAAGATGAGATACCAAGGTTAAAGTGGATATCTAGTGGACTAGCTACCAGAGCTAAAAGAAAAAAAGAAGCCCCAAATAGGATTTTAGATGAAGATAAGCCATGGATCCTTAGGTTTGATGGATCCAAGTCAAAACAAGGAGCTGGAGTAGGAGTAGACCTCATTGATCCATCTGGAAAATCCTACTTGACAGCATACAGACTACAGTTCCCATGTACAAACAATGTGGTAGAGTATGAAGCTCTAATCCATGGGATGCTGTTTACACTTAGAAAGAAGGGGAGAATTCTGCATGTCTATGGGGACTCAGAATTAGTTGTTAGATAGGTAAGAGGTATATACTCTTGCAAATACAAGAAATTGTCCAATTACAGACACAGGGTGTGGGACTTAATAGAAGATTTTGATGCATTCAACATCACCCATGTCCCTAGAGAACAAAACCACAGAGAAGATGCTTTGGCCTAGGCTGCAAGTACTTTAGAACCTCTATCCATATCAAGTCTAAAAAGATTCTCAGTTGAACTAGTATCAGTGCCTTCTGTGCCTGATAATGTAACTAATCTCTAGGTATTTAATGATGATCAGCATATATTGGACTTTATTTCTAACAGAGATGTTTTCGAGGCACAAATCATTGATGAGATAAATATAGAGGATCATGTTTGGGAAGAAGAAGAAATCTTGGAGCTGCCCAACAAAAAGATTCCTAAGGGGATGATAGAGCTTGAAAGAGCATTTGATCTCGATAACATGCTGAAGCAGAAGAATCTCCCAAAGGCTGATGAAGGACAGTACTCACAGGTTAATATTGGACAAGGTGATAAAAAAAGAAACATTTTGATTGGGAAAGTCTGCACAAAGGAGGATTTAGAAGGAATAACCCAAGCTCTCAAAGACTATATCCATGTCATCACCTAGACGTATGATGAGCTAAGAACATATGACACATCAGTCATCACCCATACAATCCCTTTGAAGCCAGATGCCAAGCTTTTTAGACAAAAGCAAATACCTGTCAATGCTTTGCTAGAACCCATCATCTTTGAAGAAGTTAAGAGGTTTCTTGATGCCAGGATCATATTTCTTGTGAGGCACTCCACATGGGTGGAAAATATGGTTCCTGTGAGAAAGAAGAATGGCGACATCAGGTTATGTGTGGACTTCAAGAACCTAAATAGAGCTTCTGAAAAGGATAATTATCCTTTACACTCTTTGGATGAAGTCCTGCAGATTGTGAATGGTACCAGGATGATGTCATTCTTGGATGGTTTCTCTGGTTATAACTAGGTGATGGTGGACAAAATAGACAGACTAAAGACCACATTCACCACCAAGTGGGGGATCTTCACCTACAGGCGCATGCCGTTTGGGTTGATAAATGCTGGAGCCACATTTCAGTGAGCAATGGACATAGCCTTTGGAGGCTTGATTGGTAAGTGCATTGTAATATACATGGATGACTTGATGGTGTTCTCCAAAGTAAGAAGAAACCATATAGAGGACCTGAGAAAGGTGCTGAAAAAGTGTGAGCAGTACGGGATATCCCTGAATCCCAAGAAGTACATATTTGGGATGACCATAGGGAAATTGCTAGGCCACATAATAATTGAGAATGGGATCATCATTGATCCTGATAGAATAGAATCCATCATGAAGATACAACTGCCTAGTAGAAAGACAGAGCTCAAGTCTTACTTTGGTAAGATTAATTTTGTTAGGAAGTTTATCACTGGCTTTGTAGAGATTATCAGGCCCTTGCATCATGAAGTTACAAATGCAATATCTTATGAAGTTTCTATCAAATACAAAAAATATAAAATAATAAAATACATTTTACTGAAAATCTAGGTTAAGCCATCTAAGTAACTCTACTGGGGCTATAGACGCTCGCTGGCAGTGGGGTTCTACTTAGGAGAATTGTAACGATAACCTTGTCAGGGCTATGGACACCTACTGGCAGCAAGGCTCTATCTGGTTGGCTATGAGGGAACATCCTCACCTATGTAGGCTAATATTAGTCACTGGTTTGTTTAACCGATTTTCAAGATGACAATAATTAATCACATGCACCCACTTAAACTGAAAGGAAAATTCATGCACCTTATTGAATACATTGAGTATCAAGTTAGATGATGATTTGTAGGAGAGATAGTTGCAAGTTATGATTTCATTTCATTCAATTTCCTTTAATGGTGTTAGTTTTTTTATTGTTTTGTTTGGTTTCTAGTTATTGTGATGTTCACAACATGCCCCATTTTAATCCTTAGCAAAATAAGGACCCCTACTGTGGCTTTCTCCCTTGTTTCTATGCTCTGGGTGGTAGTGGTAAAAACAGTTTCAGTCAGTATGTATGTGCATCATCCTGGGTGCATTTGTGATCTTGAAGTCTAAACCAAAAATTTTAAAGTCTGAATCTTTCCTCAGGAAGCCTACCATGTGAAAGAGTGTAAAATTCTAGGTAGGTTTGCCTTTTACATTACCCTGAAATTCGACCAAGTATGAAAGTTATGGCAAAGTCAAGTTCTAGTCAAACCTGATATTCTGGGGGGGTCATATTTCAAATATCAGTCACCTTATCAAAGATCACCCCGATGTCAGTTTATCACCCAATAATCTTTTGGTCCACAAAACTCCAGACATTAATTTTAGGTGGTAACTGTATCTGCCAGTCAAAACAACTTCATATATTTTGCGGGGGTCATATTTTGAATATCACCTGATATTTCAAAGATCACCTGATCTTCCAAATATCACCCTGTCATAAAATATCACCCTAGTGTCAATATGATGATGACATCATCTGAACTTGATGCACAAAGGAGATCGATGTGATGCTGATGTCATCATCCTTTTACCTTGTGGAGGTATGTACCCAATGATTTCCCCTTTTTTAACATGGTGGTGACATCATTTTAGTGCAATGATCAAGCAAAATCACCCTTCTGCTGACGTCACCCTAATCTTTCAAAAGGGAGGTCATCTTACTCGCGGGGGTCATATTTCAAACATCCCCTGATCTTAAAACATGACCCAATATGCAAAGCTCAACATGACCCTGATGTCATCTTTCCTTAGGGTGATTTTTTTTTCTTCAAAGTTCTTCCATTGGGGTCATATTTCTTGGACCCCAATTTCCTTTGGTATGACCATGGCATCATCCTTTCACATTTTTAACGAAGCCCATCCTTGATGATGATGTCATCATCATATCCTGACTTAGTGAAGAAAGTGTCTGGAAAACTATATGCAGGTAGCGAAACTGAGAAGGTTATCAAAAAGGATTAAATACTCATGTGCATGCAGATTCTCACAGATTCACAACCCGATATGTTTTATTTGCACCTTCAGAGCATGATTTAATATAAATGTTTATCCCCCTGTTGGTTATTCAAGTGATGATGCTTAACTTTTGAATGTTGACTGCAGGTGCATCGACCAGAAGGATGAGGTCGCTAGGACATTTTTGGCTCACTTTGATAAGGATGATCAGGCTGATGATCAGGATGATGTACAGTTGTGATACAAAAAGGTGGGAAAACAAGGTAGCCAGATTTTGAACTCATTTCAGAACCCGATGGCATGCAGGTGGGGATTTGACGGAGCTTTAATGGCGAGGACAACCCAGGTGGCAGACCAGATCCTGAGAGGTTGCAAATGTACCAGGAAGAGACAAAGCCTTCAATGCGAATGAGAATGCTGGTGGAGACATTATTAGAGGAGTGACGCTCTGTCTGGGTGCTGCTCGAGATTTGGGCGAGATTTGTTTCCAACCGTCTGATGCTGTGTAGATGTGTATGGACCGTTGATCAACTTGTGGGTTTCCCTCGGCACTGTATTGGGAATAACTAGAGATATATAGTCAGCCCCTTCACTATGTAAAAAAGAGAGAGGAGGTCAATCAGTCAATATCGGACCTATAGCAATTTCATGTAGGAGATCAGATTATTGAGGCTAGTGGGGACTGGATTCTTGAAATAATCAAGGTCCTTTCCTCAGATCATTGTAAATGTACTTGGTTTATGAACATATTGTATGGAGATGAAGCTTCAGATTACATCCTGATTGTAAAACTTAAGTAATCTTCAAGTCGACTCCTAGATATGTACTGGTGATTGTTGTGTTCTATAGAAGTGCTTTCATTTCATTGCATGTTGTTGTCAACCTTACCTCTGAAGATCTGCACTGGATCATGCTGATTTGTGGAATGTCCTAGTGAAGTATGATTTTGGTTTTCTTCTCTTCATTAGTGTATGGGAACATGTATGTGGATCAGTGATCTCAGTCAAGTAATCTTAGGAATCTCACTCTCTAACCCTTTTTCTCATTTTAATTTCATAGAAATCACTTCCATAACTACACTTCATGATAAATATTAAGCAGAACAGAGAAATATGCTGACATCTCGTAGGAAAATGAACATCATTAGCATATTTTTGAGCTAGATGCACGTACCTTTGAAAATATCATGCAGAAAATCACAAATAAGGGTAGAAATAATGCAAATATCAACTTAGACACATCATTTGGAGATATATGCTGTGTAGAGTAACCCCTTTGTATGAAAGCATTGTTGCAGAGGTAGAATCTACTGATCTACATAAGTTCCCAAAATGGAAAACAGTAACACACATCAACCACTGAGTCAAGACAGTAGATTATGAACTAATCACCAGAGACTTGGGATCATGAATTCTTTGAATTCATCGTATCTTTCAAGATAAGCAAAGGTTGTGTGTAACTTTTGTTTAGTTTGTTTGTGTGTGACTAACATCCACATCAATAGGACGCATGCCCATTACAGGCATGGTGAGATCCCAGATATCAGAGAGGTAGACCAGGTGACTACTCCATTGGGTGACTCTAAAAACTAAATCAACCTACAACTTGTAGAGCTTTAGCATAAAATTTTCAAACATTGTTTGATGGCCCTAGGCCACCAAATGAAAAGAAAAACCAATGTTTACCTCTGTCAAACACCAACCTATTGAAAGAACTAATTTCCCTCAACCCACATTTACCTTTCCCACACCACTACAACAAGTATAGCCTTCTTCTTACAAGCATAAGTATGTGATTACAACTAAAGAAGTGAACAATTGATCCATGTTTGACCCTATTGTTCTATGGAAACCACATAACATAGGTCACCACATTGTCATGTAGAAATTTTCTTCATTTTTGTAATAGGTGGTGGAAAGACTTGAAACTTCAAGTCAACACCATAAGGAAACAAGAAACATTCATAACTATTGACCTCCTTAAGTGAATCAAGGAAAAAAGAAAATGTCTCTAATTCACATGGAAAAGAAAAATTTGCCCCTTCATTACATTGACTTGGAAATGGAATCTCCTCCTCTAACATGTCAATTTTGAAACCTTGAAGTTCAGGCATATAAGAAATATGAGCAGCTAGAAAATCACCAACCTAGATAACTTGTTGCTATTCATCATCACTGTAAGATGTATGCTATATCCAAGTGACGTTCTCAAATTTAGGAACATTGGGATTCACATTGTAAGAAATTACATCTTCATCACAAAGGGACACATCATACTTAGCTTCACATAGAACAGGGACCATAGATGACCAACATACCTTGGGGTGTTTTTATGTGGATGCAAACCTTATCCACACTTCCATCCATATCATGAGACATTTAATGTGAAGGGCCATACTCCTCAAATTGTCTCTCTATTTCAATCTCTTGGCAATCTCTTGAAACATATGTTCCACAAGAACTATGACACATATCTGTCATGCTTAATTCAATAGCACTGCCCTCCCATCACTCATTTAAATTACACTGTTCATGACGCAAACTAGAATTTACACACCTAGTAAAAAGGTTCTCATATGCATCCATGTGATTGACACAATCACATTCTTCAAGTGCAAGCTCATCATAAAAATTGTCATCAACTGTACAAACATTTGTCTTTTCATTTCCACTTTCATGTATAGCTACATCTATGCTATCCTCATGCAAACTTTTAGTGGTAGCTTCAAAACTAGAAAATGGGACAGAAGAAGGTAAAACATCAAACAAGAAAGAAATTCCCTGTTTACCATTTACATCAACAACACATGCATGCTCTACACAATCAACTACATGAATCGATTCATCCAATGCATCTCTTGTACATATATCTTCTTCTTTGTCCATACTACTACAACAATCAATAGGGTCATATTCCTCACTATTAAGCTGAAAATAATTATTTATTTATTTATTTATTTATTGAAGCTTCTCACAGATGATTTCTCCAAATGAAAATCATTGCACACTCTATCATTTGTATTTGATATTCTACTAATCTCAAGAGTATTACCCTAGATTTCAGCATCTATCCTTTCCATACAAGATTCTAAAAAATCTTATATCATCAGTACAATTTGAATTAGGATGATCATTCAAAAGATTATGAACACCATCATAGATTTTCATAACATTACCATGCATTTGTGAGCCTTCAAAACTGTTGTCATCATCATTATTGAAACACCCCTTACTTAAGGAAATCAATTCTACCTCTTCTTCTTGAGAGGAATCATAGTCACTAGGGCTGCAATCTTTATCTACATAGATCTTCTCCATGGGTTGATTAGAAAAATTATCTTCCCTACTATCAAACACAACATCATTCTCTATTGTATTATGTTCACTCTCTTGGTCAAAATGGAAACGAGCATGATGACTCACTTCAGACATAAAATGCATAAAAGTAGTTCCCCATTCAATTTTAATGTCTTCATAAACTGAAATCCATGGGAGTATACACTTAACACTTGGAGGCTTTAAATTGTGGTATAGTACTCAAATCTAGCTCAAGATTCTCAAGGAATAAATCAATGTAAAATGATTCATCAGGTTTTTGTAATTCCAGCACTGCAAATAAAGATTTTGTAAATCTTGTATGAAAATCATATGAGGTTTCATCACACAATGCATCAATGGGTGATATAGATTCGACCTTGTTTTCAGATTGGTCTTCAAACTTTTCTTGGATATGAAGATGTCTATTGTCAAATAGGCACATATTGTATGCTGATATTCCTTTAAACTCATCAATGAAAAGTATTCTAAGCTCATGCCATGAACATATGAAATGCATTGGTAAACTATAAAACCAATATTCCATAGTATTTTCTAAAGTTCTCACAAAAAGCTTCATGATAACATCCTCCTCTTCTATTTGATAGTCCTCCATCAAATCAATGAAACTTTGTAAATGTTGTGATGCTAACTTTTTGAAATCTCCTCTAAACGTAGGAAAGTATTCATTCATTTTTCTTGGGACTGAGTGTGGATAACCTTGGATTTTACTAAAATCTGAAGGGTTATATCTTTCATTAGAGAAAATATTTCTTTGAGGACATGACTATGTTTTAGGCATGGCATTAAAGCTTGTAGAGGGAGAACCAGAACATTCATACATATTTGCAAATGAGTCAATCCCTTCTACAACTATCTACTTCTTGACACTTCTTTTAAAATATCCTGCTTTCTCATTTCCCTTTTCTACTAGTACTTTAGAGTACTAGATAAGAGACAATATTAACTAGAACCTTTGTTGCAAACCTTCATAAAAAAATATGGCAATAGAAAAATATCTGAGAACTATTGCAACCAACTCTTCTGATGATGTGGAATATTATGCTGAGTTGCCACCTCTTTGAAAGAGGAAAAGATCTTTGAATAGAATAAATCTCTTCAAATCTTTCTTTCATTCTGGGTCTTCCCCAATAGCAGAGTCACTCAAGGATTCTTTACACATACCAGTACCACACATAGTATGCCTCTTCTTTTAATCAATCAGCATGGAGAAATGTCACAGTCACCACCCTCTTCAAAGGGAATAATACAACACTATAAGGATGTAAAATCTACACACCCCTGGCAGACCACTAGAATTTTCCCCAATAGGGTCACCATTTCTGTTGGTTGTTTTTAAATCCCAACCTTATCTCATGAAATAGCCTATGACTTAGCCACTTTCAATGTTCAACTATCATGAGGGGATGGCCAACACATAGGTGAGAGTTGAAACAACTTTCCCTCTTCACTTTAGGCTCTGCAAAACCTAGGAGGGTGATCCCTTATAAGTATTCAATAACCTCCTATACCAATTTATTACAAATACTGTGAACAACAGATTGGTTCTATATAGATTTTCTTGAGGACTATGAAAACATGAAGACCTAACTTAAATCAATCAAGATTTTACATTCCTCAAAGACATAGAATAGGGTAAAACATTAATTTAAAAACACTTAAATAGGATTTCAATTATTTTAAAGTATTTGGGTGTTTGATTGCTTCTGGAGCATGAAACTAGACATAGAGGCAAAAGAATGGTGCCTTATTCATTGGGCAATAGAGTCAAATCAAATGTAATTGAAACCAGATATCAGTAGGTAACCTGAGCATCAAAAGCTTTATAACATTGTCTTACAATATTACTCTTAATATTTTTGATTCAATCATTCTTATCATATCCTCATATACATCTACATAAATCTATCTCTCTGATAAAGCAATTTACCCTATTCCTTAAACAAGAGCCTTAAGTAGAAACATACATCCATAAGGAGTTTCATGGAGAAAAAATGAAGGAATCCTTGATTCATTCACTCATAATTCATGCAGACCACACCTCAGGGGACAATTAGACCAATTTTTTTTATTTAATTCATAGGATGCTAGTACTGATAAACAAGTTCACAAGAACATGAAATTCAGAATCAAAAGACCTAAAAACTAAACAAAAACATTAAAAATATCTATGTTTTGCTATATAATTTTAGAAGATCAACCAAAAACAATTGTAGAATGGCCCTAAATTCCTTTTATAAAGAAGGTGCAACAAGCTTTAGGCCACCCACACATGTCACTTTTTCACTTAAAAATCATATCAACAAAAACAATCTGATCTTTAATTATGAAGCAATCAGATCCTTAATGGAAACATCAAATCTTCTGATAAAATCCTCGATGAAATGCATTGGAATTCAATTGTTCTGATCAAATTTGATTTCCTGGCCTCGATCACTGCAATCCCATTAATTACAAAGTGGAGGCTCAGATGAATGGTGTTGACAGATAACCACCTTAGGATTCGAGATCTAATCCTCCACCGCCTAAAATGAACTTAACAATTTATGCTGATAGGATGCCACCTCAGAACTTGCAATCTGCCTAGAGTCTTTTAATGGCCTCCACGAAGGATCGGAACCTCTGCAAGACACTATCAAGCCTCTAGAATCATGACATGTATTTCCACATTGAAGTCAATCCAGCATACCACTACTGCTGATGTGCGAAACCATAGTAGGGCCATGGGTTGTAACTCATATTTTATCACGGGTGTAGGAGATTAAAACTCCACCATTGATGTGGGCCTCATACCGTGATAGTGACAACTCAGAATTGACCACCAAATTTGAAAATCTATCATCCAATCAAAACATTTCATCTCGGATGCTGACTTTTCTTTCATGTTGTCCTCTATGGCCACATGGCATCACATCGCAATTGCATAGAGGGAAGTGGGTCATCACCTTTAGGCTCTACACATGTGCGGTAACCCTCATATGTCCCTCTATTTTGTGGCCTTCCTTCTCTTTCTCAAGAATGGGACACATGTCATGATCTCACAGCCACATGGTGAATCTTCCATGCAGGCAAGATTCCACTGCATGCATCCACTACCATTGATCCTTCATACCTATGGCCCCACTACTATATTTCAATCCTACAACACCTATCTTCATCTCCTTCATTGATTTATGGTGTAGTGCACCTAGAATAGTCATTAAATAATGTTACTAAAATTTTAGACTTAAAAGGTAAAATGAAGTTTTAAATAATGTAATAAAGCCATTAAGGCATGATATAGAGTGGAGGCCAAGTTTAGTCAAGTATCTTTAGTGGTCTGTAGTCCTCTTAAAAAGTATGATAGTCTAATTTTTGAAAAAATAGTCTTTTATAAAAAAATGCAGTCAGTGGCTATTCTTAGCCTTTCCCATGATGGGAATAAGAGAAAAGGTGATAAACATAAGAGGAAGGCATTGTAAGGTGTGTGGGGTCAAAGGTATGGTAGTTTTGAAGAATTTTGAAAGGAGAAAATGAAAGAAAAGTTACAGTTTGCTGTCCCTAACACTGTTTTTCTGATTTTTGTTGTTCCCTTCAATTTTCCTCATTCATACAACACTGTTATGAATTTTCATGCATAATAATGTTGAAGGAAATGGTCTTATCTTTGTTTTGAATCTGGTTGGAGGGAATCTGGTGGGGTTTAAAGCACTTTTCCAAATGTTTCTTTGAGACTGCCATGTTTTCCATCTTTATGACTATCTTTTTGTTGTTCCCTTGTGTTGCACTCTGTTGTATAGTGCAGTCATGATTAAAACTAATATGAATGTTGTATTTGATACTCTTACCTTTCATTTAAGCCAAGTTGGAAGGAATATCATTAATATTTGATCATTTTCTGAGTGCTTTTTGTGAAAGAGGTTCTAAAACCTAGTTTTAAGGGTTTTAGAGAGGTTTTGAGTTTTCCCACTTCATGATGTTGTATTAGAACCCAAAAATGGGTGGAATTAGTGTAAAATGGTGTGTTTTCTAAATTTTTTTGCATTCAGGAGTAGGGTACAAACAAAAGGTGAAGATTTGATCCATTTAGCCTCTTTGTGACATGAATTTGGCCAACTAGCCTAGTTGGAGTGAAGTTTTGATCATCAAATGAGTTGAAATGACCTTAAACCCATAAAAACTCTAAAATTGGTCTATTTGAGATGTTTCTAAACTCACCAAAGTGGAATTTTGATTGTGGGCTAGAGATTTTGTGTACTTCCTTTGTAAAAGTGGGCTAATTGCCCTCTAGGACAGTAGGGACAATCAAAATTAGAGGCTTGTGTTCCAAAACAACCCACCTTGCATGTTTAGTATGTTGTGTAACTCCATAATGGGTACTTTAAAAGGTATTTTTTTTGTGGGTTTGTTATGTATATTAAATGTTATGCTTCAAAAACCTCTCTGATAGAGCTACAAGGAGATAGGCCAGTCTATGAAGGAAGTGGTACAAGGAAGTACCCTTAGTGCATTGTTATGGTTTTGTGAGCTTGGGACAGTCTAACCTAGAAGGTCTAGGGTCCCTAGAAAGTTTGGAAAGGATCCCATGTGTATGAACCTATAAATGGTGTCATTGTGTTGTGTGAAGCAATGGAGAGTAAGTGGATAGTCTTGTCCTATTTGATGTCAAGTGTTGTAGTTTGGTCAACTAAGAGTTGTTTGCCCTACCATCCCCTATATTCTCTTCCTCTTGTGTAGTTGGTTGTGAACCCTTAGTGGTCTTTGTGTTGTCAGCTCTGCATCAAATTGGTATCAGAGCACAGTTAGTAGGTCTGTGAAGTGTTGAGTTGAAGAGGCAGTTTGTCAAGATGCCTCCAAGAGTGAGAAACATGGCTCAAGAGATGAATGAGCTAAAGGAGAAGCATGCCAGAGAGTTGAGGGAGCTGAAGGAAAGAATGGCTAGCCTAGAACAAAATCAGAGAAGAGGAGTGGGTCTAGGTGAAGAGGTTGAGTCTAAGGAAGAAGAAGAAGTTGAGTATGAAGATGTGGAAGAAGAGTTGGACCCTAAGGATCAGAGAATGGTAAAGTTACTAAGGGAAATAAAAGAAGACAAGCACATGATAAAGATAGATGTACCAAAGTTTGGAGGAAGCCTAAATGATGAAGAGTTGTTAGACTGGATTGCAGCATTGGACAACCACTTTGAGTGTGAAGAAGTTCCCGAGAATCAGAAAGTGAAGATTGCAAAGACCAATCTGACAAGTCATGCTTTGTTATGGTGGGATTATTAGCAGATAGAGAGAATAAATCAAGGAAATGCAAAGATTGTTTCATGGAACAAGATGGTAGCAAAAATCAAAGGTAAATTCTTGCCTAAAGATTATGAATTTCAAATGTTTAAGAAGCTTCAAAGTTTAAGACAAAAAAAAATGGATATTAAGTCATATACTAAAGAGTTTTATAAGTTAAGTATAAGGTCTAGTTAAAATGAAACTAAAGTGCAAAAAGTTGCTAGGTATATTGGTGGTTTGAGGTTTAACATGCAGGATGAACTAGTGTTGGCAAATCCAAGGAGTGTTGAAGGCTGTTATCAGATGGCAGTTAGAGTAGAAGAGAAGATGAAAAGAAGACAAGATAAGTCAGCTAGAGGTAGAGGCAATACCTCTAGAGGCAGAGGATCTTTTAATACAAAGCAAGTCAATGAAAGTCAAGTAGATATGAGCAAGGCACAAGGACAAGGGGCAGATTTCAAGCAAGGACAAAATGCTGATTTCAGAGATAGAGGTTCTAGAGGTAGATTTGGTGGTGGAAGGAGTGCAAACACCTTTGCAAGTAAGTGTTATAATTGCCAAGAGTTTGGACACCCAGCATATAAGTGTCTTGAGAAGCAAAACTTTTCAAATGTTGGTGAAAGAAAGAGTGAAAGAAGGACTCAATTAGTCCAAGAAGAAGAATGTGGTTCTAGTTCCACAAAGTGTGATGCTGAGGTGGAGAAGCATTGATGCTGAGAAAAAGAGCACTACTGAAGACCTCCAGGGAGAAGGAGCTGATTCAGAGGAGAGCATTGTTCAAGACAACATGCAAGAGAAAGAACAAGGTATGTAAAGTGATAGTAGATTCGGGTTGTACTGACAATATGGTGTCTAGTGAGATGGTAGATAAGCTGAAGGTAAAGAGAGTTCCTAGGGAAGTTCCCTACAAAATTTCTTGGGTGAATGATCATCAGTCCATTTTAGTGACTGAACAAGCATTAGTAGAGTTAAAGATTGGAGCATATGAGGATAAAGTCCTTTGTGAAATCCTACCAATGGATTTTTGTCATGTGATACTAGGAAGACCCTGGCAATTTGACAGGTTTGTAGTTTATGATGGGAGAGCTAATACCTTCACTATTAAGAAGGATGAGAAGACTTTTGTGCTACTTCCATTAGAGGAGTAGTTAAGAATAGCAAATATGATCATGTTTGGCAAGGAGCCAGTAATGTTTGAAGAGAGTAAAAACAAGGAGTGTGCAGCCTTTTCAAGGCATGAAGTTGTTGAGACAACAAAGAACAAATATGAAACCGAGTTGTAGCCAGTTGTGAGGAGAAATATCTTCATGTGGAAGAAGGAAGTGACTGGAAATGTGAAGTACAAGAGTGTAGAGCCTATGGTAAGGCAAGAAGTGAGTGAAGGAGTCTTAGTAAGGACAGTCATGTGCCCTGTGGTGAAAAGTAGAGATAAGAGACAGCCAAGTGAAGCTGTTGCAGTAGTTGACAAGATAACAAGGATAGTGAACACACAAGTTACAGGTTTGACAGAGGTTGGTAAAGGTACTGTGATAGTGAACAGTTGAAAGGAGAGTATGAAATAATGGTGTAAACAAGAAGTTGTGAAGACAAGTGGGAAGATAGTAGAGAGAAGCATAGTTGCTGATGAAGATGACAAGGTCAGAGGACCAAGAGAGGGACAGTCCACAAAGAATGTATATGGTCAAACAACAAGAAATGTTGGCAAGCATGCCATAGACAGTGAAGGATCAAAGCCAAAAGAACTTAGTGAAGACAATCATGGAGCAATGAAGGACAATTTGCAAGAATATTTCTAAGGGACTTGGAAAAGTTTCAAGTTAGGTTGTATGGTGCAGTGCACCTAGAATAGTCATTAAATAAATTTTTTGAAATTTTAGAGTTAAAAGGAAAAATGAAGTTTTAAATAATGTAATAAATCCATTAAGGCATGATATAGAGTGGAGGCCAAGTTTAGGCAAGTATCTATAGTGGTCTACAATCCTCTTAAAAAGTATGATAGTCTAATTTTAGAAAAAAATAGTCTTTTATAAAAAAAAAGTAGTTAGTGGCTATTCTTAGCCTTTCCCATGATGGGAATAAGAGACAAGGTGATAAACATAATAGGAAGGCATTGTAAGGTGTGTGGGGTTGAAGGTATGGTAGTTTTGAAGAATTTTGAAAGGAGAAAATGAAAGAAAAGTTACAGTTTGTTATCCCTAACACTTCTTTCTGATTTTTGTTGTTCCCTTCAATTTTCCTCATCCGTACAACACTGTTATGAATTTTCATGCATAATAATGTTGAATTAAATGGTCTTATCTTTGTTTTGAATCTGGTTAGAGGAGATTTGGTAGGGTTTAAAGCACTTTTCCAAATGTTTCTTTAGACTACCCTGTTTTCTAGCTTTATGACTGTCTTTTTGTTGTTCTCTTGCGTTGCACTCTGCCGTACAGTGCAGTCATGATTAAAAATGATAATAATGTTGTATTTGATACTCTTACCTTTCATTTAAGCCAAGTTTTAGGGAATATAATTATGATTTGATCATTTTGTGAGTGCTTTTTGTGAAAGAGGTTCCAAAACCTAGTTTTAAGGGTTTTAGAGAGGTTTTGAGTTTTCCCACTTCATGATGTTGTATTAGAACCCCAAAATGGGTGGAACTAGTATAAAATGGCGTGTTCTCTAATGGGTTTTTCATACAAGAGAAGGGTACAAACAAAAGGTGAAGATTCAATCCATTTAGCCTCTTTGTGACATGCATTTGACCAACTAGCTTAGTTGGAGTGAAGTTTTGATCATCAAATGAGTTGAAATGACCTTAGACCCATAAAAACTCTAAAATTGGTCTATTTGAGATGTGTCTAAGCTCACCAAAGTGGAATTTTGATTGTGGGCTAGAGATTTTGTGTACTTCCTTTGTAAAAGTGGGCTAATTGCCCTCTAGGACAATAAGGACAGTCAAAATTAGAGGCTTGTGTTCCAAAACAACCCACTTTCATGTTTACTATGTTGTGTAACTCCATAATGGGTACTTGAAAAGGTATTTTTTTTGTGGTTTTGTCATGTATTTTGAAAGTTATGCTTCAAAAATCTCTCTGATAGGGCTACAAGGAGATAGGTCGGTCTGTGAAGGAAGTGGTACAAGGAGGTACCCTCAGTGCATTTTTATGGGTTTTTGAGCTTGGGATAGTCAAACCTAGAAGGTCTAGGGTCCCTAGAAAGTTTTGAAAGGTTCCCATGTGTATGAATCTATAAATGGTGTCATTGTGTTGTGTGAAGCAATGGAGAGTGAGTGGATAGTCTTGTCCTATTAGATGTCAAGTGTTGTAGTTTGGTCCACTAAGAGTTGTTTTCCCTACCATCCCCTATATTCTCTTCCTCCTGTGTAGTTGGTTGTGACCCCTTAGTGGTCTTTGTGTTGTCAGCTATGCATCAATTTAGAATCAATAATATTGTGGCCATAGGCCCGAACATCCTTGCCACATGTCGCAATTCTAGGGCCGGTGCAGAAGCAAGCAAGCTATTTCCTTTTACCTTTATGGAAACTAGACAAGCATCACAATCTTGCAATTGTGCAGTGAATCTTTCATGTAAGCAAGATTCCACTATGCCTTTGTGCTACCGTTAGATCTTCCTCTGCCACTTCCCTTTCGTTAGCCTCTGACACCTGTCATCAGCTCGTAGCCACATGGTGGAGATATGACATCACCTTCAAGGCTCTGCAAGCTTGCGATATCGTACCACGTGGCACCCTTAGACCTAGATAGAGCACGTGCACAAAAAGATTATTCTAAAAAGGGGCCCATGCTAAGAAAACGACCAAGGGGGGCTTAAAATTTAACTTAAAGTGAGGTTTACAAGATATTAAGGGAATGGCCAGTAAGAAGTAACTAAGAAGTTGGGGCCAGCAAAGGGATGTAAATCCTAGGCTCAACTTCATGTCTTAAAAGGATTTCACGGGCAATAGGAGATCACTGTAGAAATAGAACAAAAGTTCCATAGCCATCAAGGGTTTAGGGTTTTAGCTGCTTAGGAACAGGGTTTAGCATTCTTTCAAGCACCAGACCCTAAATTTGGATGTGCACACCATGAAAATTTAGGAAATTTAGCAAGGTTCTAATAGTGGCTCATGTTTAGGGATGCATGACCCTAGCGGGCATGGTGAGATCCCAGATCTCTGAGAGGTAGACCAAGTGCCTACTCCATTGGGTGACTCTAAAAACTGAATCAACATACAACCTGTAGATCTTTAGCACAAAATTTTCAAACATTGTTTGATGGCCCCAGGCCACCAAATGAAAATAAAAATTAATGTTTGCCTCTGTCAAACACCAACCTGTTGAAAGAATTGATTTCCCTCAACCCACATTTACCTTTGTCACACCACTGAAACAAGTATAGCCTTTTTCTTACAAGCATAAGTATGTGATTACCACTAAAGAAGTGAACAATTGATCCATGTTTGACCCTATTGTATGGAAACCACATAACATAGGCCACCACATTGTCATATAGAAAAAATTTCATTTTTGTAATAGGTGGTGGAAAAACTTGAAACCTCAAGTCAACACCATAAGAAAACATGGAACATTCATAACTGTTGACCTCCTTAAGTGAATCAAGGCAAAAAGAAAATGCCACTAATTCACATGGAAAAGAAAAATGTGCCCCTTCATTACATTGACTTGGAGATGGAATCTTGTCCTCTAACATGTCAATTTTGAAACCTTCAAGTTTAGGCATATAAGAAATATGAGCAGCCAGAAAATCACCAACCTGGATAACTTGTTGCTGCTCATCATCACTACAAGATGTATGCTAGATCCAAGTGAAGTTCTCAAATTTAGGAACATTGGGATTCACATTGTAAGAAATTACATCTTCATCACAAAGGAACACATCATACTCAGCTTCACTTAGAATAGGGACCATAGATGACCAACATACCTTAGGGTTTTTTATGCTGATGTAAACATTATCAACACTTCCATCCATATCATGAGACATTTTATGTGAAGGGTCATACTCCTCAAATTGTCTCTCTATCCAATCTCTTGGCAATCTATTGAAACATATGTGCCACAAGAACTGTGACACATATCTGTCATGCTTAATTCAATAGCACTGCCCTCCCATGACTCATTTGAATTACACTACTCATGAGGAAGACTAGAAGTTGCACACCTAGTAAAAAGGTTCTCGTATGCATCCATGTGATTGACATAATCACATTCTTCAAGTGCAAGCTCATCATAAAAATTGTCATTAGCTATACCAACATTTGTCTTTTCATTTTCACTTTCATGCATAGCTACATCTATGCTATCCTCATGCAAACATTCAGTGGTAGCTTCAAAATTAGAAAAAGGGATAGAAGAAGGTAAAAGATCAAACAAGAAAGCAATTCTTTGTTTACCACTTACATTAACAACATATGCATGCTCTACACAATCAACTACCTGAACTAATTCATCTAATGAATCTGTTGCACATATATCTTCTTCTTTGTCCATATGGCTACAACAATCAATAGGGTCATATTCCTCACTATCAAACTAAAAATCATTATATATTTATTTATTGAAGCTTCTCATGGATGATTTCTCCAAATGAAAACCATTGTACACTCTATCATTTGCATATGATATGCTACTAATCTCAAGAGTATTACACTGGTTTTCAGCATCTATCCTTTCCATACAAGATTTAAAAAATCTTATATCATCAGTACAATTTGAATTGGGATGATCATTCAAAAGATTGTGAACACCATCATAGATTTTCATAACATCACCATGCATTTGTGAGCCTTCAAAAGTGTTGTCATCATCATTATTGAAACACCCCTTAATTAAGGAAATCAATTCTACCTCTTCTTCTTGAGAGGAATCACAGTCACTAGGGCTGCAATCTTTATCTGCATATATCTTCTCCATGGGTTGATTAGAGAAAGAATCTTCCCTTTTGTCAAACACAACATCATTCTTTGATGTATTATGTTCACTCTCTTGGTCAAAAAGAGAAAGAGCATGATCACTCACTTTAGACATAAAATGCATAAAAGTAATTCCCTATTCAATTTTGATGTCTTCATAAACTGAAAGCCATGGGAGTATACACTTAACACTTGGAGGCTTTAAATCATGTGGTATAGTACTCAAACCTGGCTCAAGATTCTCAAGGAATAAATCAATGCAAAATGATTCATCAAGTTTTTCTAATTCTGGCATTGAAAATAAATATTTTGTAAATATGCTATGACAATAATATGAGTTTTCATCCTTATACTTCTTCATATCACACAATGCATCAATGGGTGATATAGATTCAACCTTGTTTTTAGATTGGTCTTCAAACTTTTCTTGGATATGAAGACGTCTATTGTCAAACAAGCACACATTGTATGCTGATATTCCTTCAAACTCATCAATGAAAAGTATTCTAAGATCATGCCATGAACATATGAAATGCATTGGTAAACTATAAAACAAATATTCGATAGCATTTTCTAAAGTTCTCACAAAAAGCTTCATGATAACATCCTCCTCTTCTATTTGATAGTCCTCCATCAAATCAATGAAACTTTGTAAATGTTGTGATGCTAACTTTTTGAAATCTCCTCTAAACCTAGGAAAGTATTCATTCATTTTCTTTAGGACTAAGTGTGGATAACCTTGGATTTTACTAAAATCCAAAGTGTTATATCTTTCATTAGAGAAAATTTTTCTTTGAGGACATGAATGTGTTTCAGGCATGACATTAAAGCTTATAGAGGGAGAACTAGAAAATTCATATATATTTGAAAATGAGTCAATCCCTTTTTACAACTATCTACTTCTTGACACTTCTTTCAGAATATCCTGCTTTCTCATTTCCCTTTTCTACTAGTACCTTAGAGTATTGGATAAGGGAAAATATTAACTAGAACCTTTGTTGCAAACCTTCATACAAAAATATTGCAATAGAAAAATATCTAAGAACTGTTGCAACCAACTCTTCTAATGATGTGGAATATTATGTAGAGTCACCACCTCTTTGAAAGAGGAAAAGATCTTCGAGTAGCATAAAGCTCTTCAAAGCTTTCTTTCATTTTGGGTCTTCCCTAATAATAGAGTCACTCAAGGATTCTTTAAACATACTAGTACCACACATAGTATGCCTCTTCTTTTAATCAACCGGCATGGAGAAATATCAAAGTCACCACCCTCTTCAAAGGGAATAATACAACACTATAAGTATAACAACTCTACACACCCCTGGCAGACCACTAGAATTTTCCCCAGTAGAGTCACAATTTCTGTTAGTTATTTTTAAATCTCAACCTTATCTCATGAAATAGCCTATGACTTAGCCACTTTCAATGTTCAACTATCATGAGGGGCTGGCCAACACATAGGTGAAAGTTGAAACAACTTTTCCTCTTCACTTTAGGATTTACAAAACTTGGGAAGGTGATCCCTTATCAGTATATAATAACCTCCTATACCAATTTATTACAAATACTGTGAAAAGCAGATTAGTTCTATGTAGATTTGCTTGAGGAATATGAAAACATGAAGACCTGACTTAAATCAATCAAGCTTTTGCATTCTTCAAAGCCATAGAATAGGGTAAAACATCAATTTAACAAACACTTAAATATGATTTCAATGATTTTAAAGTATTTGGGTGCTTGATTTCTTCTAGAGCATGAAACTAGACATAGAGGCAAAAGATTGGTTCCTTATTCATTAGGCAATAGAGTCAAATCAAATGTAATTGAAACCAGATATCAGTAGGTAACCTGAGCATCAAAAGCTTTATAACATTGCCTTACAATATTACTCTTAATATTTTTGATTCAATCATTCTTATCATAACCTCGTATACATCTACATAAATCTATGTCTTTGATAGAGCAATTTAACCTATTCCTTAAACAAGAGCCTTAAGCAAAAACATACATCCATAAGGAGTTTCATGGAGAGAAAATGAAGGAATCCTTAATTCATTCACTCGTAATTCATGCAAACCACACCTCAAGAGATAATTGGACCAAAAATTTGTTATTTAATTCATAGGACACTAGTACTAATAAGCAAGTTCACAAGAACATGAAATTCAGACTCAAAAAACCTGAAAATAGAACAAAAACCTTAAAAATCTCTATGTTTTGCTATACAATTTCAGAAGATCAACAAATAACAACTGTAGAATGGCCCTAAATTCCTTTTATAAAGCAAGGTGCAACAAGCTTTAGGCCACCCACACATGTCACTTTTTCACTTGACAATCAGATCAGCAAAAACAATTTGATCTTCAATTATTAAGCAATTAGATCCTTAATGGAAACATCAAATCCTTTGATAAAATCCTCGATGAAATGCATTGGAATTCAATTGTTCTAAGCAGATTTGATTTCCTAGCCTTGATCACTACAATCCCATTAATTGTAGAGTGGAGGCTCATGTGAATGGTGCTGATAGGCAACTACCTTAGGATTCAAGATCTGATCATCCACCACCTAAAATGAACTTAACAATTTCTACCAATAGGACACCACCTTAGAACTTGCAATCTACCTAGAGTATTTTAATGGCCTACACAAAGCATAGGAACCTCTACAAGACACCATCAAGCCTCTAGAATCATGACATGTATTTTCACGTTGAAGTCAATCCATCGTACCACATCTGCTCATGTGTGAAACCATTGCAGGGCCATGGGCTATAATTCATATCTTATCACGGGTGGAGGAGATTAAAACTCCACCATTGATGTGGGCCTCATACCATGATATCAATGGCTTAGAATCGACCACCAAATTTGAAAAGTCATCAACTAATCAAAACATTCCATCTCAGATGCTAACTTTTCTTTCCTTCCGTCCTTCATGGCCATGTGGCATCACATTACAGTCGCACAGAGTGAAGTTGGCCATCAGCTTTAGTCTCTGCACATGTGTACTAATCCTCACATGTCCCTCTATATCATGGCCTTCCTTCTCTTTCTTAGGAACAGGACACATGTCACGATCTCATAGCAGCACAGTGAATCTTCCGTGTAGACAAGATTCCACTGCACGCATGCACTACTGTTGATCCTTCATACCTGCAGCCCCACTGCTATATTTCAATCCTATGAGACCTATCTTCAACTCCCTCATTGATTCAGAATCATTGATATTATGGCCATAGGCTTGAGCATCCTTGCCATGTGTCACAATTCTAGGGCCAGTATAGAAGCAAGCAATCTATTTCCTTTTAGATCCACAAAAACTAGACATGCATCACAATCTTGTGACTGTACAATGAATCTTCTGTGTAGGCAAGATTCCACTGCACCTCTATGCTACCATTAGATATTCCTCGACCACTTCCCTTTCTCCATCCTTTGACACTTTTCGTTGCCTCGTAGTCGTGTGGTGGCCTTCAAGGCTTTGTGGGCTTACGATATTGTACCGCATGGCACCCTCGGACCCAAACGGAACATGTGCACAAAAAGGTTGTTCCAAAAAGGGGCCCACACTAAGAAAATGACCAAGGGGGGCTTAAAATTCAACTTATGGTGATGGGTTTAAAAGATATTAAGGGCACAGGTGGCAAGCGTAACTAAGAAGTTCTGACCAGTAAAGGGATGTGAATCCTAGGCTCAACTTCATGACTTATAAGGCTTTCACGGGAAATAGGAGGTCACTACAGAATTAGATCCAAAGTGCCATAGCCATCAAGGGTTTAGGTTTTTAGCATTCTTTCAGGCACTAGACCCTAAATTTGGATGTGCACACCATGAAAATTCAAGAAATTTAGCAGGGTCCTAATAGGTTGCAAACAACAAGGATTCAGGATCTAAAAGAAAAAGGGCAATGTTCAACATTTTAGGACTTCAGTGCTAGTGCTAGTGTCTTCCACCTTTTCTGAAGCAAAAATGGAAGATACATTACAGATTAGTGTCAAAAGGAGATTCAGATTTTGTGTAGAAAACAATACCTTGGACAGGGGCACTAGTGCCAGTGTCCCTGACAGTTTCACATTCTGGATTTCAAAAAATAGTGAGTTAACAATCTCTATCCTTCACCTTAGTCTTAAAGGATTTGTTGTAATTCATTAATTTGCTTACTATTTTTCTTATTAAGAGTTTTAAGAGTAATTGAGCATTAAATTGGGATATTGTTTGATACATTTGAGCTTCGACATCATTCCAAGAGGTAGCCCAAACTGATAGTTGAATGCTCTCGCTTAGTGGAGATTCAACTTAGTTGTTATGCCATTGAATGTTTGGTGAGAATGGAGGATTGCATTTGAAACCTAAACCAGCCCATATTCAACATTTCCCCCCTTTTTTAACCCTAAACATGATTATCTCCTTGAATATCTCAATTTGCATGTTACATTTTTTTGGATCTACAAATTATGTTGTTTTGTGGATTAGCTACCCCTTGGCTATAGTGGGATGACTTGGATGTGGATTGTCTATATCCATGCTCCAATATTGATTCAGTGTTTAAGTGGACTTTATTAATTAGCCTTGTCTGTGGTCATTTGTACATTGGTCTATTGCATTGGGATGAGAGGAATGATTAGAGTGCCTGGATAGTCAGTTGTTGGGACTTATAACATGTTTGTCAAGATGTCATGGACAGCTTGGATACATGGTTTTATGTGAGCTTTTGATAGTGATGGTTTTATCTTCTTGTTTTGGAGATCATGGTTTACTCTACCTTTTGGGAGTTGTTGATGTTACAGTGGGATTCCTTGATTGTGTTGGGGCCATGGATAATCTTCATTTAGGAGATGGTTACTTTGTTGTCATGGATAGCTCAGTATCATGATTTAGTGGGAGCTTTGGCAGCATTGTGGATTTATCATTTGTGATAGATGATATTTTGTAGTGGATGTTGGTGTCATGGAGGAGCTCTTGGTAGTGAGAGTTCTTTGACATTTTGAATTTTGTTGACAAGAGATGCTTATATTCATGTGATTACAGATGTTGACATCTTGGTTTACCATGGAGGACTTTTTTGAGACTTTGGTTGAGGTGTTAGTTTATGATTTGTTAGTTTAACATGTTTATCCTTTGTTTAGAGATGTTGATATTGTGTCTTGATTAACTCTTGATTCTGGATTAGAGTTTTGACATGATACATGTTCTCTTGAGACAATATGTATACATCAATGCATGTGATCTCCTTTGAGGAGATGGTTAGATCATGATGTCATGATGGGCTTCTTGATTATACAGACATGTAGTGGGAGTATTAATAATAATCTGGTTGGTTCTCCTGGTATTGAGTACTTTGGTCATTTGCTTGAGAGCTTCATGATAGTGCAATGTAGCATTTGGAGTTTAGAATGGATTGATCAAGGAGGTGCTCATGGATACTTGGAGACTTAGGTGAGGCTGGAGTTCTCTTGAGATTAGAGACACTTGTTGAGAAAGTTACTCATTGGAGGTTTCAACAGATAGACCAAGGAGCCTTACACAGGATATGGATGTGAGTTCATTATATATCTAGAGGAGATTGTTCTTGAAGAGAGTCATTGTGGCTTGGTGTATCTTGGAGGAGTATTCTCATTCTCCACTCTTGGTCTACTCAATAGTTTATCATCTATGAACTATTTCCCATCCTTTTACATGCATTTTGCTTTATGTTTCATCTTCTCATAGATATGGATCTTGAGCTATTGTTATTGGTTATGGACGGTTCATTTAAGGGATACTAGAATGGTTATCTCCTTGTTCATATGGTTTGGATTATGATATTCATTATAAGGAGTTTAGGAGATGTGATTGGGCTTATTCCTAGTTATGGAATGGTTATGAGTTTGATCTACCTTAGTTAGAGAGGCTTACATCGATGTTTGTTACATGTAACATGTATTAATTTGATCTATGAGATTGAATGGTTGGGTGTTGTTGAGGCTTTACTTTTGGGGTTGTATAAGAGATCATATTCGACATAGCTTAACACTTTGAATGGTTTGTAGAAGGACATTATAATTTATAGGTTTTCTCTCTTTGTCTTATGGCTACTTCTTGGAGGATCATGTTGATATGGTTGGACTTGGGAGAGTTATGGTGATATGTTGTGAGAGAGTATACATCGATTTATCATGCATGTGTGGATCATTGTGATTGTTCTTGATACTACATTGGCTTGTTGATTAGCTGCACCATGGTTTGAGTGTTGATTGGTAGACTTGATATGCCTTTGATCTATTTTTCAGATTTGACATTACCCATGCAATGGAAGTTCATGGATGTATGTGTTCTTCACTGATAGGTTTTATACATGGAGCTTGTGATTGCAGTATATGGGTTGGATATGTTGTTGGTGTGAGTTTATTGATGTTGTTGATGTTACACATATGGTTCCTAGGGTTGTCATTGATGTCAACACTGTCACTAGGTTGTCATTGATGTCAATGCTATCATGGTGGTGTGATGATGTTCATGGTTGGATGTCATGTCCAATCCAACAAGAGAAGAAGATACAATTCATGGTTGGATGTCATGTCCCATCTAACAAGAGAAGAAGATACAATTCATGGTTGGATGTCATGTCCCATCCAACAAGAGAAGATGATACAGTTCATGGTTGAATATCATGTCACATCCAACAAGAGAAGGGAGAAGATATAGTTCATATTAATATGGGAATCAGAAGCACAAAGATGATCAAATGTATTACTGATGTTACTAAAGCATGTATGTTCCAAGTTCCATGATGATTGCATTACTAACAGAGTGTTTTGTTGTTGACTAATTGAAGATAGTGTTGTCTCTATGAAGATGTTCTATGTAGGACAATGGAATGCTCTGTATTCCTCTGCATTTGTAAATATGGCCATATAATTTTGGAATTGTGTTTAGGATGTAGTGAAGGTGATAAATCCAAGTTTTTAGATCATTTGTCCTTCTGTGAAATTTATGCATCATAGAGTACTAGCATGTGTTCTGGCAGAGTATGCTAGTATTGAAGGCCTATTGGAATGCTCTGCATTCCTCCAGAAATGAATGATTTCCCTTGCAGTTTTGAGGACATGTTTATGGATGTGTATTAGATGCTTCCTTGTAGTTTCAATGTTCTTGGTGGTCCACAGCTCAATTTTTCAAAAGACATGTAGCAGGGTGTTCCAAATGACAGATTGTTCCTAGAGTTCATGATTAAAGATGTTCAACACAATTCTTTGATGTATGATGTTGTATGAGTCATGTGGACTCATCTAGAAAAGTTTCACGAAGATCTTTCTTATTTCTAGTACCGCACAAAGTTTTCAAGTTGATGTGGTCATTATACTTCAAGTCTTCATGTGTTTTGCTTAAATATGTCCTATTTCCAAATGAGCAGAGTGTATGGATGTAATTCCTTGGTCTTTGAAGCCATGAAGGATGTTTTGGACCTGGTTAAGCAAGTGTTGGTGTCTACAAGGCATGGATCTTCTGCTGGTGTAATGTGTGGCTTCACTTAGGACCTATCTTCTACATTTTTCACATTGTGTGTTGTCTGGCTGACTTGTAAATGTATTTTTCATGTTGTTTCTAACTAACAAACAATGTAATCAATGTAATATCATGTATAAATAGTGAATCAAATTGAGTTAGGATATTTTTATTGCAAGTTGATTGAAAAGTTCGCAAACAGATGAAAAGATGAATGAATGCATTGTTGATGTGTGACTAAAGGAGAAAGAGCATAAGTTGTTGATGTTGTCATGATTCATCTTGAAGGCTTATATGTGATAGTGATCAAGTGTAGAGTGTGCCTAATTGATCAGATCATCAGAATAAAGTGTGAAGAGAGAGAAGTGCAATCATCAAAGGTCTGAGTTTTAATGTTAATTTTCAGATAGTAGAAGGATTGTCATACTGTAATCTTGTGTAATTGTGTTCTCAATTTATTGAGTAGTAGCTTCCTTGGGAGTGACCCTAAAACAAAGTCTTCAAGGAGTAGTAGTTTCCTTGGGAGTGACCCTAAATCAATGTTCTTCAGGGAGTAGAAGTTTCCTTGGGTTGTAGCCCCAAAACAAAGTTGTTATTTGAGCTTCATATATTGTGAGTTAATCCTCACCATGGTTTTTCCCTTATATGGTTTTTCACATATATCTGGTGTCATGTGTTGATGTGCATTATGTTAATCTTTCAAGTTCATGTTAATGATTTGATGATTAAGTTTTAATCTTCTACATATAAGTTGAAGTTGTTAAAATTGAAAATTACTTAGATACTGATTCATCCCCCTCTCTATATCTTGGTGTGTTCAATAATTGGTATTAGAGCTAGGATCCTCTAATGGAAGCTTAATCTCTTGAGGAAGGTCCAGGATGACACAAAATGGATCTAGAAAAATACCTAGATTTGATGGAACAAATTGTGCTTTTTGGAAGCTAAGGATGGAAGCCTATATTAATTCTCTAGGGTGTGGTGTTTGGGACTCTGTCAAGACTGGTTACACAGTTCCTACTACTATTCCTACAGATGTAGATGATGTTAAGAATTATGATAACAATGCCAAGGCAAAATTTTCTATCATGAGTGGATTAGTTGATTTATATCTTTCAAAGGTAATGAGTTGCAGTTTTGCTCAAGAAGTTTGGGATAAACTTAAAACCATTTATGAAGGAGATAAGAAAGTAAAGCAAGCCAAGATGTAGCTCTTCATGAGCAAATTTGAGAACCTAAAAATGTCATAGGATGATGACATTGTTGGATATATGCTTTGGGTGATTGAAGTTGTTAATGGCATTACAGGTCTTGGTGGTGAAATGAAAGAAGATGAGATTGTGAAAAAGGTTTTGAGATCTCTTCCCAAATCATACATTCACAAGGTATCTACCATTGAGGAGAATGCAGACTTGGATACATACACTGTAGAAAAATTATTTGGTTCCCTTACTGCCTTTGAAATGAGAGAGTTTGGCAGTGATCCTCCAAAGAAAGAAGTTGCTTTCAAAGCCAATGTAAAGACAAAAGGAACAACTTGCTGATGAAGATGAAATCTCTGATGAAGTTGAAGAAAATTTTGTGAGAAGACTAAAAAAGGCATTGGTAAATACAAAGGTAAGTTACCCTTCAAATGTTTCAATTGTGGAAGGTTGGTCATTTTGCTTTTAAATGTCCTTTCAAAGAATCAAGATGTTGTAATAGAAGAGACAAATTCAAGAGAAGTTTGCATTCCATCGAAAGTAATTATTCTTCAAAAGATGAGGATCATGATTATTCAAATGATGAAATACTTTTCATGGCCTTGAGTATTGGTGACAAAAAAGATGATGTTGGAAAATGTGAAAAGATTGATGCCTTGCAAACAAAATAAAACAATGAAAGATCAATGGTTGTATGGACTTGCTTTCATGCGAGAGAAGAAGCCAAGGCTTGGGTAATTGATAGTGGATGCTCAAATCATATTACTAGTAACAAGGAGAAGTTTATTATCCTTGAGAAGTGGGATGGTGGGGCTGTCAAGTTTGGTGGTGATGAGTCAGCACAGATCTGTGGAAAAGGTGCTATAACTATTGATGGGAAGAACATGACTGAGGATGTTCTCTATGTCAAAGGACTAAAACACAATCTTCTCAATGTCAATTAGATGTGCAACAAGGGGTATAATATCACTTTTCATGCCAAGGGTTATGAAATCAGGAAGGCAGGATCTATGAAACTAGTTGTAGAAGGTATCAAGACATATGGTGGCATCTATCATCTGAATGAGGTAAATGGAAGAACATGTTTGTTGTCTCAATCTAATGAATGTTGGTTGTGGCACAAAAGAATGGGACACAACAATTTTGACAATATGGTAAAGATCAATTCTACTCATGTAGTGAAAGATATGCCTAAGATAATCAAGTCTACAAATGCAATTTGTAGGGAATGTCAAATGGGAAAGAAAATAAAGACAAACTTCAAAAGAAAGGAGTATTCTTCTTCAAAGCCTCTAGAGATGATTCACACTGATCTATGTGGCCCTATAAGAGTAAAGATTCAACAACATTAGAGGTATTTTATGTTTCTTATTGATGATTATTCTAGAATGACTTGGGTTACCTTCTTAAGAGAAAAATTAGATACCCTTGATAAATTTAAAGTGTTCAAAGCTATGGTTGATAATGAAGTAGATGCCAAGATCAAATGTTTGAGGTCTGATAGAGGAGGTGAATTCACTTCAAATGAATTTGAAAAGTTTTCTGAAGATAATGGCATTAGGAGACATCTGTCAGCTCCTAGGACCCATCATTAAAATGGGGTAGTGGAAAGGAAGAATAGGACCGTGTAGGAGATGTCTAGGACAATGTTGAAAGATATAGTTCATACTACTATCTATCTAATTAATAGAGTGCAACTAAGGGTCAATATCACTAAGACCCCTTATGAGCTATGGTATGGATGACCTCCCATAGTTAGATACTTCAAGATCTTTGGAAGCAAATTCTTTATTAGAAGAGATGAAGAAGAGTTTGATTCAAGAAGTGATGAAGGAATATTTCTTGGCTACTCAACTAGAAGCAAGGCTTATAGATGCTACAACAAAAGGTTGGGAAAATGGTAGAGAGCAAAAATGTCAAGGTAGATGAAGACCTACATCAGATCTCACACGAATCAGAGGATTCTAAATCTGATATCTATTGTGATGCTCACAACACACCCCATTTTACTCCTTAGCAAAATGAGGACCCCTGTTGTGGATTTGCTTTTACTTTTTGTGGGTGGGTCTGTTGGGTGGTAAAAGGGAAAAGAGAGTGAAAGTTACAAACCTTGTTAAAAATAAAGAAAAAAATAACATTAAGTACCAAAGCAGAATATGGGTGGATTCCTTGTCCAAAATGAGTGAGGGTTACTTTTTGAACCATGTTAAAATTCCCTATATTTTGCAAGTTATGAGTGTTTTGGTCAAATGTACAATGGAAGGGTTTGTACTTTGTATATACAAAGTCCTTTGTTTATCAGGTTGCATATACAAGGTCCTTTTTATACAAGGTCGCTTGCATACAAAGTCCTTTGTATATCAGGTTGCATATACAAGGTCCTTTGTATACAAGATCACTTGCATATAAAGTCCTTTATATATCACTTGCATACAAAGTTGTTTGCATATACAAGTCACATGTAGAGGTCATAGGGTTTCTAAGTCATTTTACTTGTATGTATTTCGTTAAACATTCTATCTATACATACAAGTTGGGCCCGAAACATTTCAAAGTTTGAATGAATAAACGGTTAAGTCCGATGAATGCATAAACTGTTTGTATGTTAGGCAAAGGGAAAATATACAAAGCTATATACATAGCACGGAACTGAAAAGTTATGAAATGAGATGTAATTGTTGTATGTTTCTGCCTTGTATGTATGTTTTGGGACATACAAAGTGAAATATACAAAACAAAACTCAAGAAAGATTTAAATCCAATATAAGTGATGCATCATAACTCAATGTATATTTTCAATATACAAGCGCATATGCAAAGCGAAAAGTGCAAATTAAAGATACAACGCGGACGCAAAAAAGGAATTAAAATTAGAGAGGTCTTTGTATATTTAAGTGCTTGTATGTTCATAACATACATATCCGAGATGCAAAGAAATCAAGGCACCGCGAGAGGTAAAAGGTAAAAGGAGGTTTGCATAAGGTTGTTGTATATTCACTTATACAAGAGTGATATACAAAGCGGTGATATACAAGGATGTACGGAAAGGGTGGAAAAAGAAAAGAAATGTAATTTGATTCTTTGCATAAAGTGCTTGTATGTTTACAGATACAGAGAAAACATACAAGAAAAACATACAATGAGAAATATAAAGGGAAACGGGATGGATGCACAGTTAAAATAATGGTAAAAAGGGAAGTAAAAATGCATGAATACTGCAACTGAGGGCCGAATTGATGGCGCATTAATTACTGTAGTTAGTGCCCATCTAACTTTTTGACATGGTATAAATTGACAACAGCAGCATGAATTTTAATTCTATTTTTCTTATGTCTATTTTGCAGGTATGTAGGTAGATATAAAGATGGAGCTTTAATGATGATGACATCATAGGAGGCAGATCGGATCACAAAAGATCACAAAAGAAGTGAAAGATTTAGTGAGAAGAGATATGCAGATGGAGAAACATTATTAAAAGAACAACAGAAGATATTTTGAGGTGTTAGGGTTTCCAAAAGGGCATCTTTATGCTCAGTATGGAGTATGTTGCCTAGAGATATTTTGGCGGGATTTGTTTTCCACTGATTGATGCTGCACTTGAGATACAGACCATTGATTGACTAGGGTTTTGGAACTGTATTGGGGATAATCAGATCTATATATTGAGCCCCTTTACTCTGTAATGACTTACTAGGGATTTTTAGAAGATAGCTAGCATTGTAATAGAAGGAGTAGTTTAGTTTAGAGGAGGTCACCTGCATCTGCAATAAGGAATGCGTGGAACAATCTAGCTTCCTTATTGTATCTGTAAAGCATTGTAAGTTTTCTGTAAGTTGATTAATGAAGCTAAGAGTCATTCATACATTGTAAATCATATATGACTGTGTGTTTTGAATACAAATGAATCTGGAATTCTGTGTCTATATTCAGAGTGTCTTCTGGCTTTTCTTTGTATTTAAAATAATATCTCTTAAAGCTTGCAATCTTGAATGTATCTTCGTGAAAATACTCAGGGCATTCACATTTAAAGGTTTAGTCTGTGGATTTAATCAAGTTTGTTGTACTGCTTACAACATGCATAACAGAGCATTTAGATCCTGTAGCTGAATAAAGTTTAATTTAGATTTCTCTAACTTTTCCCAAACCATTTGAAATACTTAGCTTAAACGCAGAAATTTAAAGAAGATTGTCTTATATTTGAAGGAAACATGAACAACTGAATTGATATTTGACAGTTTTCACAATACTTGAAAAGGAAAGCTTGTGTTAATATAAATCATATAAAGCTTTCTACTATAGTAACAAATCTGTGCAAAAGAATGAATAAAATGTTGGTATTTATGATATTTCGCATAATTAGAGTCTAGTGAATCATAGAACACCTTAAATCAAGTAAGGCCCCTTGCATATTACAGCTTCACATCAACCTACTGAATTGTCCAACAGGTCAAGACCTAACCATATAGAAACTTGGGATTAAGTAATCTTAATTGATTTCTTCATATCTTTCAAGACAGTTAGGTTCATTTTTGTGAATTTTAACTTTTGTTATGAATGTGTAAAAACAATCATCAATAGTTTTTGGCACTAGAAGGAGGACCTGATTGGAGTTAGGGTTTGTTTTAAGTAAAGTTGGCTCATAATAGTAACAGAGTGACTAGGTCTAGATCCAATTCAGAAGATATATTTGTGTAATTACCTGATAAAAGGCAAATTAAGAGTCCTTTGATTTGGAATCCTAGAATATCACACACAAGAGGTTCATCTGGAACACCTCCTGGATCACCTTTTAGTATCCATAACCTTGTGAGTCTCAATAGTTCTTCATTTAGATCTTTGAATCTTGGTTTAGGTACTCCTAGAGGTCCCAGTCCTCCCAGGAATCCTATTCCACCTAGAAATCTAAGTATTCCCCAAGGTTCAGGTCAAGCACAAGTACCTGCAATGGCGTATTTTAATGTCAACTCTTCCATACAGTTCAATGATTATCATGAGATACCAAAAATCCTGAAAAGATATGTCCTAAATATCAATTACATTAGGATCCAAAAGATCACATTAGAATATTCGAAGAGGCATGCTTTAGGGCCAGGTTTGAATATGAGGATGTTGTGTGCACGTTATTTCCTTACACCTTCAATGAGCAGGCTTCTAACTGGTATGTTAACTTGCCCAATGATTATATTTCTTCTTGGGCACTTATCAAATAAACATTTTTGTCTAGATTTAGAGGACCAGTAGATCCTTCCACCTTATACCATAAATTGGCTGCAATAAAGAGAGGTGAAGGAGAGCTGATTGACAATTTTAATGATAGGTTTCAAAAATCCTATTCTAGGTTGGTAGCTCCTTACACAGTGAATGCAGATACATTGTTAGCCATGTATTATGTTGCCTTAGATGCATTAACTGCTATGCTTGTCAAAAGAAAGGCTGACATAGATACAATATCCAAAGCTTATAAGGAGGCAACCTTAGTAAATCAGGAGATGAGACAAACAACCTATAATCCATTTCCTAATGGAGGAAATCTTGGGATACAAAATCAAACACAACCTTGGAATGGAGTCACTACACATAACACTCCATTATTGAATCTAGTTCCTACATACACACCTACGTATAATCCTGCCCCAATCCAAGCCATAGCCCCTTATACTGGTAACATTGCCAATAATAATCAGAGTAATGGTCAACCTTTCTTTCAACCTCCTTAGAATACATTTGTGGCAAAGGCACCAGAGGAAAGAGAATAAATCAAAGAAATTACTGCACGCTTGAGAAGATTGACTATTGAAATGACACAACTGAGAAATAAAAATTTCTATGGTAGAAACTGTTACAAGTATGGGCCTAACCAGTGTTGTCATTGATGTCAACATACTCCTATTGCATTAATGATAAAAATTGGATGAGCTGTGTGCTGAGGATATTGAGAAAATTAGTCTCAATCAGGAACAATGAAGATCAATGATGACAGTAAGGTAAAAGTCCAAGATAGGATGAGTATCAAAGGATGCGGTTTAAAGGGTTTGTAGATATGTGTCTTAAGGTGGTCCAGTAGAGATTTCAAAGGTCCACATGAAGATCTGAAGAAGTTGTGGCTGCTCAAGTAAAACCGGTTCCAGTAGATGTTCAGTGGTGACAGAGTGTTACAGATAGGTCTGGTGAGATCTGGAATTCCATTGTCCTATTCTGCAGATTTGAGGGAGTGTTGAGGAAGTCTTTATGGAGTGTCAAAAAAATTGGTTCATGGTTTGAAGGTCCGCAAACATCTATTCCTTTGTGACAGTAATGACAGAGTCTGTTCTTGAGGTTCTGAATAAAGGGGAGATGGATTTCAGTAAGCAGATGAAGTGTGGATGTTCTTGGTGATTTAGGAAAGCTTGTGGAGGTCTTTGGATCATTTCCAGTTTGAGTTGGTCATCCACATTGGAGTTGGAGCTCACAATTGAAGATTATCTTCCAAATGATAGTGTTCTTCTGGAGATTGGCGGACCGGATCAGTTACACATCCTACAGATGTTCTTGTTGATGTTTGCCGACTTAGATGATCATTCCTAAGTTGATGTCTTGTATAAATAAGGGATTGCGAAGTCATTTCAAACTTGTCCTTGTGGTGATGAGAGTGTGGTAGCAAGGAGGAGAGTGAAAGGTAGAGCAAAAGTATTGAGCTTCAATGGAACTAATTCAAGCATGATGAAGATGCTATTTTCTAGTTCAAGTATGTGATACTTATTCTTTTGTAGACAGTGTGTCTTTTGTAGGCAGTGGGCCTCTTGTGAGCAGTGTGCTCAGGCAATGAGCCCTAATTAGCATGTACCATTTTGTTCTTTCTATTCTTCTAATAGAGAATACAATCTTGGGTTAATCACCTCGTGGTTTTTCCCTTAACTGGGTTTTCCACGTCAAAATCTTGGTGTCTTATGTGTTGATGTGTTTTTGCTTTTGATTTAAGTGCATTATTTTTCATGATTAATATACTACTAATCACTAAGAGGATTTAAGTGTGTAATTGGGAGAAAGTTTTGCACAACTGATTCACCCCCCCTCTCAGTTGTGTGCCCTAAGACTAACAATTGGTATTAGAGCCAAGTTCCTCTAAAAGGAGCTTAACCGCTTGAGGAGATCTAGGATGCCGTCTTACAAGAAGGATAGTCTAAAGTTTGATGGAACCAATTTTAATCTCTGGAAAGGTCGCATGAAGTGTCACTTGCAATGTATGGGAATGGCATACTGGACCATGGCTACAACACAGTATGTACCTCCACAGGGTGGTCCAAAAACTCAAAATGAAATCACAGATGCTGAAAACAATCTGCGGACTATAGAGGCTCTTCTAAGTGCATTATCTGATTCAGAGCTCTCAAATGTTATTGACCTACCAATTGCTTTTGAGATTTGGCAAAAACTAGAACTTTTGCATGAAGGAGACAAGTATGTTAAATGTGCAAGGTTACAGAGTCTGAAAGGAAAATTTGAAAATCTGAAGATGAGAGATGATGAAAATATTACTACTTTTATGCCAAGAGTAAATGAGATTGTTTGTGGAATTAGAAATGCTAGTGGAGTCCTGGATGAAAATGAGATTGTTGGTAAAATTCTTAGATTCCTACCTGCTTCTTACAAAATCAAGGCTGCTGCCATTGAAGAATTTAGAGCCCATACAACTGTCACAAGAGATCAATTGGATGCATTTGAAATGACATAGTTTGGAGATGACCCCCCCCAATACTAAATCTGCATTCAAAGCCAGTGCCTCTATCAAAGGTAAACAAAGGTTTGATCTGGGAGAGAATTCATCAAGGAAGCTATCATAGTATGAAAAAGCAAGAAAAGATCTGGAAGAAGAAGAAGTAGAAACTGCTCAACTTGAAACCCTTATTGCAAAGAGGCTACCAAGAGGATCTGGTAAATATGAAGGAAAATTACCTTTTAAGTGTTTTAACTGCAATAAGATTGGTCATTTTGCCTCAAGGTGTCTGGAAAGGTTTTCAAGGCAAAATGCTAACAAGCCAAGGTTCCAAAAGAACTGTTATTGTGTACATGAAGATGATGATAATGAAGGAGTAACAGATGATGAAACAGAGATAGGAAACAAATCTAGAAATGAATGGGTGTTCATTTCCATCAAGGAAGAAGATCTAATGTCCTCTGTATCTATCAATCATAAGACTGTGGAAAGAGCTCTGGCTGCCCAAGTTTAAGAAAAGGATGTTTGGGTCATTGACAATGGTTGATCTCACCATATGACAGGTGACAAAAATAAGTTCATAGATTTGGAAAGGTATGAAGGAGGAGTGGTAGAGTATGGTGATAATTCTACTGGTAGAATAAGAGGTAGAGGAACTATTTCTCTTGATGGAAGGAACAAAAATGGTAATGTACTATATGTTGAAGGTTTGAAGCACAATCTTCTTAGTGTTGGACAGTTGGTGGACAAAGGCTATAATCTCTGGTTCAAGAATGAAAAATGCAAGATCTTTGAAAGTTTTGAAACAGAGATTGCATCTGGTACTCAAACTAAAGGTAATATCTTTCACTTGGTTGGTACTAGTAAAAGTTGCTTATTTGTTCAAATTGATTAGAGTTGGTTGTGGCATAGGAGGATGTGTCATGTGAATTTTGATAATATCATCAAGATAAGAAATACTCAGGCACTAAGAGATCTTCCAAAATTGGTGAAACCTTCTAACAGCTTGTGCAAAGAATGTCAGTTGGGTAAGTTGAGTAGAGTCACATTCAAAAGTAAGGAACTATCTTCTACCGGATTATTGGACTTAGTTCATACTGATCTTTGTGTTTCAGCAAGAATTAGCAGTATTCAAGGTGATAGATACTTCATGCTACTAATTGATGACTATTCTCAGATGATGTGGGTAACCTTTCTAAAATAGAAATCATAATCTCTTGAGAAATTCAAAATATTCAAGGCTACGGTAGAGAATGAAACTAGATTAAAATTGAAGTGTCTGAGGTCTGATAGAGGTGGATAATACACATCCGGTGAGTTCATAGAGTTTTGTGAGAACCATAGAATCAAGAGACAGTTATCTGCTCCTAGGACCCCACAGTAGAATGGAGTAGTTGAGAGAAAGAACCGGACCATCCAAGAAGCATCTAGGACAATGATGATGGAAGCAAATGTTCCTCAGATCTATTGGAGAGAAGCCGTCAGCACTACAATCTATACTCTCAATCGAGTTCAAATCAAAAACAATACTGGTAAGACTCCTTATGAACTTTGGTTTGGCATCACTCCTACTATGAGGTATTTTAGAGTCTTTGGTAGAAAATGTTACATCAAAAGAGATGAAGATCTAGGAAAGTTTGATGCTAGAAGTGATTAAGGAATATTCTTGGGTTACTTTACTCAAAGCAAAGCATACCGGTGTTATAACAAGAGACTGAGAAAGATGATAGAAAGTACAAATGTGAAGGTTGATGAAGGAATTGAAAAACCCTCAAGATTCTATGAATATGATGAAGATGATCAGAATGGTGTTCTGACTCAAGGAACCCAAGCCTCTTCTGAGATTTAGATCCAGATTGATCTGGTAAATCAGGAAGAAGAGATAAGTTTGAATGAGCCTGATCAAGAAGCAGAAATGCAAGTAAGTCCCAAAGTGCCTAGGTATGTAAGACTGAATCACTCTGAAGATCAGATCATAGGTGATAAAAGCAAAGGTGTACAAATAAGAAGGAAAATTGCTCAAAACTCAGATGAGTATTGTCTGATTTCAAAAATTGAACCTAAGACAATGAATGAAGCTTGCAATGATGAAAACTAGACTAAAGCAATGGAGGAAGAGTTGATGCAAATTGAGAAAAATCACACTTGGGATCTTGTTCCCAGACCTAGAAACAAAAATGTGATTGGAACCAAATGGGTCTTCCGAAACAAACTAAATGAAGTTGGTGAAGTAATAAAAAATAAAGCTAGATTGGTCTGCAAGGGTTGAAGCAGTCAGATTATTTCTTGCTTTTGCTTCTTTCAAGGATTTCAAGGTATATCAGATGGATGTCAAGTTTGCCTTCCTAAATGGTGACTTGGAAGAAGAAGTATACATTGAGCAACTGGATGGATTTCAATTGTCTGATCATGATGATATGGTCTACAAGTTAAAAAAAGCACTGTATGGACCGAAGCAAGCCCCAAGAGTTGGTGTGAAAGATTGGATAAGCATCTTTTGAAGATTGGTTTCAACAAAGGTACTGCTGACAGTAATTTGTATTTCAAAATTGATCATGAAAAAATCCTGATTGTTGAAGTGTTTGTTGATGATATCATTTTTGGAGGAAGAGATAGTATGTGTAAAACTTTTGCAAATCAAATGAAAAGTGAATTTGAGATGTCCATGCTTGGTGAAATGAATTTCTTCTTGGGTCTGCAAATCACTCAAACAAAGAAAGGAATCTTCATTTCTCAAACCAAATATGTGAAAGAATTATTGAAGAAATTTGGGATGGAAGACTCAAAACCAATGAATACTCCCATGGTAACCAAATGTAAATTAAGTAAAGATGATGATTCTCCTAAGGCTGATCAGACAAAGTACAGGTCAATGATTGGAGGACTGTTGTATCTTACTCAAACTAGACCAGACATTATGTAGGTTGTTGGTCTTGTTGCTAGATTTCAGGGTGATCCTAGAGAATCTCATCTAATGGCAATCAAGAGGATTTTTAGATATCTAAAAGGGATAGTTGAGTATGGTCTGTGGTATCCTAGAGATCATGATTTCTCTCTTCATGCATATACTGATGCGGATTGGGCAGGAGATGTGGATGACCGGAAGAGTACCAGTGGTGGAGCATTCTTTTCAGGAAAGAGATTGGTTTCTTGGCTAAGCAAGAAACAAGAGGCAATATCTCTATCTACAACTGAAGCAAAATATATTGCAACAATAGGAAGTTGCACTCAAGTTTTATGGATGAAGCAGATGCTAAGAGATATCAAAGTGGAGTATGAAGAACCTATCACAATCCTTCATGATAATTCAAGTACTATAAATATATCTAAGAATCCAGTGTTGCATTCAAAGACTAAACACATATCCATCAAGTTTCACTTTTTGAGAGAGCAAGTGAACAAGAATGAAGTTAGATTGGAGTTTGTGCCTTCCAAGGATCAGATTGTAGACATCTTTACTAAACCTCTACCTAAGGACTCTTTTGAGTATCTCAGGGAGAAGTTAGGGGTTATTGCCCCTCCAGTGATGAACTAAGGTGCACTGAGGTGCATCAGTCTAGTGGATATCACAGTCATATCTTGTGATCTAGATTGATGGGGGCTGCTACTCAGGGGGAGCAACAGGTATGATTCTAAAGTGTTGGAATTGCAAGTATGTGCCCTTTACCATTGATGTCAAAGGGGGAGAGAAGACATGTGAAAAACAAGTGGTTGCTGATCAAAGGAGGAGTAGTAAAAAGAGAGAAGACATGTGAATGGTTGTTGCTGATAGGGGGAGTTGTGACAGTGAGGAGAATCTCTTGTCTTGATGGTCAAAACAGTTTTTCACATCATATGTTGCCATCAATGACAAAGGGGGAGATTGTTGCAAGTATGGGCCTAACCAGTGTTGTCATTGATGTCAACATACTCCTATTGCATTAATGATAAAAATTGGATGAGCTGTGTGCTGAGGATATTGAGAAAATTAGTCTCAATCAGGAACAGTGAAGATCAGTGATGACAGTAAGGTAAAAGTCCAAGATAGGATGAGTATCAAAGGATGCGGTTTAAAGGGTTTGTAGATATGTGTCTTAATGTGGTCCAGTAGAGATTTTAGAGGTCCACATGAAGATTTGAAGAAGTTGTGACTGCTCAAGTAAAACTGGTTCTGACAGATGTTCAGTGGTGACAGAATGTTATAGATAGTTCCGGTAAGATCCAGAATTGCATTGTCCTATTCTGTGGATTTGAGGGAGTGTTGAGGAAGTCATTATGGAGTGTCAAATAGATTGGTTCATGGTTTGAAGGTCCACAAACATCTATTCCTTTGTGATAGTAATGATAGACTGTGTTCTTGAGGTTCCAGATAAAGGGAAGATGGATTTCAGTAAGCAGATGAAGTGTGGATGTTCTTGGTGATTTAGGAAAGCTTGTTGAGGTC
Organism: Cunninghamia lanceolata; assembly: GCA_027924645.1. NCBI lineage: Eukaryota > Viridiplantae > Streptophyta > Pinopsida > Cupressales > Cupressaceae > Cunninghamia > Cunninghamia lanceolata. Next base: position 3,572,800 of record BSBN01001126.1, read on the forward strand.
TTTGGATCATTTCTAGTTTGAGTTGGTGATCCACATTAGAGTTGGAGCTTGCAATTGAAGATTATGTTCCAGATGATAGTGTTCTTTTGGAGATTGGCCGACCGAATCAGTTACACATCCTGCGGATGTTCTTGTTGATGTTTGCCGACTTAGATGATCATTCCTAAGTTAATGTCTTGTATATAAATAAGGGATTGCAAATTCATTTCAAACTTGTCCTTGTGGTGATGAGAGTGTGGTAGCAGGGAGGAGAGTGAGAGGTAGATCAGAAGTATTGAGCTTTAATGGAGTTGATTCAAGCATGATGAAGATGCAATTTTCTAGTTCAAGTATGTGATACTTATTCTTTTGTAGACAGTGTGTCTCTTGTAGGCAGTGGGCCTCTTGTGACTAGTGTGCTCAGGTAGTGAGCTCTAATTGGCATGTGCCATTTTGTTCTTGCTATTCTTCTAATAGAGAATACAATCTTGGGTTAATCACCCCATAGTTTTTCCCTTAACCGGGTTTTCCACGTCAAAATCTTGTTGTCTTATGTGTTGATGTGTTTCTGCTTTTGATTTAAGTGCATTATGTTTCATGATTAATATACTGCTAATCACTAAGAGGATTTAAGTGTGTAATTGGGAGAAAGTTTCACACAACTGATTCACCCCCCCTCTCAGTTATGTGCCCTAAGTCTAACAGAAACAACCAAGGATATAGTCAAAACCATAACCAAAGCTATAGTCAAAACTACAACTCAAACTATAACCAGAATCACAATCAAAATTATAACCAGGGTCAAAGTTCAAATCAAATCATAATCATAATCAAGGACAACAGATGAGAAACAAAGGACCAGCTATAGATAACAGGGCTTGGGGTAATAACAATAAGAATCAAAATCAGCCAAGGCCACCTAAGACATGGAACACAGGGCCAAATAATGGCACCCTAACTTCTCCGTTTGAGAATTTAGATAACTAGGATACACAACAAACAACTAGGATTCAAATGGCTAATGTAGCATTGAAGAATTGGTATAGAATTCATAATACCAATGCCCATGCTGAACTAGATTGTCCTCAGTTCCATTTAGTAGCCAATATTTTCAATGTATATGTATAGGCTCCCACTTCTATGTTTCTCATTCCCAAAGGTAATGAAGTAGTGCCCTCAGGATATGAGACTGCTTTAGTCTTAGAGACTTTTACTTTTGTAACTAGAGAAGAAGAGGATCAATTGTTAGAGGATGAACCTGTTGCAAGTATGAGGTGAGCCAGTGTTGTCATTGATGTCAACATACTCATATTGCATTGATAAGAAGGATTTGATGAGCTGTGTGCTGAGGATATTGAGAAAATTAGCCTCAGTCAGGAACAGTGAAGAACAGTGATGAGAAGAAGGCAAATGTACTGTATAGGATGAGAACCGGAGGATGCGGATTAAAGGGTTAGTAGATATGAGTCTTGAGATGCTTTAGTTAAGATTTCAGAGGTCCGCATGAAGATCTGAAGGAGTTGTGGCTGTCGGTATAGAACCGGTTCCGGCAAGTATCCAGAGGTGACAGAGGATCACAAAAAGGTCCGGTGAGGTCCAGAATTGTATTATCCTAATCTACAGATTGGAAGGAGTGTTTCAGATGTTCTTGTGATGTGTCATCCTGATTTGTGTATGATCTGGAGGTCCGGAAGTACCTCTTGCATTATGGCAGTGGCGACAGACTGTGTTCTTGAAGTTCCGGATGAGGAAGACAAGAGATTCCAGTAAGTAGAGGAAGTGCGGATGTATTCGGTCATTCAGACAGGCTTGTGAAGGTTCTTGGATCATGTTTAGGTTGTGTTGTTGGTCCGCATTGATGGTAGAGCCCAGAATTGAAGTTATTCTTCCGGATGAAGTTCTTGCTCTGTTTAGCCGACCGGATGAGTTGTTCATCCTACGAATGTTCTTGTGGTGGCCAACCAGATGTGTTATTCATCTTGCGGATACTCTTATGGTTGCTTGCCGACTTAGATGTTTGTTCCTAAGTCGATGTCTTGTATAAATAACGGTTTGTGAGTTCATTTCAAAGTGTGGTTTTTGTGGATGAGTGTGGCATAGTGAAGGGAAGTGCGAAAGGCAGAGCAGAAGTTTTGGGCTTAATTGGAACTGATCTGGACATGGTAGAGATGTCATTCTCCAGTTCAAGACTGTGATTTTTATCACTTTGTAGACAGTGTGTCTCCTTGTAGGCAGTGGGCCTCTTTGTGAGCAGTGTGCTCGGGCAGTGAGCCCTAATTGGCATGTGCCATTCATTTTTCTTTATTCTTCTAACAGAGAATAATTCTTGGGTTAATCACCCCGTGGTTTTTCCCTTAACCGGGTTTTCCACGTCAAAATCTTGGTGTTCAATGTGTTGATGCTTATCTGCTCTTGTGTTTATGTATCATGCTTTCATGGATGATTAATTGATATGCTGCTAACTAACAACAAGAATCAAGTGTTTAAAAGAAGAAGAAGTTTTATACAACTGATTCACCCCCCCCTCTCAGTTGTATGCCCTAGATCCAACAATTGGTATCAGAGCCAAGTTCCTCTGATAGGAGCTTAACCGCTTGAGGAGATCCAGGATGTCGTCATACAAGAAGGATAGTCCGAAGTTCGATGGAACCAACTTCACTCTCTGGAAAGGTCACATGAAGTGTCACTTGGAATGTATGGGAAAAGCATACTTGGCTATGGTTTCAAAACCATATGTACCTCCACAAGGTGGTCCGATAACTCTGAATGAAATCACAGAAGCTGAAAACAATCTGCGGACCAAGGAAGCTCTTCTAAGCACATTGAATGACTCAGATCTCTCGAATGTTGTTGACCTACCAACTGCATATGAGATCCTGACTAAACTGGAACTTCTGTATGAAGGAGATGAGTTTGTCAAAAGTGCAAGGTTGCAAAGTCTGAAAGGGAAATTTGAAAGATTGAAAATGAGAGATGATGAAAACATCACTACCTTTATGCCAAGAGTGAATGAGCTGGTATGTGGAATCAGAAATGCTGGTGGAACTTTAGATGAAAATGAGATTGTCTGCAAGATCCTAAGGTCCCTTCCTGCTGCCTACAAAATCAAGGTTGCTGCCATTGATGAATTCAGAGCCCACACAACTGTCACAAGAGAACAACTGGCTGGCAAACTAGCTGCATTTGAAATGACCGAGTTTGGAGATGATCCTCCCAAGACTGAATCTGCCTTCAAAGCCAGTGCCTATGTGAAAGGCAAGCAGAGATTTGATCCGGGAGAAAACTCATCAAGGAAGATGTCATGGTATGATCAAGCAAGAAGAGACATGGAAGAAGAAGAAGCAGAAACAGCTCAACTTGAAGCCCTCATTGCAAAGAGACTGCCAAGAGGATCCGGTAAGTATGAAGGAAAACTACCCTTTAAGTGTTTCAACTGCAATAAGATTGGTCATTTTGCTTCAAGATGTCCGGAAAGATCTGCAAGGTCTAATAATAACAGACAAAGGTTTCAAAAGAATTGCTATTATGTTCATGAAGAAGATGACAATGAAGGAGTAACAGATGATGAATCAGAACTAGGAAGCAAATTCGGAAATGAGTGGGTGTTTATTGCCATCAAGGAAGAAGATTCAATACTCTCTGAATCTGTCAATCACAAAGTTGTTGAAAAAGCTTTGGCTGCTCAAGTGGAAGAAAAGGATGATTGGGTTATTGACAGTGGATGTTCTCACCATATGACTGGTGACAAGAATAAGTTCTTAGATTTGGAAAGATATGAAGGAGGAATGGTAAAGTTTGGTGACAATTCTGCTGGCAGAATCAGAGGTAGGGGAACTATTTCCTTTGATGGTAAGAGCAAAATAGGTAATGTACTATATGTTGAAGGATTGAAGCACAATCTTCTCAGTGTTGGTCAGTTAGTGGACAAAGGCTATGATCTCCGGTTCAAGAATGGAAAATGCATAATCTTTACAAGCTCCGGAACTGAAATTGCATCCGGTACTCAAACAAAAGGTAATATCTTTCATCTGGTTGGTTCAAATAAAAGTTGTTTGTTTGTTCAAATTGATCAGAGTTGGTTATGGCATAGAAGAATGTGTCATGTAAATTTTGATAACATCATCAAGATAAGCAATACTCAGGCTGTGAGAGATCTTCCAAAATTGATGAAACCTACAAATAGTGTGTGCAAAGAATGTCAGTTAGGTAAACAAAGCAGAGTCTCCTTCAAAAGCAAAGATCAGTCTTCTACCGGATTGTTGGAATTAGTACATACTAATCTATGTGGTCCGACAAGAATCAAGAGTCTGCAAGGTGATAGATATTTCATGTTGTTAATTGATGATCATTCCCGGATGATGTGGGTTACCTTTCTAAAAGAAAAATCAGAAGCTTTTGAGAAGTTCAAAATCTTCAAAGCTATGGTGGAGAATCAAACCGGATTGAAACTAAAGTGTCTAAGGTCTGATAGAGGTGGTGAATTTACATCTGGTGAATTCATTGACTTTTGTGAGAAACAGGGTATAAGGAGACAGTTGTCTGCTCCTAAGACTCCACAGCAGAATGGAGTAGTTGAGAGAAAGAACCGGACCATCCAGGAAGCTGCTAGGACAATGATGTTGGAAGAAAATGTTCCTCAAATGTTTTGGAAAGAAGCTATCAGCATCGCAGTCTACACTCTAAATCGAGTTCAAATCAGAAACAACACCGGTAAGACCCCCTATGAACTTTGGTTTGGCATCACTCCTACTGTGAAATATTTCAGAGTATTTGGTAGCAAGTGTTATATTAAAAGAGATGAAGATCTAGGAAAGTTTGATGCTAGAAGTGATGAGGGAATTTTCTTGGGCTACTCCACTCAAAGCAAAGCATACCGGTGTTACAATAAGAGATTGAGGAAGATGATAGAAAGCACCAATGTGAAAGTTGATGAAGGAATTGAGAAACCTTCAAGATTTTATGAGCTTGATGAAGATGACCAAGACAGTGTTCAAGGAACTCAATCCTCTTCGGTGAGACAGAGTCAGCCTGATCCGGTAAATCAGGAAGAAGAGATAGGTTTGAATGAGCCTGATCAAGAAACAGCAGTGCTAGATACTCCCAAAATTCCAAGGTATGTAAGACTGAACCACTCTGAAGATCAGATCATAGGTGACAGAAGCAAAGGTGTACAAACTAGAAGGAATATTGCTCAAAATCAGGATGAATGCTGTCTGATTTCAAAGATTGAACCTAAAACAATAAATGAAGCCTGCAATGATGAAAACTGGACCAAAGCAATGGAAGATGAATTGATGCAAATTGAGAAAAATCATACTTGGGATCTTGTTCCCAGACCTAGAGACAGGAATGTAATTGGAACCAAGTGGGTCTTCCGGAACAAACTAAATGAAGCTGGTGAAGTAATCAGAAACAAAGCTAGATTGGTCTGCAAAGGCTACTCTCAAATAGAAGGAATTGACTTTGAAGAGACTTTTGCTCCGGTGGCAAGAATTGAAGCAGTCAGATTACTTCTTGCATTTGCTGCCTTCAAAGACTTCAAGGTATATCAGATGGATGTCAAGTCTGCCTTCCTAAATGGTGATCTGGAAGAAGAAGTCTACATTGAACAACCGGATGGATTTCAATTGTCTGATAATGATGATATGGTCTGCAAGTTGAAGAAAGCTTTGTATGGATTGAAGCAAGCCCCAAGAGCATGGTATGAAAGGTTGGATAAGCATCTTGTGCAGATTGGATTCAACAAAGGTACTGCTGACAGTAACTTATATTTCAAAATTGATCATGAAAACATTTTGATTGTTGAAGTGTTTGTGGATGATATCATTTTTGGAGGAAGAGATAGTATGTGCAAAACTTTTGCAAATCAGATGAAAAGTGAGTTTGAAATGTCTATGCTTGGTGAAATGAATTTCTTCTTGGGTCTGCAAATTGCTCAAACAAAAGAAGGGATCTTCATTTCTCAGACCAAATATGTGAAAGAATTGTTAAGGAAATTTGGTATGGAAGACTCAAAGCCAATGAACACTCCTATGGCAACCGGATGTAAGTTAAGCAAAGATGATGATTCTCCAAAGGCAGATCAGACAAAGTATAGATCAATGATTGGTGGATTGTTGTATCTCACTCAAACTAGACCAGATATAATGCAGGCTGTTGGTCTTGTGGCAAGATTCCAGGCTGATCCTAGAGAATCTCATGTTATGGCAATCAAAAGAATTTTTAGGTACTTGAAAGGAACAGTTGAGTATGGTCTATGGTACCCTAGAGATCCGGATTTCTCTCTTCATGCTTACACAGATGCAGATTGGGCAGGAGATGTGGATGACCGGAAAAGCACTAGTGGTGGAGCATTCTTTTTGGGAAAGAGATTGGTTTCTTGGCTAAGCAAGAAACAAGATGCAATATCTCTGTCTACAACTGAAGCAGAATACATTGCAGCAGCAGGTAGTTGCACTCAAATCTTATGGATGAAGCAGATGCTAAGAGACATCAAAGTTGAATATGAGGAGCCTATCACAATTTTCTGTGATAATTCAAGTGCAATTAATATTTCCAAGAATCCGGTATTACATTCTAAGACTAAGCACATATCTATCAAATTTCACTTTTTGAGAGAACAAGTAAACAAGGAAGAAGTTAGATTGGAGTATGTTCCCTCCAAGGATCAGATTGCAGATATCTTTACAAAACCTCTTCCCAAGGACTCTTTTGAATATCTCCGGGAGAAGTTAGGGGTCATGGCCCCTCCGGTGATGAACTAAGATGCACTGATGTGCATCAGTCCGGTGGCAATCACAATCATATCTTGTGATCCGGACTGATGGGGAGATGCAACTAAGGGGGAGCAGCTGGTATGATTCTGATGTATGAGAATTGCAAGTATGAGCCCTTTGCCATTGATGTCAAAGGGGGAGAGAAGACATGTGAAAAACAAGTGGTTGATGATCAAAGGGGGAGCAGTAAAGGAAGAGAAGACATGTGAAAAGTTGAAGTTCTTGTCTTAATGGTTTTTCACATCATATGTTGCCATCAATGACAAAGGGGGAGATTGTTGCAAGTATGAGGTGAGCCAGTGTTGTCATTGATGTCAACATACTCATATTGCATTGATAAGAAGGATTTGATGAGCTGTGTGCTGAGGATATTGAGAAAATTAGCCTCAGTCAGGAACAGTGAAGAACAGTGATGAGAAGAAGGCAAATGTACTGTATAGGATGAGAACCGGAGGATGCGGATTAAAGGGTTAGTAGATATGAGTCTTGAGATGCTTCAGTTAAGATTTCAGAGGTCCGCATGAAGATCTGAAGGAGTTGTGGCTGTCAGTATAGAACCGGTTCCGGCAAGTATCCAGAGGTGACAGAGGATCACAAAAAGGTCCGGTGAGGTCCGGAATTGTATTATCCTAATCTGCGGATTGGAAGGAGTGTTTCGGATGTTCTTGTGATGTGTCATCCTGATTTGTGTATGATCTGGAGGTCTGGAAGTACCTCTTGCATTATGACAGTGGCGACAGACTGTGTTCTTGAAGTTCCGGATGAGGAAGACAAGAGATTCCAGTAAGTAGAGGAAGTGCGGATGTATCCGGTCATTCAGATAGGCTTGTGAAGGTTCTTGGATCATGTTTAGGTTGTGTTGTTGGTCCGCATTGATGGTAGAGCCCGGAATTGAAGTTATTCTTCCGGATGAAGTTCTTGCTCTGTTTAGCCGACCAGATGAGTTGTTCATCCTGCGAATGTTCTTGTGGTGGCCGACCGGATGTGTTATTCATCTTGCAGATACTCTTATGGTTGCTTGCCGACTTAGATGTTTGTTCCTAAGTCGATGTCTTGTATAAATAACGGTTTGTGAGTTCATTTCAAAGTGTGGTTTTTGTGGATGAGTGTGGCATAGTGAAGGGAAGTGCGAAAGGCAGAGCAGAAGTTTTGGGCTTAATTGGAACTGATCCGGACATGGTAGAGATGTCATTCTCCAGTTCAAGACTGTGATTTTTATCACTTTGTAGACAGTGTGTCTCCTTGTAGGCAGTGGGCCTCTTTGTGAGCAGTGTGCTCGGGCAGTGAGCCCTAATTGGCATGTGCCATTCATTTTTCTTTATTCTTCTAACAGAGAATAATTCTTGGGTTAATCACCCCGTGGTTTTTCCCTTAACCGGGTTTTCCACGTCAAAATCTTGGTGTTCAATGTGTTGATGCTTATCTGCTCTTGTGTTTATGTATCATGCTTTCATGGATGATTAATTGATATGCTGCTAACTAACAACAAGAATCAAGTGTTTAAAAGAAGAAGAAGTTTTATACAACTGATTCACCCCCCCCTCTCAGTTGTATGCCCTAGATCCAACAGAACCTTATTTTTGTGAGAACCTATATCCTGAATCAACCTTTGTACTAAATGCATTTTAGTTTCCCTTTGAAACTGAAAATGAAGTGTTATACAAAATAGAAGAGGTACAGGCTTTTCAGCAGTTAAACAAAAATCACACCTACAATTTGAGAAATAACACTAGGCCAGGAGGTCTTTTCACTACTTCCACTCCTAACAATTTCAATACTCCCCCAGATTAGAATGCTAGTAATAATCCTGCTATACTGAAGGCTAATCATCATGCAATTAATGGAACAGTAGCACAAAAGGTCCAAACAGTTAAATTAGAGACAATAGAAACAATGAGATTGATGAGTTATTTATCTAAAGAAATAAAGAAAATTAAGGTCAATATACCGTTGTGTGAATTATTGAAAAGTCGAGGGGTCAGAAATGCTTTCATAGAGTCCTTGGATACATCTATGATAGGTGAGGTTTCTGCTGATGTGAATGTTCCTAGTAGAGATTCACAACCCAAAGAAAAGAGTAAGAAAGTCGAGCAGCCTTCCAACACTAATGTGGTAATGTATGCAAATAAGAAGGATGCTCCTCCTTTCTTGTTAACCATTAGAATGTGTGGAAGGAACATACATAATTGTATGGTAGATTCTGGTGCATCAGCCAATGTAATGCCTTTAGGAATATGCAAAACTTTAGGGCTGACTCCTACCAAATCTGCTAAGATTGTTACACAATTGGACAAAAACTAAGGTTAATGTGATAGGAGAACTGATGCATGTTCAAATGCAATTAGCCTCAGATCCTAGGGTAAGTTAGTTTATTGACATTCAAATAGTAGATATACCTGTGAATTATGGGATGTTGTTGAGTAGAGACTAGTCTAAAACATTGAATGGATATATGGCTATTGATTTTTCACATATGTGGTTACCTTGGAGAGGTGTTTCAAATCAGATCAAGATAGAAGCTAAACCTAGAATGAAACACATGATTATAGAATACAATAGGACTAATGAGATATTATATGTTTCTGTTGAATCTGGTGTTTATAGAATCACTAACAAGGGAGTACAAATTGAAGAAATCTTGATGTTAAATTATAGAGAAAAACATGTCAGTAAAGAAACAGTATTGTTCATTGAGTCTGATGGAAATTCTTCTGATGAAGAAAACAATGCAATGAACAAATTTGGTCAGACCATTAAACAGGAAATGGAAAAGTGCATTAAACAAAATCTGCCAGTTCAATGCAAATTGTATAAAAGCATGTGTAGAGTCCACAATAAGTCACATTCTAAGGAGAATTGTGGAATGTGTAGGGATATTATAGAATACCAGTACATAAAATGCACAAAGGGAGTAGGAATGTAAAAAGGAAGTGTTAATCCTAATCAACCAGAGAAATACTTTTAGAATAACATAGATGTGTTGATCCCAGATTTAAAAGTAGAAACAAAGGACAAGATTATTTGTCTTTCTGATTTACAAACTGAAAGTATAACTATGCAAGAAGGTAAAAAAGAATTGCCTATGAATGAACAAGATAGTACCTCACATGTGATAGAAACAGAAAAACATACCAAAATAAAGGGTTAAAAGAATAAGGATGGCATGTGGACACTGAAATGTGATGAATCTAAATCTAAACAGGGTGCAGGTACAGGTGTAGAACTTATAGATCGTCATGGTAAGTCATATTTGGCAGCATATAGGCTACAATTTTTGTGTACTAACAACGTTACAGAATATGAAGCTTTGATTTATGAACTTGTTATGGCTATCAAGAAAAAGGTAAAAATGATCAGGGTATTTTTAGATTCTAAGTTAGTGGTCAGGCAAGTAAGGAAATTGTATGTATGCAACTACAAAAAGATGGTTTGTTATAGGCATAGGGTGTGGGATTTGATAGATTCATATGATGCTTTCAACATAGAACATATCCCTAGAGAATTGAACCATAGACCAGATGCATTAGCAGTTGCTGCTAGCTCATTAGAACCCTTAACACTGTCAGGTTTAAAAAGATTTACTGTTGAGTTAGCAAATGTTCCTAGCATACCAGATAATGTTACTCATTTTTAGGTATTTGAAGGGGATCAACAAATTGTAGATTTTCTAACTTGTAATGAGGTATTTGAGGCTCAAATTATTGATGAACAGGAGAGGCCTGATGTGTCTTGGGATGAAGAAGACATAATCAACCTAAAAAGCAATTTCTTACCTAAGGGGGTAATTGAGTTAGAATAGATTTTTGACTTTGATGGGGTAGTAAGTGGTGTAGGAGCACCTTGGCAAATTAATATTGCCCTAGAAAAATCTGAGTTTGATTAAATTTGTGTGCTTCCACATTGTACTGAGGTTTATCAAGTCATTTTTATGTGTTTAGGTCATTAGGAGTTTCAAAAATGCAAAATATTGCAAACCATGTAAAGGTTGTCAATGTAAAATTGGAAAAAAGATGCAAAGTTGGAAGGTGAAGAGTCATTTAGCTCTTGGTTCACTCCAAATCAGTTATGAACTAAAGAGACATGTTTTAATGCCTTTAAAAGGCCTTGTAACCATGAAGAATTCGTGGGTGATTGAATTCAAGAATTGGAACAATAAAGAAGACTATTTTTTTAGGCATTTCTACATAAATTTGTTGTTTTCTTGCATGGTACGGCCCAATAAGGGTAGGAGGACATTTATTTTTGATTTCAAATGAGATTATATTCAATCACCCTCCCTTTACTTTTTGTCTCATCAAATTTTATGCAATATTGAGGAAGTTATGACCATTTTAGTGACTGCAATTTCCAAAATTCTCCTATAACAGTCCTGTTGCAGCATTTGGTACGGTTCTGTATGGATATATACAAGGGAAAGCCATATATGGTTGGAAAGAGGATTGAGTTACCTTTCAAATGCATCTGGTAGGAGGTCTTAACTCGATTCCTAGAGGAAGATATCATGTTTTTTTCTAAAACTGCTCTGTTAACTAGGTTTTTGGAGCCTAGAAATGGGGGTTTGGTGTTTAAACACTTGAATGAGAAAATAATTGCATGAGACCTAGAAAATTATTTGTTTTTAATCCTTTCCTAATACTTTTTTTAGGTTTGGAGTGAGGGGGATAAGTATTTGATAGGGTTCCTTTGTAAAGTGGGTGGATTAGGCCCTGCAGGAAGACAGCCGGGTTGTTAGGACAGTCATATTTCGTCCAAAACAATAGTATATGATTTTGAAGTATGTTATAGAACTCAATAGAGGGTACTCAGATCAGTCATTATTTTTTGGAGTGATTTGGGAAAGTTTGGAGAAAAGTACAAATTAGTCGCTGCACAGGGCTACAAGGATTAGGCCTGGTTAAGGGGAGTTGTCAAGAACCGGTCAGAAAGGTGCATGAAACCTATTGAATCTTGTTGGTTGGGGTAGTTTGAGACCCTAGAAGGTACAATAATTCATCTAAGAAGTTGGAATCCAAATTTGAGCCCTTTGGTGGAGTTTAAGGCAAGGAGAAGACTAGAGAAGCCTTATTGGTTGAAGCCACAAGTTATTTGAATCTTTTGATCTTATTAGATTACCATTGGAGACCTAACACCTCTGCATCAGTAAGATAGAAGGATTTGCCCAAAACTGAGGGAGGTAAGTGTGATCCATATAACATTGGAATAGAGCAGAGTCCACAAAATGTACTTATTGGAAAGGCTTGCTCTGAAGAAGTGAGAAAGGAAATTGTGGATGTTCTGAAAGAGTAAAAACATGTCATAGCATAGACGTATGAAGATTTGAAAACATATGATATGTCCATCATAACTCATGTGATACCCTTGAAACCAGATGTTAAACCATTTAGGCGGAGACAAAGGCCTGTGAATGCCATTTTAGAGCCTTTAATCTTTGAAGAAGTGAAAAAATTGTTGTCTACCAAAATAATTTTCCTAGTCAGACATTCAGCCTGGGTAGCTAATTTAGTACTTGTGAGAAAGAAAAGTGGAGACATTAGGTTGTGTGTAGATTTTAGAAATTTGAATAAGGCATATGAAAAAGATAATTATCCTTTGCCTCCAATAGATGAAGTATTGCAAGCAGTGAATGGGGCTAAAATGATGTCATTCTTAGATGGATTCTCAAGATATAACTAGGACTTAATAGATAAAGACGATAGATTAAAGACCACTTTTACTTGTAAATGGGGAAATTATGCATACACAAGAATGCTTTTTGGTCTAATCAATGCAGGTGCCACTTTTCAATGAGCCATGGACATTGCATTACGTGGACTATCAGGTAAGTGCATTGTTGTTTATATGGATGATTTAACTGTTTACTCTGAAGATGCATCTACTCATGTTGAAGATCTAAGAAAAATACTTAAAAGATGTGAAAGGTATGGGATTTCCCTTAACCCAAAGAAATGTTCATTTGGTGTAACTGAAGGAAAATTATTAGGACATGTCATTTCTGAAAATGGGATATCTATTGATCCTAATAGAATAGAAGGAGAAAAGAAACTGCAATTACCAAATAGTAAAGGACAAATGTGCATGGAATTGATGGAAATATGCAAAAAAACTTCTCTTTTTGAATCAACAGGTGTAGATGCTCAGGATGGCAATTTTGTGCATCTCCGGAGGTAGTCCTAAATATCTCTAGAGACTATACCAGAATCTCATGATAGCAAAAGTTTTGAAGTAAGAGGAAGAGCATCTCCAGAGCTAAGCAAGAAGGCTACAATTGTATCTTCAGAGCAATAGACATATCTCCAGAACTGCAGACAGAGACATACATTTCTAGTGCCTCTTCAGAATAGGGTAGATTTCCAGCATAGCTGTCAGTCAGGCACTTTCAATAGCAATCTTGATACCCCCTTCATATTACTCAAATCATCACCTGAGTAATTAAGGGCCATCTTTAGTTAACTGTTGAGAGTTTCTATCTCTTTTTAAGTTTTTGCATGAGTTACTGATGAAACTGATTTAATATCCATATTTTTAGGGACTCGCCACCCAAATGTATTAAAACTCAAACTTAGAATTTAGAGTGGACTTCTGTTCCACTCATTCTATTTTTATTGCATGGTTATTTTTCGTAGTTAGACAACTAGTATAATAAAGAGATGGATGTCATCTCATAGAAGAACTGGTAGATAAGATAAGTGATATGTCATCACTCATTTGATATATATTTACAAAAGCAACAAAAAAGGACAGATTATTTTTTCTATAATTTTAATTAAGATATCAATATTTCTATGAATGCAAAGCGAATTGAATTGGACCGAATCTAGTTGTGATCTTATTCTTTAGTATTGATTCTTTACTGTAGCCTTTGACCCTAAGGGTGTGGAGCAAGGGCCCACTCTCACCACCAAGGCAGAAGGCTAGTACCATTATTTTAATGTTTCAAATTTTACTTTATAGAATACTTACTGATTTTGATAGATAGATGCATGTTGCAATTATAGATTTTCTTTGAGTAATTTACTGTTTAATTCTATTTTCAGCATTCTTTGAATTCATTTCATAAGCAGATAGATCAATCTCTTTAAATTAGTAAAAGCCATTAGAATTAGCTAGAGAAAACTGGTAACTGTAGAATCCCTATTTGCAGATAGCTAAGAACACAACCCTAGATTATGACATCTGAAATATGATTAAATGATGAGGTACAATGACTCCTCGTCATTTTTGGTGCCATTTCTGAGGATGATTGTGTTAATTAGGGAAACTTAGCTAAACATTTTTTAGGTTAGGTCTGTATGGTTAGAGCTAGAGACTCAAAAGGAAGATACATAAAATAGACACCCCATCAACAAGCTATAGGAGAAAGCAGTGGGGTGGCACAAGATCTTATTTTGGAAAGAAACCTGGAACCTACTATGGAAGCGGTACCTTAAATCAATAATCCCTTAGATCCTACAAATCTTCCACTCACTGATTATATCCAAGAATTACAACAAAAGTTTCAGGTAGATCGTTTGATAGAACCTGATATCCTAGAACCTCAGGGAGAAGAACTGGTACTAAACATGGATGATAATAATGATAATCATGAAGAAGAGGAAAATCAGGCTCTAAGAACCTTCTCATATCCCATTGTTCTGGCTACTAGAGACAATGCTCCTATGAAAAATATCTCACCAGCACACCTGCCAAATTTTAGAGGTCTTTCTTCTGAGGATCCAGATCAGTTTCTATTTGAATTCAAAGTAGTATGCCAAACTTATGATTATGGATCAGATGACCAAAAACTCAAATTGTTCCCTTCAACCCTAAAAGATTCTATGATGAGATGGTTTATGGGTTTACCCCAGAACTCTATTCATTCTTGGGATCAAATGGAAACAAAGTTTTTAGGAAAGTACCAAGATTACTGTAGAGTCAGTAATAAAAATGAGGAATTATTTAAAATTAGGCAAGGAGAAGAAGAGACCTTAGAGGACTATGTGGACAGGTTTTAACTTCACCTTGAGAAGATATGGCAACCCAGTAAATCACTCTTTGGCCAAAACCCTATTTGTAAAAGGATTGGATAAGGAATCAAAACAGGCACTAGATCTAATGGGAAAAGGGAATATCAACAAAATAGATATACCTGCTATAGAAGAACTCTACAGGAACTATTCTAGAACCCAAGATGGAGTGAGATCATCCAAAACTTTCAAAGGGAAGAATGAAATATGATAGTTAATGGAAGCGATTGTAAATCTAAAAATAGATATTCTAGTCCAATTAAATACCACATTGGATGGGATTTAGGCAAAAACTAGAATAGCCGATCAAAATAGAACAACTGAACCACTCTCCATCTATTGTCCTAGGTGTAGAAACAAGCATCTATTGAGAGAATACCCTTTAGACAAATTAGAGATTTGTCAGATCTATGACAGGGAACATCCTACCAGTCAATGTAGTCAACTTCCAGCCTTGAAAAGATTGAGTAAGAAGAATGCCGTAATAGAAGAAGAATTGAACTATGTGGGACAAAAACAACTAGGAATTTCTCTTATAATCAGTAGCCAAACTAGCCTTCTTATAGGGGTCCTTCTAATTGGAGAAATAAGCAATGGAATCCAACTTGGCATGGGCCTCAGAATAATCCTCCTTGGGGACAACAGGATTGGCCAAATCAACATTGGTAAAACTAAAATTGGCAAAACCAAAATTGGCAAAACCAAAATTGGCAAAATCAGCACTGGGGAAATCAACAGTGGCCACCATAGTTTGGATCTCAAAACATGCAACCTCAATGGGGTCCTCAATAGGGATATAATCAACAATACCAGGGACAACCTAGACATTTCCAACTTCAGCAATAATCTTTAGTAACCAGACCCTCCAACACACAAGGTCAATCACAAAATGAGCTAGTTAGTCAACCACCCTTACTAGCTCAGCCTATACCAAATCCACGAATTAAATAGGGAGCAGCTGTTTACATGACGAAGCAAGAAAACATGGCTGGTATTAACACTATTTATTCAAATAATCTCCAGCTGCATTCTAGGAAAGCATTCCCAAGACCATCTCCTCCAACTATAGTTGAAGTAACCAATGATGAGGAACCTAAAAATTTATCCACTCAACTCCCAGAGGAGATTACTACCGAAAAAGTACTAAAAGAATCATCCCTGGATAACTCTAGAGTTGCTCCTAAAAGACCAACTCTGGAGAACATTCCTAGACACAATTCTGATAAAAGCTAGCACTGTACCCAAAACAGCTCAAACAGCATGTCCCCCAGAAAAAGATCTTACAAAACAAGTCTAACCCAACCTAGAATCAAAACTTTTACAAGAAATCAGGCAACTGAACATTGAAATTCCTCTCCTCCAAGCAATCAGAGATGTACCAGAACTAAATCAATTCATTAAACATCATTGTGTCAAAACACAGGGCAGGAAGAAAAACTTTCCTTCTATAATATAGGTGGAAGGGAAAGTAGTAGATCTATTGATGGGAGAAATGCTACTCCCAAAATATGGAGACCCTGGAAATCCTATCATAACTGTTTGCATCTTAGGGGTAGAAATTTTAAATGTTTTAGTTGATTTGGGAGCAGTAATTAATGTGATGACGGTTCATTCAATGGGAAAATTAGCTCTATTAGGTATCTAATCTACAACTACAATCCTTCAACTTGCTAACTAGTCAGTAGCTATTCCAAAGGGAGTAATCATTGATGTACTAGTTGTGATAGAATCATGGGAATTTCCAGTGGACTTCCTGATATTAGAACTGAGAAACCAGAGAAATGCTTATCCATTGATTTTAGGAAGACCATGGCTGGCTACAGCAACAGCATCTATTAATTGTTGAACTAGGGATATGGTCATTTCTAATGGGATAGATTTGAAGAAAATATCTCTGTATCCTCCAGCTAAACCATCAATACATTATACAGGAAGAGTATGGGTGGATAAACTAGAGAACAATGACAATAGTGCCTCAGTAGCCATGGTAACCATCAGGGAACATCTGGGAGAATTGAAAGAAGAAATCTACTATGATACAACAAAAGACATTACCCACATCCTAATCAATGAGGATGTGATGGAGCTTGCCCAAGATTCTAAGAGAGAACTTCTTACTTCTTCTCATTGTACCCTTGCAAATATCATTCCTTGTGGGGAAACCGTTTACAGAGACTTAGCCACGTTCCACATGTTGCTTTTGCATTCTTGTCCCCTCAATACCATGACTCTAGTGTACGTATTAACTATATCTATGGATCAAATCACAAAATAGGTCATGATTTTACTAGGGAAAGTACTTAATAGCAATACTCAGTTAACAACAAATTAGGAAGAAAAACTTATCCAACTTCTGATTTCCCATTCAACAACTTTTGCTTAGGAATACAAAGATATGAAAGGCATACCTCCTAAGATCTGTACCCATCATATATACACTGAGGATATTAAAACTATCAGACAACCCCAAAGAAGATTAAATCCTGCTTTAAAGGACATTGTCAAAATTGAAATAGAAAAATTACTGCAAGTATGGTTTATATGTCCAATCTCAGACAATCAATGGGTCTCACCCCTTGTCATAGTGCCTAAAAAGAATGGGAAATGGAGGGTGTGTATTGACTATAGAGAGCTAAACAAAGCTACAAAAAAGGACTACTTTCCCTTACCATTCATTGACCAAGTACTGGACAACCTTGTTGGGAGAAAGTATTTTTCTTTTTTAGACTAGGACAAAACCACATTCACTTGCTCTTGGGGAACTTTTGCTTACAAAGTTCTTCCATTTGGACTATGTAATGTCCCAGCTACATTTCACAGACTTGTTTTAGCTATTTTCACTGAACTAGCTAATGAATACATGGAGGT
Organism: Cunninghamia lanceolata; assembly: GCA_027924645.1. Classification (NCBI taxonomy): domain Eukaryota; kingdom Viridiplantae; phylum Streptophyta; class Pinopsida; order Cupressales; family Cupressaceae; genus Cunninghamia; species Cunninghamia lanceolata. The sequence goes on from BSBN01001126.1 coordinate 3,590,426, forward strand.
CTATATGGATGACTTTATTGTGTATGGGGATAATTTTAAAGAAGCTCTCACAAACCTTGATAAAGTACTAAAATGTTGTGAGAAAAATCAATTATCTCTTAGCCGTGAAAAGTGCTTCATGATGGTAGAAAAAGGAATTGTATTGGGACACCACATTTTAGCAAATGGGATCAAAGTGGATCAAAACAAGATAGAAGTGATCACACAATTGCCTTCACCCAAAAATTAGATAGATGTCAAAAGTTTTCTGGGTCATGCAGGCTACTATAGGAGATTCATAGAAAATTTCAGTAGAATAGTTGCCCCCTATTTACCTTGCTTAACAAAGACACATAATTTCTATGGACATAAGACTGTCAATCAGCATTTGAAACCTTGAAAGAAAAACTTACTGTAACACCAATTTTGAGAGGACCTAATTGGACTTTACCATTTCCAATATAAATTGATACTTCAAATGAGTCCATTGGGGTAGTTTTAGGACAAAAGCAGGAAGGAGAGAGTATGCATGCCATTTATTACATCAGCAAAAACCTTACATCTGTAGAAAGAAATTACACCACAACTGAAAAACAATTCTTGGCAGTCATTTATGCTATAAACAAATTTAGGCATTATATCACTGGATATAAAATATTTGTGCACACTGATCACGTAGCCATCAAGTACCTAATGAATAAGCCAGTGGTGGGCACAAGGATCATTAGGTGGTTATTGCTATTACAGGAATTTGATATTACCATCAAATAATCCTAACAAGTTTAATTTGGTTACTAATTTTTTGTCAAGATTGCATACAGGAGGAGAAAACCAACCAGTGGAGGACATGTTCCCAGATGAACATCTTTTTGCTATCTCCTCTACTATACCTTGGTTCACTGACATAGCTAATCTTTTAGCTATAGGCTTGTATCCATCCCATTTTACTTCAAAATAGAAAAAATGTTTGGTTAAGGAAAGCTTATCTTACAAATGGTTAAATAGATTGTTGTTTAAATGTGGTCCTGATTTTATTTTGCCCAGATGTTTGAAAACTGATGAAATTTTTGATGTATTAAGAGCATGTCATGATGAACCATCTAGTGGGCATTACTCTTCCCACAAAACTATCCACAAGATCTTGGGAGCTGGTTACTACTGGCCCTCTCTTCATAAGGATACTAAGAAGTATGTGCAGCAGTGTGACCAGTGCCAAAGAATGGGATAGCCAACCTTCACCCAAGAGGTTACTACATCCTCAAGTCATGATGGAACCATTTGAGCAGTGGGGTTTAGACTTTGTGAGACCAATTTCCCCACCATCAGCAGGCAAGGAGTATATTCTAGTATGTACAGACTATGTTACTAAATGGGCTGAGGTTCAAGCATTACAATTTGCACGAGAAGAAAAAGTTGCTGATTTCCTGTAAAATAATATTTTCTTGAGGTTTGGAGCCCCAAGATCCATAGTTTCAGAAATAGGACCTCAGTTTACTTCATAGGTAATCAGAGCATTCACAGATTTATATCAGGTCAAGAATAGAAAATCTTCACCTTACCATCCTCAAGCCAATGGACAGGTAGAGGTAACTAATAGGGAACCTAAAAATATTCTGACAAGGATGGTAGAAATGAATAGAAAAGATTGGGCTAATAGATTACCTGAAGCAGTTTGGGCTTACAATACCACTTGGAAATCCACAATAAAATTCTCACCATATGAATTAGTTTATGGGAAAAAGCCTATTCTATCTATAGAATTTGAACTCTAGACACTTAAAACTACATTGGATATTGGTCTACCATTGTCCATAGCCCAACATAATAGAATTCTTCAGCTCGATGAGTTGGATGAAATCTGGATAGAGGCCATTCAGCAAACATAATTGGTTCAGTATCAAAGGAAGCATTGGCATGACCAACACATCAAGAGGAGGACATTTCAACAAGGTGATTGGATTCTTCTTTATGATTCTAAATTCAAGGAGTTCAAAGGGAAATTACAAACTCATTGGATGGGTCCTTATCAGATAAAGGAATTTTTTAAAAATGGAACCGTACTGTTGGAACCTATTGATGGAAGCACAAACACATTCTTAGTGAATGGCCACTGAATCAGACACTATAAAAGGCCATCCACTAAAGAAGAGTGCCTCAATGATTTATGCTTTGATACAGGGGATACCTCCTTTGTCACAGTTTTAGATTAGTAAAAGAAAAATAGAGAAGGTTGAAAACCAGCAAATGGTGGCCTTCTGCAAAAAAGGAAAAAAAAAAAAAGAAGATGGAAAACCAATAAATGGTTGTCTTTCTCGACCAAGGGAATTGAAAAATAGCAAATAGTGGTTCCCTTCTTCATGCCAATTGAGAATAATCAAGCTACGGAGGTGATCAGGTGCCAGGAGTTACTCAAACACACCTCTGGCACTTCATAGTTAGGAGCACTTCTAGTGCTTCGTAAACTAGGTGCATCTCTGGCGCTCCACCAATAAAGGGTTATTTACAACCATAATCAGTGGAAGGAGACCCACCTCTCCAGGAAATAAAGTAGAAACATCAATTGATGAGGTCATCATGACTCATCCTCTACTTTATGATAGAAATAAAATCAAATCAACACACATCTTACGAGAAATCATTACTCTCATTTGTACAGATACTTGCAAAGATTGTGTTGACGTCACCCAGGATACATGGATTCTTGAACCACTCAGTGGGAGCAGGAATGATTACAAGTTGCATGACAATGGAGGTGATTGACATCATCTCAAGCCATAGAAAGTTGCTTAGGTGCCACGTCGCGTCCAATCTCATCAACACCATAGCATCTCAGCCAAGTACATCGTGCCTCATCATTAAAAATGGTTCAAGTAATTTTATCTTCATTAAGCATTAAATAGCAACTGTCTTGTCTTTCTATTTTTGGGTGCAATCATTATGACACATCCTCCTACCATCATTTTTCTTCCCAAATTCATGCATGCCGCCATCTTTGTTGTACTGTCACCATGCCTACAGAGTGTCCCATCACTCTACTTCATTTATGATCACATAAATAGTCTAACTAATTCCAATTCTTTCTCCATCAACCTAAGTTGTTAAGCAAATTAATTAAAATAATCATCATTTAAACTATAACATACCCTGAAGAACAGAGTTAGCTGAAATAGTTCTTCAGATCCTACGGAGTGAGAAAGGATTGTAAGCACAGAGAACAGACAAGGAATTTAGGTATGGGGGTTAAGAATAAATTAGAACTAGAAAATGCTATAGGCCTTTTGCAGGATGAAGCTACAACAGATGTTCTAAGGAACATAGTGTTGGGACCTAAAATTTCATACCAATTTTTGCAAGATTTTAGGTTCTCATATGAAAAATTCAATTTCAACACTCATAGATACACCTGCACAATATGCTCAAATGGCCTACTTTGAAGCATTATAATTCGGAGCCAGTTCGTCTTCATATAAAATTATTTCACAAACATGTTTGTCTGCTATATGTAAGTGAGCACTCCTGATTTCAGCTTCATACGATCAATTTTGACTAGGTTTTGAAGAACCAAGTTGGAGGGTTTTGATAAGGTTTGTTACTTGCACAATGTGAAATCAGCCCGAGAGGCCAACTTTGGAGGTTGATATCTAGCAGCTAAATGATGATCCTGACAAACTAATTAGTGTTCCATATTTTTCTCGTGATAATGTACTTTCATGCCAGTTTTTGGGACCCCAACATCTCGTTTGCTATTTTTTCAAAATCAAAAGCAAATGTAAAAAGTTCAGTTGCCATATGCATTTCCAGAAAGTTGCGGAGAGCTCAACTTTGGCCCTTACCATTTCATAACAGAAGATGGATGGTGAAGAATCCTCTTACACACGCACTCATCAAGCCTAAATAAACTCAACTTTCCAGTTACAACTTCCCAGGAAGAGATTTAATGGGTTTTTAAAATTGCAAGTTGGTGAGCTCGAATCAGGTTTTGAAGGGGCAGTTTTCAAGGAGGTTAATTTGAAAGGTAATATCTAGCAATCGGGTCGTGTTCATAAAAAACCAATTGATGTCTCAAATTCTTCCCATGTTAATGTGCTCACATGCCAATTCTCAAGGTCCCAGCACTTCGTTTGATATTTTTTCAAAAGCAAATCCAAATGGATTTTACACAGTTCTGTGACTGCATTCCCAGGCAGCTTCAGAAAGGTCAACTTTGACACCCGATATCTTATGAAGGAAGAGGAATGATGAAAAATTCTTTTGCACACATGTTCATGTGGCCTAAATGAACTAATCCCCAGGACGGCAGCTTCTCAATATCAGATTTGATATTTTTCCAAAGAGGCAAAATAATAGGTTTCAGTTGAGTTTAAAACAGGTGCAAAACACGCTGAGTGAGCTACTTTGATTGCGAGCAGCTTTTAATCCCAATAACTTCATGCCAATCCGTCTGACAACCATACTCCCCTATCACAATTCAACATGTTGGTGTATTTTTGTGGCTCCGGGAAAAGTTTTGATTAGTTTTTCAGGCTAATTCCGAAGGCTAGTTGGCCTATTTTGATCACCATGCAAGGTGTGTGAAATGGAATTAAAAGAACTGGGAATACTTTTTATCCTTTTTCGTGATATAACAATTTGCTACAATGGACACAGTTTCAGCAAAAGTCTCACTGATGAACAAAAGCTATAAAAAAAAATTTCATCGGCAAGACATCATATAGGTCTCACCGATGGAAAACTCATCGGCAAGAGATATACCATCGGAGTGAAAATCTCAAGTCACACCGATCTAACAAGTCTTGCCGATGGAGTCCCGTGAGATGAAAGGTTTATTCAAAGGAGAATAAATATTTACAAAAGGTGCAAATAAATATCCTATTTTCATGGAAGGAGTTATAAGGTGAGAATTTATTCAAAATATTTTCTACTCAAAAGAAAAATACTTTTCTAGAGAAGTTCATCAAATAGGTAATTATCTTACCTAAATAATATTTTTATGTGAGAATGCATAAGATGGCCAGTAAAACCATAAGGAGTAATTATTTTCACACAAATGATTATTCTAGCCCAGTGAAGGTGAAAAAGCACACGAATAAATGAAAGCGTGAAGATTGTCAGCCAAAGATGGAAATAATTATTATTAAATTATCTTGCACGGGAATACAAAGCTTAGAAAGGTTGAAATTAATTTAATCAAACTAAAGATAGTTGATTAAATAAAGGGATGCATCAGAAAGGTTATAACCTTAACATATGAATGTGTAAAATGCTAAATAAAAATCAAGGCATAAAAATACATTGGCAGAAGAAAATGAATCGGAGTAAAAATTGTAAATCATACCGATTTGATGTGTCACACCGATGTTGTGGGCCCAAGTATTATGTAAATAAAGTAATGAGGTAAAACAATGGAAAAGGAGATATGGAAGCAAGGAGAAATATGTAGAATATTTTTGAAATAAAGATGGGAAATATTTTCACAAAGCCGTTAATTGAAGATTTTGTGTAAATGTGTATAATGGCCCATGAAAATATTTTCACTTAAAAAATGAGTTTATGCAAGATAATAAAAAATATTATTAAAGTCACTGCACCATGAAAATCTCATCGGCAAGACCAAGCAAATCGGAGAGAAATTTTTAAAACACACCGAGTTTATGCCTCATACCGATGGATGCCTCTTTGGGGAGAAATGTCATTTAATTAAAAGTGGTAAGTATTTTAAATGTGAGCTGCATGCCTGAGGTAAAATATTAAAATGCAATATGAAATAGTTTACCAAAGGGGTTATAAGGATGAAAGAAAATATTTTCCAACGAATTCACGAGATAGGTAATTACTTTACCTAAAAATATTTTGAGGAAGTATATGCAAAAGGTGAGAAAACATTTTCACCAAGAAATTCACAAGCGAAGTAATTATTTTACTGGAGAACATTTTATGCAAAATATTTCACCGAGGAAGTTGTAGAAGATAAGATATTTTCACTAAAGGATGTAAAATATTTTCACAAGGTTGTTAAAAACAAGATTTCATGAGCAGAAATTGTTTCTTACTCGAAGGGTAAAATATATTTTTCCAGTGGGAGAAAATATGCGCAAGAGGATATAACAAACAATCATAGTCATATTGGAAAATTATTTTCGTGAGAATACAAGTCCCAGGAAGATTAATTAAATAAAAAATCAAGATACATGAAAGTAAACCCTAACAAAGATGAAGAGAAATAATTGAATTTTAAAGGGCCGGAGGCTAATATTTTGCGTTAATAAAAATTGTTGTCCTTCACGGAAATGAAGAGACGCACAGGACGGTAAGCGAAGGGTCACAACCCTAAAATACACAGTATGTATAAAGGTGAAATCAAAGGAGGACAGAGGAACATCATCAGTAGATTAGGATCAAGAGTAGATTAGGAAAAACATCAGTTAGATAACTGGATGGATTGACCAGTTGCCAAAATAAAATATTATGTTGTACATTGTAAAATCTTTCGAAACTGTATAGTGGAGAAAATGTATATATAAATGATTTAATATTGGTGTCTATTGTTTGTTGAGCTGAGCAATTATTTGGTTGTCTCCATACTGTTATTTCTTTGTTATTTGAACCTGAGTTTCCAAGTTGATATTTCAGTTTCATCGAAACACACTTGTTGTTTTCGTGTAATCAAATTAATTGGTTTCCATTACAGATATAAAATCCTTTTGATTGATTACAGTAACCTGGAGGTAGCATTTGGATAGGTAAGAGTAGCCCTATAATTGTCAAGATTGCCATACTGTCTCCAACTCGATATTGTCTTGTTATTCAAATTGAGCATCAACTCCATTTGTCAATACACATTTGCTGTCATTGTGTGATTCTTTTGATCGGTTCCTTCAGGCAAGGATTAAAAAATCCTTTCAATAAGTCACAGTAACCTGGTAAGATTCGAGTGGATCACTAAGTAGAGTTTGTCAGTCACATTCTTGCATGTTTATACAAGCTATAAACAAACACAAGTGCCAAACAATTAGGATTGTAACCTATAAGTAAATCATATGTCATATACACCTTGACTCCATTAGCCCAACAGAAATAGGCACTGGTCATACCAATTCCATTTTAGAATTTCATAAAATCTCATTCAAACAATTACACCTCAGATCTTAGTATTAGGAGTAGGAGTAGTTTAGAAGCTTGCATCTATTACATTTTATGCCATTGTGATAGATTTACTAATCCAATCAAGTTATATAGTGTTAAGTCTGCTTTAGTTACAAAGGTACACCCGCCTAGGTTTGAAGGACCTGAAGTGTAGGGAGCTAATAGCTCTGTCAATTGGTCCAAAAACGTTGCAAATCCAAACATAGAGTCCGGCATCCTCTTAGGGTTAGCAACTTGCATTTTTGGGAACCAACAAAATGGCGACTCCACTGGGGAGAACACATAGAGAAACCTGGTAGTAGACCATGTTATTAGAGTCAGAAAATTAAAAGGCGTAGCCTTGCTGGTGAAAAGAAAAACCCAGAAAAATTGATTAGTCCTCTAAATAGAGGTGGCGACTCTACACAAAATTCAAATACAGATTGGTAGACTCTGCTGGCAAGAACCCAGAAAGATGAAATTTTCCTCTTCTCACAAGAGGTGGCGACTCTGAAAATAAAATTGATGAAATATGAAAAAATGTAACATACCCCCTTTAGATGCATTCTTTGAAATAAGGAGACATGAAGGAGAATCTGGATATAAGTTGTTCATCAGGTTGGGGGATATCTATGAACAGATACCTTTTCATCTCAAACCTAGTGTATCCTTATTTATTAAAATGTTCATGCTTGCTTATGTGCCTATGTCTACTAATTGGCCTGAATCATTAAAGCCAGTTACTATAGACCAATTGGTTAAATTGATTCCTATCATAGAAAGGAAAAGGCACGAGGATATTATAAATGTTGGATCCGATGATACTAAATATGAAGAAACTGATATAGCAATGCAGCCAGATATGGATGGACTAGCAACATACCAAGAAAATGAATACTATCCACCACCTGGACAGCGATATGCTCCGCAATATCATCATCTACATATGTCACATCAAAATCTGCACTCTCATCAACCCACCCAACAAAATGTTTATTATCAACCTCCATATCAAACAAATTTTATCCCAGCCCACCCACCGCAATATATGAATCAGCAGTGTTGGGAGGAAGAAGAACATTGTTTTCAAAAGATGGGTATACCAAAACATGAACTCCAGATGTTTCCAAACCCATGCTATCCTGAGGATGAAATCTTTTCAGATAACCAGGGTGAATATTTTCAAGATCTTGATCAAGAGGAAGTGCACATGGCAGAAAATAATCTTCAAGCCTGTTCAGAGCCATTGTATGATGATATGGCACAAGAAGATGAAGAGGATGACTATTTTCAAACAGGGCAAACTCACAATGAGGAGGAAGTGTACATATCTGAAAATAATTTTCAAAATTTTTCAAACCCATTGTATGATGAAAAGATGGAAGAAGATCAGATGACATTTTGCCAAGGTATGCCAGAAAATGAATTTCAAGTGTTCTCAAATCCATGTTATCAAGAAGATGAAAGGCATTTAGACAGTCAGGGAGGTGGATATTCTGATAAAGAGTCTATAAATGATGAGGTTGATGAAATATGTACATCAAATTTTGAGCATTATAGTAGTGATGAAAAGAATGATGAAAATTTCAGTAAGAGGGTTGATGAAGAAACATGCTCACTTGACAGTGAGCATATTTCAGAATTGTTCACCAAAGAATATCAAAGATATGTACATAAAGATGATACCCAAATACTGTGTCCAGCGCATATATCGTTTGACAGTGAATCCATTCAACATGGTAAGGGTGATGAAATATACGAGGCCATATTTCCCAAGTCACATTTTTGCAAAGAAGAGACAGATAGTGGTCATAAGTTCTCTTGTGACACTGATCCAGAGATAAAGATGTCCATTGAACCAGAGGAGGTTGATGATTCCAGTATGTATGATTGGCAGATTATTGACTCTCAAGCATGTGGGGAAGATGGATGTGATAAGGAAGAAGATACGGTGTTTTATGTTGGAATCAGCATTGATTATAGCATTTGTCAGAAGCAGCTTGATTTATTCCATTTTCCAATTCAATTAAAAAACCAACATTTGGTGAATAACAATAGATATGATAAAATAAGACATCCTACAAGGTTTGATAATCATGACTTCCTTATGTCATGCAATGATGAAGGTGTTCAGACTATGCCTGACTTCCAGATACCGAATAATACAGAACACACTTGCAGCATAAATTATGATGCATTACTGAACTATATGAACAGATTTAGTCAAGCAGATGGGGTATCATTACAACATGATCAGAACAAGGTTTTTGATAGGGGAAAGACGTGGATTTTCTTTTCTAATATGGTCTTTTGACCATATCAGTTTTGGGGCAAAAAGTAGACTCTGTTACCCAATGAAGAAGGCGTTGGTCTGCTCCCCAGAAATCTGGGATCTTGCTATGCCCGCAGGGGGCATACATCCCCAGACAGAGCCACTGTTGGGACCTAAAATTTCATACCAATTTTTGCAAGATTTTAGGTTCTCATATGAAAAATTCAATTTCAACACTCATAGATACACCTGCACAATATGCTCAAATGGCCTACTTTGAATCATTATAATTCGGAGCCAGTTCGTCTTCATATAAAATTATTTCACAAACATGTTTGTCTACTATATGTAAGTGAGCACTCCTGATTTCAGCTTCATACGATCAATTTTGACTAGGTTTTGAAGAACCAAGTTGGAGGGTTTTGATAAGGTTTGTTACTTGCACAATGTGAAATCAGCCCGAGAGGCCAACTTTGGAGGTTGATATCTAGCAGCTAAATGATGATCCTGACAAACTAATTAGTGTTCCATATTTTTCTCGTGATAATGTACTTTCATGCCAGTTTTTGGGACCCCAACATCTCGTTTGCTATTTTTTCAAAATCAAAAGCAAATGTAAAAAGTTCAGTTGCCATATGCATTTCCAGAAAGTTGCGGAGAGCTCAACTTTGGCCCTTACCATTTCATAACAGAAGATGGATGGTGAAGAATCCTCTTACACACGCACTCATCAAGCCTAAATAAACTCAACTTTCTAGTTACAACTTCCCAGGAAGAGATTTAATGGGTTTTTAAAATTGCAAGTTGGTGAGCTCGAATCAGGTTTTGAAGGGGCAGTTTTCAAGGAGGTTAATTTGAAAGGTAATATCTAGCAATCGGGTCGTGTTCATAAAAAACCAATTGATGTCTCAAATTCTTCCCATGTTAATGTGCTCACATGCCAATTCTCAAGGTCCCAGCACTTCGTTTGATATTTTTTCAAAAGCAAATCCAAATGGATTTTACACAGTTCTGTGACTGCATTCCCAGGCAGCTTCAGAAAGGTCAACTTTGACACCCGATATCTTATGAAGGAAGAGGAATGATGAAAAATCCTTTTGCACACATGTTCATGTGGCCTAAATGAACTAATCCCCAGGACGGCAGCTTCTCAATATCAGATTTGATATTTTTCCAAAGAGGCAAAATAATAGGTTTCAGTTGAGTTTAAAACAGGTGCAAAACACGCTGAGTGAGCTACTTTGATTGCGAGCAGCTTTTAATCCCAATAACTTCATGCCAATCCGTCTGACAACCATACTCCCCTATCACAATTCAACATGTTGGTGTATTTTTGTGGCTCCGAGAAAAGTTTTGATTAGTTTTTCAGGCTAATTCCGAAGGCTAGTTGGCCTATTTTGATCACCATGCAAGGTGTGTGAAATGGAATTAAAAGAACTGGGAATACTTTTTATCCTTTTTCGTGATATAACAATTTGCTACAATGGACACAGTTTCAGCAAAAGTCTCACTGATGAACAAAAGCTATAAAAAAAAATTTCATCGGCAAGACATCATATAGGTCTCACCGATGGAAAACTCATCGGCAAGAGATATACCATCGGAGTGAAAATATCAAGTCACACCGATCTAACAAGTCTTGCCGATGGAGTCCCGTGAGATGAAAGGTTTATTCAAAGGAGAATAAATATTTACAAAAGGTGCAAATAAATATCCTATTTTCATGGAAGGAGTTATAAGGTGAGAATTTATTCAAAATATTTTCTACTCAAAAGAAAAATACTTTTCTAGAGAAGTTCATCAAATAGGTAATTATCTTACCTAAATAATATTTTTATGTGAGAATGCATAAGATGGCCAGTAAAACCATAAGGAGTAATTATTTTCACACAAATGATTATTCTAGCCCAGTGAAGGTGAAAAAGCACACGAATAAATGAAAGCGTGAAGATTGTCAGCCAAAGATGGAAATAATTATTATTAAATTATCTTGCACGGGAATACAAAGCTTAGAAAGGTTGAAATTAATTTAATCAAACTAAAGATAGTTGATTAAATAAAGGGATGCATCAGAAAGGTTATAACCTTAACATATGAATGTGTAAAATGCTAAATAAAAATCAAGGCATAAAAATACATCGGCAGAAGAAAATGAATCGGAGTAAAAATTGTAAATCATACCGATTTGATGTGTCACACCGATGTTGTGGGCCCAAGTATTATGTAAATAAAGTAATGAGGTAAAATAATGGAAAAGGAGATATGGAAGCAAGGAGAAATATGTAGAATATTTTTGAAATAAAGATGGGAAATATTTTCACAAAGCCGTTAATTGAAGATTTTGTGTAAATGTGTATAATGGCCCATGAAAATATTTTCACTTAAAAAATGAGTTTATGCAAGATAATAAAAAATATTATTAAAGTCACTGCACCATGAAAATCTCATCGGCAAGACCAAGCAAATCGGAGAGAAATTTTTAAAACACACCGAGTTTATGCCTCATACCGATGGATGCCTCTTTGGGGAGAAATGTCATTTAATTAAAAGTGGTAAGTATTTTAAATGTGAGCTGCATGCCCGAGGTAAAATATTAAAATGCAATATGAAATAGTTTACCAAAGGGGTTATAAGGATGAAAGAAAATATTTTCCAACGAATTCACGAGATAGGTAATTACTTTACCTAAAAATATTTTGAGGAAGTATATGCAAAAGGTGAGAAAACATTTTCACCAAGAAATTCACAAGCGAAGTAATTATTTTACTGGAGAACATTTTATGCAAAATATTTCACCGAGGAAGTTGTAGGAGATAAGATATTTTCACTAAAGGATGTAAAATATTTTCACAAGGTTGTTAAAAACAAGATTTCATGAGCAGAAATTGTTTCTTACTCGAAGGGTAAAATATATTTTTCCAGTGGGAGAAAATATGCGCAAGAGGATATAACAAACAATCATAGTCATATTGGAAAATTATTTTCGTGAGAATACAAGTCCCAGGAAGATTAATTAAATAAAAAATCAAGATACATGAAAGTAAACCCTAACAAAGATGAAGAGAAATAATTGAATTTTAAAGGGCCGGAGGCTAATATTTTGCGTTAATAAAAATTGTTGTCCTTCACGGAAATGAAGAGACGCACAGGACGGTAAGTGAAGGGTCACAACCCTAAAATACACAGTATGTATAAAGGTGAAATCAAAGGAGGACAGAGGAACATCATCAGTAGATTAGGATCAAGAGTAGATTAGGAAAAACATCAGTTAGATAACTGGATGGATTGACCAGTTGCCAAAATAAAATATTATGTTGTACATTGTAAAATCTTTCGAAACTGTATAGTGGAGAAAATGTATATATAAATGATTTAATATTGGTGTCTATTGTTTGTTGAGCTGAGCAATTATTTGGTTGTCTCCATACTATTATTTCTTTGTTATTTGAACCTGAGTTTCCAAGTTGATATTTCAGTTTCATCGAAACACACTTGTTGTTTTCGTGTAATCAAATTAATTGGTTTCCATTACAGATATAAAATCCTTTTGATTGATTACAGTAACCTGGAGGTAGCATTTGGATAGGTAAGAGTAGCCCTATAATTGTCAAGATTGCCATACTGTCTCCAACTTGATATTGTCTTGTTATTCAAATTGAGCATCAACTCCATTTGTCAATACACATTTGCTGTCATTGTGTGATTCTTTTGATCGGTTCCTTCAAGCAAGGATTAAAAAATCCTTTCAATAAGTCACAGTAACCTGGTAAGATTCGAGTGGATCACTAAGTAGAGTTTGTCAGTCACATTCTTGCACGTTTATACAAGCTATAAACAAACACAAGTGCCAAACAATTAGGATTGTAACCTATAAGTAAATCATATGTCATATACACCTTGACTCCATTAGCCCAACAGAAATAGGCACTGGTCATACCAATTCCATTTTAGAATTTCATAAAATCTCATTCAAACAATTACACCTCAGATCTTAGTATTAGGAGTAGGAGTAGTTTAGAAGCTTGCATCTATTACATTTTATGCCATTGTGATAGATTTACTAATCCAATCAAGTTATATAGTGTTAAGTCTGCTTTAGTTACAAAGGTACACCCGCCTAGGTTTGAAGGACCTGAAGTGTAGGGAGCTAATAGCTCTGTCAATTGGTCCAAAAACGTTGCAAATCCAAACATAGAGTCCGGCATCCTCTTAGGGTTAGCAACTTGCATTTTTGGGAACCAACACATAGGATGGTTAGAGTTTCTGGAAAAAATTAAGGGGTTTCAAGAAGATACTGTGGATGAATTCCTAAGAAACCTGAGGGACAATCAGACAACTATAAGGGGAGTCCAAATCAATCTCTCTGCTACCACTATTAGTCACATTTCTGGGTTGCCTAAACAAGGCGAGAGGTTCTATCATCTGAAAACCTTATATGCTGATTTCATTAGGAATTTCTTTGTTGAAGGTGAAACTACAATAAAATTTCATTTAAATAAAAATGATATTAAAGGAATTCTTAGGTCCTCACTACCAAACCCTTAGAAATCTATAGCTAAATGGCCGATGAAATATTTCACATGTGATGGTCAATTTTCCTTAGTTTTAGGACCAATAATGAAAATGTTGATTTTTCTGAGGCATGGGAATGGACACCCTGAATTTAGCATAAACATTCCCAACTTCATGTACTCTACCATTAGGGCAACTACCAAAAGATATCAACGAAACAAGGATCCTATGAAACATCATGGCCTCATCTTTCTGATAGTGAAACACCACTTTCTGTTTCAATCTAATGGGGTAGAATTATGGCAAATATTTCTTGAACAAAATCCCTAGAGCAGAGAACTAGAGAAGGCACAATAAGAGGGTGAGGGTTCCTCCACCCAGCCAGAAGAAAAGATAGAACCTTCGATGTCCTCTATGGTTGTTCAAGAAGGAAATAAGTTATCACTAGAGGCAACTTCATCTACAGCCCCTATTTCTGATAAAAAGAAGAAAGGCAAAGAAATTAAAGAACTTGTTCTTGAGAAAACTCCATATATGACTCACTCAACTTGGAGGAGAATGACTCTGGCTGAGGAATCTTTCCCTAAGGAACTAATAGGGAAGAGGTCAGTGCACAAAGAAAATAAAACCCCAAAGAAACCTAACTCTAGAGAACACTATTGGGCTGAAGAATCATCCCATGATTCTGATGAGATCCCTCTAGTGAGAAAGAAAAGACTGAGAGAAGTTTCCCCAGAACCATCTATCCATTTGGGTTCAAGACCAACTTCAGAACAATTCCCTGCTTTGGAGACAGAACACAGGGAAACCTTTACTATTTCCTTAGATTCTAAGGATGAGATACCCACTCTAGAGGCACCTACCCCACCTATTCTATGGAGAAGCAAAAGAAAAAGGTAGCTCTCTCAAACGAAGAAAGATATTGCTCTCCTAGCTGAAGTGCTTCTAGGTTTCAGAACTTCTGAGAAGAAAGCTGGGCCTTCATCAATTCTAGCACAAACAGAGGAAACCCTAAAAGAACCATAGGATAGGGAAACTATAGGAAAAGATGAAACAAAGCTAGGTGCAGCCAATAGTGTAGGACAAATGGCTATGAAAGATCCTGATATGTAGCAAACAGAAAAAGAAATGAGAACTTTCTCTCATCCCTCTGATCAAGAGGATATCAAGATTTCAAAAGAACAACAACTATTGGAAGAAATTGATAATCTAAAAAGATTACTTTGGGGGAAAAATTAGATTATCACTTACCTCAAGAAGGACAGAATGGAAATAGAGATGGAGCAAAACCAAATATTTGAAAAACTACAAATAGAGCTCTAAAATAAAGACCAAATAATTCAAGAGAGGGAAGCAGAACTGGAAGCCCAGAAGATAGAGACAGCTAAAATCATGAAGGAAAAGGAGATAGAGGTAGTACAAAGTATCTCTGATCTTACCAAAGCTAGAGACAATGGTCTCATAGTAATTGCAACATTAATTGAAAGAGTACAGAGCTGAGATAAACAATTGACTTGGGCCAACAACAAAATAGATGATCAAGAAGAGTATATTTAAGAGTTGGTTGGTCCAAGGGAAACCAGTGAACAGGAAGTACAAATGGATCCATATGTGGGTCCAATCCCTATTGATATTCTTAAGGCACTGTTTTATTGGGAAAGGAGATGTAGAGAATATGAGGCTTCTAAACCTATGCTGCAACCACAGAGGGCAGTTATTGCCATGAAAAAAAGAGTAGAAACCCTGGAGGAAAGAGTCATTCAGATGGCCTCCATTTCTTCTAAGATTTTATCTTGCAGACCTCCAAGTGCCAGTTATGCCATATTTTTACAAGAAATGGTCCTACAAAGGAGGTTGTCTTCAGTTCTGTCTGATCTGCCTGAGAACATAGAAAGAATAGAAGGGTTCATGGAAGCCTATACAAGGAGCTCTAATGAAGACAAAAAATTTCTGTGTGAATTATATCTACATGGATTCTATGTTGATGATATGACCTTCCTTCTTAATTATTTTTTAGGAGATTGCCAGCTCAAATCATTCATGTCAATGATGAGGAATCATCAGATTTGAAATGAGCAAATGGAGGCTCACCTCAAGAAGGATACAGACACAAATCTTTTCATTAGAAAAGAGTGTCCCAACCATCAAGCTTTCGAGATCTAATTCAGGGCATATGTCTATCACCCTGAAAGTCAGAACAAAATTTTGCCATTATACCTGAAAAATTTGCAAGAGTGTTCCATTGATTTTGGTCTTTTTATGAACAATTCAACTAATCCAGTGCTTGCAATAGTAAAGAAAAGGTGGAATATTCTAACCTTAGAACAGAAAATGAGAGAGGTGGTCACCCTTGTAAACTTAAGGTTATTTATGAGGAAGGCAAGATTAATATCCGAAATGATGGATAAGGATAAACAGGAGTGGATAGGTGGGCGTTTCAGGCCACCACTCATAATTGAACCACTCCGTGTCTGGGATGAGAAGATGGAAGGTGAGAAATTACAAGAATGGTTAAAGCAGGTTGATCACTACAGGGCAAATGGTAACACCAACCACACCACTTGGTCTACCTATGCATAAGACCACAGCTTGACTAACAGGCTACTCTACCTGAATAAATCCAGATTATGAGAAGCAGGAAGACCTACTAAACCTTAGGTATGGGGGGAATGATGAGTGCCAATTCGTACCAATAAAATACATCTTTTTACCTCTCTTTTTCTCCTTTCTGATCCCAACTTCTTGATGTCTATACCCGAATAGGCTAGCAAGATTGTTCTAAATAATGATTAACTGAAGATAAATTACTTAAGATCATGATTTCTGATTAAAGAACTAATGTGCATGGAATTGATGGAAATATGCAGAAATTTTTTTCTTTTTGAATCAACAGGTATAGATGCTCAGGATGGCAATTTTGTGCATCTCCAAAGGTAGTCCTAAATATCTCCAGAGATTATACCAGAATCTCACGACAGCATAAGTTTGAAGTAAGGGGAAGAGCATCTCTAGAGCCAAGCAAGAAGACCACAATTGTATCTCTGGAGCAACAGACATATCTCTAGAGATGCAGACAGAGACATACATTTCTCCAGCATAGTTGTTGGTCAAGAACTTTCAACAGCAATCGTGATACCCCCCTTCATATTTACTCAAATCATAACCTGAGTAATTAAGGGTCATCTTTAGTTAACTGCTGAGAGTTTTTATCTCTTTTTAAGTTTTTGCATGAGTTACTGATGAAACTAATTTAATATCCATATTTTCAGGGCCTTGCCACCCAAATGTATTAAAACTCAAACTTAGAATTTAGAGTGGACTTCTGTTCCACTCATTCTATTTTTATTGCATGATTATTTTTCATAGTTAGATAGCTAGTATAATAAAGAGATGGATGTCATCTCATAGAAGAACTGGTAGATAAGATAAGTGATATGTCATCACTCATTTGATATATATTTACAGAAGCAACAGAAAAGAAGGACAGAATATTTTTTTTGTAATTTCAATTAAGATATCAATATTTCTATGATTGCAAAGCGAATGGAATTGGACTGAATCTAGTTGTGATCTTATTCTTTAGTATTGATTCTTTACTGTAGCCTTTGGCCCTAAGGGTGTGGATCAAGGGCCCACTCTCACTGCCAAGGTAGAAGGCTAGTACCATTGTTTTGTTGTTTCAAATTTTACTTTATAGAATACTTACTGATTTTGATAGATAGATGCATGTTGTAATTTTAGATTTGCTTTGAGTAATTTACTGTTCAATTCTATTTTTAGCATTCTTTGAATTCATTTCATAAGCAGATAGATCAATGTCTTTAAATTAGTAAAAGCCATTAGAATTAGCTAGAGAAAACTGGTAACTATAGAATCCCTATTTGCAGACAGCCGAGGACACAACCCTAGATTTTGACATCTAAAATATGATAAAATAATGAGGTACAATGACTCCTTGTCACCATGTGTGGTTGAATATATATATATGAGTAGCCAAAGTTAGATTCATAGATTCTCTTCTTTTGGTTCCCTGGCCCCTCAGTCCATGAAGAGGTAGTAGCAGCCACAAAGTTCCTTGGGCAGAGTGTGTAGCATATGCATATTGCGGCGTAGACGGTTCCCCGCTCAATCGAACCTGAGGAAAAGTACTCACTATTTCCCCTTATGATCGATCAGGGTACTTGATCCATATGTGTTAACCTAATCCCCACAGTTATTGAGCATATTGATGGTATTTCTTGGATGATCATCTACCTTGTCTTCATGAAAGGTATGATATGCCACATGAGTTGTTAGTTAGGGGTTGGGGTAAAGGACCTACATCGACAACCCAATTGGAAGTATGTGATGACATGTCTTGCCACTTGGGGGCTAGGGTCTAAGGTGAAAGGGACCTGCATGGATAACCCAAGTGAGACCATGTGCCCCATGTATATTTTGAGGTCCAGCATGTGGAGGGAGGTTTGTTACCCATGCTGAGATAGATTCTGTATCTACACATGTTCTAACAGGATGCAATAGGTACGATGCCACACCCCACTGATGTTCTGACATAGTGCTGGTGATGATGCCATGTTGCTGATGGTAGCGAGCTAGGCTCAAGGACATGATACCACATGCTTAGACACATGAAGGTGCACTATGAGATTGTGTTATGATAGCCTACTTGTGTGATGAGTGTAATGGGGCCTCGTACACTTGTAGAGGGATACTCATGTTTGCTTTCTACAGTGTTTGGGTCAGTTAGCATATGGGTATGTCCTATCTATGTATACCTCTAGCTACGGCAAGTACCTACATGTGCCTTTTCCATGAGGTGTCACTATGCAGGGTGTGTTCTACACGTGCCTACTTCCGTGGAGCCACAAACACACTACCATGTGGTATATGACTAGAACATGCCTTCTCCAACTAGCATATGACCATGCTACATTGAGACATGATGTGAAATGTGGCCAAGGTGTACATTCCATGGGGGCAGCCAAGGAGTGCATGGGCCACTTGGCTAGTCCATGTTGCGTGACGACGCGATGCAGAGTATAGCCGAGGAGTACACTCTGAGCCATGTGGATGGCATGCTCACTCCGTACCACATGATGGCTACTGCTATAGCCTAACATTGTTCCCTGCTTCCTCATTTGGTGGCTAGTATCTAGTCACACAGTGTTGTAGAGTGCAATTTCAAAGATTGTGGACTTTTGTTATGGTTATTGATGATTTTCTATTGATTGTGAAGGCCGACACCTTGTTTCTATTTGATTGTGATGGTTTAGCCATACTTTGTGATCTTATTTGCAAGTAACCCTCGTGGTTACAATTGATTTAGTGTTGAAATTGCATGCATTTCTTGCCTTATTGTTGAAATTGAATTTTTATTAAATTTTTCTTTATGACTTTGGTGGCTAAACTAGTTTATCCTTATTGTTTTCGATGTCAGCCATGTGTCATATTGTGATTCCTCTCCAAGGACTTATGAGGCAGACTTGGTGAGTGTATACAAGGAAGTAGACATAGAGAACCTTGAGGATGGGGGTATGTGAGGCTGTTATACAGCTAGGGCCCACTACCCACCTATGTGTTGTGATTATCTCTTGGAGGCTAACCACCTTATACAACAAGAGAGAGGTCATTATGGCTTGTTTGGATGGTCTCACCCTATGAGTGTGGCCTAAAACCAACAAGTCACTGAGTGTGAGGTATGGATTATGTGAAATGGATTTTGGCTTTTGGCTCATAGACTATGTATCATGGATTAGTATGTTGCTTTCCGATGTCCAGATGGACCCTTGTGTAGCCTTGTGATGTGATTCCTAGTGATGTGAATTTGTGTGTATGTGAAGAATGTATGGTAAATTGTACTTATGAAATGACAAATTGTGTTTGCATGCTTCAAAAAGGTGAAAAATCATGATCTTTTTTTGAATATGTTATGAGATTTAGTGTTGTAAAATAATTAAAGTAAAATGTCTTATTTATAAATGATGGATATTTAATGGAAAATGTGTGTTTTAAGTGTAAAAATATGTGGATATGTAGCATTCTAATCTATTGATTGCTTAACAACAATTTGGTAGAGGAATTGCAATGGTGGTGTATTTGAAATTGAGTACTTTATATGTTTATAATATGACAATTTCTACTAGTTAGGATTAAAAAGGGTGCAATGTTTTCTTTGACCTGAAGAAACTAATGGGTGTCAATGCTATCATGTAAGGGTTTTGAGTGGTTTATGTACTATGGAATCATTTTTTTTGAAATGCAAGTCTTAATTGCGTTACTATTGTGACATTGGAAATTAGAAGGGTAGATTATGTTTGAAATGGAGTATAAATTTTATATTTTAGTGAGATAAATTCTTTCCATAAGAAAACTAGTGTATATTATTTTTATGAGATGAATCAACTTTGATGTTGGTACTAACATGTTATGTTTCAACCATAGTTTGTGACTTCCAGGAGTAAGTCAAGTTTTAGGGTAGGAGGATGTAGTGCCCCTCCGTTTTCATTTTGGTTGTGTAGGTATTTTTTGATATTTGGATTATTTAAAGTTGTAATTGTTTGATTAATGTTTCAGTTAATTGCTGCATTAAATAAAATTATTAAGTTAAGAAAACACTTTAGATAAATAAAAGTTATAAAAACGGAATTGTAAAGATGATATTTAATGTAAATAATAAGAATATGTTTTGATAAAAGGCTATAAAAAAATTATAAAAGATAATTATTTGCATTTATTTTATTTGGAAAATAAACTAAGTTGCACATCTAATTGTGATAAATATTAAGTAATTATTTTAGATATTCCTTTCCAAGTGTTTGTCATTATTTGATTTCCATTTTTACCTCAAGCCATCATTCATAATTAATTATTTCCGTTATCACACCTTTGTCCCATTTTAGAAAATAGGTGGTGGAAAGAAAAGTGGCATAGTGGCATTTAAATGGCTATACTAATTTATTTTGAGTGAGGTGAAGTTATGGGAATTAAATACTTTCACTAATTTATTTTTGAGCATGCATTTGAAAAGATTCTAGGTGTAATTTTTAAATAAGAGTTTTTGATAATAGAGGGGGGAAAAAAATAACATTTTGGACTGGGAGGATTTGGTCCCAGGAAGCACTCTCTGCGGAAAGAGCTTATGTTACAACCTTGTCGTGGATTTCTCCCTCATTGCTTTTAGGTAAGTTGGTTTCATTTCATACTAATTTTCAAAGCACTATTTATAACTTGTAATGATCCCATGGAACATGTGTATGGTTATATGATTACAGATTTCACAATCTGATATGCTGTAGGGGAGTTTTATTCTAGCTTATTTTTCTCTTTTTTGTTTGGTTTTTATGAGAACCCTAGTTAATGGGTTACACAGGAGACATTTAATTTTTGAGTAATGATGGTAATTTAGGGTTTTTTTGTCAAGAGATTCGAATGGAAACTATTCTTAACAAATAGTGTTGTCATGCCTTACAAATTATTTTTTATAGCATCTGAAAGTCTCGGTACTTGTCTAAAGATAGAGTTTGTAGGTGAAGGTCGTGTCATGCGTCACTATTTTCTTTATGGGATTTATTCACTTTGTTTTGTCCTCTCTACCCTAAGACAGAAAGTTCCTCAAAGTTTCGTCAGTACCTACAACAACAACCACATTAAGTACTGCCCATTATGGTCATGAGCCTAACTCCGATGCCACAAAGGGTATCATAGTATAAATGAACTGTAGCAAAAATGAACCGTACCATAGTGCATGTGGACCAGTACACTTTATTCTTTTTTGTTTCCAATTTTCTTTATCTGATCTAACCTATTATAATAAAGAAATATGTGTTTAAACCTTGAGATTTCTTAGCACTTGTCACATGTCTATTGGCTGCCCCAAATTGAGTGGATTTTCAATGTTATCTTGCTGTCAATGAGATAAACTTCACAACATCCAATTGCATTCACCACAGAAACTTTCCTTTACTTTTATAGATATAGGTAGACATTTTAGCTAGAAGAGCAACCATCTGAAAAATGAAGAAAACATTGTGTCTGCTAAGTTTCTTCTTAATACCAACTGAAGATTCCTATCTTAATACCATCTGAAGATTTTTTGCTACTTGGAGTTTAGATTCTGCTCGAATTCTCTTTTTATTTTTAGTATGGTGGCCCATCTTAGAATTTTTTTAAGATCTGCCAACTCATTATATGATATTAATCTTCCTGGACTATGATTGTACCACTTCATTTGATCTATAGGTTGGAAATTTTATGAGTTTATTGGCAAATCAATTGTGAATTTATTCTTGTGGTTTTTACTTGCATTTACCTATCCCTCCATTTTTGAAACATTAGGAATGATTTTAGATATTATTCTTTATAAAAATTACATTGTATTTATATGTGCCTATCTTATTATTTCATTTTCTATTTATATGAGATTCAATTGATTGAAGAAATAAGAGTCTTGATTTGTTCTGAGTCTTTTAGCTATGTGGTGAAAGTGGGTGAATTGTACCATCTTCCTAAACCTGTGATTTTTAGATACTCCCAAGCCTATATTCACACATGGTATGGGCGAGCCAAGAATGCATGCATGAAATCCTTGAAGGTTATGGTCCCCGTTGGAAAAGATCATGGAATATTGCTTTACTCCTGCCAATTGTGATTGCCTAAAAATTCCCTGGAATAATTCAACAATCCATTTTGTGTATTTTCCACGAATCACTGCATACCACATAATGAACTCTTTGAAGCATTCTTTTTTTTTTAGTTTACATGCTTTTGTCTTAAATCATATTTTATTTTAACAAACCCACTTTGTGCTTATCTTTTAATCATTGTAGCCCTTCTAAAATTTTCATTATCTGTCATTCTATCAAACAGTTCGCCATGCCTTATCAATATTTGCATGTATAGAATACATGTCTAGTAGTGCATTTAAATGTTATTACACTTAACACTAGCAAGGGATGTAGGATCTGACTTTACACCTGCTAAGTGAAGGTTTCCCAAGCCTATTTAACAATCCATTTTGTCCATATCATTGCATTCCATAAAGATGACATCTCTTTGAGAGTTATGCCAGATAGTTCGCATGCAAGTTTTGTAGTTTCCTTATTATGCAACTTTTTCTATTTACAACTGAAATAAAATGCCATCCTTTTATGTCTTGAAGAATGACAATACTCTGGTTTAACACCTGTCAGTTGGATTTGTTGGCTAAATACTTTTTGTGCCAAACTGGTAGCCTCATCTACCTTCAATCCATCGGCTTTTTGTTAGTAGATCTCACACATTAGCAATTAATAGCTAAATGCTAGTCTTAAGTCTTTTGATATTTGAGACAATTTAATCTTGTTATTAAACTTTTATAGATGGGGTGAAACCAATTACTGTCGTAGAAACTGAGTTCTCCTCAACTGACTTAACTCTTTTTTTATTGTATGCCGAGTTAAAAGAATTATCTTTAAAATGATATATTCATTAAATTCATGTGTGTCTTGTTTATGCTACATGGTGTGCATGCAACAATCTTCATTATTGCAGCTTTTGATGTAATGTATCCTCCATTTATATGCATTAAAGATAAATGATACTCTTTGCATTCTTAATGATTCCCTTACATTTTTATGGTGTTATAGTATTCAACAATTATGAATGTTTTCAATTCATAATAAATTGCATTTGTTTTCTTAAGAGATTCTATTTCTTTTTATTTAAAGATTATGAATCAATTTATTTCCTAAATTATAAAATATATTTTTTTTAGAAATGAAAAGAATCCACCGAATACTCTCATGTAAACATTTTAATTAGAAGCTGAAAACTTCTTTATTAGAAACTATTTCTTTTCTAGAATCATATTAGAATAGAAATATTCCTTTTGAATTATTTTTAGTTTATAAATATTGTATTACAATTTTATATTCTATATTAAAAGAAAAGTAAGAAAGTAAATTACTTTAATAAAAAAAAAGTTTATTTTAACCAATAAAGATTGAATTTAGTATAGAATGTTTTGATTAATGACTTGGAGTTATTAATGTCTTTTGGAATTTAGTGTGTTAATTATAGATTAAAAAAAAAGGTTTTGTATCGATAAGTGATTTATAACCCAATAAATGATAATAAAGTTTAAATATTGTATTTCCAATTTAAATGAAATTAACTTTAGAGGAAACCATTGTGCTATAGCATATGGTTGAAAATGTGAAGATTGCAAGATGTCTGAGGCATAGTCTATATTGGAATGGGACATTACAATATAAATTATTCTTTGTAATGTGTAAGATGTTATAAGAAAGATTCAAAGTATTTTTTTTTTATAGAATTATTAGAATTCATGTTATAGGAATTGACTATTTTAGTAATATGATTTATTTGATAATTGTTATATACACTAAAGACTTGGTTAAGGAATTTGACTATTTAGATAATAGTTCTCTTGGATAATGTAATTTTGATATCTTTTGGAAGTTGATATTTCTTTAGTGTTGCGCTATGTTGTTCAAATTATTAATTTATACTAAGATTATATTCCAAATTATTTACCTTATTAATTATATAAGTTGGGGAAGGGTTGTCTGATTGAAAATTACATTAGTTTTATGAAATTAGAGAAATGGTGAGTCTTTTACAAGAGTAGATTAGGAATGATAGTTTACTCTAAATAAATGGTGTAGTGTCTCTATTTAATTAAAACTTGTATGAAAATTTGGAAAGATGATTTGTTAGTGGAAATTGGGTTTTTGTTTTTTCTATGAAGAGTAAAATAAGACTGTTGCAATA
Source organism: Cunninghamia lanceolata (assembly GCA_027924645.1). Lineage (NCBI taxonomy): Eukaryota > Viridiplantae > Streptophyta > Pinopsida > Cupressales > Cupressaceae > Cunninghamia > Cunninghamia lanceolata. Next base: position 3,615,081 of record BSBN01001126.1, read on the forward strand.
GATATGATCTGGTAATGATGAATTTAGTAATGTGTTTCTTTTATTACACTGATAAATTCATTATAGTAATAGTCTTGGTTAAGAAGTAGTATTTTTTAGTATATACTTGGAGTTATTCCCTTTACAGATTTTATTTCGTGTTTTATAAATTATGATACATTTGGATTAGTGGTTTAGATCATTCATGTTTGTAATTCTCTTTTCTTAAATTTGTAGTAATGAGATAAAGTGTTGGAGTAAGTATTTTGATCAACCAAGATAATAAACTTAAGTTTGTAATTACCTTATATCATTATCACTGATGATTTTATCTTGTATAAAGGATGCATGGTGTTGCAAGCTTAAGTTGAAATAGTGTTAATTGATGAATATGTTGCAGAAGGTATCTTCCTACTTAGTATGAAAGATAGTGGATTAGTAGATTTAATAATTCAGATTGATGATTCTTTACACTTTGTTTGACAAGGATATCTATATTATCATGAAATATTTTATGATTGTAAGTCCAAGTCCTGAACTATGATGTCTCTGTGCTATGCGTACGTAGGCAAGGCCATCATGAGCCCTTGAGACATTAGGTCGGCCCCTTAGGGCCTTAGGCTTGTCATTTTATGCAATTGATATTTGTATTGTATAACTAATAATTATGTAGAACTACTATTTCATTAGATGTGCAGTTTGAGATCTATAAGCCATGCAGGACTCTGAAGCTAAGAAGGTACCTTTCCACTTGGTGAATAGACAATTATTTGGCATTATGGTAAATGTGTATAAATTTATGTGAACATTTGTATCTTACATTCCATTTATGATGAATGTTGATATACTCTGATATTTAACTTGAAGTTTACTAAGTTAAAATTTATAAATTGTTTCCTATCATCCTGTTAATTTCATTAGTTCTTATTAATTTTAATTATTTATTGTTATTTACAAATATTTTCTTGGGTAGGCATTACAAAATGTGTGTATGTATTCATTTGATGCAAACCATGGTTGTTAGTTAGATCATGTTAGTATTTAGTAATGCAACCATGTAATCCCTAGAGGTTAAAGCTTAACTTAGATGTTAAAATAAACATGATTTGCATTTTGTTGATATTTCTCTGTTAAAAAAAAAAAATTGCCCTTTTGCATTGCTTAGTTGAGCTTTTCTTTAGGTTTTCGTGGTGAGGTATTACAGCTGATGTTATTAAGATTGTAATGTTTTAAGTTTGGGGTCTATGGCCAAAAAAGACTATTAAAATCTCAGTTTGTTGGCCATAGGCCATATCAAACAAACCGCGATCTTTTCCAAAACTTATCTTTATATTTTGTATATATATGCTATGGTATAATTTGATAGAGATATGCATATCTTCTACATCAAATTTCTGATAAAATCAAATTAGACTTTTCATATAATTAAGTTTGTGTAATCATGGTGCAGGAGCACCTCGAAGACATTAAGAATCTGAGGATTCTATACATTTTATGTTATGTCCAAAATACCACATTGTAAGGCCTCAGTGCCATGTCGAACCTTAGTTGGCCGAGTAACGGCATAATATTGAAAGATTGCATATGTGTCAAGAAAAGATCTAAAGAATTGTAACCGAACAAGAAAGAACTAGAAGTGTAACCGATTGGCAGTGGTGGTTCGTTTTCCACCATGTGTAACTGTCAATTGAGAGTCTTTATATAGTTGGGTTTCTATTCGTAGAGGACAGAGGTAGTTAGACGGATTTAAACAGAAGAATGTATATTATTTCTAAATAAAATAAGTTTGTCTGATTTAACCGAAAGAATGTAGATTGGAGTCATTCCACTGGTGGATTTCTTTGAAATCAGTGGAATGACCTCCATGTAGTTAGATTTATTTCTATTCTATAGTTTCTGTAGTTTTTGTGTGTTCTGTTCGGTTGCAATGTGCAAAGAAAGTTAACGGCGTGAATTTTGGGTTGTATCACGAAATGTGCATTCTATGAGTATATCACTTTTGTATGTAGGTGAGCATTTCTTGAGTATATCACAGATGTATGTGTACATCCTGTCGTTGCATGTTGAGAAGATACAAATTGTGTGTATACGTCTTTTGTATGTCAAAGACATTCCGTGTGTATGCGTCTATTGTATGTCAGAGTAGTTTGTGTATATACTGCATTTGTATGAAGATACAATTTGTGAGTATCTGTCATTTGTATGTCGCAAACAATATATGTGTATACCACATTTGCATGTAGAAACATTCTGTATCCAACAATTGTATGTATGAGCGAATGTACATTGTTAATGTACATTGGGGTAGATACAAATGTTTACCGACAGTAGCGGTCGCAGCGGAAGGAAATACAAAGGAGTTACCGGTGGTAGGAGGTCAAGTATTGTATGGCCGAAGTCATCGGCAAAAGAATCGTCATCGGAGGAACTAAAATCGGCTGGCCCGACAGTGAAAGTCTCACCGATGATTGCCTTGACCTAAAGCATCAGGGTGAGAAGGAGTGTCGGTGGAAGAACCTCAGGTCTGACTGAAGAAATGTATCTGACCGACAATGAAGTCTCGTTAATGCATCGACAAGAGTGACCACATCGGGAGACTCACTAAAAGTTAGGCTGACAGTATCGGTCTAGCCAATGGTTCTAACCATCGGGGAGAGGAGACTTATCGGCGAAGGAATTTATGAAGTGGCCGATGATTTATGTCAAACCGATCGGGGTGAGAGGCGAAAAGTCTTGCCGATGGATGGCTCATCGGTGAAAGGTGTGTTGTCGGGGGATGCGAAAAATGTGCTGCCGATAGTTAGAGTCTTGCCGATAGGCAAGAATAGGTATATTTTGGTGTGACTTCTACCTTATCTGGCCGATTCACACTATAATGGCTATTTTGTGGGCTTTTCGAGGGATCTTCCACCTATTTTGTATGTTATCTGGTTTTCCTCTGCATCAGATTGGTATCAGAGCTCAGCGAAAGAACTGGGCTATTTGTGTATTGATTCTGTCACTGAATAGGCAGAAGAAGAAAGAAGAAGAAGAGAGAAGCAAGAAGCTGAAAGAAAGAGTGCTAGAAAAGAATTTTGCTAACTTCCGGTTGCAGGTGCAGATTCACTCGCTACAGTGGGCAGATGAGAGATCTGTCATGGGCCTGAGAAGGAGGTCCAGTTGGTGTCACCAAAAGTCCTGGGGAGAGAGGCGAGAGAGGACTCCCAGGTGAGGGACAGAAGTGTTGGTGTAGCATGAAGGAGTGGATTTCAGTTGTTACATTTCAGAGGCAGCCATTGATAGAAGGCACAGTCGCAGAGACATAGAGGAAGCAGCAGAGGCATCCAGTTAGTATTGAAGACATCGAGAAAGCCAAAAGATATTGCAGGCTTTTCATTGAGCATTTCCATGGGACATGGAAAATTTTCAAGTCTGGGAGTATGGTGCAGGAGTACCTCGAAGACATTAAGAATCTGAGGATTCTATACATTTTATGTTATGTCCAAAATACCACATTGTAAGGCCTTAGTGCCATGTCGAACCTTAGTTGGCCGAGTAACGGCATAATATTGAAAGATTGCATATGTGTCAAGAAAAGATCTAAAGAATTGTAACCGAACAAGAAAGAACTAGAAGTGTAACCGATTGGCAGTGGTAGTTCGTTTTCCACCATGTGTAACTGTCAATTGAGAGTCTTTATATAGTTGGGTTTCTATTCGTAGAGGACAGAGGTAGTTAGACGGATTTAAACAGAAGAATGTATATTATTTCTAAATAAAAGAAGTTTGTCTAGTTTAACCGAAAGAATGTAGATTGGAGTCATTCCACTGGTGGATTTCTTTGAAATCAGTGGAATGACCTCCATGTAGTTAGATTTATTTCTGTTCTATAGTTTCTATAGTTTTCATGTGTTCTGTTCGGTTGTAATGTGCAAAGAAAGTTAACAGCGTGAATTTTGGGTTGTATCACGAAATGTGCATTCTATGAGTATATCACTTTTGTATGTAGGTGAGCATTTCTTGAGTATATCACAGATGTATGTGTACATCCTGTCGTTGCATGTTGAGAAGATACAAATTATGTGTATACGTCTTTTGTGTGTCAAAGACATTCCATGTGTATGCGTCTATTGTATGTCAGAGTAGTTTGTGTATATACTGCATTTGTATGAAGATACAATTTGTGAGTATCTATCATTTGTATGTCGCAAACAATATATGTGTATACCACATTTACATGTAGAAACATTCTGTATCCAACAATTGTATGTATGAGCGAATGTACATTGTTAATGTACATTGGGGTAGATACAAATGTTTACCGACAGTAGCGGTCACAGCGGAAGGAAATACAAATGAGTTACCGGTGGTAGGAGGTCAAGTATTGTATGGCCGAAGTCATCGGCAAAAGAATCGTCATCGGAGGAACTAAAATCGGCTGGCCCGACGGTGAAAGTCTCATCGATGATTGCCTTGACCTAAGGCATCAGGGTGAGGAGTGTCGGTGGAAGAGCCTCAGGTCTGACCGAAGAAATGTATCTGACCGACAATGAAGTCTCGTTAATGCATCGACAAGAGTGACCACATCGGGAGACTCACTAAAAGTTAGGCCGACAGTATCGGTCTAGCCGATGGTTCTAACCATTGGGGAGAGGAGACTTATCGGCGAAGGAATTTATGAAGTGGCCGATGATTTATGTCAAACTGATCGGGGTGAGAGGCGAAAAGTCTTACCGATGGATGGCTCATCGGTGAAAGGTGTGTTGTCGGGGGATGCGGAAAATGTGCCACCGATAGTTAGAGTCTTGCCGATAGGCAAGAATAGGTATATTTTGGTGTGACTTCTACCTTATCTGGCCGATTCACACCTTAATGGCTATTTTGTGGGCTTTTCAAGGATTATTCAAACCTGTGTTATCTGTTAACTGGTTTTTCCCTCTGCATCAGATCACACTATAATGGCTATTTTGTGGGCTTTTCGAGGGATCTTCCACCTATTTTGTATGTTATATGGTTTTCCTCTGCATCAAATCATCTCTATTTTCTTTTCACTCACCTTGGAAACTAGAGGAAGGGCCCACTCTCGGGATGCTTGGTGAGATTGTGTGCATTTGAATTATTCACTATGAGTTTGAATTAAATGTTCTGTTTAAATCAATTAAAATACGTGTGCTATGTGATTTCACTCTTTTATGATGCATGGATTAATTTACAAAATATTTAGATCAATTCAATTTTCTTTCAATATTTAAAGATCTTGATATTTTGTTTGGTGTGATCAATTCATTGTTTATGCAATTGTTATTTCCTAAGTGATTAAAGTACACATAGTTTGAGTACTTTTGTATATCATTTATTGTTTAAAACATAGATTATTTACAAAGAAAATTACAATTTTGTTCTATTCCTATTGCATCGTGTCTGTTGAACTTCCTGTCACATCATAGAAACATAAGTTGAACCAAATTTTCTTAGGTGACTTTTGTGTGATTAGCTGCATCACATCCCCACTTAATTTATTGTTTTCAACCCTTTGGTACATAGCCACAACATATTTCATGAGTTTATGATCCCCAGATTGACATTTAGGAACAAACTAAGGAAATTATCATGAAGATCCCAAGTATTGATTCAATTGTGTTAACCCCATTTGATAGAATTACATGGATAGCTTACCTCAACATTGATCCACAGTTTTGTCGCAACATTTTTAGTGATGTTTCCAGGGAGAGATGTTAAAGGCTTTTTAGTCCAGTGAATTAAGTTAGGACCAGTGTGTCAAGGTGAAAGTTCACTCGAGTGTTGACCTTGCCCAAGCAATTAACCTTGGTTTGCATTGTTTATATCATATAGATGCATGAGTCGAGCTAGAGATGATAAAGATAGATTTTTCAAACAACTTGTTGTGAGTAGTTCATCAAAATAGAAGCATCCTACATGTGTGATTAATCTAGAACCTATGAAAAAAAAAGTGAAAAAAAGCAAATTGAGCCTGATTTAGAAAGGTGTGTCATTGAGTCAACCACTATACCTCTAGAAATTTCAAGTGAACAAACTGAAGTAGATGTTGCCTCATCCTCGACCATCCCTCCTAATGAGTCAAATATATGACTCATTTATTTCTATATATTTCTATTGTAAAAGACTTTGATAAAATAAAACCTTATATATATATATATAGTTATCTTTTAGATGAATTAGACACATGTTTAGTCCATATTTCCTTTTGATAAAATCCCTTAGCTTTATTTACTTGAATTATATTTTAAAAATGCATATATTATGAATTTGTGGTATAAGTTGTGTATGATTTCATAGGGATTATAGCGGTGAGACTCCCATTGGTCTCCAGATCCCTTTGGAACCCTTTCCTGTAAAGAGCCTGAATTCCAGATGGCTCCAAATACCATTACCCCCCAAGAGAGTCATCCTTCCCTTGAGGTGATGACTACTACAAGCCAATCCTAGGGCTACTTAAGAAGTCCAGCAATGCAAATATAACCCACGCCTCAATAAAAGCAGTTGTTAAGATTCAAGTCCATATGTCACTTTATTTAAGTGATGAACTGAAGTAGCTATCAATCGGCATCCATTCCAACTAAAGTCATTACCCACCAGCGCTGCACCATTCTAGGAAATCATTTAATCTACCAACAACTAATTCGATACAAATCTCTTATCTGTAGTATCCCATAATAGAACTGTTAATGTAATAGATGAACAACTAGTTTCAATCCCAATTCACTGCAGTTAGGATCGTTGATAGTTATTACTTTCAATAAAGCTCAAATGTATAAATAGGAGTAGTTCATCTCTCTTAGTTCTAGTTTCATAGTCAATTTGTTAGTCAGATTATATTTTTAGTTGGAGGAAAACTCCTTGTTTTTTAGTTGTGTATCCATGTCCATTTTTGGACTTTGTTGAATGTAAATGAAGGGGAATTTCCTTTGAAAGATAGTTTGAGTTCAACAAGATCATCTCCAGTTGGGAAAGAAGGGCCCACTTCTCCAACTTGGAGGAGATCTCTCGGTATTTCATTTCCATGTAATTCTATTGTGTCTTTCTATTAATGATGTTATCTTTGCATGTTAATCTTATGTTGTGTGTTTTCTTCTCTATATGATTGTTTAGCTAATTGTCACCTATAGGTTTGTCTTCTAAAATTTTGAAAACATCAAAAATAGATTTGTTATTCCAACAACACTATTATATTTAGAGTGTCTCATTGTTGTAGTCTAACAATGGATGCAATTACTTTTAAGTTTTATTTCAATAGTTAGAATAGTTTCTCTCAAAGCATGTGTGTTTATTCCCAAGCAATTAGAATAGTTTCTTTCAAATCATGTGTGTTTATTTCCAACAAACTAGAATAGCTTCCTTTAAAGAATGTGTGTTTACTTCCAAGCAAATAGGTAGTTTCTAGTTTATGCATGCATGTTTATTTCAACAAGTTAAGTAAGCTAGACCTTATCCAAAAACCATCCATTCACCTGATTTGGATTCTAGTTCAAAACCCCCCACACTAAGAGTCTTTTTGTAGATCACTCTAGACACCTCTAAATTGATAACTAATGATGATGAATTAACAAACACTACAGTGACCTCATCATTTTTGGCGCCATTGTTGGGGACATAATCTACAAATCATTGTAGGTTAAGGTGTTGATAAGACTTCTTGAATGAGCACACTTTGGATCCATTAGTTTATGAGTAGGCCTAGGGATGACTTAGGCCGATTCATTAAGAGAACTAAAGTTAGTACATCCCTAGAACCTAGTTTAGAAGAACTTCTAGACCATCCGATCAATCAAGGATCTCCTATACCATCAAAATCTCCCATTCTCTCTAACAGACCTTCTACAATGGGTGATAATCTTTTTAGAAATGGTGAGCATGATGAACTAGATAATAATAGGACATTCTCTTATCCAATCTCCATCACTCCTAAGAGGAATGAACCTCCCATGAAAAATATATCTACTACATTCCTACCAACCTTTCGAAGGAAAACTTGTAAAGACCCAGACCAATTCCTATTTAAATTTAAGGTCCTCTATCAAACCTATGATTATGCCACAGATAATCAGATATTAAAACTTTCCCTTCCACTCTCAAGGAGTCAGCTCTACGATGGTTCATGGGCCTGACAACAAACTGTTGGCAAGAGACACTATATGGATTCATGGTTGTTGTCATTGATGGCAACAAAGGTCATCCCACATATCCGCAAGTCATGATGTGTCTCTACCGGAAGTCAGAATAAAGATTGTTGTGGTCCGGTGAACAAGAACAGAGCATGTGGCAAGGTCCGACAGATTGATCCGGATCTCTCAGAGGAAGTGTCTTGGTGCAGTGCGGATTTGGGGAAGTCAAGAGGACTACCTTGAGTGGTATATTCCAAGGATTTAGCCTCCGGTGATGGACAAGGAAAAAGATATGAATAGTTGAGTACCGGATTCCTGAGAGACAGTGAAAACAGAGGAAGAACTGACTGACAGAGTATCAGACTACTTTCCAGATGTGTTACTGTTGATGATAAAGGTTGTGAAGGCATGAATCATGTTTGGCCAACATGATTAATGATATCTACAAGTATATGCTTGATCCGCATTGCTTGGTGAGCAAGGATTCAGCCGACAGAACAAAGTTTGTAAGAAACTAGACTGTTCCGGATGCCGACTAGAAAGGTGATGAAATTACTTGTGCGGATATATATAGAGGATTGATTTAGTTGTGAAGTGTGTGAATGAATTAACACATATGCGAATAAGTCCAGAACAGAGCAGAAGTAGCAAGAAAGATCCAGTATGTGAAAGGATAGCAGAATAAAGAACAGAGGAAAGATGAAGTGCAGCAGATCAGTGTACTGAGCCTAACCGGAACTGAACTCCAGCATATGCAGATGCTTCCAATCAGTTCAAGACTGTGATTCTTATCACTTTGTAGACAGTGTGTCTTCTTGTAGGTAGTGGGCCTCTTGTGAGCAGTGTGCTCGGGCAGTGAGCCCTAATTGGCAAGTGCCATTTTGTAATTTCCTATTCTTCTAACAGAGAATAATTTTTTTTTGGGTTAATCACCCCGTGGTTTTCTCCCTTAACAGGGTTTCCACGTCAAAAATACTGTGTCATGTGTTTCTTATTTCATGGTAATGTTTTTGTGTTTGATTCAATGCTGCATTAATTAATAAGAAAGTTCAGAAAGAGAAATAATTAGGATAACTGATTCACCCCCCCTCTCAGTTATCAACAATTGGTATCAGAGCTAAGTTCCTCCTAATAGAGCCTAACAGCTTGAGGAAGATCTGGGAGTTCAAATGGATGCATATGGTTTAAGGGAGCAACTCAAGACTGCCCTTGAGGATCTTGAACATTCAAATTCTGAAGTCAATGAATTAAAAGAAAGACTCAAACAGGCTGATGAATTCATGAGAGAATTAAAAGACAAATTAAGTCTCTCTATGAAAAAGAGAAAGGAGCTACTCCAACAGTTGGCAAGACAAAGTGAAGAAAGCAATACAAATGAAGAATTGACTGAGCAAACCAAGTTATGTGAAAAGTTATCAAAAGAAGTCATTATGTTAAGACATGAAATGGAATCAGGAACTATAAAGTTTACTCAAGAGATTGAAGAAAAAAGAAAGGCTGAAGACAATCTAAAATAATCTCTTAAAGAAAAATTAGAAGAATGCCACCAGATGGACAGGATTATCAGACATCTTGAATCTGATCTTGAAGATGCCAAAGATAATGAAGAAAAACTTGAGGATCAAATTGCCTCTCTCAAAAGAGACCTTCAAACAACAAATGAATATAAAGAGAAATTCAAGATAAGTTCTGCTCAACTTGAAGTTCTTCTTGGAAGTCAAAAAGGGACAGATGACAAGTATGGTTTGGGATATGAGAAAGGAGAAAGCTCCGGATCTGGTCAAAAGAATTTTGCATCAGAAAATCCAAGGAGCAGGCCTAGAAGACTTCTGGTAAGACAGCCAAATGCTCAAAGATATCCATCTTTCAATGGATACTGCCACAGCTACAACCACTTTGGTCACAAAGCTAATCAGTGCAGAAAGAGAATGAATCAGATTAATTCATCCTTCTTCGGACAGTGCTTCAACTGCAAAAGGTATGGACACAAATCCCATGAATGCAGAAATATGCAAGTAAACAAATCATTCAAAGGTAGATGCTTTACATGCAATAGAGTAGGTCATATGGCTAATCAATGCAGATCAAGAGGATATCAGTCAAATATGCAAAGAAATGTTATTTGCCAAATCTGCAATAGGTCCGGTCATAATGCTAAAGTCTGCAGAAGCAAGAATCAGGACAAAAGAGGTCCGGTGTATAATCAGAATCAAGACAAGGGTAAATAAAAGATGAATGCGGATGAAGTTAGGAATCAGATGAGCAAGATTTGGGTGAAGAAAAGTTCAGAGAATGTAGAGGTTGGATCCGCACCAGACTCTAGTGCTGATATTTCTTCCGGAAATTAAAAAGTGAGCTCTGGCTCAGGGGGAGACTCAAAGAAAATCTTGTTCCCCCAGCCAATCAAGTGGTGCCGGATGTGGCACAAGATGCGGAGTAAAGGGTTTAAATATATAAGTCTTGAGATGATCCAGATAAGATTTCAGAGGTCCGCATGGAGTTATGAAGAAGCTGTGATCGATCAAGTAAGACCTGTTCTGGGAGATGCTCCGGTATGACAGAGGATTACTAAAAGGTCCGGAGAGATCCGGAAGTGCACTATCTTATTCTGCGGATTGGACAGAGTGTTTGGGATGTTCTTGTTATGTGTCATCTCGATTTATTCATGATTGAAGGATCCGCATGATGTTCATAGATCAGGACTGATCCGGGATACTCCAGGCTATCCGGACAAGGCAAACCGGAATAATATAGGTGAAGCATTTATTGCAAACAGATATTAGGGTTTACAGAGCAATATAAGGGATTTCTCAAAAGTCATTTGCTCATTCTGCACTCAAAGAAGCAAAAAGTGGAGCTCTGCAACAAGATTCATCAAGCACACCAAGGATCTCCTGCCGAAGTCATTGCATAAAGAAATCAATCCAACCACTCCGTGCAAACCGAAGGCGCATAAGGTATTCTCCATTTTTCATTATCTCACTGCAAATCTTTGAAGAATGGCTACTCCAAATATAGTTAAGATCTCTGATAGACCTCGCCCCACATTCAAGAAACATCCTTACAAATCATTGGAGGTAGATCCACTAGGAGCCTTCTCTAGTGTTCCTCATGGTGTATTGCATACGGAAGATATTAGGGTTTACATCCATGCGAATCTTGAAGACTTTGGAGAATCAAAACTGATGGATATCTATCACAAACAATTGATAGATGACTCCTTTGAGATCAAACCTCAGTATAAAGCCATCCGAGACAAACACTTTGCACAGTGCATTCATTTCCCCTGTTTTGAAGAAGATGAATGGGTCCGGTATGTACTAAGTAGAGTACATGACAACTTCCTATGGTTGAACAAGCCCTTCAAGATCACCAAGGATGCAATTAGGGCTGTAACCGGTCTGCACTCATCCAGTGGATTACCTGTTCTCAAATCTGTCAAAAATCAGACAGTCAGTGATGCAACCGGATCCAAGTTTGACAAGAGAGCTATGACAGTTGATGACATCACTGAACTGGATGTCAAATTTGAAGCTATGATAATTGGTTACAAAATCTATCACTCCAGTAGGGAAAATTCAGTACCGGGAACTGCAATCTACACAGCTTATCAAATGTTAAAGGAGAATGCAGACTATGACTTGTGTGAGCTTCTTGTGAACCAACTCTTTGAAAATCTGCAGAAGATCAAGAAGGACAAGAAAAACTCCTTCAAGTATGGCAATCTGATCCTTTGTCTATTCTTTTACTACATGAATGAGCTTCCCGGATCCAGTGGATGGATATGGCAGAATGACAGACCGGTTGCCATCCAAATCAGAGACTATTTGCATGGACTTGGGGATGCAAAAGCAAGAAATATAGCTCTATGGGGATACTTCAAGAACTTCCAAAGCATGATGCATGCAAGAGAAAGAATACCCCAATCCCTTGTTGAAAAGTACAAAGACACAGTATGCTTCATGGTAGAAACAGATCAGTGTCTGATGGAGGTAGTGGAGCCAAGGACTGTCTGGATCATGCCCATGGGGTATGAAGTGGATGAACAGATAGTAGAGCTGCATGTTCAACACATGCTAAGCCAGCCCAAAGATCCTAAGGCAGAAAGGTTTGGAACCTTTGAGGAACTGAGTGTAAAGATACATGTAGAACTCAGGGAACCGGAGATAAAGAGGAAGGTAAGAAAAGAAGTTGAGCATATTGCTCAAGGCCTAGGCATCTCAAAAGAGGCACTTGATGCCAGCCGGGAAAAGAGGAGGAAGGCTGAGGAAGAAGAGAAAAGTAAAGAAAGTGTTCCGGTTGAAACTCCCACCCGGACCAGATCATCAAAAAGATCTGCTCCTCCCACAACCAAAAGTTCAAAACCGGAAGTCCAGGCATCCGGTAAAAGATCCAAGACAAAAGCCACAAGGGCTTATGAAAGCCAACAGGATGAAGAGGAAACAGAATCAGATGAGGGAGTAAAAGAAATAAAGAAGCAGAAGAAGAAAGGATCCGGTAAACCATCCACAGGCCAAGACAAGGATGAAATGGCAGAGGTATCTGTTGAAAAGCCCACTCTGTCTCTAGAGAGTGTAATCAAGTCGGTCACGGTAGATGGAAACCTTCAACCAATGACTGAATTTTATGATGACTACAATGAGGCTGACCAAAAGATTCTGTAGGAAGCCACAGTCAAATATCTGAACATATACAATAAGGCTTTCATTGAGATCATATCTCTTATTCCTAAAAGCCTAGAAAAGGAATTAGAAATAAGAAAGAATAATGCTCATGCAAAAGATCTTGAGATCCGGGAGCAGATAGCTATTCAGCTATATCCTCAAATTGATCCCAAGACAATGAACATTATCTTCAAAGACTCCAAAGATGAGTTCAGAAGTAAAGCCAGGATGAATCAACTCATGCTTGGTGAGACTGACAAAGTGGCCCAAGAGACAGAAGAGATCCTCCGGAAGGCCTGCAAAAGGTTCAATCTTCCTGTTGTAGAGGACTTAGGTGCAGAAACAACTGCGGATTTGGAATCATCTGTTCCGGAAGAAGTGGGCCCTGAATAGACAAACATCTCTCCTCCGGTTTCCCCTACAGTCTCCGGATCCAAAGAAGAAGAGAAATTACAGGAGAAGGAAGCAGGGGTGAAAGATAAAGAGGTTGACAGTTCCAAGACTGCAGAAGAAAAGAAACATCTGTCTCCGGCAAGAGACACTGCACAAACTGTTCAACAATTTTTGAGCAAAGCTACTGTAGAAATTGATGAACCGGACCTGCTAAAAGGACCATTAGATTTTGACTCTTTGTCACCGGTGCAAACAATGAAAATAGCCTCATTTGCAAATGAGAAAGTCAAAGAGAAGCTGCTGAAATCTCACATGGAAGACTGTGAGCTTATGGAGGTAGCATCTGGAGTGCTAGAAAAGATCATGCCATCCTTTCAAAAGGATCCCACAGCCTCCTCTTCCGGTAATCTCAAAACCTTAGTCAGCAGTGTTAGTACACATTTTGAATCTCTAGAAAAATCTGCTGAAGAAAAGGTCTGGAAGGAATTTTTGGATAAAAGATTTTCAGAAGTATTAGGATTAATCTCTAAAGATAGGAAGATTGTGAGTATTGGAATAAAGAGCTTAGAGAATGCTCTTAAGGATGGCGGTGACATTTACAAATTTTGTATATCCTGGTCAAAGGCAACAGCAGCAATTGATAAGAAAATAAAAGAGGAACGGGACAAGCTACAAAGCTTATCTCAAAGTTTTGATCCTCTCTCTTCCTCCATAATAAATCAAGAATGTCAGACTATTGCAGTCTTGAATGAAATAAAGAATCTTGAGAAGGAAAGGAAGAATATCACTAACTGGATGGGAGAACTTAGAAGGATTATAATCCCTAAGTTGGAAACTATGCATGAGGCCATCAGTGATGCTCAGACCACCGCCCAAACAAATGATCCGACAGATCTCCAGCGGGCAGAAGCTTTTGCATTTTTGTTGAGTGGTCACATTTCAATTTTGGATAGAATGAAGCAAAGTTGGGCTACAGAAATGATCCAATTGCAGACATCCTTTGCAGACATTCTTCAGTATATGTGAGTATGTAAATATGCGGCTATGTATAGAAATTTTTTGAAAATTTTGGTGTACGGACCCTACCCTTTGCCATTGATGTCAAAGGGGGAGTGAGGAGCAGTGAAAAATGAGGAATCCAACTAAGGGGGAGTTCCGGAAATTGTATATAAAGACAGAGCATCAGCAAAGGGGGAGCATAGTGTAAACACTTAGTCATTTTTCACTAAGTGTTGCCATCAATGCCAAAGGGGGAGATTGTTGGCAAGAGACACTATATGGATTCATGGTTGTTGTCATTGATGGCAACAAAGGTCATCCCACATATCCGCAAGTCATGATGTGTCTCTACCGGAAGTCAGAATAAAGATTGTTGTGGTCCGGTGAACAAGAACAGAGCATGTGGCAAGGTCCGACAGATTGATCCGGATCTCTCAGAGGAAGTGTCTTGGTGCAGTGCGGATTTGGGGAAGTCAAGAGGACTACCTTGAGTGGTATATTCCAAGGATTTAGCCTCCGGTGATGGACAAGGAAAAAGATATGAATAGTTGAGTACCGGATTCCTGAGAGACAGTGAAAACAGAGGAAGAACTGACTGACAGAGTATCAGACTACTTTCCGGATGTGTTACTGTTGATGATAAAGGTTGTGAAGGCATGAATCATGTTTGGCCGACATGATTAATGATATCTACAAGTATATGCTTGATCCGCATTGCTTGGTGAGCAAGGATTCAGCCGACAGAACAAAGTTTGTAAGAAACTAGACTGTTCCGGATGCCGACTAGAAAGGTGATGAAATTACTTGTGCGGATATATATAGAGGATTGATTTAGTTGTGAAGTGTGTGAATGAATTAACACATATGCGAATAAGTCCAGAACAGAGCAGAAGTAGCAAGAAAGATCCGGTATGTGAAAGGATAGCAGAATAAAGAACAGAGGAAAGATGAAGTGCAGCAGATCAGTGTACTGAGCCTAACCGGAACTGAACTCCAGCATATGCAGATGCTTCCAATCAGTTCAAGACTGTGATTCTTATCACTTTGTAGACAGTGTGTCTTCTTGTAGGCAGTGGGCCTCTTGTGAGCAGTGTGCTCGGGCAGTGAGCCCTAATTGGCAAGTGCCATTTTGTAATTTCCTATTCTTCTAACAGAGAATAATTTTTTTTTGGGTTAATCACCCCGTGGTTTTCTCCCTTAACAGGGTTTCCACGTCAAAAATACTGTGTCATGTGTTTCTTATTTCATGGTAATGTTTTTGTGTTTGATTCAATGTTGCATTAATTAATAAGAAAGTTCAGAAAGAGAAATAATTAGGATAACTGATTCACCCCCCCTCTCAGTTATCAACACAAACTCCATCACTACATGGCACAAAATGGAAATGACCTTCCATGACAAATATCAAGAATATTTTAGAGTTAGGGATTGGAAAGATGAACTCTTCTAAATGAAATAGATGGAAGACAAACATTTGGAAGACTATGTGGATAGATTCCTATTTGTCCACAGGAGGTGTGGAAATTGTTCATGATGATGTTAGTCAAAACAACAATGATAAAATTCACAAAGCAAACCTTATCTTCTTGAACAATATGATCAATTCAGGATGAATTGATGATTCCACGTCTCTATTGATTAGTTCATAATCTCCTAACAATCTCTCAGTCAATTTAATGTGAATTGTTGTTTTCCATTAGGGGCCTTACACATGATTCAAAGTATTTGTATCCTGATATGCAGATATTACTCTATTTCACCTGCTCTCTATAAATTCTCAACAAATGATATCAAATCTTACAATATCTAACTAGATCATGTAGATATTTATGTTAAGTTTGATCAATTATTCTAATTATCACTCCGGTTAAGATTATTCATGATCATTTTAATTAGTTCTTATAAAAATATCTCTGATTTACTCAAATTTGAACTAATCTGTGCTTGATCTTGCTTCTGCATGTCAAATAATTCTAAATAATGTGCCTACAAGCATATATTTATGTTATTTTGTCATTATTTATGATTATTTGCATGATATTTGCAATTGTACATGCACTCTGCTCAAATATGCTTATGATCTTCATGTATTTATGAATGTCATCATATTTTATGTTTTGCTTATAATTTTTTGTGTTCTTTAGTTATGATGATGGTGATTTTATGAAATTTAAAGAAATTGAAATTAAATTCTAAATTTACTAAATGAATGAAGTTTAGTCACTGATCGACATATATCCTTGATACTTTCAAGAAAGAGAAGAAAATCAAACCATATTTCACTAGAACATTCCATAGCTACATATGATTGATGTAAATCTTCAAAGGAAAGGATAACAACATTCACAGATTGAAATGCACTCCAAGGGGACATAACAAATCAGAGGAATGTTTAGATATCATCCATAGATTATGAAAGATTTACTATAATTTGTAATCAAAAGTCTTCATCTTCATTCAAGTATGCAAAAGGAATATATATTTACAGTTGACCTGAGAATGAACCATGACATTCAACAATCCAATCTCAATTAAGCTTATAATGATCATACAAATGGCACTCCACCTGCTTTTATAGAAAAAGAAGAGGGGTAATTACAACTAATCCAACAATCAGGATCATCTCAAAAGATTCAATGGTCAAGATGCTTGTGACCAAGTCAACAATCAAAACATGTGGCACAAATTGCCAGCTAGCAATTATTTGGAATATTCTTCAAATTCATTGACCTAGTCAACATGATATCTACTCTGCATCATCATCCTCTTCTTAATCAGTAGAAGGCTCATCTTTCGTTACCCTACATCTACTTCCATGGATGAATTTATATGCTTGGACAACCTTTTCTATTTCTACAATATCCACTACCTTAACCTTCTTAGATGCATGTTCTTGTACCTTTAATTGTTCTTGTAGGGATATCCACCTGTTTTTCCTACTATCTAGTTCTTCTTTATACTTTTCTATTTTGGCCTTCATCCCCATGGCCTTGTCAATTATATTCTTAGAAAAATGCTTGATGGCATCCTTAGCTACCATCTTAAAATTGTCTTTGAATGCCTTGGTGGCAAAATCTTCATCTTGATTTTCCACTTTTCCTTCCACTTCATCCTCAAGGGCTTCCAAAATTTCTATTTCTTCTATCAGGAGATCATGAACCTTCATGCTGATATCTACTTCTTTAGAATTACATCTCTCTAAGATGTCCACCTCAAATCTTACATCTTCATACAAATCATCTAACTAGAGTAACATCTGAGATGTTAATATATTCTTTGTGGCAGATTTCAACAATTGTCAGATTTTGCCATTTTAGGTAATTTTACAATCATATCTTGAAAATCCTATTTTTTCCCAAAAGCTTCCTAAAACAAAGGTAGGATGAAATGCCAACTAATATTCTAAATTCGAAACATGAGTTTTGATTTATTACAAAATCAACTTTTTTAAAAATCTAGAAAAAAATAATAAATTGCTATTTTAAGGGCCAAGATGAAAGTTTCAAGCCCTGAAAAAGTGCCAAAACAGGATCCAACCCACTAGGGCCAGTTACAAAACCACTTTCCACCTCATAATGCATCCACCCATAAAATCTTGTAGAAAACTCACATCTGAGTCAAAAGTTATGATCTCCAGAAGTTCCTGCATCGTTCTCCTCTGGTTGAAAAGAATGCAGCTCCTGCAAGTTCGTGGCTTCAAACTGCTACCATTTGACTATATCTAACCTTTGCACTTCCCACTCTGTAATCCATGTGCTATCCGTTGGTGGAAATCCTTCCCACTATACTAAATACTTGTTGTATTGCCCTTACCGAGTGTAGATAGTGTTCTTATCAAGAACCTGTGCAATCTTTTCCTTCTTCTTATGGGGAATGTGGTGGTTCCATGCCACTTCTGGTTGACTATATTTAGCATCATCCTCACCATGGAATGCATATAAATTAGAAACATTAAGCACAAGAGAAATATCAAGATCATCTGGTAAACTGACCTCATATGCATTATCATTGATCTTCTTTGTAATTTTACAAGGACCAATTTTCTTGTACTTCAACTTGTGGTATGTTCCAATAGGAAACCACTCTTTTCTCAAATATACCATCACTAAGTCACCTTCATTGAATATCTGATGTCACCTACTAGCATCCACTATATTCTTATACCTCTCATTACCGTTCTACAACTTCTTTCTCACTTCTTTCTGCAACTGTTGACGGTGTTCTGCAAATGCTTCCCCATCATCACTAACCCTATCTTTCATTGGTATCTATACCAAATCTAGAACACCTTGAGGATTCCTACCATACATAATATGGAAAGGGGACTTTCTCATTGATCTGTTAATAGAACTATTATAGGCAAATTCGGCCTGGGGTAATGCCAAGTCCCATTGTTTTGGCTTTTCTCCAACAATACACCTCAACAAATTTCCTAGACTTTGATTGACCACCTTTGTTTGCCCATCCATTTGAGGATGATAGGCACTACTAAACTATAACTTGGTTCCCATCTTCTTCCATAAAGTCCTCCAGAAATGACTGAGGAATTTGGTATCCCTATCAAAGGTAATAGTCTTTGGAACACCATGTAGTTGAACAACTTCTGAAAAAAATAACTCTGCTACCCTCGTGGCATCATTAGTTTTCTTACAGGAAATAAAATGAACCATCTTGGAGAACCTATCAACAACTAAAAAAATAGAGTCATTACCTCGTTGAGTATGTGGAAGTCCCAACACAAAGTCCATGCTCAAATCTATCCATGGTGCAGTTGGTACTGGTAATGGCATATACAACCCTATATTTTGTGAATGTCCCTTAGCCACTTGGTAGATCCTACACCTTGTTACATACCTAGTTATATCCATTTTCATCTTTGGCCAGTAATATTTATCTTCTATCAAGGCTATTGTCTTGTCCTTGCCAAAATGTCCAGCCAACCCACTACTATGAAATTCTCTGAGAATGTTTTCCCTCATAGTGCCAGCTGGTATGCATAGTTGTTTTCCTTTAAATAGATACCCATCTTGTAGAAAATATTCACCCCTAAAGTGATCCAAGTTACCAGATACTGGTGCCTTCAATTGTTCCACAATCTCCCAAAAATCATCATCAGACTCATACAAATGTTTGATGGAATCAAAACCAATCACCTCAGTTTCCATTGTAGTCAAAAGTGCAACATGCCTACTTAATGCATCTGCAACCTGGTTTTGTTTTCCAGACTTATGCTTCAACACAAAATTGTAACCCTGCAAGAAAGAGACCCAATTGGCATGCCTACTATTCAATTTTTTTTTGTGTTCAAGTATCTCAATGCAATATGATCTATAAACAATACAAACTCATCATGAAGTAGATAATGTCTCCAATGCCTCAATGCTTGAACAATTGCATAAAATTCTAAATCATAAGTAGAATAATTCTTTCTCACTTCATTTAGTTTTTCACTAAAGAAAGCTAAAAGTTTTCCAGCTTGGCTAAGCATAACACCTATTCCCACATGGGAGGCATCACATTCTACTTCAAATACCTTATCAAAATTTGGCAATGCAAGTATAGGTGCTTCTGTTACCTTTTGCTTCAAGTACTTAAAGCTCTCCTCAGCATCCATGGTCCATACAAACTCCCTTCCTTTGGTGCAATCTGTTATAGGGGCTACAATACTACTAAAATTTCAAATGAACTTTCAATAGAAAGTGGCCAAGCCATGAAAACTTTTTACATCTGTGATGCTTCTTGGACTAGGCCATTCTAGAATAGCCCTGACCTTCTCTGGATCCATTCTGACACCATCTTTAGAAATGACAAAGCCTAAAAAAACCAAATTGTCCTGCATGAACCTACACTTCTTCAAATTGGCATAGAGCTTCTCCTTTCTTAACACACCAAGGATGATCCTCAAGTGTTGTAAGTGCTCTTCTTTACTGTTACTAAATACCAAAATATCATCAAAATAAACTACCACAAACTTACCAATGTAAGGTCGTAGTATAGTGTTCATCAATCTCATAAATGTGCTAGGTGCATTGGATAACCCAAATGGCATAACCATCCACTCATATAATATGTCTCCAGTCTTAAAGGTTATCTTCCACTCATCCCCTTCTCGGATCTAGATTTGGTGGTAGCCACTTCGTAGGTCGATCTTGCTGAAATATTTGGCCCCTGCAAGGACATCCATCATGTCCTCCATAGGAGGTATAGGAAACCTATACTTGATGGTAATATTATTAATTGCTCTGCTATCAATGCACATCCTCCATGTTCCATCTTTTCTGGGGGTCAACAATGCTGGTACAGCACATGGGCTCATGCTCTCTCTCACCACATCTTTACTTATGAGTTCTATTATTGGCTTATTCAACTCTGCATGTTGTGTTGGATTCATCCTATAAGATGCTTGGTTGGGTAGAGTTGCTCTTGGAATCAAATCAATATGATGCTGAATATCTTTCTTTGGTGGTAGACCATCGGGTAATTCATTAGGCACAACATCAAAAAATTCTTTCAATAGCTCTGCTACTTCTAGGGGAATTGAAATGTCTTCCTCTTCACCTTTTTTCACTACTAATGCATAACAACACCCCGTCACCTTCATTTCTTTAACAAGATCTCTTTCAGACAACATGGTCTCACCTTTTCCTTCATCCTTGAGAGGCAACAAAATCACCTTAGAGCCATCTTTCCAAAAGGTGTATGTGTTTTTCTCTCCATCATGTATGACTTTTCTATCATACTACCATGGCCTTCCCAATAACACATGACAGGCATCCATTAGCACAACATCACACCATATCTCATCCTGGTAGATCTTCCCTATGCTAAACTTAATTAGGCATCTTTTATCAATAGTGAATTCATTTCCCTTTTTAAACCATACAATGCGGTATGAATGAGGATGTTTTTCACAGTGTAAATTCAATTTGTCTACCATTTCTTTAGAAACCATATTTTCACAACTACCTCCATCAATAATAAATTGACATAACTTGCCACCTAAAGTGCATCTAGTTCTGAAGATATTGGTTTGAAGGCATGAACCATCAGAACTTTTGGCTTGTGTTTTCTCCTTCTCTGGAATCACCATTGCTCTTCTCATCATGAGACTTTCTCCCACATCTGGTGGAACCTCTAGTTCCGTCCCTTCCACTTCATGTTGTGTTTGAATCAGGTTCACCCTAGGTTGTCCTCCTTGATTTCTTTCTTGCATGTTATAATTTGAGCATTCAAATGCCCTATGACCTTCCTCTCCACATCTGAAACAAGTGAAAGGCCTTCTCTGGTTTTCCCATCCTCTACCGCTACCATAACCTCTACCTCTTTGAAATCCCCTTCCTTGTTCTTGATTCAGAGGATCTTATCGAGTATCTACTTATTTTTCCAATCCATGGGATGACTCTCCCCTACCATAATTCAAACCTCCTCGAAATGGGGTTGATGTACCCCTTCTTCCTCCACTATTCCTCTGATGGTACTATCTATTTTGTTTTTCTTCAGCCTTTAGAGCTAATTGGTAAGCCTCTTCCATACTATTGAGTCGATGTATGCTCAATTCATCTTGAATAGAGAATTTTAGGCCATTCACATATCTAGCAGCCATCTATTCATCAGTTTCTTGATGCTTTATTCATATAGATAGTGTATAAAACTCATTTGTATAATCTTGCACAAAAGAGAGGTTCTGCTTTAAATTTTGAAACCTACGAAAAAGAGTTTGTGCATAATCTATGGGCAAAAATTTTTCTCTCAACTTCTCCTCCATTTTATTCCATGTCCTAATCTTATCCTTTCCTTTCCTTGTTCATTCCTTTTGAAGATGATCCCACCAAATCATTGCATGACCCTTTAATTTGGTGCATGTGAATTTCACCTTCTTTTCCTCTGTCATGGATTTCCATTTAAAAAATTTTCTCATGTCATTCAACCAGTCTATCAACTCCTCTGGTTTAAGACTACCTGCATAATCTGAAACATCTACCTTGATCCCTTCATTTTTCCCTTCTAAGACCCTGAGCATCCTCTCTTCAAAACTCATGCCTTCTAATTCTTCTTCTTCATGTTTTGTATCTTGATTTGCACCTCCTCGACCTATCTCTTCATCAGATTCATCTCCTCCTCTACCCAGTCTTTGGTTTTCCATCCGTGTTGTAAGTTCTACTATTTGCTTTTGCAGATTTTGCATTTCTCTATGCATCTAGGCAAGACTGCCTCTTCCTCTTCCTCTCCCAGCGATCCAAATGATGTAGTACACAACATATACTCAATACAATTTTGCCATTAATCATGTGAGAGCCAAAGATTTGAAGACTGGAACATAAAAAAACTTCTATTCATCAACTCTACTGCTACAATGAGAGAAAACTCTCTTATATCCAAGAAAAACAAAAAAAAAAAAAAATTTACCTTTTTTGGCAGATTTCGACAATTGTCAAGTTTTGCCATTTTAGGTAATTTTACAATCATATCCTGAAAATCCAATTTTTTCCCAAAAGCTTCCTAAAACTAAGGTAGGATGAAATGCCAACTAATATTCTAAATTTGAAACATGAGTTTCGATTTATTACAAAAGCAATTTTTTAAAAATCTAGAAAAAAACACTAAATTGCTATTTTGAGGGCCAAGATGAAAGTTTCAAGCCCTGAAAAAGTACCAAAATGGGGTCCAACCCACTAGGATTGGTTATGAAACCACTTTCCACCTCATAACGCATCCACTTGTAAAATCTCATAGAAAACCCACATCCGAGTCAAAAGTTATGATCTCTGGAAGTTCCTGCATCAGTTATGAGGAGGTTGGTGTCCTTTTTCCTCATGTCTTTGAGTGTAGCTAGATGTTTGTCTCTTTTTATTAACCTTTTACTAATAGCCTTTTTCACTTTGTCTACCTTTCCTTTCAAATTACTCAACAATTCCCAGTTATAGTGAAATCCTTATCATTTGTTCTGCATCAGCCAATAATTTACCAAACTAGTTGTCCATTTTTTGTGTATTAAGCTTTTGTACATCCAAAGCTACCACCTCTTCTTGAGATATAAATGTTAATGAAGTAGAGCTTGATATGGGCACATTAGTTGGTGTCACTAATCCTTTAATATATGCCTACATTTGAGCAATTTGCTCCTTATGCTCCTTATTCTTGACCTTCTCTTTGTCTATCCTTGCAAGTATGGTATCTATGATGTTGTTAGCTTCTTGACCTTCTTGACATGATGTGGTAAATCCCAGGTCCAATGTGGTTATCTAGATTTCCCTAGCTTTTATTTCCCCTTTTGCTTTGTCTACAACAAGTACAACTACCTGAGTTGTTCTCTTTCCTGTAGTAGGGCATCTCTTTATTGTAGAAATAGTCCGGGCTCTTCTCTTGGGTTTAGCCACTTTAGTTGAAAATAATTAAGATATGTCAAAATTAGAAGAATCAATAATAGGAGGCTGATCTACCTCATGCCTGAGTCAATGTGGCACATCAGGTTTGGGCCCTCGTTGGTCTATATGCTCAATGTAAGCATCATGTATCTCAACATTATGTTCCTTTGGATATCTTCCTCATCCATACTCTATTATTGTTGTTGTTCATCTATAGGAACTTATTTATTTATTTGATGTTCATCATGTACTGCAGCATCTTGTAAAATCATCTCCTGATTTCTAGGTTTGTCTTGATCGGACTCTTTGTTTTCTGACACCTTAGTATGAAGATTCTCATCTTGCTTATATGTGTCAGCATGTACATCCTGAGATATCAATGGACCTTGATCCTATAATTTTTGATTATCTTGGGGTGGAGGATTTTCTATTTGGGTCCTTGATGGTCAGGATCTTCAGTATCCTAATGAACTTCTTGGTCACCATCAATGTTTTCTTCCTCCTTATTATCATTATCCTTATTTAATGGACCTTCTTGTCTAGATATTAGCACTTCTACATCTTTGGGATCCTAAGATCTGGATGTAGCCATTGGACCCATCTGTCCAGATGTATCTATTGGTTGTTCTTTATCCTGCTCTTCAACATGTTCTTTATCAACATCATGAACTTCATGATGTGCATGCTCCTCTGTGTGAACTTCCATGTCCATGGCTGAATTGTCTTGAATATCTTCATTCTCCATGGTCTCATCTTTTCCAGTATCCTCAGCCTCAACATATGTCATGTCAATAGTTACTGGGTTGGTTACCTTATCAATCAATCCACCTAGGCCCATTTTTTGTGTTGTTTCCTCTAGATTGTCCACCTCTTCTTCCTCCTCCTCTTGATCTGTTGCACTGTGGGAGTATTCTGAGGTGTCATTGTAGTGTTCTTGACCAAAGTCGCCATAGGATTGGTTGTAATGTCCTTAGTTACCTCATCATCAGTGAGGTCTATTGTATCATCTAAGGGCAAGGATGGATCATTTTCCTTCTTTCTCTTCTCTTCTCTAGCCTCCTCAGCCAATTCTATTTTGAACTTTACTATGGTGGGGATGGGGAAATCATTTTGTAAATCTAGATGCACTACCCCTGCTCTAGATATCCCCTCACCTCCTTCTCCTTTTAGTAGGATATCTGGTTGTTTTCTTGTGGAGCCCATCATTGCTGGTAGCTACCCTCTTTTCTACCTAGGAACATTAGTCCCTACCAGGATATCATGAGTTTTCTTCCTCTTTACCATAGGTACATCATCTTCATCACTCTCTTCCAAGTCTCAATATGTGATACCTGGCTCTTTTGTATGCTCAGGCTAATCTATAGGCTTCTTAGATGTTGTGGTAGTAGAAGCTGAGGCTTGTGCCTTCTGGGGTGAGGGCTTTAGGGTTATCCTAATACCAATATCCATACCTCTTTTAACTTCTTTTGAAGAAGTTGTTTTGGCTTGCTTAGCCTCCAAATTTTGTCTTTTATCACTCAAGAAGTCATCATACTCTTCTTCAGAAACTTCTTGTCTCTTCCATTTCTTATCTATGGTTATGGCCACTCCCTTGGCCTTCAAATTTTACAACCTCCTGATCTACCCATGCCTAGGTCATTTGCATTATCCTCTATGTTTTCATATCAAGGGACATCACCTCTGGCAAGCTTCCGTCAGGTGGGGAGATGGTCTCAGTATACACTTTCTTATCTTCATATTCTTGAGACATTATATTTCCATCATCTTGATGCAACTGTGGAGGCACCGATATACAATCCAATGTATAGATTTTCTTCAAAGTGAATCTCTGATAACTCCTCCTTCTCACTTCTACATCATCAGGGCAATCAGCCCAATAATCCTCTAGGTGCACCTGGTGAACATGCTTCTTATAAATGTACTTCTCCATTCTTTTATATGGGTCATACTATCATGCTAGTGAAAATAGTTGTGAATGCAACATTTGCAAACCTCCTTATCCCTCTTTAGTTGTGTGAGGCCTACCTTTTTCATTCCCATACATTTGACTATTTACTTTACTATTGCTAATACATTTAAACTTGTGGGACTGTTGATCCTAAATTCCTGAACTATTAGACTTTATGATGTATGTGGATTGTTAAGCTTAGTATGTTTATGATGTGTTAGACCTGGATATTGCTTTACTGATGATGATAGATAGATGCTTTATATTATGATGTTATGGGAAAACTAATTGGGTGATGTTAGATAGAAAATTGTTTTGTGATTCAATCTTGGGAATGGATGTTTAAAATGCAGAATTTAGAATCTAATTGTAATGTGACTTCCTTTATGCTTATGTGAACTTGTGATATTTTATGTGAGTGTATGTTTTAAATTGCTTTAGCTATATATATATGTGTGTGTGTGTGTGGAATTAACTTTGCAATTGAGTGCGTAGGTATTTCTAACAAGCCACAAAAATTGGAGATCATCCCACACATGATGTTGTAATCCCTTGTGAAGCTGATCTAGTTCCACGAGGAACCAAGATCAACTCTGTGCATGATGAATTTCTATAATGTTAATTGCATGTTGTTAGTTGGGCTAAGTCTACCCCTCTTTTATTTTGAATTCTAATTGGTGTTGTAAGAATTTTAGCTTTTGAATTTCTTTTCTTTAAGTTATAAATTTTGAGACCCCTTTTCATGTGCTTTAACTCAACCCTGGGTGCTCTAACTAGGCTAAACTTGAGCCTAGGTTGTACCCCTTGGGTCTAGGGACCTTTTTGACTTGCGTAACCCTTGGTAAACCTCCATTTGGTCACCTTAACTTCACCCTAAAGTTAAGTGACGAAATTGGAGGCATGGGAGGAAGAGGATGAGTGGTCCCAACACTCAACCCCATCCCTTTCCACTTCCCAAGGTTGGAGATGTCTCCAAGACTCCCCAATTGTGGAGGACTTGACTCTAAGTCTCTCTCACAATTGGTGAGGATACCCTTGGAGTTGTGTGGTCCCTCTTGAGAGGAAAACAAGGGGACACATGTGTCACCCATTCCCACTTAAGCTCCACTTTTCTCTCCCACATGTTGGAGAGAGGACAAGTGGAGGGGTGGGAGAGACTTGGGGATGGGTGAGTGACGTGTCAACACCCATCCCATGGGTCTTTCATGTAGTGGGGAGGAAGAGTGAGGAGGTGAAAAGTGTCACCTCCTCATTCCTCAAAGCTCATGGGTTGAGCTTAGTTTAATCCCACTTGGAGAAGGTTATGGGTTGTTGAATTTTTAGGTAATTTTATTGTTTGGAAATTACTTTGGGGAAAAAGATAGAGAGAGTTTTGTGGCTTATGTTGGAGGACGATTTGGAGAAGCTCTACATCAAGCATCTACCATAATTGGGCTTTTAAAGGTTGGCTTCAAGGCTAAGGCCTTCCCTTTGTATTTTTGTTTGCTTGCATGATGCTATGTGTGAGGTCTATTTTCTTGAGTTTTTTTGTTATTGTGGGGAAAATTTGTAGGGTGTTGTAAGAGCCTCTCCCACTTGGGAGAAGATGCTCAACAAGTGTGGGGTAGGGGAGGAGTAAAACTCCTCGGGGTCATTACCTTTTTTTGTGGTGTTGTAAGCCTTGAGGGCAATATATGATATTTTTGAGCAATATGTGAAATGGCTTAAGAGCCAAGATGGAAGCTTGTGAAAATTGTGTTTAAATGTGTTGGCTAGATGCCTTATGAGGTAAATTGTTTTGGGATATTTGTAGGAGTGGCACTCTTGAGGTGAGTGTGTCCACTCCCCTACCCCTTTGAACTCAACTTGGTTGAGTTCTTGTGTTGTGCTATCCTTGGGTGTAAAAATTCTGTTTGGTTGTTTGAATGCCTTGTTGTGAAGTGGAATGAGTTTCTAAGTGTGTGGATGACCTCCCTAGCTTGAGGGTGACCTTCTTGCAGGTCTATGGTAGGGAGGAGAACAAGATGTGTGGTTTTCTTTCCCCTTGTTGTGATATGCAGGTTCATTGGAGCTAAGTTGTGAAGTTGGAGAAACACCTTGTTCTTGGAGTTGATATTTTATTTTCCTTTACTCTTGAGTGAGAGCTTGTCCTATTTAGGAGATTGCTTCATTGTTAGTTTTCAAAGATGAGAACACGATTCTCTCTTTTGTTGTAAAAATATAATTTCTTATTTTGTGTGTATGCTACTTTCATATGAATTAGAAACTTAAAATTGTTGGTTTTAATGGTTATTATTCAAATGTGGAAGGAAGAAAATTTATTTCTAAAGCTATTGAATTTGTATGTTATATTAAAATTATCAATTAGTAAAATTGTGGTTTTTATTTTGTGACAAACATGAAAATTGTATATTGTTATTGTGAAAAAGAGAAAATTAGATGATGTTAAGTATTGGAAAAATTTACTAAATTGTATTTATTCCTTCCTTTAAAAATATAATTATTAATATTGCAATGAATATATTTTGTTTAAAAAAAAAATATGGGTTCCTTGTCTTGTAGAAATTTGATAAAAAAAAATGAATATATATCCTTGCTTATTTGTGTATGAATAAATTTGTAAGTGTAGAGGAAAGAAAAAAAAGATTATAGTTGAAAATATAAATTATATATATATATATATATAATTATATATATAATTTATATATATTTTGGGTAATTTAAATGAATGTATTTTTTTCATGTATTTAAAAATAACTGAATTTTTTTATTCTGCCAAAGAGAAAAGAAATTACAATATATATATATAATATTAAATGAATCTTAATAAAAATAAAAAAATTTAATGCTGAGTGAATGGAGAAGACTGTGTGTAGCAGTCGTTGTTGTAGAACACAGTTAACAGTTAACAATAAGAAATATGTGTGGTGGGGGGGGTTCGAACCCCCCACCATGGCTTATCTTTGGTGGGTGTGGGGAGGGGTATGGAGCCCCCACCCACACCCCATAGTACAAGATGTGGGTGGGGGCTCTGTCCCCCTCCCCACACTCCCCCTTAACCCTTATAACTGTGGATCTCCCTGTGGCTTCTGCACTTTGCACCCCCTCAGCGCAGTCCACCTTCCCTTCCTCTGCAGCCACCTCTCTGCAGTCTTCTCACCATCAGCCCCTCTAACAGATCTGCCGCCGCCTATCACCTTCGCCCTCCGCTGGATCCCCACCCTATGGCCTCCTCAACACACCTCCACTACCACTAGTCTCCAACAACCCTACCTCTGGCTGCCCCACAAAACAAAGAAAAATCAAACCCTTAGGGTTTTCAGCATTTTTAAAAAAAGAAGAATAAAATATATATTTTAAAAGAAAAAAACTAGTTTATAAATACAATAGAATATGTGTGTGTGTGTGTGTGTATATATATATATATATATTTATTTCATATGTGGCCATTAAACCTGCAACAAAAAAAAACACAAGAAAACAAAGAATGAGAAAATGAGAAAATGAGAAAGAAAGATAAAAGTGAAAAACAAAGAAGAGAAAATAAGAAAAATAGGGTTAGGGCATTTTGCCCATAAAGAAAATAATATTTTAATGTAGGAGGTATTTAGGGCAAAAAGGAATTAAATATTCTTTTTAAAATTTAAATTTCCCTTTTGTTATTTTTTTTGTTTTTGTTCATTGCTTTAAGTTGGAATTGATAAAGGGAATTTAAAGATAATTTTTTTTAATGGGTGAACCTTATTATAATTGTTTAGTATTATTTTTATTTGTTAGTGGGTGTTATATAATGGATTTAGATCATGATAGAGGGAATTATTTGATTTAACTAAATTTTATACAATTAAAATATTGGGAGGTGTTATTTTAAACAATCGGGTTAAGGAACCTAACTCCGTGAGAACAATGTAAACCACAATGTTATTAATTAAAATTTAATATTCCTTTAATCATGTTGAGGCAATTTAATTAACAAAATTAAATTAGACATTGATTTAAACCCAGATCAGAAACCTAGTTCAAACCTATTTAAAAGAAGTTAGTAAACCCCTTTCTGAGATCTGATCTACCAAGAAATTAGGAATAATGTAAATAAAGGAGAGATAACTCTAATTGATAGAGAATGTGAAGGAGAACAAATTGATCGAGCTTTGTTGAAAAACATTTAAAATTATCGAAAACGTGAAGGAGAACAAATTGATTGGACTTTGTTGAAAAATGTTCAATTAATCTTAATCAACTAATTTACCAATTCAATTAGTGAGATGTAAGTAATTTATTAATCCAAATCAGTAAACCTCTTGATCAAATTAGTTTTAGTACAATAAACCCTACTCACGCCCGTGAGGCATTATGCTACCATATTTTTTTAGAATTTAGGGTTTAGTTAGGTTAGTGAAGTTTAACCCTGTTTGGGGTTATAATATTGTTTTCGTTGAGTATTGTCATTTGATTTTGGTAATTTATCATCCTCTCATGCATTTGATTTTTGGCTATTGATTTTGACTTACCTCAAAATCCATTCATTCACATAGGTTGACTTAGGGTTTCAATTGTTGATCCTAACCCTATTGGTGACGTTAACCACATTGCGTTGACCCCCTAGTTGGCCTTCATTGCGATTGGTATGTGCACGAGAACACATTTACCCGCCTTCAACTGTTATGTTTACACCTTAAGCATAATTCCACCGAGCACGCTTACGCATGTGAGGGGGTTTCTAAGGAAGTGTGGGAAAAAATTTTATATTTCATGTCATGACCACATGACAAATGTGGACATTACATGTGTGTTGTGTGTCATGACCGCATGGGAAATGTGGGCATAACAAGCTAATTCTATTCTGGGCACATATACCACCCAATCTACACAGGAAAAATGACATTAGGCTTTTTTTCTTCTTTGTAAATGCCTCATATGAGGACACTATCTATCTGATCATCTCCATTAGGAGGACCTTATCTATAGGATACCTAGGAGGCATTAAAGGTTGCCCACTAAAACCTTCCATTTTGATGTAGATGAAGGTTGGGAACTAAATGAACCAAGTTCCATTCTTTGTTATAACCTCTTGAGCTTCAATGCTAATCCTTTTAGCCATGTCTTTTTCCATCATCCAGACTAGGTGCTTATGAAACAATCATTGATTGTTTTGTAATGTTAGAGGGATGACTTCCTCTTCAATTGTGGGTAATGGTCCCAAATCTTCACAACACTAGGGTTAAGTCCAACCTTGCCAACCATTTGCCAGCCATCAAAGGTCCCCTTGGCTACATAGGTGTATACCACATATGAAGACATGTGGAAGAGGTTTTCTTTACCACCCAATTTATTCATTCTTGAATCTAAGCTATTATTGATGAGTGATGCACATTATACCTATTGGTTGGTAGTCTCCACCATTCTCATTAGTCCATACATCCATTCCTCAAAATTCCCTGCATGCAATCTCCTTCTCATTCAGCTTAGCATGATCATAATGTATTGTATCTCTGGAGAAAAGTCAAATTTGTACAAGTTTATAGCTAACTTGGTAGATGCTTTATATGAGCTATCTTGAGCTATCCATGAAAACATGATCTTCATGTAGTCTTTATAACTACCCTTGTATT
This sequence comes from Cunninghamia lanceolata, assembly GCA_027924645.1. Lineage (NCBI taxonomy): Eukaryota > Viridiplantae > Streptophyta > Pinopsida > Cupressales > Cupressaceae > Cunninghamia > Cunninghamia lanceolata. The sequence goes on from BSBN01001126.1 coordinate 3,646,142, forward strand.
GTTTCTCTAGAGCCTCTAGATCTATCTTGTATAACCTAGGGCTTGTGGGGAGGTGAAATGTAGCTATGATACCTACAACTAAAAAGTCTACATAGACCCTGCCATGTTTCTCATCTCTTCTAGTGTTGGGGTTATAATTCTCAGCACACGCAGCTACCAGCTTGAGAGCCTCTGTAGCATATGGGAACCCACCGACATGCCACATCCCTGAGTTATAAATATTAATGAGCATAGGATTTATGCTACCCTTCTTTGATTTAGCTATCCACTCCTCCAAATTGATGTTTTTGACATGTGTAACACCTATCTGACCAAATCTGAAACCAACCTCACTGGGCTCTGTGTACATGGGTGCCAAGAACTCTACATCAGATCTGTTCTTACAGACCTCCATTATATCCTACAATGGAAAATATGTATATTTTAACCTGGGCTTAAACCTAATTATTTCATGAACATCATGGTATTGAACACTTCACAAAAGCATAGACGAACATCATCATACAAATTTACCTTATGTATATACCATTTTACCTTTTTACTGTTGAAAAATGACAAAACGAGGATTTCATGTGTTACATACCTAATTTGCACACTTAAATCTAATTAATTGATGTTGAGATATGTATATTTACTATGTATCCATCCTTTACCATTCATTGTCCAATATGCACACCATTCCATTATGGATGCAAATTGTTGTAATGACTATCGCAAGAGCTTTGGTTCTCTATAATCTCGATCTTTGAATACATGGTAAATGTAAAATGACCATAAATCACCCTTTTAACATTTGAAATCTGATGGATTAGGGCATATTTAATGCTAAATTTCTCATTTTCATAGATATCAACATCTGGTCTCTAAGATCATAATAGGTGGTGCCATATGATTTGAAATTTCAAATATCCACCTATAGTTTTAGCGGCATTTAATGCAAGATCTGCATAATGGTGAATATCTAGACATTTAAACAATGTGCAGACCTTTCAAAAGGAGGACATATGTTAGCAATGTTAGCATGATGTTGGTCAATGCTGACCATGTGTGAATATCAGGTCATAAGTATCCCAAGGTATTTTACATATAACATTGAATATCAAGACATTACAAAATGTCCACATGGGAAATGTCAATGTGCCACATGGCACCAACTAATTGGTTCTGTGAGGACCCATGTATTTTGGTCATGGGGATGGATGTGTGGATATTAAGAAATATCCAAATGTTAAGTTTCATGAAATATCCCTGAGTCTCAATGTAAGGGTGACATCATCATTTTAAGGGATGTTCTGGGTCGAGTGTAGTATGACATCATCATCATCATATTAGAGAAAGTCTATACATTAAGTTAATGTGTGGATGTTTAAGGTCTATCAATATGTTATGAACTCCTAATGTTTGGATGATGTCATCATCCTTTTGTTATTTCTTTATGGTGATATCTGGTGACGTCATCAGGATATTAGCAACGATCAGGATATTAAGTTAATATCCTAAAATTGAGTTTTATTGTTATATTGGAGCAAGTCTACATATTAGCTAATGCCCGCATATTGAAAGTGAATGTGCATACTCATAGAATATCCATGCATGTTGACGGTTTACTGTATCTTGGGTTGAAATTTGACATGCGCACATTTGCGAATGTTGCGAACATTGAGTTTTCCCTAGTGAATTCTTGTGCTTAGGACATTAGCGAATATTCGGACATTAAAGAAATGTGATGATATCCCTAAGACTGTTTGACTAAACCTTGACTAGGCATAACTTCCTAGTCTTAGGGAATTTTGGGGTGATTCAAATGGAAAACTTGCTTTAAATTTTGCACTTTTTCACTTGGCAGGGTTGATGATGACAATTTATAACTTTGAAAATTAGACCTACATCATGAGGCTTTGATATGCACACGATGACATCCTTACATATATCTAATACTAATTTTTAAAATACCACCCAAAAGCAAAGGGAACAACCAAGCTAAGCAGAAGTAAAAAGTTGGGTCCATGTTTTTCTAGAGAAAAATGGAGCATGTTGTGTAACCACACAACAACTTGCCACCCAAAAAGATAACTAAAATTCAAATAATTCAAGAGATGAAGACAAATTAAGACATAATGTTCCAACTCTCATCAAATATAAGCATCCCAACCTTCCTGAATGATGTAATGTTCATCACTATAACAATGTTGAGAAGGAATTAGGTGTGTGCATGTGATTCATATCCTTCATTTTGAAGATAAGTTGAAAACATTAGTGATAGGTGTTAAGCTACATAATTTGATTTGACCCTCATATCCAACCTAGATAGAGCCTTGCTACCAGTAGGCGTCCACAACCAAGGTTATCATTACAATTCTCCCAAGTAGAGCCCCAGTACCAAATAGGCATCCATAGCCACAGTGGAGCTACTTGGATGACCTAGATGTTCCTTTGGATATTCAATATATTCTTTTCTTTTCAATTTTCATAAGATATGATCATGTAAACACATTTGCAAGGAAATGAACAGTTGCCTATTTAGGTTGAGAATTGCAATGGTAGCAAGCGCAAAACTTTAGATTTTTCACTTAATAGTACACTAGCATGTTCAACAAATCTAAGATTGTTAGGTGTATTTTGTGAGGATCTCCTTGAACAAAAGAGCTACCACTGATGAATAGGATATCATAGACCTAATCAAAGGTACTTAAATTGATAGGAGCTACAACCTATGTAAGAATTTGTAGAAAGGTGCACTATCTTGCCTGACCAAAACAAATACTCAACAACAAACAAAAAACAAAACACACAAAGCAAGCTATAAAAACAACTATACAACATGTCATGCCCACATTTCCCATGCAGTCATGACATGCAACACATGTGTCATGTCCACATTTGTCATGTGGTCATGACACGAAATATCAAAAAAGTTTCCACGCATCCCTAGAAACCCCCTCACATGCGTCAGGGTGCTTGGTGACAATAAGCATAAAGTGTAAACATGCCAATCAATTGTGAGGTAATGTGATCACATGCGCATACCCCTACAAAATGAAGGCTGACTAAGGGGGTCAATGCGACATGAGAAGCATCGCCATTAGGGTTAGGATGAAAAGATCAAAACCCTATTTTACCTAAGTGAGTGAAAGGATTCCGACATGAGTCAAAATCAAAAGACTGATTCCAAAGCAAAAATGAATTAAATAATGACATAATTACAATCAGTAAATTTACAGAAAAGTTAAATTTTATCTCTATGCAAGGTTTAAATCTCTAAGGAAGGTTAGCCCTGAATCCCAAAATAATCCGGCAGCATAACGCCTCATGGGCGTGAATAGGGATTATTCTAATAAAATAGATTTTGACCAAAGCTTCCCCTAGTTAACTAAATTGGATCATTTGACCTAATTAGTTATCTAATTATTCAATACTAGGTTAAATAAATTAAAGCAACTAAATTAAATAAAATTAAAATAAAATTAACCTCATTAATTAATGACCACATGCAATAAATTAAATTCAATTGATTAGAATTAATTACGTTTCAATAATCAAATAGGAAAATTAAATATAATAAATAAACCCCACTGCAAATAATAACATTAAAATAATATAATATACCCTAGTTCAATATAATTAAAATTTAAGATGCTAAAGCAACAATTAAAAGCAATTAATCTCCATCTCTAGGTAAATAAATAACAATTAGAGGAAATAACACTACTAAGTGAAAATAACCCACTAATAAGTTAAACTTACCCCTCAACTTAATTTTTTTTTAAAAACAACACATATTAAGAAAAAGGTTAAATAAGAGAACATAAGCCAAGTGGGAGGGAAAAAGAATTTGAAAGATAATTTTAAAACAACAAGCCCTAAAAGCTCTCCACAATAAACAAATAATTTCCTTAAGAGATGAGTCAAAACCCTAGCCTCCATTTTCATCTCTCTCATTTTCATTTCTCACCATTCTCTCATTGTTTCTTCTCTCATTGTTTTTGTGTTGCAGGTTTTGGAGGAGGCATCCATGGCCGCCACAGAGGTATACTTATTTAGTATACATGTTTGTTCTCTTCTTTTTTTAATATATATTCTAGTTTTTAAACTAGAGGGTTTCTTTTTTTGTCATAAAATAGCAATGGAAGTATACACATAAATATATATATATATATATATATTGCAATGATAACAGATGAATTTCAAGTTACAAAGGCTGAACGACTGAATGTCAAGGAGAATAGCGACAACTATATACAGAGGAACACCGTTAAATTTCAACGGTTTTTGTTTAGGTTAATGCATAGTTTAGAGGGGGATAGGGGATTCCGAGCGTCGGGGTTTGTTTAGTGGGTAAAGGGGGATGGGAGTGTGGGGAGGGGGCCGAACCCCCACCCACACCCCACTATGGTGGAGTGTGGGTGGGGGTTTGACCCCCTCCCCACACTCCCCAAACACTAATAAAACACTACAACAGTAGCATTCGGTGGTAAGTAAAACGTTGGGGGGGTTCAATCCCCCCACTCCCAAACAACTTTTAATAGCAAACATAAGGCTGTCACTTATGGGACGGCTCTCTAGATTTCTTTTTTTTCCTTTTCCTATCTAAAAATATACTTTTTGTTTAAAAATACAGTGCAAAATATACTTTGATATATATATATATATATAACCAATGGCATACACACAGGTTTTTCTATTTCACTAAAATTTCCAGCAATCTAAAAATTTTGATTATTTATTTTTCTATACATACATAAATATATATAAAATATATATGTTTGTAACCATATATATATAAACATATTCTCCAATGAAAATCTCATAGAGACAAATAAACATTTTTTTTTTCAAGGCATGGTAAACTAAACTTATATTTCTTTTTTGAAATGAAAAGGCAAATATGCTTGTTTTAACAATGTAAATATATACAAAAATCACTATGTCTTCAAAATGAAACATCAACCCATTTTTAAAAAAAAAACTATAATGCAAAACAACAACCATATATTTTCTATTTAAAAAAAAATACTTATGAAACTTATAACAGATTGAGCATACATAATTCTTTCATTCCACATTTTCTCAAACACATGAAAATAAAACAACAACTATAATTTTGATTTCCAAGTTCAAAGTAACTAAATACAACCAAATGAAAACATTTATCTTTACATATCAAGAGAGGTATACACTTCTCTCTTTGCTTGAAAACATTTACACAAGGCCAAACTTGGTCATGGCTCACAATGGACAAAATGAAAATGAATAACAACCAAAAAAATGTCTTTTTTCTTCCACACTCCATAGCTTCAAATAACCTGCAATATAACACACATGGAAAAGGGGGAAAAATTCACTTAAAACCTCTCTCCTCCCTACCATAGACTCACTTATGAGTCACCCCTGAGCTTGGAGGTCATCCTCACACAAGGAGCACACACTCCACTTCACAACAAAACACTCAAACAACAAGCAAGAATAACACCCATGGCTTGCACAAAATAAAACTCATAAAAATGAGTTTAAAGGGGTAGGGGAGTGGACATCACTCAACTCAAGAGTGACACTCCAAAATCTCCCAAAAACCAATTTTCACAAGGCCTCAAGCCATCACATAAATACCATCTTTCACATAAATTTTCCCATGGCTCTCAAGCCATTCAAAATACTAATTTTCACTACTTGCCCTCAAGGCTAAAATACCACAAGAAAAAGGATGTGAGCTCGAGGAGGTTCACTCCCCCCCCACCCCTCACATGTTGAACATTTTCTCCAAATGGAGAGGCTCTTACAACACCCATAAAAATCCCCACAACATCAAAACGTAAAAACACACACACACAAACCATCACACAAGAAAATGTAAATTACATAAGGAAAGGCAATAGCCTTGAATCCTACCTTTAATAGCCCACAAGGAAGATAGTTGAAGATGAGCCCTTCCAACTCCACCTCCCAATCCTTCTCCAAATGAGCCTCCAAAATCTCCTCTAACTCTCTCCCAAAATTCAAATAAAAATCAAAATTATAAAATAATTCAACAACCCTCTCCCTCTCTTCAAGAGGGATTAAAATAGGCTCTTCTCATGAGCCTTGAGGAATGGGGAGGTGACATATGTCATCTCCTCACTCCTCCACACAACCACTTGCAAGCTTCATGGAATGTGGTGGTGACACATGTCATCCACCCATTCCTTCAAGTCTTGCCCCATCCACTTGTGCTCTCTCACACATGTGGGCGAGAAAAGTGGAGCCAAAGAAGGAGTGGGTACTACAAGTGCCCCAATTGTCTCCTCCTAAGAAAGCCCACAAAACCCCAAAGTACCCTTGGCAATTGTGGGAGATCCTTGGAGTTGAGTCTTCCAAAATTTAGGGGTCTTGAAGACTCCCCCAAACCTTGGAAAGAGGAGTGGATGAAGTTGAGTGTTTGACCCAACCTTCCACTCCTTCCCAAACTTCCATTTTCGTCACTTTACTTCACGGTGAAGTTTAAGTGATCAAATGGGAGTTTACCTAAGGTTAGACAAGCTCAAAAGTTCCCTAGACCCTAGGGGTACAACCCAGGGTCACTTTTAACCCATTTTGAGCACCATAGGGTGAGTAAAATCACATAAAAAGGAGTCATAAAAATAAAAGCTCAAAAATAAAAATCAAATGAACATTACACCTTTACAACACCAATTACAAACAAATATAAAAGGGTTAGACCTAACCCAAACAACATCACATAATAACATTACAAAATTTCATCACGCATAACATAGTTGATCTTGGTTCCTCTTGGAACTAGATCGACTTAACACAGAAAATCACAAGGTGTGTGTGGGATCTTCTCTGATTATCCGTGGCTTAGTTAGAACACTTGTACACTTAAACAAAAGATTAATCCAACATGTATATCATAGCCAAAGAAAAGTAAACATATACTCACACCATCACATAATCATATAGAACAATCATAAAATCACATCACAATAGGTTCATAATTTCCATTTCAATAATCCATAACAATAATCACATAACTAGTATCTCAAATAGCATCATAATGCAAATCACATGTCAATATCCTCATCAGTAAATTGAAATCAAAATCTAGTCTCATCATAATCATGCTAAACATAATAAATCAAAAGTAAAGCATATAGTCTAATAGTCTTGCATATCGGGATCAGTAGTCCCCTAAAGTCTAAAAATGTGTCACCAACACTAATATAAAATGGTCAAACTAAAGGAGTGAAAAGGTAGGCCTCACATCCTCCCCCCTAAGACTAAACTTCCTCCTGGAAGTCATAAAAAAGGTGAGGATAAAGTGCCCTCAATCTAGCTGCATCCTCCCAAGTCGTCGTGACCTCATCATACATGTCCCATTGGACCCTAACCTAGTCCATCTCTCGACCTCGAAGGCCCAACGTCCGATGAGCCAATATACAAATTGTCTCCAAAGCCAACTGTCCGTCTGCCTCTACCTATAGAGCACTCCAATCTAATACATGAGATAAATCAGATATGTAACACTGCAAAACTGATACATGAAAAATATCATGGATGCGCGACAGACTAGGTGGCAAGGCTAGATGGTAGGCTACGGGTCCTATCCACTCTGTTAGGTCTCAAAAATGCAGGTTACTAATCCTAAGAGGATGATAGGCTCTATGCTTAGATTTGCAATGTTTTTGAACTAACGCGACGGAATCAACCTTTAGGGTTTGATAATTCCCTGTACTTTAGGTCCTGCTACACCTAGGCGGGTGAACCTTGGGGATTAAAGTATATTAAATGTAAATGTATTGACTAATTAAATGGATCTACCTACAGTGGCAAATGGTGTAGGATAGATGAAAGCTTGCTAACTAAGTCTAATATCTGATGAATGGTTGGTATAAATTGTATAAGCAATATCTAGGTGAATTTTATGATTGTGTAAATGAAAGGGTTTAAATGATAAATTGAACTAAGACCAATGCCTTGTTGGGTAAATAGAGTCAAATGAAGGACTAAGACTAGTAGCTTATAGTGGGTAATAATTCTAACTGTTTGGCACAATATTTAGTTTATAACTTGTATAAATGTGTAGGGAGATGACTGACAAACTCTTCTTAATGATCCAACCAACATAATCAGATATCTTGTAATTCACCAGAAGGTAATTTAATCCTTTCTTGAAGGAACCAATTGAATGAAATATGCAAGAATAACAGCTAATATTAACTTGGAGATAGAATGGCAATCCTAATTATATGGTTCTTCTTAGTAATCCAAACTAACACTTTCAGGTTACTGTAACTGATCAGAAGGATTTTAATTCCTCTAATGGAAACCAATTTATTCAATCACACAGATACTACAAATGTGCATTGACAAATTAACTATATACTTGATATATTAATTTGAATAACAAGGAAATACAGAACTGGAGACAACCACACAATTGAGTAACTTTAACAAACAATTGATGCTAGAATAAAACCACAAGATTAGAGAACTCCAATTTACTTCTTCAATAATATACTTGCAACATTGTCTTTTGGAAACATTGTAAACTGTATGTATATATTCTACTGCTGATCCTTTTTATTTCTAGACTTGGTTCACCTTATATATGTTTTGCAGTTGTGGGGTTATGACTCTTCATACATCTGGTGCAACCTTTTGTTATTTTAATCTCCTTCAATAACAAATTTAATCTTGACCTTCTTACTGTTAAAATGCTTTGGTCATTGCAGGTGGGATGCCCTTTGCCTTTGTATTGTAGTGTATTTGTATATCTTATGTATTTGCAACATACACCTAAGGAATCATCGGATTTGTGACTCTATATATACAAATCTTTTGTATATCGCATACATTTTCTTCCATATACAAGAGCGTGCCCAACCAGATTTATGAAATGAATTTGAAATCTCCTTCGAATCTGCATTTGTATCATCTCTTTGTATATCAAATGCATATGCTTTATACACAATAGCGGACCCTAGCTAAAATTCACAATATTTAATCTATCATTCAAATCTGGGCTTGTATAAACTTGTATATCCATTGGCGATGAGGCCCACGTGGTGTTTCATGCATATACATTTCCTTTGTATCTCGAATATGTATATCATAAATATGCAAGCATTTAAACATACAAAGACTTTTCTATATTGAACTTCTTTTGACATCTGGCTTGTATCTTTAACTTGTATCTTCGCTTGTACATCAGCTTGTATATTGAAGATATACATTGTTATTATACAAGCCCAATGTGCAAGCAGTGGGACCCACCTTATTCCCCACTCGTATTCCATGTTTCAACACTACTTGTATCTGACCTTCATATACAATGCCTAATACATACAAACTCAATTGTATCTCCTTTCTAGACTTCTTGCTTTTATGAACCATAGTTCATTCATTTTCGGCTCCACCATGTATATAAAGTGAGATGCATCTTTTGATTAAAGTATGATGCATCCTTTATATTAAACTTTAACTTCCTTTGAGTTCCGCGTTGTATGTACACCGCAATGTATGTATCCGAAACATACAACAATAAAACCATATTTCATATCCCTTTTGGTTCCACGATGTATATTACCATTGTATATCCCCTTGTATGTTTTAGACAAATGCATTTGTACATGCATTTGCCAGTTTTGTATTTTGAATGCTTTATGCATTTGTATATTCTCACTATTTGTATTTTACATACATACAAATAAATATACAACACCTTCGACCATTCACCTTTGTATCTGGTATACATGCATTCTAACCAACATGCACTTTGTTTTTAAGGATCTTGATTCCTCTATTTTCTACTTCAAATCTCTGCTCTATTGGGTGATCGGTGAGAGTCTCACCAAGCTCCTCCATCGGTATGACTTATGCTGTCAGGAAGGTTTTTAGAGTATTTGCTGATAGTAACATCTTATACCGATTAGCGTGATTGGTAAATTTCTCTTTGATGAAAGGCCATCGGTATCATTTTCTCCATCGGTGATCATTAAAATCTTCTCGCCGATCCTTATTATCATGCCGATAGTCATTTCAGCAATTTTCTTGTAAAGCATGGATCGATATAACAAACGGGAGGTCTTGCTGAAACTTAGGAATTGAAGCCATTGATTCTAGTGTAATTCAGCGAGTGATACACTCACTTGTGGTGAAATCTTGTGATCTTTATGGAATACACCAGTTATCATCATGACTTTGGGCATAATGTTTTTTCTAACTTGGTCAGGTATGGATGAGTAAAATACAAGAAAATTTTAAATTTTTCTATCCCAACATGCTCCAAGATCTCAAAAGGTCCAACAAAATGTGTTGCAAGCTTAGAGCCCTTTCCATAACAGATTGGACTCTTGTGTAGTCACACTCTCAAGAATACTCTGTCCCCAACCGAGAAGCTCTGATCTACCCTCTTAGCATTGGCATACTTCTTCTATCAATCATGTGCCTCCTGAAGTCTCTGTCTAATCAAGGTAACCTACTACTCCATATCTTGAACCAACTCTAGCCCTATTGCAACCTTGTCCTCAATACAGTCCCAACTCAAAGGTGTCCTGCAAGGTCTGCCATACAAGGCCCAAAAAAGAGGCATACCCAATGAGCTGTGATGCCCATTGTTGTAGGCAAACTCAACTAGATATAGATACTCCTCCCATCTAGTCTGGTGATGCATGATGTACATATGGAACATATCCTCAAGAACCTAATTCACCCTCTCTGTCTACCCATCTGTCTTAGGATGATAAGCGGAACTGAAGTTGAGCTGCATGCCTAATGCCTGTTGCAATGCCCTCCAAAAGGTTGATGTGAACACTGAGTCCTTGTCAGAAATGATATGGTGAGGTACCCCATGTAATATAACAATCTTGTCCAAGAATACTCTCACCACTGATGGTGCATTATATGTCATGTGTACAAGTGAGAAATGTACCACCTTGGTCAACTTGTCAACCATCACCATGATGGCATCATGGCAGCGAGATGACATAGGAAGACCAACAATGAAATCCATGGAAATGGTGTCCCATTTCCGCTCAGGTATCTCGTGAGGCTATAAAAAACCTGTTGGATGCTGATGCTCGGCCTTGACCCTCTAGCACTCAAGGCATTGAGCAACATACTCTGCAATATCTCATCTCACACCCACCCAATGGTATAACTATCATAAGTCGGCATGCATCTTCTTCACCCTTGGGTGTGCTGCATAAGGTGCTCTATGAGCCTCTGAAAGTACTATTGCATGTAGGTCACTCGTATAGGGTACATAGATGTGCTGACGATGTCTAAAAAACCCATCTACCTCAAGAGAATATCCTACAAATTTGCCCACAAGGGCCCTCTGTAACTAGATGTCTTGTTGCACCTCCAAAAACCACTCATCCTCAGGTAGATGCTGAAAGATGCGATCTCTCAAGTCCACACTCAAGGTCAAGGTTAGGATCTTGTGTCACCTCCAACTCAATGTGTCGACAACCACATTCTCCTTCCCTTTGATGTAGTGGACATCAAAGTTGTACTTGCAAAGAAACTCCATCCAATGCCGCTGGTGGGCATTCAAATTTGGTTGTGTGAATATGTATTGCAAACTATGGTGATCTGAATGAAGCTCAAAGCGATGACCTAAAAGAAAATGTCTCTAACAAATGAGAGCATGAACCATTACTGTGAGCTCTAAATTGTGAGTAGGGTAGTTCAGCTCATTGGTCTTAATCTTTCGAGACTCATATGTGATCGCCCTACCACTCTGCATAAGCATGGCTCCGAATCCCTCAAGTGATGCATCTGTACAAACCACAAAATCCTCTATAGGATCAGGAACCACTAAGATGGGAGCACTGATAAGATGCTCCTTGAGGACCCCAAAGGATGTCTTGTACTGCTTAGTCCAAGTGAAGCTCTTCCCTTTCCGCTGAAGGGAAGTGATGGGGTGCGCTATCCTAGAAAATCCCTCTATGAATCTGCGGTAGTATCCAGCTAATCCCATGAAACTTGTGACCTCTGTCACACTAGTGGGCACTGGCCAATCCCTAATACCTGATCTTTGATGGATCTATGAAGATACCATTACCTTATAGAATGTGTCCCAAATACTGTACCTCGGTCCTAAAAAAGGCACACTTTGCCAAGTTGCCATCAAGTTGTTGTTCTCTCAAGTATTGCAAAACTTGACGCAGGTGATCCTCATGCTCCTCCTCAGTATGTGAGTAGATCAAAATATCATCAAGGAAAATGATCACAAACCAATCTAAGTAAGTGTGGAACACCCCATTCATGAGACTCATGAACACTGCAAGGGCATTAGTCAAACTGAAGGGTACCACAGTGAACTTATAGTGGCCATATCTAGTCTAGAAGGTGGTCTTATGAATGTCTGCCTCTATGATGTGCAACTAGTGATAACCAGACTTCAGAACTATCTTAGAGAACACTATGGCTCCTACATCTGATAAAAAAGGTCATCAATCCTAGGAAGAGGATAACAGTTCTTTACCGTCACCTTATTAAGCTACCTATAGTCCATGCACAAACAAAGAGACCCATCCTTCTTCTTCACAAAGATAACCGGTGTGCACCATGGTGAAACGCTAGGTCTGATGTGTCCCTTCTCTAGCAACTCCTCTAACTACAACTTGAGCTCCCTGAGCTCATGTGTGGTCATCCTGTAGGGTGCATGAGACACTGGCTCAGCACCCGACACTAGATCAATGTGGAATTCTACCTCTCTGCATGGAGGCATACCTGGTAACTCTAGTGGAAAGACATCAACAAACTCCCTCAAGATAGGATGGTCATCTAATGTTGCCTCTAGCTCATCCTCTGATCTGTCACTAACCATGATAGAAAACAACTGACATCCCTTCTGCATGCAGGCTTAAGCTACTGAGTGGATATCATACAAACTACTGTGGGCTTCTGAATGCCCACTACCTCGACTGATGTGCCATGATCATCCAAATAGCTAATCACCTTTCATCAACAATCTAGCTTAGCTCTATGAGCTGCAAGCCAATCCATGCCTAAAACTATACCATAGGATCCTAAAGGCATACCCCTAAGGTTGCATTATGTAGTGAAGGTCCCCAAAGAGATCTCATAATCTTGAACCAAAGCATTTATTGACATCTTGGCCCCAGTGGCCAACTCAACCTCCCACCTATCGCCCTGCCTAGAGGCCACCAGCCTGCAACGCTCCACTAACGATGGAGATATAAATGAATCAGTAGTGCCAGAGTCAAATAAAATAGCAATGGGGATATCCCCAATCATACCTGTTGTCTCAATCACTGAGGCCTGGAAATCAGCTTGGCAATTGTCAACCACTGCAAACATACAGTGGGACTTACCCACATCACCAACTGGCTACTTTGAACCTCCTATACAAGGTTGTCCCCCTATCATAAAGCCCTGTGGGCACTCTCTAGCCAAATGTCTTGCCCCAACACATACGTAGCATGGGCCCCTAGCCTGTACCTGACCAATCTAAGTCCTACTAATTTGCTATTGTCTAGTCCATCCTATGGAACCCTAAGAACCCCTGTAACACTGCTGTGATCTCGTAGGTCCCGTAGGTGGTCCCTATTGTCTCTAATCCCTATGCGGGCCCTGCTGCTGCCAACCTTAATTCTATCCTCCCTAGGCCCTCTGCTAGGGCCTGGACCTTTGCTAATACTACTGCTACTACTGTTGTGGAGGCCTAGGAGGTAAAGATGGAGAACTAAATCCTCCTCTCTGTGGTGGTGGTGGTGGTCTACAAAAATTTTGCTGCTGTTGGTGGCTACGATCCTAAAACTAAGGGCGTGAACTCTGACCTCATCATTGAATCTCCTCTACAATATATTCCTTCTCGGTAGGCTCACTCAAGGTCTGGGGGTCTACCATACGCACATGCCCTGATATCTCCTGATTCAAACCTCTGATAAACTTGTGAACCAAAAGTTTTTCATCATGGAGATACTCCCCATAATGTGATATCTCTGTGAACCTGCCCTCATACTGTGCTATAGTAGACCCTCGCTATTGTAAATTGTGGAACTCATCAATACAATGCTACCTGTAATGGTCTAACAGATACTGTGCATTAAAGCACTCAATGAATGTGTCCCATGAAAGTGTATCCAAAGATAAGTGGTGCTTGCACTCCTCAGTGTGCCACCAAGTTGCTGCTACATCTCTTAATAGGTGAACTGCCACATGTGCCTTCATGTTGCCATCATAAGGATGTGACGCAAAGCACCTATCTAAACTGATAAGCCAAGCCTCTGCTTCAGCTCCCTCTATGGTCTCGGTGAAGGTAAGTGTATTCAGCCTCAGTAAATCCCTAATGGTGTCCCCACAGTCTCTGTGTCCTCAGATAGGCTCATCCACACCATAACCATAAGGTCTATGAAAAGCCTGCTCTACTCTCACCGTCTCCTCTCACCTAGCATGATGCGGAGGGCTCCTACTATGAACTCTGTAAGCAAAACCAACCTCCTCCACTATCGTGTCAGGTATCTCAACATAAGGCTCTATATGTGGTGCCACTCATGGCTCGATACAGGGCTCTACACGTGGTTCCACACGTGACTCCTCATGTGGCTCCTCTTGTGGATTAATGCAGGGCTCAACACGCAGCTTGATACATGGTTCAGCTACGGCCGGTGGTAACCTATCTAGCACTGTCTATAATACCTATAAGATCTATGGTCTGATATCAGGTGCGGGTGGTGCCTTTGGTGCCAGAGGTCCTTGACCCTTGGCTAATGAGTCACCATGCACCTCTATGCACTTAGTGTGGCATGAATGCACTTGCCTCATTCTAGGTGGCATCCTACAAGAACAAGGTAGTCACAAATCAAATGAAATTACAGAATAAGTAAGTGCCCAAACAAGCCTAGTGTTTAAACTTGGGCTCTGATACCAAATGTCATGCCCACATTTTCCATGCAGTCATGACACGCAACACACATGTCATGTCCACATTTGTCATGTGGTCATGACATGAAATATCAAAAAAATTTCCACACATCCCTAGAAACCCCCTTGCATGTGTCAATGTGCTCGGTGGCAATACACATAAAGCGTAAACATGCCAATCATATGTGGGGTAATGCAATCACATCCACATACCCCTACGAAATAAAGGCAGACTAAGGGGGTTAATGTGACATGAGAAGCGTCACCATTAGGGTTAGGATCAAAAGATCAAAACCCTAGTTTACCTAAGTGAGTGAAAGGATTCTGACATGAGTTGAAATCAAAAGACTAATTCCAAAGTATAAATGAATTAAATAATGACTTAATTACGATCAGCAAATTTATGGAAAAGTTAAATTTTATCTCTACGCAAGGTTTAAATCTCCAAGGAAGGTTAGCCCTGAATCCCAAAAAAATTCAGTAGCATAATGCCTCACGGGCGTGAATAGGGATTATTCTAATAAAATAAATTTTGACCAAAGCTTCCCCTAAGTTTACCAAATTGGATCATTTGACCTAATTAATTATCTACTTATTCCATACTAGGTTAAATAAATTAAAGCAACTAAATTAAATAAAATTAACCTCATTGATTAATGAACACATGCAATAAATTAAATTCAATTGATTAAGAATTAATTACGTTTCAATAATCAAATTAGAAGGGAAATTAAATATAATAAATAAACCCCACTTCAAATAATAACATTAAAACAATATAATATTCCCTAGTTCAATATAATTAAACTATAAGATGCTAAAGAAACAATTAAAAGTAATTAATCTCCATCTCTAGGTAAATAAATAAGCATTAAAGGAAATAACACTACTAAGTAAAAATAACCCACTAATAAGTTAAACTTACCCCTCAACTTAATTTTTGTTTAAAAACAACACATATTAAGAAAAAGGTTAAATAAGAGAACATAAGCCAAGTGGGAGGGAAAAAGAATTTAAAAGATAATTTTAAAACAACAAGCCCTAAAATCTCTCCACAATAAACAAATAATTTCCTTAACATATGAGTTAAAACCCTAGCGTTCATTTTCATCTCTCTCATTCTCATTTTCATTTCTCACCATTCTCTCATTCTTTCTTCTCTCATCGTTTTTGTGTTGCAGGTTTTGGAGGAGGCATCCATGGCCGCCACGGAGGTATACTTATTTAGTATACATGTTTGTTCTCTTCTTTTTTTAATATATATATTCTAGTTTTTAAGCTAGAGGGTTTCTATTTTTTGTCATAAAATGTCAATGGAAGTATACACAGAATATATATATATATATTCAATAAATATATTGCAATGATAACAGATGAATTTCAGGTTACAAAACCCGAATGGCCGAACGTTAAGGAGAACGGTGATGACTGTATATAGAGGAGCGCCATTAAATTATATATATATATATATATGTATGTATGTATTTCTAGTTTTTAAACCAAAGGGTTTCTATTTTTTGTCATAAAATAGCAATTGAAGTATACACAGAATATATATATATATATATATATATATATATATATATATATATATATATATATTGCAATGATAACATATGAATTTTAGGTTACAAAGGCCGAATGGCCAAACATCAAGGAGAACAGTGACGACTGTATATAGAGGAGTGCCATTAAATTTGGGTGGTTTTTGTTTAGGTTAATGCATAGTTTAGAGGGGGATGGGGGATTCCGGGGCGCCGAGGTTTGTTTAGTGGGTAAAGGCGGATGGGAGTGAGGGGAGGGGGCCGAACCCCCACCCATACCCCACTAAGGTGGAGTGTGGGTGGGGGTTCAACCCCCTCCCCACACTCCCCAAACACTAATAAAACACTATAGCACTAGCATTCAGTGGTAAGTAAAACGGTGGGGAGGGTTCAACCTCCCCCACTCCCAAACAAATTTTAAAAGCAAACTTAAGCCTATCACTTATGGGACGGCTCTCTAGATTTCTTTTTTTTCCTTTTCCTGTCTAAAAACATACTTTCTATTTAAAAATACAGTGCAAAATATACAAAGGTCGAATGGCCAAATGTCAAGGAGAATGGCAACAACTATATACAGAGGAGTGCCATTAAATTTTGGTGATTTTTGTTTAGGTTAATGCATAGTTTAGAGGGGGATGGGGGATTCTGAGGTGCTGTGGTTTATTTAGTGGGTAAAGGGCGATGGGAGTGTGGGGAGGGGGCCGAATCCCCACCCACACCCCACTATGGTGGAGTGTGGGTGGGGGTTCAACCCCCTCCCCACACTCCCCAAACACCGATAAAACACTACAGCAGTAGCATTTAGTGGTAAGTAAAATGGTGGGGGGGTTCAACCCCTCCCCCACTCCCAAACAAATTTTAACAGCAAACATAAGGCGGTCACTTACGGGACGGCTCTCTAGATTTCTTTTTTTCCTTTTCCTATCTAAAACCATACTTTCTATTTAAAAATACAGTGCAAAATATACTTTGATATATATATATATATATATAACCAAGGGCATATACACAAGTTTTTCTATTTCACTTAAATTTCTGGCAATCTAAAAATTTCGATTATTTATTTTTCTATACATATATAAAGATATATAATAAATATATGTTTGTAACCATATATAATATATATATATGTATTAATCCTCACATACGCTAATGGATATAAATATTGTTATATATATATATATATATATATATATATATATATATATATATATATATATATATATATATAAACATATTCTCCAATGAAAATCTCATAGAGACAAACAAACACTTTTTTTTTTTTTTTCAAGGCATGGTAAACTAAACTTATATTTCTTTTTTGAAATGAAAAGGCAAATATGCTTGTTTTAACAATGTAAATATATAAAAAAATCACTATGTCTTCAAAATAAAACATCAACCCATTTTTTTTTTTTGTAAACTATAATGCAAAACAACAACCATATATTTTCTATTTTCAAAAAAAAAAACATATGAAACTTATAACAGATTTGAGCATACATAATTCTTTCATTACACATTTTCTCAAACACATGAAAATAAAACAACTATAATTTTTATTTCCAAGTTCAAAGAAACTAAATACAACCAAATGAAAACATTTATCTTTACATATCAAGAGAGGTATACACTTCTCTCTTTGCTTGAAAACATTTACATAAGGCCAAACTTGGCCATGGCTCAAAATGGACAAAATAAAAATGAACAACCAAAAAAATGTCTTTTTTCTTCCACACTCCATAGCTTCAAATAACCTGCAATATAACACACATTGAAAAGGGGGAAAAAGCCACTTAAAACCACTCTACTCCCTACCATAGACTCACTCATGAGTCACCCCCAAGCTTGGAGGTCATCCTCACACAAGGAACACACACTCCACTTCACAACAAAACACTCAAACAACAAGAAAGAATAACACCCATGGCTTGCACAAAACAAAACTCATAAAAATGAGTTTAAAGGCGTTGGGGAGTGGACATCACTCAACTCAAGAGTGCTGCTCCAAAAATCTCTCAAAAACTAATTTTGACAAGGCCTCAAGCTATCACATAAATACCATCTTTCACATAAATTTTCCCATGGCTTTCAAGCCATTCAAAATACTCATTTTCACTACTTACCCTCAAGGCCAAAATACCACAAGAAAAAGGATGTGACCCTAAGGAGGTTCACTCCTCCCCCACCCCTCACATGTTGAGCATTTTCTCCAAATGGAGAGGCTCTTACAACACCCATAAAAATCTCCACAACATCAAAATATAAAAACACACACACACAAACCATCACACAAGAAAATGTAAATTACATAAGGAAAGGAAATAGCCTTGAATCCTACCTTTAATAGCCCACAAGGAAGATAATTGAAGAAGAGCCCTTCCAACTCCACCTCCCAATCCTTCTCCAAATGAGCCTCCAAAATCTCCTCTAACTCTCTCCCAAAATTCAAATAAAAATTAAAATTACAAAATAATTCAACAACCTTCTCCCTCTCTTCAAGAGGGATTAAAATAGTCTCTTCTCATGAGCCTTGAGGAATGGGGAGGTGACACATGTCACCTCCTCACTCCTCCACACAACCACTTGCAAGCTTCATGGAATGTGGTGGTGACACATGTCATCCACCCATTCCTCCAAGTCTTGCCCCCTCCACTTGTGGTCTCACACATGTGGGAGAGAAAAGTGGAGCCAAAGAAGTAGTGGATACTACAAATGCCCCAATTGTCTCCTCCTAAGAAAGCCCACAAAACCCTAAGGTACCCTCAACAATTGTGGGAGAGTCTTGGAGTTGAGTCTTCCACAATTTAAGGGTCTTGAAGACTCCCCCAAACCTTGGAAAGAGGAGTGGATGAGGTTGAGTGTTTGACCCAACCTTCCACTCCTTCCCAAACTTCCATTTTCGTCACTTTACTTCAGGGTGAAGTTTAAGTAACCAAATGGGAGTTTACCTAAGATTAGACAAGCTCAAAAGGTCCCTAGACCCTAGGGGAACAACCTAGGGTCACTTTTAACCCATTTTGAGCACCATAGGGTGAGTAAAATCACATAAAAAAAGGTCATAAAAATAAAAGCTCAAAAATAAAAATCAAATGAACATTACACCTTTACAACACCAATTACAAACAAATATAAAAGGGGTAGACCTAACCCAAACAACATCACACAATAACATTACAAAATTTCATCACACATAACATAGTTGATCTTGGTTCCTCTTGGAACTAGATCGGCTTAACATGGGAAATCACAAGGTGTGTGTGGGATGATCTCTAATTATCTATGGCTTAGTTAGAACACCTGCACACTTAAAGAAAAGATTAATCCAACATGTATATCATAGCTGAAGTAAAGTAAACATATACTCACACCATCACATAATCATATAGAACAATCATAAAATCACATGACAATAGATTCATAATTTGCATTTCAATAATCCATCTCAAGATAACATCGCATAATAAATCCATAACAATAATCACATAACTAGTATCTCAAATAGTATCATAATGCAAATCACATGTCAATATCCTCATCAGTAAATTAAAATCAAAATCTAGTCTCATCACAATCATGCTAAACATAAAAAATTAAAAGTAAAGCATATACTCTAATAGTCCTGCATATTGGGATCAACAGTCCCCAAAAGTCTAAAAATATGTCACCAACAGTAATATAAAATGGTCAAACTAAGGGAGTGAAAAGGTAGGCCTCACACAACATATACATATGATACAACATCCTGATATGACCTACCTAGGATTGAAAGTAGTGTTTGAGTAACTATCCATTGAGTAGAAATGAAACATCCTCACCTATTAAAGTCTTGAGCCTATAGGTACTATCACCTAAGATTTAAGATATTTGGAAAGAACCAATCCAAAGTTTGTCAAATCTTCCATGGTCACCATTCCTCTCGTGGGATTTATCCCATGATAAGACTACGTCTAAGTTCCTAATAGATTTTACTCTAGCTCTTTTGTCAAACCAAAGTTTGACTATAGCCTAATGTTTTGCAAATTGGTTAATTGCCATGTCTCATTTTTCTTCCAAGTGCATTAGTTGCAGCAACTTGACTTCTTGTTTATTATTAATGCCTAAGTACTCTTGTGCAAACTGTAAGGTAGGGATTTTTAAGTTAACAGGGAGGATGGGATCCACCCCATAAACTAATTGGTAGGGAGAATTTCCCAATGCAGTCTTCATTCTGGTTTTGTCTACCCACAGGTCATACTTGAGTAGGGTGTTCCACTCTATGGGATTCTTTTCAATGAGTTTTTTGATGATATTCAATAGGTTTTTATTGGTTAATTCAGCTAAGCCATTACCCTAGGGATAGTAATTAGATGAAAACTTTAAAATTATCCCATGGTCAAATGCCCAACTTGAAAGCTTAAGAGATGTAAAGACTGGTCCATTATCACAAACAAGAGCATAAGGGATTCCATACCTGGTGGTAATGTTGCTCTCTAGAAACCTGATCACATCATCTGAAGTACAAGTCTTGCTACTGATGGCTTCAGTCCATCTGGTGCAGTAATATGTAATTGTCAGCACATACCTATGTCCTAAGGAGGATGGAGGATTGATGGGACCAATGAAATCCATGCCCCATAGTGCAAATGGGCACATCTCCATCACAAGTTGTAGAGGTTGAACTGCATACTTTTCCTTGTCTGAGGCAGTTTGACATGTATGGAAGAATTTGATGTGCTCAATAGTGTCCTTGAAGATAGTTGGCCAATAATATCCATCCCTCAGGATGACATGTGTGGTAGCCAGGTGTGATCTATGGGTTGTACCAAACTTATCATGTAATTCTAAAAGGACTTTGGCAGCTTCTTGATTATCCAAACACCTGAGGTATATCCCTTCATAATTTCTTTTGAATAGGATTCCTCCTTTGATCATATATTTCTATGATTTGATCCTCAAAGCTCTTCTCTGGGATATATGCATATTTGGTGGACACCTCCCAATGATCAAGACATGCCTGATGCCGGAGTACCAGTCATCATGTTCATTTGTACCCACTGCATATTGTTGACTTGTCAGATTGGGTTCTATTTCTACTATCATCTAGCTAATGGCATGCCCCTTGAATAGCTTCATTAGAGTTATATCCATGTCATATTCTTGAAGTACAGTGATCCACTTTTCCCTTTTCTCCCCTGGCTCATTCTACATAAGGAGCATCTTAATAGCTGAGTCTAGTACCACTGCAATAACTTTGCTTCTAAGGATGTAATGTCTAAATTTCTTCATAGATCTGACTAATGCAAGGATTTGCCTTTCTACATCTATATACCTAAGTTTAGCATCTCTAAATGGAGAGCTCATGAATGCAATGGTCTCTTCCTTTTTTCCTTCACTTCTCTACATCAAAGCTACTGCACATGTATGCTCACATGCAAATGAGTAGATATAAAAGTCCCTGGTATAATCTAGACTGATTAGGACCAAGGCATCTACAATAGCCTTCTTGATATCTTTGAATGCTATCTTTGCTTCAAGGGTCCATTCAATCTTAGCATCCTTCTTGAGCATGGCGTTGAGAGGTCTCACAATCTCTGCAAACCTAGTAATGAACTTCCTGACAAAATTGATCTTACAAAAGTAAGATTTTAGTTCTTTCTTGCTTCTTGGAAGCTGCAATTTCGTTATTGAATCCACCCTTGCAGGGTCAATGGTTATCCCATTTTTAGATATGACATGACCAAGCAATTTACCTGTGGTCACCCCAAAAATACATTTCTTTGGGTTCAAAGAAATACGATATTGGTCACATTTCTTGAGTACTTTTCTGAGCTCCTCTATATGATCACCCCTCTGCTTTGAGAAAACTATCAAGTCATCCATATATATGACAATGCATTGACCTACCAGCCCTCTAAATGCTATAACCATATCCCACTAGAAAGTTGCTCTAGCATTGATAAGGCTGAATGGCATATTCCTGTAGCCAAAGATTCATCATTTGGTAGTGAAATTTGTCTTCAATCTATCTATCTTATCCACCATTACTTGGTTATATCCTGAGAAACCATCTAGAAAAGACATCATTTGTGCACCATTTACCATATACAACACCTCATCTAGAGAAGGCAAGGGATAATTATCCTTCTCTGATGCTCTATTTAAATTCATGGAGTCCATACATAAGCATATGTCTCCATTCTTCTTTCTGACAAGAACTAGATTAGCCACCTAGGTTGAATGCTTAATTGGGAATATGATCCTTATAGCTAGTAGCTTCTTGACTTCTTAAAAAATAAGTGGTTCCAACAAAGCATTAACCGATCTCTATTTTTTCCTGAAGGGCTTTGCATCAGGCTTTAGGGGGATGGTGTGAGTTATAATGAGCATGTCATATGTTTTCAATTCATTATATGTCCATGCAATGACATGAATATAGTTTTTAATGCCTCAGTTATCCCTTCTCTTTCTTCTTCAAAGTAGACTTTACCTAGCAGCACATTTCTTGTGTAACACCCCTCCATTCGCACCTTGGATGAGCAGGTGGTCCTTAGGATATGTTAGACATGTGATGGTAGGCATACTGTTAGGATGTAGTCGATGTCACTCATTGATGTTTATGATTGATACTTTATGATTAGTACATTATTCTTATGTTGTGAATAGTTATGGAAATAGATTAGTTTTACTATGTGATTTATGCAACTATCTAACTATGTATTATTTGGTTGTTTAGTTATTGATGAACTTGTTTAATGTGGATATTTGTGATATGTTTGTGAAGGGACAGCGTAGTATTACTCATAATGAGTACCCTACTATGCTGAGATTCCCTATCACTATGTGCCTGTTTGGATGATTATATATATGTTTGTATGCGACACTTTTGTTTACTGTAGGTTGTAGGTTGTAGGTACCAGGCATCAACTCCACCTGAATTGGCAGGTCTGAGCATGCCTTCATACCAATGGAATTTGTGGAATGGAGATAACATGAGGTTCCCCAGTTGCTATCACTCTCAATAAGGATGAGTTCTCAGTCTTAGGTTCTGTCAGTTTGGTCTTAGGTTCTGTCAGTTTGGTCAGTGTGGAGCATGGTTGTGAGTCTCTATTGTTCTGTAGAGTGTTGTCATTGTAAATGTTTGGCATGTAATTTTGAGTTGCTTATTTTTGGTTTAATTGTTTCATTGAATAGAGATTATTAATCTATTTTGTAAATAAATAATATTAATTTTGTGGAATGTTAAATATTTGATAGAAATTTAATTAATAATTTTAATAGTAATAATAGATAAATTATAAATATTTAATAGCATATTAAATGAATAAATATTCTTTGTTAGATACTATTTTATATTGTATTTATAAGTTTAATTTTATTAATAGTGAGTTGTTGTATGAGTGGTTATAATTTATAAGATTGGAAGAATCTTTCTAGTGGTGGAAAATTTTAATGTATTTAATTTTTGAGGAAGTGGATTCCAGTAACGGGAGAGTTATGGGATGGAATTTATGGTTTTGGCTATTTTTATGATAGTAGGAATATTTGAAAGGGTTCATGGAAAATTTTAGGGGAGAGTTTTTGCAGAAGAAGAATGGGGAAAGAAAGGAAATCAATGGGAAGGAAATTCTGAAGCTCAAGAATAAGATTCCAGGTATGCCTTTTGAATAATTGAATCAATGTTATTTGTGATTGTTGTGTCTCTAAGTGGGAATATCTCTCTCTTTCTCTTCAGTTGTTTTAATCATCTTTACATGCTTGTTAGTTTGGCCATTGTTCCTCAAATCTGTCATTTCATGCCTGGTCTTCCTGTAGTTCTTTATCCATGGCAGTCTTCTAAACAGATTAAATCCTCACCAAATATACCCTGCATAGGCAAACAGTAGTAGTATAATTTATAGGTTTCAAATTTTAAGAGAGGGCAGCAATACCATGTTTATACTCTAAGCCTTCTTCATCCATTTTTTTCAATTTGTAATCGTGGTAGCTGGAAAACAATTCTATGGGGTGGAGATCTAATTTCCATCACTCTGTAATCATTCATAAATAAGTTGGTTATTATCATGGTGCCCTGGCATGCTAGCTGACTCTCCTGTAGCATCAACATAGTGGATCAACTTGGTCTTATATTGAATACCTGTTTGTGTCACTTGCCGATCAATCCATTTTGTGCACATTCTTCTGTTAAGATATTAGGTGCCTTCCCAGTTGCATATGATTAAGCTCACAATAAGAGCTCACATCTTGGTCCATCTAAATTTGAGAATCTTGAAGTGTCTTATTCAGGTCATCCATCAAGCATATTTTGTGTATCTAAAATAATCCCAAATGCTAACCTATTTGCAATAAAATACAAATTGAATAAGCCCAACAAATCAAATTGAGATAAACAATTCAATCCACATTAAACAAAACAAAATTAATGCTTAAATACTTACTTACTCTGGAGGAAGGTTGAAGAGATCACACACCCCCTTACAAAGCTCTCTTATGGTATCCTGAAAGAAATTTGAGTTTGCATATAAGGAAAAATGGCGATGCATTAGTTAAAAACTTAAAATATTTCTTTAAACTTGCTAAGCATTAAGATAGTATACTTAAATCATTTTCTTTCTCTTATAGAATTAGTTACTATCATTAGAAGTTAGAAAGTATTCTAAAAGGATAATGAATTAAGTTATAGTTTGTTACCAAAATGAAAGAAAATAATTGCAAATTTAAAATGTAAATGCATATAAGTGTTTAATTCTTATAAGATATATGAGGAAAAAAGCCAAGTTTTGTTCGGATTGAAATAGTAATAATATTGGTAGTGAAATTAAAATTGAATTGTCTTTGGAATAGAAAGTAAGGTATTAAAATTGTTATTTTATATGTTAGGATATAAATTAGTATGTGTGGAGTTAGAAATAAGAATTCTGCATTAGTGTTTAACATGTATTTAATGTAAGTTTTAGTGGTTTGAGTAAGTTATTATAATTATAATGACTATAATAATGATATGTAGCTTTCCTTAGAATGAAAAGTAGTTTCTTTTTAAAGAAAAGTAGTTTTTTTTTATTCTTTTAGAATCTTCTATTTACATTCTAAATTTCTCATTTGGAAGAGGAGTATTTTATTGATTAATAAATGGAAAGAGGATTATATTTTTAATTATTAATGAAATTAATATTATAATGGAATGTTATTTATTAGATAGAATCTATTTAATAAATTGTTATTATATATAGTTTTATCTCCTACGTATGACAAGATATTTATGAGTTTATATAGAATTTATCATAATTTGTTTAATTATAAAGATTCTATGGAATAAGCATGTGAAATTACTATGATATCTTTAAAAGAATTTAATTTAGAAGGATAATTTTATCAATAAATTTTTTAAAATTAAATTATGATCTTGTAGTAAGAGTATGTTTTGTTTTGTTTTTTTTATGTTTATAATGGAAAAATCAGAGATGTATATATTGTCAATCTTATAAGGAAATAAGTTACTAACTTAATTAGGATAAAATGTCTTGAATTTATACTTATTCCATAGTCTCAAGTTATTTCTTTTGTTAAATGAAAACACTTTTAACTTCATCATGAATTATTATTATTATCTTTAGCTATGTTTAAAATGGTTAGTCAAGATAGGAATAGTTTTGAAGATATTAAAATTATTGGTTAAGTTTATTAATTGTACCTTTATTTTTGCATATATCACCATTTGTTATCAAATATTTAATTAGAATTGATTTCTATGTAATACTGTTTAGTATATGTTAAATCAATTCTTTCCGATGAGAGTTAAAATCGATGGATTGTATCCTCCTTTTAGAGTTATGTCAAGATTGTGTTCAAATATGGTCTTGTTTGGCAATTTACTTGATTGGGGGTATTGGTGCTTTTGAGATTGTTTTTGACATGGGTACTATGCTTGGCAGTGCATATGTTAGGAAAGTTTATAGGTTTCAAGTATTTTGAAGTTGAAAATGTTAATTAGTGATTTATGTTTAAATCGAATCTTGATGCTTAAAGAAGTTTTATTTGAAATTTATGGTTGGTAACATATAGGTTTACGCTTATCAAGAATATAGGTGTATACTTATTGTTGTCTTTATTTAATGGATAATTATAGAACTAGGGTTTCTTACATTTGCGCATTGGATAAAAGGAGATCTAGTAAGTTTAAGTTAAAGCATATTAAATTAGATACTTCATTTAAATAAATCAAGAATCATGTTCTGGTTTTATCAAGTGGAATTAAAGAGCTTCTGTCTTGGGATTGTTTAGTAATGGATCTAGAATATAGCTTCTCATTGTTTTTGACTTAGTTAAGATGTCCATATCATGATTCTTCGTCTTTTGTTTCATTCTTCCTTGAGATTTAAAAGTCGCAATTTTGAAACATATAAGTTAGCTTATAGAAAACTAGTAAGGTTTGAATTAAAGTTTAGCATGATAGATAGTTAATTGTCTTATGGGTAAAGAATTAATAACGTTCGTAAAGGTTTTTAGAAGTTGTTGGAAATAGTAAATATTTTCTAGTGACTCATGTTATAGTTGAATCATAGATGCTTATAGTCGTTTTGTTTTGAAGTTGTATTTGCCTAATAGAAGTTGGTAATTTTTGTTCATAAGAAAATATGTTTGTGGTTAAAGTTGTTATTAAAAATTGAGATAGTTAAAATCTCTTAAGTTGTTTTCTTGATTGAATTAGGAGTTCATTGATTTTCGTATGCTTGAATACCCTCCATGTCGTATCATCATGTTTGTATTGGATCATTATGTTACTTTGGGATGGAGTTTGGTCTATGTTTTGGTTATTTTTGAAGTGGGAATCTTGAGGGGTGTCATGTGTATTTGGTGACATGGCAGAAATTTTATCCCTGTCAGATAATGGCGACTTTATCTTTGGTTTGTACCTAACTCCAGAGGTGTGGTGTCTTGATCTTTAGTTCAGATTGTGGCATGCCAATGTAATGGGATATTTGGATTTTCGTGCCCTGTAATGAATGGGATAGTGGTCTCTTGGATATAGTACTTGGTTTCTAGATTGTATTGCTTCTAATTTTGAAGGGAATCTATGGACTTATTGTTATGGCCTAGTGAATGATGTAAGTTTTGGATCAGAACTGATTTGTGCTTTTATACCCATATTGTAATGTCCCCTTCTAACAAGCCAAAATTTCTACACCCTTGCAAACAATTTCAACTTACCAAAAGAGAACATTAGTATTCCATTTTTCATTTCCTTTTAATCTTGATGATAATCATAAACATAACCATATACTATTTGCCATTTCATAAATCCATTTTTCCATACATTATGATTAACTTAAATACTTATTCTAGTCATTTAATCCATACCTTATTATCTTAGGCTATGATAATTTGCATTATTATTCATCATGTATTCTATTTACTTAATCAATAAGCTTCCAATCATTTCCAAAGTTCATATGACTCTATCATGACATATCATGTCATAATGCCTATTGTTAAAATCATACATGTACACATATATTTTATCATTTAATTTCATTTTCATACATAAACACATATAATTAGTTCCTACTTAATAATCTTATCATTTATATTTTACAAGTCATAAATTGAACAAGTAATTGAAAATTCTTACAAATCATAAATTGAATAAGTAAATATAAATACTTACTTACCTGCTTTACCTAGGATTCCTTACCTATGCTGCAGTAATATAGTCTTTATTGTATTGCTGTTATAAAATGCAGATCTAAATATATGTATTTATCCCATACTCTTTTTATATTTTCTCCCCATGATCCTTTTCCTTAGCTGCCCTCGTGTCTTCCTTGTGATATTTTCTTGCTGTATCTTTGAATTTTCTTGCTGTATCTTTGATGAATTCAAATGATGTTTCTTCTTTATTACCTTTTTTGAATTCACAGCTATTTATTTGTTTCTTTTTATTACTTCATTCTTTTGATGATGATTTCCTTCTATCTCATAAGCTTTATTTATTTCCCTCTCAAGGGATATGTTCGAAGAGGTATGTCTCTTATTATTTTTATTACTTTATATTAATTCCCTTTTGTGGTAAAACTAGTTCTAACCATACGTAACTCCCTTATCATAAGAGGATAGGTTAAAAGATGTTTATTATTATTTATTTACCTTATTTGTATTTATATTATATCATTATAATAAATGATATATTATTTATATTTATATTACAATATAAGATAATAATAATAATATTTGTATTTATATTATTAGATATATTTATAATATATTATTTATTAATGTGTTGCACTTATAAATATCTTCCTTCGACCTCCCCTTAATCTTTTTAAAGTACATTATTTATATAATATATATAGTGGGTATGTGTAGGATCATCGCGGGCCAAACAGTGGCAATAGGAAAAAAATTGCATTTTTACTTAGCCAAATTCGTGACTTGGCAAAGTTTGACTTTGAAATAGATATTTGTTTTGGTTTGGATACCAAAACAAAACAGATATCCATTTTCAAAACGGATATCCGTTTTCTAAAAAAATTTGGGAAAATGGCTTTTTACTAGTAGTCATCAATTTTCCACAGTCCATGATGTTGAGTTTGAAATGCTTCTGGATTTGACTGTGTATTATTATTTTCCTCATCATTTCAAATCACACACAGTGATCCATCATCAGGAGAAAGATAGCAAGCAAGAGAAGAGAGAACATGAATGACAGTATGCAGATTTAAGACCACTTAAAAGGAGAGAGAGATGTGAGGCAGAAACCAAGATCAATTAAGGGAGAAGGATAGCTGCCTATCAAACCTAGTGAAGTGAGGGACAAAGAGGAGTGGGGGACATCTAGGCACACTAAGACAAAACAAACAAAGAAAGACTAACTAGGATGAGAGGAAGACCCAAGTAAAGAAAATTAAAAAAGCAAACAAAGGAGCAAGGCCACAAATTAGAAGGGTGCAAAAAGAGGATAACTATAATACAATCAACCATAAAGAACAAACTGAGGATGAAAGAGATAAGATAATTAAATAATTAAATAAATAATAAAAAAGGGGGGGACAACCGAAGAGGTTAAAATGTGAGGGATAGATTGTGAAAAGCTACATATAAAGAACAAGAGAGGGCTCCAAGTTAAAAGAGAGAGAGGGGTGAACTACGAAGGCAAAGGAGGGGGGGGCTAACAAAAAAGAAAGGCAAGCCAATAACTATCCAAAGGAGGAAAGAAACTAACTAGGAGAAAGCATAAGAGAGAAGAGTAAATCATAAAAGGGAAGACAAGCTACAACGACCAAATAATATAAATAAATATATATTCACAACAAACTCCAAGCCACAAACAGAGCACCAGGGGGCAACAAGAAATGAAGGATATGGTTAAAAACCTAGAAATTAAAGAGGAGGGAGAAGGGGGCAACGAGATCCAGAGGTTGGAAACGGGAGGTTAAGCTAGGGGACAAGAGTATGAGAAATAAAAAGGTGAGAACGGGCCAAGGAGGGTAAAGAGGAGGGAGGACAAGGAGCAAAGGGAAAGGGGGGAGAGGAGCCTAGGGGGGGAGAGGAAAAGGGGATAAGATGATGGCAAAAGGGGAGGGGCAAAGACTCAATCCCACAAAAGGGGACAAGGAGGGGACAGAGGGGGGGCGGGGGCAAGAACCGGTAAAGAGGGGAAAAAAGGACAAAGATAGGAGAAGGGAGAGGGGAGGGGTAAGAGGGGAGGATGGGGAAGAGAAATCGACTAAGAGTGAAGGAAATCATGATGGGGTAAGAGGGGAGGCTTTTTACTCTTTTTGAAAATACACCTCTTAAATCTTGGATCTCCCATCAATATATGAACCTCCTTAAAGACCGTTTCTAGTGAAGGAGGAGGGCAAATTAACATTGGTAGCTTCTTTATACATTGATCCATAAGGATTTGTTAAACACTAAGAATCATCACTAACGAATTACTCAAATAATCAATAATAAAATATTCAATTTTGTTCATCAGGTGAAATAATCACTTTTCTAGACTATGTTCCAATATTTTGGGGATAGGAATGGTGGGGCAGCAGGGGTTGTGTTTTGGGGCATTTTTGATTTCATGCCCTAAATTGCTTTACGCAATCCTTCATATGATTTGATTCATGATACATGGTTTGAGAAGGATACACATGATATACCCTTACCCTCTAGTGATAAAATTATGAATGATACTTTATGTGGTGAAGCTACAGCTTCTTTAATACTTCATGACATTGTTATTCCTTGTGATGATGATGTCCTTCATGTGATATGTTAGGACATAATGCAAAGTTAACATGGCATGAACTCTCTTGGAAGGGTAAGCATGGACTATAAGAACATTGAACTAGTTGGATCTGTTAAGCTCGTCATTTATGAAAGAACCTTTTAAAAGGTTAACCTTAATTAGGTAAGGTTATGTTTCAGTGTGGTTGTTTGTACAACAATGTGTAAATTAATGTTACTGAAGGATAAATCTAACTATAATATACTAACATTTTAATAACCATGAGAGCTGGGACTAACAATTAGACTAAAAACTTGACAAACAATACAACTTGGACACATGTAGGACTTGGAAAATGGGAAAGAATATATAATTAAATGTGGAAAACAATGAAAAAGTGGTATTAGTTGTACCCATATAGAGAAGTGGTTTAGAGGTTAGTTAGGGGAATTATTTAGGGTTTAGAGGTTTAGGGTTGCTCAGGTTTAGGGGTTTAGGGTTTACAATTTAAAGAGAGATAGAGAGAGGGGACTGATAGAGTTTGGGAGAGATAGAGGAGACAAAGGGGAGAGATAGGAGATAGAGAGTGAGAGACATGTCCAAAGACATAGAGAGAGAGAGATATTGAGAGGTAGAGGGATGATAGAGATAGGGAGATAGAGGTTTAGGGTTGCTTGGTTTAGGGGCATTATTTAGGGTTTAGGGTTTATGGTTTTGGGGTTAGGGGTTAAGGTTTAGAGGTTTAGGGTTTAGGGTTTAGAGAGAGATAAAGGACCAATAGGGAGATATAGAGGAGTCTAAGGGGAGAGATAGGGATATAAAGAGTGAGGGACATAGCAAGAGACATAAGGAGAGTGATTGAGAGGTAGAGGGACAAAGGTGATAGGGAGATAGGGGAGAGAAAGGGAGATAGTGGTTTATGGTTACTTGGGTTTAGGGTTTAGGGGTTTGGGGTTTAGGGTTTCTCAGGTTTAGGGGTTAGGGGTTAGGGTTTAGGGGCATTATAATTTAGGGTTTAGGATTTATTGTTTAGGGGTTAGGGGTTAGGTTTAGAGGTTTAGGGTTTTGGATTTAGGGTTTATAGAGAGAGAGGAATGATAGGGAGATATAGAGGAGTCTGAGGGGAGAGATAGGGAGATAGAGAGTGAGGGACATGGCTAGAGACATAGGGATAGAGATTAAGAGGTAGAGGGACACAGGTGGTAGGGAGATAGGGGAGAGATAGGGAGATAGTGGTTTAAGGTTACTTGGGTTTAGGGTTTAGGGGTTTGTGGTTTAAGGTTTAGGGTTTCTTAGGTTTAGGGGTCAGGGGTTAGGGTTTAAGGGCATTATTTAAGGTTTAGGATTTAAATTGTTTAGGGGTTAGGGGTTAGGTTTAGAGGTTTAGGGTTTTGGATTTAGGGTTTATAGAGAGGAATTATAGGGAGATAGAGAGAGGAGATGGAGGAGAGAGATAAGGAGATAGAGAGTGAGGTACATGGCCAGGGACATAGGGAGAGAGATCAAGAGAGGTAGAGGGATGATAGAGATAGGGAGATAGGGGAGAGATAGGGAGATATAGGTTTAGAGTTGATTGGATTTAGGGCGTACCTAGGTTTAGGGTTTCTCAATTTTGGAGATAGCTAGATAGAAAGAGAGAGGAGACAGATAGGGAGAGATAGAGGTGACAAAGGGGAGAGATAGGGAGATAGAGAGTGAGCGATATGTCTAAAGAAATAGGGAGAAGGATTGAGAGGTAGAAGGATGATAGAGATAGGGAGATAAGGGAGAGATAGGAGATAGAGTTTAGGGTTTCTCACATTTAGGGTTTAGGGGTTAAGGTTTAGAGGTTTAGGGTTTAGTGTTTAGAGAGAGAGGACCAATAGGGAGATATAGAGTGAGGGACATGGCTAAAGCATAGGGAGAGAGATTAAGAGGTAGAGGAATGATAGTGATGGGGAGATAGTGAGATAGGGAGATAGAGAGATAGAGGTTTAGGGTTTCTTGGGTTTAGTGTTTAGGATTTAGGGGTTTATGGTTTCTCAAGTTTAGGGTTTAGGGGTTAGGAAATAGGGGTTAGGGGTTAGGGGTTAGGTTTAATCATGCATCCCAGTCATTCCCCTATCATTCCTATATATCCTATCTCTCCCCTCTATCTTTCCCTCTCTCTTATCGATGAAGCAAATGGAAACAAGAAAACTAGGACTCCCTTTCTCAGGTTTAGGGTTTAGGGCTTAGGGGAATTATTTAGGGTTTATGGTTTAGGGGTTAGAGTTTAGTATTTGGAAGAATTATTTAGGGTTACTTGGGTTTAGGGTTTAAGGGCATTATTTAGGGTTTACGGTTGCATGTCAAAAGTAGTCTCTCTCTCTAAATCCATAAACCCTAAATAATGGCCCTAATCCCTAACCCCTAACCCGCATCTACCTCTCTCCTGTATCTACCTCTCTCCTGTATCTATTCAAAAGTGCCTTTAAAATACTATGAGATACCTTAGTATAAGTAAATTATATAAAATCAAATATATATCATCATAATCCTATATAAATTTTGATAGTTTGTCCAAAATCTCTCCTTTCATATGATACAGTCTTTCTAAAATTTGGATTGTATTTTATAGCTAAAATGCCTAAATACTTAAAATGCTAAAAATGCTAAAATAATAAAATAAAAAACAATGAATACAATGGGGAAAAAGAAAACAGATATCCATTTTGGAGATCATAAAAAGCAAAAAAAGACTACATTTTTTCAAACCCATGGCTTGCAAAACGTAGTCTCATCTTCAAAGAACGGATATCAGAGCTAAGGAACGGATATCTGATCCAAAGAGGTAAGATTTCGTGTATTTTTTTTGTTTGTTTTGTATATTCAAGCAAATTTTTTAGTTTTTATGCTAAGTGGGTATGTTTTATAATTTAATTAGGTAAAATGGATGCACAAAATGAAAACCCAAACCCTCCACCACCAAACCCTCCCCCTCCAACAATAGAAGAGAATATTCAAAGAAATATTGATCATATAAGTAGGATCATAGAAATGTATCGCCGCCACCCTCAATTGTCTATAATGACATCGAATTTAGAGGGAATCATTAATCATATTCAAACCTTGTCAACCCAACACGAATCATTTAGGGAATGGTGAGAAGCCAAGAAGGCTGAATATGCTAACGGTTTGTCATATGAGGAAGTCAAAGATTTAGAGATTACAAAAACTATGTTAGCCCAACACTTTGTCAATCCTAAAACTAGATTGCATGTTGATGTCCGTAAGCCTAAGTTTTCAATCAAATGGTGTATTCATGATGGCATTAGTCAAAACTTTTGGGATCATTGGTGGATGGTTTTTGATAAACCACCCAACAAAAATTTATATGTGCCTTTGTATTTCCTTCATAAACTCTATGCAAAGTTCGTCATGGGTCAACATGTTAATTATTTTGATTTTAGAGAGTTTCAAGGAGTGGGCAGGGGAATGCCTCAAGATAGACCTGGGGTAGTTAGACAAGTACAAGGTCCCTATATTCCCCCTCCTGCTATCCCTTCTCCACTCCCAATGCAGCACCCAGACGTTGTTGCAAATGTAACACAACAGGGCCTTAGTGCCATACACTCTTTGACCGAGCATTTGATTATATAGACATCTTAGTTTATACAAGCACATGATTAAGGTGATGATATTAGATCACTTGGTACTACTAGACCGTCATCGTCTAGACATGTATGTGTGCCCCATCATTGCATTTCTTGCAATCATTTATGCTTGGGTCCTATTATGGAGAGTAGTGAGCCACTGTTGAACACATCAGAGTATGATCTCCATTCATGAGATGAGGCAATGGGCTCCAGAACTCAAGCTAAGGGGTCAGGGACAAGAGTAGAAGCTACCGGATCAGTAAATAATAGAGAAGGAGAAATGCATGAGCAATCTTTTGTGCAGGTAAAATTTAAAGTTAAATTTTATGGTCTATTCCATTTGAATATATAAACAACTTTATTAGTACTAATGTATCTAAGTGGGATAACAGTTGATGACAGAGGAGGAGTTGACAGAAGTTCATCATGGAACTTTGTCTGCCATCCAATTTGGCTTGGACTTGCCGGTATAATTTGTTGTACACATCAACTTTTTTTTATGCATTTATTTCTTTGTGAGTAATTATATATTAATTTATATCTTGATGTTAATTTTATTTTATAGTCAATCAAAAATGTGAATGATGTGGCATCTTTGCCAATAGTCTTTTCTCGAACTCCTGATCGACCCAAGGGACTATCATTTGTAGAACAACTTTCTCAATGCCAACAAAGGGTGGAGGTAATTTGATTGAATTGTACTTTAATTGATAATTTAGAAAACTTAAATATTTGATTATAGTCATTTAGAGTCTTACATTCTTATCCTTCTTAATTGATGCAGGAGGCCTCGATGGTGGTATGTGCTTGTTTTCTAGTAGATAAGTTTTTGTGTAGTGCATTTCCTATTTTAAATGTATGCATTTCCTATTTTGTTTAATAATTATATATTAATTTATTTCAATGTTACTTTGCTTTTATGTAGTCTTTTGAGAATGTGAGTGATGTGCCACCTTTGGCATCATGCTTTACTAGGACACCTGATCGTCTTAAGAGAAAATCATTTGCAGAATGATTGTCCGAACAACAACACAGAGTCGAGGTAATTGAATTGAATTTTTCTAAATAATTGATAGTTTATTTAGTGGTCTTATAGTTGATTGTAGTGATTTAGATGTATGTTAATAAATGAAAGTTCTTAATTGTAGTAGATAAGAATCTATTTACTAACTTTAACTTATTTTTATTTACCATTGAAGAGATTAATCAAATTTGTGTTTTGACTTGTTAATGCAGGAAACTTCACCTCCATCAATTACTAGACATTTTGGTACAAAGAGGACACTTTTTAGGATCCATCACAGATTGAGGGTCAAGTGGACTTGTAGTATTTGATGTAGCTATTTGGCATGTAGATATATAGATTTTGAGACATGGCATATGCCACATTTTGTAAAAAATGTTTTGAGTTGGCATATTTGCCAAATTTTTGTATATGTCTACCATTATGGACTAGATTTTAATGTATATACACCTTGATATACAATATAATTTAAATTCCTTATGTGCAAGTCATGATACTTCCCATGATGCCATACATTATGATGAAAGTTCTTTAGTCCATTGATGATATGTTTAGCATTGAGAATGGTTTTAGATCAATAGAATCAATAGAATCAATATGAAAAAATTCCTTATATATGCCTTAATCAAATAAGGTCATGATAAACCATTTCATCATGTATTTAGTCTTCATCTTGTCAAATTTTGTAAATATGTCAAAGTTGTCATATGAAAAATGTAAAAAAAATGCAAAAGTATGGAAGATGAATAGTCAAGTACTCAAGAGTCAGTTGGAGACTATTGGTTTCCCTCAAATCATGTATAAATATGCATAAACCTTCATGGAAAAGGCATTGGAGATGTATTGAAAACATTTTGAAGATGAATTGAAGACATGTTTGAATGAAATTAATGTCAAGAAACTCTATGTCAAGGACACTGGGGGTACATTATAAACATAACAAACTTACATCTTGGGGGGAGGTGCCAATAAGGCCAATAAGGATACTATTTCAGTTGGGTGTGTGTGTGTATGCAAATCCCATTTATGGCTGAGAAGCTCTCTATTTACTATTATTCAACTCTCGTTGATAGGAGGTTGGCTCTACAACTATTGCAATTTGTGTATGAAAACTAGATGCCTACGAGATCATATATATATGTATGTATGTATGTATGTATGTATGTATGTATGTAAATCCTACAAGACAGTCATTCATGAAATTACTATGCAAAGAGGGTTTATA
This sequence comes from Cunninghamia lanceolata, assembly GCA_027924645.1. NCBI lineage: Eukaryota > Viridiplantae > Streptophyta > Pinopsida > Cupressales > Cupressaceae > Cunninghamia > Cunninghamia lanceolata. Next base: position 3,682,617 of record BSBN01001126.1, read on the forward strand.
AGTTGCATTAGGGTTTATGACTATCCTAAAACATCGTGTATATGCTCATAAAAGCCATCAAACTCTGAGAATAAACTCATCATTAGATAAGGAGTGGAAAGCTAAAGTCACATTCCCAAAAACCTCTTAAAATCACATGTCTCCTCTTATGAAAACTAGGGTCTTTGCCCATACATTGTTCCGTAAGAGCAAAGTCACTTAAGATCCTAAGAGGCAAAACCTTGCCAGGTGCCATATTTTTTGTTTTACTCATCGTGGGGTCGAACTGACTACGCCAACGCATCGGGGTGGGTAGGTAAATGCTAGGGGAGGTCTCATTTTGTGCAACAAGCATCCCAGTCATTCCGGGCAAGAGGCTACTGGCAAAGTCCCTTAAGATCCCTGAGACCAAAAAACTGCCAAACTTTGACCAGGTAGTTCTCAGAATTCGTGACAGTTGGGAATGTTCTGTTTGGACCTACAGGTGTACGTGACATCCTTCCACAATAACCTCTCTCATTTTTGGTCAACTCCATTCCATTTGACCATGCCAAAATCAAACGCATTGTTGCAAAATGCTTCAATTTGATGCAGTGGAAAGGTGCTAGGTGCGACATTTTTCATTCCATAGTTCATGCAGTCAAACGGACTATGCCAACACATCGGGGTGGGCAGGTAAATGCTAGTGGAGGTCTCGTTTTGTGTGCCAAGCATCCCAGTCATTCCGGGCAAGAGGCTACCGGCAAAGTCCCTTAAGATCCCTGAGACCAAAAAACTACCAAACTTTGACCAAGCAGTTCTTGGAATTCATGACAGTTGAGAATGTTCTATTTGGACCTACAGGTGCATGTGACATCCTTCCACAATAACCTCTCTTATTTCTGGTCAACTCCATTCCGTTTGACCGTGCCAAAATCAAACACATTATTGCAAAACGCTTCAATTTGATGCAGTGGAAAGGTGCTAGGTGTGACATTTTTCATTCCATAGCTCGTGTGATCGAATGGACTGTGCTAATGCATTGGGGTGGGCGGGTAAATGCTAGTGGAGGTCTCATTTTGTGCGCCAAGCGTCCCAGTCATTCCGGGCAAGAGGCTACCGGCAAAGTCCCTAAAGATCCCTGAGACCAAAAAATTGCCAAACTTTGACGGAGCAGTTCTCAGAATTCGTGATAGTTGGGATTGTTCTGTTTGGACTTACAGGTGCATGTGGCATCTGTCCACAATAACCTCTCTCATTTTTGGTCAACTCCTTTCTGTTTGACCGTGCCAAAATCAAACGCATTGTTGCAAAATGCTTCAATTTGATTTAGTGGAAAGGTGCTAGGTGCGACATTTTTCATTCCATAGCTCGTGGGGTCGAATGGACTACGCCAACACGTCGGGTGGGCAGGTAAATTCTAGGGGAGGTCTCATTTTGTGCACCAAGCATCCCAGTCATTCTGGGCAAGAGGCTACCGGCAAAGTCCCTTAAGATCCCTGAGACCAAAAATCTACCAAACTTTGACCGGGTAGTTCTCAAAATTTGTGATAGTTGGGAATGTTCTATTTGGACCTACAGGTGCACGTGACATCCTTCCATAATAACCTCTCTCATTTTTGGTCAACTCCATTCCGTTTGACCGTGTTGAAATCAAACGCATTGTTGCAAAATGCTTCAATTTGATGCAGTGGAAAGGTGCTCGGTGCGACATTTTTCATTCCATAGCTCGTGGGATCGAACGGACTATGCCAACGCGTCGGGGTGGGCGGGTAAATGCTAGTGGAGGTCTTGTTTTGTGTGCCAAGCGTCCTAGTCATTCCGGGCAAGAGGCTACTCCCAAAGTCCCTTAAGATCCCTGAGACCAAAAAACTGCCAAACTTTGACCGGGCTGTTCTCAAAATTTGTGATAGTTGGGAATGTTATGTTTGGACCTACAAGTGCACGTGGCATCCTTCCACAATAACCTCTCTCATTTTTGGTGAACTCCATTCCATTTGACCGTGCCAAAATCAAACGCATTGTTGTAAAATGCTTCAATTTGATGTAGTGGAAAGGTGCTAGGTGTGACATTTTTCATTCCATAGCTCGTGCAGTCAAACGGACTGCGCCAATGCGTCGGGGTGGGCGGGTAAATGCTAGTGGAGGTCTTGTTTTGTGCGCCAAGCATCCCAGTCATTCCGGGCAAGAGGCTACCGGCAAAGTCCCTTAAGATCCCTGAGACCAAAAAACTACCAAACTTTGACAGAGCAGTTCTCAGAATTCATGATAGTTGAGATTGTTCTGTTTAGACCTACAGGTGTACATGGCATCTGTCCACAATAACCTCTCTCATTTTTGGTCAAATCCATTCCGTTTGACCGTGCTGAAATCAAACGCATTGTTGCAAAATGCTTCAATTTGATGCATTGGAAAGGTGCTAGGTGCGACATTTTTCATTCCATAGCTCATGGAGTCGAACAGACTATACTAACACATCAGGGTGGGTGGGTAAATGCTAGTGAAGGTCTCATTTTGTGTGCCAAGCGTCCCAGTCATTTCGGGCAAGAGGCTACTGGCAAAGTCCCTTAAGATCCCTGAGACCAAAAAATTGCCAAACTTTGATAGAGCAGTTCTTGGAATTCATAATAGTTGGGATTGTTCTGTTTGGACCTACAAGTGTACGTGGCCTCTGTCCACAATAACCTCTCTATTTTTTGGTCAACTCCATTCTGTTTGACCATGCCGAAATGAAACGCATTGTTACAAAATGCTTCAATTTGATACAGTGGAAAGGTGCTAGGTGCGACATTTTTCATTCCATAGCTCGTGGGGTCAAACGGACTGCGCCAATGCATTGGGGTGGGCGGGTAAATGCTTGTGGAGGTCTCCTTTTGTGCGCCAAGCATCCCAGTCATTCTGGGCAAGAGGTTGTGTTAGCTTTTGTTTTCCCTATACACATCGTGCCAACTAATAGTCTAACCTCTCTTCATTTCCATGTGGTGCAGCAACTACATAAACATGACCTGGCTGTACAAGGTCTGAAAGATGTTCATAGTCAAATGAGCTCTCCATGTCATTGACGGAAGGTGATTGACCTTCATATAAAGGGATTAAATATTGTGGAATCCATGCATCTAGCCACTCACTTGACTCACAATTGTTCCAATCACATTTAATACAACTCTGACAAAAACAAGCTAATTCTCGTGTCCAAATAGTCCATGTACTTGCATTTGAGCTTTGAAATGAATGCATCTTTGATGATTCACTGATTCTCTGACATTCCAATTTCTCTATCGCTATCCCATCATCAACCAACCAAAAGAACCTGCGCACTTTAGAATCAAGAGCCACTCCTCATGAAAATGCATAGTTACACCACTTAACAATGGAATCTACATCACTGAATGTAGCACCACCTCTAATCTTTAGTTGTTCTTTAAAAAGAGCTCTCTTCACACATGCACCTGCTCCATCATGTTCACCTTTTCCGTGCCCAGCTTCAAACAAATTCCAAATATGAGGTATACCCTTCTCTAAATGCATTTTGCTCAACCAATAGAAATTACGAGCATTCTTGAATTGACCAGTGCAATTATCTGATCAAATGAGATGTTGATCTATTCTAATATCTTTTTCTTGCAAGAACCCATAAAATTGTTGAAAACAATATTGCACAAACTCTACTGAATGAGATTGATCATCACTCATGTAAAAATGGTATTCTCTGACAATCTTCCTATTCTCTTCTGTACTCTCGGGGGCATGTCTGTATGTGATGTGAACAAAAATAGCAATTTGAATAGAATTGTAGTACTGGGATTGAACTTCATTTTAGGGTTGCAATGTATAGTTTTTTACAAAATCAACTACAGAGACAATAGTTCCAATCGGGAAAGAGTCTTTACACATCCTGAACTGTTGATCTAACCATCGAGACCTATTGCTATGTCTGACATACTTGTAGAAAAGATATTTCTTAAAATCATCAATAAAATCAGCAATACTTACCTCTCTTACAATCAACTCACATCTAAAACCTTCACCTCCACTTTTCAAATTATATTTCACTGTCTCATATCTCTTTTTCTCAACCATTCTCTTTCCAAAATCATGCTCGTTGCCCTCATGAAAACATGATACAAACTTTGATAACCCACCACATTGTAAACACTTTTCATTTAAACAATCATTCTTGTAGAACATGCAACCATCATCTCTAATACATAGAAATAAATCCAGTAAGTCCCTAGATGACTTTGGTAGTTGAATTGCACCACACTCCTATAACATTTCGTTAGTGTGCAAAGTAGAATGAATATTGCATAATAATTCATGGTACATAGAAAATTCTACATGGCATTTGCAACAACATGTATTACGAACTTTAAGAGGAACACAATAAAATGGCTTAAGAGATTCAAATGCTCTTTGTGAGATTGTCATACCTGGGTGAGTTTCACAATATTGTTTGTACAATGTTGTTTGGCTACATTCCAAGTAATGTTTAGGATGTGGTGTGAGGTCTTTATCACCAATTCTTAACTTTACAACATCTTTTGCATTCGGTGATACCCTAGAGTTAGTGTGCCAAAATCATTCAATTTCTTCTTTTGTGCTATCAATTAGCTTCTTGTCAACTCGTGGAAGCCTACCACTGAAAGCCCAAGTATCATTAGCAACAAGACTATCTAGCCTTGATCTTAATGCTAGTGCTTTTGACAATGTTTTATGATTCAATCTTAAGTCAACACAAGTTTGCCTCATTAATCGAGCATTTCTTAATTGTTTGCTTACTATTGAGGTTGTTATTACTCTATGGGCAGCTCTTTTATCTTTCTCCTTGCTAGTCTTTCCAATAGAATTAAGTGCATTGAAAAGGCTTCTTACAATAATTTTATTCCGATCGGACACTTTATTTAACCAAATCTTTAATTTCTTTAGTAAAGGTCTCATTTTGTACATCTTTAATAATTACACAAAAAGTTGGCATTGTTCGGTTAATGTTTTCTTCTCAAAGTATTCATTGAAGAGTTTTGTAGCCCACAACCGAACCGTTCGTGATGACCTCTTGCCTTCAAGTTTTTCCATTATGTTCTCATCAATTTCAAGTAACCATTTTGGGGTTTTTGGGTGTTTTCCAATTTCATCACGGTTATTCTCTTCTTGACAAATGTCCTCTCTTCTTATGAAATTTGGAGATACATTGACTGTTCTTGTTTCATCCATGTTATCAACCTCATCAATTTTATCAACAAATGGATTATGGAGTGCAATTTCAATATCATGATGTTCATATCCACTTTCTTCAAGTGCACGTCTTCATTTTTCTTCTTCTTCTTTTTCCATGGTATTGCTATTATGAATAGGTGTTTCATAACATTTTTCAATATTTTCATTTGCAATATCATGGTGAATTTCATTCTTATCTAACATTTCATTATAATCAAAATTAACATCTTCAATTTGCATGTCATTAGATGGTAAAGAAGAAGATTCACCTTGATGAGCATCCGCCAAACCCACCCTTCCAATCCTCTTCCTTTCCCTATCTTTTTTCCTAATTGCTTCAATTTCCTCCAATGTAACTCTCCTCCTTCTTTTTGCTTTATGACGACTGTTGCTCCCCATTAGGGGAACAAAAATATCACCCTTATGATTGTAACAAGAAAATTGTGTCTCCAAAAGTGCATAAAAATATTCCTTTCACTGTCATAGCCAGAAATCACGAGTATTTCGACAGCAGAGGGTCACTGGTTGCAGAAGTCGGGCCCAACAATATTCCTTTTGTCTTTTTTCTGCTTTTACAAAACGGATATCCGTTTTGAAAATGGATATCCGTTTTGGAAATGGATATCCATTTTGTAAAAGCCTAATTCTTTGCAACGGACACTTGCAACGTCCATATGGCTACTACAAAACAGATATCCGTTTTATTATGTACATTTGGATTCTAGACTAGGGATTCATTGTATTATTCAATAAACTTGTGAATTACCATCTAATTTCAATGTTTACACACTAATCCACCTAGGTATCAACTTAATAAAGCTCTGGATATAAGCCATTATTTGATTTTAGGCTATCATCAAATGAGGAGCTTCTAAAGGCAAAAATTTTGTCCCAAAAGAAGGCTCAATGTTATTCGTAAAGACATTAGATTGTTAAAATACAAATTCAAGGTTAGATATTCCTTAGGCTATTTTAGCATAGAGAAGCAAAATTGCAATATATGACTATCCTAGGAATTAGAATGGTTGATCATAGGATATTCATGGCATTTTGATATTAATGGATGGATTCATGGATGTTTAGGGAGTTTAAGTTTAAATGTAATGTATGAAAATTCTTATTTATGAAGGATCTAATATGTCTTATGTCTTATTTGCAGGCCATTCAAGAAAGAAATGAAAAGATACTAAGGACTATCATAACACCTATTATAATTAGGTGCATCAAAGGATTGTCATCCAGGACCTTACCAATATGGGAAGTTATCAAAACCATGTCATGTTTAAAATTAAAAGCTTTATCACCTCTTTGTCCCTATAGGCCTATTAGAACAATAGGTCACATTTTATTCATATATCAAGGTTGAGAATAAACACTAAGCATTTGTAGTTATGGCAAGTGTAAATGGAAATAGATCACAACTTTAGACAATCTATCTTCTCCTAGATTGCACTGACTGAGTGGAAATTAAAAATTCCCTATTAATGTCCTTTATATACTGAAGGTATGGGTGAGAAAGGTAAACTTTGTATGTTGTAGACAAGTGATGTAGAGCAACACAGCAAAAGCTTACAAACAGGGTGTAAAATACCCATTAACCCACCAATTGCTCAAATAGCTTTTAAAATATCCTTCCCAAGGTCCAAACGAGACCGAAATACACTCTCTCTTTACTATCACCAAGACATTTCTAATGTCTCATCGAACTATGCTTCACATGTTCTTCCTTTCTCTATTGTCAGCTAGACTTATCATTATCGGTAACCTTCAAATTTGTTAGCCCGATGTGGGACCTCTTGCCGATGTGTAGAATCCATCGCTCAGGCTTATGCTGTCGGTGTGACTCCTCCATTGTTCTCTAATATACACACTTACTCTGATGTGAGATTCACCACCCTTGTCTATCGGTAAGACCAATACCCTCGGTGAGACTTTTTACTTGCATTCCAATGTTATAACTCTCCCTAATGTGTTTACCGTCCATTAGTCATCGGCAAGACTTCTACATTGGTCAGACATTCTCTTCAATTTCTGATATCGTATCTCACACTGAAACAATAAACACCGAACTACACCATTGGCCAGACCGCCTCTATCGGTGACACTTTTCTTCTCGCCTCCGAGAGTCCATCTCTTTCCAATGTTCCTTCTGTCGATGTGACTCCGTCTCATCGGTGTAGTTCTCAACCGTTCTTCCGATGTGCCGATAAATAACCCATCAATGACACTTAATGATTGTCACCCCGATATGACTTGATCGGTGAGATCAATGTTGTTGGCTCAATGGAACTTTGTCTCTCCGATAACTATTGTCAATTCGATGTCTTCGATTTAGCCTATACATAACATGACTTGTTATAACCAGTCGACTAATGTATCTTTTCCCAATTTTCCCGATATGGCTAGTCAACCTTTGTATCCTTTGACATGTACATTCACCATTTACAACCACGATAAATGATAGCAAGATATACATGAAATGTCCATGCATACATAAATGATATACCCATGGATTGTATCTTTGGTGAAACAATACCAGTGGTACAAAATATGTTGCTTCTCTTCATCGAAAACCAATGGTACAAAATTTTTCATAGATCAAGGAAACAAATATCTGTTTTCAGAACAGATATCTGTTTTCAGAATGGATATCCATTTTCGGAATGGATATCTGTTTTGAGTTGCTTTTATCGAAGCAAAACTGATATCCATCTTGCTTTGGTACAAAGAAAGACGAATATCCATTTTGATTGTTGACTTTTTATGGATTGTAACGTGTTTTAATGTTTCAGTCTCTTCATCAAACTTCATCCTTCATGCTGACGACTTTTTTTAATGCAAAATTGATAAAACGAAAAGGGTTTATAGAAAAAAAATTTAGCTTTCTAAAAATATAAGATTTATTTGGTTATCATTTTATTAAATAATTATTAATAATTTTCAATATACTGTGTCTCTGAAATCCTGATGGACACACTGATTGAAAAACATCCATAACTTTCAAACCATTTCACCTTTTTGAGATCCGAAACCTGCGTCACACTCTATGCTTTTCTGGCTATAGGTTAAAAAAAAAATTGAATTTTGATTTTTTTTATCGAGTTAGCTTGGCTGGAAAATTACTTTTTATTTTTTTAAAAAAGTCACAGTAAAAAAATCATAACTAATTATTTTATTAGAAAAAAATTTCAAATAAATATGCATCACATCCGGACATGAGTCCTCTACTTATTTTGAAAGTTTCAAAAAAAAATATATATTTTTACTCATAGTTAGGTTGGCTGGACAGACACCCACTTTTTATTTTTTTCTGAAAAATTTAATAGCTGTTCATTGAAATATTCAATTTTCACTAAGTAAATTTAGTTTTTTCTAAAAAAAAATTAGTAGCCTATAAACTACATTCAATTCTCTACAAATTTCATTCTTACATCTTTTTCAAATTGTATAGATAATCCATTCAAATTTTCACATGAACTTGATAAAGTCTAATTTTTTGTATTTTCATTGCCACTTAGAGGTATAGTTTGGCCCATCATGATCCTGCACATACCCTAGTATAAATAAATACTTTTTTTATTAAGTATGGGAGCTCTTTTATTTTATTTTATTTCCAAGCATATAATATGGTGGGATAATACACTTTTATCTTTATATGATTTTATTTTGAATTTGACCTTTTGTTTTACCTTATTCCAAATTACTTTACTTTCTAAATTACTTTACTTTCCAGCTCTTCATTAATATTTGTAATATTTATTTTTATATATAATAATATATCTTATTAATTATTTACATAAATATTATATTAAAATATTTATATTTATAATATATCTAGTTAATTAAATATATATATTTCATATATCTTATAATATTTAAATTATATTAAATTAATAATATTATTTATTAAATAATACATATTAACAATATATTTTAAATAAATATATTATATATTTAGTTTATATAAGGCTAACTTATTATTTAAATAAACAATTCAATTATTAATCATTATAGGGACATGACAACCCTCCCCACTCAAGATTGCTTGTCCTCAAGCAATTATAATTAGGTATCCTAAAGTAATATTTAATAACATTATATTTTATTAGGTTTCCTTATATAAAATAAGGTTTCACTCACCAATAATATAAAATAACCTCTAGAAAATGTAACAAATTAATATAGCTAATAAACTATAGTGCTATAAATAATATAGGGGCCTAAAATAATAATTTATAAATTTGGGTTTACCCTTTTAAATTTTCAGCACTAAATTTGCATAAAGGCATTTCTATTTATTTAATTATCAAAAAATGTTTTAATGACTACTAATATTATTTTAATGCCATGATTAACCAATAGCATCAAATGAACAATCCAAACTAAATAACCAAATGTCAAACATACCTGACACAACCAAAGTGAAAATGGAGGGGCACTACATCCTCCCCCCCTAAAACTTGACTTACTCCTGGAAGTCGCAGCTAAGGTGGAAACATTACAAGTTAGTAACAACATTAAAGCTGATTCATTTCATACAATAATACACACTAAAATATAAACTTATATACTCCATTTCAAAAATAATCTACACAATCAAAGCTTGCAATTTCAAAAGTGGTTTCATAATGCATAAACCACTCCCAATCCTTACAAGTTAGCATTGACACCCAACCACTTTCTTCAAAACAAGGAAAATATTGCACCTTTTTATTCCTAACTTGTAAAAATTATCATATCATAAACATATGAAGCATTCTATTTCAAATACACCACCATTGTAATTTCTCTACCAATCTGCTGTTAAGCAAACCATAGGTCAGAATGCTACATTTTCACAAAATATCAACATATTCATACACCTGAAACACACCTTTTTCACTAAATCTCATAGCATCTTCAACAAGGTCATGAATTTCTTTCACCTTTTGAAGCATGGAAACACACTTTATCATTTCATAAATCTATTTTCATGATTTACCATATATTCTTCACATACACACAAATTAACATTACCGGGGATCACATCACAAGGCTACACAAGGGTTCATCTGGACACCGGGAAGCAACATACTAATCCATGATACATAATCCATGAGCCAAGAGCCAAAATCCATCTCACATAATCTATACCTCACACATAGTGGCTTGATGGTGTTAGGCCACACACACATGGTGAGACCATCCAAACAAGACCACAATGACCTATCTCTTGTTGTATAAGGTAGTTAGCCTCCAAGAGATAGTCATCACACATAGGTGGGTAGTGGGTCCTAGTTGTGTAACAGCCTCACATACCCCCATCCTTAAGGTTCCCTGCATCTGCTTCCTCATATACACTCATCAAGTATTCCTCATATGTCCTTGGAGAGGAATCACAATACGACACATGGCCAACATCGAAAACAATAAGGAAAAACTAGTTTAGCCACCAATGTCATAAAGAAAGATCAAATAAAAATTCAATTTCAACAATAAAGAAAGAAATGCACGCAATTTCAATACTAAATCAAATGTAAACACGATGGCTACATGCAAATAAGATCACAAGGTGTGGCTAAACCATCACAATTAAATATAAACAAAGTGTCAACCTTCACAATCAATAGAAAATCATCAACAACCATAAAGAAAGTCCACAATCTTCAAAATTGCACTGTACAACACTGCATGACTAGATACTAGCCACCAAACGAGGAAGGAGGGAACAACGTCAGGCTATAGCAGTAGCCTTCATGTGGTGTGGAGTGAGCACGCCATCCACATGGCTCAAGGTGTACTCCTCGGCTACACCCTGCATCGCATTGTCACACGGCATGGACTAACCAAGTGGCCTACACACTCCTTGGCTGCCCGCATGGGACATGCACCTCAGCCACATCCCGCATCGCATCTCAGTGCGACATGGTCATACGCCAGCCAGAGAAGGCACGTACTAGCCGTATGCTGCATGGCAGTGTGTCTGTGGCTTCGCAAAAGTAGGCACGTGTAGAACACACCCCGCATAGCAATACCTCGTAGAAAAGGCACACGCAGGTACTTGTCGTAGCTAGAGGTATACATGGCTAGGACCTACCCATATGCTAACCGACCCAACACTATCGAAAGCAAACATGGGTATCCCTCTACAAGTGTGTGAGGCCCCATTACGCTCATCACACAAGTAGGCTATGACACAATCTCATAGTGCACCTTCACGTGGCTATGCATGTGGCATTGTGTCCTCAAGCCCAGCTCACTACCATCAGCAACACGACATCATCACCAACACTGTGTCAGAACATCAGTGGGGTGTGGCATCGTACCTATTGCATCATGTCGGAACATGTACAGATATGGAATCTGTCTCAACATGGGTAACAAAACTCCCTCCACATGCTGGACCTCAAATATACATGGGGCACATGGTCTCACTTGGGTTATCCATGTAGGTCATAGACCCTGGCCCCCAAATGACGACTCATGTCATCGCATAGTTCCAGTTGGGTTATCCTTGTAGGTCCTAGACCCCGGCCCCCAACTGACAACTCATGTGGCATATCATACCTTTCGTGAAGTCAAGGTAAATGATCCTCCAAGAAATACCATCCAGATGCTCAGAAACTGTGGGGATTAGGCTAACACATATGAATCAAGTACCCTAATCCATCATAAGGGAAAGTAGTGAGTACGTTTCCTCAGGTTCGGTTGAGCGAGGGACCACTCTGTGCCATCATAAGCATATGCTGTACACTCCACCCAAGGAACTTTGTGGCTGCTACTACCCCTTCACAAATTGAGGGACTAGTGAACCAAAAGAAGAGAATCTATGAATCTAACTTTTGGCTACTCTTTTATATATATATTTTCAACCACGCAAGGGTTGGCCCTCAATTGGGTAACAAACATACAAACACATAATGGTATGGTTGATTCCACACCTAAAATACACATTTCCCCACGGATGGGTACCCAGTATCACCATCTCAAGGGCACACAAAGCAAGTACGGGGTATTCACAACACTCAATCAATGCACAGTTACTGTTTTCACACTTTTACATGGGAAGATTACTTTTATATACACAATTCCATTACTACCAATATGATTCCTATTTGCAAAATCATAATATCACCTATTATCCACTTCCCTATTCCATTTCCTTCCACTCTACTTTTCTGCATATCACACGATGCTAAATCTCAATCTCATGATCATCTATCCAATACATCAATCTAGGTGTATAGATCAAGCATAGTATCCTACTCAGGAGTTTCCTACCACTTGCATAAAAAGTACTACTATAGCTAAACATGGGCAACAACATTAATCGAGAGGTCCCAGTGCTGAAACTTGGCTCTGATACCAAATGTAATGTCCCCTTCTAGCAAGCCAAAATTTTCACACCCTTGCAAACAATTTCAACTTACCAAAAGAGAACATTAGTATTCCATTTTTCATTTCCTTTTAATCTTGATGATAATCATAAACATAACCATATACTATTTGCCATTTCATAAATCCATTTTTCCATACATTATGATTAACTTAAATACTTATTCTAGTCATTTAATCCATACCTTATTATATTAGGCTATGATAATTTGCATTATTATTCATCATGTATTCTATTTACTTAATCAATAAGCTTCTAATCATTTCCAAAGTTCATATGACTCTATCATGACATATCATGTCATAATGCCTATTGTTAAAATCATACATGTACACATATATTTTATCATTTAATTTCATTTTCATACATAAACACATATAATTAGTTCCTACTTAATAATCTTATCATTTATATTTCACAAGTCATAAATTGAATAAGTAATTATAAATTCTTACAAATCATAAATTGAATAAGTAAATATAAATACTTACCTACTTTACCTAGGATTCCTTACCTATGCTGCAGTAATATAGTCTTTATTGTATTGTTGTTATAAAATGCAGATCTAAATATATGTATTTATCCCATACTCTTTTTATATTTTCTCCCCATGATCCTTTTCCTTGGCTGCCCTCGTGTCTTTCTAGTGATATTTTTTATTTGTATCTTTGATGAATTCAAATGATGTTTCTTCTTTATTACCTTTTTTGAATTCACAGCTGTTTATTTGTTTCTTTTTATTACTTCATTCTTTCGATGATGATTTCCTTCTATCTCATAAACTTTATTTATTTCCCTTTCAAGGGATATGTTCGAAGAGGTATGTCTCTTATTATTTTTATTACTTTATATTAATTCCCTTTTGTGGTAAATGTAGCACCCCTCCATTCTCACCTTGGATGTGCAGGTAGTTTGGCTAAGGAACCTGATGATGAGGATGGAACAAGAGCTTTTGTTAATACTTTTGGGAGTGTAGTGCCCCTCCATTCTCACCTTGGATGTATAGGTGAACTGGTCAAGGCGCATGAAGGTGACAGTAAAATAACAGGAATATTCAAGGTAAGGTAAACAATTGATGTTGTACAATATAGATAGATGCTTCATTCATGTGTGGTTTCATATGATAGTTAATGTGTTTTATTGATAATCTCTATTGTGGCACTGATAATACAGGCTTTGGTATTGTTTTGCATTCCAATGATTAAGATGTCGATCTTACTACAATTGTTATATATTAGAATGGATCTCATGTGACTGATTCTGTTAGATTTAATTGTTATGATGGTACTTCTAACACTTATGATTTCATGCACCTGTATGTTAAGTGTAGAGTTATGTTTAGATTAAGAAATAGATTTGATTTGGTTATGATTATGTGTTGATCTAATCTAGATTGATATGACGTGGAAGGGACGATGTCGCATCACTCACTTGTGAGTGCCCTGCGATGTTGTGATTCCTTTTTCCACCTAGTGCTAGCTTATATGCATCTATACATGCTTGACCATGACATTTGTTGCAGGATGCAAGTACCAGGCATCGACTCCACCTGAATTAACAGGTCCGAGCATGCCTTGAACCCAATGGATACGTTGTTTCGGAGACAACTTAAGGTCCCACATCCCAAGTCATTATCCTCAATCAGGATGCATGACATGTCTAGTCAACCTGTCAGTTCTGTTAGTATGTTGGTCTTGCAATTGATTTATATTTGATGGAGCTTGTTGGATAAGTGCATTTTGGCCTGACTTGAGAACATGTTTGATTTGGTCTTTTTGAGAATAGGTTTGATTTGGGTTTTGACGGCTGTCCTACTCAGTGGGTTATGTTGTATGCCTATATTTCATTATATAGTCATACTAATATTTGACCCACTTTAATATTTAATAAGGTCATATAATATTCTTATTATTATTATTAATATTTAATAAGATTAAATTAGTAATTGATAATTACCTAGTTCAAATAATTATTTAAAGTTGTTTGAATATGAATTATTTTATTACTACTATTAAATTGATTTAATTAAGGGAAGGTCACTGAATGCTAGTAAACGCACTAACCAGACCCTAGAGTAGAGAGGAGATAGTCCTATCATCCAATTGATGAAGCCTAACAATTGGATCAAGAGTGTATTGATTTAGCATTACACTATGGTTACTAATGGATTTGTGATAATATGTTATTTATGATGGATATATTTTGGCTATATATTGTACTAACACTTCTTGTTGAGTGTACATGTAGAATTATTATGTCAATAGATGATGGTGGTCATTTAGCCACTTTATGTCTTTCTGTGTGATGTCTGACCTAGGCATGGGGCCCTAAGGTCTATTGGCCATGATGTTAAGAAATATTATTTTTAGTTTTATGTGATAAAATGATTATGTTCTTGTGTGGGATTTATCCTTGTAACTTTTAAAATAATTTTTAAGTGTTTTTAAGAGGTCTAAGTTGTATTTTATGTTTAGAAAATTGTCTTATGTCCAAAGTACATAGGTAAGAAGTTTATTTTTGTCATTTATAATATTTTAAAAGGTTTTTAGACCCTCCTTTAAGCCCCACTTACAAAAGTGACGAAAATGGGGAGGTGGTTGGTTGAATTAGTTGGGTGGTTGAATTAGTTGGGTGGTTGAGTTAGTTGGGTGGTTGAGTTAGTTTTGGGTAGGAAGTTACTCTTTTCTTCTCTTTAAAAACTCTTCATGGAGTGGGGGTGACTTGCTCATTTTTATGATTTTCATTCAAGGATTCTACCATTAGTGGGATATTGCGATTGAGGTATCATGTTTTCTTTAGTAATTAAATATAAATATTATATGTTTTTTTATTGATTAAATGTAAATTTTATATGTTTTTCTTTATTGATTAAATATAAATATTATATGTTTTTCTTTATTGGTTAAATGTAAATATTGTATGTTCTAAATATTATATGTATCCTTTATTTATTAAATGTAAAGGTTGCTTTTCTGAGGGTTGTTGCTTGTGAAATTGGAAAAAGAAAACATTTCAATGTAAATCTTGAAAGAAGCATATTTGTTGCCTTATTTGCATGTCATAAACCTAGATCATCATAGCATAAGCAGATCTTGTGTATGTAGAATTAATATTTCTAATAAGGTTATGGAAGTAATGTATAATAGTTGTAGAAACCATATTTTGTACTCTAGAATTGCTGATGTTTTCTAAGAAGGTTCCTTAAATTGTTGGGTCTTATTCGTAAATTAAATAGAATGTTGTGAACCTCGGGTTTTGATTAAGATAAGTATAGACCAAATTCCCTCTTAGGTTCTTCCCATCTTGTATTCTTATTTTGTTGACGATGCTTAGCTAAATGGAAGTATAGAATGTGGATGTTTTGTTACTAAGTAGGGAAAACATGGCTAATTAATAGTAGTAGCCTTTAGTGCTGAATATCATCATTAAGTTCATATGGTTAGTATTTTACATTTTATTAATTTCATTACCTTAGACCTCTTATTACCTCCTTATGCATAGTTAAACCGTGGTGCTCTCTTGAGAGATACCTTGGGCAATGTATAGTCATGAGACTTTAACTCTAGGTAATGTTGATAACCTTGTCCTGTTTTAAAAGGGAGTTATGTTTATATAGTTTAAGGAATAAATTCCTATCGATCATGATGTTAATAGAATTCTAGGTTTATTATTTTATGAGTAGGGGAATAAATCTTTTAATTGCGGGTTATTGTTACAAAAAAAAAAAAAAAGAGGATAAGACTTTTGTAGTACCATCATAGTAATGTTATCATTAGAGGAAACATTCTTCAACTCTTTATTAGTGCATTATAGTATGCTGCAATTGTGGTTAAATACGAGTTCAAATTAATTATTCTACCTAACAAAAAAATTGTATTTAGGATTGAATAAGTGGTAATTCAAGTGTATTATGTTAAAGTTGTTTAGTATCTAATTTGGTTATAATTGTTCTTCATTGCATTTGAAGATAGGATGTTGTATTGAGTTGGACTATGACTTATTCTTATTTTGATTTACTAGAATGGCATCCATACTAGAATTTAGCTAGTTGGGAACTCCTTGTGTAAGAAAAGTTTAATATGAGAACTTTAGTTATCATAAATATGGTAGGATGTAGGGTTTGGATCTTGAGGTTCTTAGTGAGTGTCGCATCTTAGTTTAAAAGTGATATACTTATCATGTTATTGAATTAAGAATAGAATCATTTGTGATCTCTTTTAGATAGTTTAGTTCTAAGTGTTGCTCATCAAGTGTCTTGTCGAGTAATGGTTATTGCTAACTTTTCCTAGTAGTGAATTAAATGTTGAGAATAAGTGCTAACTCTTTGTTATAAGTGTTTTGGACTTGGATGAGTTGTTGGTTGCATTCATAATGAAGTCCACATTCATGGATCCCATTTGATATAATAAATTATGTTGTTGTTTATATCGTCTTGTTGCAAGGAATAGTAGAATAATTGAAGTGAATGTTGTAATGATTCATGGGCATCTTATGAGTATGGTACTGCTTTGAAGACCCATGGTTAGTATGTTATTGGATTGGTCTATTTGAAGGAGTTGCGTATTTAAGAGTAAATGTTAATGTGGGGATTGTTGGGTTTCAGTGGTGTCTAATGAAAGTTTATTCCAGAGGGCAGTAGGGGTAGTTGTGGGTTGATCCTTGCATTGTTGCATTTTGGTTGAAGAATGAGCATGTTTTGGTTTTATGTGATGTTGACTTCCCCCTGCTTATGGCTTATATGATTTTCACGACTGTTTAAGAAGGATAATGCCCTGCTCTAGATTATGTTAATTGTTTTGTCAAGTAATGCAACCATGAAATCTTAGAGGACAAGTCGTTAGTTCAAATGATGTGTATAGATGTGTTAACATTACTTTGTTATCTTATTCATATAAAAAAAAATTATCCTGCTTTGCATAGCATAGATACATTGTTCTCTAAGGTGTTCATGGCGGGGCATTACAGTAAAACTAGTTCTAACCATACATAACTCCCTTATCATAAGAGGATAGGTTAAAAGATGTTTATTATTATTTATTTACCTTATTTGTATTTATATTATATCATTATAATAAATGATATATTATTTATATTTATATTACAATATAAGATAATAATAATAATAATATTTATATTTATATTATTAGATATATTTATAATATGTTATTTATTAATGTGCTGCACTTATAAATATCTTCCTTCGACCTCCCCTTAATCTTTTTAAAGTACATTATTTATATAATATATATAGTATAAATAAATACTTTTGTTATTAAGTACGGGAGCTCTTTTATTTTATTTTATTTCCAAGCATATAATATGGTGGGATAATACACTTTTATCTTTATATGATTTTATTTTGAATTTGACCTTTTGTTTTACCTTATTCCAAATTACTTTACTTTCTAAATTACTTTACTTTCTAGCTCTTCATTAATATTTGTAATATTTATTTTTATATATAATAATATATCTTATTAATTATTTACATAAATATTATATTAAAATATTTATATTTATAATATATCTAGTTAATTAAATATATATATTTCATATATCTTATAATATTTAAATTATATTAAATTAATAATATTATTTATTAAATAATACATATTAATAATATATTTAGTTTATATAAGGCTAACTTATTATTTAAATAAACAATTCAATTATAAATCATTATAGGGACATGACAACCCTCCCCACTCAAGATTGCTTGTCTTCAAGCAATTATAATTAGGTATCCTAAGTAATATTTAATAACATTATATTTTATTAGGTTTCCTTATATAAAATAAGGTTTCACTCACCAATAATATAAAATAACCTCTAGAAAATGTAACAAATTAATATAGCTAATAAACTATAGTGCTATAAATAACATAGGGGCCTAAAATAATAATTTATAAATTTGGGTTTACCCTTTTAAATTTTCAGCACTAAATTTGCATAAAGACATTTCTATTTATTTAATTATCAAGAAATGTTTTAATGACTACTAATATTATTTTAATGCCATGATTAACCAATAGCATCAAATGAACAATCCAAACCAAATAACCAAATGTCAAACATACCTGACACAACCCAAGTGAAAATGGAGGGGCACTACACATATGTTGTGGTATGTATGATTGTTCAGAGAATGCTAAGGGAGTGGCTTTCATGGTGGGGCCGGTGCCTAGTGAGAGGCTGCCTGGGTAACCCCATGGAAGTTGTAAGCATGTGGAAACTTAATAATTTAATCAAGAGGGTTGGGGTGTAACGCCCGCCTTGAACACCTTAAAGAATACACACTTATGCTATAAGAAACAGGAAATTTTTTTTTTCAAATGATTAAGTAACATTAACACAACTAATTACGACATATTCTCTAAGGGTCCAAGGCTGCATCACTTAACAAATCAACTAACATAATTTAATATTCATCAGTAACGGATCCAAATCTATGCTCAAATAAATAACTTATTCACATTCATTGCAAATCATCAACTACTCGCCCGTCTCACGTCTAGTATAAGAGGGATTCACCTAAGTATTTCTGGATTATACTTACAATACAGGTACGAACCTCATGACTAGCCTCTGTAAAGTATACGCTCAGCCCAATGGCTAGGACTTCGATGGAATGAGTGCAATTGACAACCTATACCAAAAGTGCCTCCTCCAGTAGTATGAGCAGAGGCCAGAGGAGAGTGTCCTATCATGGTCGAAGGGAGACATTCTCAGACGACAAGGAAATATCATGGCGAAGGATTACTGTAGGAGCAACTGCCTTAAAACTATTACTTCTTATACCTGCACTCTTTCGAGGAATAAGACTAGCGTTTGATGACAAATCAAAGACATCTTTTGTTTTAGATTCAATGATGACAGAAAACAAAGTTCTAATGGATCTTAAGGAGGTGTCTTTACAGCTACAAACCCTACCAAGATTACGCCGGTCTGAGAGTGCATACAGAATGATTCGGCAACAGTGGGAGGAAACAAATTTACTAACGGAATCCTTGAGCAGAAAGGAAATAATTTAAAACCCTAAGAGAAGATGTTGTTTCAACACAGAGAGGACAGTCTACAGACATGCACTCTACCGAAAACGAACTGATTTCACATCAACTAGTTGGAATCAAATAAACTACAACAGCATTTGCAGAATCGAACTAAAGTTCAGAGATAAGGCATTCGACGGAACTTGGTTTTGCAATCAACTCGACGAATCTGCTCCAATCGTTGCAGTTCCAAGCTGCTTATTTCCTTTCACCTGTGATGCCCTCCTTGATGCCCCTCCCGCTCTTTTATAACACAGTCCCTCTCATCTACCAAGGACTTGGCACGCGATCCCGTGCATATCTCCTTTAAAAATATATATATTTTATTTAATTTAATGATCCCCATTATTATTTATTTTATTTTATTATTATATTTCTTTATAGCCGACCCAATATATTGTTATTAATAGAATAGTACTATTTCGACAATCTATAATTTTATACTATACTTTAATTTATTTTATTAATCAAGTTGTGAATCACAATTTACCACATGATTACAACTATTTATTTATTTGAATATTTATTATAATAATATTATATTGAACAATACAAGTTTCTTACAACTTTATTTAACAACACTTCTAATAAAATAATAATTTATTTATAACGATAATCGACAACTAACGACATTATGCCCATTTAACAACATTTATACTCCTTCGTATAATGATTCTAATTAAAGCACAACATTACCATACACACTTAGACACCTGCAGAACTAATTAGACTCCAAGGTACAGTATTACCTGACAGCAAGACATGATCGAACGACAACCAACAACCACAAGGGTAAACTGACGACCAAGGAACACTGACTAGGGACCTCACATTAACTCCAACCAACTAATCCATTGGCGAAGGCACGCTCAAACCTGGTAATCAAGTGGAGTCAATGCCTAGTACCTGCATCCTACAGCAACGCACGGTAACCATAACAAGATATACATATACATCACATGCAATCCTATCGTGAATGGAAATCACAGTGGGGTAGGGTACTCGAGAACGAGTAATACGACACTGTTCCATTCACGTTTATGAATAACAATCAACTATATTGAATAAGGTATCAGATTACTAGTCTACAACATAAAATGATCGACTAACTTGCAATCCCATATAGTGAATAACATCAAAGCATCTAAAGCATCCAGTTCATTTATCAAATTGTAAAGCATAAAATGACATAATCCAACATCAACATCTGTTATCATAATAATTAGGTTCATACTGAAATAGCAAAATAACTAGAAATCCATCATCAACGATCTAGAAATACTGTCATACTGTCTAGTACTACTAAGCAAACATCAGTCCAAAAGACGACAAGTTGAGGGGCACTACATCCTCCCCCCCTAGGATCAGGCTTACTCCTGGAAGCCTGCGAACAAATATGGATATAGCTCTCGCATACGGGAAGTATCTTCCCAGGTCGCTGAAGTCTCATCACTAGGATCCCATTGGATCCTTACCTGCTCTATGACTCTGCCCCTGAGAGCGAGTCACCTGTGCTCCAAAATGCCTACGGGCTCCAAAGCTAGTTGCCCGTCCTCTACCTGTAAGGCATTCCAATCAAGAACATGTGAAATATCTGGATGATAAGGTCTAAGAACAGAAACATGAAATACATCATGGACGTGTGACAAGCTAGGTGGCAAAGCAAGATGGTATGCAACAGGACCGATTCTTTCCAAAACCTTGAATGGCCCTACAAAGCGTGGCGCAAGCTTAGAGCCTTTTCCGTAACGGATCAGACTCTTTCGCGGACGCACCCGCAAGAACACCCGATCACCAACTAAAAACTGACGATCAAGTCTGTGAGCATCTGCATATTTCTTCTGTCTATCCTGAGCTGCTACCAGATGCTCTCTGATGCGATCAACCTGCTGTTCCATCTCTTGGAGCATCTGAGGACCTAGGAGAACTCTATCCTCAAGACGATCCCAACTCAATGGGGTACGACAAGGACGACCATAAAGGGCCTAAAAAGGAGACATGCCAATGGAGCTGTGGTACCCATTATTGTACACAAACTCCACCAAATACAAATAATCTTCCCAACGGTTTTGCTGATCCATCACATACATTCTGAGCATGTCCTCAAGGACCTGATTGACCCTCTCAGTTTGCCCATCAGTCTCTGGATGGTAAGCTGAACTAAAGTTCAACTGAGTCCCCAACGCATGCTGAAGGGATGTCCAAAGAGCTGAAGTAAAAACTAGATCACGATCAGAGATAATCTTGCAAGGAATCCCGTGCAATCTGACAATATCCTCCATGAAAATTTTGGCCATAGATGAAGCATTATATGAAGATCGAACAGGAGAAAAGTGTGCTACTTTCGTAAGCCTATCTACAGTGACCATTATCGCATCACGGCGATGAAAGGACATGGGTAAACCAACTATAAAATCTATTGAAATGATGTCCCATTTCCATTCCGGAATAAGGTGTGGCTGAAGGAGACCTGCGGGATGCTGATGTTCTGCCTTAACCCTCTGACATTCTAAGCATCTTGAAACAAAATCAGCAATATCCCTCTTCATTCCAGCCCAAAAATATATCTGACGAAGGTCTGCATACATCTTCTTGACACCTGGATGAGCAGAATAAGGTACCCGATGAGCCTCAGTCATGATTAGGGTGCGGAGACCCTCTGTAGAAGGCACATAAATGTGACCTAAATGTCGCAAGAGACCATCCGACTCGATAGAATACCCAGCATATCTACCCTCCAAGGCTCTACCAGACTCCACTTCAACTTTCACTTCTTGATACCATCTATCTGCAGGGAGTGCTGCAAGAATCTGTCCTCTCAAATCCACTCCAAGAGTGATTGATGAAAGTTCATGTCTTCGACGACTAAGAGCATCTGCCACCACATTCTCCTTACCTTAGATATATTTTACCTCAAAATCATACTCACAAAGAAACTCCATCCATCGCCTCTGTCTCACATTCAGGTTTGGCTGTGTAAAAATATACTGTAAACTTCGGTGATCACTATGCAGCTCAAACCGATGCCCCAGCAAGAAGTGTCTCCATCTTACCAATGCATGAACAACTACAGCTAATTCTAGGTCATGTGTAGGATAGTTCAACTCATGATCTTTGAGTTTATGGGACTCGTAAGCTGTCACATGACCCTTCTGCATTAAAACTGCTCCTATACCTTCCAAAGATGCATTAGTACAAACCACAAATTCTCTGGCAGGATCAGGCACTGCTAGAATAGGTGCACTAGTTAACCGCTCCTTAAGACTCTAAAAGGCTGCTTGACACTGTTCTAACCAAATGAACTTCTTTCCTTTTCTCTGAAGAGAAGTTATAGGGTGAGCTATCTTTGAAAATCCTTCCACAAATCGTCGATAATAGCCTGCTAAACCCATGAAACTACGGACCTCTGAAACATTGGTAGGAGTCAGCCAATCCATGATGGCTTGAATCTTTGAAGGATCCACTGCAATTCCCTTGTCTGAAATAACATGCCCCAAATATTTCACTTCAGTTTGAAAGAAATCACATTTAGCCAGATTTGCATACAACTGATTTTCTCTTAAACACTGCAGAACCTGACGTAAATGTTCTTCATGCTCATCCATAGACCTTGAATAAATCAATATATCATCTAAGAAGACAAGAACAAATCTATCTAGATAGGTACGGAACACACCATTCATCAGGCTCATAAATACCAATGGCGCATTTGTCAACCCAAAAGGTACAACAGTGAACTCATAATGCCCATAGCAAGTGCGAAATGCTGTCTTGTGGATGTCAGCCTCCAAGATGCGCAACTGATGGTATCTAGATTTTAGGTCTATCTTGGAGAACACCTTAGCTCCCTTAATCTGATCAAAGAGGTCATCAATTCGTGGCAATGGGTACCTATTCTTCACAGTCACCTTATTAAGCTATCGATAGTCGATGCACAGTCGCAGAGATCCATCCTTTTTCTTCACAAAAATCACAGGTGCTCCCCATGGAGAGACACTTGGACGAATGAATCCCTTCACTAATAACTCTTCTAGTTGCAAGCGAAGCTCCTTACGCTCCTGAGTAGTCATCTGATATGGAGCTCGTGAAATAGGTTCTGCTCCGGGGACAAGGTCTATCTTGAAATCAATATCACGCTTCGGTGGCATACCTAGAATCTCGCTAGGAAAAACATCTTCATACTCTTTGAGAATAGGATGATCGTCAAGGGATGTCTCCCTATTTTCTCCAAAATCTAAGTCATTAACTGTCACAGCAAACAACTTGCATCCTTGACGCAAACATCTCTTCAATTGCATAGCAGAAATCATGCGCAAGGAGATGGGTCTCTGAATCCCAACCACTTCTACTTCTTTGCCCGAATCATCAACACACCTCACTAATTTGTGGCGACAGTCTATCACCGCTTGATGAGCATCCAACCAATCCATTCCCAACACTATGTCATAGGATCCTAATGGTATAATGTGAAGATTTGCTGTGGTAGATAAAGGACCTATCCTTAATTCGCAACCATACACAAGAGAGTCTACTGATACCCTAGACCCAGAGGCCAATTCCACCTGCCACTTAACATCTTGCTTTGCTGCCACTAATTTGCAATGCTCCACTATAGAAGGGGAAATAAAAGAATCTGAAGCACCAGAGTCAAAAAGAATAGAAATGGTAATACCTCGCAAAACACCTGTAGTCTCCACAATGGTACCTTGGTGCTCCGCTTGGCGATTATCCACCACTGCAAACACCCTATGTGACCTGCCTGCATCACCAACAGTGGGCTCTGAAACTGCGGGCCTCTGTCTAAATCCTGAAGTATTCTTACGCGGACACTGTCTGGCAATGTGGCCCTGCTGACCGCAAGAGAAACATCCTGTTCCCCTGCCAAAACCTCCACCGCCTACAGGAGCATTTGATTGCTGAAAACTTCCTCTACTTGCAGTAGATTGTGTACTCTGCACTGGTTGACTGGCATGATCACGTTTAACTCTCTGCCAACTTCGATCCTTTCTGGAATGAAATCTACTACCTTGCTGATATTGAGAGTTTCTTGATTTTGTCTGGGAAAACTGTTGTTGTTGCTGTCCACTCTTAGAAGGTACATGTTGACTCCTTGAGTTACCTGCTGCATGAGACTGACCACCTCGGAAACTTGAACCTGCTTGAGATGAGCTACCAATCTGTACACCTGTATGACCCCCTAGGGCCATGGTCAAGTTCTCTTCCACCAGTCGAGCCTTCTCAACTGCTACCTCCATGGTCTTCGGCTCGAACACATGAACTCCTCCTCTAATGCGTGCATTCAGACCTCTAATAAAATGCTGAACTAACATGGCCTCGTCGTTTCCAATACCTACATACTGCTTGAGTTCATAAAACCTGCGCTCATACTGTTCCACTGTCATGGCCATCTGTCTCAACCCATGGAACTCGTCCGCTCGTCGTTGCCTCCAGTGATCAGATAAAAATTGAGCTCTGAACCTTTCCAGAAATAGTTCCCATGAAATTGTCGCAATATCAAGATGCAACTTTTGTTCCTCAAGACGCCACCATGTAGAGGTGAATCCTCTTAGATGCATGATGGCACATCTTGCCTTAGTGTTGCTACCATATGGATGCATAGCAAAGCATCTCTCCAAATCAATTAGCCATGTCTCTGCTTCCAAACCGCTATCGGAGCCATCAAATGTAGGAGGACGGGCTCTCATCAAGTCTCTCATGTGGCCCGCAAGAATAGCTTCTTGTTCAGCAGTGATCTCTCTCCTTCTAGGAGATTGTTCTCTTTCTCTCTCTTCTGGTTGTTCCACCTCCTGCCTAGGACCAAGACGAGCAAGCACCTCCTCTAGGAGCTGGCGTAGTTGAGCACCCTCAGGCTGACCCTGATTCTCTTGATTCTCACTTCCACCTTCTTGTGTACTCCCATGAGGGGAACTAGGAGGAGGGCTGATACCAACACCTCTCCCATGACCCCTACCTCATCCACGTCCTCGGCCTCGTCCCCTAGGCATCTTCCTAGACAACACATCCAAGAACCACTTCAGGTTGTTAGGCAAGGACTATGAATAAATATGTTCTTCAGAGTTTAAGCAACTAGCATAGCTTAATGGGATAATTATAAAACCGGAGTACCCAGTGTTAGAAACTTGGCTCTAATACTAGATGTAATGCCCGCCTTGAACACCTTAAAGAATACACACTTATGCTATAAGAAATAGGGAAATTTTTTTTTTCAAATGATTAAGTAACGTTAACACAACTAATTACGACATATTCTCTAAGGGTCCAAGGCTGCATCACTTAACAAATCAACTAACATAATTTAATATTCATCAGTAATGGATCCAAATCCATGCTCAAATAAATAACTTATTCACATTCATTGCAAATCATCAAATAACAGAATCTGCATGATTAAATACATAACTGAAATGCTTTCATATAAGTACATCAAGACATCATTACATTGCCACTTTTAGTCTACATCAAAAGTTACATACATAAAGAATGTTCTATTACACAAATCTGGTACAAGGTAATACAATTACATCATCATCATTGGAACAAGTACAACTGGAACAAATCCTTTTCTGCATATGATCTTGACAAGAATAACTAATGGATAAAATAGCTCTTCCACCCGACCATGTGGAACCCTAAGGTCCACCCCCCGAGCTAGGAGTTAACATGAGGTCCCAATAATGACTGTCAGGTAGACGAAAGACAAACAAGAACAAAGGACAACCAAATGCCAATACAATACATGGCAATAACAATACAACACAACATAACTTAACCTCTAGAGGTGACACAAAACCAATGAGGAGAGATCGAACAAGGGATGCTAGGTTGTAGTAGGGAGAGTGTCATCGCACGGTCCTAACATGGGTTATCCTGATAGCCTCTCACTAGGTGCCAGCCCCCATCTATGGTTATCCTGACAGCCTCTCACTAGGCGCCGGCCCCATAGGGTGACACATGTGGAATCGACCTTCCTTTCATGAGGACAAGGAAGTCAATCATGCCGACCAAGCCTTCTCTACCCATCCTTAGTCTAAACAAGCACTACAGGTCATGGGAGAGGAATCCATTAATCTTATTAATGTGAAATCTACCCTTAACCCCCTAGTTAATTTTAGGTTATCACTTAATTAATCTACTTCCAATGGGTTATCCTGACTGCCACTTTGGGCACCAGCCCCACGTTGAAAGCCACTCTCCTTCCTAACACCTAGTAAACCTTAAAACATCATGCAAGACTTTATAACAAAACACGTATATGTACACTGCAAGGCATAAACCCTCTTGCATCAAAATAGAACCATAACATCAATCGTTATCCAACACTTTTAACATTACAATACTTTATTCTTTTACAGATTTCAGGTCTCTCCATACGACAAAATGGTACAATAAGATCACAAGTGGTTTAACATCCTCACAGGAAAATATTACTTTCAATACACATAAACAACTTGACATTATCTCAATATACTTCATACTATGTTTGATCCACATACTCATTATTACATCGTAAACACAAAAATAGAAATACACAAGTTGCATATACTTAACTATGACAACTCAGCCTCTGGAATTTGAGTTTATCCACTCTCAATTCGACTCTTTACAAACAACAGAAATACTTAACTTGTACCGTATAATACAGTTCCAAAGTCAACACTACTATTTCTTCTATGTTCAATGCAAACAACTTCTATAATAAAATCAACATTAGATTACATTCTTTACTATTACTATTTATTATAACCCTACTGTCATGAAAGAGAATCATAAATGATCTTATTTGAATGGAACGTGAACAGCTTGCATAGGTTGTCATTGAGGAGTAAAACGGCTATTGACTGTTTCATCACTGAAATGGATAACAGCTGATTAGTCTAATAACTTCCTCATCTTGTAAATCTCATAAGATTGACAGTATCCAATGATCACAGGAATAACGTAGGCAAAGGGTTAATGACTAAGTTTTTACGGTATCCAAGGACGTTCATAGAGATCCCCGCATCTAGTTCATGCTTCTAACTGTTGTGCTGATCTCCCAAACGTGGAAAAAAAATAAATACAAGTTCAGAAATTACTTCCACTCAGGTTTAATCTCTGACAGAAATGGATAAATTACAAACATCTCAGTAAATCGCTGATTGTTGTATGTGTTTAGTTGTGATCTCTTGCTGCAACGGCCTTTAGAGGAAGCGCCATCTCTGTCAGTGATATATCAATAAAACGGTATCGGTTATGTGGACTGTATTGCAGTCCGTTTAACTAATGTGAAAGAATGATCTGCAGAAAGAAACCTTTCATAAGTGTGCCCAGGCAAAATAGCGATTCTCAGTAAAAGACTGATTGCTAGGTATATACGAAATGGTATTGTTGCAAGGGACTCAAGAACTCTCTATGGTGCGCACTATGGTTGTCATCTACGTTTTTACAAAGGACTAATAAGGATGTAATCACCTAATAACTCGATCAATGATTAACTAGGGAACTGGAGAATGGTTATGACTGATATCTGAAAAGAAGACAACGGTTTTGCTGACACAGCAATCTCATTTCAACTTGTATGTGAGCTGCATTTGTTAGTTTACTGAGAAAGCTTTCTGCCTGCAAGACGAACTATGACGGTGATCTTTCCATCACACTATCGCTGTCGAGTTTGTTATCAAGTTTCTAAAATATTTCGGTGTTGAGGATTGTCTGTATATGGGACAGTAAGCTATCAGAGGAAGACAGCTGGTCAAATTGCATTTGGAACCATTATTACATCACTGCATTTGAAACCGTTTTTGTATCACACCTACAGTTGGTTAATAGTTGTGCATTGTTGACCACCTTACCTCGCTGGCTATCCTGAGGACACCCCAAACTATTTCCAGCAGTGTGCCAGCCAGAGCAAGGGTGCTCTATAGATTAAATAGACTACCTTTTCTGATGTTAATGCTCAGCACATAGGAAACCTCGGCCTGGTGCGCTATGAGAGTTGTTAGTCATTGAAACATGGTAGTATACTAAACGCATAGTAAATGAATTCATTCAGACACTGCATAGATAATTGGAGGTCAGTGACAATTCAACAATAGAATGGACGAACTAAGGGCAGCATCATCTGGATGGATGGCGAATGGAAAAGGCATCAGAAATTTCATTCAGGATGAAATAAGGCAGCGAACTACCTAAATCACCACCTCCCTTAACCGCCCTAGCATAAACTTACAGTGTAACCTAATAATAACCGATCCACTACAAATGATACCAAGCACAGCAAAAACAAAATAAATAGAGTCTCACTGCTAAGATTGACTGACGGAGGCCACCAAAGTGGACACGTTGAAAAGACTCTGAGACTTCCATCAGAGGCGAATAGGGAGACAATAGCGGCAGCGAACTACCTAACCCATCACCTCCCATCGCCCTGGCATAACAGCTACAGCGTCTCCTAATATTATCGACCCACTGCTAAACAACACCCAACGCAACAAGCAGAGCAAAAAGAGTGTCGTCTCACATCTTGGAAAGAAAACGAATTGACAAGGCTTCAGAATATTCAAAGCGATTGGTAAAAAAAATAGCGAATTCTCTCTCACGCCCAATATACAACCTGCAACGATGCTTGATAATATCCGTCTGCTAGAAAATAATACCTAAAGAAACAAAATAAGACAAAAAGGACCTCAGGCAGCCAGATATTCAAGTTTAACACCACTATTCGCCCATCTCATGTCTAGTATAAGAGGGATTCACCTAAGTATTTCTGGATTATACTTACAATACAGGTGCAAACCTCATGACTAGCCTTCGTAAAGTATACGCTCAGCCCAACGGCTAGGACTTCGATAGAATGAGTGCAGGTGAACACCTATACCAAAAGCGCCTCCTCCAGTAGTATGAGCAGAGGCCAGAGGAGAGTGTCCTATCATGGTCGAAGGGAGACATTCTCAGACGACAAGGAAATATCATGGCGAAGGATTACTGTAGGAGCAACTGCCTTAAAATTATTACTTCTTATACCTGCACTCTTTCGAGGAATAAGACTAGGGTTTGATGACAAATCAAAGACATCTTTTGTTTTAGATTCAATGATGACAGAAAACGGAGTTCTAATGGATCTTAAGGAGGTGTCTTTACAGCTACAAACCCTACCAAGATTACGCTAGTCTGAGAGTGCATACAGAATGATTTGGCAACAGTGGGAGGAAACAAATTTACTAACAGAATCCTTGAGCAGAAAGGAAATAATTTAAAACCCTAAGAGAAGATGCTGTTTCAACACAGAGAGGACAGTCTACAGACATGCACTCTACTGAAAACGAACTGATTTCGCATCAACTAGTTGGAATCAAATAAACTACAACAGCATTTGCAGAATCGAACTAAAGTTCAGAGATAAGGCATTCGACGGAACCTGGTTTCACAATCAACTCGACGAATCTGCTCCAATCATTGCAGTTCCAAGCTGCTTATTTCCTTTCACCTGTGATGCCCTCCTTGATGCCCCTCCCACTCTTTTATAACACAGTCCCTCTCATCTACCAAGGACTTAGCACGCGATCCCGTGCATATCTCCTTTAAAAATATATATATTTTATTTTATTTAATGATCCCCATTATTATTTATTTTATTTTATTATTATATTTCTTTATAGCCGACCCAATATATTATTATTAATAGAATAGTACTATTTCGACAATCTATAATTTTGTACTATACTTTAATTTATTTTATTAATCAAGTTGTGAATCACAATTTACCACATGATTACAACTATTTATTTATTTGAATATTTATTATAATAATATTATATCGAACAATACAAGTTTCTTACAACTTTATTTAACAACAACACTTCTAATAAAATAATAATTTATTTATAACGATAATCGACAACTAACGACATTATGCCCATTTAACAACATTTATACTCCTTCATATAATGATTCTAATTAAAGCACAACATTACCATACACACTTAGACACCTGCAGAACTAATTAGACTCCAAGGTACAGTATTACCTGACAGCAAGACATGATCGAACGACAACCAACAACCACAAGGGTAAACTGACGACCAAGGAACACTGACTAGGGACCTCACGTTAACTCCAACCAACTAATCCATTGGCGAAGGCACGCTCAGACCTGGTAATTAGGTGGAGTCGATGCCTAGTACCTGCATCCTGCAGCAATGCACGGTTAACCATAACAAGATATACATATACATCACATGCAGTCCTATCGTGAATGGAAATCGCAGTGGGGTAGGGTACTCGAGAACGAGTAATACGACACTGTTCCATTCATGTTTATGAATAACAATCAACTATATTGAACAAGGTATCAGATTACTAGTCTACAACATAAAATGATTGACTAACTTGCAATCCCATATAGTGAATAACATCAAAGCATCTAAAGCATCTAGTTCATTTATCAAATTGTAAAGCATAAAATGACATAATCCAACATCAACATCTGTTATCATAATAATTAGGTTCATACTGAAATAGCAAAATAACTAGAAATCCATCATCAACGATCTAAAAATACTGTCATACTGTCCAGTACTACTAAGCAAACATCAGTCCAAAAGACGACAAGTTGAGGGGCACTACATGGGGTATTAAAATACTTAACAAGATAAGTCAGATGCCTCACCCATGCCTTGAGTGCTCTCACAGGCTAAGGATGGGATGAGAAGGCCTAGTTGGCAAGGCCAACCTCCTTGTCTCCATGAGAGGACCTATTGGCTCCGCATGTGTCACCCTATGGGGTCGGTGCCTAGAGAGAGGCTGCCAGGGTAACCATAGATGGGGGCCAACTTCTGGGATAGATAGCCTGGGTAACCCATGTTAGGACCATGCGATGACACTCTCCTTACACAGTTCTGTTGTTTCTTGGTAGTGCCTCTGGACTGATGTCTTGTCTTGTGTAGTTTTGTTGATATGGTTGGTTGTGTCAAGTCAGTTGTCACTCTTTTATTTTTGGATGTTGTTTCTTGGCTTAGTGGAATCCTCATCGTTATCTCCTAGCTCGGAGGGGTGGACCTTAGGGTTCCACATGGTTGGGTGGCAGAGCTATCCATTGGTCATCTTGGAGATGTGGTTCATGTCCTGTGTAGAGGTGATCCAGTTCAAGATTGCTTTCTACCTCTAGTGATGTTTATACTTTCATATGTATTCTTTGGTAACCAACACGATCGGTCTTGTAATCTGGCATTGTAACTTTGTAATTAACTATCTTGCTAATGTAAAAGTTGATCTTATCTGTAGTAGTAGTCTGATGTATATCTCTTGTGTGGTTTGAAGTTTCTTTTCACTGATGCAGTTATGTTTCCCTAGAGTTGTTAGAAGAGCAGTTTCCTTTATGTTGTGTATTATGGTATAATTGTTTTCTGTGATGGCACTATCTTGCTCTCAAAAAAAGAAAAGAAAAAAAAATATTTTTGGAATTTTTGCTCTTGTTAGTCTAACTGTCTCTAGGGTTGCATGACAGTGCATTACATCTTGTATCCTCACCCTATCCTATGTTGACAGGTGCATACTCCCCTCCTTCTGTCTTTGAGAGATCCTTTTGTTTTATCATATTATCTAGATCAAAGGCTCTTTCTAGTTCAATCGTGCCTTTAGGGATTTTATTTCTAGGTAAATCAACTATGTCTTCTTCATCCTAGACATGGTCTTCCTAGTTCTTCTCCTCTACTATCTGGGTTTCAAATATGTCTCTATTTGCAATAAAGTCCAGGATGTGTTGATCATTGTCAAACACCTAAAGTTGGTGATATTATCAAGAATAGATGATGTTGACACCAGCTCTATAGAGAACCTCTTTATCCCTAATATGGATAAAGGTTCTAATGTGCTAGCAACCTATGCTAGTGCATCTACTCAGTGATTAAGTTCTCTAGGGACATGCATGATATTGAAAGTGTCAAAGCTTTCTATTAGGTCCCAGACTCTGTATCTATAACTTGACAATCTCTTGTAGTTGCATGCATATATGTTTCTAATTTATTTCACTACTAGTTTTGAGTCTCCATAGACATGTGGAACCTTAACTTATTTCTTAAGAGGAAACAATAAACCATGTATCAGGCTTCACACTCAACCACATTGTTGGTGCAAGGGAATTGTAGCCTATATGTTGCCAAGAATGACTTCCCTGATGGATTAATCGGGTTAACACCTAGACTAGCTCCTTGTTTTTACTTGGAGCCATCAAATCTTAGAATCCATGGTTTGTCTTTAGTTAAAGGCTTATCAGGACCTTCTCTTTTCTTCTTAGCATGCGCAGCTGCGCCTGTAGATATCCATGTAATCTCCTATGGTTCACCTTTTACCACTTCTAGATGTTTTGGTGGGACTAAGGCATTAACCTTCTGTTTCTTTTGAACATCATCATATTGAGTATCTTCTCTTTTTATCACTTTGATGTTATCACCTTTATCATCAAGGGATATTCCAATCTCTTTTCTTGCATCTTTAGGAATATCCCTGATCTTATGTAGTTTATTTCCTAAACACAACTAATCTTCCTTGTTTAGTATATGGAGGCACAAAGTACAAGTTGTATCTAAATGTGGTGCCTCATGAAGCTTGCACCACCTTTTAATTAGTACATGATGTGAAGGAATTCCTTGCAGAATTTGTTTCTGAATTTGTTTAGACAAGAATTCCTCAAATTTTGTCAAATGGGTCCCTCTATCCTCATCTAATAACTCATAATCAGACTCAATGAGACAATTAGTCCCTAGAGTGATAGTATTGTTCTTATCATCAAAATGTGCATCATCACATAACAAGTCCTCTTCTGAGTTAGGCATTAGGATACCTGCCTGATACATTTCTTGTTCAAGTTCTTCTACATCTAAATAAATTGACAAATGATCATCATCATCATCATCAAATATTTTGCTTACTTTAGGTGATGATGTCTACCTCCTATACATATTCTTTCTAATTCAATCATGTCTAGACATGCTTCACATGTATTTTCTAAATTTGCATCCTCATGTAATCTACACCATCTAGATATTAGGATATCTTCCATGGATGTCCTAGTCAATTAACACCTCTGGATTTGTTTGGCCAGATACCACTCAAATTTACAAAAAATATCTACCTCATTCTCATCAGTTGAGCTATAATCAGACTCTATAATTAGTGTTTCTTCTAGCATAATCTCTTCTTTGTCCCTACGTCCATATCCATGACACAAAAACATTAGGACTTATTCTATCTTGATTCCCTAAGGTCTTAGTGCATACACCCCAAGATCAACGTCCACATATAGTATTTCATCATTTAATTATAATTAGTGATCATGTGCTTCATACATGGTTCAACTTTAATTCTTAGTTGATTAGGAACTCCTTTCCATGGCAACCATATATGACTGAAATTGGTAGCCATGTAGCCATTCAAAGTCTTTAACCAATCATTAATAGAATTCTAGGAAATAAATGACTACGTGACTAAAAATTTTAGTCATGACAAATAAAAATGACTAAATTCTACTAATTTTTTGCAACACAGCTATAAATGACTAAATAAATGACTAATTTGATCATGGGGTAAAAACACAACTAAATAATTAGTCACACAAATAAAAATGACTAAATAATTAGTCACACAAATAAAAAATAGACAATATGATATTAAAGTTGGAAAATTATGGGGAGGAAATAGAAGAAAATAAAAGAGAATATGGGTGCCAAAAGTGAAATAGAGGAGGCTTTCAGTTTTGACTTTGTGAGATTCACACATCACAAAGGGAGCTTTGGCACCACGTTGTAACCAAATTTCCACTCCCTTACACTTGTACAACATTATTCTCTTCTCACCCTACACAATCCCATCGTCTAATCTCATATACTCATAATGTTGTCTTGCACAAAAATCTGAGCGTATCCTGTTCAGTAATGATGCCTTTTTGGAGTAGGGAATTAGCCATTTGGAATGTGGGTGTAGCAATTACAGTTGAGAAAAAGATGAAGGTGGAGGTTGTGGCCATGCCTAACACTCCTAATTCTCAATTCATCTCCATCCTCCTCTTTGCATTCACTAGTCTAACTTTGCTTAGTTTTGGGGTAAACCCTTTACATTTTCCCCTAAATTCCAAATTAGTTTTAGAAAATCTACAAAAATCTAAGCGTATTGGTTCTTCTTAGGTGGGATGACTCATAGTGTTGGCTTGCATAGAAATCTAAGTGTATCCAACCCACTGATCTGAGGTTGACTCCTATGGTGCCTATGGAACCCACCTATGGTGGTGATATTCATTCCTCTTCCTCAAAAGAAGACATGTTCGAAAATGCTCTAGGCCTGAAGCTCTCTATTGGCCTCCACACTAACTATGAAAACAAGACACCAATGAAAATAGATCATAGACCAACGTGCCTAAAGCTCCCTCAACATATCACTTCTTGGAAGCTGCAAGACCATGATGAAAAAGACAGAACTACCACAAGCCTGGTTACACAATCCAATTTGTAGAAATAACAGCCAAAGAAGCCACTCATCCTCTACTTTATTTGAAATGCTTTGGGCACCCTCTCAAATGATGGGTGAATGTGGTAGACTCCACTATTTGGAGAAGCTCCATGCATAGCAAAAGGGATAAATAAGGAAATAGAGCCTATTTGGTCAGAGTTGCAAGAGAAGCAAATCACAACAACCATGGTAAACAACTAGTTCCATTAAAATTTAATGGTAAAAAATCTATAAAAAATTGTTTTATACTAGAAAAAACAAAAAAAATCCTTCGGTGTTTTTTTTCTACTTGATTGTTTCATTCATTATTTGATCAAAAAAATTTGTGCAGGTGTTTGTCAAGGCACAGAAGTCTAAGGACTATTTCAAGAGGTACCAGATCAAATTCAAGCAAAGGCAAGGTATTTATATATGATATATTTTCAATGCTTGGGTTGCTTGAGGTTTTTCGTTAAAAATGTATTTTAGGCTCTACATATGTGAGAAAATGCATGACTCTTTACTTTTATGAAAACAAATCTATTTCAAGGTTTTATATTTGGTCAGGGTTGCAAGAGAAGCAAAGCACAATAGCCATAGTAAACAGCTAGATCCATTAAAATTTCATGGCAAAAAACCTAGAAAAATGTTTTATACTACAAATCATAGCAACCATAGTAAACAACTAGATCCATTAAAATTTTGTAGCAAAAAAGCTTAAAAAAATGTTTCATACTGCAAATCACAGTAGCCATACTAGGGTTTTGTAGTTTGTTCTTCTAGCTAATTTAAGATCTATATAGAGGGGAAAACTAATTATAGAGCAAGAATCTGCTTGATAAATCAGGACAAGAACAAATACAATATGCCTAAGTACATATTTATAGTGCAATTTGTATCCTTTTCAGTGCCTAAGTTACTTGAGGTTTTTGGTTAAAAAATGTATTTTAGGCTCTACGTATGTATGAAAATGCATAATTCTTTACTTTTATGAAAAAAAATCTATTTCAAGGTTTTATATTTGGTTAGAGTTGCAGGAGAAGCAAATCACAGTAGCCATAGTAGACAACTAGATCCATTAAAATTTCATGGCAAAAAACCTTAAAAAAATGTTTCATACTGCAAATCACAGCAACCATAGTAAACAACTAGATCCACTAAAATTTCATGGCAAAAAACCTAAAAAAAATGTTTCATACTACAAATCATAGCAGCCATAGTAAACAACTAGATCCATTAAAATTTCATGGTAAAAAATCTTAAAAAAATGTTTCATACTACAAATCACAACAGCCATACTAGGGTTTTGTAGTTTGTTCTTCTAGCTAATTTAAGATTTGTGTAAAGGGGAAGACTAATTATAGATCAAGAATCCTCTTGATAAATTAGGACAAGAACAAATATAATATGCCTAAGTACAGATTTGTAGTGCGATTTTTATCCTTTTCAGTGCTTGGGTTGCTTGAGGTTTTTGGTTAAAAATGTATTTTAGGCTCTATTTATGTGAGAAAATGCATGACTCCTTACTTTTATGAAAAAAAATATATTTCAAGGTTTTATATTTGGTCAGAGTTGCAAGAGAAGCAAATCATCGCAGACATAGTAAACAACTAGATCCATTAAAATTTCATGGCAAAAAACCTTAAAAAAATGTTTCATACTGCAAATCACAGTAGCCATAGTAAACAACTAGATCCATTAAAATTTCATGGAAAAAAACCTTAAAAAATGTTTCATACTACAAATCATAGTAGCCATATATAGTAAACAACTAGATCCATTAAAATTTCATGGAAAAAAACCTTAATTGAAAATGTTTCATATTGCAAATCACAACAGCCATACTAGGGTTTTGTAGTCTAGCTGATTTAAGATCTGTGCAGAGGGGAAAACTAATTATGGAGTGAGAATTCGCTTGATAAATTAGGACAAGAATAAATAAGTATAGATTTGTAGTGCAATTTCTATCCTTTTCAGTGCCTGGGTTGCTTGAGGTTTTTGGTTAAAAATGTATTTTAGGCTCTATGTACGTGAGAAAATGCACAACTCTTTACTTTTCTGAGAAAAAATCTATTTCAAGCTTTTATATTTAGTCAAAGTTATAGGAGAAGCAAATCACAACAGCCATAGTAAATAACTAGATCCATTAAAATTTCATGGCAAAAAACCTTAAAAAAATATTTCATACTACAAATCACAACAGCCATAGTAAACAACTATATCCATTAAAATTTCAGTGCAAAAAACCTAAAAAAAATGTTTCATATTGCAAATCACAGCAGCCATAGTAAACAACTAGATCCATTAAAATTTCATGGAAAAAACTTAAAAATTGTTTCATACTACAAATCACAGCAACCATACTAGGGTTTTGTAGTTTGTTCTTCTAGCTGATTTAAGATCTATGTAGAGGGGGAGATTGATTATAGAGCGAGAATCTGCTTGATAAATCATGACAAGAACAAATATAATACACCTAAGTACATATTTGTAGTGTGATTTGTATCCTTTTCAATGCCTAGATTGCTTGAGGGTTTTGGTTAAAAATGTATTTTAGGCTCTGCATACGTGAGAAAATGTATGACTCTTTACTTTTATAAAAAAAATCTATTTCAAGGTTTTATATTTGGTCAAAGTTGCAGGAGAAGCAAATCACAACAGCCATGGTAAAAAACTAGATCCATTAAAATTTCATCGCAAAAAACCTAAAAAAAATGTTTTATACTGGAAAAAATAGAAAATATCCTTCGGTGTTTTTTCTACTTGATTGTTTCATTCATTATTTGATAAAAAAAATTGTATAGGTGTTTGTCAAGGGGTAGAAGTCCAAGGCCTATTTCAAGAGGTACCAGGTCAAATTCAAGCAAAGGAAAGATATTTATATATGATATATTTTAGTGCCTGGGTTGCTTGAGGTTTTTGGTTAAAAATGTATTTTAGGGCTATGCACATGTCAGAAATGCACGACTCTTTACTTTTATGAGAAAATCTATTTCAAGGTTTTAGATATATGAAAATTTGTTTGTGTCTGGAGCTGCGTTTTTTTTAAATAGAACTTTTAGGGTTATGGGTATATGAGAAATTGTATGAAATCACATTGATATGAAGAGAATATCTATTTGGGGTGTTGGGTAGGTAGAAGTTGTATGATTCCTGACTCTTACTTAAGAAATGTCTTTTGGGGTTTTGGGCTAATGGGCTTTTAGGGTTAGGGTATGTTAATTTGTATGATCCTTGATTGGTTTTTGAACAAAAGAGCAACAAGGATATTGTTGCATAGATCACATATGCAACACTTGCTAGGGATGTTACAATGGCAGCTACTTACTCTCATGAGATACCTCGATATGGCCTTGAAGTCACCCTCACAAACTATACTGTGGGTACATTCAAATAACCCTGTTCTCTAGTCATATTTGTTGATTGACATTGGTGTGTTAGCTAAAACAAAAACATTTTAACTCTTTTTTTGTATATTGTTTTCAATATTAGTGGTAATGTTTCCTATTCTATAATTAAGGTCTACATCAAGTAGCACCATTATTGTATAATATCACAAATGGATACTGGAGCTCTGGAGCTGAAGTTTTTAGCTTGTTTATAATGGGATTTTATGTTGCTTTGATGGCCAAAGTTATTTGTTTTGTGCAAATTTTGGTTGTATGTAGTGCTGGATCTATTTCTTCTAGCCTTTGTTTTGTTGCTATTCTTTCAATTATCTGATGTTAATTGCCGGATCTGTTCCTTCTAGCCTTTGATCTTCTATTGTTCATGCAGATTTTCACTATAATTTCTTGATATTGTGCTTATATCAATATTAAAAAAAATTATTGTATAATATCATATTATATATTAGTTCATGAACTTATAATAGGCATTGG
Source organism: Cunninghamia lanceolata (assembly GCA_027924645.1). Taxonomy (NCBI): domain Eukaryota; kingdom Viridiplantae; phylum Streptophyta; class Pinopsida; order Cupressales; family Cupressaceae; genus Cunninghamia; species Cunninghamia lanceolata. The sequence continues at coordinate 3,721,574 of BSBN01001126.1, forward strand.
GTGATTGAAGGATTGTGTTCTATTTGTAGTTCAAGTGCATATGCCTTATTAGTTCATAGAAAGCTTATACACAATTTTAACTTTCAATACTAGCTTTTTGTACAATTCTTTGTGGTAAACATATGTCCCTCTCGGTCTATTGCAAATTTACAAGAAAGTATAAAGTTATCCTATAATGCTAAATATTAACTGAGTACACATTGAGTTTTTTGGTGAGGTGCACATTTGTATTTTTAGTGGCATTTTACATTGCTTTACACAATGCATTAATTGGAGTACATGTGTAAACATGCTTGAATAAGCAATTTTTGTGGGGTTGATACAAGGACTGATAAATACATTTAAATGTGCAATTCTATAAGATGGGTATACTTTTTTAAATTTTGCTCCACAACTTTTACTCAAATCGCAATGATACACTCATTTTTCCATCTTATAAACATCTGTTCTCATGGTGAGGAGACTGAGAGTGATGATTTGAAGGAAATTTGCATGGAAAATCCTGTTTCTGGGAGGCAGTTTGATGGCCATGACTCTCTGCAGAATGATTACAAGGATAGCCCCGAGAATGTGATTGGTACTGGTAGTGATGAAATTGAGTTTGACCATCAAAGCCCTGTGGAGGCCCAATATGATACTAGCAAAGGTGAGGGGAACACAATTGAGCAAAATCCTACTTGTGCTGAAGAGGTGGAAGTGAACAGTCAGTCTGTCCCTAAAGAGATTCACAGTGATGATGTCAGGGCTACTGCTGAGGATGGCAATGTGAATGAGGGCAGGGACAGCAACTCTCTTTTTGTTGAAGTGACTCAGTTAAAGGACAAGATGGTGGCTATGCAGTTCAAGCTGTCTACTCTTTATAAGTTCATTACCCGTATGCTATGCAGGTCTTCCATGATCAACTTAACCCTTTTGCAGGATATTCAACTTTTCTCCCAAGGAGCCGATAATGAAAGAACTCAGGAGTTGGAAAAAGTTTTTGAAGTTTTTGAAGTTCTTGCTAAAGACTGGGAGGACTCTATGTCCTAGTGTACCTTTTGCTATCTGGTTGTTGGTTTTTTGTTGTTGCTTTCTTTCTGCCATTTGTTAGCTAGTGTTTCCTGGGTTTTGGTTCCAGGTTCTTTTTGTTTCCTGAGCCTGTGCTTTTTCTTATGTAATCTCTGTTAAGGGTTCGACCCCTTGTTTTTCTACCTGTTGTAATCAAAAACATCTGTTCTCACTACTTATTCACATTGGGTGCTAGGTGCACTGAAATATAAAAATTATCTTTGGACCTTGATATCTAATTTACAGGAATATGCAATTTATCTTTGAACCTTAACATCTAACACACTCAAATGTGTAATTTATCTTTAGTTCCTAGTTTGCTTGGGTGTAAATTTTGCTAGTTTGCTCCACAAATTTTACTCAGTCACAGTGATGCTCATTTTCCCATCTTATAAACATTTCACATGCTCATTCACATCTAATGCACTAGAATATACTAATTGCCTTTGGATCTTTACATCTAGTGATCTAGACTATTCAAACTTTTGTGAACCTTAATATCGAATGCACTTGAATGTGTAATTTATCCTCCTATCATTGGTTGCTGGATAGTTTTATGCCCATTTGGCTTGTATTGCTTTACATAATTTGTTTACTATTGGATTTTTTTCTAAATCTTTCGTTACTACTGCTTGTTGATGTTGTAGTAAGCACTTAAACAATCTTTTTTTTGGTTTGTTACAATGGATATTTATGCATCTCTCATATACTTTTGCAGCATACTATACTAAACTATCAAAGAATTTTTAGGAAGTACTATTGTCAAATGACAAACAACAAATTGGTGAACTTTCTCTCAGGTATTAGTTCCTACATGAAGATCCTAATAAAAGGAGTCTTAAGGGGATAAATCATAAAAACTTGGATTTCATGAAAATTCATTTCTACAAATACCTGCAAAATTTTCTATGTGACACTTACTGAAAAATTTATTCTTAGAAAGACAATATCTTGAAGTTCCCTATTTGTGTTCCATGTTATCATGCATTGGTATGGTATTAATTTCTAGTTTTGTAACCAATTCACCAACCTAATCCCTGAGGCTCCTTTTCACTAAGTCTTCATGGCATGGGTAGTGCATGTACCTCATAATTAGTTTTTTATTGGTTGGTGCAACTTATAGTAGTTACATAGGCAACTGAGTACCAGAACCGTACATGTAATTCTAATTTTAGCAGACTTTTTTTTCGGTAGTCTCCTCTATGCATTTTGGAGCATATGGGAATTGAACTTGTAACATGCATCCAAATACCCTGTCATGCCCCCCCTTATTGTTATGCTCCCCCTAACTTTAGTAATGTCAGGTTCTGGATCATTCTATGTTTTACTACTTCAATTCTCCCCCTTTGACATCAATGGCAAAGGTACTGGTCAATTAACCCCCTGACTTAAATCTCCTTATCAACTTGTAGTGTTGCGTCTCCTGTCTGCTATTTTCTTTGGCTTAGTCATACTTCAGGGTTTATAAGTTCAAAAAAATTTTAACCCTTTCCACCATGATCAATTTCAATTTTACTTTTTTGTTGTTGTGCATTCTATGATAGAAATAATGATTACCAATATGTCCACTAATTGTCTTCTTCTTTGGATTGAAAATGCAAATCCTAAATTACCAAATTTGGTAATACAAATTGACTACTTTTCAGATCACAGATCTATTACAACTAGGGCTTATACCCTTGACTCCAGGTTCTGAAGGAGTATGAGAATGAGTTAACTGTAGCATAGGGTTGACTTGTTTCTTTTAAAACCCTAACCATGAGCCAGTGACCAATAGTATTTTACTATGATTCCTTTATGTAGCTTATCACTTAGTCCATCATATAAATCTGCCACTTTTAGCATCCCATTCTATTCTCCCATAATCATCTTCTTATCAAGCTCATATTTGATATCAGGTCCTAATAGGAAATAACCTATATCAAGGAGACTCTACCATATCAGTGGGAGTTATTTTGAAGTCCCTTCGATAAACCAATTTGCATGAAGAAGCATGTTCAAAGACACTACACTATATCGGTAGGAGATACTACAAAGTCCCTTTGATAGAATAATTTGCATGATAGATTGTAAGCATCGTTGAAGAGACTGCACCATATAAGTGGGAGCTACTTTCATGTCTCCCCGATAAAACAAACATCATAAAAGACACCATACCATATCAGTAAGAGTTATTCTAAAGTCCCTTCGATAAAATAACATCATCAAGAAGAATATAACATATCAGGATAAGAAGTTTTGAGGTCCCTTTGATGGAAGGATCCGCATTCAATAACATGAAGTACATCAAGGAGACTATGTTGTATTGGAAGGAGGTGTTTTGAAGTCCCTTCGATAAAGAGATTTGTATTGATGACCATAAAGCTCATCGAAGAGACTGGATCATATCAATGAGAGTTTCTTTAAAGTCCTGCCGATCTAATAATACAAAAGGTAACTATTACATTGGCCAAAGGATATGACTTAATATAAAGTGGGCCCCTAGATGCATCGAAGCAACAATGAAAAGTTGAAGAGACAATTATAAGATTTCTCTAATGGAAAGGTTGAAGAGACTTCATGATATCAGATGGAGTAATTTCAAGTCCCTTCGATGTAAAAAAGACACAAGGAATTAAGGATTTCATCGATGACAAAGATGAATATCGGTGAGACAAAATATTGGTCCCTTCGATACATTGATGACCCTTACCTTGGATGCATAGTTTCTGCACAGAATGAGCATAATTCCAGGGATTCAGATGAGGTAAGAGGCTCTAGTGATCTTATTTCTTCTTGTTTGGAAATTCTGTATACAAATGCCTCTTAATATGTAGATTGAAATCTGAGCGTAGGAGAATCCAACCCAGTTTCTTTATTGTTGGAGTGATCTAGAAAATGTTCTTTTAGACAAATTTATAGCTTGCATTCTTTACTTGAGTTTAGGTATCCTACCAAAGATGAGGCATCCATGACAATTGAGGCATCCTACCAAAGATGACAGTCATTAGAGGCATAATCATCAAAGATAAGGATAGTTTATTGCTATAGGTAACAATTTACAATGGTAGCTTATGAACTAGAGCAAGTTGGGTGCATGAAACAGGATCTCTATAGAGATAACAATGTGATGTTGAACTAGGATAGTGAGATTCATGGGACAGTCATGGATTTGTGAAGAAGACATCTATGAATGTCTTTGTGCTTCTATGCTTAGTGATACCTAGTGGCAGACCTCAAGATAGGTGTTTATCAATGCAAGTTATTGTAGGGTATGCTAAATGCCAAGACATCAGGGGATAGTCACAGGGTTGCCATGACAAGCTATAGTAGGGTTAGTGATGCCTAAATGAGGACAACCACTAGTTTTTATGAGTGACAGTCTTCCTCTAAAGAAGTCTACATAGTCAGAGTAAAGTCAACATATGTACAAGGACTAGTGGACTTAAAGGGTTTGCAAGGTTAGTATCAAAGGCATATAGGAGAATTTCTAAGCTGATGACAAAAGCATTTAATTCCAGCCTCAAGGCTCTTCAAGAATGGAGTCGAATGTAACAGTAATATAAGACAATCATGATAGCATCTACAAGAACAACACTTATGAAGTAGATAGAGAGGTCTACCATGTGATAGTCTCAGTCAAGAAATGTGTTACTGAAGTAATAAAATGGCATAGGACAGAGTTAAGAGAACATGTGTCAAAGATAACCTTGAAGTTCTCCTATGCCTCCAAGAGGTTGTTGAGCAGTCAAAGATAGTTGCACACATGTCCTATTACCTTGCACATGGATGTTGAGGTAGTTTGGGTGTCCTGGAGACTAGTTTGAAGGAATATAGCAGTTGCTAGAGCGTTTATAAAGGTAGTTTGAATAGAAAGATGACATGTGTAAGCATCTAGGAGTATATAACAGTTGAAAAGATCAACTTGTCTTTTTCCAATGCCACCAAGAAGTTTCCAAGCATTCAAAGCATGAGACAAAGGCAATTTCAAGTGCCCAAGGTTCTAGGAAGCAGTCAACAATAGTCATAAAGGAAACACTTTATGAATTTTAAACCCGTCCTACTTTTCCTCTAGAGTAGGATAGTCAAAAGCAGAGTTTACTTTCATTTTTCCTTAGTTCTTTTCACTTTTGAAAAATCATTGTAAGCTGAAACAAGCTTCTTTCTATCTTTTGGTGCATTGTAACTCAGAAAATCAGTTTCTTGCCCATTCTTTGAGCTATGTACTGTAACCATGAAGGTTTTTTTAGTGAACAGAAAGCATTGTAACTTATTTTCAGATCCGTATGCTATTTGTAAGCATTTTTTATCAATAAAAAAAGTTGTTTTTACCTTCTCAAAGTTGTTTCATTGTATCTGCTATAAGAACACCTTTTCTTAATAAAATTTTATTATTTTGCCTTCTTAATAACTATTTCATTATGTACAAATGAATGATTGATTATGTTTTTTTGTGTTTTATGTTTAAACCTCAAAAGCATTGTCTCATTTCTAGTACTTTTAGGCAAAAATCAGTGAACAAAATGAATAAATGACTAAAAATCAGTGAATAAATGACTAAAAATGGTTTAGCCATAAATTTGGTCATGTTATAAATGACTAGCAATAAACTACTAATGGTCACATGACCAAGCTCAGTGAATAGATATGATTAAGTATATGACTAAATCAATGACTAAATTAATGACTAAATATACTACCAAATTAATCAATCAAAACCACCAATAAATGACTAAAAATAGTTGTCATAAATTTGGTCATGTTATAAATGACCGATAATAAATTACTAATGGTCACGTGACCAAGATTAGTTATTTATATGCAATTTTTAGTATTTTTTAAATAATTTATTGTTGTTTTTCTACTAGTGAATCTCTACTGAAAAGCATGCCATATGTGTCAGGTATGTCCACTACCTGAATATCTATGTAGTATTACACTCTTAGGTCTTATGCAAGTTGCATATGTATGTGAGTTAGTTCTCCTACCACACTCACTTCTGACTTGTTTAACTGAATCACTTTCTTAAGTGATTTTGTTGGATGCAGACCTAGAGTTTGACAGATAGATAAGGGCATCACATTAGTTGAAGCAGATAAGGGCATCACATTAGTTGAAGCACCTGAATCCACAAGACAATTATGTAGGTTCTTACCAAATATCCTCAATGTGAGTAAGAAAGGGGGTGACTCAGATTTATATTTGTATAAGGTCATCTGTGATGCATCAGCAACATGAACAGTAGCTTACACTTTTGGTTTAGCAGCATTATCTCCAGGTATAGGATCTCTAATCAGGATATGGTTAGTAGTATGACTAGACCTTCTTCTTTAGGTGCAGGTTCATCTAGCGACTTCAAGAAAACTTTCTTGATGATAGGAGTTTTCAATAATTCTGATAAAGATAGAGTGATATTTATCTTCTTCATTTCCTCAGCTAGGTAGGTGATGAGCTTGTCTGATTTAGGAAGTTGACTCATAGCTTTTTCTACTGTAGTATGTGGTGTGAAGTATTGTGTATTTACCTTAGGAAGTCTAGAGTTATTACTAGCCTTGGGATCTGGAGGTGTATTAAAATTGTTAGGAGGAATGGATGTTGTCAAAGGATGAACATGTCAATTTGCATTGCTCCTAAGATTATAGTTATGTCTTTCCTGATATTGCTGTTGATATGCATCAACCTCTTCAACTTCTTGTTCAGGTTCATTTTCATCCTCAAAGGGAAAAAACATAACTTGTCTAAAAGAATAAGGCAGATTCCTCACATGCCAGGGTGTAGTTTTCATGTGTTGTAGTCATCTGATGATGCTGATAATCATTAGAACTCTCAGGTACTAAGGCTGACTCATATCCTAGGTGAACAATCTCATTACCCTCAAGAAAAGGTAGATTTGCTGCAATGTTTGACACTTCAGCTTGGAATATGTTGGCTGCTATTTTGAACTAAGAACAATCCAACTCAGCATGTTCATTTGTGTTATGCATCTTGCACCAATTAGTGAGTGCAACTTCTACCAAATTGACTCTGGTTGTCTTCTTAAGTTCAACAGGAGGTTGGTTATCTAATGGCTAAGGTAATGAACCATTGTTAGGCTAGGTATTCCAAACTCTAGGTGGCCTATGGGCATTGTTATTACTATTGTTGAAATTCCTATCATTTTTGTATCCCCTATCAAGATATACAGACCTCTCATTATTGTTGTTGTATCTTCTGTCAGGATATCCTCTATTTTGGTTCTGAGGATTACACTATGAGTAGAAGTTTTGACTTCTCAGATGAGTAACCTCAGTGGTTAGCTTCCTTAACTAAGCTAATATCTCTTTAATATAATCCTTTTCCTCCTACACTTTGGCTACTACAATGTCTTCTTGAGGATAGAATAATGAGTTGCCATTACTATTTTGTGTAGCATTCTGGGGTGCATGTCCAGGGTGAGGTATAATCTAACCATTACCCTAAGGTGGCATTATGCTAAGTGGAGGTACTTGTAATGGATTAGTAGGAGGCATCAGGGCTCCATTAGCTTGTGGTTGGCTAGGATATGTAGGATATCCTAAATTAGGTTTAACTATTGATTAACTTTAATAGCTTCTTCAAAAGCACCTGTCAAGCATGTGACAACATGGTGTTTCCTCCTAGTGAACATGGATGTTAAAGGATCTAAGGCTGAGTAGTAAACTAACCTAGCTACTTCATCACCTACATTATAAGGAGTAGTTAGTTTGGAGTACATCTTTTGGAACCTAGCATTGAAGTTGGATATCAATTCTCCCTCATCTCTTTTAATTATGGTGAAGAGGTGATACATCATAGCTGTATCTACGTGTATCTTGAATCTTCCTTTGAAAGCTTTCTCTAAATCTTCCCAAGGAGCTATGGAAGATTGAGGAAGGTTGATATACCAGTTGTATGCCTCTTCTCCTAATGAATAGTGGAATAACCTACATACAACATCCTCATATTGTATCCTGGCCCTAAAATAGGCTTCCTTATAAGTTCGGATGTGACAATCTGCATCTTGATAGGGATGATATCTTGGACAAATCTTGTCCAAATTTTTAGGCAAAGGATTATAAGAAACAAAGAGTAGTGGTGATTCAACAATGAAGAATGACAGTGCAGGTGGTGCTAGAGGTATTACAGTAGGTATCACTAACAATACTGGTGAATTTGGAATGGTAGGACTGTGATGATTATTTGTTGTATAAGATCTAAATCTAAAGATAGGCAATTCTTCTGAAGGTCCAATGGATCTCAACCTAGTGCTAGGTCTATGAGCTAGTGCTTCACAATTCAAGATGAACTTTAGATATTTTGACACAATCTTTGCAAAGGTGTAGATATTCACTCCTCTAGAGTGGATATCTATGATCACTTGACCTAGATGAAATATTTATAGGATATTTGTAGAGAATGCAAATATCAACTTAAACTTGGAATTCTAGACAACTGTTTGTAAGGATTGGGATGATTGACCATAAGGGTGAGATATTTACAATCGAAGTTTTCAAATTATCAGGAATAAATGAAATCTTTGCACAAATACACCAAATCAGAAGTGTTGCTAAGATATTTGAAAAGCATCACCTTGAAATATCACATGAAATGATATTAGGATGATGATTCTTGAATCAAATTGTTTAGGCCCTCCTTCTAGCACCAAAAATTGTTGATAATGATGTTAGTCATAACAACAATGATAAAATTCACAAAGCAAACCTTATCTTCTTGAAGAATATGATCAATTGAAGATGAATTGATGATTCCACATCTCTATTGATTAGTTCATAATATCCTAACAATCTCTCAGTTAGTTTGATGTGAATTGTTGTTTTCCATTAGGGGCCTTATGCATGATTCAAAGTATTTGTATCCTGATATGTAGATATTACTCCGTTTCACCTGCTGTCTGTAAATTCTCAACAAATGATATCAAATCTTACAATATCTAACCAGATCATGTAGATATTTATGTTAATTTTGATCAATTCTTTAGATTATCACTCCGGTTAAGATTATTCATGATCATTTTAATTAGTTCTTCTGAAACTATCTCCAATTTACTTGAATATGAACTAATCTATGCTTGATATTGCTTCTGCACTTCAAATTATTCTAAATAATGTGCCTACAAGCACATATTTGTATTATCTTTGTCATTATTTATGATTATATGCATGATATTTGTAATTGTACATGCACTATGTTCAAATATGTATATTATCTACAAGTATTTACAGATGTCAGCATATTTTATGTTTTGCTTAACATTTTTTGTGTTTTGCAGTTATGATGATGGTGATTTTATGAAATTTAAAGAAATTGAAATTAAATTCTAACTTTAATGAAATGATTGAAGTTCAGTCAGTGATCCACATATATCCTTGATACTTTCATGAAAGAGAATAAAATCAAACCATATTTCACCAAGACATTCCACAACTACATATGATTGATGTGAATCTTCAAAGGAAAGGATAACAACATTCACAGACTGAAATACACTCCAAGGGGATGCAACAAATCAAAGGAATGTTTAGATATCATCCACGGATTATGGATGATTTATGATAATTTGTAATCAAAAGTCTTCATCTTCATTCAAGTATGCAAAAGGAATATATATTTACAATTGACCTTGATAATGAACCGTGACATTCAACAATCCAATCTCAATTAAGATTCTAATGATCATACAAATGGAACTCCACCTCCTTTTATAAAACAAGGAGAGGAGGTGATTATAATTGATCCAACGGTCAAGATGCTTTTAACCAAGTCAACAATCAAAACACATGACAAATTGCCAGCTGGTAATTATCTGGAATATTCTTCAAATTCATTGACCTAGTAAACATGATATCCAATCTACATCATCATCCTTTTCTTCACTAGTAGAAGGCTCATCTTCCATTACCCTGCATATACTTCCCTGGATGAATTCATGTGCCTGGACAACCTTTTCTATTTCTGCAATATCCACTACCTTAACCTTCTTAGATACATGCTCTTGTGCCTTTAATTGTTCTTGTAGGGATATCCACTTGTTTGTCCTGCTATCCAGTTCTTCTTTATACTTTTCTATTTTGTCCTTGATCGTCATAGCCTTATCAATTATATTCTCAAAAAAATGCTTGATGCGATCCTCAACTGCCAACTTAAAATTGTCTTTGAATGCCTTGGTCACAAAATCTTCATCTTGATTTTCTACTTTTCCTTCCACTTCACCCTCAAGGGCTTCTAGAATTTCTATTTCTTCTACTAGGAGATCATGAACCTTTGTGTTGATATTTGCTACTTTAGAATTACATCTCTCTAAGATGTCCACCTCAAATCTTACATCTTCATACCAATCATCTAACTGGAGCAATGTCTGAGATGTCAATTTATTCTTTGATATGAGGAGGTTGGTGTCTATTTTCCTCATGTCTTTGATTGCAGCTAGATGTTTGTCTCTTTTTATTAACCTTTGACTAACATCCTTTTTCACATTGTCTGCCTTTCCTTTCAAATTAATCAGCAATTCTCAGTTAGACAGTGAGATCCTTATCATCTATTCTCCATCAGCCAAGAATTTACTAAACCATTTATCCATTATTTGTGTATTATGTTTCTATACATCCAAAGTTGCCTCCTCTTCTTGAGATATCAATGTTAATGAAGTAGAGGCTAATATGAGCACATTAGTTGGTGCCACTAATCCTTTAATATATGCCTACATTTGAGAAATTTGCTCCTTATGCTCCTTATTCTTGACCTTCTCTTTGTCTATCCTTGCAAGTAGGGTATCTATGATGTCCTTAGCTTCTTGACCCTCTTAATTGTCTTGAATATATTCATGATGCATGGTCTCATCTTTTCCAGTATCCTTAGCCTCAACATATGTCAGGTCAATAGCTTCTTGGATGGTTACTTTACTAATAAATCCATCTAGGTCCATTTTATGTGCTGTTGCCTCTAGATTGTCCACTCCTTCTTCCTCCTCCTTGATCTGTTGCACTATGGGAGTATTCTTTACCAAAGTCTCCATAGGACTGGCTACAATGTCCTTAGTTACCTCATCATCAGTGAGGTCTATTGTATTATCTAGGGGCAAGGATGGATCATTTTCCTTCTTTCTTTGCTCTTCCCTAGCCTCCTCAGCCTATTCTTTTTTAAACTTTATGATGGTGAGGATGGGGACATCATGTTGTAAATCTAGATGCATTACCCCTACTCTAGATATCCCCTCACCTCCTTGTCCTTTTAGCAAGATATCTAGTTGTTTGCTTGTGGACCCCCTAATTGCTGGTAGCTCTCCTCTTTTCTACTTGGAAACATTAGTTCCTACCAAGATATCTTGAGTTTTCTTCCTCTTTACCATAGGTACATCATCTTCATCACTCTCTTCCAAGTCCTGATATGTGCTTCCTAGCTCTTTTGTATGCTCAGGCTATTATACAGGCTTCTTAGATGTTGTGGAAGTAGAAGTTGAGGCTTGTGCCTTCTGGGGTGAGGGCTTTGGGGTTATCCTAATACCAATATCCATACCTCTTTTAACCTCTTTTGAACAAGTTCCCTTGGCTTACTTAGCCTCCAAATTTTGTCTTTTATCACTCAAGAAGTCATCATACTCTTCCTTAGATATTTCTTGTCTCTTCCTTTTCTTATCTATGGTTATGGCAACTCCCTTGGCCTTCAAATTTACAACCTCCTAATCTACCCATGCCTGGGTCATTTGCATTACCCTCTATCTTATCATATCTAGAGACGTCACTTCTAGCAAGCTCCAGTCAGGTGAAGAGATGGTCTCAGTATACACTTTCTTATCTTCATAATCTTGAGACATTATATTTCCATCATTTTGATGTAGCTGTGGAGGCAATGATATGCAATCTAATCTGCAAATTTACTTCAATGTGAGTCTCTGATAACTCATCCTTCTCACTTATACATCATCTCACCAATCAGCCCAATAATCCTCTAGGTGCACCTAGTGAACAAGTTCCTTATAAATGTACTTTTCCATTCTTTTATATGGGTCATACTGCCTTGCCAGTAAAAATGGTTGCAAATGCAACATTTGCAAACCTCCTTCCACCTCCTTGGATGATTCTATATCTAGGCACATATAGCACACAATGTACATAAGAAAAATGACATTAGGTTTTTTGTTCTACTTTGCAAATGCCTCACATGAGGGCACTATCTGTCTGATCATCTCCATTAGGAGGACCTTATCTATAAGATACCCAGGCAGCATTAAAGGTTGCCCACTAAAATCTTCCATTCTGATGTAGGTGAAGGCCGAGAACTAAATGAACCAAGTTCCATTCTTTGTTATAACCTCCCTAGCTTGAATGCTCATACTTTTAGCCTTCTCTTCTTCCATCATCTGGACCAGGTGCATTATAAAACAATCATTGATTATTTTGTAATGTTGGAGGGATGACTTCCTCTCAAATTGTGGGTAATGGTCCCAAATATTCACATCACCAGGGTTAAGTTCAACCCTGCCAATGATTTGTAAGCCATCAAAGGTCCCCCTGGATGCATAGGCATATACCACATATGAAGACATGTGGAAGAGGTTTGCTTTACCACCAAGTTTCTTCATTTCTAAATCTAGGCTATCATTGATGAGTCATGCCCATTGTACCTATTGGTTGGTGCTCTCCACCATTCTTATTATTCGATACATCCATCCCTCAAAATTCCTGGCATGCAATCGCCCTCTCATCTGGCTTAGCAAGACCATCATGTATTGTATTGTTGACCTATTTTTACTTTAGTAGGAGTCAAAATAATTCAAGTAGGACCAATCAGTATGCATATCCCCATGAAAGCCATATTTGTGATCCTGAGGTCTTAACCCAAATTTCAAAATCCGAAGCTTGCTTGAAGAGGCTTACCATGTGAAAGAGCTTGGAAAAATAGGTAGGTTTGTTTTTTTACATCATCTTGAAATTCGCTAAGATGAGGAAGTTATGGAGGGTTATCACATTTGAATATTAGGTCATCTTCTTTCCATAGGGTCATATTTCATATACCGGATCATATTTCATACATTGGGTGATATTTTCGAATATCACCCTACATTTGAAATGTCACCCGATATATGAAACATCATTCTCGTGAAATATCTCCCAATGGCCAGTATGACAGTGATGTCATCATTCCTTTATGCTTCATGCTGATATATTTCCAACTATTCCCCCCATCCGATAACATGATGATGGCATCAGGGTAACTGCAGTGATAAACCAAGTCATATGCTGCTGACATCATCCAGATCCATTCCAGGGGAAGATCATCTTTCTCACGAGGGACATCATATTTCTGCCAATTGGATATTTCACATCAGGGTGATATTTTAGCATCGGGTGATCTTAGTTGAAGATCATCCTGATGTTGGTGCTACGAAATTTCTAAGTATGACCTGATCTTCTGAGGGGTCATCACATTTGAATATCAGGGCGATATCTACTTGTTTCACAGCTTCATGCATATTCCTGCTAGGGTGATATTTCCAAATATCAGTCATATTCCAAGATCACCCTGATCTTATGATGAGGTTACAGTGCAACCTGATATTTTGCGGGGAGGATATTTTTGAATATCATCCTGCCCCAATATCATGATGATGTCTTCAAGGTCCGAGGGAGCTCATTTTTTCTTAACATTAGTTAGCATTCAAGGATCATCCTGATTTTTCAACTAACGTCATCGGGATGTTGGCGGATATTTCACATCAGGAGGATATTTTGAGGGTCTTGAAGATGATGATGAGGCTTAGGGCTAATTTCATATTAGGGTGACTTTTCATATCGGCCAGACATGCTGGTGGCTCGCCGATGTTAGAGGTCTGGCCGACGGGTGATGGTGCTGAGGCTTGCTGACGTCAGGGTGATATTTAGAGCAACCGGATATCATGTTGAAGGAGGATGATGATGAGACTTGTGATGATGTCGTCGGGAGCAAAAGCACTAACATTATGTATGCTCACGGCCTAGCTTATAAAGTGATGAAGGGGTCTCCTCCGAGTGCATGTGGGATAATCATGTCCCGCAGAAATTTGAAAATATCATGATGATGACATTTTGGCAGGAATTCTTCAGGAGGTTTTTTTGGAGTTGGATCTGCATGTCGGTTGGGTGGACTTTTTGGTAGTGACTTTCTTGAGTTGGTGTAGATATTTTTTGCATTTATTGCTGCATGGGAGGGCACATCTCGCATTGATGGCCCAAAATATCCCGCCACCGCTTCATCTCCAATCTTTTCTCCGCCGCCTGATTGTCGAGAACTGTCAGAAGCAGCTGCTTGCATTCAATGCTAGGTTATCCTCCACCATTTCTGAGGATCAGATCGATGATGCAACTGCTCACATTAGTGACCTAGAAATATCTTCCATCTACCCCTATTATAGATCTTTTCGCGCCATTACTCCTGGCAGGTGGATGTCCTTTCAAGGATATTTCTGATTACAACTCCCTGAGTGGATTTTGTAACTGACCTAGGTTAGTTTTGAATGCCGTATAAGCTGAGGCTTATGATGTAAAAAGGGTTGGAAATTTTTTGGAAAACATTCTGTTCTCCCCATTTCCAAACAGAACTTTTCATGCTGTAACCTTGCCTTTCTTTAGATATATGAAAGCTATTATGCCTTTTGCTGATTTTTTCTATCTCTATGTGAATCTGCATATGGTTGTCTGTGAATATTTCTTGTTCCTCTCAATCATCTTGTTCCTTACCTCTGTTAGAATCATCTATTTTGTGTATATCTGCTTGCTGTATCTGATTATATTGTGCATACTTCAATCTTTGCAAAGGTTCTTTAGAACTGTCTGGTACATCACCCTTCCATGCTTTTAAGTATTGTTGCTTTCATTTTAGCACATTTCTTCCCCTTTTCCCCCCAAAATACAGTAGTTTTAGGTGATAACTAGATAAGGAAGTCGGCCTTCTCTAGAGGTTTGATCTTATTTAGCAAAGTCCCACACTTAGAGATCAATCCCATTGTGTCATTGGAATGCTTGGAATCCCATTCAAGTAGGGTGCAATTTCATGTGACAATAGCTTCGGGCACGCTCAGTGGGACAATACAAACTCTTATTACTAGAACCGGTGTTTTTTTTGACCTATAAGAGGTTAAAAATTGCATATCTGGTGACTCATACTGAGGAAGATCAGGCAAACCAGTTCTACTGATATACTTTTATGAAAAGGATACAAACTAGGAGTTCAAGTTCAAGCTCATTTGATTATCTACAGCTTTCTTCACCTAGGAGGCAAAGTAGAACTGTAGTAAGAACTCCCTATTATAAGAGGACCTTGTCAACTCCACCAAATTTCAGACCAGTTGCCTCTGTAGTCCTTGTAGCAACTCAAGCAAACCCACCTCCTACTACTCATATGGCAAGAAATCAGCCATTTGTGGCTATTGATGGGGCAAGCCCTTTGAACTTAATAGTACATGATGTCATACCTATGGCAGCCTTGAAGAGCTTGCCCTATTTCATAGGGGAGACCCAAACTTCACCTATTGAACACAGAAGAGATGTGGCTTCTCTATGTGGAGTACATCATGTAACAGAAGAAAATGTGGCCATCAGATTACTAGCTGCCTCATTCAAAGGAAAGGCATTACAATGGTTCAGAAGTCTACTAGTACAGACTATAGGGACCTGGGATGAACTAGGGGATAAGTTGAATAAGTAGTTCTAGGATAAATCAGATAATCTGTCATTGGTGGAACAGATGACCACCATAAAGAGAGCTCCTCAGGAACCAATGATGGACTTCAACTTCAGATTTGAGAAGTCATGGGATAGAATCCCTACCACAGTAAGACCTCCAGCTGAGTATGCATTCTTATATTTCTTAAAAGCTTTAAATAGTGATATTTCAGTGATGATACAATCACTAGGAGGTGTAAGCCTACCTGATGCCTATGAAATTGCCATTAGAGTAGAGAACAGTCTAATTCAGGCTAGAAAAATAGCACCTAGGCCCCCTATGCCCATTTTTCCTGAGATCCAGGCTTCTATGCCTTTACCCACCCCATATTTTGTCCCTACACCTATTGTGGCAGCATTACCAAGTACCTCTACTTCTGAGCCTGCTGCCTCTAGTTCATCTCAAGAGCTAAAGGAGATAAAAAGTAGCCAACAAAAAATAGAAAATCTTCTGTAGACTTTTGGGAATGATCTAGTAAACATCAAGAAGCAACAGTCTCAAAGTAGGCAGCCTTATCAACAACAATATCAGGGGTAGAACCAAGCATATCAGGGGCAGGGTCAACCTTACTAGGCCAATAGGCCATCTTATCAGAACAACTACCAAGGTGCCAAGCAAAATATGAACCAAAGGCCTTTTCAGCCTTACAATCTAGCACCTATTAATACAGCAAGGGACCTTGTCCCTGTTCAAAATAACATTGCAGTTGATCTTGATTGGTGTGTCCCATGCCATATGCCACATAATCAAGTAGCTTGTTCAAGTGGAGTCTTAAATCAAGCTCTGATGGCACAAAATGTGGTAGCTACACAACCATACACACCAAATGATGGAGCTGCACAACAACAAGAGCAACCTCAGAATGATTCTACTTTCATGAATTGGCAGGAAGGAGAATTCTATGGGGTCAACAGTGATAGTAGTCCAGTTGCTACCAATACAAGGGCTAAGAAGAGGGGTTATGAGGTTGAGCTAGCAGCACGCAAAGGTAGAGAACATACTGATGCTTCCACATCCCACATTCCTCGCATCTTGCAAAGAAGTGCACCAGCAACAACAAGGGAGATACCTCATTTGCAGGCTGATGTTGCTACTACAAAGTCAAATTAGAAGGTAGGTGCCTCTCCATCTTTCAATATTATTGAAAACATGAAAAAGATGAGTGTAACCATGTCTATGTGGGATTCTTTAGAAATCCCTGGCCAAAAGAGGATGTTACAGTCTGCCTTGTTTGATTTGAAGATATCCAATGATACCACTATTGACCCATATAGGACTATCCTTGCTAATTCATCCCAAGATGACATCAAGCAGCCTAACCAAGGTGCCAAGCCTCTTCCCTTTTATGTATCACTGATAATTGGGGACAAACTAGTGCACAATTGCATGGTGGATAGTGGAGCAAGCAATTCTGTCATGCCTAAGCAGATTGCAGATTAGTTAGGGCTTAAGTACCAGCCACTTGAGAAAGGTGTACTCCAGTTGGATGGAACATCTGTTAATACTGTGGGTATCATAAGAGACCTAGGTCTCACCCTACATGCCTACCCCAATGTCTCTATTTCACAGGAGGTGTTCATAATAGATTTGCCTCCTCATTTTGCCATGTGCTTATCAAGGGAATTTATAGCCAAAATAGGAGGATATCTATCTTCTGACTAGTCCCACATGTTTTTTAGGACCAGATATGGCACCAAAGTAACTTTGAAGTCTGAGTTACTTTTAGACTATCACATACAGCCTTACACACCCAGTGTTGTTAATGCAAATTGCATTATCTATGATGACCCTGAACTAGTTGCTGCTCAAGCACTACAAGCTGAGAGCATACTAGAGGTACTCTTGAAGGAGTGGGCCTTTGAAAATGCTGTGGATGATCTTGAGGGACATATCCAAGAAACTGGCCTGGGAGTGTACATATTGCATGAGCATGAAACAACAATACCAAATCTTCTGAGGAAAGCTGAATAGCAGATAGAGCAACATGATGAGTTATGGAAAATGTATTTTGATGGTTCTAGGGGCAGAAATGGATCTGGTGGTGGTACAATGCTTGTGTCACCACATGGTGAAAATTATTATGTTACTTTTCATTTTGCCTTTTCTTGTACTAACAACACTGCTGAGTATGAAGGGTTGATCCAAGGTCTGCAGTGGGCAAGGAGGAGGAAGATTGGCTGTTTACAGGTGTTTGGAGATAGTGAGCTCATTGTGAATCAGGTGAGGGGATTGCACCTTACAAAAAGTGATGCCCTAAAGTGCTACAAACACAAGGTAGGGAATTTGATTGAAGAGTTTGATGCTTTCAATCTAATCTCCATTCCAAGGAGTCAGAACCATCATGCTGACAGATTAGCTGCAATTGGGGCTCATTTTGACATCCCCAGTGACATTCAAAGGGAGAAGGTTCAACGTCATGTAAAGATAATTTCTAGGCCTTCTATCCCTGATAATAATATTCACTGGTAAGTTTTTGACAATGATGAGTAGATCCTGAGGTTCCTATTAGAGGAGGATGAGTTTTCAATGATGAATCAGGATAAACTCAAACAGTAATATGACAATGATCAAATCATTCAGCTGAGAACAAATAAGCTACCCAAGGGATTGGTCACCTTGGAATCTATTTTTGGCATTGATGACCAAAAGAAGAAGACAAAACCCAATATGCAGGTAAAGGAGGAGCATTATGAAGAGTTAGAAGTTTTCAAGAGTAACTCCTTAAAATTGGTAAAATCTACTCAGCAGAAGACAAAAGAGCTTTCATTGCTCTTTGTAAAGAATTTGAAGAGGTGTTTGCTTGGGATTATGTAGACTTAAAGGGGTTTGATCCTCATATTGCCCAAAACACCATAGAGTTAGAGCTAGGTATAAAACCTGTGAGGTAGAAACAGAGACCTCTGAATCCAAAACTAGAACCCCTGATGATTAAAGAACTAACCAAGCTGATTGAGGGGAAGATCATCTTTCCAATCAAGCACACTTCTTGGGTTTCTAACCTTGTGCCTGTGAGGAAGAAAAATGGGGAGGTTAGGCTATGTGTTGACTTTAGAGACCTTAACAGAGCCTTCCTAAAAGACCACTACCCATTGCCTTCAATGGAGCAAATTCTGCAAGTGGTGGCTGGTTCAGAAAGGTTTTCTTTGCTCGATAGATTTTTTGGTTATAATCAGGTGCTAGTCAAGGAAGAAGACCAATTCAAAACTGCTTTCACAACCATTTGGGGTACTATGGCCTATAAGAGGATGCCTTTTGGTCTCTCAAATGCTGGCTCTACTTTTCAAAGAGCCATGGACATGGCCTTTAAGGGTCTGATGTATAAGCTAGTGCTGGTATACCTGGATGATATAACAGTTTTCTCTAAAAATGCATCTGAGCATTTATCCCACCTAAGGCTAGTCTTTGAAAGATGCAGAGAGTTTGGGATATCCATCAATCCAAAGAAATGCATTTTTGTTGTACATGAGGGAAAGTTGTTGGGGCATATTGTGTCAAAGGAGGGTATTACCATCGATGAGGAGAGAATAAAGGCCATTTTGCAATTGCCCTTACCCAGTCATAAGAAGGGACTGTAGCGCTTCATTGGCAGAATTAACTTTCTGAGAAGGTTCATACCTGATATTGCAAATCTCTTAAAGCCCTTGATGTCTATGTTGAAAAAGAACATAACTTTTAGTTGGACGTCAGAGGCCAGACTTAGCTTCCAGTCCATAAAGGAGGCATTAGCAGCTGCACCAACCCTGATTAATCCTAATTTCTCTAAGGACTTTATCCTGTATGCTTATGGTGGCCTGGATACCATCTCTGCTATTTTGGTGCAGTAGCAGAGTGAGGGTTTTGAACAACCAATCACCTTCTTCAGCTAAGGGTTGGAGGAATATGAGCAGAAGTATAGCTTCATTGAAAAGCATGTTTTGGTAGTAGTTAGGAGCCTAAAAAAGTTTAGGCATCTTGTTTCAAACAATAAGATACACTTGATGGTGACTCATCCTAGTGTGAAGGAGTTCTTGCTAAGGATGTTAATGAGAAAAGGGCTGGTTGGATCACCAAGGTCATGGAATATGATGTGGAGATCAAGATAACCAAGCTGGTCAGAGGCAAAGGACTCGGTGAGTAGCTTATCACTACTTCTAAGGATGAGGTAGAGGAAGAAGAAGAGGTGCTCCTGACCATAGAGGAGGAGCATCATGATGATACAATAGCAGTAGGTACTAGCTCGGTTAATGATATGATCCAATTTTTGCAAACTGGTAGATGTCCTGTAGGCTTAGATAAAGCTAAAAGGAGATACTTTAGGCTACAATCCATTCCATATGTTTTAATAGAAGGCATCCTTTTCATAAAGGACTTTAATGGTGTCTTGCTTAGATGCATTGATACTGATCAGATTGACAAGGTGCTACATGAATTCCATGATGGAACAGCAGGAGGACATTTTGCCCCAAGAACTACTGCTTGGAAAGTAATGAGAGCTGGTTATTATTGGCCTAGCTTATTTAAGGATGCCCATGCATGGGCTAGAAAGTGTGTTAAGTGTGCCCTTTTTGCAGGAAAAGAGAGGTTGTCAGCTTTGCCTCTACACCCAATCCAGGTAGAGCAGCCCTTTATGAGATGGGGCATTGATTTTATTGGACCTATCAACCAACCATCAAGTGTAGGCCATAGGTGGATACTCACAGCCATAGACTACTTCACAAGATGGACTGAAGCAGTGGCTTTGAAAGAATCTAATGAGAATGTCATTTTGAATTTTTACTATGATTTGGTCTCCAGATTTGGAGTGCCTAAATCAATCATCTCCGATAATGCTCTAGCTTTTGTTGGCCTGAGAATAACTAACTGGGCTGTCAAGAATGGGATTTATTTGAATACTTCATCAAATTATTACCCACAGGGTAATGGTTTGGCTAAATCCACAAACAAAAATCTCATCAGGATTATTAAGAGGGCAATGGAGAGTAATCAAAGGACCTGGCACACTGATTTGAAGTTTGCTCTGTGGGCTGATAGGATAACTCCTAAGAGGTCTATCAGGAACTCCCCTTATTTGCTAGTATATGGAAAGGAGGCAAGGTTGCCTATGTCCATGGAACTGCCAGCACTAGACATCATGCATCATCTAGAAATGCTTGAAGTAGAAAGCCCCGTGGCTGTAAGATATGCTCAACTTATGGAGCTGGAGGAAAGCAGAAATAAAGCTATAGTAGCCATGGAGCATCATCAGCTACAAACAAAGAGAAATTTTGACAAGAAGGCCACCCCTAGATATTTTAGAGTGGGTGATATGGTGCTCAAATGGAATGAGCTAAGGAGTAGGCTAGGGAAGCATTCCAAATTTGATAGCATGTGGAGTGGCCCCTTTCTCATTACTGAATGCAAGGACCACAATGCATTTCAGTTGTCAAATATGAATGGAGAAAATTTGCATATCCCAGTCAATGGGATACACTTGAAAAGATGTTTTGAGGTATGAACACTTTGTAAATTAGTAGGTTAGATTTCTTGTTTTCAATAAGTGCTATTGCATAGCAGTTTAGATACTTTTACTTCCCTAAGTGCTTCTGCACATGCTGCTTTGTCATTAGGAGAAAGCAAGCCTTCTCCCCTTTTTTGTGTTTTGAGAGGCAGGTCCTAGTTTCCTAGCATATTTTAAACTTGACTCTATGCCCAATGGATGCTTAAGGTCATTGATCTCATGTTTAGCAGGCAAACATCCCATAGAGGTCGCCAAAATTGTTGACCTATTTTTACTCTAGTAGGAGTCAAAATAATTCAAGCAGGACCAGTCAGTATGCATATCCCCATGAAAGCCATATTTGTGATCCTAAGGTCTTAACCCAAATTTCAAAATCCGAAGCTTGCCTAAAGAGGCTTACCATGTGAAAGAGCTTGGAAAAATAGGTAGGTTTGTTTTTTTACATCACCCTAAAATTTGCTAAGATGAGGAAGTTATGGAGGGTCATCACATTTGAATATCGGGTCATCTTCTTTCCATAGGGTCATATTTCATATACCAGATCATATTTCATACATCGGGTGATATTTTTGAATATCACCCTACATTTGAAATGTCACCTGATATATGAAACATCATCCTCCTTGCGAAATATCTCCCGATGGCTAGTATGACGGTGATGTCATCATTCCTTTATGCTTCATGCTAATATATTTCCAACTATTCCCCCCATTCGATAACATGATGATGACATCAGGGTAACTGCAATAATAAACCAAATCATATGCTACTTACGTCATCTAGATCCATTCCAAGGGAAGATCATCTTTCTCGCGAGGGACATCATATTTCTTCCAACCGGATATTTCACATCGGGGTGATATTTTAGCATCGGGTGATCTTAGTTGAAGATCATCCTGATGTTGGTTCTACGAAATTTCTATGTATGACCCAATCTTCTGAGGGGTCATCACATTTGAATATCAGGGCGATATCTGCTTGTTTCACAGCTTCATGCATATTCCTATCGGGGTGATATTTCCAAATATCAGTCATATTCCAAGATCACCCTGATTTTACGATGAGGCTACAGTGCAACCTGATATTTTGCGGGGAGGATATTTCCGAATATCATCCTACCCCAATATCATGATGATGTCTTCAAGGTCCGAGGGAGCTCATTTTTTCTTAACATCAGTTAGCATTTGAGGATCATCCTAATTTTTCAACATGCTACTGACGTCATCAGGATGTTGGCGGATATTTCGCATCAAGAGGATATTTCATGGGTCTTGAAGATGATGATGAGGCTCAGGGCTAATTTCATAGTAGGGTGACTTTTCATATCGGCCGGACATGCCGATGGCTCGCCAATGTTAGAGGTCTGGCTGATGGGTGATGGTGCTAAGGCCTGCTGATGTTAGTGTAATATTTAGAGCAACCGGATATCATGCTGAAGGAGGATGATGATGAGACTTGTGATGATGCCGTCGGGAGCAAAAGCACCGACATTATGTATGCTCACGGCCTAGCTTATAAAGTGATGAAGGGGTCTCCTCCAGGTGCATGTGGGATAATCATGTCCCGCAGAAATTTGAAAATATCATGATGATGACATTTTGGCAGGAATTCTTCAGGAGGTTTTTTTGGAGTTGGATCTGCATGTCAATTGGGTGGACTTTTTGGCAGCGACTTTCTCGAGTTGGTGCAGATATTTTTGCATTTATTACTGCATGGGAGGGCACAGCTTGCATTGATGGCCCAAAATATCCCGCTACCACTTCATATCTAGTCTTTTCTCTACCACCTGATTGTCGAGAACTGTCAGAAGCAGCTGCTCGCATTCAATGCTAGGTTATCCTCTGCTGTTTCTAAGGATCAGATCGATGACGCAACTGCTCGCATTAATGACCCAGAAATATCTTTTATCTACCCCTGTTACAGATCTTTTCACACCATTACTCCTGGCAGGTGGATGTCCTTTCAAGGATATTTCTGATTACAGCTCCTTGAGTAAATTTTGTAACCAACCTAGGTTAGTTTTGAATGCTATATAAGCTAAGGCTTATGATGTAAAAAGAGTTGGAAATTTTTTGGAAAACATTCTGTTCTCCCCATTTCCAAACAGAACTTTTCATGCTGTAACCTTGCCTTTCTTTAGATATATGAAAGCTATTATGCCTTTTGCTGATTTTTTCTATCTCTGTGTGAATCTGCATATGGTTGTCTGTGAATGTTTCTTGTTCCTCTCAATCATCTTGTTCCTTACCTCTGTTAGAATAATCTATTCTATGTATATTTGCTTGCTGTATCTGATTATATTGTGCATACTTCAATCTTTGCAAAGCTTCTTTAGAACTGTCTGGTGCATCACCCTTTCATGCTTTTAAGTATTGTTGCTTTCATTTTAGCATGTTTCTTCCCCTTTTCCCCCCAAAATATAGTAGTTTTAGGTGATAACTAGACAAGGAAGCTGACCTTCTCCAAAGGTTTGATCTTATTTAGCAAAGTCCCACACTTAGAGATCAATCCCATTGTGTCATTGGAATGCTTGGAATCCCATTCAAGCAGGGTGCAATTTCATGTGACAACATGTATCTCTGGAGAAAAGTTGAATTTGTACAAGTTTACAGGTAACTTGGTAGATTCTTATATGAGCTATTCTAAGCTCTCCATGAAAACATGATCTTCCTACAATCTTTATAAATTTCCTTGTATTGTTTCTCTAGAGCCTCCAAATCTATGTTGTATAACCTAGGGCCTATGGGGAGGCAAAATACATTTGTGATACCTACAACTGAAAAGTCTGCATACATCCTACCATGTTTCTCAACTCTTCTGGTGTTGGCATTATAATTCTCAGCACATACAGGTACCATCTCAATAGCCTCTGTAGCATATGGGAACCCACCAGCATGCCACATCCCTGAGTTTTAAATATTAATGAGCTAGGATTTTCACTACCCTTCTCTAATTTATCTGGCCACTCCTCCAAACTAGTATTTTTAGCATGCGTATCACCTATCTGACCAAATCTGAAACCAACCCCACTGGATTATGCATACATGGGTGCCAAGAACTCTACATCAGATATGTTCTTGTAGACCTCCCTTATATCCTACAATGGTGAATATGTATATTTTAACCTAACATGTAGTTATATGAGTTTAAACCTAATTATTTCATGGACATCATGGTATTGAACACTTCACAAAGCATAAATGAACATCATCATACAAATTTACCTTAAGTAAATACCATTTTACCTTTTAACTACTTAGAAACAACAAAATGAAGGTTTCATGCATTACATACTTGATTTGCACACTTAAATCTAATTAACTAATGTCAAGATATGTAGATTTACCATGTATCCATCCTTTACCATTCATCATCCAATATGCACACTATTTTGTTATGGATGCAAATCGCTGTAATGAGTGTCAGAAGAGCTCTAGTTCTCTATAATGTCAATCTCTGAATACTTGGTAAATGTAAAATGACCATAAATCACCCTTTTAACTTTTGAAATCTGATGGATTAGGGCATATTTAATGCTAAATTTCTCATCTTCGTGGATATCAACTTCTGATCTCTATGATCACAATAGGTGGTGCCATATGATTTAAAATTTCAAATATCCACCTACTGCTTTAGGGGCATTTAATGCATGATCTACATAATGGTGAATATCCATACATTTAAACAATGTACAGACCTTTCGAAAGGTGTACATACGTTAGCATGACGTCGGTCATTGCTGACCATGTGTGAATACCGGGTCATAAGTATCCCAAGGTATTTTACCTTTAACATCGAATATCAAGGCATTACAAAATGTCCACATGGGAAAAGTCAATGTGCGACGTGGCACCAGTTGATTGGTTCTGTGAGGACCAATGTATTCTGGTCACGGGGACGGATGTGTGGATATTAGGAAATATATGAACATTAAGTTTCATGAAATATCCCTAAGTCTCAATGCGAGGGTGGCATCATCATTTTAAGGGATGTTCTGGGTTGAGTGTAGTATGAAGTCATCATCATATTAGTGAAAGTCTTCACATTAAGTTAATGTGTGGATGTTTAAGGTTTGTCGATATATTCTGAACTCCTAGTGTCTGGATGATGTCATCATCCTTTTGTTATTTCTTTATGGTGATATCGGGTAATGTCGTTAGGATATTAGCGATGATTAGGACATTAAGTTAATATCCTGACATTAAGTTTTACCATTATATTAAAGCAAGTCTGCATATTAGCTAATGTCCACATATTGAAAGTGAATGTCCATACTCACAGAATATCCATGCATGTTGACGGTTTATTGTATCTTGGGTGAAATTTGACATGCACACATTTGTGAATGTGTAGACATTGAGTTTTCCCTAGTGAATTCTTGTGCTTAGGACATTAGTAAATATCTAGACATTAAAGAAATGTGATATCCCTAAGACTGTTTGACTAAACTTTGACCGGGCATAACTTCCTAGTCTTAGGGAATTTTAGGGTGATTCAAAAGGCAAACCTACTTAAAATTTTGCACTCTTTTTGGTTAATGATGATAGATTTAGAATTTGAAAATTAGACCTACATCATGAGGCTCTGATATGTATAGGATGACATCCTGACATACATCTGATACTAATTTTTACCATACCACCCAAAAGCAAAGGGAACAAGCAAGCCAAGCAGAAGCAAAAAGTTGGGTCCTTATTTTGCTGGGGCAAAATAGGGTGTGTTGTGTAACCACACAATAGAAATAATCTAGACAAGGAACCGAGTAAAACCATTTTTCTGAGAGGAATTGACGATGAGATTAGAGAAGCCTTAAACCTAATGGGAAAGGGAGATATTAACAAACAAAGTTTTGTAGAAATTGTGGAGGTTAGTAGAAGCTATCCTCACACTCGAGCAAGTAAAAGAATATTGAAGAAAGGCAAAGATGGTACTAGTGATGTCACACAAGTGATGGAAGAACTAGAAAATTTCAAAACTAACATCCTGCTTCATTTGAATACCACCATGGATGGTATGCAAGCTAGTAAAAAGAACACTAAACCTTTGGCCATCTACTGTCCTCGTTGTAGAGAAAAACATCTACTTAGGAAATGTCCCTTAAACTGAATTGAGTTATGTAGGATCTGTGAGAAAAAACATTCTAGAAATGAGTGTACTTTGCTTCCTAAAATTAAAAATAGATTGAAAACTTACACCAACTGAAGAGGAATAGTTAAATTATATTGGCTCGAAACAATCAAACTATGGATTTATCCAGTTTCCAAACTAATATGCTCCAAGAGGCCCATCAAATTGGGGCACAACCTCTTAGAATGGACCTTGGGGAGGTCCACTCCCTCTAATGCAAATGCCACCCCAGTGGGGACCAACATGGCTTCAATCAGACAAGATGAATCAATCTTGGGCCAATCCCTAGTGGCCAAATCAACAACAATATCAACAGCAATGGGCACCTCAATATAGCTAAGGAATGAGGCAGTTTGGAAATCAACCTCAAGCCTTACTCCCTAGACCTTCACAACCTACAAATCCAAATCTAAATGATCAAGTGAACCAACCACAGATGCCTACTCAACCAGTTCCAAATCCCAAAAATGATAGACCACAACAGGTGTATAACATTGATCCCAATATAGCCATCATGAATGTAGTGGAAATTAATGACATCTAACTTCGATCCTAAAACATTCTTGTAAACATTCCT
This sequence comes from Cunninghamia lanceolata, assembly GCA_027924645.1. Classification (NCBI taxonomy): domain Eukaryota; kingdom Viridiplantae; phylum Streptophyta; class Pinopsida; order Cupressales; family Cupressaceae; genus Cunninghamia; species Cunninghamia lanceolata. The sequence goes on from BSBN01001126.1 coordinate 3,748,495, forward strand.
ATTGAGGAAGTCATTGAAGATGAGGAATTGATACCTATCATTGAGAAATAATGAAAGGATAAGAAGGCTGAAACAAAAAAACTTGGAAGAAATTCTGAAGGACACCTCTGTTCCATTTCTAGAGTGATTAAAACAAACTCCTCCAAAATCTAGGGAAAACCAGCTTTCTCATGATGATTCTTAGTTAATCAAGGAACTTTGAAAGATACATATTGAAGTTCCTTTGTTACAAGAAATAAAGGATATCCTTGAGATAAATAAAACCATCAAGAGCTTATGTTTGAAACTTCCAGGTAGAAAACAAAAATTACCCAGCACTATTCAAGTAGAAGGGAAACTTGCCGATGTCCTGTCAGGTAAGTTAATTCCTCAAAAATATGGGGATCTTGGCAGTCCTATTATTTTAGTGGAAATAAAAGGAATATCAGTCTTGAATGTATTGATTGATTTAGGGTTGCTATCAATGTGATGACATCAGATACTATAGAAGCTCTGACATTAACACATATTCAACCAATCTCAACTATGTTACAACTTGTAGATCTATCCATCACCAAACTAGAAAGGATTCTGGAAGATGTTATAGTCACTATTGATACCTAAGACTATTCACTAGATTTCCTCATCCTTCAAACCAAAACAAAATGCTCAGGGTATCCAATAATATTGGGTAGACCTTGGATGGCTATTGCAACAACCCTTATTGACTGTAGATCAAGAAACATGACTATTTCCATTGGGAAAAGGCAAAAGGAACTCTCCGTCTATCCCCCTGCTAAACTATTCTTAAAGTATGAGAATAAACTGTGGATAGATGATCTGATGGATTCAGATGAGGAAGATGCCTCCTCATTGGCAATGGTAACAATTGTAGAACATTTTGAAGAATGCAATGAGGAGTATAAAGAACTGGAATCAAACAATGAAACCTCTTTATATAGTATTGCATAGCAAGAGGTCTTTGGATGGCTCTAGAGAGATCCAAGGGGATCTTTTAGGGCATTTAACTAGCTATATTCTAAAAAGGTTGCTTCCCACTTAAATTATCAACAAGCAAAAACCTTATATCAAATTGTGCCTCACCTTTCTCCATTAAATACCCTGTTAAGTCCTTATAAAGACCTTATTTCTATTCACTATGAAACAAAGAAAATCACTATCCAAACCAATAAATAACTCTTTATAAGCAGTTGGTTGACAGAAACAGAAGAAATTTGATTGACAAAATTGCTGCAAAATCATACCCAAGCATTTGGATGGGAATACAAAGACATGAGAGGAATCCACCCCGGTGTATGTACACACCAAATCTACACTAAAGATGTCCATCCTGTGAGACAACCACAAAGCAGGATCAATCTAGCCTTGAGAGAAATAGTGAAGGAGGAAATAGAAAAACTATTACAGGTAGGATTCATCTATCCTATTTTTGATAGTCAGTGGGTATCACCATTAGTAATAGTACCAAGGAAAATGGCAAATGGTGAGTCTACATTGACTATAGAGAATTGATCAAAGCTACCAAGAAAGACTATTTCCCCCTTCCCTTTATTGACCAACTACTGGATAATCTAGTTGGTAGTCACCACTTCTCCTTTCTGGATGGATTCAGTGGCTACAACCAGATCCAGGTAGCTCCAGAGGATCAAGACAAGACTACCTTCACATGTTGATGGGGGGAATTTTCCTACATAGTTTTTCTATTTGGATTATGTAATGCACCAACCACATTTCAAAGAGCTATGTTGGGTTTTTTTGTTGATTTAGCCAACAAATCTGTGGAGATCTATATGGATGATTTCATGGTGCATGGGAAATTTTTTTATGAATCCTTGAATAGTCTGAACAAGGTCAATTGAAAGGTGCAAGGAACATCAGTTGTCCTTAAATCATGAGAAGTGTCTTCTTGTGATGACTGAAGGGATAGTACTAGGTCACCACATCTCATAGGAGGGTATGAAAGTAGATCCCAAAAAGGTTGAAATACAAATACCCCTTCCTCAAACTAAAACAAAAGTGAGAAGTTTCCTAGGACATGCTAGGTATTATCGAAGGTTCATTGAAAACTTTAGTTAGAAAGCTAACCCTTTGGAGCAGTTTTAGGGTAGGCTAATGAATCTGGAGGTATACATGCAATATATTATGTTAGCAAAAACTTAAACCCTATAGAGAAAAATTATATCACCACAGGAAAATAATTTTTGGCAGTCATTTATGCAATTAATAAGTTTCGCCACTACATCACAAGATACAAAGTTTTTATACATAGTGATCATGCAGCGATTAGATATCTGATGAATAAAGTTGTGGTAGGAGGTAGAATTATTAGATGGTTTCTATTGTTACAAGAATTTGATATAACCATTGTTGATAAGCCTAGGAAATATAATGTTGTTGATTTCTTATCAAGATTGACTATGCAAGGAAGTAATGAGCCAATGGATGATGCATTTCCAGATGAACATATTTTTTCCATTTCCATACAATCTCCATGGTTTGCAGATTTAGCTAACTATTTGGTTTTAGGAAAATATCCACCACATTTCAATCAAAAGGAAACCAAATGACTGATTTGAGATAGCTCCAGATACAAATGGGTAAATGGTATATTGTTTAAAAATTATCATAACCATGTGTTGAGAAGATGTGTGCAGGAAACAGAAGTTTATGAAATAATCTAAGCATGCCATGAAGAACCTTTTCGTGGACATTTTTCAGCCCTCCAAATGGGGCACAATATCTTGGGAGCTAGATATTTCTAGCCAACAATGACCAAGGATATTTAGCAGTATGTTAAACAATGTGATCAAGGGCAACGAATGGGATGTCCAACTCCTACTGCAAAGATGTTGCTCCATCCTCAAGTGGTCTTAGAACCATTTGAAAAATGGGGAATAGATTTTGTGGGACTGATTGATCCACCATCCAGAGGAAATCACTACATCCTGGTCTGTATTGATTATGCCACCAAATGGGTTGAAACAATAGTGCTACTAGTAGCAAAGGGGAAGAAGGTTGCATATTTTCTATGTTTCATAGGAAAAGAGGGAAGATGGGATAGATGATGTTTAATTTAGATCCTCATTTCACTACTAACATTCAAGGACATTTAACCAAGTTGATTCATAACTTTTGAAAGAAGATTCACCTATAGGTTGGTTTTCACTTGTAATGATGTGGAAATTTGGAATTTATTGATTAATGTGTGAATTTAATGCACAATTATGCTTCAAATCCTAATTATGCAAAATCATAAACAAACAGATGAATCCTAAAAAATTCTCACACACAAAGATATCAAATGAATATTAGATACATACCTAATTTTGAGATTTGAGGTGTGAAAAAGTTAGGGGCTAAAGAGTAGGTACTAAAGCCCAAGGTATGATCTTCTTCAGGGTTTTTTAGAACTTGTCTGCAAATGATCACCACTATCTTAGAGATTTTCCAGCTTCGGGGTGGGCACCCAAACCTTTGCAGTTTTTTTCTTCTTGAATCCAAAAAATCTACACTTTGTCATGGCCTTTTACAACTCCACTTCTGTAGAATACGACACCTGTCACCTGCAATCACAAAGAAGGGGGTTCAAGGTTGTAGTGTTTAGGATCTTGCCTCAGTCAAGCCCCAGAACGACATTCAAGCCTTCCAACACCGTTGTTTGATAAAGAGTACCTATCCCTATGGGATAGAGGCAAAAACAAATTGATAAATGAATAAATGATTGATTCAATACAAATAGATATCACCTCAAAGGTGTAGCTCACATGTAGATGAAAATCCTTCAACACATGAGTAGATGAATCCAAATCTGCATAACAAACCAACAATATTCTACTCTACAACAATGAATGTTTTGAATGCTCGACAATCATATGTTTGTCAAAATATCATAATTATCTTCTAGTTTACAAATGAAACCTTAAACATGCTTATATATGCATTCAAACTCCAAATTTTGTAATTCAGACTTAAGATGTTGGAAATGGAACCTTTAAAGGTCACATACATGACATTTAAAATTTAGGTCCCGACCAAATAGGGCAGGATAGGGGCACAAGTACCCAAGCCCTAGGCCCCATTTTCAAGATAGGATTAGGCTCAATAAAGTCCCCTAAGCCCTATTTAACATGGGTTTTTAGGGATTTTGCATTAGGAGTTAAAATGAACATACATAATGAAAAAGAAGGGACCCAAAAGCTAAACTTAGGAGGTAAAAGTCCTTGGGGGAAATTTTACAACGTAACATTTAGCTCCCATTTTAATGTATGTATGAATGTGTGAACCATACATGTATTAAAGTATGGTCAAAATATAGGAAACACTCCAAGCACTTGAAGCTAATTCATACACAAAGATTGAGGAACTATTCCTAGCCCCAATCTCAGGTAGACATTAGAGAAAACACATTATGAAAATGCCAAACACAATGAAGATAGTAATAGTCATGTAAAACATAGAGAAAATATTAATAGGCACATAAGACATAGCGAAGACAGTGAATGCATGGATTATTTCTTTTTCATTTTTTATATATATAAATGAATGCAGATACATGGAAAGTAAAAATGCAACACACAACCCAAAATGTAGGAGGGGAATTTTGCCATGCTCTTTGGACTATATATGGGGGAGAAGACATGTAATACAAATATCAGAGTGTAGGGAGGGGCATTTCATCACACAACTATAGACTACACTTGAGAACAAGCACACCATACAAACCCCAAAGCATAGGAGGGGAATTTCACCATGCTCTTTGGACTATACTTGGGAACAAACATGACATACAAAACCTGAGTATAGGAAGGGGTATTTTGCCACACAGCTTTAGACTACACAAGGGTGAAAACATATGGAAGACACACATAATACATGAGCACCGTATAGTATGCCAAAGACATACTATACATCTAAAACATGACAAACAAGGCGATGGAAGGAACTTATTGCTAAGTCCCCACCATCTCAAGCATGCTATAGGCACACCTAATGGTCAGGTTTATGCCACAACAACCACCAAAGACATGCTTAAGGGAGGATACACCAACCCCACCTACTTGGAGGACTTTTGAAATAAAAAAGGATATGCAGTAGTTCAAGAGATACACCATCCCTGCCTCTTCAGAGGGCTTTGAATAAAAGGATATGCATGATATCTCACCTTCATAAAGGGCTTAATGATTGCAACATAGAATAAAGATGTACACTCACGCCAGAGATACAATGTCCTACCTCCACAGAGGGCTTACAAACACAATTTGTTAGTACCAAAATCATCAGAAAACTTACCTTTATATGCCCCCACATTAAGGTGGTTGATATCATGTACCAATATCAAGCATGTAAAGGTAGAGAGAAAACACACAAGGGAACAAGAGCTTTTACAAATCCCATGCCCCCAAGGGTGACATGTGCTCATGATTGCCGAATGTTCCTATAAACACACATTATGCTAAGATAACTATAATGCATGAAATAATCACATAAAGAGCCAAGACTACACAAATGGGTTTGAGTCTAAGTATAGCCATAGGGCTTATACTACAGGCATCTTAGAACTGAGTGTAACAACAAGGTGAGACACCCAAAACAATCAAAGTGCACAAAGTAAATGTATTGTTATGATTTTCTAGCAAAGATAAGACAACATCAAATATCACATGGAGTGATTCTACTAGCTAAGCATCAGATATATATATCAACCCTATCATCATATATGGACTAGGTCCATTTTCTCTTACTTGCTGAAGGGACACATGGTCTACATCAATATATGTTTTTTTTCATCATCTACCAACTAGATAGAAGGACTACAAGAAGGTAAATAATAAAAAGAGAGAGGAGAACAAGAGTCTTAGGAACAATCATGTAGGAGGATGCCCCCAAGCCATCAACCGCAACACTATGCACCTAAGACACAACACACAACAATAAAAATAGAGGAGAAGCAATATACAAGAATGAGGATACAAATTGAAGAAGGGTCACAATAGAGGTGGCCTCCCAGTATCCTTGACCTTACAAGAGTATCAAGAGTCATCCAAGGAGGTCTAAACAACACAACACATCATGGGGGAACACAACACAAGAGAGGAGGTCACATAAATGAGAAAATAATGATACAACATAGGTGACCACCAGGGTTAGAGATACTTACCTATTGTTAAGAAAGGTTCAAATTTGTGAGCATCTTAGAAAGGTGCTCCATCAAGTTTTGTAAAAATTGTGAACTGTTCGTATTTGTTTGATTCATATTTTTAGGATGATCAATCGGTGTTTTTTTGTCAAATCATTGTATATTCAAAATCTTCTATTGTTTGTGAGGGGTATCATTACTATTTCCCACTAATGATAATCATCTTATTCCTTTTTGATCCTTAGATTTCTTATTTTTTTAGTTCATCTATTGTAGTGAAAAATAATATCTTCCACTGTAACAACCTTTTCCTCTGTCATAATCTTTTGTTTTGGTTGTTCTATTTGTCTTTCCAATGCATTTTGGTTAGCGTCCAATCCTTGAATGGATAATGGAGGAGGAATGTCAGCATAAATACTTTTTCTTTGTGGATGAAGTGAATTCACAATTTTTTGCTTATCCACTTCGATCATGCCCACTATTTCATTATAATCCAAATAGTCATCTTCCACTTCTACTGTATATATTGTTCTGATTATGTCTAGGGAATGGATTAGTAAAGATCTCTAAATTTTGATTCAGAGGAGAAATAGACTTATTTATGTTATCATTGACACCAGTTACTTGTATAACATTCAAGTTGATGAGGCCTTGAATTTCATGTTTAAGATGTATACATCATTCAATATCATGCCCTTGTTGCTGATGATAATGACAAAAAGAATTAGCATCGAAGTAAGGTCCTTGCATTCAACTAGTGTCTAATGGTTTAATCAAAGGAAGCTTTAAGCAGTTATTACTCACTACTTGATTCATAATAGAATGTAAGGAGTCAGCTATAGGAGTGATTTTTCTTTGTTGTTGTCGATTCTAAAACGGTGCCATCTTCAGATTAGTGATAGAAGACACTTGTGAAAAATTGTTTGAATTTTTCCCATTAACCTTGATGAGACTCTTATTATTCCTCTTAAAGTTGTTTTGTGAAGGTCCACATGTGGATTGACCAATTTGAGCTGATGAGTTTTGGTTTTCATACTGACTAGACAAAAGTTGGTAATCACGAAGGGTCATGCATAAATGTTGAAATGAGTTACACTTCATTAAGAGGATCTTATCATAGATGTTAGGTTGTAGATTTGTAATAAATACCTTCTAAACATCCTCATCATTTACCTAGTATTGAATTTGTGCATAAAGAGCTTGATACTAGCTGATAAACTTAGTTAACTTCTCTTTCAAACCTTGTTCGCAATGAACTAAATCAATTAAAGATAGTTGAGGTCCAATGTTTTCTTGAAAATGTTGTAAAAATTTATCAACTACCTAAGAGAAAGAATGTATTGAATTTGGGGGTAAAGAGCAAAACCATTCTAAAGTAGTATCTTTCAAAGATCATGGGAAAAGTTTTGCTAACAAGTCCTCTTCAAACTAGAAATTACTACACATAGCCATGAATGCTACCAAATGAGTATTAGGATCACCTTTTCCACCATATTTTTCAAAGCAAGGAGTTTTAAACCTCTCAGGCATAGGAGTCCTCAATATTGTATAAGATAGAGGATTATGAGCATGATAAGTTGGTATATTAGGGAAGATGGGATAGATGATGTTTAGGTTAGATCCTCCTTTCACTACTAACATTCAAGGACATTTAATCAAGTGGAATCATAACTTTTGCAAGAGGATTCACCTATAGGTTGGTTGTCACTTGTAATGATGTAGAAATTTGGAATTTATTGATTAATGTGTGAATTTAATGCTCAATTATGCTTCAAACCCTAATTATGCAAAATTGTAAACAAACGGATGAATCTTGACAAATGCTCATACACAGAGATATCAAACAACAATTAGATACATACCAAATTTTTGAGATTTGAGATACAAAAAAGTTGGGGGCTAAAGAGTAGGTGCCCAAGCCCAAGGTATAAACTTCTTCAGGGGTTTCAGGAACTTGTTTGCAATTGATCACCACTGTCTCAGAGATTTTCCACCCTGCAAATCTGAAGGGCTTCGAGGTGGGTGCCCAAGCCCTTGTAGTACTTTTCTTCTTGGATCCAGAACTTGTAGACTCTATAACAGCCTCCTGCAACTCCACTTCTATAGATTATGAGACCTTTCACCTACAATCACAAAGAAGGGGGTTAGGGATTGTGGTGTTTAGGAGCTTGCCTCAGTCAAGCCCTAGAATGGCATTTAGGCCTTCCAACACTATTTTCTGATAAAGAGTGTGTATCCATGTGGGATAGAGGGAAAAACAAATTTATAAATTGATAATGATTGATTCAAAATAAATATATATCACCTCAAAGGTTGTAGCTCACATGTAGATGAAAATCCTTGAACACATGAGAAGATGAAGCCAAATCTACATAACAAACACAACAACAATATTCTACTCTAGAACAATGAATGTATTGAATGCTTTACAATCATAAGTTCACCAAAATATCATAATCATCTTCTAGTTTACAAATGAAACCCGATTTACAAATGAAACCCGAAACATGCTTATATATGCATTCCTACTACAAATTTTGTAATTCAAACTTAAGATGTCATCAATGGAGCCTTTTAATGGTCACATAACTGACATTTAAAATTTAGGTCCCGACCAAATAGGGTAGGACTAGGGCACAGGTGCCCAAGCCATAGGCCCCATTTTCAAGGCAAGATCAAGCTCAATAAGGTCCCCTAAGCCCCATTTAACATGGATTTTCATGGATTTTGCATCAGGAGTTAAAAAGAACATGTGTAATGAAAAATAAGGGACCTAGGAGCTAAACTTACGAGGTAAAATTCCTAGGGAGACATTTTACAACATAACATTTTGTACAAGCACATTTTGTAAAGATTTGGAGCCCCTAGGGTCCTTGTTTCTGATCAGGGACAAGAGTTCATGTCTATTATGATCAAAGCATTCCTGGAGAGATATCAAATCTATCATAGGAAGTCTTCTCCACATCACCCTCAGAGAAATGCTCAAGTGGAAGTGACGAATGGGGAATTGGAGAACATCCTCACAAAAATAGTTTCAAGCAAAAGGATAAATTGGGATGAGAGAATGATAGAAGTTGTTTGTGCCTACAACACCACCTACAGGACCACCACCTATTTCACAACATATGAATTAGTTTATGGCAAGCACCCAGTGCTGCCTATAGAATATGAGGTGGAAACATTAAGAACAACACTTGAAGTTGGTATTGATTTAACTAAGGTAGAACAACAGAATAATGCAGTTAAATAGGTTGGAAGAAATGCATATGGAAGCACTTCATCACGTAGAGTTGATTCAACAATAGAGAAAAGAATGACATGATAGGCACATCATTAGTAAGCAATTAAAAAAAGGAGATTGGGCCCTATTGTATGATTCAAAGTATCAAGATCTCAAAGAAAAACTGCACACCAGATGGTTGGGGCCCTATGAAAACTAAGAAACTTTCAGCAATGGTGTCATTCAGCTAGTACCCATTGATGGGGATTAAAGAGTTCTTCTGGTAAATGGACACAAATTGAAGTTGTATCACAAACTAGCTTCCAAAGAAGAATTCTTGGTAGAAATCTAGTCTTGGATAGAACATTTTACTATGGAAGATCTCTCTTCCACAGGGCTTATGCTCTAAAAGAGGATTGTGGAATGAATAAAGAGTAAAGGTTGAAAACTAGAAATGGGGGCCTTTTCTATAAAAAAATTGGGCAAAGTAAACCAGAAATGGTAGCTTTGTCTAGAGGAAATATTGAAAACTAGCAATGGTGGTCTTTTCTTTGAAATTCTCATTTTCTTCAATAAAATTCCTTTTTATAGTTTCTACAGGTCTTTGTGTTGAGAAATATCAAAAGCTTTGGATAGATACCAATAGCTCCAGATGGCTATGGATGGCTCTAGATTAATATTGGTGGATGTTACTCACCAAAGTATTGTTGGGTACTAAGTTATGTTGTATCATGAAAATCGATTCGGTAAAAGTTCATGTGAAATTATGTTAGGGATGGGTACTTTACAAAGGTATATTCTTTCCTTAAAACTTGTATAATTATTTTAATATTCATATACATGCCAGCATGTAGTCCTCTATTTTCACATGCACTAAGGCAGTTACATGAATGATGGTGGTCAGATAGGTGGTAGCAACAGGATTGTCCTCAAATCTTGCAAACTTTTCAATAAGGCACAAGTACTTCATCATAATGATAACCACATTTACAATAAATGACATAAAAAGTAATTTGTACTTGGTTGAAATGTAATGATGACCAATAATAATGACCATAAATGGAAATTTGTTTGCAAGAGTGTGGAGCTATGACTATTGGTGTCAGCTACAAATTTTAAAGGAAAGGTAACTAAGGTGGCAATGGAGAATGGCCACTTTACACGCTACCACTCTATGTTACAGCTCTAAAATATGTGCCATCATTACTGAAAGGACAGATGGGATGGCTGCCAACCTATCCACATTACATGGATTTATTTTCTTGACCAAGATACAATTGACAAACATAGCTTCACATTTCCATCTACAAATAAAGCCAGACCTCTAGTTGTGGCATTTTCCTATATTCTACAAAGAAAATCAACCTATAAATATGGGGAACAAACAAAAAGCTGAGCTAGAAAACACCATCTTCAATGAAACAAGTACAAATTTTTTAATAGGCTAGATGGTTAGAGTTTCTACAAAACTTTGAAGGATTTGAAGCAGAGTTGGTCGAAGAATTTGTCACAAATTTCCACTACACCTTATCTACCGTAAAAGGGGTAAGCATTCAGATTAACCCCATTGTTATTAGTTAGATTTCTAGAATTCCTGAAGTAGGTGTTGATTTGTTACAAAGAAAACCATACTATGAAGAGTTGGTGTAGAAATTCCATGTTGCCCTAGAGCATTTACCAAGATATGTTTTGACTAATGGGTGACCAAGGGGATTGAGAGGACCAACCTTCCAGACCCATGGAAGACTATGGTCCTATGGATAATGAAGTTCTTCACTTGTGATGGATAGTATGGTGTTGTGTTAGGACCAAGAATGATGTTGATTACTCACCTCATGCATGGGGCAAACCATCTAGAGTATCTAACAAAACTGTCAGCCTTCTTGCATGCAAGCTTGGTTATTATGATGACCAAAAGAAAGAACAATGAGGGTCATATTAGCCACCCTGGCTTAATTCACTTGATAATGAAACATCATTTCTTGTAGCAAGAAGATGGCCAACAAAAATGGGAAGATTTTCTTGAACTTTAGCCCAGGAGGAAGAAGAAGAAGGACCAGGATTCCACTGTATCTATTTCAACTGAACCAGTCACGGGCTCCTCTAGATCTCTAGAACTATGATCTCAATGGATCTAGAGTGGAGAAGAGCAACAAATTCAAGTAGGGGAAGTAGTAGCCTCCACCCCTACTAGAATACACCACTCCCAGACACTTGTCATTTCATTAGATGAGGAGGACAGGTTAGAGGCAAAACTAGACCCTGCATCCATTTCAGGGAAACATTCCTCCCCTACTGACCATAAGTGTGAATAAATCCCTACCGACAAGGAAATAGAGGAGGCTAGAGAGGAAGAAAATCCTAAAGAAACAGAGGAAGAAACTTTGGAACATAGCTGCAAAGAGGGGAAAGAACCCTTGACAGAAATCTGAGAGGACACCACAACCAAGGAAACTCAGCATGGTCTTGCTTTGTCAAATTCAGAGTATGAATTAAGACAATGCAAAGCATAGTTGGAGGCCATGGCTCAAGAATTGAGAGCCAAGGATGAAGAGCTTCAGTAGCAGAAGGAAAAGTCTTCTTTAGAGAAAGAGGAGAGAGAGAGAAAGCAATTTCCACTTTTCAAAAGGAAATAGATAAATGCAAGGATACCATCACTTAGAAGGACATTCAAATTACACAAATTTGGCAAAAGACTACGCAGTTAACTCTTACACCTGTGTCTTTGAATGTCTATGGTCAAAATTTGTAATTGACACTAGATAACAAAGAACTCAGAGGAGAGGTCATGAAGCTCTGGAGAGACCTTGAGGCCCCAAAGAAGAGAAGGTGGTGATGGAGAAAATTTTGGCTTTGTCCTATGAAACAGGGGAGACCCTATTAGCCTAAATACTGCCATGAGGTGTGTATGTTTTATTTCTTAGAGAGCAATTTTTAAGATGGAAATTATTAAGAATCAGTTGCAATCTCCCCTATGATTTTGATAATAATAAAGAGTTTGTAGAGTGTTATATGTAAAACCCTAAGGCTGAACAAAATCTCCTTTGTGAATTCTTTCGACATGGTTGTCTAAGGGAGCATGTTAACACTTCTATGCTAAATTTATGTGGGAGAGCTCCAAATTTGGAGCTATCTATCTCTGCTGAAAAATAATAGACTATGGGAGGAAAACATGGAGGAATACAATCTAGCAGTGGTAACCATAGGGTTACTAATGAGACATGAATGACCTAAGTCCACATGGTTCACCAACACTTTAAAAGCACATGTTTACAAGTAGGGCATAATAGATCAATATGTGAGGAATTTGAATTCTTGCATCTCTGATTTCTTTGATATAGAAGGATATTTGCCAAGTGCAGCTATCACAAGCTATTTCTTTAGGTATGAAGACCTTCCTAACAACTTTAAGAGAAGGGAGCCTATCTCTCCAACAAACATAAGATGGATGACTACTAGGATTAGGAAACTAATAACCCTGATTCAATAGAAACAACAAAATTGGGTTGGGATGTGGCTAACACCACCTCTGATTCTCACACTAGTGCCTCCCCTCAGTCACCCTCCAGGGAAACCTATGAGGGAAGGTAAATTTAACAAATGGTTCAACAAGCTACAAGAAAATGATGGGTTCACAGCGAAGGGCAAGCAACTCTTTCAGTACAAGGATAAGGATTATAATTGCAATGCCATTATTGAGGAGAAGAATGTCATAGATGAAGTAGAGGGGATGTATCTTTAGCCATGAGGACATGGCACAATCTAAGTTAAGGGAGATAATGAGTCAAATATATGACTCATCTATTTTGATATATTTCCAATTCTAAAAGACTCTAATAAAACCTTATGGCATAGATATACTATTATAATTATATTTGTCTTTTGGATGGACTATACACATGTTTAGTCCTTATTTGCTTTTGATGAAATATCTTAGCTTATTTACTTGAATTATATTTTCAAAATGCATATCTTATAAATTTGTGGTATAAGTTGTGTATGATTGCATAAGGATTACAGCGGTGAGACTCCTAATGGTCTCCAAATCCCTCTAAAGCCCTTTTCCTATGAAGAGCCTAAACTCTAGATGGCTCTAGACCATTATCGCCGAAGAGATTCATCCTCCCCTTGAGTTGATGACTACTACAAGAAAATCCTAGGGCTACTTAAGAAGTGCGACAACACAAATATAACCCATGCCTCAATAAAAGTAGTTGTTAAGATCCAAGTTTGCACATCACTTTATTTAAGTGACAAACTAAAGTATCTATCAATTAGTGTCTATTCCAACTAAAGTCACTACCCACCAGCATCACGCCATTCTAGGAAATGATTCAATTCACCAACAACCAAGTCAATACAAATCTTTGATCTATAGTATCCTGCAGTGGAATTGTTAATGTAATAAATGAGTAGCTAGTTTTAATCCTAGTTCATTGTAGTTAGGATGGCTGCTGGTTATTCCTTTCAATAAAGCTCACATGTATAAATAGGAATAGTTCATCTCTCTTAGTTCTAATTTCATAGTCAAGTTGTTAGTCAGATTGTATTTTTAGCTGGAGGAAAACTCCTTGTTTTTAGTCATGTATCCATGTCCAGTTTTGGACTTTTTTGAATGCAAATAAAGGGGAATTTCTTTTGAAATATAGTTTGAGTTCAAGAGGATCATCTCCATCTGGGAAAGTAGGGCTTGCTTCCCCAACTTAAAGGAGATCTCTCAATATATCATTTCCATGCAGTTTTGTTGTGTCTTTTTGTTCATTTATGTTATCTTTCCATGTTAATCTTATGTTGTGTCTTTTCTTCTTTGTATGATTATTTAGCTAATTGTCACCTATGGGTTTGTCTTCTAAATTCTAAAAACATCAAAAAATAGATTTGATATTCCAACAACACTATTATATTTAGAGTATCTCATTATTGTAGTCTAACAATGGATGTAATTACTTTTGAGTTCTATTTCAACAGTTAGAATAGTTTCTTTCAAATCATGTGGGATTATTTCCAAGCAATTAGAATAGTTTCTTTCAAAGCATGTGTGTTTATTTCCAAGTAACTAGAATAGCTTCCTTCCAAGAAAATATGTAGTTTCTATTTTTTGCATGCATGTTTATTTGAACAAGTTAAGTAAACTAGACCTTATCCACAAACTATCCATTCACCCGATTCAAATTCCACTCCAAAACCCCCACACTAGGATTCTTGTCAGAGATCTCTCCAGACACCTCTAGATTGATAATTAAATGATGATGAATTAAAAAACACTACAATGAGCTCATCACCTCCTACATTTGAAAATTTAGATAAGTCTAAGTCCCCAGTAGCACCATTAAGAAGACTTCTTAGTCCCATTCCTCCTAATTTTGCTAAACAAATCAAAGTTTACTATGCATTGAGAAGTGGTAGAAAGGAAATACCAAGAGAACACCTACCACGTTCTTCATCATTCTTTATTCATTGGCCTCCGTGGTCATCAGACAACATGGGTTATGAGCATAATCATAAAGCTGACTGAATTAACAATGAACGAGCTTTAGTCAATAATGAACCAATAACTTTTGAATTTCACATTGTGAATCCTGATGAAGAGGTTCCTATGAAAAATATGTTGAAATTAGGACAAATAACTAAGAGTGGGGGCTTAATCAATTGTCTCAAAACTTTATCTTTTTCTGCATTTAATCTTCTTTACAACTTATTAATAGATTAATGATATAACCATGAAAGCATGAATCAACAATACATGAGAAGAAACATAATCAACACACATAACACCAGGATTTTTATGTGGAAACCCGGTTAAGGGAAAAACCACAGTGGGAGTTAACCCACAAGATTTATTCTCTATTAAAAGAATAGAAAAATGGGAAGGCACTTGCCTTTAGGTGTACTGCCTAAAGCTCACCGCTCAAAAGAGGCTCACTGCCTACAAGAACATTCACAGAATTAACACTGAAAGGTTGAACTGAGAAACAACATCTTCTTCATGCAAGGTTCAGTTCCATTGAAGCTCACAACACTTCTACTCTGCCCTTGAATACTTCTTCACTACCTCCACATCTTTGCTCACATCCACACATTTCCATGACTTCATAACACTTATTTATACATGTCATCGACTTTAGAATGAACATCAAAGTTGGCCAAACAATCATCTATCTGGAACATTCTCCAAGATAGGCATTACAAGCAATTACAATCACAAGACATGACTTGATACAAAATGCTACATGCGAACTGTGATCTATGAAGTCAAAATGAAAGCCAAAAACACAAATCAAATGCAAAAAACAAATGGTATACCTTCACATGTGACCCACAAATCCACGATAGGGTGGAAGGAGTTGCACCCAAACCCCTTAGATTTACCCAAGTAGATGAAGAATGTGGATTGCTCTTTGAGATTCAACACAATAGGATGAGGGATTTGGATTTAGGTGGAGATTGAGATGGGGATGAGGAATGATTTCAGCATTATGATGGTATGATGAGAAGATTTGAGAGAAATTTGGGCATGATAAGGATGCAAGAAGAAGTTGTTCTAAAATGGCTTAGAGAAGGGTCTCATTTATAGATTTTTGAAAAATGGATGGAGGGTGAGGATCAAAAGTTGAGATCGAGGGCTAGAAATGCATGAGAGTTAGGGTTAATATTGAAGTCATAGCCTTGTGACAAGTGTCACAAGGGGAGTGGATGAGAGAAATCAAGGGTTGAGATTAGGTCAATGGGATTGGAGGGCTCTCATTATTTGTAAATTTTAAATTCACATGGGGAAAGGTGTGGAGGATAAAAATGAATTAAAAATTTATTTTTGGGAAGAGTGGATATGACAAGTGAATTAAAAATTCAACTCATGGAGGAGTGTGAATTAAAAATTCACTTTTATGTGGAGATGTGAAGGTTGAAGGACACATGTACACTTACATGTGTAAGAGGGTGATAAATGAGTTGTAAGGGAGATTTGACCCTTTGAATAAAAAATAATTTTTATTCAAAGGTGTGTGGGAGGATGGGCTAAGCAAGGCTAATTAAGTGTTTAGCTTATTTAACTTAGGTCTAGGGGATAGGTAGGCTAGGGTAGATTGATTAAATAATTGCTATTTAATCAACTAGGCTAGGTTTGGGTTGATTAGTAGGGTAGATTAATTAGATAAGAATGATTTATCTAATTAATAGGGATTAGGGAGATGGACAAATTAGCTAAATAAATATTAGAAATATTTATTTAATTAATGAGGATAGTGTTGTAAGGTATAGTGATAAATTAAATGAATTAATTGATCACCAAGGATGGGTAAATGGTTAAGGGTAGATGATTAGGGATAAATTAATTAAATAAAATGAATTCATTTAATTAATAGGAGGGATAATTGGTAGTGTAGAGATACGCGAAATTGGTCTGCGAAGTAATTCAATTTTAGGTGTCTACAAGAACCACTCCTCTATTGGCCAAGCATAGTTGGGACTTAAATCTTCCTTGAACAACACGCCACGCTCCATAGAACTTGTCTTAGATCATCCACAACACACTCCAAGCATCCGCTCGAACAAGACTGGAAAGAACAACAACATTTAAGGAGAAATCTTCAACCACAATATCAATACTCAATGTGGACCATCAACACAATAGGCACATGATCTAGAGACCACCACAAGCACAATGAAATAAAAAAGAACAACCACACCACCTCAAATCACTAGAAAAACTTGCATCTTCATCTAGGAACTTAAGAACACTAACTATCATGATTGTCACACTAGAAAGATTGCTTGCAAATCTCCAAACCATGAACCACTTGAGTTGTAGATACACACCAACATCCCAAACACACCTCTAGGACCATAGACCATAATATTCCAATGTAGAGCAATCTAGACCAAATTCCTGTCACCCTGTTACCTCTAAACAACTAAAAAATCTGATTCTACTAAGTTTGACATAACTTCACAAATTATCCATGAGGACCTCTCAAATCTTAACTGGAGCAACTTTGGACAATCCTCTACAAACCCTTTAATCCACAGACTCTGATCTTCATCTCATTGGGAATGCGGAGCAATCTACTTCACTAAACTACACTGTCTTCACTGTCTCTGATAGAGAGATATGTAACTCACTTGTTTCTTTTAGAGAGGCTAATTTTCTCAATATCCTCAACATACAAGTATTCTAAACAAGTAATAGAATAAGATACAGTTGACACGAATGATAACAAGGATACATTGACATCAATGACAACACCAATTAGGAACATATTTGCAATAATCTCCCCCTTTGTCATTGATGGCAACATATGATGTGAAAAATTGTTTCAACCATCAAGGAAAGAACTTTTCCCCCTTTCTCTTATCACATCTGCAACCAATTTCTTCATTGCTCCCCCTTTCACCAGTAACTACTTACTTCTAAGTTTTTCACATGACTTCTCTCCCCTTTTGACATCAATGGCAAAGGGCACATATTGCAATCATCTCTCCCTTATTTTCTTTTTAGATAGAACCAAACTAAACTCCAAAATTAACATACTGACTACTCCCCCTAAGTAGCATCTCCTTAACATCAATCCGGATCACAAGATATGACTGAGTTCCATCAGACTAATGCACATTAGTGCACCTTAGTTCTGAATAGGAGGGGTAATAACCCCTAGCTTCACTCTGAGATACTCAAAATCATCCATAGGTAGAGGCTTAGTGAAGATATCTACAATCAGATCCTTTGAGGAAATAAACTCCAATCTGACTTCATTCTCATATACCTTCTCTCTCAAAAAGTGAAACTTGATGGATATGTGTGATGCAGAGGTAATGAGGACCAAAACTATCCTAAATAACATTAACAAATTAAAGAAATAATCTAATTTCTTTGGTTAGGTTGAATAGAACATTAATACATACTTTTCATCCAATTTTCATGAAGATCCAATAGTAGGAGAGAAAGTTATGACTCTTTTCCCAAAACTACAAACCCTAGGCAGCATTCAGACCTACCCTCACCAAAAATGCCATAACTTATTCAAATCTTAATACAATTTGATGCAACAAAAAGAAATAGAAAGTAGACTCAATACTCTTTCCAACCATATATGTCTTGCCCTGTATCTATCCGTACAAAACCGTAACAAATGCTGCAACAAGACTGTTATAGGAGAATTCTAGAAATTGCAGTCACTAAAACGGTCATAACTTCCTCAATATTGCACCAAATTCAATGAGACAAAAAGGAAAGGGTGGGTGATTGAATATACTTTCATTTGAAATCAAAAGAAATGTCCTCCTACCCTTACTAGGCCATACCATGCAAGAAAATTGAAAATTTCTGTAGAAATGCCTAAAAAAATAGTCTTCTTTATTGTTCCAATTCTTGAATTCAATCACCCACGAGTTTCTAAAGGTTACAAGACCTTTTTAAGGCATTAGACATGTCTTTTCAATTTCTAACTTCCTAGGAATGAATCAAGAGTCACAAGACTCTTCACCTTCCAAGTTTTTACATTGTTGCATTTTTTAAAGATAACTTTTCCCATTTTGCAAAAGAAGACAAAACTTGAACATTTAACCTTCCTAATGACTTCATCAAATGAAATATGACATAATTTATCTTATTACAATATTGAACCATTCAAATTTAATCCAACTCCTATGGAAGTCTCAATTTGTCAAGGTGCTCCTGCACCATACAACCAACCAACAAAATTTTCAAGTCCCTTGGAAATGTAACAACAACAAATGTCTTTCTCTGCATCTCTATCTTCATTTTCTTAAGCTTCAAGCTTCAAATCTTCTCATTCATAGAAAGGTGACCAACCAACCAATAAATCAAACTATCAACTTTAGAGCTTCTTCAGGCTCCTTCTACTCCCATCAGTGGAGTACTCTTTAGGTTGTAATATCAAGTGCTTCTTCAGGTATCCATCTCTCTCACTGCTTCACAACACCAACTTACCAAACCATTCATCTCACCCAACAGCAGATCCTGGTGATGCACCTACCACTCTCTCCTTAGTGGTTTCTCTTTGCATCCTTCTCTAGCCAAATCTCTATTGGAGAATGGTCATGACAGACCTCATCTTGTCTGCCCACACACACAACCTTAGAAAACATCCTCCTGCAGCTAGATGGATAAGCACCTGCAACCAAACAACTCAGCAACACAAAATCCAAAAGGTGTAGATTGCCTCCCTCGGTGATCTATCTACACAATCAAGATCTTCTTGCTCTTCACCTACCTTCTCAGTGACAGGAAAAAAAAATACACACCACCCAAATCTTTCGCCAGCTCTGATACCAATATGATGCAGAGGTAATGAGGACCAAAACTATCCTCAATAACATTAACAAATTAAAGAAATAATCTAATTTCTTTGGTTAGGTTGAATAGAACATTAATACATACTTTTCATCCATATTTCTTTGGTTAGGTTGAATAGGACATTAATACATACTTTTCATCTAATTTTCATGAAGATCCAATAGTAGGAGAGAAAGTTATGACTCTTTTCTCAAAACTACAAACCCTAGGCAGCATTCAGACCTACCATCACCAAAAATGCCATAACTTATTCAAATATTAATAAAATTTGATGCAACAAAAAGAAATAGAATGTAGACTCAATACTCTTTCCAACCATATATGTCTTGCCCCTGTATCTATCCGTACAAAACTGTACCAAACGCTGCAACAGGACTGTTATAGGAGAATTCTAGAAATTGCAGTCACTAAAATGGTCATAGCTTCCTCAATATTGCACCAAATTTGATGAGACAAAAAGGAAAGGGTGGGTGATTGAATAGACTTTCATTTGAAATCAAAAAGAAATGTCCTCCTACCATTATTGGGCCGTACCATGCAAGAAAATAGAAAATTTCTGTAGAAATACCTAAAAAAATAGTCTTCTTTATTGTTCCAATTCTTGAATTCAATCACCCACGAGTTTCTAAAGGTTACAAGGCCTTTTTAAAGGCATTAGACATGTCTTTTCAGTTTCTAACTTCCTAGGAATGAATCAAGAGTCACAAGACTCTTCACCTTCCAAGTTTTTACATTGTTGTATTTTTTAAAGATAACTTTTCCCATTTTGCAAAAGAAGACAAAACTTGAACATTTAACCTTCCTAATGACTTCATCAAATGAAATATGACATAATTTATCTTATTACAATATTGAACCATTCAAATTTAATCCAACTCCTATGGAAGTTTCAATTTGTCAAGGTGCTCCTGCACCATACAACCAACCAACAAAATTTCTAAGTCCCTTGGAAATGTAATAGCAACAAAGGTCTTTCTCTGCATCTCTATCTTCATTTTCTTAAGCTTCAGGCTTCAAATCTTCTCATTCATAGAAATGTGACCAACCAACCAACAAATCAAACTATCAACTTTAGAGCTTCTTCAGGCTCCTTCTACTCCCATTAGTGGAGTACTCTTCAGGTTGTAATATCAAGTGTTTCTTCAGGTATCCATCTCTCTCACTGCTTCACAACACCAACTTACCAAACCATTCATCTCACCCAATAGCAGATCCTGGTGATGCACCTACCACTCTCTCCTTAGTGGTTTCTCTTTGCATCCTTCTCTAGCCAAATCTCTATTGGAGAATGGTCATGACAAACCTCATCTTGTCTGCCCACACACACAACCTTAGAAAACATCCTCCTGCAGCTAGATGGATAAGCACCTGCAACCAAACAACTCAGCAACACAAAATCCAAAAGGTGTAGATTGCCTCCCTCAGTGATCTATCTACACAATCAAGATCTTCTCTCTCTTCACCTGTCTTCTCAGTGACAGGAAAAAAAAATACACACCACCCAAATCTTTCGCCAGCTCTGATACCAATATGATGCAGAGGTAATGAGGACCAAAACTATCCTCAATAACATTAACAAATTAAAGAAATAATTTAATTTCTTTGGTTAGGTTGAATAGAACATTAATACATACTTTTCATTTAATTTTCATGAAGATCCAATAGTAGGAGAGAAAGCTATGACTCTTTTCCCAAAACTACAAACCCTAGGCAGCATTCAGACCTACCCTCACCAAAAATGCCATAACTTATTCAAATATTAATAAAATTTGATGCAACAAAAATAAATAGATTGTAGACTCAATAATCTTTCTAACCATATATTTCTTGCACCTATATCTATCCATACAAAACTGTACCAAACGCTGCAACAGGACTGTTATAGGAGAATTCTAGAAATTGCAGTCACTAAAACGGTCATAACTTCCTCAATATTGCACCAAATTCGATCAGACAAAAAGGAAAGGGTGGGTGATTGAATATACTTTCATTTTAAATCAAAAAGAAATGTCCTGCTTCCCTTACTGGGCCGTACCATGCAAGAAAACAGCAAATTTCTGTAGAAATGCCTAAAAAAATAGTCTTCTTTATTGTTCCAATTCTTGAATTCAATCACCCATGAGTTTCTAAAGGTTACAAGGCCTTTTTAAAGGCATTAGACATTTATTTTCAATTTCTAACTTCCTAGGAATGAATCAAGAGTCACAAGACTCTTCACCTTCCATGTTTTTACATTGTTGCATTTTTTAAAGATAACTTTTCCCATTTTGCAAAAGAAGACAAAACTTGAACATTTAACCTTCCTAATGACTTCATCAAATGAAATATGACATAATTTATCTTATTACAATATTGAACCATTCAAATTTAATCCAACTCCTATGGAAGTCTCAATTTGTCAAGGTGTTCCTGCACCAATGTGCTTTATCTTTGAATGGAACACTGGATTCTTTAAAATGTTTATTGCACTTGAATTATCATAGAATATTTAACAAGTTCTTCAAACACAATTTTGATATCCTTCAACATGTGCTTCAACCACAAAACTTGAGTATAATTACTTGCTACTGCTATATACTCTGCCTCAGCAGTAGACAGAGATATTGCCTCCTGCTTTTTGCTCAACCAAGAGACCAATCTCTTTCCCAAGAACAATGCACCACCACTAGTACTTTTCTTATCATCCACATCTCCTACCCAATTAGCATCTGTATAAGCATAAAGAGTGAAATCATCATCCTTAGGATACCATAAGCCATAATTAGATATTCCCTTCAGATATCTAAAAATTCTTTTGACTGCTACAACATGAGATTCTCTTGGATCAGTTTGAAATCTAGCAATAAGGATAACTACATTCATAATATTAGGTCTGGTATGAGTCAGATAAAGTAATTCTCCAATCATTGATCTATACCTTTTCTAATTTGCCTTAGGGGAATCATCATCTTTACTCAACTTGCATCCAATTATCATAGGAGTACTCTCTGGTTTTAAATCCTCCATTCCAAACTTTTTCAACAACTCTTTCACATACTTAGACTAAGATACGAAGATGCCCTTTTCTGACTGAATGATTTGTAGACCCAAGAAGAAATTTATTTCACCAAGCATGGACATCTCAAATAAACTTTGCATCTGATTAGAAATTTTTTTACACATGCTCTCATTTCCACCAAAGATGATATCATCAACAAATACCTCAACAATCAACATGTGTTTATGATCAATTTTGAAATAAAGATTACTATCATTTGTGCCTTTACTAAAGCCTAACTTTAGTAAATACTTATCTAATCTTGCATACCAGGCTTTTGGGGCTTGGTTAAGTCCATACAATGCTTTCTTTAATCTATAGACCATATCTCCTTGATCAGACAACTGGAATCCTTCCAGTTTCTCAATGTAGACTTCTTCTTCCAACTCTCCATTCAGGAATGCTGACTTGACATCCATCTAGTAAAATTTGAAATATTTGTAAGCAGTAAAGGTAAGAAATAATCTAACTACTTTGATTTTTGCCACTAGAGAAAAAGTTTCTTCAAAATCAATTCCCTCTACTTGAGAATATCCTTTGCACACCAATCTTGCTTTGTTTCTCACAATTTCACCATCTTCATTCAATTTATTTCAGAATACCCATTTAGTTCCAATTACATTTTTGTCTTCAGGTCTAGGAACAAGATCCCAAGTATGATTCTTTTCAATTTGCATTAATTCTTCTTCCATTGCTTTTACCCAACTCTCATCATTACAAGCTTCATTTACTAATTTTTGTTCAATCTTTGAAATCAAATAATACTCCACTTGTTCTTCAACAATTTTCTTTCTAGTTTGAACACCTTTACTACTAACTCCTATGATCTGATCTTCAAAATGATTCAACCTTACATACCTAAGAGTTTTGGGATTTACTTGAACTTCTAATTCTTGAACTTGTTCCTCAACATTTGCACTAGCTTCTTGAGTTACTGGATTCTTCAGAGCAATCTAAATCTAAGTTTGAGTTTGAGCTTTCTTTCCTTCATTTGGATCTTCATTTTGATCATCTGATTCATATCCACAAGACCTAGAAGGTCTCTCCTTGCTTTCATCAACCTTGACATTAGCACTTTCAACAATCCTTTTCAACCTCTTGTTGAAGCGCCGGTATGCCTTGCTTTTGTTAGAATAACCTAGAAATATTCCTTCATCACATCTTGCATCAAACTTGCCTAGTTCTTCATTTATTTTGATATAGCATTTACTATCAAGAAATCTAAAGTATTTAATAGTAGGAACATTACCAAACCACCATTCATAAGGTGTTTTACCAGTGTTACCTTTGATATGCACCTGGTTAAGAGTGTAGACAACAGTACTTACAGCCTCTCTCCAATATGGATATGGAACATTTGCCTCCATTGTCATGGTTCTATTCTTGAATAGTCCAATTCTTTCTTTCCACAACTCCATTTTGCTGAGGAGTCCTAGGAGCAGATAATTGTCTTCTTATTCCATTCTTTTCACAAAATTCATTAAACTCACTGGAGGTAAATTTTCCACCTCTATCAGATCTTAGACACTTTATCTTCACACCAATCTCATTCTCCACCTTAACCTTGAACACCTTGAATCTGTCAAGAGCCTCTAATTTCTCTTTTACTAAAGTGACCCACATCATCTGGGAATAATCATCAATCAACAACATAAAGTATCTATCTCCTTGCAAACTCCTAACTCTGACAGGACCACAAAAATTAGTGTGCACAAGTTCCAACAATCCACTTGAAAATTGTTCTTTACTTTTGAATGTAGCTCTACTCTATTTGCCCAATTAACATTCCTTACACATGCTATTAGCAGGTTTTACAAGCTTTGGAAGATCTCTCACAGCTTGAGTAGTACTTATCTTGACAATGTTATCAAAGTTTACATGACACATTCTTCTATGCCATAACCAACTCTGATCAATCTGGGAAATCAAAAAACTTTTACTAGCACTACTTAAATGAAGGATATTTACCTCTATTCTGTGTACTAGATGCAATCTCAGTTCCAGAGCTTCCCAAAATTCTATATTTTCCACCCTTGAATCAGAGATCATACCCTTTTTCAACCAACTGTCCAACACTGAGAAGATTATGCTTCAACCCTTCCAATACAAAACATCATTAGTGTTATTCTTATGCTTCAAGAGAGATGGATCCTCTACCATGGATTCTACCAGTTGAATTGTCTCCAAACTTCACAATTCCACCTTCATATTTTTCAAAACTTATAAACTTACTTTTATCACCAGTCATATGATGAGAACATCTACTATCAATCACCCACTCATCCTTTTCTTCAACCTAAGCAGCCAAGGCACTTTCCACATTCACACAGCTAGTAGATTTAGTATGCACTAGATCTTCTTCTTAGATAGCAATGAACACTCATTCATTTCCAAAGGCACTTCCTGTATCAGATTCATCATCTGTGACTCCATCAGTAGCTTCCTAGACATAGTAACACTTCTTCTGAACCTTAGGTCTATTAGGGTTTGGTTTTGAAACCCTCTCTGGACATCTTGAAGCAAAATGACCAATCTTATTGTAATCAAAACATTTGAAAGGCAACTTTCCTTCATACTTACCAGATCCTCTTGGTAATCTTTTAGTAATAAGGGCTTCAAGTTCTTTAAGTTCTGATTCATCTTCAAGTTCCTTCCTTGCCTTCTCATATCTGGTTAGTCTTCTTGAAGAGCTTTCACCTGGATAAAATATTTTCTTCCTGGAAACACTGGCTTTAAAAGAAGATTTTGATTTAGGAATAGAATCACCAAACTCACTCATTTCAAATGCTGAAAGCTTGCCAACCAACTGACCCCTTGTAATAGTTGTCACAGTCCTGATCTCCCCAATAGCAGTAACTCTATGTTTGTATGAAGTAGGTAAGGATCTGAGCACTTTGCCAACAATCTCTGATTCTTCCAGTTTTCCACCAGCACACCTGATACTGCACACAAGTTCATTCACCTTCTACATGTAGGAAGTGATGTTTTCATCTTCACTCATCCTCAAACTTTTGTATCTACCTTTTAGGCTTTGTAACTTAGCACATTTGACATATGCATCACCTTCATATAGAGTTTCCAACTTCTTCTAGATTTCATGAGTAGTTTTCAATTCTAAGACATTTGTCATTTATGTATCAGTCAAGGCACTCAACAATGCTTCTTTAGCCCAAATGTTGTTTTTAGCATCTTTGAGTTCATCTGGAGTTGAAGGACCTTTCTCTAGAGGCTTATACTCATCCTTAGTTATCAACCAATAAGGATCACCCATACATTGCAAATGACACTCCATCCAATTATTCCAAAGAGAGTAATTTGTTCTGTCAAATCTTGGACTATCCTTCTTGTATGTCGACATCTTGGATCTCCTCAAGCAATCAAGCTTCTTTTAGAGGAATTGGATCTGATACCAATTATTGAAATTAGGGTAGACAATTGAGAGGGGGGGTGAATTAGTTATCTCAAAACTTTATCTTTTTCTACATTTAATCTTCTTTACAACTTATTGACAGATTAATGATATAACCATGAAAGCATGAATCAACAATACATGAGCAGAAACATAATCAACACACATAACACCAAGATTTTTATGTGGAAACTTGGTTAAGGGAAAAACCATGGTGGGGGTTAACCAACAAGATTTATTCTCTATTAAAAGAATAGAAAATTTGGAAGGCACTTGTCTTTGGGCAAACTACCTAGAGCTCACTGCTCAAAAGAGGCTCACTACCTACAAGAACATTCATGGAATTAACACTGAAAGGTTGAACTGAGAAACAACATCTTCATGCAAGGTTCAGTTCCATTGAAGCTCACAACACCTCTGCTCTGCCCTCAAATACTTCTTCACTACCTCCACATCTTCACTCACATCCATACATTTCCATGACTTCACAACACTTATTTATACATGTCATCAACTTTGGAATGAACATCAAAGTCGATCAAACAATCATCTATCTGGAACATTCTCCAAGATAGGCATTACAAGCAATTACAATCACAAGACTTGACTTGATACAAAATGCTACATACGAACCACTCCTCTATTGGCCAAGCATAGCTGGGACTCAAATCTTCCTTGAACAACATGCCATGCTCTATAGAACTTCTCTTAGATCATCCACAACACACTCCAAGCATCCGGTCGGCCAATACTGGAAAGAACAACAACACTCAAGGAGAAATCTTCAACCACAATATCAATCCTCAATGCGGACCATCAACACAATAGGCACATGATCCAGAGACCACCACAAGCACAATGAAATCAACAAGAACAACTGCACCACCTCAAATCACTAGAAACACTTGTATCTTCATCTGGGAACTTAAGAACACTAACTGTCACACTAGAAAGATTGCTTATGGACCTCCAAACCATGAACCACTTGAGTTGTAGATACACACCAACATCCTAAACATACCTGTAGAACCACAAACCATAATATTCCAATGTGGAGCAATCTGGACCAAATTCTTGTCACCTTGTTAACTCTAAACAAGTGCAAAACCTGGTTCTACTCAAATGGCCATAACTTCACAAATTATACATGCGGACCTCTCAAATCTTAACTAGAACAACTTCAGATAATCCTCTACAAACCCTTTAATCCGTAAACTCTAATCTTCATCTCACTAGGAATGTGGAGCAATCTACTTCACTGAACTGCACTATCTTCACTGTCTCTGATAGAGAGATATGTAACTCACTTATTTCTTCCGGAGAGGGTAATTTTCTCAATATCCTCAACATACAAGTATTCTAAAAAAGTAATAGAATAAGATATAGTTGACACCAATGACAATAAGGATATGTTGACATCAATGAGAACATCGATTAGGCACATATTTACAACAAAATATACCTCACTCAACCTTACCAATTTTTAGAGGTCTTGCTATTAAAGATCCTAACATATTCTTATTTGAATTTGATGTGTTGTGTTGTTGTTATGATTATTAGAGTAATGCGCAAAAACTCAAGTTATTTCTAGCTACACTGAAAGATGTTGCATTACAATGGTTCATGGGACTCAGAAGATAGATAATTCACACATGGGATAACTTGAAGGAATGTTTCTTGACAAAGTATTAGGATTATTGTAAGAAAAAAGAAGTTTGGGATGAGATTTTTAGGATGTCTCAACAAGAAGATGAAACACTCGAAGATTTTCTCGAACGATTCTTGTTTAGACTCCAAAGATCATGACAAATAGGCTTATTACCTAAAACTATTAAAATGGTTTTCTTAAGAGGGATTCGTGATGATTGCATTGATACTTTGAATATTATAGGTGTAGGAGATATTTCTAAATTATCCTTTGATGAGATTTGTGAAATTTGCAAGAACTACTCAAGATCTCATCAGTCTGTAAGAGGATACTCTGGAAGACAAGTTTCTCAAGGTGGCACATTAGGTATTACCAAATAAGAGTCAGTTATGTTACTTGATAACCTAAAAAATAATCTTTTAAATTGTATGGGTAAACAAATAGACACTTTGTATACACGTAAAAAGAAAGAAAAAGATGAAAAAGCCCTAGCCATCTTTTGTCCCACATGTCACAAGAAACATACTAGTGAAGAATGCCCTTATAATAAGACAAAGATATCATCCTTAGAAAAGGTTAGAAAAAACACTTTCTTGCACCCATTACTTGTGGATATGGTAGAAGTAGAGTATCTTGAAGAATCTTTCTATTACATGGCTCAAAGGAGACCTTGGAAACTGATGGCTATGCCACCCAATATGATTAATGACTATAATGTACCCTATAGTTCTTTGGGACAATCAAGTGGTCAGCCTACTCATTTTCAATACCATACCTCACCTGGGTGTTATGGAGGTTGGTAACAACCTCCAACCTATCCTCTGTGGTGAAATCAATACTCACAACAGCAACCCTCTCCACAACCATGGCAATGCCAC
The DNA here is from genome assembly GCA_027924645.1 of Cunninghamia lanceolata. Taxonomy (NCBI): domain Eukaryota; kingdom Viridiplantae; phylum Streptophyta; class Pinopsida; order Cupressales; family Cupressaceae; genus Cunninghamia; species Cunninghamia lanceolata. The sequence continues at coordinate 3,777,135 of BSBN01001126.1, forward strand.
CACCTTATCTGTAATATCCACCATATCCCATACCACACACCATTTCTTCATAACAACAACCACAACAACAAATTCTACCACCTATACCACCCTCATCCACTATTCCATTGTTCAACCCATCACAACCACCTAAGGCAACACCCATGCCTGCACAACCAACTCCAAACCTAAATAACAAGGTGGCACAACTAATTTACAATAATGAGGTGGTGGGTTACCCAACCTATCCTATTAATACACTGGAAATTAATGGAGTTTAGTTATGATCAGGTAAAGCCCTTCAAGGGCCCACTATTACTAAAATAAATGACGAACATGAAGAACATTCAGACAAACTAGATAAACCATCTAGATTTCCTCCATATCTTGATAGGTTCTAATCTCAATCAAAACTGAAGGAAGTGGTTGGGCTAGAGTTTGATTTTGTAAATGAATTAATAAATGTTAACATTAAGATTCCTCTTTTGCATGCCATTAAGGACATCCCTGTGTACATAAAGATGGTTTGAGACTTGTGTACTTAAAAGCAGATAAAGAAATGAGACCCAAAGATAGTGCAAGTCATCAGGTAACTCACTAATCTTATGTTGGGAAATATTTCAATTCCCAAGTATTCAGACCTAGGGAGTCCAACAATTTAGGTACGAATTGGTCACATTATCATTTTGAGTACATTAATTGACATAGGAGCTGCCATTAATGTCATGACAAATGAGACTAAGGAAAAGTTGTACCTTCAAGGACTTAGGCCTACACCTATGGTCTTGTAGATGGCAGATCACTCCTTAGTCAAACTTGAAGTTATGATAGAGGATGTTGTTATTTTTGTTGACTCTTGGGAACACCCTACCGATTTCATGATCTTGTAACCTAAAATAAAGTTGGGGGGATACCCCCTGATTCTAGGGAGACCGTGGTTGGCTACCACAAATGCTTATATCAACTATAGGTCAAGTAATATGTTTATTTCTAATGGGGAATAGAATAAACAATTGACCTTGTACCCACTTGCTCAACCACTATTGGAGATTGAAGATCCCCTATGGGTTGACAATGATTTAGAGGAATCTCTACCTGTGCTGACAATTGCTCAAGCACTTGATATTGAGGAACTATCAGAGGATACTATTCTTTCAAATTTTCTTCAAAATTGATGTGTCTAATGATGTTTTAGAAATATATGTAACTTTTCATTCTTGTATAGATAACTGTCCATTTGGGAACTTTCCATTGTTAAATGATTCACAATCACTGTAGCATTTTATTACATTACATACATTAATTGACATAGGAGCTATCATTAATGTCATGACCAATGAGACTAAGGAAAAGTTGTGCCTTAAAGGACTTAGGCCTACACCTATGGTCCTGTAGATGGTAGATCACTCTGTAGTCATGTTGTGTGGTTACACAAGACACCTCATTTTGCCTTAGCAAAACAGGGACCCAACTTTTTGCTTCTACTTTCTTGCTTTCTTCCTTTGGGTAGTTTGGTAAAATTTAGTCATGTATGTCACCTTTTCTTAGGTATGTGCATCACAAGGAGAAGTCAGTTGGTAAAGTTAGAATGTGTTAATATAAGCCTCATAATTTGAAAGAACACAAAATTTTAAGAAAGTTTTCATTTTGGATCATCCTGATATTCGCTAAGGGTAGAAAGTTATGTCAAGTCAAAGATTGGTTAACCTAGATATTTCCCATAGGGTCATATTTCTAAATATCAGTCACATTTATTAACATGACCTTGACTTAGGAAAATCACCCGATGTTCATTCAATCCTTGATACACAAACATGAAACTTAAATGAGGATGAATATCTACCTGTCAAGAATTTTACGGAGGGGTCATATTTCCTAATATCCATCATCTTACAAAATATCACCCTTTCACGAATATCACCCTGTGCCAATATAATTATGACATCATTCAGTTCTAATGAATAAAAGAGATCACCCTAATGATGATGTAATCATTTGGCCCGACCCACAGAGGGTCATATATCCAAACATCCATCATACTTCTCAATATGATGATGACGTCACCATAACCTGATAACAAGAGAAAATAGATGGCATGATGATGTCATCATGATTTAACCCCAAAGAGGTCACATTTCAAAATATCCCTGACTTTAGCAAAATGATCATGACATCATCTTTCGTGAATAATTGTTGAAGTCCATATGACGATGACATTACTCTTGTACTCTCAGATGAGAGGGGATATTTGTGGGTATCAAGAGACCTAGATATTTTTGAATATCCCTTATCTTCAACTTTATGACCTGATCTTGCTTAGTAGTCAAAGGTTGACCATATCACCCTGATCTTTAGTGAATGATTATCCCGTGTGGGGGGGATCATATTTTCTAAAGGTCATATTTTCAAATATCCCCATTCTTCCAAAAGATCACCCTCTGGAATTAAATGTGAGCCCAATGGTAGGTGGTGCCCTTTCGGTGTCAAAAATAAATCCAACACTTGGCAGCATCTACGAACTTCATTGGATGATCAGTGGATTCAATCAAAATGACACATATGCCCTAATTTGTCCTATTGATCGGTTTAAAAGTAAAATTTAGGGATTATTTACATTTACCCTATAATAAATGAAGTTTATAGAGCTCTGAAAGTCAACACCTCACGGTCATCTACCAGCAAAACGTGATACCCAATGTAATGAAACAGAATAGATGATACAACATATCTGCATTTACCCAATTATTAGTCATATAGCAAAAGGGAAAAGTGAATATTAGGTAAGTCAAATTAAAACCCTCTCTATTGTCATTTACTACAAATCACTAGGTAAAATAGTTCTTTATTAGGTAAATTTGCATGATGATGCATGAAATGAGTTAAAAAGTTGAATAATGATTATGAAATGCATGATATCCTTGAGCCCTCCCCATACAAACATCCTAGGATAAGAAATGCATATTTCTATCGCAGGATCTAATGGTGGTCAGAAAGAACAGATCCAACTCTGAGTTCTTCAAACCCATGTTCTTATAACCTGAGGGAGTGGGATTCAGGTATGGGGTGATAGATGACACACATCAAGGGAAGACATATTTGGATGCATGGACAAGGAGATTAGATAATGAAACTGATAATTCCATACTGAATAGGATATTCACAATTGGTATGTGGCATGCTGCGGGATTTCCATATGCAATGGAGGCCAATGAGCTAGTGGTGGAATGTGTGAGACATTATAACCCCACATCAATCAATCAAGGGCATCACTACTGTATTCAATTTGCCTATGGGGGATAAGGTGGTTAGTGTGAGCCTAAGTAGGCTGGAGAAATAGTACAATAATAATAAGAAACAAGCCAAGAAAATCATGTACCAATGGAGGTCCAAGAGCAGTACATACACAACCTTTGCTAAGTTACCAGTTTACTTGTACAAATTTGATTTTGATGAGGAGTATCAGTATATGATTGCCTTGTTGAGCAGGATGACTAGAAGACAACATGCCAGCAACCTTGAAAATTGGATGTATCAGATCATCCAGATGGTACTATATTCAAACAACAAGCCTCTCTGGGCCAAAACCATCAGTGATTGCTAAGATGAAGGGATGAGAAGGCTGGGTGGCAAATCTTGTATATTCCATATGACTTCTTATGTCGTATATGCCCGTGCTTTCCAGGGCACATTCAATGCCTTGCAAATTGTGGGCAAGGTTGGAAACAACAATGGTGATGTAAACATATGGGATCATTACCCACAATTATAGAGGAGAGCATACCTCCAAGATTATAAACTGGTAAATGACTCATTCTAAATGCATTTAGTCAGAACCATGGAGGAGGATAGAACCAAAAGATTGAGCATGGAGGCTCAAACCATTATCTATAAGCATGGGGCTTGGTTTATCCAATTCCCCACCTTTTCATATATAAGAATAGAAGGATTTGAGGGGCAACCTCTCATGTTACCAAGATACCCCACTGATAGGGTCATCTTGATGGAGTTTGTTAGACAAGTATCAACCTCAGTGGAAGCTCACTTGGAGCAGAAGAAGATTCCTCCTATGTTGTTCCTAGTATACATGGGCTGTTATATATGCCCTGATAGATAGAGCATTAAAGATACCATTGGAGGGTTGAGGCTCATGCGCCTGTAGCCATTTACTATAGCTAGGTCATATGACCCATATGGTAGAATGCAAAAGTTATTAGGGAAATAAATACATCAAAAACATCTTGAAGATTATTGGACTGATTGTGAGGATGAAGCAGAGGTCAGGAGAAGAACTTATCAAAGGCTCACTCTCAACCAGATCTAGACTTTTGATTGCATTCCATTGCCTACACAGTTGCATGAAGATGACGGAAGGATAATGTCTAATGAATATGAGCATAAAAATTTGTATAATGACACATTATCAGCTCCCGATTTAACACAACTAGAGGAGACCACATTGGATCAAATAATAAAAAAGTTTATCCAACTGACCCAGAGCTGGGTAAAGACTAAAGCCACTGAGTCACAAAAGAAGGGTGTGGCCCTTACTATTGACAATAAGAAGAAGAGACAACTATATGGAGAAGAATATGATGATGTTCTCACTGAAAAGAGGAAGTTTAATGGAGAAAAATTACCTATTGAGGAACAAAACCCACAAAACAAGGGTAAGAAGGCCACACCTGAGCAACAAGGGGTGATTATTAAGAGACTTCCATCAAAAGGTGATGGGGCATCAACATCTGCACCTACATCTATATCACAACAATCCCCTACTAAGTAGAAAGGCAAGAAGGTAATAAAGCCTATTCCCGAAGATACAGTGGAACAAATGGAGGATGAACCAGAGGAAGAAAATCCCTTGGAAGAAGAGCAGTTGGATAAGGGACCTAAAGATGATGATCTACTAATAACAAGAAGAAAAGAAAGAAAGTACTGCAAACACCACCACCAAAGAAGAAAAGGACAACAATGAGGAGAAATGTTAACACTGACCCTATCATTTTAAGAGGTGCAGGTGGTTTGACTTTTATGAGGGAACTACAACATGATGTCCCCATTCCTAACATCATTCAGTTTAAGAGTGAAAAGATGGAAGAGCAGATAGAAAAAGAAAAGCATATGGTTGGTAAAGAGTCCCCCTTTCCACTTGATAACATTGTTGAGTTGTCGGATGATGAGGTAGTTCAGGATGTGGCTCCTCGACATATGGAGACCTTAGTAGCTAATACTAGGATGACCCCTCATGGGACCCCATTGGCCTAGAAGGTGACTAGTCAAGTAGAAGATAAATTGGATGAAATGGAGCAGGATAATCCTGAAGAGGTAACCCAGCAGATAGGGCTAACCAATCTGGTAGAGTAGGTTACTAGTCCTGTAGTAATTGATTTAACCTACAAGGGTGATATGAACCTGGATAAAGATAATGATCAGCCTTTGGAGCCTGAAAAGGCTGAAGATACAATACATACAAAAGCTAATGATATGATAACCAATCAAAACAGAGGCCAGAGCAATGTACCTATAGAACAATAAAAGTTAGAGGCACAGCCTCAGAGTAAGGGTGATCAAGAGATACCTGATAAGGATGCTAGTCAGGATCAAAGTAGTTCATCACTGTATTCTGAAGGAGGTGATCAAAGAAATAATCTAGGAGTAGAAGAGAAATTAGGTGAGAAAGAATTGAGCTTGGGAGAAGCTAACACATCTAAGGATAAGGAACAAACTCTGACACATGATGTGGGTCTAGAGAAGAATATAGAAAAGGTGACCAAGGGTGATCTGGGTGATCCCTAACATCAAAATACACAATCTTCTTAAGAAATCCAAGTGCCACATGATGAACAAAGTCATAATGTTTGAGAAACCCCTAAGGAAATTTTACAAAAGGAGGTACATGATCAGAATGTGCATACTTTACAAGAACCTCCACCTCAGAAAGAAATCCCTTAGCAAGAGGTACCTCAACAAGGGTCCCCTCATAAGAAAGTGCATGAGGAAGAAATCATAAAAGAGAATTCACCATTGAGGGTAAGACCTGACACATAGCCCCAGGATACTCAAAATAAAGAAGGTGATCATGAGGATCCCAAGGGTGATGTCCCTTATTGGTTTCAACAAGAAATAAATCTGTAACTAATGGATGAGGTACATGATTTTGATGTGTCTACATTGTTTGCTGAAAGTATGATGAAACCTAGAAAAAAGGCAAGGCTTACATCTGTAATAAGGAGAGACCCTACCACAAGTAGGAGAACAGCCCAAGTAGCTTTACCAATGGTTGAAAAGAAGAAAGGCAAAATAAGCCTTGATGAGTTTTAGATAATTGATATTGATTTAGGTTTTGTAAATGAGGACCAGGAAGGTCAAGAAGGTAAAGATATTATTGATTCTTTGACATAAAGGGTAAAAAGAGAAAAGGATAACAATAAGAAACACAAATAGAACATTGCTCAATTACATTCTTTTATTAAAGCATTAGTTGATCCTAAGCACACACCTATTAGTACAGCAACTCCATTAACAATTATATCCCAAGAAGAAGTTATTGGATTAGATCTGATGAAGCATAAGGCACAATTAATGGATAAGTGGTTCATTTCTTCTATTTTTGAGGCTAAAGCAGTGGTGAAAACCTCCCTAGAAAGTTGGAATTCTCTTATTGCTTTGAAGAGTATAGTGGATAAGCTACAAAATAAAGTAGGTAGGAGATCCTTCAAACTAGAAAAGCACCTAGATGCTTTGGGAGAAATGAAAAGAATTGATACGAAGATACTTATGGATAACAAAATACTAGATAATAACACTTCCCAGCTACTCAATATTTAGTATGAGGACACTAGAATTGAGTGTGACATCTTGAAGAGATGCAGTGGCAAACTTAGGGACATAAGTGTCAAATTACATGATCTTATGGCAAAAGAAGTAGAAACCCTGGAGGCTTTAGAAGGAAAGGTGGAAGGGAAAATAGAAAATCAAGATACTAATTTTGTTGTTTAGGCTTTTCATGACAATTTTAAGCAAGCTGCAGAGGATCCCCTACACCATTTGACAAAAAAGGTAATAAAAAAAGTCATGAGGATGAAGGTCAAGGTAGAAACATATATCGAAATGTTGAATAGTAGGAGTAAGATAGATGCCCTTCAGGCAAAGTTTCATTCCCATAGGCATGCTATAATAAAGGCCAAGGTTTAGGATGGAAGTAAAGTTGATAGAATAGTACAACTATGTGAATCCAACAGGGAAAACATAAGGGTACACATAAGGGGTGATCTGCATTAGAGTGATAGTGATAATGAAGATGATGGTGATGAGGAAAATGATGGAGAAGATGAAAGTGAAGAAGAAGAAGGAGATGAAGCATAAGTAAAGATGCATGATAATAGAATCATGTGCATAATCCACTTACAAGTGAATGAGTTTTTCTAGATAGTTGCCAGCTGGCAACTTGTGCCAAAAATGAGGATACTGATTTAGTCAATGAGAGAATGTTGGTCATTGATCTGAATGGATAAATCTTGATCGTTGGTCATATGTAACTACCTTGTATCCTTATTCTATAAAAGGGGACAAAGTGCACTCTTGAAAGCATTAGAAACTTAATTGAAGTTAGATTGCTAAAGCATTCAGGACTAATTTCAAGGCTTTTATGAATGTACATGTCTTTTGAGTACTTAATGAAAGAGAAGCTATTTTGATTGCAAATAATTGTAAATCTTTGAGTAATCAATGGATGAAATCTTGATATATACATTGATTAGTTATGTCCCTTGGAGTGCTTGTCAGTTTGCATGTGTTGTTTTCATTCCTTATTCCTTTGAAGTTAGCACCAACCATACCTAGTTGTGGAACAACCTGGTGAAATTATGGTTTGATTCCTTCTCTTCATGAATGTATTTGGAATGTATGTGACTCAATAGCTAAAGGTTCACCAAATTTAGAAGTATTTCTTTAAATTTCTTTGAATTTCATTACAAATCACCTTCATAATTGCATATAACATACAATCTAAAGCAAATAAACATAAAATATGCCTATATCTCATAAATAATTAAACACATAGAGCATATTTTGAGTAAAATCATGTCAAAATGACAAATATCATGCAAATACATGCTAATAGCAGTGATGAACATGTGGATATCTACTTATAGGCACATCATTTGATTAAACCCACATGTGCAGAAGTATAAAATAGGTTCATGAAAGTAAATGCTTAGAAGAATTGATCAAACTTATAAATATAATCATAATCTGTGAAGCATAGTGGAAATAACCTTGTTTGTGAAGTAAGTTTATAGGAAATAGATGCAGGATTAGATAAATAGGCAACAATTTACAATATAGACAGTGTAAGACCCCTTGAAAAGGAAAACAACATGTCACATCAACCTTTGAGTAACATCAGAAGATCATGACCTGATCAACAGAGACTTGGAGTCATTAGTTTGTTCCAAACTGATCATACTTTTCAAGATAATAAAGGTTTGTTGTGCAAAATTTTATGAGTGTTGCTATGACTAACAATCATCATCAACATAAATTTGTGCTAGAAGGAGGGCTTCTTCCTATCTGGTGAGTGAATTAGTTATACATGTGTATCTCTAAGTTTGAAATGAGGTAATCTTCTCAAAGCTTATCATAATTGTTCATGCTTTTAGTGTTTGTCCAAAGATTTGCCAGTTCTACATCATTTCATATCTAATCATCATAAATATTTCAGAACTGAGTGAGGATAATTTGAAATTTGTAGTCAGTCCTTAAAATACTTGAAAATTGAGTCGTTATTCAAGCCTTCCTGCTAGATCTTTACTGTAGTTTGAAAGTGTTACTTGATATTCTAATATTAGTATCCAGAAGTCTTATACTTGCTCATATTTGCAAGTTTCATGCAAATATTGCATAAATATTCAGTTAATTGTGGGCCCTGATCATAAATATCTCCTTTGCTTGATTAGTTCTACAGATCTTTACAGAAAATCAAGCCAAATTTCATAAATTGTAGGAATCCTGGCTCACAGGCCAAATACCAGGTCCAAATCTGGTGGACTTCTTAAGGAACTACCTATTTGTGGATTTAGGCCTAGAAGTATAGACATTCATCATACTCTTGGTTCTAGTACATTAGAATCTTCACCAAGAAGTACCCCAATATCCCCTGTTGTACTATAAATGCCTACATGATCACCTTCTACACCCCCAGTCCAACAACCACTGGTCACAATGTTGTTCTTTTCTGTAGAGTCACCTTTGACCTTCAATACATACCATCCATTTCCTAAAAATCTTGATAAGATTTGTTCTAAATACCATCCATATCAGGATGTTGATGATCATATCAGAACATTCAAGGAAGCTTGTTGTAGAGCAACGATTGAACATCAAGATGTGGTATGTAGATTATTTCCATATTCCTTGGGAGAACAAGCATATAGTTGGTATATCAGCCTTGGTTAGGGTTCAGTTGGATCATGGGCTACCTTAGAGAAAGCTTTCAAGGATAGATTCAAGATACCTATAGATCCTTTAATGAATTATCACCTGTTTTCCACAATCAAGAGGTTTGAAGGAGAACCTATTGCTAACTTTAATGCTAGATTCCAAAAGATACTTTCAAAGCTAGTAGCTCCTTATACTGTAGCAGATGAAGCTTCTAGAAGTATATATTACTCAGTACTAGATCCCTTGCCTTCTATGTTTATCAGGAGGACACATCCTGGTGTCACGACTTTGGCAGGAGCTTTTGAAGAATCTATAAAAGTCAATAAGCAATTAATGCCTACTCCAACACCAAACATAGCATTTCCTACATACCATGCATATCCTACTCATCAGCAGAACAATCAAGCTATGATACCTCCAACTATAATGTCTAGTCCTTTACAAGTACCTCCACTTAGCATAATGCCACCTCCAAATGGAAATGGCCAAATAGTGCAATATATAGGACATGCACAAGTACCTTAGGATGAAGGACAAAATAACAATAATGGTTCTTCCTTTTTTCAAACCTCAAGTAGAGAATGTAGTAGCTAAAGTTTAGGAAGAAAAGGAGGAAATTAAAGAGATATCAGCATAGTTAAGAAAGTTGACAACTGCAATGACCCATTTGAAGGGTCAAAATTTCTATTCCCAACCAAATCAAATGACAGATCGAGATATCCTAATAGGGGATATAGCAATGATAGGAACTACAACAATAACAACAACAGTAGTAACAACAATGTACCTAGACAACCCAAAGTGTGGAATGCTAGGCTAAATAATGGTTCTCTACCATCACCCTTAGATGATCAGCCTCCTAGTGAACCTAAGCAGACCACTAGGATGAACTTGGTAGAAGCAACTCTTACAAACTATTGTAGAATCCATAACACCAATGCTCATGCTAAATTGGATTGTCCTCAGTTTAGGATAGTAGCTAGTATATTTCAAGCTGAAGTATCAAATACTACAGATAACCCTCCCTTTGTTGAAGGAAATGAAAATGTCCATTGTGGATATGACTCTGCTCTTGTATTGGAAAGTTTTGTTAATCTTCCTCACCAGCAAATGATCTCATCTCATGAGAATTACACCCTAGCATGTGAAGAGTCAGCAATGGATTTTGAAACAAATTATGTTTTTCCTTTTGAGGATGAGAATGAGCCGTCAGTTGAACATGAAGAAGTGCATGCTTATTAGCAACAATATCAACATAGACACAATTATAACCTCACAAATAATTCAAATAGGCCTTTTGGTCCCCTGACCACATCCTTGCCTCCTAATAATTTTAAAACTCCTCCCTATCTGAAGGCAAGCAATAACCCTGGATTTCCTAAGGTTAATGCTCAATATTTAGCACCACCAAATGTAGTGCCAAAAGCTAATAATTAGCCTCCTGAATCTGATAAATTGGTCACATACTTAGTAGATGAGATGAAAAAGATCAAAATCAGCTTGTCATTATCAAAATTGCTTAAAACCCCAACTATTAAGAAGGCATTCATGAAATCCTTAGATAATCCTGCACCAAAAGAGGATAGCCATCCCCTTAATTCAAACCAGATTTTGAGTAAAGATCATGCAACTAAGGATAATAATGTTAAACACAAAACTCCAGCTATTGTCCAAGCTACTGAATCTTCACACATGACCCTTTATAGAGATAAGACTAAGTCACCTCCATTTCTCCTTACTATAACGATGTTCAGTAAGAATTTACATAACTATTTAGTAGATTCAGGTGCGTCTAACAATGTAATGCAATTGACTATATGTAATGCTTTAGGATTACATCCATCTAAGTCATTGAAAAAGGTGACATAGTTACACAAAACTAAAGTAAGTGTTGTAGGAGAGTTAACTCACATACACATGTAATTTTTGAGGCCTACATTTTTTATTCCATTCATGTGACTATTTACCTTACTATTGCTGATATTTTTATATTTGAGGGACTGTTGATCCCGGATTCCCAAACTATAAGACTTTATTATGTTAAAGGAAAACTAATTGGGTGATGTTAGATAGATGCTTGTATTAAGAGAAAACAAATTGGGTGAGGTTAGATAGATGTTTATTTTATAGGAAAACCAATTGGGTGATGTTAGATAGATGTTTATATTATAGGAAAACTAATTGGGTAATGTTAGATAGATGTTTACATTACAGGAAAACTAATTGGGTGATGTTAGATAGAAAATTGTATTGTGATTTCCTTTATCCTTAAGAGAACTTGTGGTATTTTATGGGAATGCATGTTTTAAATTGCTGCAGCTATGATATTTATATGTGGAATTAACTTTGCAATTGAGAGTGCAGGTTTTGCTAACAAACCACAGATACTAGAGATCATTCCACACCTTATGTTGTAATCCCTTGTGAAGTCAATCTGGTTCCATGAGTAACCGAGATCAACTCTATGTATGATGTAATGTTGTAATGTTAATTTGCATGAGGTTGAATGGGTTAGGTCTACTCTCTTTTAATTTGAATTATGATATGTGTTGTAAGAATTGTCTTTGAATTACATTTTTTAAATTTTGAATTTTTGGAGACCATTTTCTTGTGTTTTAACTTGACCCTGGGTGTCCTAACTAGGTTAAAATTGACCTTGGGTTATACCCCATGGGTCTAAGGTCCCTTTTGACTTGGGTAACCCTTGGTAAACCTCTGTATGGTCACCTTAACTTCACATTGAAGTTAAGTGACGAATTTGGAGGCATGGGAGGGATAGGATGAGTGGTACCAACACTCAAGCCCATCCCTTTTCAATTCCCAAGGCTAGAGATGACTCCAAGATCCACCAATTGTGGAGGACTTGACTTCAAGTCTCTCTCACAATTGGTGAGAGTCCCCATGGAGTTGTGCGGTCCTTCATGAGAGGGAAGGAAGGGGAGACATGTGTCACCCTTTCCCTCTTCAACTCCCCTTTTCTCTCCCATGTGTTGGAGAGAGGACATGTGTTAAGGGGTGAGGGAGACTTTGGGGATGGGTGAGTGACATGTGTCAACACCCATCCCTTAGGACACAAGTGGGGAGGAAGAGTGAGGAGGTGACAAGTGTCACCTCCCCCATTCCTCTAAGCTCATGGATTGGGCTTATTTTAATCCCACTTGGGATAGGGAGAAAGGTTGTTGAATTTTTGAAAAATTTTATTATTGGAAATTGTTTTTGGGAGAAAAGCTAGAGGGATTTTGGTGGTTTAGGTTGGAGGAGAATTTAGAGGAGCTCTACATCAACTTCTTCCATTATTAGGGCTTTAAAGGTTGGTTTTCAAGGCTAAGGCCTTCCCCTTGTATTTTCAATTTGTTGCATGATGAATGTGTGAGATGTATTTTGCTTGTGTTATATCTTATTATTGTGGGAAATAATTAGCAGGGTGTTGAAGGAGCCTCTCCCACTTGGGAGAAAATGCTCATCAAGTGTGGGGTAGGGGAGGAGTGATCCTCCTCGAGTTCATTTCCTTGTTTCGGGATGTTGAAAGCCTTGAGGGCATTTTATGTGTTTTTGAGTAAATTGTTATATGGCTTGAGAGCCAAAATATGAACTCCTTTGGAAACCTTGTTTACATGTTGGCTTGAGGCCATGAGAAGAAAAAAATTGTGTTGTGATAAATTGAAGGAGTGGCACTATAGAGTTGAGTGTGTCCACTCTCCTACCCATTTAAACTCACTTTGGTTGAGTTTGTGTGTGTGTAAATATCCATGGGTGTATTTTGTGTTTTGGGATGTTGTTTTGCCTTGTTGTGAAGTGGATTTGGATTCCCTAGGTGTGTGGATGATCTCTCTAGCTCGGGGGTGACCCTCTTGTGGGTATACGGTAGGGAGGAGAGTAGGATGTGTGGTGTTTTCTTCCCTTGTGTGATATGCAGGTTTCTTGGAGCAAAATGGGAAGTTGAAAAAGTTTTCTTGTTTTGGGAAAATATTTTATTTTCCTTTACTCTTAAGGCTCTTGAGGAGAGCTTGGTCTTATTAAGGAATTTCATCCTTGTTCATTTTCAAAGAGGAGAACTCCTCTCTCTCTTGTTGTAAAAATTTGTTTTATTTAGATTGTGAGAAAACCTCTCTCATTGTATTGATAGATTTAGTTGTTAAAGAAAATTTTACCATTTATGAAATGAAGGTTAGAAATTTTAGTTTACTTGTATATTATTCAAAAAGGATGAAATGAAGAAAGTTTGTTATAAATTAATTCTTTGTATGACTTAATGGAAATATTAATTTTGATAAGTCATGAATTTGTTGTTGTGACAATATGAAAGTTGTAATTTGTTACTAAGAAAAGAAATGAAATTTGGTTATAATTATGCATTTGAGTTTTGTTTGTAATTTAATTGCAAATACAATTAAATCTTCCCTTAAAAAAAAAAGTGTTTACATAAATCATTTGCTTAAGATATTTATATTGAGTTATTGACTTGAAGTAGAATTGAATTAAAAAAAAAAATAGTTTTAATTATCCATGTTAATTGGTAGAAAAAAAAAAGAAATTATAAATTTAACCATGAGGTGTAATTGATAATATGTATTATATGAAAATCTAATACAAACCGATTCTTTTTTTTAATTCTACCTTACAAAATTATTTTTGACAGTGATATATATATATATATATATATATATATATATATATATATATTAAATTAAATTGTGAGTTGTATTAAAAATGGGGATTTTATGTGTATGTATATATATATACACATATATATATATTTCATTTTAAATGTTACTGTGTTTATAAGAAAAAAAAATGGTAGAGCGACTGTATATCATATATTGCAAAGTAGTTTTAAATTTTAAAAAATAAATAAATACAAATTGTTGGGGGTTTGAACCACCACTATCATTGCCATTATAATGGGTGTGGGGAGGGGGCGGAGCCCCCACCCACACCCCACGCTATAGGATGTGGGTGGGGGTTCCACCCCCTCCCCACATCCCCATTAACTCTGAGCCCCGCGCGGCCTCCGCGTTCCCTCTACCGTGCCTCCACACTGCCCACTGCACCCACATCGCCCCCCCCCCCCACTACCTCCTAATCTCCGCGCCGCCAGTGGACCTTGCTCCCCTCTGTTGCCAAAACACTGCCGCCTTTCCACTATGGATCTCCACCCATGCGACCACCACGACCTTTGCCCTCACACTCCCTCTGCGGCCAACTCCAAACTACGGCCTCCTCCATTGTCGCTGCCAGCCACATGATACCCTGCCAATGAGTAACAAAAGAAAGTTAGGGCTCAACCAATGAGTCAAAACATATAGATTTTAGGGCTTTAGCCCTATTTAATTTAAAATAAAATGCATACGTTTTAAAAAGAAAACCTAGCTTTGAAACTCAATAGAAAATTAATATATATATTATTTATTATAATTTTGAAAAAAGGAGACCATTTAAAAAGAATATGGGGCTTTCAATTATTGACAAATATATATATATATATAGCAAATATTTAATAAGAATATATATATATATATATATAATTCTAAATATAGGAAAATGTGTTTGGAGGTTCAATAATTTTCACAAATGAAATACCAAGAAAACAAAACAAAAAAATATACTTATATTTTTAATAAAAGAAAACTTAGAGATATAAATGCAAATAAACATATATATATATATATATATATATGCTTATTTGCATTTATATAGATATTTATATCTTTATAAATAAAACTAAGCCATCATATGCATTTCATATGTGGCCATAGTAAACTCATCCTATAGATTGAGAAAACATCCAATTGAGAAAAATGAGAGAAAAAAAGAAAGAAAGAGAAAAGTGAAAACAAAGAGGAGAAAATGCGTGACCTTTTTCGAAACCAGGCTAAGAGAACTAATTAAGAATTAACTTTCCATTAATCCTGATTGGGGGCAATGTAATTAACAAAGTTAATGCAAACGTTGAATGAAACTTAGAACGGAACCCTAGTGGACATCACCAAACGAAGTAAGTCCTATTTACATGATCTGATCTACCAAGAAATTAGGAATAATGAAAAGGATGTAGAGATAACTCTAATTGATAGAGAACGGATCTACCAAGAAACTCAGAATAATGTAAAGGATGCAGTGATAACTTTGACATGAAAGAGGGCAAATTAAAATTAAATTTCAAAGAAACGGGAAGGAGAACAAATGTACAAGCTTTGTGTAAAATGCTAAAATTAGGAGGAGAAGAAATTAATATTAAATTTCAGAAAACGTGAAGGAGAAGAGATGATCAGGCTTTGTTGAAAAATGTTCCATTAATGTGATCAACTGTAATTTCATTGTAATTAGGGAGTTGTAAGAAATTTGTTAACCCTATCAGGAAACCTCGTGATCAAGATTAGAGTTAGTACAATAAACCCCACTCACGCCAGAGAGGCGTTATGCTGCCAGATTTTCCCAGAATTTAGGGTTTAGTAGTTTAGTAAAGTTTAACCCTTGTAGCAATGTTAACTGCATCACGATGACCCCCTTGTTGGCCTTCTTACGTTTGGGTATGCGCATGTGTGCATATTACCCCGCTGACAATTGTATTTTTTATGCCTTAAGCATACACCACCAAGCATGCTTACGTGTATGAGGGGGTTTCTAGGGAAGTGTGGGAAAATTTTTGATATTTTGTGTCATGACCACATGACAAATGTGGACATGACATGTGTGATGCGTGTTGTGACCGCATGGGAAATGTGGGCATGACATTTGGTATCAGAGCCCAAGTTTAAACACTAGGCATATTTGGGCATGTTATTTATTCCACAACTTTGATTAATTTGTGCCTACCTTGTTTTGTAGGATGCCTCCCCGACGTGTTTGATGAGTGCAATCGTGCAACACGATGTCCGTTGAGATGTATAGTGATTCCTCAGTAGAGGGATAGGGACCCACAATCATAGTAGATCCACCAGTACCACAGGCATCACTAGTATTTGACATAGGTCCATAGATTCTACAAACATTACAGGCCATGTTAGAGAGGTTACCGCCAGTTATTCCAGAGCCGCGTGATGAGCCTCGCATTGATCGGTGAGAGGAGCCACATAAGGAGCCGCGTGTTGAGTCACATACTGAGCCACATGTGGAGCCCTGCGTTGATCCGCGAGAGGTGCCATGCATGGAGCCTTTCGTAGAGATCCCTGATACTACAATAGAGGAGGTAGGGTTAGCCTAGTATGCATAGAGTAAGAGTCCTCTGAGACTTTTGAGATGAGATGAGACCATGAGAGTAGAGAAGATATATCACAAACCGTATGAGAATGGGTTGGATGAGCTGATTGTAGGACTTAGAGACAGAGGAGACCCCATCAGAGACCTACTTAGGCTCAATCCACCTACCTTCGCAGGAGCTATAGAGGGAGCTATGGCCGAGGCTTGGCTTATTAGTCTGGATAGGTGTTTCACATTGCGACCTTATAGGAGCAACACGAAAGCACAAGTGGCAGTACACCTTCTGAGAGATGCAGTAGATACCTAGTGGCACACTGAGGAGTGCAAGCACTGGTTATCCTTAGATACACTCACATGGGACACATTCATAGAGTGCTTTAATGCACGTTATTTGTCAGATCATTATAGACAGCGCCGGATAGATGAGTTCCATGACTTACAGCAGAGAGGACTCACGGTTGCTCAGTATGAGAGCTGGTTCATTGAGCTTTCTTGTTACACAGAGTATCTCCACAACAAGAAACTCCTAGTGCACAAATTCATCAGGGGACTAAATCATGGGATAGCAGGACCAGTGCATATGGCAGACCCCCAGACTGTGAGTGAGGCTGTCGAAAAGGTTTTTATTGTAGAGGAAATTCAAGGATGAGGGCAAAATTTATGCTCATAGTTTCAGGACCATAATCACCACCAGCAGCGGAACGTTTGTAGGCCACAATCCACACCATAGAGAGGAGGATTTAATTCCTCATCATTACCTCCTAGGCCTCCACAGTAGTAGCATCAGCAGAGGTCTAGACCCTAGCAGAGGGTTTAGGGAGGACAAAACCATGGTTGGTAGCAACAGGGCCCACGTAGAGATCAAAGACAGCATGGATCATCTGTGGGACTTGGGAGGTCTCAGCAGTCTTACAGAGGTTCACAAGGGTCCACTGGACGGACTGGACAACAGTAGTCAGGTAGGACTCAGTCAGGATAGTTACAGGCTAGGGGCCTATGCTATGTATGTGGTGGGGCAAGGTATATGGCTAGAGAGTATCCAAAGGGATTTATAGCAAGGGGATAGCCTCGTTCAGGAGGATATGAGTAGACTCCAGGTGATGTGGGCATGTCCCACTACATGTTTGCAGTGGTTGACAACCGCCAGGTTGATTTCCAGGCTTCATTCATTGAGATAGTACGATGATTGGGGATTTTCCCATCTCTATTCTTTTTGACTCTAGAGCTACCGACTCTTTTCTGTCTACATTGTTAGTAGAACGTTGCAAGCTGGTGGCTTCTTGGTAGGACATTAGGTGGGAGGTTGAGTTGGCTTCTGGGGCTAGGATGTCAGTAGATACCTTGGTTAGAGATTGCGACATCTCCTTGGGTTCCTTTAATACATCATGTGACCTTAGGGTTATGCCGTTAGGATCCTACGGTGTAGTTTTGGGTATGGACTAGCTTACAGCTCATAAAGCCAAGTTAGATTGTCGCCAAAGAACAATTAGCTGCTTAGACGATCGTGGCTCACTAGTTGAGATAGTGGGCATTTAGAAGCCCACAGTTGTTCATATGATATCTGCTCAGCAGCTTAAGCACTGCATGCGGAAGGGTTGTCAAATGTTTGCTATCATGGTCAGTGACAGATCAGAGGATGAGCCTGAGGCTACTTTAGATGATCACCCTATCCTGAGATACTTTGCTGATGTATTTCTACCAGAATTACTAGGTATGCCTCCACGTAGAGAGGT
The DNA here is from genome assembly GCA_027924645.1 of Cunninghamia lanceolata. Taxonomy (NCBI): domain Eukaryota; kingdom Viridiplantae; phylum Streptophyta; class Pinopsida; order Cupressales; family Cupressaceae; genus Cunninghamia; species Cunninghamia lanceolata. The sequence continues at coordinate 3,795,488 of BSBN01001126.1, forward strand.
TGATTTCCACATCAACTTAGTGTTGGGTACAGAGCCAGTGTCTCGTGCACCCTACAAGATGACTACGCATGAACTTACAGAGCTCAAATTGCAATTAGAGGAACTACTTGAGAAGGGGCACATCTGACCTAGCATTTCACCATGGGGCGCACTGGTTATCTTCATGAAGAAGAAGGATGGGTCTCTTCGATTATGCATGGATTACAGGTAGTTGAACAAGGTGACGGTGAAGAACTGTTATCCTCTACCTAGGATTGATGACCTCTTTGATTAGATGTAGGGAGCCAGAGTGTTCTCAAAAATTGATCTAAAATCTGGGTATCACCATTTGTGCATCACAGAGGCAGACATTCATAAGACTGCTTTTCAAACTAGATATGGCCATTATGAGTATACAGTGGTACCCTTTGGTTTGATGAATGCCCCTACAGTGTTCATGAGCCTCATGAACAGGGTGTTCCGCACTTGGATCGGTTCGTGATCATATTTCTTGATGATATTTTGATCTATTCACGGACTGAGGAGGAACATGTGGATCATTTGTGTCAGGTTTTGTAGTGCTTACGAGAGTAGTAGCTTTATGGCAACCTAGCAAAGTGTGCCTTCTTCAGGATAGAGGTGCAATATTTGGGGCACATCTTATCATGTGATGGCATCTCCGTAGATCCATCAAAGATCAGAGTGATTCAGGACTGGCCTGCACCCACTAGTGTGACCGAGGTTAGGAGCTTTATGGGATTAGCCAGTTATTACCGTAGATTCGTTGAAGGCTTTTCCAGATTAATGCATCCCATCACTTCCCTTCAGCAGAAACGGAAAGGTTTCACTTGGGCCGAGCAGTGTGAGAGGGCCTTTGGAGTCCTCAAGGAGCGTCTTACCAACGCTCCCATATTAGCAGTTCCAGATCTTGCAGAGGATTTTGTTGTTTGCACAGATGCATCATTAAAGGGTTTGGGAGTCATGCTTATGCAGGGTGGTAGAGTGATTGCATATGAATCGCGTAAGCTTAAGACACATGAACTAAACTATCTTACTCATGATTTGGAGCTCGCAGTAGTTATTCATGCTCTTGTTCGTTGGAGACACTTCCTTTTAGGTCAACGCTTTGAGCTCCATTCGGATCACTATAGCTTACAGTACATATTCACACAGCCAAATTTAAACACCCACCAGTGGCATTGGATGGAGTTCTCATGTGAGTATGACTTTGATGTCCACTACATCAAAGGGAAGGAGAACGTGGTCGCGGATGCCTTGAGTTGAAGGCGACACAAGATCCTAACCTTGACATTGAGGGTGGACTTGAGAGAGCATATCTTACAGCATCTGCCTGAGGATGAGTGGTTTCTAGAGGTGCAGTAGGAAATTTAGAATCAGATGGCCCTTAAGGGCAAATTTGTAGGATATTCCCTTGAGTCTGATGGTGATCTATGTGCAGTAATTCTTTCAGAGGCTCATCGAGCACCCTATGCAGCACACCCAGGAGTGAAGAAGATGCATGCTGATTTGTGATAGTTATATCATTAGGCTAGGATGAAGTGAGACATTGTAAAATATGTTGCTTGTTGCCTTGAGTGTTAGAGGGTCAAGGCTGAGCATTAGCATCTAGCAGGACTGTTGTACCCTCATGAGATACTTGAGTAGAAATGGGACACCATTTCCATGGATTTTATCATTGGTCTACCTATGTCATCACATCGCCATGATGCGATCATGGTGACAGTTGACAAGTTGACCAACGTGGCACATTTCTCACATGTACGCATGATGTACAATGTACCATCTATGGCGAGAGTGTTTTTAGATCAAATTATCAGACTTCATGGAGTACCTCACTGCATCATTTCTGACAGAGACTCAGTTTTCACTTCAACTTTTTGGAGAGCCTTACACTAGGTGTTGGGCACTTAGCTCAACTTCAGTTCGGCTTACTATCTTGAGACCGACAGACAGACAGAGAAAGTTAATCAGGTGTTGGAAGACATACTTCATATGTATGTTATGGACCATCATTCTAGATGGGAGGAATATCTGTATCTGGTTGAGTTTGCCTACAATAATAGGCATCATAGCTTGTTGGGTATGCCTCCTTTCTAGGCTTTATACGGCAAACCATGCAGGACACCTTTGAGTTGGGATCAGATAGAGGACAGGGTTACCATTGGTCCAAAGATAGTTCAGGATATGGAGCAGTAGGTTACACTGATTAGACAGAGACTTCAGGAGGCACAGGATAGACAGAAGAAGTATGCTGATGCTAAGAGAACTGATCAGAGCTTCTCACTAGGTGACAGGGTATTTTTGAGAGTGCGACCGCACAAGAGTCCAATCCATTACGGAAAGGGCTCTAAGCTTGCACCTCATTTTGTAGGACCTTTTGAGATCTTGGAGTAGATAGGACCTGTAGCCTATCATCTAGCCTTGCCACCTAGCCTGTCGCCTATCCACAATGTCTTTCATGTTTCAGTTTTACGTTGTTACATCTCTAACTTATCTCATGTATTGGATTAGAGTGCTCTTCAGGTAGAGGTAGATAGACAGCTGGCTTTGGAGCCAATTCACATATTGGCTCGTCAGACGCTGGGCCTTTGAGGTTGAGAGCTGGACCAGGTTAGGGTCCAGTGGGACATGTATGACGAGGCCACTGTGACATGGGAGGATGTAGCAAGATTGAGGACTCTTTATCCTCACCTCTTTGACAAATTCCAGGAGGAAGTACAGTCTTAGGGAGGGAGGATGTGAGGCCCACATTTTTCATTCTGTTTATGTGACTATTTACCTTACTTTTCCTGATACTTTTATATTTGAGGGACTGTTGATCCTGGATTCCTGAACTATAAGACTTTATTATGTTAAAGGAAAACTAATTGGGTGATGTTAGATAGATGCTTGTATTAAGAGAAAACAAATTGGGTGATGTTAGATAGATGTTTATTTTATAGGAAAACTAATTGGGTGATGTTAGATAGATATTTATATTATAGGAAAACTAATTGGGTGATGTTAGATAGATGTTTACATTACAAGAAAACTAATTGGGTGATGTTAGATAGAAAATTGTAGTGTGATTTCCTTTATGCTTAAGAGAACTTGTGGTATTTTATGGGAATGCATGTTTTAAATTGCTTCGGCTATGATATTTATATGTGGAATTAACTTTACAATTGAGTGAGCAGGTTTTGCTAACAAACCACAAATACTAGAGATCATCCCACACCTTATGTTGTAATCCCTTGTGAAGTCGATCTGGTTCCACGAGGAACCAAGATTAACTCTATGTATGATGTAATGTTGTAATGTTAATTTGCATGAGGTTGAATGGGTTAGGTCTATCCTCTTTTAATTTGAATTATGATATGTGTTGTAAGAATTTTCTTTAAATTACATTTTTTAAATTTTGAATTTTTGGAGACCCTTTTCTTGTGTTTTAACTTGACCTTGGGTGTCCTAACTAGGTTAAAATTAACCCTGGGTTATACCCCATGGGTCTAGGGTCCCTTTTGACTTGGGTAACCCTTGGTAAACCTCCGTATGGTCACCTTAAGTTCACATTGAAGTTAAGTGACGAATTTGGAGGCATGGGAGGGATAGAATGAGTGGTACCAACACTCAAGCCCATCCCCTTTCAATTCCCAAGGCTAGAGATGACTCCAAGATCCACCAATTGTGGAGGACTTGACTTCAAGTCTCTCTCACAATTGGTGAGAGTCCCATGGAGTTGTGTGGTCCTTCATGAGAGGGAAGGAAGGGGAGACATGTGTCACCCTTTCCCTCTTCAACTCCCCTTTTCTCTCCCATGTGTTGGAGAGAGGACATGTGGTAAGGGGTGAGGGAGACTTTGGGGATGGGTGAGTGACATGTGTTAACACCCATCCCTTGGGACACAATAGTAGTGGGAAGGAAGAGTGAGGAGGTGACAAGTGTCACCTTCCCATTCCTCTAAGCTCATGGATTGGGCTTATTTTAATCCCACTTGGGATAGGGAGAAAGGTTGTTGAATTTTTGAGAATTTTTATTATTGAAAATTGTTTTTAGGAGAAAAGCTAGAGGGAGTTTGATGGCTTAGGTTGGAGGAGACTTTAGAGGAGCTCTACATCAACTTCTTCCATTATTAGGGCTTTAAAGGTTGGTTTTCAAGGCTAAGGCCTTCCCCTTGTATTTTTAATTTGTTGCATGATGAATGTGTGAGATGTATTTTGCTTGTGTTATATCTTATTATTGTGGGAAATAATTAGCAGGGTGTTGAAAGAGCCTCTCCCACTTGGGAGAAAATGCTCATCAAGTGTCAGGTAGGGGAGGAGTGATCCTCCTCAAGTTCATTTCTTTGTTTCAAGATGTTGAAAGCCTTGAGGGCATTTTATGTGTTTTTGAGTAAATTGTTATATGGCTTGAGAGCCAAAATATGAACTCCTTTGGAAACCTTGTTTACATGTTGGCTTGAGGCCATGAGAAGAAGAAAATTGTGTTGTGATAAATTAAAGGAGTGGCACTCTAGAGTTGAGTTTGTCCACTCTCCTACCCCTTTTAAACTCACTTTGGTTGAGTTTGTGTGTGTGTAAATATCCATGGGTGTATTTCATGTTTTGGTATGTTGTTTTTCTTTTTTGTGAAGTGGATTTGGATTCCCTAGGTGTGTGGATGATCTCCCTAGCTTGGGAGTGACCCTCTTGCGGGTCTATGGTAGGGAGAAGAGAAGGATGTGTGGTGTTTTCTTCCCTTGTGTGATATGTAGGTTTCTTGGAGCAAAATGTTAAGTTGAAAATGTTTTCTTGTTTTGGGAAAATATTTTATTTTCCTTTACTCTTAAGGCTCTTGAGGAGAGCTTGGTCTTATTAAGGAATTTCATCCTTGTTGGTTTTCAAAGAGGAGAACTCCTCTCTCTCTTATTGTAAAAAAATGTCTTCTTTAGATTGTGAGAAAACCTCTCTCATTGTATTGATAGATTTAGTTGTTAAAGAAAATTTTACCATTTATGAAATGAAGGTCAGAAATTTTAGTTTAGTTGTGTATTATTCAAAAAGGATGAAATGAAGAAAGTTTGTTATAAATTAATTCTTTGTATGACTTAATGGAAATATTAATTTTGATAAGTCATGAAATTGTTGTTGTGACAATATGAAAGTTATAATTTTTTACTAAGAAAAGAAATGAAATTTGGTTATAATTATGCATTTGAGTTTTGTTTGTAATTTAATTGCAAATACAATTAAATCTTCCCTTAAAAAAAAAGTATTTACATAAATCATTTGCTTAAGATATTTATATTGAGTTATTGAGTTGAAGTAGAATTGAATTAAAAAAAAAAAATTTAATTATCCATGTTAATTGGTAGAAAAAAAAAAGAAATTATAAATTTAACCATGAGGTGTAATTGATAATATGTATTATATGAAAATCTAATACAAACTGATTCTTTTTTTTTAATTCTACCTTACAAAATTATTTTTGACAGTGATATATATATATATATATATATATATATATATATTATATTATATTATATTTATAGATATATACATATTATATATATATATATATATAAATTTTAAATTAAATTGTGAGTTGTATCAAAAATGGGATTTTTATGTGTATGTATATATGCATATATATATATATATATATATTAATATATTTCATTTTAAATGTTACTGTGTTTATATGGCAAAAAAAATGGTAGAGCGATTCTATATCATATATCGTAGAGTAGTTTTAAATTTTTTTTAAAAAATAAATACAAATTGGTGGGGGTTTGAACCCCCACCGTCATTGCCATTATAATGGGTGTGGGGAGGGGATGGAGCCCCCACCCACACCCCATGCTGTGGGATGTGGGTGGGGGTGCCGCCCCCTCCCCACACCCCCATTAACTCTGAGCCCCGCGCGGCCTCCACGTTCCCTCTGTTGTGCCTCCACACCACCCACTGCACCCACATCCCCCCCCCACTACCTCCTAACCTCCGCACCACCGATGGGCCTTGCTCCCCTCTACCGCCGAAACACTGTCACCTTCCCACTGCAGATCTTTGCCCACACGACCACCGCGACCTCTGCCCTCACACTCCCTCTGCGGCCAACTCCAAACTGCGGCCTCCTCCATTGCCGCCACTACCCACATGATACCCTACCAATGAGTAACAAAAAAAAAAGTTAGGGCTCAGCCAATGAGTCAAAACATATAGATTTTAGGGCTTGAGCCCTATTTAAAATAACATAAAATGCATAGGTTTTAAAAAGAAAACCTAACTTTGAAACTCAATAGAAAATATATATAGATATATATATATAGATATATATATATATATATATTATTTATTATAATTTTGAAAAAAGGAGACCATTTAAAAAGAATATGGGGTTTTCAATTATTGATAAATATATATATATATATAGCAAAAATTTAATAAGAATATTTATATAAATATATATTTATATATGTATATATTAATTCTAAATATAGGAAAATGTGTTTGGAAGTTCAATAATTTTCACAAATGAAATACCAAGAAAACAAAAAATATATATATACTTATATTTTTAATAAAAGAAAACTTTGAGATATAAATGCAAATAAGCATATATATATATATATTTGCATTTATATAGATATTTATATCTTTATAAATAAAACTAAGCCATCATATGCATTTCATATGTGGCCATAGTAAACTCACCCTGTAGATTGAGAAAATGTCCAATTGAGAAAAATGAGAGAAAAAGAGAAAGAAAGATAAAAGTGAAAACAAAGAGGAGAAAATGCGCGACCTTTTCCAAAACTAGGCTAAGAGAACTAATTAAGAATTAACTTTCTATTAATCCTAATTGGGGGCGATTTAATTAACAAAGTTAATGCAAATATTGAATTAAACTTAGAATGGAAGCCTAGTGGACATCACCAAATGAAGTGAGTAAGTCCTGTTTACGTGATCTGATCTACCAAGAAATTAGAAATAATGAAAAGGATGTAGAGATAACTCTGATTGATAGAGAACGAATCTACCAAGAAACTAGGAATAATGTAAAGGATGCAGTGATAACTCTGATTGATAGAGAATGTGAAAGAGAGCAAATTAAAATTAAATTTTAGAGAAACGGGAAGGAGAACAAATGTGCAGGCTTTGTTGAAAATGCTAAAATTAGGAGGAGAAGAAATTAATATTAAATTTCAGAAAACATGAAGGAGAAGAGATGATTGGGCTTTGTTGAAAAATGTTCCATTAATGTGATCAACTATAATTTCATTGTAATTAGGGAGTTGTAAGAAATTGGTTAACCCTATCAGGGAACCTCGTGATCAAGATTAGAGTTAGTACAATAAATCCCACTCACACCAGAGAGGCGTTATGCTTCTGGATTTTCCCATAATTTAGGGTTTAGTAGTTTAGTAAAGTTTAACCCACGTCGTGATGTTAACCACGTCGCGATGACCCCCTTGTTGGCCTTCTTGTGTTTGGGCATGCGCACGTGTGCGTATTACCCCGCTAACAACTGTATTGTTTACGCCTTAAGCATATGCCACTGAGCACACTTACGTGTGCGAGGGGGTTTCTAGGGAAGCATGGGAAAAATTTTTATATTTCGTGTCATGACCACATGACAAATGTGGACATGACACGTGTGATGCGTGTTGTGACCGCATGGGAAATGTGGGCATGACACAATTAGCATAAGATCTAAGAATCCAATACTACATTGATATCTAGGTAGTAGATATCCTTGATACATATGGAATGCTGCTTAGTAGGGATTGGTCAAAGACACTTAATGGATACATGTCTACTGATTTTAGTCACATGTGGCTACCTTGGAAAGGGATTCACAATCAGATTAGGATAGATACTGAACCTTGCATGAAGCATATGATCAATGAGTATAATAAGACCAATGAGATCATGTATGTGGATGTTGAGCCTGGAGTGTACACCATCAGACCCCAAATGGTCAAGATAGAGGAGATCCTCATGTATAATATTCATGTTCATAAAGATGATCACTGAGATAATAGAGTAATTATAGAGTCTGATCACAATTCAGATGATAGTAATGAGTTAGATCATTTTAGAAATTTTGAATTGTATCTATCCAAAGAGATGAAACATTGTCAAATGCTAAATATATCTAATTAAGTTGTGATTGAAGGCTAGTGCAGGTTGCATGAAGAGGCACATTCTGAAAAAACTTGTGATGCTTGTTTAGATCTAATGGAGCTGGAATAGACATGTAGTCAGAAAGGATTGTCATCACCTGAGGTAGGTGATATAGATAATTATAGTGATACTAATTCTTGTTCATCATCTGTAGGTACAGAGGAAACTACATATCAGGATGAAACCTATGTTCATAGTTCAAAGGAGATCCTGGTGTACAATGAGAATATTTCCAACAGTGAAAGTAACATCAACCCAGGGATTGACTATTTGATTGAGTCTGATCATGAAGTTTCAGATGAAGATAAAGGGAGTAACCTGACCAGGTTTGAGGAATTCTTATTGAAATAGATTCAGAGGATGAGGTTGCAGAAAGATCCTCTACAAAATGCTCTAATCAAAGGTTGGTGTAGATTGCATGAAGCACCACACTCAGAGACTACTTGCTCAAAAACAAGAGATGCTTTATTCAAAAGATCAACTATTTGATAGGAGAGGCATGCATAATGATGAAGAGAAAAGTGTTAAAATACAAACAGATACTGATGTTCATGACATTACAGATAAAAGGAATAAAGATTTATCAGTTCTACATTAGTTGGAGGAAATAAAAGTAGAAAAGAATGAGTCACCAAAATTATAATGAATATCAGGGGATGCAGCTTCCAGAGCTAAAAAGAAAAGAGAAGGTCATGATAAGCCTTTAACTGAAGATAAGCCATGGATCCTTAGGTTTGATGGATCTAAGTCAAAACAAGGAGCCGGAGTAGGAATAGATCTTACTGATCCAGTTGGAAAATCCTATTTAATAGCATATAGATTACAATTCCCATGCACAAATAATGTGATAGAATATGAAGCTTTAATTCATTGGCTATTGTTTGCACTTAAGAAAAAAGTAAAGTTTCTACATGTCTATGGAGATTCAGAATTGGTGGTAAGGCAAGAGGCATATACTCTTGCAATTACAAGAAGTTATCTAATTACAAACACAGGGTATGTGATTTGATAGAAGACTTTGAGGCATTCAACATCACTCTTGTGCCTAGAAAACTGAATCATAGAGCAAATGCCTTGGCTCAAGCTGCAAGTACTTTGGAACCATTATCCATATCTAGTTTGAAGAGGTTTTTAGTCAAATTAATATCAATACCCTCTATACCAGATAATGTCATCAATCTTCAAGTGTTTGATGATGACCAATGTTCACATTTTAGATTTTATATAAAATAGAGATGTGTTTGATGCATAGATCATAGATGAAAGAAATGTAGAACATTATACTTGGGAAGAAGAGGAGATCATAGATCTACCTGGTAAAAAATCCCCAAAGGGATGATAGAGTTAGAAAGAGCATTTGATTTGCACAGTATGCTGAAACAGAAAGATCTCCCAAAGACTGATGGAGGAGAATACTCATCAGTTAATATAGGACAAAATGAAGAAAAAAGGAATGTCCTTATCGGTAAAGTTTGTACAAAAGAATAAATGATAGGGATAACCCAAGAACTCAAGGATTACATCCATGTTATCACCTGGACCTATGATGAATTGAAGACTTATGACACTTCAATCATCACCCATACTATACCATTAAAGCCAAATGTCAAGCCTTTTAGATAAAAACAGAGACCTATTAATGCCTTATTGGAACCCATCATTTTTGAAGAAGTGAAGAAGTTGCTTAATGTTGGGATCATATTTCTAGTAAGACATTCAACATGGGTGGCCAATTTGGTCCCCATGAGAAAGAAAAATGGTGATATTAGATTATGTGTAGACTTCAAAAATTTGAATAGAGTTTCTGAAAAGGATAACTATCCTTTACCTTCACTAGATGAGGTCTTACAAATAGTAAATGGTGCACAGATGATATCTTTTTTGGATGGTTTCTCGAGGTATAACCAAGTGATGGTAGACAAAATAGATAGATTGAAAACTGCATTCACCACCAAGTGGGGTATATTTGCCTATAGGCGCATGCCTTTTGAGTTGATAAATACTGGTGCTACCTTTCAATGTGCAATGGATATAGTGTTCAGAGGGCTGATTGGTAAGTGCATAGTTATTTACATGGATGACTTGACAGTGTTCTCCAAGCAGAGAGGTGATCATATAGAAGACCTCAGGAAGGTGCTTAAAAAGTGTGAACAATATGGTATATCACTAAATCCTAAGAAGTGTATATTTAGAGTAACCATAAGTAAGTTACTAGGTCATCTGATAACAAAGAATGAGATCATCATTGATCCTACAAGAGTAGAATCAATTATGAAGATGTAGCTTCCTGGAAGTAAGGAGCTTAAATCCTACTTTGGTAAGATAAATTTTGTTAGGAAATTCATTACTGGCTTTGCAGAGATTATTAGGATGCTAAATGCAATGCTCAAGAAGGATGTCAAAATTGAATGGACTCTTGAGGCCATAGCAGCTTTTGAGGACATCAAGAAAGCCATATCTGATGCCCCTATTCTAATTAGTCTAGATTATACAAGAGAGTTCTACATTTATTCATTTGCTTCAAAGCATACATCTGTAGCAGTATTGGCACAAAGAAATGAGGTTAAAGAAGTAAATCCTATAGCCTTTATGAGCTACCCATTCAAAGATGCAGAGCTTAGATACATGGATGTTGAGAGACAAGCCCTTGCTCTAGTCTGAGTAGTTAAGAAATTCAGGCATTACATTTTGAGAAGTAAAATAATTGTCGTAGTACCAGATGCAGCAGTGAAAATGCTCATAATGCAGAGTGAGCCTAGTGAGAAAAGGGCTAAGTGAATAACAGTTCTCCAAGAATATGATATGGATATAACACCCATGAAGTTAGTAAGAGGACAAGATTTGAGCCAAATGATATAAAAAATTGATGCTAATATCATAAAGTAACAATATGTGGTAAACACTAGAGAAACAAAAGAATGGTATTTAGACATCAGGCATGTTTTGATTACTAGGAGATGTCCATCAAAATTTTAGGCCTATAGAGGAGAGCCTTGAAGATAAGATCACAAAAATATATGTTAAAAGGAGGAGTCCTTTTCAAAAGGAACTATGAAGGAATATATCTCAGATGCCTTGAAAGGCAAGAAGCAAATAAAGTGTTAGCATAATTGCGTGATAAGTTTGGAACCGCGCATGGATCACATCTAGCTACTACACATGTTATCCTAAGAGCAGGATACTATTGACCTACTATCTTCAAAGATACTACTAAGCATATTAAGTGGTGTCATACTTGTTAGGTAGCAACTGGTAGAGAGAGATATGTTATTCAACCCCTGCAACCAGTGATGGAGATGCACCCATTTGCTCAATGGGGCATGGATTTCATAGGACCCGTCAATCCACCATCATCTTCTGGCCATAGGTATGTCTTGACTGTCACTGATTATTACACCAGGTGGATTGAAGCTGTCAACAGTAAGACATGCAATGATGATGATGTGATCAAATTCTTAGAAAGCAACATAGTAACAGGTATGGAGTTCCTTATGCTTTGGTATGTGACAATGGACTTACATTTGCATCATTAAGACTATCTAGTTCAGCTTTTGATCATGGAATCATTTTAAAGTTCTCTTCAAATTATTATCCTCAAGGGAATGGCTTGGCAAAGTCAACGAATAAGAACTTATTGAATATCATAAAGAAATTGATAGATAAGAACCCAAGGGAGTGGAATACCCTATTAAAGTATGCCTTGTGGGTGGATAGAACCAAGATGAAGGCTACATTAAGAAATTCTCCTTATAAGTTAGTGTATGGGATGGATCCTACCCTCCCTATTAACCTGAAGATCCCCACATTACAATTTGCACAAGAGTATCTAGGCATAGATAACAAACAAGAAGTCAGGTTAGTTTAGCTCATGCATCTAGAAGAAAAAAGAAATAGAGTAATTGATTAGTTTGCTAAACATTAGGCTATTGTCAAACACTGGTTTGACGAAAGAGCCAAAATTAAGGTTTTTAGGATTTCAGATCTAGTCCTAGCATGGGATAAAGCAAATGAAAAGAAAGGTGACCATGGTAAATTTGACAAACTTTGGATAGGTCCTTTTCAAATTTGAGAAATCCTATGAGATAGTACTTACATACTTAAGACTCTAACTAGTGAGGATGTTCCATTACCAGTTAACGGACAGTTCCTCAAACATTACTTTCCAACCTGAAGCAAGGTCATGTAAGTCATTTGTATCATAATGTGCATATTGTATAGTTGTTTGTACAATTAGTTGTGTTTTGTTTGCGTGTTTGTTTGTTTGTTTTGTTGAGTCTTTGTTTTGGTTAGTCAAGATGATGCATCTTATCACCCTAAGAGACCAACCAAATTGTTAGGATTCAAGTGATAAGAACAAGTTCCTAAATAGGTTATGACTCATTTTGAGGAGTATCTTTGATTAGGTCTATGATATCCTTTTCATCATGGTGCCTTTTCTTAATTGAGGAGATTTTCACAATGGCTCACCTAATAGCCCAAGTTTTTGGAACACATTAGTATAGGTGTTAAGTGAAAAATCTAAAGGGACTCCCTTGCTACCATTACAATCTCCAACCTAAATCAGCAAGTGATCACACCTTGCATATTGAGATTACATGATGATATGATATGGAAAAAAGATAAATATTGAAAATCCAAAAAAGGATAAAGTTAGGCCATCTAAGTAACTCTACCAAGGCTATAGACATCTGCTGGCAGTGGGGCTCTTCTTAGGGAGATTGTACATAGATAACCTTGTCGGGGCTATGGATGCCTACTGGCAACAAGGCTCTATCCCGGTTGGCTATGAGTGATGAATCCAAAATATGTAGCTTAACACCAGTTACTCATGTTTTCAACTTACTTTCAAGATGAGGATAATTAATCATTTGTACACACTTGATCTCTTACTAGCACTGTTGCAATAATGAACATTATATCATTTAGAAAGGTCATAATACTTATGCCCAGAAAGAATTTGAATACTATGTTAGAATGTGATCCCATCACTTGAATCATTTGAATTTGGTTGTCTTCTTTGGTGGCATGTTGTTGTGTGGTTACACAACACACCCCATTTTTCCTTAGCAAAACAGGGACCCAACTTTTTGCTTCTGCTTTCTTGCTTTCTTGCTTTGAGAGGTTTGGTAAAATTTAGTCATGTATGTCACCTTTGCTTAGGTATGTGCATCACAAGGAGAGGTCAGTTGCTAAAGTTAGAATGTGTTAAAATAAGCCTCATAATTTGAAAGAACACAAAATTTTAACCAAGTTTGCCTTTTGGATCATCTTGATATTCGCTAAGGGTAGAAAGTTATGTCAAGTCAAAGATCGATCAACCTAGATATTTCCCATAGGGTCATATTTCTAAATATTAGTCACATTTGTTAACATGACCCTAACTTAGGAAAATCACCCAATGTCCATTTGATCCTTGATACATGAACATCAAACTTAAATGAGGATGAATATCTACCCGTCAAGAATTTCATGTATTTGCGGAGGCGTCATATTTCCTAATATCCATCATCTTACAAAATATCACCCTACGCCAATATGACTATGACATCATTCAGTTCCAAAGAATAAAAGAGATCACCCTGATGATGACATAATCATTTTGCCTGACCCATGGAGGGTCATATATCCAAACATCTATCATACTTCTCAATATGACAATGGTGTCACCATAACCCGATAACAAGAGAAAGTAGATGGCATGATGATGGCATCACAATTTAACCCCAAAGAGGTAACATTTTGAAATATCCCTAACTTTAGCAAAATGATCATGATGTCATCTTTTGCAAATAATTGTTGAAGTCCATATGCTGATGATGTTACTCCTGTAATCTTGGATGAGAGGGGATATTTATGGGTATAAAGAGACCCAAATATTTTCTAATATCCCTTATCTTCAACTTTATGACATGATCTTTCTTAGTAGTCAAAGGTTGACCATATCACCCCAATCCTTAGTGAATGATTATCCCACATGGGGGGGATCATATTTTTTGAAGGTCATATTTTCAAATATCCCTATTCTTCCATAAGATCACCCTCTAGGATTAAATGTGAGCCCAATGGTAGGTGACACCTTTTCAGTTTCAAATATAAATCCAACACTTGGCAGCATCTACAAACTTCATGCAGATGATCAACAGATTCAATCAAAATGACACATACACCCTAATTTGTCCTATTGATCAATTTAAAAGTAAATTTTAGGGATTATTTACATTTACCCTGCGATAATTGAAGTTTATAGAGCTCTGAAAGTCAACACCTCACGGTCATCTACCAATAGAACATGACACCTAGCGTAATGGAATGGAGCAGACGATACAACATATCTACATTTACCCCATTATCAATCATATAGCAAAAGGGAAAAGTGAATACCAGGTAAGTAAAATTAAAACCCTCTCTATTGTCATTTACTGCAAATCACTAGGTAAAATAGTTCTTTATTAGGTAAATCTACATGATGATGCATGAAATGAGTTAAAATGTTGAATAATGATTATGAAATACATGATATCCTTGAGCATATTTCTATCATAGGATCTAATGGAGGTTAGAAAGAATAGATCTAACTCTGAGTTCTTGAAACCCATGTTATTACAACTTGAGGGAGTGGGATTTAGGTATGGGGTGAGAGATGACACACATCAAGGGAAGATAGATTTGGATGCATGGACAAGTAGATTAGAGAATGAAACTGATAATCCCATACTGGATCTAATAGGATATTCACAATAGTATGTGGCACGACGTGGGATTTCCATATGCAATGGAGGCCAATGAGCTAGTGGTGGAATGTGTGAGAAATTATAACCTTGAGAATAGAAGAGTGGAAAAACATGGTAGAGTGTATGCAGACTTTTCAATCAAGGGCATCACTACTGCTTTCAATTTTCCTATGGTTGAAAAGGTGGTTAGTGTGAGCCTAAGTAGGCTAGAGAAAGAGTACAATAATAATAAGAAATAAGCCAGGAAAATCATGTACCAATGGAGGTCCAAGAGTAGTACATACACAGCCTCTACTCAGTTACCAGTTTACTTGTACAAATTTGATTTTGATGAGGAGTATCAGTATATGATTGCCTTGTTGATCAGGATGACCAGCAAACAACAGGCCGGGAAATTTGAAAATTAGACGTATGGGATCATCCAGATGGTACTATATTCAGAAAACAAGCCTCTCTGGGCCAAGATCATCAATGAGCGCTTAGATGAATGGATGAGAAGGCTGGGTAGCAAAGGTTGTATATTCCATATGACTCCTTATGTAGTATATGCATGTGCTTTTTGGGGCACATTCAATGCCTTGCAAATAGTGGGCAAGGTTGGAAACAACACTGGTGATGTAAACATATGGGATCATTACCCACAATTACAGAGGAGAGCATACCTCCAAGATTATAAACTGGTAAATGACTCATTCTTAATGCATTTAGTTGTAACCATGGAGGAGGATAGAACCAAGAGATTGAGCATGGAGGCTCAAGCCATCATCTATAAGCATGGGGCTTGGTTTATCCAATTCCCCACCTTTTCATATATAAGAATAGAAGGATTTGAGGGGCAACCTCTCATGTTACCAAGATACCTCGTTGATAGGGTCATCTTGATGGAGTTTGTTAGACAAGTATCAACCTCAATGGAAGCTCACTTGGAGCAAAAGAAGATTCCTCCTGTGTTGTTCCTAGTATACATGAGCTGGTATATATGCCTTGATAGATAGAGCATTAAAGATGCCATTGGATGGTTGAGGCTCATGCATTTGCAGCCATTTTCTATAGCTAGGTCATATGACCCATATGGCAGAATGCAGAAGTTATTAGGGAAACAAATACATCAAAAACCTCTTGAAGATTATTGGACTAATTGTGAGGATGAAGCAGAGGTCAGGAGAAGAACTTATCAAAGGCTCACTCTCAACCAGATCTAGACTTTTGATTGCATTCAAGTGCCTACACAGTTGCATGAAGATGATGGAAGGATAATGTCTAATGAATATGAGGATAAAAAGGTGTATAATGACACCATATCAGCTCTTGATTTAACATAGCTAGAGGAGACCTCATTGGATCAAATAATGCAAAAGGTTATCCAACTGACCCAGAGCTGGGTAAAGGCTAAAGCCATTGAGTTGCAAAAGAAGGGTGTGGCCCTTAATATTGACAATAAGAAGAAGAGACAACTATTTGAAGAAGAATATGATGATTTTATCATTGAAAAGAGGAAGTCTAATGGAGAAAGATTACCTACTGAGGAACAAAAGCCACAAAGCAAGGGCAAGAAGGCTGCACCTGAGCAGCAAGGGGTGATTATTAAGAGACTTCCATCAAAAGGTGATGGGGCATCAACATCTGCACCTACATCTACATCATAACAATCCCCTGCTAAACAAAAAGGAAAGAAGGTAATAAAGCCTGTTCCCGAAGATACAGTGGAACAAATAGAGGATTAGCCATTACAAGATGAACCAGAGGAAGAAAATCCCTTGGAAGAAGAGCAGTTGGATAAGGGACCTAAAGATGATGATCTACTAATAACAAGGAAGAAAAGAAAGAAAGTACTGCGAACACCACCACTAAAGAAGCAAATGACAACAATGAGGGGAAATGTTAACACTGATTCTATCATGTTAAGAGGTGCAAGTGGTTTGACTTTTATGAGGGAACTACAACATGATGTCCCCATTCTTGACATCATTCAGTTTAAGACTAAAAAGATGAAAGAGCAGATAGAAAAAGAAAACCATATGGTTGGTAAAGGGTTACCCTTTCCACTTGATAACATTGTTGAGTTGTCGAATGATGAGGTAGTTCAGGATGTGGCCACTCAGCATATGGAGACCTTAGTAGCCAATACTAGGATGACCCCTCATGGGACCTCATTGGCCCAATAGGTGACTAGTCAAGTAGAAGATAAAATGGATGAAATGGAGCAGGATAATCCTAAAGAGGTAGCTGAATAGATAGGGATGACCAATTTGATAGAGCAGGTTACTAGTACTGTAGCAATTGATTTAACCTACCAAGGTGATATGAACCTGGATAAAGATAATGATCAGCCTTCAGAGCCTGAAAAGGCTAAAGATACAATACATATAGAAGCTGATGATATGATATCCAATCAAAATAAAGGCTAGATCAATGCACCTACATAACAAGAAAAGTTAGAGGCACAACCTCAAAGTAAGGGTGATCAAGAGATACCTGATAAGGATGCTGGTCAAGATCAAAGTATTTCATCACTACATTCTGAAGGAGGTAATCAAAGAAATAATCTAGGAGTAGAAGAGAAATCAGGCGAGAAAGAATTGAACTTGGGAGAAGATAACACATCTAAGGGTGAGGAACAAAATTTGACACATGATGTAGGTCCAGAGAAGGAGACAAAAAAGGTGACCAAGGGTGATCCCCAAGGTCAAAATACACAATCTTCTCAAGAAATTCAAGTGCCACATGATGAAAAAAGTCAAAATGTTTGATAAGCCTCTAAGGAAATTTTACAAAAAGAAGTACATGATCAGAATGTGCATACTTTATAAGAATCTCCACCTTAGAAAGAAATTCCTCAGTAAGAGGTACCTCAACAAGGGTCCCCTCATAAGAAAATGCATGAGAAAGAAATTAGAAAAGAGAACCTAACACATAGCCTTAGGATACTCAAAATAAAGAAGGTGATCATGAGGAGCCCAGGGGTGATGTCCCTTATTGGTTGCAACAAGAAATAAATCTGCAACAAATGGATGAGGTACATGATTTTGATGTGTCTACATTGTTTGTTGAAAGTATGATGAAACCTAGAAAAAAGGTAAGTCTTACATCTGAAATAAGGAGAGACCCTAGCACAGGTAGGAGAACAGCCCAAGTAGCTTTACCAATGGTTGAAAAGGAGAAAGGAAAAATAAGCCTTGATGAGTTTCAGATAACTGATATTGATTTAGGTTATGTAAATGAGGACTAGGAAGGTCAAGAAGGCAAAGATATTATTGATTCTTTGACACAAAGGGTAAGAAGAGAAAAGGATAAGAATAAGAAACACAAAGAGCACATTGCTCAATTGCATTCTTTTATTAAAGGATTAGTTGATCCTAAGCACACATCTATTAGTACAGCCGCTCCATTAACAATTATATCCCAAGAAGAAGTTACTGGATTAGATCTGATGAAGCATAAGGCACAATTAATGGACAAGTGGTTCATTTCTTCTATTTTTGAGGCTAAAGGAGTGGTAAAAACCTCCATGGAAAGTTGGAATTATCTTAGTTCTTTGAAGAGTAAAATGGATAAGCTGCATAATGAAGTAGGTAGGAGATCTTTCAAACTAGAAAAGCACCTAGATGCTTTGGGAGAAATGAAAAGAATTGATACGAAGATACTTATGGATAACAAAATACTAGATAATAACACTTCCCAGTTGCTCAATATTTGGTATGAGGACGTTGGATTTGAGTGTGACATCTTGAAGAGATACAGTGGCAAACTTAGGGACATAAGTGTCAAATTACATGATCTTATGGCAAAAGAAGTGTTTAGTGGAAAATTGGATTTTTTAATGTTCTAGATTTTAGATTTTTAAATCCGCCTCTCCACTATACATTCAAGGATCTAGGGTCGAGTGACGAGCACTATCATACCCTAGGTCACTTGTAGATGTAGGGAAACTTGGATTAGGGAATTTAATTATTAATTTTCCTTCTCTTATGCCCAATTAACCATTAAAACCCTAATTATGCAAATATGACAACAAATTGACAAATGATAGAAAAAGCTCTTGAAGACAGGAGTAAAATACCTATTTTTGGGGTTCTGAAGCAGAGTAGTCAGGGACACTGGAGCGGGCACCCAAGTCCAAGGTGCCAATTTCTTCGCGGGATCTGAACCTCCTTCAAATACTGACTAGTCCTGTAGCTTCTATTTCCTAAAACTCAGATACAGAGGACACTAGAGTGAGTGCCCAAGTCTTGGAAGTGCTCCTGTGTCCTTTTCTTCAGATCCCAAATCCTCAATGCCTGCCAATCCTTCCTGCAACTCCACTTTTCCCAAATACGACACCTGTAACCTGCAATCACAAGACCTGGTTTGGGGGTTGTGGTGTTTAGAGGCTTACCTCAGTTAAGCCCTGGAGGACACTTAAGTCTCCAAACACTATTGTCAGACAAAAGAGTGCATGCCCTTGTGAGGTAGAGGCAAAAACCAAAGGAATCAATGATGAAAACACAATATTATGTCACCTTGTAGTGAAGCTCTCATGGGAGGAAGATGATCTTCATTCCATGAGGAAATTGATGCTCAAATCTACAAATATTAGCACACAAAACACACAAGTCTACTCATGCAACACAATAGAAAGCCTTGAATCATCTTGAGAATGCCTAAAGTTCACAATGATCCTCTAGTTTCTTAATGAATGCCTAAGCATGCTTATATATGCAACTACAAGCACTCTCGCCAAGATTTTAAAAATTAAAACTTACCGTGTCAGCAAAAGGACCAAATAATGGTCATAAACCAACACCCAAAAATTAGGGCTGCCCCAAAATAGGGTAGGACTAGGGCATAGGCATCCAAGTCCCCCCTATTTTGGGCAAGGTACAACTCAAGGGGTCCACCTAGGTCCAATTTGCCATGGAACCTAGGTCTCATTCCATCGGGATGCCAAAATATGAACTAAGATGTCCTAAATGCATACTAAAGACCTGGGAGCTAAACCTTATGAGGGAAAATCCCCCAAGGGGACATTTCCCAACGTTACATTTAGCCCCCACTTTAATGTATGTAAAAACACGAGGCCAATACATGCATTAAAATAAGGTCACAAACACAAGAAACACATCAAGAACGGAGAAGACACACCAATCACATAGAAGATAGTAATAGGCATGCAAAACACGGAGAAAATAGTTATAGTCACGTAGAACACAGGGAAGACAGTTAATTTATAGAAGACACATTAATGCATGGAAGATAGAAATGATATCTTTTCTTTTCTTTTTCTTATATATATGAAATGCAGATGCAAGTACTAGAAAGTAAAAAAACCTCCCATAATATAGGATGCACTCATCGAACAAGTCTTTAGACTGTATATATGGGGCAACACACACGCAAGAGACGCAAAACCTCCCAAAATGCAAGATGCACTCATTGAGCAAGTCTTTTGACTACATATGGGGAAACAAACATGCCACATAAAACAAGCACGCCAAAACACACACACTTGAAGACACGGAGAAAACACGGTATGCAAGCGATGGTGTGTTCCCTATTTCTAGGCTCATCACCATCTCAAGCACATTACAGGCACACATCGATGATTGGACTTCGCCACAAAAATCACTGAAAACATGCTTAAGGGTTGAGTTAGTCACAAAACCGCTCCCTACCTTGGCAGAGGACTTTTGAAAATGACAGGATGATGCAATCTGCTCTGAGAAATACACCATCCCTGCCTCCGCTAAGGGCTTAAGATAAAAAGGATATATGTGATATCATGCCTCCGCAGAAGGCTTACATGATTGATTGATTGATTGATTGCAAACAAACCCAGGATGCAGGATGCACTCATCAAGCAAGTCTTTAGACTGCACCTGAGGACAAGAACATAGCTAACATCTACAATAGATAGATTACCATATATGCCCCCACCTTAAGGTGGTTGATATCAGGTATCAATATCAAGCACATTAAGGTTGGAAGAAAACACACAAGGGAACAATGACTTTCACAAAGCCCATGCCCCTCGGAGGTGACATGTACTTTACGATCGCCAAATGTTCCCACAAAGACATCCCTTCAAGAAACATGTTAGTGTCTACAAAATCATGATAAACAACAACATCAATGCATATGATTTACCACACAAAGAGCAAAGGTTATACAATGAATTCAGAGTTCAAGGATAAGCACAGGGCTATATCACGAAGCTCTCTGAATTGAGTACCGCCAAGGCTAGATTCAAAGACAAACAAAGGTGCATAGAGTAGTAGTATTGTTAAGGTTTGTAAATGTGATAAAATCATCATGAAATTCACTACGTAGAAAGCATGAGTGCTTCCACTAGCCAAGCGTCAAATAAGATATACAACCCCATCATCATATTAGGAACCAAGTCCATTTGTTGATTGCTCTCGAAACGGACACTAGGTCTGCATCAGTATAAATTTTTGTCGTCATCTGCCCACTAGGTTGAAACACTAGAGGAAGGGAAACAATAAATAAGAGAGGAGAAATAAGTGTCTTAGGGATAGTCACATAGGAGGGTACCCCCAGGTCACCAACCATGACACTATGTCTGTAAGACACAACACTCAATAATGAAATTAGAGAGAGAAGAAATATAGAGGAATGATGATACAAATAGAAGGTCACACCAGAGGTGGTCTCCTGGTATCCTGAACCTTACGGGAGAATTCGAGGTCATCCCAGGAGGCCTAAACAACACATAACACATCATGGGGGAAGTACATCACGAGAGGGAAAAAGGGTTGGAGATACTTTACCTGTAGGATCTTCGTGCTAGAAGTCATCAACAAGTAAATCATTCTCTTTCTAATTGCAAACATAAGGTACTATTGCCAAGTATTTGTAATTATTCTTTTGTTCATTCTTAAATGCTGCTTAGTTTGACTCAATGTTAGGTGGAATGTTCTCTTGTTGAAGTTCATTAGTACACATATTCACTGTCCTCTTAGGTGGTGGGAGAAGCAAATTATTTTGAGTGATCTCAACATCCATCCTTGAGGGATTTAATGTGAGAGACTTCTCCTCATCCACTAGGGTTACATCCTTAGTGATGTCCAAATGACTTGAATATTCAAACAAAGGAGGGACATTAAAGGTCTTCTCTTCCTTAGTGAAATCCAAGGTGTGTGAACAATCAACTAAAGGAACAAAGTTGCTAGGATGATCCATAGAGGTTTTATGCATTATGATAGAGTTTTTATTGATGTTAGATGAAAGCTCCTCGTCTACCCATGGAATGCTCTTTGTTGAAGGGAGTTTTTCATTCACTAATGCTTCCTCTTGGCAAGGGAGATCATTGGAATGGCAAACTGGTGATCGCTCTTCATTTGCTAATGCTTCATCTTGGCCAGAGTGAGCATTAGAATGAAGACTTGATGTTGTGATGTTAATAGATGTGTCAATGAAACCATCCTCTTGCATCAAAGTGTCCTCATGAGGGGTAATAACCTTTGGAGAGGTATCATAGGGTAAACCAGAGTTATCATCACATGTTTTATCAATAGGTGCCATAGTAGAATTTCTCATAAAATCATCCAAGGCTTCATCTATCATTTTAAGATCATCACTAGTATATGTATTATTGATCATGAATTTAGTGAGATCATCCAATATAAAAGGGTATATTCCCATTAGAGTTGTGAAGCTATCAAAGTCACCTATATGGCAAAGAATTTCATATGTGGAGCACATAGAGAGATCAACATCATGAATGTGTGCTATTTATTCTAGAACTTGAGGATATTTATTAGTAAATTTAGAGAAATGATCCATGTCTATGATGTATGCAAACAATTCTTCCAAATAAGTAGCCATGATGAATGTAAAATCAGATTTTGACAGTTTTCCAAAAGTATGCAAAAGACAATTGCAAACTATATGCAAAAAGTGACCTAGATGCTTGATTTTTTGATACTTTTTCAATGCCAATGAATGAACCAAATGGTATTGTAAGGATTTCAGTCAAGGGAAGAAATTTATATGTCTGATATCAGTCCAAAACAGCAAAATTATTCTTCTCAACACACTCATGATGCGATTTTAAGTTAATGCCAAGTCGAAATATAGTGAAAATATGTCAAAATAGGCACTTTTTTCACCGAAACTCAATGCAAAAGAGCATAAAAAAGGGTGTTGTGAGGAAAATGATGATGAAAAGAAAATAATATCAGTAATAATAGCCACTTGATGCCAAAATACCCAACACAACATGCTTTTAGTGCCACTTAAGGTAAAACCCTAGTGAAAATATATCAAAAATAGTCTATTTTTCACGGTTTTTCAATTCCAAGACCTAGCAAAGGAGGTGTTGTGGTGAATTTCAGGAGGTACAAAAAGTAATATCAATAATATCAGTCACCTCAATCCATAAAATTGATCACAACATGCTTGGAGTGCAAACTAGGTCAAACCCTAGGGCAAAAATAGCCAAAATGTGTAGTTTTTCACCAAATTTTCACTACAAGAGCCCGATAAAAGGGGGTTGTGAAGTTTTCTATGAGGGGAAGAAAATGATTACCCTAATAATAGAAAAATAATTCCAAAATACCTTTCACAACACACCTATGGTGTAAGTTTGGAGAGTCGATAAGGCCAAATTTAGTGAAAATCATTGTTTTTGAAGCCCTAGGTTTGAGATGTTGGGACAAAATGCTATATGAATGTTTTGAAGTCTGATTTATGATGAAAATTAATTACTCTCATATTTTAAAGTTATTTCCAAGCCTTAATATGCAAAATTCCTATGCAAATTTAATGAAAATGCATCAAAATTGCTAGTTTTTGTTGAAATTTTCTATGCAAAAATGCAAATATTTTAAATCTAAATACAAATTTACACTAAAATGCAAGACTAAAACCAAATGTTAATTTGAATTAGCCTCTAAAATCAATAGAAAAATCTAAGAAAATATTTTGCCTACTAACCCTAGATTTTGGAATTACTAGGTTATATAAAATTGTCAAAATTTCCACAAAACCCTAGCAATTAAATGATAAAAATGCAATACAAATTTCTAAATTTTTGGATTTTTCTGTAGTTTATATCAGATCTGATGCAAAAAATCATGAATTAGGAAAATTTAGAAAGAATTGATGCAATTTAGTAAGCCAAACAATGCAATTTTTTTGTATTTTCCAAATTTTTCATTTTTTTTGAATTTTTCTCAATGCAATAAAATGAATGACTATATGAATGAATGAAATCAATCAAAATATGAAGAAACACTTAGCAAGTTGCAATTTAAGTCCAAAAATATGGGTTCACCAAAATGTTTATTGGAAAATTGGATCTGTTAATGTTCTAGATTTTAGATGTTTAAATCTGCCTCTCCACTATACATTCAAGGATCTAGGGTCAAGTGACAAGAACTATCATACCCTAGGTCACTTGCAGATGTAGGGAAACTTGGATTAGGAAATTTAATTATTAATTTTCCTTCTCTTATGCCCAATTAACCATTAAAACCCTAATTATGTAAATACGACAACAAATTGATGAATGGTGGAAAAAGCTCTTGCAGGCAGGAGTAAAATACCAAATTATAGAATACCTATTTTCAAGGTTCTGAAGCAGAGCAGTCGAGGACATTGGAGTGGGTACCCAAGTCCAAGGTGCTAGTTTCTTCGTTGGATCTAGACCTCCTTCTGATACTGACTAGTCCTATAACTTCTATTTCTTGAAACTCAGATGCGGAGGACACTAGAGCGAGAACCCATGTCCTCAAAGTACTCTTGTGTCCTTTTCTTCAAATCCTGAATCCTCAATGCCTGCCAATACTTCCTGCAACTCCACTTTTACCAAATGCGACACCTGTAACCTGTAATCACAAGACTTGGTTTGGGAGTTGTGGTGTTTAGAGGCTTGCCTCAGTCAAGCCTCAGAGGACACTTAAGTCTCTGAACACCGTTGTCAGATAAAAGAGTGCATGCCCTTGTGAGGCAGAGGCAAAAACTAAAGGAATCAATGATGAAAACACAATATTATGTCACCTTGTTGTGAATCTCTCATGGGAGGAAGATGCTCTTCATTCCATGAGGAAATTGATGCTCAAATCTACAGATATCAACACATAAAACACATAAGTCTACTCTTACAACATAATAGAAAGCCTTGAATCACCTTGAGAATGTCTAAAGTTCACAATGATCCTCTAGTTTCTAAATGAATGCCTAAGCATGCTTATATATGCAACTACAAGCACTCCCACCAAGATTTTAAAAATCAAAACTTATCGTGTCCACAAAAGGACCAAATAACGGTCATAAACCAACACTTGGAAATTAGGGCTGCCCCAAAATAGGGCAGGACTAGGGCACGGGCACCCAAGTCCCCCCCTATTTTGGGTAGGGTACAGCTCAAGGGGTCCACCTAGGTCCAGTTTGCCATGGAACCTAGGTCTCATTCCATCAAGATGCCAAATATGAACTAAGATGTCCTAAGTGCACACTAAAGACCTGGGAACTAAACCTTATGAGGGAAAAGCCCTTAAGGGGACATTTTTTGATGTTACAAGAAGCAGAAACCCTAGAGGCTTTAGAAGGAAAGGTGGAAGGGAAAATAGAAAATGAAGATACTAATTTTGCTATTCGATCCTTTCATGACAATTTTAAGCAAGCTGTAGAGGATCCTGTGTACCATTTGACAGAAGAAGTAATAAACAAAGTCATGAGGATGAAGGTCAAGGTAGAAACATATAATGAAACATTGAACAGTAGGAGGAGTAAGATAGATGCCCTTCAGGGAAAGTTTCATTCCCACAAGCATGCCATAATAAAGGCCAAGGTTCAGGATGGAGGTGAAGTTGATAGAATAGTACAACTATATGAATCCATCAGGGCAAACATAAGGGTACACATAAGGGGTGATCTACATCAGAGTGATAGTGATAATGATGATGATGATGATGAGGAAAATGATGGAGAAGATGAAAGTGAAGAAGAAGAAGGAGATGAAGAGTAAGTAAAGATGCATGATAATAGAATCATGTGCATAATCCATTTACAAGTGAATGAGTTTTGCTAAATAGTTGCCAGCTAGCAACTTGTGCCATATATGATGATACTGACTTAGTCAATGAGAGAATGTTGGTCATTGATCTGAATGGATAAATCTTGACCATTGGTCATATGTAACCACCTCCTATCCTTATTCTATAAAAGTGGATGGAGTGCACTCTTTAAAGCATTAGAAACTTAATTGAAGTTAGATTGCTGAAGTATTCAAGACTAGTTTCAAGGCTTTTGTGAATGTACATGTCTTTTGAGTACTTAATGAAAGGTAACATGTTGTTAGCATGAATGGGGTATATTACCTAACTACTTCCATGTTAGGTCCTATTCACACTTGTCTTGTTTAGTTTACTTAAGGTACACTTAGGATACTTATCATTTTGTGTCTCATGTCATAATATTAAGACACTTGTCATAATATTATGATATCCTATCTTTCACCTTGATCTATTTAACCAAGGGCTTCGTATTGAAATTAATATTGATGTATCATATTGTGTATTTTCATCCTTTGATAGAATAGAATTATTCTCTCATTTTGGTCTCTCTTGTCCTTTCATTAAATATCCTAGATCTTGGGTGAATACATCCATAGCCAACTCTTACATGTTATTAGAGATTGTAATATTGCTTTATGTTAGTCTTTATTGAGAGATCTAGGTTGCAAATTATGGTGGATCTTGAAAAGTTGAGTATGTTGGTGTGAATAGGGTTATCACCTAACCGGTTTACCCTTGTGTGGATAATTCATCTTATTTAAATATTTACTAGTTAAATAATATTCACACATCACACATAATTCACACATGTTAAGTTGACTTAGTGAGTCTTCTAGATGTCTAGTTGAGTCTAGTTGTGTGTTGAGTTGTTAATAGTTGGAGTGAGTTGTATTGTCCTCCACATGTGCAATTAGTTATCATCGTCTAATTGACACATGTTGTAGGAATATCTCCACTTTCTACTCCACCTTTCACTCCACCTTTCTATCTCTCTCCTTGTCTTTATAAGCAAGACATATCATGTACATTGCAACATATTTCTTTTGCATTCATTGATAGAATAGCATTATTCTCTCATTTGATCTCTCTTGTTCTTTCATGAAGTCCTAGATCTTGGGTGGCTCCAATCATAGCCAACTCTAATAGAGTATACTCTTCTCTTGCACAAATTGTAGGGCCTATCAGGCCCCTACTCAAAAGGTACCCATAGTTAGTGAGGAGTTTGTAGGGCTTGGATCCTACATGGTTGGGGCAAAACCCCTCATGAGATCTTGTGGGTAGCTCACGTGACAGGGGTATAGCCCATGTGGACCAACATATAGGCCTTTGACCTTTTCAAAAAAATTTGGGAAAAAAAAAGATAATCTACAATCAACGATACAAATCCACCATTTTTGGTAGTGAGTTTGGCACTCCACCAAACTTGGTGACACTTTTGCCTACTCCATTATTTTAGAAGGACTCTCTCTAGATCTAGTAGAGATTTTAGTAGTCTTTTTGGAAACAAACCATATTTGGTGGAGCTCTATTTTATTTGGCAAATCTATGTAGCTCTCTCTACATTCAGTGGTTCCTACAGATTTTGTGGTAGTTCCATCAAATTTAGTGATAGGAGGATTTTCAAACTCACACCCCCCTCCAGAATGCACTTTTGATTTTGCAAGAAGACTTTGTAGCCTCTATTCTCTTTCATACAGGCTCCTTTTTTGGAACAATTTTTTTTATTTTGGGCAGAATTTCATAGTCTTCATAGTGATGCAGACAAATTTTAATTTTGGTGCCTGGTTTTTCTAGAAATTATGGATTTTCATCACTATTTCTTAACAGTTCTCATTTTGGGAACTTCCAGAACTCTATTTGGGCTCATACGATAACATTTTTGGGTGATTTTTTTGAAAGTGTGTAATGTTTTGAGTACTTCTTAGATCTATGATTAGATTGATCTCATTTTGTACCAAAATTATACTTTCAATTTAAGGCCTAATTTGGTATTTGCATGTACCAAAATCAAAAGACCACTTTGCTATTTTTTTCTAGTGGCAAATGTAATCACACTAACTATAAAGTGCTAAGATCATATATTGTTGGGGGAATCATTAATTAAGAGAATTTGGGGGTGATCTTATGGTGGTTGATTATTTTTAATTCTTTGTTTTGTGTTCTTGCGGTGGGGAAAACTCAAATTGAACTCCTAACTCCAATATAATTATGCATCATAGAAACAATTAGTATGGAATTATCTAAGGGAAAAAGGATGTACTAGATATGTAGGTGAAACTATTCCTAAACCTACTAATGTTAATGCAAAGGAAGAATGGGACATGAATCATGAGAAAACTCTTGGTCACATTTCTTTATTAGTCTCTTTTGATTTACAATCTCATCTTGAATCTGCTAGACACACGAGGATATTGAGACATGGGTGAATCAGTATCTAAATAATTCTTCAAATTTAACAACTTCAACTTATCCAGAGCAAGTCAAAACTTAAGCATCACAAAATTAATATGAACATGAAATATTATGTCATGCCCACATTCCCCATGCGGTCACAACATGCATCACACGTCATGTCCACATGTGTCATGTGGTCATGACATGAAATATAATTTTTTTTCACACATTTCCCTAGAAACCCCCTCGCATGCGTAAGCGTGCTCAGTGGCGTATGCTTAAGGCATAAACAAAATAGTTGTTAGCGGGATAACACACACACATGTGCACACCCAGACGCAAGAAGGCCAATAAGGGGGTCTTCGTGATGTGGTTGATGTCGCTACAAGGTTGAACTTTGTAAGCTTCTAAACCCTAGATTCCAGAAGAATCCGGCAGCATAACGCCTCACAGGCATGAGTGGGATTTATTACACAAACACTAATCTTAACACGTAGTTTTTCTGACTTAGGTAAATTTCACTAATTACATTGGTAAAACAGTTGATTAAGTTAATGGGGCATTTTTCAACAAAGTCTGATCATCTGTTCTCTTTCACATTTTCTAAAATTCAATATTAATTTCTCCTCCTTTAGACTTAGCATTTTCAATGAAGCCCGTTCATTTACCCTTTCTTCCATTTCTCTGAAATTTAATTTTGATTGTATTTCTATCACATTCTCTTTCCCATTGTGTAAGGTTACTTCATGTTTATCCTGCTTTTCTTCCCGTTCTCTATCAGTCAGAGTTATCACTGCATCCTTTACATTATTCCTAATTTCTTGGTAAACCAGATTAGTACTCCATCAATCAAAGTTATCATTGCATCCTTTACATTATTCCTAATCAATATTAATGGAAAGTTAATTCTTACTTAGTTCTCTTAGCCCATTTCAGAAATGTCACACATTTTCTCCTCTTTGTTTTCACTTTTATCTTTCTTTCTCTTGTCTCTCTCTCTCTTAATTGGATGTTTTCTCAATCTACAGTTGAGTTTACAATGGCCACATATGGAATGCTAGTGATGGCTTATTTGCATTTATAAAGATACACATATCTATATAAATGCAAATAAGAATATATATAATGTATAGATATGCTTATTTGCGTTTATACAGATAGGTATATTTTTCTTTTCGTTTTCTTGATATTTTTAAATAAGAATTATTAAATTCTGAAATGCATTTTCTTTTAATGAATTTCTTTTGATATATCCTTGAATTTATTTTAATAAACCCATGAATTTATTTTAATAAATAAATGTAATTATTATAATAACATTCACATCTCTAGTTTTTTTGTTTGTATGGTTATATATATATATATATATATATATATATATATATATATATATTGTGTTACTAAAAAAAGTTAGGTTTTATTTTATAAAACCTAAACATTTTATTTTAATAATATAAGGGTTGGGGCTTAAAATCTTTATGCCCTATATTATTGGCTGAACCCTACATATATTTTTCATTGGTTCATTTGTTTGATTGGCAGGGCAATGGAGGTGGCGGCACTGGTAGGGCGACGGTGGACTATGTGTAGGGACTACGAACTGTGGAGTCATGGCAGGGGACTGGTGGTGGCAGTGGTGTGAGGGAGGCCACAGTAGAGGGAGGTTGCAGTGGTGGATGGGCAGAGGGAGATTAACAGAGTTCACAGAGGAGCAACGGTGTAGGAGAGCAACGGTGGAGCGGGGAGTATGGCCACGCGGGACTTATGGGACCGGCGGTAGTGACAGTGCAAGGGTCGTGGGGGATTCATGGGAGTTATGGGGGTGTGGGGAGGGGCGGAGCACCCACCCACATCCCACTATGTGGGGTGTGGGTGGGGGCTCCGCCCCTCCCCACACACATTATTAAAGGCGATGGTGGTGGGGAGGGTTCAAACCCTCCCCCCACCACCACTGTATATTTTTTTGTTAACTGTATTTCATACAGAATAGCAATTCATGAATTTTATTTCCCATTCAAAATTTTATATTTATTTTTTGGTTTATAACAATAATAAAAATAATATATATATATATATATATAGCTTAAATCACAGTTTCAATAATAATACACTTAACTGTAAAAAAAAAACAGAATATATAAAATTATCAAATAAATTCTGTCAATTAATTTATAGGTCAAAATATTGAAATTAATCTACAATGAGTTTTCATAAAATTTTATTTTCAATGCAACTCAAAAATAGAAATTGTAAATATAGGGTATTATTCAAAGATCATTAATTCTAATTTTTCTCTTAATTAGATTTCAATTATAAATCATATAATTCAATTTAAACATATTAGACATTTAATTTAAAGGGAAATAAATTAATTTTATTTGCATTTCTCCACAACAAATAAAATGCATGATTATAACAAGAGTTCATTTCTTTTCAAAATGACAAAACTACAACTTCAAGCAACTCATTAAAATTATCATTTTCACAAGTCATGTAATGAGATAAATATTAACAAATTTATTTGTAACAACAACTAATTCACAACTTCTCAAAATAGCAGTATAAGGAAATAAACAATTCTAATGTCCTTTAAAAACAATTTTCTTTTCTTAATCATTTCATAAATTATAACAAAATGTAATGAACACTATAAATAAAACCTCTATTACAATGAAGAGGATTTCCTCCTAACTCAAAATATACAAAAATTACAACTATCAACACAATAAGGTAGGATTTTTCTCATAACTCAAGGATACCAACATTTACAACAAAAGAGAGAAAATGTTCTCCTCTTGGCAAATCAACAAGGATGAAGCTACTAAATGACCAAGCTCTCCATAAGACTTAAGGAAAATAAAATATTTTCCAAGTTCAAATAATCTTCTCCAAGCTTCACAATAAGTTCCAAGAACCTGCATATCACATAAGGGGAGGAAACACCACTCAATTTGCTCTCCTCCCTACCGTAGACCCACAAGAGGGCCACCCTTGAGCTAGGGAGATCATCCACAGACCTAGGGAATCCAAAGCACTTCACAACAAAACAATACAACATCCCACAAACACAATTACACCCTTGGATAGTTACACAACACAACTCAACTAAAGTGAGTCAAAGAGGGGTAGGAGAGTGGACACACTCAACTCTAGAGTGCCACCCTTCAACAATATTTCAACACAAATTTTCCTCATGGCCTCAAGCCAAACAAGTAAACAAAAAATTCCAAGAAGATCATATTTTGGCTCTCAAGCCATATGACAAATTTACTCAAATTACTCAAATGCCCTCAAGGCTTTCAACATCCCAAAACAAGGCAATGACCTTGAGGAGGATCACTCCTCCCTTACCCCACACTTGATGAGCATTTCTCCCAAGTGGAAGAAGCTCTATCAACAACCCAATAATAAATTCCCCAAAATAACAAAAATTAAAACACAAGCAAAAATACATTTCACACATCCATCATGCAACAAATAGAAAATACAAAGGAAGGGCCTTGAAATCCAACCTTAAAAATCCCTTTAATGGATGAAGTTGATGTAGAGCTCCTCTAAAGTCTCCTCCAACCTTAGCCACCAAACTCCCTCTATCCTCTTTCTCCCAAAAATAATTTCCAATAATGAAAATCTCCAAAATTCAATAACCCTTCTCCCTATCCCAAGTGGGATTAAAATAACCCCGCCCATGAGCTTAGAGGAATGGGGAGGTGATACTTGTCACCTCCTCACTCTTCCTCCCAAACACTATTGTGTCCCAAGGGATGGGTGTTGACACATGTCACTCACCCCTCCCCAAAGTCTTCCTTATCCCTTACCACATGTCATCTCTCTTACACATGGGAGAGAAAAGGGGGATTGGAGAGGGAAAGGATGACACATGTCTTCCCCTCCTTCCCTCTCATGAAAAACCACAAAACTCCATGGGGAGTCTCACAAGCCTTGGGAATTGAAGAGGGATGGGCTTGAGTGTTGGTACCACTTGTCCTATTCCTCCCATGCCTCCAAATTCGTCACTTAACTTTAGTGTGAAGTTAAGGTGACCATACAGAGGTTTACCAAGGGTTACCCAAGTCAAAAGGGACCCTAGACCCATGGGGTATAACCCAGGCTCAATTTTAACCTAGTTAGGACACCCAGGGTCAAGTTAAGACACAAGAAAAGGGTCTCAAAAATTTAAAATTAAAAAATAAAATTTAAATACAATTCTTACAACACAATTCATAATTCAAATTTACAAGAGGGTAGATCTAACCCATTCAACCTCATACAAGACAACATTACAACATTAATTTAAACAAAGAGTTGATCTTGGTTCCTAGTGGAACTAGATCGCCTTCACAAGGGATTACAACATAAGGTGTAAAATAATCTCCAATGTCTGTGGTTTTGTTAGAAATACCTGCACACTAAATTTCAAAGTTAATTTCACATATAAATATCATAGTCGAAGCAAATTTAAAACATGCATTCCTAAAACATACCATAGTTCTCATAAGTATAATGAAATCACATTTCAATTTTCTTTCTAACATCACCCAATTAGTTTTCTTGTAATGTAAACATCTATCTAACATCACCCAATTAGTTTTTCCTATAAAATAATAAAGTCCAATAGTTCAGAATCTAGGATCAACAGTCCCACACATATAAAAGTATCAACAACAGTAAGGTAAATAGTCACATGAACAGAATGAAAAGGGTAGGCCTCACATATTAACACAATGCACAATAACACATAACGCTAGATATACATGGAAAACCCTAGAAGGGAAAAACCATGGTGAGGATTAACTCACAATATATGAAGCTCAAATAATAACTTTGTTTTAGGGGCTTTAACCTAAAGAAGCTGTTACTCCCCAAGTAAATTTGATTTAGGTCACTCCCAAGGAAGCTTCTACCCCTTGATGACTTTGTTTCAAGGGTTTTAACCCAAGGAAGAAACTACTTCCTAATTTGAGAACAAACTTGGAGATGAGTACAGTATGACAATCTTTCAACTGTCTTAAAACTACCTTTGAAGCTCACACATGATGATTGCACGTCTATCTCTTCACACTTCCTTTTGAAGATATGATAAGTCAGGCACATTCTATACTTGATCACTATCTCAAATAAGTCTTCAAGATGAATCTAGACAACATCAACAACATCTGCTCTTTCTCCCACTATCGTACATTAAAATGTATTTATTCTACTATTGTCTACATGCAAATCTTTTCAATCAATTTGCAATCATACCTTTTGCATGCAAGTTGATCTACTATTTATACATGATATTACATTGATTACATAGCTTGTTGGCTAAATTAAACATGAAAAATACATTTATAGGTTGGTCATACAATACACAATATGAAAAGTGTAAAAGATAGGTCCAATTAGGATAACATGTTACACGAGTAGAAGACTCAAACCTTGCGGACCCCAACACTTTCTTAAAAAGTTCCAAAACATCCTTCACAACTTCAAACATC
Organism: Cunninghamia lanceolata; assembly: GCA_027924645.1. NCBI lineage: Eukaryota > Viridiplantae > Streptophyta > Pinopsida > Cupressales > Cupressaceae > Cunninghamia > Cunninghamia lanceolata. Next base: position 3,829,255 of record BSBN01001126.1, read on the forward strand.
AAGGAATTACCTCTTTACACTCCTCTCATTTGAAAATAGGATAGATTTAAGGTAAACTCATGAAAACTTGAAGAGTAACGACCATATCAACTAGGAAGCCTTGTGCGGTACTGGAAGCAAAAAAGATCTTCATGAAAATCTTCCAGATAAGTCCACATGACTCATACTGTTGGCAAGAGACATTGCAATGCATGTCAAGTGTTTTCATTGATGGCAACTAAGTCCATTCCACACATTCGTAGTGCAGTATCAGATCATATTGGAAGTCAATTCCAAGATTTATCAAGTCTGGATAGATAGGAACAGGGTATATGGCAATGTTCAATATTTTGGTCAGCGGATCTCTCCAGTTAATAATTAAGTGTTACAAATCTGAGGGAGTGTAGAGGAATGTTAGGACAATCTAAATCTAATATTTCACCCTCCAGTGACAAAGGGATTAAAACTTATGAGCATCTGAGTATCAGGTCCTAATTTGATAGAACAGTTTAGTGAAGAACATGCTAACTTTGTTAGATCCTTGTGCGGATCGACTAGAAGTGTTTTGGTGAGTTGTGTATAGGATATAATGTTAGTGGCCGACATGTATGGTGACCTGCAAGTGTCATTTCTAGTACACATCAATATTGGTGTATGGATTTAGCCAACAAAACAGAGTACTTATATTGATTGTTAAGTTCTTCATAAGGCTGACAGAAAGGTGATTGAATTTCTTGAGGTAGATATATATAGCCGATGGATTTAAGTGTATTGATGGATGATGTGATGTGAATATGGAGTAAGTGCAAAAAGTACAGATAGAAGTGTGAAAGAGAAAATATCTAAGCTATGCATCATGGAAGAGCAGTAAAAAGGGTTGAGTGAAGATGAAGTGTGTAAGATCAGTATTTTGTGCCTAACTGGAACCGAATTCTTGCATTGGAAGATGTTACTCATCAGTTCAAATAATCAATAATCATTTTTGCAATCATTCTTGTAGGCAGTGAGTCTCTTTTGAGCAATGAGCTCTAGGTAGTGAGCCCGAAGGCATGTGGCTTCCCCTTTTGTAATACTTTTAATAGACTATAATCTTTATGGGTCAACCCCCACCATGGTTTTTCCCTTAACCGGGTTTCCACATTAAAAATCTTGGTGTCAAGTGTGTTATTTGTGTTTTTGCTCATGTGTTATTGATTTTTTCTTTTCATGATTATATCATTTATCTGTTAAGAAGTGATAAAGAAGAATTAACTGTAGTAAACATTAAAGTTTTAAGACAACTAATTCACCCCCCCTCTTAGTTGTTAGCCCTAATTCCAACAATTGGTATCAAAGCCAAGTTCCTTGAAAGAAGCCTAATAGCTTGAGGAAGATTTGGGAAAGAGTTTCAATGGGTTCACTCATAGAACAACTTCAATTGGCTTTAGAAGATCTTGACCTATCCAAAGCAGAAGTAGATGACTTGAAAGCAAACCTTAAGGATGCTGATGATTGCATTGACTTGCTAAAAGATAAATTAAAAAAATCAATAGAAAAAAGGAAGGAACTACTTCATTAGCTAGCTAATCTTACTGAAGAAAATGGCATGAACGAGGCTTTGGAAGAAAAGACAAAGGAATGTGAGAAGCTAACAAAATAAGTTTTTGTTCTAAAACATGAGATGGAATCTGGGGTAATGAGGCTTGTAGATTAGAAATGCAAATAAGGTGAAAATACTAAACAAAATGCAATAAACATCAAGTTATACCTTACAAGTAAATCCAATCCCATCAAGGGAAGAAGGAGGCATTGCACCCAAAACAAGCTCCTAAGACCAAGATAATCCCTAGACAATGGATTTAAATGTGAAATGCTACTCAAAGTTGCAACTCACTATTCTAGCTCAAGAGTTATTTTGGCATGGTAAAACTTGGCTGATGAAAATGGCTTGGGAGAGGTTCTATTTATAGATTTTTGGAAGGGATTTTGATCCAAGGGTGGAGATTGATTTGGAAGATCAATGGTGGAGGATAAAAGTGATGTGGAGGGCCTAGATTCAATCTTGAATGAATGGAGGGCTAGGAATAAGAGTGATTCTTTTATTCATTTTGGGAAGAGGGGTTATTTAATGAGCATGGGGGTGAAGGATTATTCTGGAATAAAAGATTCATATGGGGGAATGTAAATGAATTAAAAATTTATTTGGGGAAGAGAGGAAATAAATGAGGATGGGGTTGTAAGGAGAAATAAATGTGATGAGGGATGTTTTTAAATAAAAAATTAACTTATGTGGATTTAATTCAATTTTTTATTTAGAGGATGTGGGGAAGGGTGTTAAACAAGGTTTGACCACCCAAATGAAGGGGTTAGGATTAATTAAACAGGGGTTTTATTTAATTAATCCTAGGGCTATGATGAGGTAGGCTAGGGTAGGCCATTAAATAATAGCTATTTAATTGTCTAGGGTAGGGATAGGTTAATTATAAGCTGAATTAATTAGTTAACATGGTTTTAACTAATTAATTAGATTTAGTGAAAAAGAGGAAATTGATTTAATAAATATTGCATATTTATTAAATTAATTGGCTAAGGTTTGGACTATTGAATTAATGAAATTAATTCAATTTTGGGGACAAAATGGTGTGAATTTAGAAAACGAGAGGGGTAATTAATTAAATAAAAATTTAATTAATTGGTTAGAAGGGAAATTGGTGTGTTTAGGGTTGTATGGAGTCAGTTAGATGGTAGAAGACATTTTTAGGTGTCTACAAGGCTAACCAAAGAAATTGAGCAAAGGAAGAAGACTGAAGATGACCTGAATCAAACTCTAAAAGAAAGAACTGAAGAATGTTGCAGATTGGACAGAATAGCTGGCCATCTAGAGTCTAATCTACAAGAAAGCAGAGATAATGAGAGAGAACTTGAAAGGCAAATTGTCATTCTCAGACATGACCTAGAAGTTGCAAATGAATACAAGGAGAAGTTCAAGATAAGCTCAGATGAACTTGAAGCAGTGCTTGAGTGTCAGAAGAAGGTTGATGATAAGCATGGTCTTGGGTATGAGAAAGGTGAAAGCTCTAGATTTGAACAAAGAAATTATCAATCAAGGAATGGGAGAAATAGACCTAGAAGACCTATGGTAAGACAACCTAATGCTCAAAGGTATCCATATTTTAATGGAAGTTGTTTCAATTGTAGTAAATTTGGTCATAGAGCTACTCAGTGCAGAAGCAGAGTAAATCAAAGTGGTCCATCCTTCTCTGGTCAATGCTTCAAGTGTAAGACATATGGTCATAGACCCAATGAATGCAAAAGTATGATAATGAATAACTCTAACAATAGAGGAAATGATAATTCTTTCAATGGCTATTGTTTTGCTTGCAATGGATTTGGACACATGGCTAATCAGTGCAGATCAAGAGGAAATCAAGTAAATAAGAAAAGAAATGGTGTGTGCTTTAATTGCAATAGATCTGGTCATATTGCAAGATTCTACAGAAGTAGGAATAATGAAAGAAGAGGTCTGGTAAATAGAAAACCAAATGAGCAGAGACAAGACAAAGGCAAGGGCAAAGTTGATATGAATAAGATCTAGAATGAAATGAACATGACATGGGTCAAAAAGGGTGAAATGAATAACGGTAATGGGTCCAAGCTAGAATCTGGTGCTGGTAATCCCTCTGAAAATTGAATTAGGAGCTCTAGCTCAGGGGGAGCTGCTTAGAAACACAAATTCCCCTAGCTAGTAAGTGAGTGCTTGAATCTTGCATGATGATTAAAGTTAGAAAAGCCTATTGCAAACCATTTGGAAGGATTTTTGAAAGAAAAGAAGTGGATATGGCAATTTGTGGAGTGATTCATGAGAAATTGTACCAAGAAACAGAGTAATGAGATGAAGTTAGGGCAACACATTTATTACAATGACAAATTAGGTTTTGCAGAGGATAAAAAGTCACTTGCTCAAGCATTTGAATCACTTTGTATTCGAAGAGAAAAAGAAGAAGAGCATCTCACTAAAAATCCAAAGATTGAAGCATGAAGAATGAATTCGACTGGTAATCAATCAACCCTAACTCTACGGAAGAAAACAAGTACTTTTCTGTGAATCTTTGAATCTATAATCTGTTGAGATGGCTACTCCTCTTAGTGTTGATATTACTGAAAGGCCCCCTCCAAAATTTAAGAAGCATCCTTACAAGTCAGTCGAAGTCGAACCATTAGGTGCTTTTTCTAGTGTCCCATACAAAGTACTGCATGCAGAAGATATTAGGGCATACATCCATTGTAACGTGGATAAATTTGGAAATCTAAGATTGCTGGAATTGTTTAAGAACCATCTAAAGGATGATAACTATGATTTGAAACCGGAATTCAAAACCCTAGAGAGCAAACATTTTCTACAAGTCATTGAATTTCTGACATTTGATGAGAGTGAGTGGGTCATTACATCTTGAGCCAAATGCATGATGAGTTCATATGGCTATTGAAACCTTTCAAGATTACAAAGGATGTTATCTGAATTGTGACTACCCATGCTAAAATCTGTGAAGAACCAGACTGTAACTGATGCAACCAGTGCCAAATTCAATAAAAGGGCAATGACTATCAATGATATTATTGATCCAGATGTCAAGTTTTCTTCAATGGTAATTGGCTACAAAATTTATCATTCCAGTAGTGAGAACTCTGTCTCTAGAACTGCCATACATGCTGCATATCAAATGTTGAAAGAAAATGTAGATTATGACCTATGTGAACTATTACAGAACCAACTGATTAAGAACTTGAGCAAAATTAAGGACAAGAAAAACACCTTCAAATATGGTTCTATGGTTATATGTTTATTCTTCTGCTTCATGAATGAATTGCCTAGAGTAAAAGGTATGCAATGGACTAATGACAGACCAGTTGCAATACAAATAAGAGATCATCTACACAGCATTGGAGATTCTAAGACACAGAAAACTGCAATCTAGGGGTACTTTAAAAATTTTCAGAGTATGATGCACTCTAGGGAAAGAATCCTTAAATAAGTAGTTGAGAAATACAAAAATGAAATATGTTTTATGGTGGACACTAATCAGTGCCTAATGTAAGTTGTATAACCTAGAACTATTTGGATTATACCTATGGGTTATGAGGTTGATAAGAAGATTTTGGAAATGTATGCTCAACATCTCTTGAGCAAACTCAAGGATGACTCTGTTGAGAGATTTGGGACTTATAAAGAGCTTGATGAAAAGCTGCATGTTGAACTCTAAAAGCCAATGATTAAGAGATAAGCTTAGAAGCAAGTAGAAATGTATGCTAAAAGCATTGGGATAACAAAGGAAGCTGTGAGGCAGAACAGAGAAAGAATAGAAAAAGCTGAGAAGGAAAAGCAGGATAAGAAACAAGGAAGTACTCTAGTAGAATCCTCCTCCACTCTACGAACTACTAGGAGCTCTACAGCTACCCCAATTCCCCCAAAATCTGCCAATCCTAAGAAACTAGAAGACATATCATCCGGTAAGGAAAATAAGAGAACTAAAGTAAAGGCAAAAAGATCACATGATAGTTTGGAAAAGGAGGATGAAGAAAAGATAGACTCAAATGATGGGCTTAAGGAGCTAAAGGCCACAAGTGCTAAAGTTGTTAAAATATCTAAAGAGAAGCCTTCCATAAGTAAGAAGACAAATAAGAGGCAGAGATCAGAGGCTAATGATAAGAAGCAAATTCCCACTATGAAAATCATTGTCAAGACAATCACTGTTGATAGAAATTTAAAGCTATTGACTAAATTCTATGATCTTCAAAATGATACTGACAAAAGACTTTTGGAAGAAGCCACTATTAAGTAATTGAATGTATTTAATCGAGCACTGGTAGAAATTCTGTCAGAAGTTCCAAAAGGCTTAAGAAACATCTTAGAGATAAGAAAAGAAGCGGCCAAGTGAAAAGATATGGAGCTGAGGGAACATGTGTTAACCACTCTATGTTCGGTGATCTCCAACAGAGAAGCAGATAAAATTTTTAAAGAGGTAAAAAATGAATTCAGGAGTAAGACAAGAATGAACAAACTGATGATTAGAGAGATAGATGAAATAGTCCAAGAAACTAAACAAATTTTGAGAAAAGCATTGGACAAGAACAAGTTCTTTGTTGTGTCAGATGAACCTACTAATGACACACCAATCCTAGATGAAGAAGAGTAGTAGAAGGATGAGCAACAATGTGGAATGAATGATTCCTCTATCCCAGAAGAGGAAGCAATAAGCAGGGAAGAAATAAAAATGATAGATGAAACTACTGATGCAGGAGGTATTCTAACTCCTCTGAATCATTCTGACAAAGAAGATACAGAGATGAATATAGAAGCAGATGATCAAATTGAAGATGATTCATTAAATATTTAAGAGCATGAAATAGAAAAGCCTAAGAACCAAGAAGAAGATGAAGTCAAGGGTAAGTAAGATAAAGCAGAAGAAGATGGTGCAAATATTGATGCACCCCCAAAAAAAGTCCTAATACTGACACTAAGAAAACTCAAGGAAATGAAGGTGGTCTAGAAATTGTGGCAAGACACACTGCAAATGTAGTGAAGAGTTTCCTGAGTTAAGAAGTGCTAGAGTTTGATGAACCATAACTAATTCAAGGACTAATCAACCTGGATACTCTCTCTCTAGTCCAAATGACGGAGATAGCATCTTTCACACAACCCAAGGCAAGAGAAAAGATATTGAAATCTCACATAGAGGACAGTGAGTTGTTAGGCCTTGCATCTAGTATATTGGAGAAGATAATTCTAAATTTCTAGAAGAATCCATCTAATTCTCCCTCCAGAAATCTAAAGAGCCTTGTAAATTTTGTAAGTACACACTTTGAGTCCTTTGAGAAGTCTGCAAAGATTAAAGTCTGGAATGAATTTTTGGATAAGAGATTTAATGAGCTAAATGGGCTAATAAGGAATGATTGAAAGGTAATTGATATCAGTATAAAGAGTATTCAAAATGCTCTTAATGTCAGAGGTGATGTATACAAATTTTGTCTATCTTGGCCCAAAGTTATTGAGGATATTTAGAAGATAAAGGAGCGGAAACAAAAATTGTTGAATCTATCTCAAAATTTTGATCCTCTAATAGTTTCTTTGGTAAGATAGGTGTGTCAAGCAATCAACTTGACTGATGAAATAAATAAACTTGTTAAAAAAAAGAGCAATATTGTGGAGAGAATGTGTGAGCTCTGGGGATTGATTGCCCCCAAGTTAGAAACAATGTTTACTGCTTTATCTGAAGAAAGAAAAAACACAGGCATTCCTACTAAGTGGACACATCTCAATTTTGGATGGCATGAAAAGAAGTTGGGCCTATGAACTTGTGTAGTTGAAAAATTGTTTTGCAGATATTCTCAAGCTCATGTAAATATAATACATGGATTATTTGTACATATGCAGCTTTGTATACATAATTCTTGTGCAAATTTTGGTTTGTGGATCCCACCCTTTGCCATTGATGTCAAAGGGGGAGTGAGAGACAGTGAAAAATGAAACAAAATGAAGAATCCATCAAAGGGGGAGTAGTGGAAGAATATATAAGTGTACACAGTAGGGGGAGTCAGTCATGACACTTAGTCATTTTCCACTAAGTGTTGCCATGGATGCCAAAGGGGGAGATTGTTGGCAAGAGACACTATAAGGCATGTCAAGTGTTGTCATTAATGGCAACTAAGTCCATTCCACACATTTGCAGTGTAGTATTAGATCATACTAGAAGTCAGTTCCAAGATTTGTCAAGTCTGGATAGACAGGAACAGGGTATATGGTAGAGTTCAGTATTTTGGTCAGCAGATCTCTCTAGTTAATCATTGTGTGTTGCAAATATGAGGGAGTGTATAGGAATGTTAGGACAATCTAAATCCAAGATTTCAACCTCCAGTGACAAAGGGATTAAAAGTTATGAGCATCTGAGTACTGGGTCCTAATTTGACAAAATAGTTCAGTGAAGAACAGGTCGACTTGTGTTAGATCCTTGTGTGGATCAAGTAGAAGTGTTTTGGTGGGTTACGTATAGGATATAATGTTAGTGGCTGACATGTATAGTGACCTGCAACTGTTATTTTTGGTACGTATCAATATTGGTGTATGGATTTAGCTAACAGAACAGAGTACTTATATTGATTGTTAAGTTCTTCATAAGGCTGACAGAAATGTGATTGAATTTCTTGAGGCAAATATATATAGCCAATGGATTTGAGTGTATTGATGGATGATGTGATGTGAATATGGAGTAAGTGCAAAAAGTGCAGATAGAAGTGTGAAAGAGAAGAGATCTAAGGTTCGGATCATGGCAGAGCAGTAAATAGGGTAAAGTGAAGATGAAGTGTGTAAGATCAGTATTATGTGCCTAACCAGAACTAAATTCTTGCATTGGTAGATGTTACTTATCAGTTCAAACAATCAATAATCCTTTTTACAATTATTCTTGTAGGCAGTGAGCCTCTTTTGAGTAGTGAGCTTTGGACAGTGAGCTCGAAGGCATGTGCCTTCCCCTTTTGTAATACTTTTAATAGAGTATAATATTTGTGGGTTAACCCCCACCGTGGTTTTTCCCTTAACCAAGTTTCCACATTTAAAATCTTGGTGTCAAGTGTGTTATCTGTGTTTCTACTCATGTGTTATTGTTTTTTTTGTTTTCATGATTATATCATTTATCTGTTAAGAAGTGGTAAAGAAGAATTAACTGCAGTAAGCATTAAAGTTTTAAGACAATTGATTCACCCCCCTCTTAGTTGTTATCCCTAATTCCAACACATACAACATCTCCAAACACTTATTTACCACCACACATCAAAGAATTATGCCACAAACCTTCAATCATTAACTTTGAGAGCACATTGTTCTTTGAAACACACTGCAACATGTTGTTAATTGAAAAACTGGGATATGGACCACCAAGAAGCTTGAACTAGGAATGAAACATGAAATGCACATTTAAGAACATGTTCACAAAATTGCAAGGTCGATCATTTACTTCTAGAGGAATGCGGAGCATTTCAGTAAGTCTTCAACACTGTTCCATTCTGTCAGAGCACATACCGATACTTTACCAATCATAACTTTCCTTGTGAAGTGAATGATGGTTTGGAACTTTGGAAACAACACATTTACCATCCTCTGAACATAGATCTAGAACCACATAGCCATATCTACAAATGTGGAGGATTGTGGAGCATTCCATTCACCTTTCAACATCACATTACATTGTCAAAGCTTGAACCAAAACTCAGTCACTTATATCTTTCACTGTAGAAGAGAAAACACTCTGAAACATAGGATTTAGCATATCTACATCATGCTCAACTTAACTCTTGAACCAAAATACTATTGCTTCAAAATTAGAGGAATGCAGAGCATTCCATTGCCATGCTAGGAACATCTTCACAGAACCCACACTATCTTCAACCGATTTCCGAAGGCCAAGTCTTCTTTGCATCACCATATATATATCAGGATCAGTAGGGATGATCATACAACATGCTTCAAAATAGGAACACATCATCAGCATCAGCAACATAACTTGATTCTTCTAATTCATATTGATCAGGCTTCAAACTCAACTCTGCTTTGATTAGGAATGTAACTTTTAGGATCTCCAATGATTATCTTTCTTTTAGGACCTCCAGTGATGAGAATTTTCTTAGGACCTCAAATGATGAGCTTTGTCTTTCTTAGGAGCATGACATCCAACCATGAACAGTCTCTTACTCTTATGATAGTGTTGACATCAATGTATGTTATGTTGGCATCAATGTATGCTGCTATGTTGACATCAATGACAACACATATTGCCAGCAATCTCCCCCTTTGTCATTGATGCCAACATATGCTCCCCCTTAGACTCTCTCCCCCTTTGACATCAAGGACAAAGGGACCCAATACCTTCTCATTCTCTCCCTTTCATCAATAATCATATATCTGTAAACTTTTTCTTGCAAGCTCCCCCTATCATCAATCACCACTACCTGCTCCCCCTGAGAGGTAGCCGTCATCAGTCTAGGATAAAGATATAACATGGACTCCCCTTGGAAAGATGCACCATTTTACATCTTAGAAAGAAGGAGGAGCAATTACCCCTAACCTCTATTGGAGATTCTCAAAAGTGTCCTTTGCAAGAGCCTTTGTGAAAATGTCTGCAATCTGATCCTTAGTTGGAACATATTCCAACCTCACTTCCTTATCTGCAACCTTCTCTCTCAAAAAGTGATACGTGATTGCTATATGCTTGGTTCTTTAATGAATCACTAGATTCTTGGAAATATTGATAGCACTTGTATTATAACACAAAATCATAATAGGCTCATTATATAGTACCTTGATATCCTTCAAAATTTGCTTCATCCACAATACTTGAGTGCAGTAGGAGGCTGCTACAATATATTCTACCTCTGCAATTGATAAGGACACCAAATCTTGCTTCTTTCTTTTCCATGAAACCAATCTACTTCCTAGAAAGAAAGCACCACCACTTGTACTTCTATCATCAACACAACTAGCCCAGTCATCATCAGTATATGCATTCAGATCAAAGTCATTACCTTTTTGATACCATAGACCATAGTTTGGAGTTACTTTTAAGTATCTAAATATCCTTTTCACTTCATTCTCATGTATTTTCTTACGATTGGCTTGATATCTGGCAACCACACATATCGCATGCATGATGTTAGGTCTAGATATAGTCAAATACAACAATGCTCCAATCATAGACCTATAAACAATTTGATCCACCTCTGGAGACTCATCATCTTTGCTTAAGTGGCATCTAGTGACCATGGTAGTATCCACTAGTTTTGAATCCTCCACACCAAACTTCTTCAATAATTCTTTGACATGCTTAGCTTGATAAATAATTATACTATCATTTAGCTGGGAAATTTGAATACCAAGGAAGAATGACATCTCACCAATCATAGACATCTCAAATTATTTTTGCATCTCCTATGTAAACCTCTTACACATGTCATCATCTCCACCAAAGATTATGTCATCAACATAAATAGCAACTATCATTATCATATCTCATTCCTCGATGTAAAGATTGCTATCTGTAGTACCTTTCTTGAAACCCTATTGAATTAAGTACTTATCCAATATAGCATACCATGCTCTAAGAGCTTGCTTGAGCCCATACATAGCCTTCTTGAGTCTGTATACCATGTTCAGATGTTTTGATATCTGAAAACCATTTGGTTTCCCAATGTAAACCTCTTCCTCTAGATCACCATTCAAAAATGTTGACTTGACATCCATCTGATATACCTTGAAATTCTTGTGAGTAGCAAGAGAAAGGAACATCCCGATTGCCTCCATCCTTGCTGATGGAGAGGTGGTCAGAGGGTTAGGTCCATCATCAACTAGTTTCTCAAATCATGAAACATGGAGGAGGGTTCTACTCATCAATACACTCAATCTTTCTAGGCTTCTAATCCTAGGCTTTAAAGAACCCATTATAAAATAAGACAAAAAATGGTCTAATTTCTTGAGGGCAGACTTTTCAAGTACTCCAAGGCAACTTGACAAACATTCCCAAACCATGAGTTAGGGTCTTGTGTATGGACAAAGGTATTTTGCTTCATAAATCCCCTATTCTCCTTGTGTTTCTCACGAGTTGCAGGCCATATTATTCCATTGTACGAATATGTCATGATTGGTTAATACTCTGGGCTGATAGAGGGATGTGTTACCTATTATTTGCATTTGGTTTGGGATTCTACCATTGAGTTTCAAGGGAGTTAGAAGGAGTTCCCTGTAGACTGGTCTTAAACCCTAAACTAGGGTTTTGGGTAGCAAATGATGAGATTTCTAGCCATTCCACTGACCCTACCTCCATAGAACTGGTGGAATGGAATGGAGAATGTTTGTTTTTATTGTTTTGTTGATCTCCAATGTACAAGGTGGAGTTTTGCAGAGTTTTCCCAAGAACAAGTCTAACAAGTCCATGTATTAGGCCATTGAGATAGGACAACAGTCACAAAGTCTGATCATTTGATGTTGGGAACCCAAAATACATTGTTTTTCCATTTATCTTATTTGTCCAAGTGGGTGTGGTTGTTGGGGTAATCCATTTCTTGGTGGTTGCTTTGGGAAATAGGCCTAATTAGCCCCTACACATCAGTAATAGTCCCATTTTGGGTCATATGTTATGAAACAACCATAGGTTCTTTTGAGATATAGTATAGGCCTTCCAAAAGGGTATTCATATCTGATCTAGGTTTGGTGAGAAAAGGTCTCAGTCGAAAGTTATTTGCTACAGTTCTTAGGAGCAGGGATACAAGGAGAATAGGGGGGTTTATGAAGCAAAATACCTTTGTCCATACACAATACCCTAACTAATGGTTTGCGAATGTTTTTCAAGTTGCCTTGGAGTACTTGAAAAGTCTACCCTCAAGAAATTAGACTATTTTGTGTCTTATTCTATAATGGGTTCTTTAGCCTAGGATTAGAAGCCTAGAGAGATTGAGTGTATTGATGAGTAGAAATCTACTCCATGTTTCATGATCTGAGAAACTAATTGATGATGGACCTAACCCTCTGATCACCTTTGCATACTTTCTATCAGAGCATAAGTCTCCTTAAAATCAATGTCTTCTACTTGAGTGTATCCTTTGCATACTAGTTTTGCTTTGTTCCTCACAACTTCACCATCCTCATTTATTTTGATCCAGAATACCCACTTTGTTCCTATAATATTCTTATTGGCTGGTCTAAGAACCAATTCCCATGTCTACTTCTTCTCAATCTGATCTAGTTCTTCTTTCATTGCTTTTATCCATTCATCATCCTTATTGTCTGCGGTAAAGGTCTTAGGTTCCACCTTTGATAATAAACACAAGTTTGTTTGTTCATGTGTCTTGGAAAACCTTCTCCTTGTCTGCACACCTTCATTTTTGTCTCCAATGATTTGTTTTGTTGAGTGGTTCTTAGAAACATACTTTGTTGGGGTCTTAGGTATATGTTTAGGTTCATGTTCCTTTTCTTCTTTTACTTCTTCTACTTCTTCATTTTCAATGCAAGGAAATATATCATATACGGTATCCTCTAAATCATGTGTGAACTAATACAAGGCTTCATCAACTTTGACAATTGTGCTTTCAATCATCTTTACCAACCTTTTATTGTAGCATTCATAGGTCTTTCTTCTGGTTGAATAACCAAGAAAGATTCCTTCATCACATTTTGAATCAAACTTTCCTAGATCTTCTTCATCTCTTTAGATATAACATTTGCTACCAAAGATCCTAAAGTATCCGACAGAAGGAGGTCTTCCATACCACAATTCATAAGGGGTCTTAGTTCTATTGACCCTTAACTATACTCTGTTAGTTAGATAGACAGCAATGTGAATTGCTTCCTTCTAGTATACATCAGGTAGATCTACATATTTCAACATTGTCATAGACATTTCTTGCACGGTCCTATTCTTCCTTTCCACTACCCCATTTTGCTGAGGGGTTCTAGGAGTAGACAAGTGCCTCCTAATTACATGATCTTCACAAACTTTTTCAAATTTATTTGAAATAAACTCACCTCCTCTATCTAACCTCAAGCATTTGATCTTAGCATCCATTTTATTTTCAACCAAGGCTTTGAAACCTTTAAACTTATCAAGAGCATCATATTTTTCTCTTAAGAAAGTAACCCAGGTCATTCTAGAATAATCATCAATAAGCAACATAAAGTACCTTTCACCTTGTTGAATTTTTACTCTTGTACTTCCACATAGGTCTGTGTTAATCAGCTCTCCTTGCTTTTAAAACTTGTCTTTATTTGCTTTCTCATCTGACATTCGTTGCATACAGAGTTTGTAGGCTTGATTATCTTAGGCATATCTCTCACTGTATGAGTAGAGCTCATTCTTACCATATTATCAAAGTTGTTATGTCCCATTTTTTTGTGCCATAGCCAACACTCACTAGATTGAGTCAATAGACATGTTCTTCCATTTGCTTCTTTCAAGTGATAAATATCACCACATGTCTTGATACCTTCTACAATAAGCTTTCTGGATCTTACCTTCCTGATTTCACAACCATTAGCATGAAAAGTAAGATTGTAACCTTTCCTGCACATTTGACTAACACTGAGAAGATTGTGTTGTAATCCTTTGAGATAGAGAACATCCTCAGTCTTGTTCTTTCCATCAATAGCTATGACACCTTTTCTATAGATTTGTGCTGACTCATCACCTCCAAACTTAAAATCTCAACCATCCCACTTATTTAGATTGATAAAATTTTCTTTGTCACTAGTCATATGGTGTGAACAACCACTGTCAATAACCCAAGCTTTGGTTTCTTCTTTTGCATGAAACGTTGTCCATACAACCATTGATTTCTCATTGTTTTGAGCTACTGGCATGGTATTAATTTTTCCATATTTCCTAACATCATATTTTTGCCACCAACACTCATGGGCAAGAAAAGTGTCTCATCATTTGAATCATCATCATCCTCATCTTCTAAAGAACAACTATCTTCTATGGAAAATAGACTTCTTTTGAATTTACTAAATTTTTGTTACTTCTCCTAATTTATTTAAGAGGACATTGGGAAGAAAAGTGACCAACCTTTCCACAATTGAAACATTTGAATGGTAACTTACCTTTATTTTTGCCAAAGCCTTTCTTCAGAGTTCTTACAAAATTTTCTTCAGCATCATTAGGGCTTTCATCTTCATCAACAGTTTCTTCTTTTACATTTTTACTGAATTTGAAAGAAGCTTCTTTCTTTGGAACATCACTATCAAACTCTCTCATTTCAAAAGAAGTAAGAGTCCCAAATATTTCATCTAAAGAGTATTTATCCAAGTCAGCAGTCTCCTCAATAGCAGATACTTTGGAACTGTAAGATTTGAGAAGAGATCTCAAGACCTTTTCCACAATCTTGTCTTCTTTTATTCCCCTACCAAGACCATTAATATCATTGATTACTTCATTCACCTGAAGCATGAAACCAACAATATTTTCATCTTCTAACATCTTTAGGGATTCAAATATATTCTTAAGTATTTGCATCTTAGCTTGCTTTACTTTCTTACCTTCTTCATAAATAGTTTTAAGTTTATTCCAAACTTCTTGTGTTGAGCAACAACCTATCACTTTTGAATGTTCTGAATTAGTTAAGCCACTCATGATACCAAACTTGGCCTTGGCATTATTATCATACTTCTTAATTTCATCTGCATGTATTGGAATAGAAGTAGGGACAATATAACCTTTCTTGATAGAATCCAAAACTCCATAGCCTAGTGAATTAATGTAGCCTTCCATCCTTACTTTCCAAAAAGCATAATTTATTCCATCGAACTTGGGAATATTGCTAGATCCTCTTGATGCCATCCTAGACCTTCCTTAAGTGGTTAAGCTTCCTTCAGAGGAACTTGTCTCTAATACCAATTGTTAGACACATCAGGATACTGAGAGGGGGGTAAATTAGTATCTAAACAATTCTTCAAATTTAACAACTTCAAATTATTCAGAGTAGATCAGAACTTAAGCATCACAACATAAACATGAACATGAAAAATTAACACAATGTACAACACATAACACCAGATATATGTGGAAAAACCTAGAAGGGAAATACCATGGTGAGGATTAACTCATAATATAAGAAGCTCAAATAATAACTTTGTTTTGGGGGCTTTAACCCAAGGAAGTTGCTACTCCCTAAGTAACTTTGATTTAGGGTCACTTACAAGGAAGATTCTACTCCCTGATGACATTTTTTAGGATCTTTAACCCAAGGAAGCAACTACTCCCTAGTCAAAGAATGAACTCAGAGATGATTATAGTATGACAATCTTTTGAAACTGTCTGAAAACTACCTTGGAAGCTCACACATGATTGCACTTCTGTCTTGAAGCTCACACATGATGATTGTACTTCTATCTCTTCACACTTTATTTTGAAGATATCATAGTCAAGCACATTCTATACTTGATCACTATCTCAAATAAGTCTTCAAAAGGAATCCAGATAGCATCAATAATATCTTCTCTTCTCCCACTGTCACACATTAAAATGTATTTATTCTACTATTGGCTTCTTACGAACCTTTTCAATCAATTTGCCATCATACATTCCACATTTAAGTTGATCTACTATTTATACATGATATTACATTGATTACATAGCTTTTTGGCTATATTAAACATGAAAAATACATTTACAAGTTGGCCATACAATACACAATATGAAACGTGTAGAAGATATGTCCAATTAAGACAACACGTTACACAAGCAGAAGACTCAAGCCTTGTGGATCCCAACACTTGCTTAACCAAGTCCAAAACATCCTTCACAACTTCGAACATCAAGGAATTTCCTCCACACACTTCGCTCATTTGAAAAAAGGGCAGCTTTAAGGTAAGCTCATGAAAACTTGAAGAGTAACAACCATATCAACTAGGAAACCTTGTGCAGTACTTGAAACAAGAAAGATCTTCATGAAACTCTTTCAAATGAGTCCACATGACTCATACAACATCCCCAAACACTTCTTTGCCACTGCACATCAAATAATTATGCCGCACACCTTCAATCATTAACTATGAGAGAACACTATTCTCCAAAACACACTGCAACATGTTGTCAATTGAAAAACTAAGATGCGGACCACCAAGAAGCTTGAACCAGGAAAGAAAAATGAAATACACATTCAAGAACATGTTCAAAAAATTGTAATATCAATCATTTACTTCCAGAAGAATGTGGAGCATTCCAGTGGGTCTTTAACACTACTCCATTCTGTCAGAGCACATACCAGTACTTTATCAATCATAACTTTCACCGTGAATGGAATGATAGCTTGGAAATTTGGAAACAATAGATTTACCATCCTTTGAACATGGATCTAGAACTACATATCCATATCTACAAATGCAAAGGAATGTGGAGCATTCCATTCACCTTTCAACATCACATTACACTATCAAAGCCTGAACCGGAATTTAGTCACTTATATCTTTCACTGCAGAAGAGCAAACACTATGAAACTTAGGATTTAATATATTTTTGTCATGCTCAACTTAACTCTTGAACTGCAAGACCATAGCTTCAAAATTAGAGTAATGTGGAGCATTCCATTGCCATGCTAGGAACATCTTCATAGAACCCACACTGTCTTCAACCTACTTTTGGAGGTCAAGTCTTCTTTGCATCACCATATACAACTCAGGATTAGTAGGGATGATCATACCACATGCTTCAAAATGAGAACACATCCTCAGCATCAACAACACAACTTGATTCCTCTAATTCATATTGATCAAGTTTCAAACTCAACTCTGCTTCGATTAGGAATGTAACTTTTAGGATCTCCAATGATGATCTTTCTTTTAGGACCTCCAATGATGATCTTTTTCTTAGGACCTCCAATGATGAGGTTCCTCTTTCTTAGGAGCATGACATCCAACCATGAACACTCTCTTACTCTTGTGATAGTGTTGACATCAGTGTATGCTATGTCGGAATCAATGTATGCTACTATGTTGACATCAATGACAATACATATGGCTAACAAAATCATGCAAAATACCTAAGGAGGCTTCAGAGACTCTTGAACAATTGTATGGTGAAATTGACAAGATATCCTAGATTGATAATGATTTTACAAATCTTGATCCTAAATAGTTTGACCACATCTAAGATTATATCTCTAAGATTAAGCAATTGAGAACACAACTAAAGAATTACAAGATTAATAAGGAGGATTTACAATTGATTCTAAATGTGTTATCCAAGCATGGTCCTAAGTATTTAGGATTTGTTTTTTGCTTTCACACCCATCAAGTTTCTATGGGAGCTACATATGTTGAGCCTACTTTTGATGCATTTTCAGATCTTCTAATCCAAGAGGAAGTGAAGATAAATCAAATGGGCCTCATCAAATCTTCTAAGCCATAAGCATTGGTGGTTACTAAACCTAAGGTACAAAAATAATTAGCGAATCCTAAAAAGAAACAAAAGAAGAAAAGAACAATCCACACATAGATTCTTAATCCTCTCCCTCCAAAGGGGAATCATCTAAAAAGAAGAAGTTCAAGTGTGCATATTGCAAGAAACTAGGGCATGTTGAACATAAATGTTATTTGAAGAAAATTGTTGAATTGCAACATCTTATAAAGAAGACTCAAATCAATTCACCTTCAACTATGTTAGGGCCATCATCTTCTTATCATTATTCAAATTCAAAGAAACAGAAGGAGCAAGAACTTGTTGCAGTTTTAGAATCTATGTCAAGGAGATGAATCCTTGATTTTGGAGCTTCACAACAATAGATTCATCACATAGTATGTTCTCTTCATTTGAGACTTGTTCATCACCACACATCTTGATGGATAACAACACATAAATGCATGTTTGTGGGAAAGGATCTATTGACATAGGCAATGGATCATTCTATGATGTCCTTTGTGTGCCTTCATTGTCAACCAATATCCTTTCTATCTATTAGATTACACATAGTGGAGTAGGCAAGAGTGTTGAGTTCACACCTAATTTCGTGATTATTCAAGATTTGAATAACAAAGATATTTTTGCAGCTGGGGAGATAGATCATCAACCTCGAGTATACACCTTCTCACATTTTGTTCCTATAGTTCCTTTGGATGATGTTCACACTCATGTTTACACTATTAAGGACATGTAATATGGTCATTTGAATCTTGGTGTTCTTTTATCCATTGAGGTTCTAGACACATGCAAACATTGACATTCCATCTCCTCCATCATCTATTGTTGCTTCTGATGAGACTAATGTTGCTACATCCATGGTTTCTAGTAATTCAATATAGCAAGATATTCATTATCTTCTAGATACACCTTGTTGGGATGAGTACTTGATAGACATTGCAAGTTTGTTGTGTGAGTTCTATCTTGTATATTTGGAGGACACTATTGAGAATATTCATCTCCTCTTTAATGTTATCTCTCATGGAGTTGCATCATCTTGTTTGGATGTGATGAGGGAACCTTCATACACTCTTGTTTTGTCTTCTCCTCTTCATTTGTCATAGTTTGGCATTGGGTCAGAGAACCTTGAGAAACATTCAGAGGATTCATCATCTTTGGATCATGCTCTACATCTATTTCCAATAGGTTCTATATTATCACCTTCTTCAAGTAGCCCTAAGAATCTTGATTTGATTATGGCACCTTTTGACATCAACATGGAGATATTTGAGTAGAGATTGGAGACTTCATACATATTGATCTTTCTTCCTTCATGTTCCTTTTAGGAATGAGAAGAAATCTTGCACACATCCTTGGATTTGTTTCTTCTTAAGGGGAGAAATGTTGTTTGATGATCTTGGATCATCTTTAAAATTCATTGTAAAGCATCTACCATTAGTGCAAGAGACTATACATTGATGGGGGGCTACATAGTCTCTCTTCTTCTCTCTTATATGGAGGACTTTTTCCTCACATGGGTTTTTTTCTTCTCATACTATAGAGATCATCTTGTATTTTCTCTCTTTTGGAGAGGAGTTTTTTCCTATGGGTTTTTCTCCCTTTCTCTATTTGTGAGAGATTTTTTGTACATGGTTACCTAGCATGGACTTGTATCTGAGACCCATCATTGCATCTTTGCATTTGTTTACTTCTCCCTAAGTTGGACTTAAGGGGGGGTGTTGGTGTGAACAAGGTATATTACCTTAGAACTGGTTCTACATTTGGTCATATTCACACTTGTCTTGTTAAGTTTACTTAGGGTACAATAAGGATACTTATCACTTTGTGTCTCATGTCATAAGATTAAGACACTTGTCATAATCTTATGTATCATACCTTTCACCTTGGTCTATTTAACCAAGGGCTTCTCATTGTAATTCGTATTGATGTATCATATTGTGTATTTACATCCTTTGAGAGAATAAAATTATTCTCTCATTTTGGTCTCTCTTGTTCTTTCATTGAAGCTCCTAGATCTTGGGTGACTACCTCCATAGACAACTCTTACACATGTAGGAGTAATAAGGAGTAGATTAGAAAGTACACATTTGAGAAAAATACTTAAATGAAATCATGAAAATTTTGGATATGCACATTATGAAGAAAACCTGATGGAATGGGTATAAGGAATATCTCCTTCATTAGAAGAGTAAAGGACTAGAAGAAGATTCATGGATTTCTATAGTAAAATCATCTTAACTTTGGTGGCCAATCTAGTCTTTTGTGTAGTCTTAACCTTGAGAATATAACTTAATTTTTTTACCTAGGGTGTTTGATGTTCAAGCCTCTTAGGAGTCATGCAATCTATTATTACTCAAAAATATGTTTTATGTAGAAAGATTCTACATGCATATGTATTTTTTTATTCTCTATTTGTTTGTTTGTTTGTTTGTTTATGCTTTGTGCATAGGTTTCATTGTTGTGTATGTGCAGTTTGGTTCATAAGAGTTTCTAGATTGCTTATTGTCCTGAACATTAATTTTAGAGGTTGTGCATAAGGTTTATACTCCATGTAGGTTTTTTTCCATCAATATGCATACTCTCTTGAAGGTATAATATCATCCTGGGCCTAGATTCTTTTTATTCCCACTCATGCCTTAGCATGTGCATGGAGATGGGGGGAAAAGAGGGAAAATTATAATCACAACATGAAATTGTGCTACTGAAAGCATGACTAAACCATAACAAATCATGCTATGGCTTAATGACACTTTTAGTAGAGTGATCCAATTATATAACATGCATGGATTATAGTTAAACGAATTAAAATCTCTCAGTTAGGCTTAGATTTGTAAGGGTTGGACATACATATTAGGCTCTCAAATCCTTGTTTTAGACAAAACATAGAATTTTTCACCATCATTCTCATTTGTTTAATGTTTTTTAGCAAGAGATCCTATGAAACCACCATTGTGATGTCAAGTTGCTTCTTAGCTTTCTAACAATATAATTTTTCTATATTTGAAATAAAATAATGTATTGATTTCTATCTACTCTTACTGATGTCTTCATATGCTTCAAATACACATGTATTATAATTTTCCATTTTTTTTAATCAATTTAACTAAATTTGAAAATTATTATAGAGGATTTTCTTAAACTTCATTTTATACACATTGAAAAATCATTTCCAAGCATTTTTATGGAATTTAGGTGAGATGCACACTTAGTGATCAAGCTTTCTAGGATGTATCCACTTTCAAATTTTACCAAAACAATTTAAAATATATATAACTTGTACTTCATGCTCTTAACTATCTTTCCACCAATTTGGATTTTAAAAAAATACTTAATGAAATAAAAAAGATGAGTGCACACCTAATGCTATGTTATATTTTAGTGATAACAAGAAGACCATGCCTATGTGCGCTCAACATTGACCCCTTTACTCTTCACCATTTTTAGAGAAAGTTAGTAGTTTAGAATAAAATTTAAATACTACAATTCTTATTCTTATCACATTTTCAAATTTTAAGTATATGCATCTTGAATTACAGGTCAAAGTTTAGGTTTCATTGCTATGTAAGACCCCTTTTAGATACACATTTCATTGCACTAACCCACCTTTTGACATGTTCAAAAACATGATAGGCCCTCAACCAAGAAAATGCATCTTAATGTTGACAAATGTTTCTTGATCAATTTAGACCATTATGTTGAAAGTTGAATTAGTTTCATTAGGAGATGATTGTTTTGAGTTTGATAATTGATGTAGCCAACAACATACACTCAATAGAATTGTGCCATTAATCATGTGTGAGAGCCAAAGATTTGGAAAATTAAAGAAAAAATTCTATACACCAATTCTGCTACTACAATGAGAGAGCACTCTCTAATATCCAAGAAAACAAAAAAAAAATACCTTTTTTGGTAGATTTCGACAATTGTTACATTTTGCCATTTTAGGTAATTTTACATGCATATCTTGTGAATCCAGTTTTTTCCCAACAACTTCCTAAAACTAAGGTAGGATGAAAAGCCAACTAACATCCTAAATTCGAAACATGAGTTTCGAGTTATTAACAAAAGCAACTTTTAAAAAACTAGGAAAAAACACTAAATTGCCATTTTAAGGGCCAAGATTAAAGTTTTAAGCCTCAAAAAAGTGCCAAAATGGGGTCCAACCAATTAGGGAAAGTTGGAAATCTACATGCCACCTCATAATGCATCCACCTGTAAAATTTCAGCCCAAACCCACATCCGAGTCAAAAGTTATGACCTCCGGAAGTCCCTGCATCATTCTCCTCTCGTTGAAAAGAACGCAGCTCCTACGAGTGAATGTCTTTGAACTGCTACCACTTGACTGGATCTAACCTCTACACTTCCCACTCTATAATCCATGTGCTATCTATTGGTGGGAATCCTTCCCACTGTACTAAATACTTGTTGTAATGCCTTTGCCAAGTGTAGATAGTTTGTTTATCAAGAACCTGTGTAATCTTTTCCTTCTTATGGGGAATGTGGTGGTGCCATGCCACTTATGGTTGACTATCTTTAGCATCATCCTCACCATAGAATACAAATAAATCAGAAATATTAAACATAGGAGAAATATTGAGATCATCTGGTAAACTGGCATCATATGCATTATCATTGATCTTCTTTGTAAATTTTGCAAGGACCAATTTACCTGTACTTCAACTTGTGGTATGTTCCAATAGGAAACTACTCTTTTCTCAAATATACCATCACTAAGTCACCTTCATTGAATGTCTAATGTTGCCTACTAGCATCCACTATAATCTTGTACCTCTCATTACTATCCTGCAACTTTTGTCTCACATCTTTCTGTAACTATTGAAGGTCTTCTGCAAATGCTTCCCCATCATCACTGACCCTATCTTTCATTGGTAGCTATACCAAATCTAGAACACCTTAAGGATTCCTACCATACAAAATCTGGAAAGGGGACTTTCTCGTTGATCTGTTAATA
This sequence comes from Cunninghamia lanceolata, assembly GCA_027924645.1. Lineage (NCBI taxonomy): Eukaryota > Viridiplantae > Streptophyta > Pinopsida > Cupressales > Cupressaceae > Cunninghamia > Cunninghamia lanceolata. Next base: position 3,852,136 of record BSBN01001126.1, read on the forward strand.
GAACTATTATAGGCAAATTCAGCCTGGGGTAATGCCATATCCCATTGTTTTGGTTTTTCTCCAACAATACACCTCAACAAATTTCCTAGACTCTAAATGACTACCTCTATTTGTCCATACATTTGAGGATGATAGGCACTACTAAACTGTAACTTGGTCCCCATCTTCATCCATAAAGTCTTCCAGAAATGACTAAGGAATTTGGTATCCCTATCAGAGGTAATAGTCTTTGGAACACCATGTAGTTGAACAACTTCTGAAAAAAATAACTCTGCTACTGTCATTGCATCATTAGTCTTTTTACAGGCAATAAAATGAACCATCTTGGAGAACCTATCAACAACTACAAAAATGGAGTCATTACCTCATTGAGTATGTGGAGGTCCTAACACAAAGTCCATGCTCAAATCTATCCATGGTGCAGTTGGTATTGTTAATGGCATACACAACCCTGTATTTTGTGAATGTCCCTTAGCCACTTGGCAGATCCTACACCTTGTTACATATTTAGTTATATCCTTTTTCATCTTTGGCTAGTAATATTTATCATCTATCAAGGATATTGTCTTGTCCTTGCCAAAATATCCAGCCAACCCACTACTATGAAATTCTCTGATAATGTTTTCCCTCATAGAGCCAACTGGTATGCATAGTTGTTTTCCTTTAAATAGATACCCATCTTGAATAAAATATTCACCCTTAAAGTGATACAAGTTACCAGATATTGGTGCCTTCAATTGTTCCACAATCTCCCAAAAATCATCATCAGACTCATACAAATTTTTGATGGCATCAAAACCAATCACCTCAGTTTCCATTGTGGTCAAAAGTGCAACATGCCTACTTAACGCATATGCAACCTGATTTTGTTTTCAAGACTTATGGTTCAACACAAAATTGTAACCCTGCAAGAAAGAGACCCACTTCACATGCCTACTATTCAACTTTTTCTGTGTGTTCAAGTATCTCAATGCAATATGATCTGTAAACAATACAAACTCCTGGGCAACTAGATAATGTCTCCAATGCCTCAATGCTTGAACAATTGCATAAAATTCCAAATCATAAGTAGAATAATTCTTTCTCACTTCATTCATCTTTTCACTAAATAAAGCTATAGGTTTTCCATCTTGGCTAAGCAAAACACCTATTCCCACATGGGAGGCATCACATTCTACTTCAAATACCTTATCAAAATTTGGCAATACAAGTATAGGTGTTTCTGTTACCTTTTGTTTCAATTACTTAAAGCTCTCCTTAGCATCCTTGGTCCATACAAACTCCCTTCCTTTGGTGCAATCTGTTATAGGAGCTACAATACTATTGAAATTTTGAATAAACTTTTGATAGAAAGTGGCCAAGCCATGAAAACTTTTTACCTCTGTGATGTTGCTTGGACTAGGCCATTCTAGAATTGCCTTGACCTTTTCTGGATCCATTTTGACACCATCTTTAGAAATGACAAAGCCTAAAAAAACCAAATTGTCCTGCATGAACCTACACTTCTTCAAATTGGCATAGAGCTTCTCCTTCCTTAAAACACCATAGATGATCCTCAAGTGTTGTAGGTGCTCTTCTTTGCTATTACTAAATACCAAAATATCATCAAAATAAACTACCACAAACTTACCAATGTAAGGTCATAGTATAGTGTTCATCAATCTCATAAATGTGCTAGGTGCATTTGATAACCTGAATGGCATAACCATCCACTCATATAATCTGTCTCCAGTCTTAAAGGTTGTCTTCCACTCCTCTCCTTCTCGGATCCAAATGTGGTGGTAGCCACTTCATAGGTCAATCTTTCTGAAATATTTGGCCCCTGCAAGGACATCCATCATGTCCTCCATACAAGGTATAGGAAACTGATACTTGATGGTAATCTTATTAATTGCTCTGCTATCAGTGTACATCCTCCATGTTCCATCTTTTTTGGGGGTCAACAATGCAGGTACAACACATGGGCTCATCCTCTCTCTCACAGCACCTTTTGTGAGGCCTACCTTTTTTATTTCTATTCATGTGACTATTTACCTTACTGTTGTTGATACTTTTATGCTTGTGGGACTATTGATCCCAGATTCTTAAACTATTAGACTTTATTAAATTAAGAGAAAACAAATTGGGTGATGTTAGATGTTTATATTATAGGAAAATTAATTGGGTGATGTTAGATAGATGCTTTATATTAAAGGAAAACTAATTGGGTGATGTTAGTTAGAAAATTGTAATGTGATTTCCTTTATGCTTAAGAGAACTTGTGATATCTTATGCGAGTGCAAGTTTTAATTTGCTTCGGCTATGTTATTGATATGTGGAATTAACTTTACAACTGAGTGCATAGGTATTTCTAACCAACCACAGATATTGGAGATCATCCCACACTTTATGTTGTAATCCCTTGTGAAGCCGATCTAGTTCCTCGAGGAACCAAGATCAACTCTGTGTATGATGAAATGTTGTAATGTTAAATTGCATGAGGTTAATTGGGTTAAGTCTACCCTATTTTAATTTAAATTATGATATGTGTTGTAAGATTTTTCTTTGAATTACATTTTTAAATTTTAAATTTTTGGAGACCCTTTTTTTGTGTTTTAACTTGACATTGGGTGTTCTAACTAGGCAAAACTTGACCCTGGGTTATACCTCATGGGTCTAGGGTCCCTTTTGACTTGGGTAACCCTTGGCAAACCTCCATATGGTCACCTTAACTTCACACTAAAGTTAAGTGACGAATTTGGACGCATGGGAGGGATAGGATGAGTGGTACCAACACTCAAACCCATCCCTTTTCACTTCCCAAGGTTTGAGATGACTCCAAGACTCACCAATTGTGGAGGACTTGACTTCAAGTCTCTCTCACAATTGGTGAGAGTACCCATGGAATTGTGTGGTCCTTCATGAGAGGAAAGGAAGGGGACACATGTGTCACCCTTTCCCTCTTTAACTCCCCTTTTCTCTCCCATGTGTTGGAGAGAGGACATGTGGTAAGGGGTGAAGGAGACTTTGGGGATGGGTGAGTGACATGTGTCAACACCCATCCCTTGGGACACACTTGTAGTGGGGAGGAAGAGTGAGGAGGTGACAAGTGTCACCTCTCCATTCCTCTAAGCTCATGGATTGGGCTTATTTTAATCCCACTTGGGATAAGGCGAGGGGTTGTTAAATTTTTTAGAATTTGAATTGTTTGAAATTGTTTTTAGGAAAAAAGATAGAGGGAGTTTGGTGGCTTAGGTTGGAGGAGATTTTGGACGAGCTCTACATCAACTTCTTCCATAAAAGGGCTTTTAAAGGTTGGTTTTTAAAGCTAAGGCCTTCCCCTTGTATTTCAATTTGCTTGCATGATGAATGTGTGAGATGTATTTTGCTTGTGTTGTATTTTGTTATTGTGGAAAATATTTAGTAGGGTGTTGTAAGAGCCTCTCCCACTTGGGAGAAAATGCTCAACAAGTGTGGGGTAGGGGAGGAGTGATCCTCCTCGAGGTCATTACCTTGTTTTGGGATGTTCAAAGCCTTAAGGGGATTTTATGTGATTTTGAGCAAAATGTTATATGGCTTGAGAGCCAAAATATGAATTCTTTTGGAAATTTTGTTAACATGTTGGCTTGAGGCCATAAGAGAAATTGTGTTGTGATATTGTGAAGGAGTGGCACTCTAGAGTTGAGTGTGTCCACTCTCCTACCCCTTTGAACTCACCTTGGTTGAGTTCATGTGTTGTGTTTTTCCTATGGGTGTAATATTGTGTTTTTGGAATGTTTGTTTGCCTTGTGAAGTGGAATTGAGTTCCCTAGGTGTGTGGATGACCTCCCTAGCTCAGGGGTGACCCTCTTGTGGGTCTACAGTAGGGAGGAGAGCAAGATGTGTGGTGTTTCTTTCCCTTGTGATATACAAGTCCCTTGGACCTTAGTGTGAAGTTGAAAAAAATTTCTTGTTTTGGAAGATATTTTATTTTCCTTTACTCTTAAAGCTCATAAAAGAGAGCTTGGCCTTCTTGGAGAATCTTACCATTGTTGTTGTCAAAGATGAGAACTTGGTCCTCTCCTTTGGTTGAAAAAAATTACATTCTTGAAGTTGTGTGTTGGATATTTATCATTGAATTGAAAGTTAGAAATTGTTAGTTTAAATGTATATTATTCAAAAGTTGATTGAAGAAAATTTTGAATTACAAGTTATTTCATTATATGTCATAATGGATTGTCAATTGTTAAGTTGTGAATTTGTTGCCATGACAAATAAGAAAGTTATAAATTGTTATTTTGAACAAGAGAAAATTAGTAGTTGTGATAGATTTGGACTATGTAAATTATTTGTATTATTCTTTCCTTTAAACAAAAAAAAATGTGATTTTCAATGTCGCAACGAATACATTGTGTTGGAAAAATATGGATTTTAGTCTTACTGAAAATTTGATAAAAAGAAAAATTTAGATACAAATCCTTGCTTATTGTTTTTTTTTTTAAATAAATTAAAAAAAAATAAAAATTATTTATCCTTGTGTAATGGTTGATAAAGAAATTTTAATTATACCTAAGAGTTGTATTTGAAAATAAGTATTACATGAAAATCAAATACAAACCAATTTCTTTTATAGTTTCCCTTACAAGATTTATTGACAGTTATATATATATATATTCTATATATATAAATTCTGTATTAGACTGTGATTTGAAAATTAAATTATTTTTGCTGATTATATTTAAATAAAACTTATTTTTTAAAAAAAATGTTGTGAAATAAAAAAAGAGGAAGCTACTGTAATAAAATAAATCGTAGTTTTGTTTTGTTTTGTAAAAACAAAAGAATTTATACAAAATTTGGTGGGGGTTTGAACCCCCACTGTCGCCATTGATAAGGGTGTGGGGAGGGGGCGGAGCCCCCACCCACATCCCACTTAGTGGGATGTGGGTGGGGGCTCCGCCCCCTCCCCACACACCCATCTGCCACTACCACCGCGAACACCCTGTTGTACAGCCCACACTCCCACTACCCTTTCCCCCTCGCGGCTCCTCTGCGTTGTCCACCCAACAACCCCTGTGGACCCTCCATTGTATACCCTGTGACCTTCACCCGGTTCTCCCTCCGCGGCCTCCCTTGTAGCGCTCGCTACTCCCTTCAACCACCATCCCACCTCTACTGACGACCACCACTCTACAACTAGCCACCAGTCTGCCGTCACCACTTCCTCAACCCTGCCAATCAAAACAAACAACATTTTTTAGGGCTCAACCAATGGAGCCAAATAAAAAGATTTAGGTTTTCAACTCTATTACAAATGAAAATACAAAGAATTGTATGGTTCATATTTATAAAAGAAAATCTAAAAATAACAACTATTCAATAAGATTATATATATATATATATATATATATATATATATATATATATATATTCTAATCATAAGAAAATGTGTTTGGGGTATATGTGTGTGTGTGTGTGTGTGTGTGTGTGTGTGTGTGTTTATATCTTCATAAATAAATGAAGCCATCATATGTATTTCATATGTGGCCATTTAAACTCAACCTATAATTTGAAAAAATGACAAATTGAGAAAATGAGAGAAAAATGAGAGAAAAAGAGAAAGAAAGATAAAAGTGATAAATCTGATTGATAGAGAACTGATCTACCAAGAAATTAGGAATAATGTAAAGGATGCAGTGATATCTCTGATTGATAGAGAACTGATCTACCAAGAAATTAGGAATAATATAAAAGATGCAATGATAACTCTGATTGATAGAGAACTGATCTACCAAGAAATTAGGAATAATGTAAAGGATGCAGTGATAACTCTGATTGATAGAGAACTGATCTACCAAGAAATTAGGAATAATATAAAGGATTCAGTGATAACTCTGATTGATAGAGAACTGATCTACCAAGAAATTAGGAATAATGTAAAGGATGCAGTGATAACTCTGAGTGATAGAGAACGTGAAAGAGAACAAATTAAAATTAAATTTCAGAGAAATGGGAAGGAGAACAAATGTTCGGGCTTTGTTGAAAAATGTTCAATTAACTTAATCAACTGTGTTACCAATGTAATTCAGTGAGTTGTAAGAAATTTATTAACCCTATCAAGAAACCTCATGATCAAAATTAGTGTTAGTACAATAGATCCTACTCACACCCGTGAGGCGTTATGCTGCCAGATTTTCCCAGAATTTAGGGTTTAGTAGGTTATTAAGTTTAACCCTTGTAGCGACGTTAACTGCGTTGCGATGACCCCCTTGTTGGCTTTCTTGTGATTTGGTATGTGCACGTGTGCGTATTACCCCGCTGACAACTGTATTGTTTACGCCTTAAGCGTATGCCACTAAGCACACTTGCACATGTGAGGGGGTTTCTAGGGAAGCATGGGAAAAAATTTGATATTTCATGTCATGACCACATGACAAATGTGGACATGACATGTGTGATGCATGTTGTGACCGCATGGGAAATGTGGGCATGACATTTGGTATCAGAGCCCGAGTTTAAACACTGGGCATATTTAGGCACGTTATTTATTTTGCAACTTTGATTAATTAGTGCCTACCTAGTTTTGTAGGATGCCTCCCCGACGTGTTCGACGAGTGCGATCACGCAACACGATGTCCGTTGAGGTGCATAGTGATTCCTCCATAGAGGGACAGGCACCCACGGTCATAGTAGATTAGCCAGTACCACAGGCACCACCAGTACTAGACATAGGTCCTCAAATTTTACAGACATTGCAGGCCATGTTAGAGAGGTTACCACCAGCTATTCCAGAGCCACGTGATGAGCCTCATGTCAATCCGTGAGAGGAGCCACATAAGGAGATGTGTGCTGAGTCATGTGTTGAGCCACGAGTGGAGCCCCGCGTCGATCCGCGAGAGGTGCCACGTATGGAGCCTTTCATAGAGATACCTGATACTATAGTGGAGGAGGTAGGGTCAGCCTACCATGCATAGAGTAGGAGTCCTCTGAGACTTTCGAGATGAGATGAGACCATGAGGGTAAAGCAGATACATCATGGACCATATGAGTATGGGTTGGATGAGCCAGTTATAGGACTTAGAGATAGAGGAGACCCCATCAGAGACCTGCTTAGGCTCAATCCACCTACCTTTACAGGAGCTATAGAGGGAGTTGTGGCTAAGGCTTGGCTTTTCAGTTTAGATAGGTGCTTTGCATTGCGACCTTATGGGAGCAACACGAAAGCACGAGTGGTACTACACCTTCTAAGAGATGCAGCAACTACCTGGTGGTACACTGAGGAGTGCAAGCACCGATTATCCTTAGATACACTCATGTGGGACATATTCATAGAGCACTTTAATGCACGTTACTTGTCAGATCACTATAGAAAGTGACAAATAGATGAGTTCCATGATTTACAGTAAAGAGGACTTACGGTTGCTCAGTATGAGAGCTGATTTATTGAGCTTTCTTGTTATGCAGAATATCTCCACGATGAGAAACTCCTAGTGCACAAATTCATCAGAGGTCTAAATCATGGGATAGGAGGACCCATACATATGGTAGACCCCCAGACTATGAGTGAGGTCAAAAAGGCTTACATTGTAGAGGAAATTCAGGGATGAGGGCAGAATTCACGCCTACAATTTCAAGATCGTAATCATCAGCAACAACAGAACTTTTAAAGACCACAATCCACACCACAGAGAGGATGATTCAATTCTTCATCATTACCTCCTAGACCTCCACAGTAGCAGCAGCAACAGTATTAGCAGAGGTCTAGACCCCAACAAAGGGTTCAGGGAGGACAGAACCGTGGTTGGCAGTAGCAAGCCTGCGTAGAGATGTGAGATAGCAGGGATCATCTATGGGACTCGTGAGGTCTCAACAGTCTTACAGAGGTTCATAGGGGTCCACAAGATGGACTGGACAATAGCAGTCGGGTAGGACTCTGTCAGGATAGTTACAGGCTAGGGGCCCATGTTATGTATGTGGTGGGGTAGGGCATATGGCCAGAGAGTGTCCACAAGGATTTATAGCAAGGGGATAGCCCCGTGCAGGAGGATCTGAGCAGACTGTAGGTGATGTGGGCAAGTCCCACTGCATGTTTGTAGCAGTTAACAAACTGCTAGGTTGACTTCCAGGCCTTAGTTATTGAGACAGCAAGTATGATTAGGGATTTCCCCATCTCTATTCTTTTTGACTCTGGGGCTACCGACTCTTTTTTGTCTACATCGTTAGTGGAACATTGTACGCTGGTGGCTTCTAGGCAAGACATTAGGTGGGAGGTTGAGTTGGCCTCTGGGTCTAGGATGTCAGTAGATACCTTGGTTAGAGATTGTAAGATCTCCTTGGGTTCCTTCACTACATCATGTGACCATAGGGTTATGCCATTAGGATCCTACGGTGTAGCTCTGGGTATGGACTGGCTTGTGGCTCATAGAGCCAAGCTAGATTGTCATTAGAGGACAATTAGCTACTTAGACGATCATGGCTCACCAATTGATTTAGTGGGCATACAGAAGCCCATGATAGTACGTATGATATTTGCTTAGCAGCTTAAGCACTACATGCAAAAAGGGTGTCAGTTGTTCGCTATCACAGTCAGTGACAGATCAAAGGATGAGCCTAAGGCTTCATTAGATGATCACCCTATCCTGAGAGATTTCACCGACATGTTTCCGTCAAAATTACCAGGTATGCCTCTATGCAGAGAGGTTGATTTCCACATCGATCTAGTGCCAGGTGATGAGCCAGTGTCTCGTGCACCCTACAAGATGACTACATATGAGCTTCCAGAGCTCAAATTGCAGTTAGAGGAGTTACTTGAAAAGGGGCACATCTGACCTAGTGTTTCACCATGGGGCGCACCCATTATCTTCATGAAGAAGAAGGATGGATCTCTTCGCTTGTGCATGGACTATAGGTAGTTGAACAAGGTGACGGTGAAGAACCGTTATCCTCTGCCTAGGATTGATGACCTCTTTGATCAGATGCAGGTAGCCAGAGTGTTCTCAAAAATTGATCTAAAATTTGGGTATCACCAATTACACATCACAGAGGTAGATATTCACAAGATTACTTTTCAAACTAGATATGGCCATTACGAGTTCACAGGGGTACCCTTCAGGTTGACAAACGCCCCTGCAGTGTTCATGAGCCTCATGAACAGGGTGTTCCGCACTTACTTGGATTGGTTCGTGATCATTTTCCTTGATGATATTTTGATCTATTCACAGACCGAGGAGGAGCATGTGGACCATCTGCATCAGGTGTTGCAGTGCTTACGAGAGCAGCAACTTTATGGCAACCTGGCGAAGTGTGCCTTCTTTAGGACAGAGGTGCAGTATTTGGGACACATCTTATCAGGTGATGGCATCTCCATAGATCCATCGAAGATTAGAGCAATTCAGGATTGGCCAGCACCCACCAGTGTCATAGAGGTCAGGAGATTTATGGGATTAGCCAGTTATTACCATAGATTTGTTGAGGGCTTTTCTAGATTAGCGCATCCCATCACTTCCCTTTAGCAGAAAGGGAAAGGTTTCACTTGGATTGAGTAGTGTGAGAGGGCCTTTGGAGTCCTCAAGGAGCGTCTTACTAGTGCTCCCATATTAGCGGTTTTAGATCCTGCAAAGGATTTTGTTGTTTGCACAGATGCATCACTAGAGGGTTTGGGAGCCGTGCTTATGCAGGGTGGTAGAGCGATTGCATACGAATCACGTAAGCTCAAGACACATGAGCTAAACTAACCTACTCATGATTTAGAACTCGCAGTAGTTATTCATGCTCTTGTTCATTAGAGACACTTCCTTTTGGGTCGATGCTTTGAGCTCCATTCGGATCACCATAGTTTATAGTACACACAGCCAAATTTGAACGCTCACCAGTGGCATTGGATGGAGTTCTTATGCGAGTATGACTTTGATGTCCACTACATTAAAGGGAAGGAGAATGTGGTCGCTGATGCCTTGAGTCGAAGGTGCCACGAGATCTTGACCTTGACATTGAGGGTGGACTTGAGAGAGCGTATCTTACAGCATCTGCCTGAGGACGAGTGGTTTCTTGAGATGGAACAGGAAATTTAGAAATAGAGGGCCCTTAAGGGAAGATTCATAGGATATTCCGTTGAGTCTAATGGTTTTCTTAGACATCGACAGCACATCTATGTACCCTGTGTGGGTGATCTACGTGTAGTGATTCTTTTAGAGGCTCATAGAGCACCTTATGCAGCACACCCAGGAGTGAAGAAGATGCATGCTAATTTGTGATAGTTATATCATTGGACTGGGATGAGATGAGACATTGCAGAATATGTTGCTCATTTCCTTGAGTACCAGAGGGTCAAGGCCGAACATCAGCATCTAGCAGGACTGTTGTACCCTCACGAGATACCTGAGTGGAAATGGGACACCATTTCCATGGATTTTATTGTTGGTCTACCAATGTCATCACGTCACCATGATGCCATCATGGTGGCAGTTGACAAGTTAACCAAGGTGGCGTATTTCTCACCTATACGCATGATGTATAATGCACCATCTATGGTGAGGGTATTCTTGGATCAAATTGTTAGACTTCATGGTGTACCTCACTGCATCATTTCTGACAGAGACTTAGTTTTCACTTTAGTGTTTTGGAGAGCCTTACAGCAGGCGTTGGGCACTCAGCTCAACTTCAGTTCAATTTACCATCCTGAGACCGATGGACAGACAGAGAGAGTTAATCAGATGTTGGAAGACATGCTTCATATGTATGTTATCGACCATCATTCTAGATGGGAGGAGTATCTGTATCTAGTTGAGTTTTCCTACAATAATGGGCATCATAGCTCGTTGGGTATTCCTCCTTTCCAAGATTTATACGGAAGACCATGTAGGACACCTTTGAGTTGGGATTGAATAGAGGACAGGGTTGCCATTGGTCCAAAGATAGTTCAGGATATGGAGCAGTAGGTCACACTGATTAGATAGGGACTTCAGGAGGCATAGGATAGACAGAAGAAGTATGTCGATGCTAAGAGAACTGATCAGAGCTTCTTACTAGGTGACAGGGTATTTTTGAGAGTGTGACCGCACAAGTCTAATCCGTTACGAAAAGGGCTCTAAGCTTGCACTGTGGTTTGTAGGACCTTTTGAGATCTTGGAGCAGATAGGACTTGTAGCCTATCGTGCCACCTAGCCTGTCGCATATCCATGATGTCTTTCATGTTTCATTTTTATGACGTTACATCTCTGACTTATATCATGTATTAGATTAGAGTGCTCTTCAAGTAGAGGTAGACGCTCAGCTGGCTTTGGAGCCAATTTACATATTGGCTCATCAAACGCTGGGCCTTTGAGGTCGAGAGCTAGACCAGGTTAGGGTCCAGTGGGACATGTATGACAAGGTCCCTGCGACATCGGAGGATGTAGTGAGATTGAGGACTCTTTATGCTCACCTCTTTGATGAATTCCAGGAGGACGTACAGTCTTAGGGGGGAGGATGTGAGGCCTACCTTTTTCATTTCCGTTCATGTGACTATTTACCTTACTGTTGTTGATACTTTTATGCTTGTGGGACTGTTGATCCCGGATTCCTGAACTATTAGACTTTATTATGTTAAGAGAAAACAAATTGGGTGATGTTAGATAGATGTTTATATTATAGGAAAACTAATTGGGTGATGTTAGATAGATGCTTTATATTAAAGGAAAACTAATTGGGTGATGTTAGTTAGAAAATTGTAATGTGATTTCTTTTATGCTTAAGAGAATTTGTGATATCTTACGCGAGTGCAAGTTTTAATTTGCTTCAGCTATGTTATTGATATGTGGAATTAACTTTGCAACTGAGTGCGCAGGTATTTCTAACCAACCACAGATATAGGAGATCATCCCACACTTTATGTTGTAATCTCTTGTGAAGCCGATCTAGTTCCACAAGGAACCAAGATCAACTCTGTGTATGATGAAATGTTGTAATGTTAAATTGCATGAGGTTAATTGGGTTAAGTCCACCCTCTTTTAAAGTGAATTATGATGTGTTGTAAGATTTGTCTTTGAATTACATTTTTAAATTTTAAATTTTAAATTTTTGGAGACCCTTTTCTTGTGTTTTAACTTGACCCTGGGTGTTCTAACTAGGCAAAACTTGACCCTAGGTTACACCCCATGGGTCTAGGGTCCCTTTTGACTTGGGTAACCCTTGGCAAACCTCCATATGGTCACCTTAACTTCACACTAAAGTTAAGTGACGAATTTGGATGCATGGGAGGGATAGGATGAGTGGTACCAACACTCAAACCCATCCCTTTTCACTTCCCAAGGTTTGAGATGACTCCAAGACCCACCAATTGTGGAGGACTTGACTTCAAGTCTCTCTCACAATTGGTGAGAGTACCCATGGAGTTGTGTGGTCCTTCATGAGAGGAAAGGAAGGGGACACATGTGTCACCCTTTCCCTCTTTAACTCCCCATTTCTCTCCCATGTGTTGGAGAGAGGACATGTGGTAAGGGGTGAAGGAGACTTTGGGGATGGGTGAGTGACATGTGTCAACACCCATCCCTTGGGACACACTTGTAGTGGGGAGGAAGAGTGAGGAGGTGACAAGTGTCACCTCTCCATTCCTCTAAGCTCATGGATTGGGCTTATTTTAATCCCACTTGGGATAAGGTGAGGGGTTGTTGAATTTTTGAGAATTTGAATTGTTTGAAATTGTTTTTGGGAAAAAAGATAGAGGGAATTTGGTGGCTTAGGTTGGAGGAGATTTTGGAGGTGCTCTACATCAACTTCTTCCATAATAGGGCTTTTAAAGGTTGGTTTTCAAGGCTAAGGCCTTCCCCTTGTATTTCAATTTGCTTGTATAATGAATGTGTGATGTATTTTGCTTGTGTTGTATTTTGTTATTGTGGGAAATATTTAGTAGGGTGTTGTAAGAGCCTCTCCCACTTGGGAGAAAATGCTCAACAAGTGTGGGGTAGGGGAGGAGTGATCCTCCTCGAGGTCATTACCTTGTTTTGAGATGTTCAAAGCCTTGAGGGCATTTTATGTGATTTTGAGCAAATTGTTATATGGCTTGAGAGCCAAAATATGAATTCTTTTGGAAATTTTGTTAACATGTTGGCTTGAGGCCATAAGAGAAATAGTGTTGTGATATTGTGAAGGAGTGGCACTCTAGAGTTGAGTGTGTCCACTCTCCTACCGCTTTGAACTCACCTTGGTTGAGTTCGTGTGTTGTGTTTTTCCTATGGGTGTAATATTGTGTTTTTGGAATGTTTGTTTGCCTTGTTGTGAAGTGGAATTGAGTTCCCTAGGTGTGTGGATGACCTCCCTACCTCAGAGGTGACCCTCTTGCGGGTCTACAGTAGGGAGGAGAGCAAGATGTGTGGTGTTTCTTTCCCTTGTTGTGATATGCAGGTCCCTTGGAGCTTAGTGTGAAGTTGAAGAAAATTTCTTGTCTTGGAAAATATTTTATTTTCCTTTACTCTTAAAGCTCATAAAAGAGAGCTTGGCCTTTTTGGAGAATCTTACCATTGTTGTTGTCAAAGATGAGAACTCAATCCTCTCCTTTGGTTGAAAAAAATTACATTCTTGAAGTTGTGTGTTGGATATTTATCATTGAATTGAAAGTTAGAAATTGTTAGTTTAAATGTATATTATTCAAAAGTTGATTGAAGAAAATTTTGAATTACAAGTTATTTCATTATATGTCATAATGGATTGTCAATTGTTAATTTGTGAATTTGTTGCCATGACAAATAAGAAAGTTATAAATTGTTATTTTGAACAAGAGAAAATTATTAGTTGTGATAGATTTGGACTATTAAATTATTTGTATTATTCTTTCCTTTAAACAAAAAAAATGTGATTTTCAATGTTGCAACGAATACATTGTGTTGGAAAAATATGGATTTTAGTCTTATTAAAAATTTGATAAAAAGAAAAATATAGATACAAATCCTTTCTTATTGTTTTTTTTTTAAATAAATAAATAAATAAATAGATTTATTTATCCTTGTGTAATGGTTGATAAAGAAATTTTAATTATACCTAAGAGATGTATTTGAAAATAAGTATTACATGAAAATCAAATATAAACTGATTTCTTTTATATTTTGCCTTACAAGATTTATTGACAAATATATATATATATATATATATATATATATATATATATATATATATATATATATATATATATATATATATATATATATATATATATATATATATATTCTGTATTAGACTGTGATTTGAAAATTAAATTGCTTTTGCTGATTGATATATATATTTAAATAAAACTTATTTAAAAAAAAAATGCTGTGAAATAAAAAAAGAGGAAGCGACTGTAATAAAATAAATCATAGTTTTGTTTTGTTTTTTAAAAACAAAAGAATTTATACAAAATTTGGTGGGGATTTGAACCCCCACCATCGCCATTGATAAGGATGTGGGGAGGGGGTAGAGCCCCCACCCACACCCCACTAAGTGGCTTGTGGGTGGGGGCTCTGCCCCCTCTCCACACCCCCATCTGCCACTGCCACTGCGAACACCCTACTGCATGGCCCACACTCCCACTACCCTTTCCCCCTCGCGGCTCCTCTGCGCTATCCGCCCAACAACCCCCGCGGACCCTCCATTGCATACTTTGCAACCTTGACCCAGTTCTCCCTCTGTGGCCTCCCTTGCAGCACTCGTTGCTCCCTTCAACCACCGTCCCACCTCTGTCGATGGCCACCACTCTGCAGCCAGCCACCAGTCCACCGCCGCCACTTCCTCAACCCTGCCAATCAAAACAAACAACATTTTTTAGGGCTCAGCCAATGGAGCCAAATAAAAAGATTTAGGTTTTCAACTCTATTACAAATGAAAATACAAAGAATTGTATGGATCATATTTATAAAAGAAAATCTAAAAATAACAATTATTCAATAAGATTCTATATATATATATATTAATTCTAATCATAAGAAAATGTGTTTGGGGTTTGACAATTTCATATATATATATATATATATATATATATGTTTTTGATAATATAAGGCGGCTAAACAAGGGGCTGAACCCTTACAAAAAACAAAAGAGCCATAGAGGCAGATAGCACAAAAGTGCCTCAAAATAGATACATCAAACCCTGTTTTCCCAGCATAAACAGCATAAATAGCAACTATAGACTAAGATAGTTAATACGGAGTATCAGAGTATCATCAATATAGAAGCAAAAACTGAGGAAGAATCTCTCCTTACTTAACCATGGATTTAATAAGATCATCCAATTTCATAGAGTTCTCATCAGAGTCAGTAGTGACAGTAGCCCCAACATTTTGCAGCATAGAAATATTGAGTAAGATAGAACTCCTGAGCACATTGGAAAGATTATGTTCTAGCTTCTCAATGCGGCCCCTCAGAACGGCAATTTCAGACCCAAAGCTAGCACCGGTATCCATTTCTTCATCAGCTTCTTCCACGAACATCTTCCCCACTTTGCCAACATTTCCCACAGAATCATCAGCATCCTCGGCAATAGCCCCCATCTCTTTATACTCCTGCTAACCATCAACATCCTCAGAGATCTCTTGAACATCCATATCCTTAGCCTCATCACCCTGGGTGGATTCATCGGAAGCACTCTCAGAATAATCAATAAGTTTGGCCTTGGGAGTAGGTTTGCCAGCAATTCACCTGGACCACCTAACTCCTGAGGAGAAGCCCTCCTTAATATTCTTTGCAGACGGATGAGACTTGCTACCTTGTCCCACGGGGGTCCTACAGGGATTTTTAGGGGTCCCCACAGTAGCCCCCACAGTGCCAACTTCACTAGCTTGTGTCTTCCTCTTCTTACACTTTGTACTAATAGTAGAGCCCCGGAGTATCTATGGGAATCTCCTCAGGAGTAGAAAAAGAAACTTCTTTTGTCTTAGTAGAAGTAGGGGAAGGGCATGGTTTTTCAACAACAATAGTATCATCAGGGTTTGAAGATATTTCCCCACTATTAGTCTGAATTTCTTTAGAAGGCTCTAGGGCAAGATGGAAGTTGTAAAGATAGAGGATGAGGCCCTGATGAAGGGGGATAGGTTTCTTAGCAGGTTTCTTGGCCAGTTTAGCTCTAACCCTAAGAACATAATGCTCGAGGGAAGATAAAAGATAAAATGGAAAGCTAATATGTGCATTGCGTCTAAAGTGATTCAGAAGGGGAAGATGATAGTTATAGAACCTGGTGAAGTGCCCCTCCAGAGTGAAATACTTCATAAGGAGAAAACACACACTGTCCCAAGGCTTAGGCAGCTTGGCTTGCTTGAATCCCCCCTAATAGGGAACAAATTCTTTGCCATCTCCAAGAAAGAGTTTCTAGCTTGAATGGTCCACAATTTTGGTTTTCCTTTGCAGTTTAATCCCTTGAGTAGACATGCCAGTTGCCATAGCAATAACACTTTCAGAAATCTTGAAACTAATATTCCCCACAGAGACACACTGGTTTTGCCAAGACCTAGCGAACTGTTCAGAAAAGTTTTCATCATACCCATTGAGCTGCTCCAAATAGGGATTGATCCCACCCTCTTTACAATAATGCTAGACCACCAAGTTATCTTTGAACTCACAACAAGAAACAGGTTCCATTCAAATTCTATCGCCACCCATGTTGGACTTACAGAGCAAACCACGAAAACCCCAAATTTCCACAAAGTTCATATGCAGAGTAACATTAACCCCTTGATCAAGGATAATGATAATGGTAATGGAACAACATGCATTATCATTAATAAGGAACACCTTACAAAGATGATGCTTACTCTTCCCATGCTTAATCATAATTTCATGACATACACTATAATGAGCAAGTAAGCCACTTGCCTTACCAGAGGGGCATAATAAGGCAGAAATAACAATAATCAAGAAAGTACAAAAAATCTCGTACTTCAAGATGCACATCAGCATCCTCCAATAGAACTGACGAAGTGATCTATCTTTCCAATAAATCTGACTCATCCTTGACATGTCACTTCCTTTTGAATAAGATCCCTAATGTTAAAAGGGATGTAGTCGATTTGGTGCCAACATCGCCAATTTGAATACTATTGGCCAAGTTTGGCACAGACATCTGTAACCCCATTACCCTCTCAATAAATATGAGAGATGTCCACCCTGGGAATCTTTTGCAGGAGAATCTGAATATCCATAATAATATCTTTCAGCTTAATACCAACGGTCGACACATTGTTCACCGCATCAAGAACCATTTTGGAGTCCCCCTCAATATTCAGATTTCTAATACCAAGGGAGACAGCCAATTTAATCCCCCATAGAACTGCAATTGCTTCAGCATAATTATTGCTTTGACATCCTAACCCACCAGCATAGATAGCAACCATCCACCCTTTGTCATCCCTTATAATCCCTCCACCACTAGCTTTGCCATCCGCCTTAGAAGCCCCATCAAAGTTTAGTTTTAGCCAGTTAGGCTTTGGGGGACTCCATCTAGTGTTAAGCCTCTGCAACCTTTTGGAATTAATATGAACAAGAATATGATTTAGGATCTTCCAATTAGCCGCAATTTGTTCCTCTTCATGGGTTAGAGGTTTCTTTGGTCAGCTGGGAAAAAGTGTGCCTTCCTAAATCCCATGGTGGTCTTAATATTAGATCCATCTGAAACATGAATAAATCCCTCCTTTCCAAAGTCAACTGGAACCTGATTTATAACCACAAAGATTGGGGGGAAATCATGCAAGCCAAATATCTTCATGTCACTTATTGGTCCAACTTTCTCCAACAGGAAGGGTTACCTCAGGGATCTGTTATCTGGAATAAACTGCTGAAATCTAGAAGCCTTCTTAAGCAAGGGGTTAGATGGAAATTGGGAAATGGTATGTCTATTAATTTCTAGAATGATATTTGGATAAAAGATAAGGCTCTTATTACTCAGGGGGATTATGGAGCTATTGCTGGCATTGCTACTCAGTTTTTTGGGGATAAAGTCTGCAATTACATGGTTAATAATAATGGCAATAGAAGCTGGAAAAACTTATTGGATTGTTGTGCCCATCACCCTTATCTCACTCCTAGAGTTTGGGCTATTCAACATTTGATTCAGGGGATCAGAATCCCTCTCTTCCCTTGAGAGGATGAGCAGTATTGGTGGCCGGATAAGAATGGATGCTTCTCTATCAAGTCTGCTTACCATCTATTGGTTCCTGAGGTTCATAGAAAGGAGATATGGAGAAAAGTTTGGAATCATAAACTTTTACTGAAAATCAATATGTTTTGGTGGGCATTTGTTCATAATAAAATTCTAACCCAAGACAACTTACAGAAGAGAGGGTTTACTTTGGTTAATAGATGTTGTCTGTGCTATGTAAAGGAGGAAACTGTTTCTCATCTATTCATACACTATGATTTTGCCAAGGAAAGCTGGAACATAATCTTAAGAAATTTTGGCATTCAGTGGGTCTGTAATTCTAATATTAAGGAAGTTATTACTAGTTGGTATCCTACCTTTTCTCATCCCTAGCTTATTGAGTTATGGAACCAAACTCTACCCTATTTGGGCTGGACCATATGGAAAGAATGTAATCACAGATTTTTTAGGGATACTACTAGAGATGCCTCTCAGGTTATTCACTCTTTTGTTAAGACTCTAATGGAAAGTGTCACTAATATACATATATGTTATTAAAAGACAACCTAGAGATATAAATGCAATAAATATATATAAATGTGTGTGTGTGTGTGTGTGTGTGTGTGTGTGTGTGTGTGTGTGTGTGTGTGTGTGTGTGTGTGTGTGTGTGTGTGTGTGTGTGTGTTTATATCTTCATAAATAAATGAAGCCATCATATGCATTTCATATGTGGCCATTTAAACTCAACCTGTAATTTGAGAAAACAACAAATTGAGAAAATGAGAGAAAAATGAGAGAAAAAGAGAAAGAAAGATAAAAGTGATAACTCTAATTGATAGAGAACTTATCTACCAAGAAATTAGGAATAATGTAAAGGATGCAGTGATAACTCTGATTGATAGAGAGCTGATCTACTAAGAAATTAGGAATAATGTAAAGGATGTAGTGATAACTCTGATTGATAGAGAACTGCTCTACCAAGAAATTAGGAATAATGTAAAAGATGCAGTGATAACTCTGAGTGATAGAGAATGTGAAAGAGAACAAATTAAAATTAAATTTCAGAGAAACGGGAAGGGGAACAAATGTTCGGGCTTTGTTGAAAAATGTTCAATTAACTTAATCAACTGTGTTACCAATGTAATTCAGTGAGTTGTAAGAAATTTATTAACCCTATCAGGAAACCTTGTGATAAAAAATAGTGTTAGTACAATAGATCCTACTCATGCCCGTGAGACGTTATGCTACTGGATTTTCCTAGAATTTAGGGTTTAGTAGGTTAGTAAGTTTAACCCTTGTAGTGACGTTAACCGCGTTGCGATGGCTCCCTTGTTGGCTTTCTCATGATTTGGTATGTGCATGTGTGCGTATCACCCCGCTGACAACTGTATTGTTTAATCCTTAAGCGTATGCCACCGAGCACGCTTACACATGCGAAGGGGTTTCTAGGGAAGCATGGGAAAATTTTTGATATTTCGTGTCATGACCACATGACAAATGTGGACATGACACGTGTGATGCATGTTGTGACCGCATGGGAAATGTGGGCATGACACCTTTACTTATGAGTTTTGTTACTTGCTTATTCAACTTTGTATGTTGTGTTGGATTCATCCTATAAGTTACTTGGTTGGGTAGAGTTTCTCCTAGAATCAAATCAATATGATGCTGAATATCTCTCTTTGGCGGTAGACCATCAGGTAATTCATCAGGAAAAACATCAACAAATTCTTTCAATAGCTCTGCTACTTCTGTGAGAACTGAAATGTCTTCCTCTTCACCTTTTTTCACTACTAATGCATAACAACACCATGTCACCTTCATTTCTTTAACAAGATCTCTTTCAAACAACATGGTCTCACCTTTTCCTTCATCCTTGAGAGGTAATAAAATCACCTTAGTGCCATCTTTCCAAAAGGTGTGTGTTTTTCTCTCCATCATGCATAACTTTTCTATCATACTACGATGGCCTTCCCAATAACACATGACAGGCATCCATTGGGACAACATCACACCATATCTCATCCTGATAGATCTTCCCTATGCTAAACTTAATTAGGTATCTTTTATCAACAGTGACTTCATTTTCCTTTTTAAACCATGTAATGCGGTACAGACGAGGATGTTTTTCACAGTGTAAATTCAATTTTTCTACCATTTCTTTAGAAACCATGTTTTCACAACTACTTCCATCAACAATAAATTGACATACCTTGCCACCCGAATGCATCTAGTTCTGAAGATATTGGTTCAAAGCCATGAACCATCAGAGATTTTGGTTTGTGTTTTCTCCTTCTCTGGAATCACCATTACTCTTCTCATTATGAGACTTTCTCCCGCATCTGGTGGAACCTCTAGTTCTGTTCCTTCCACTTCATGCTACGTTTGAATCAAGTTCACACTAGGTTGTCCTCCTTGATTTCTTTCTTGCATGTTATAATTTGAGCATTCAAATGCCCTACGACCTTCTTCTCCACATCTGAAACAAGTGAAAGGCCTTCTCTGGTTTTCCCATCCTCTACCGCTACCATAACCACTACCTCTTTGAAATCCCCTTCCTTGTTCTTCATTCAGAGGATCTTGTCGAGTGTCTACTTGTTTGTCCAATCCATGGGATGACTCTCCCCTTCCATAATTTGAACCTCCTTGAAATGGGGTTGATGTACCCCTTCTTCCTCCTCTATTCCTCTAATGGTACTATCTATTTTGTTTTTCTTTGGCCTTTAGAGCCAATTGGTAAGCCTCTTCCTTACTGTTGAGTCGATGCATGCTCAATTCATCTTGAATAGAGAATTTTAGGCCATTCACATATCTAACAGCCATCTATTCATCAGTTTCTTGATGCACTATACATATAGATAGCGTATAAAACTCATTTGTATAATATTGCACAGAAGAGAGGTTGTGCTTTAAATTTTGAAACCTATGAAAAAGGGTTTGTGCATAATCTATGGGAAATAAATTTCTCTCAACTTCTTCTCCATTTTATTCCATGTCCTGATCTTATCCTTGCCTTTCCTTGTTTGTTTCTTTTGAAGATGATCCCACCATATCATTGCATTATCCTTTAATTTGGTGCATGCGAATTTCACCTTCTTTTCCTCTGTCATGGATTTTCATTCAAAAAACTTTCTCATGTCATTCAACCAATCTATCAACTCCTCTGGTTTAAGACTACCTGCATAATCTGAAACATCTACCTTGACCCCTTCATTTTTCCTTTCTATGGCCCTGAGCATCCTCTCCTCAAAACTCATGCCTTCTAATTTTTCTTCTTCATGTTCTGTATCTTGATCTACACCTCCTCGACCTGTCTCTTCATCAGATTCGTCTCCTCCTCTACCCAATCTTTGGTTTTCCATCCATGTTGTAAGTTCTTCTACTTGCCTTTGCAGATTTTGCATTTCTCTATGCATCTGGGCAAGACTGCCTTTTCCTCTTTCTCTCCCAGCCATCTTCCTGCTCTGATACCAGATGATGTAGCCAACAACATACACTCAATATAATTGTGCCATTAATCATGTGTGAGAGCCAAAGATTTGGAAAACTAAAGAAAAACTTCTATACACCAATTCTGCTACTACAATGAGAGAAAACTCTCTTACATCGAAGAAAACAAAAAAAAATAAAAAAATTACCTTTTTGGGTAGATTTCGACAATTGTCAGATTTTGCCATTTTAGGTAATTTTACATGTGTATCTTGTGAATCTAGTTTTTTCCCAAAAACTTCCTAAAACTAAGGTAGGATGAAAATCCAACTAACATCCTAAATTCAAAACATGAGTTTCGAGTTATTAACAAAAGCAACTTTTAAAAAACTTGGAAAAAACACTAAATTGCCATTTTGAGGGCCAATATGAAAGTTTCAAGCCCCAAAAATGTGCTAAAATGGGGTCCAACCAACTAGGATCAGTTGGAAATCCACATGCCACCTCATAATGCATCCACCTATAAAATTTCAGCCCAAACCCACATCCGAGTCAAAATTTATGACCTCCGAAAGTCTCTGCATCATTCTCCTCTGGTTCAAAAGAACGCAGCTCCTACAAGTGAATGTCTTCAAATTGCTGCCACTTGACTGGATCTAACCTCTACACTTCCCACTCTATAATCCATGTGCTATCTGTTGGTGGCAATCCTTCCCACTATACTAAATACTTGTTGTAATGCCCTTGCTGAGTGTAGATAGTTTTCATATCAAGAACCTGTGCAATCTTTTCTTTCTTCTTATGGGGAATGTGGTGGTGCCATGCCACTTCTGGTTGACTATCTTTAGCATCATCCTCACCATGGAATGCATATAAATTAGAAATATTAAACACAGGAGAAATATCAAGATCATCTAGTAAACTGACCTCATATGCATTATCATTGATCTTCTTTGTAATTTTGCAAGGATGAATTTTCCTGTACTTCAACTTGTGGTATGTTCCAATAGGAAACCACTCTTTTCTCAAATATACCATCACTACATCACCTTCATTGAATGTCTGATGTCGCCAACTAGCATCCACTGTATTCTTGTACATCTTATTACTATCTTGCAACTTCTGTCTCACATCTTTCTGTAACTGTTGAAGGTGTTCTGCAAATGCTTCCCCATCATCACTGACCCTATCTTTCATTGGCATCTGTACCAAATCTAGAACACCCTAAGGATTACTGCCATACACAATCTGGAAAGGGGACTTTCATGTTGATCTGTTAACAGAACTATTATAGGAAAATTCAACCTGGGGTAATGCCACGTCCCATTGTTTTGGCTTTTCTCCAAAAATACACCTCAACAAATTTCCCAGACTTCGATTGACTACCTCTATTTACCCATCTGTTTGAGGATGATAGGCACTACTAAACTGTAACTTGGTCCCCATCTTCTTCCATAAAGTCCTCTAGAAATGACTGACGAATTTGGTATCCTTATCAGAGGTAATAGTCTTTGGAACACCATGTAGTCGAACAACTTCTAAAAAAAATAACTCTGCTACCCTCGTTGCATCATTAGTCTTCTTACAGGCAATAAAATGAACCATCTTGGAGAACCTAGCAACAATTACAAAAATAGAGTCATTACCTCGTTGAGTGTGTGGAAGTCCCAACACAAAGTCCATGATCAAATCTATCCATGGTGCAGTTGGTACTAGTAATGTCATATACAACCCTATATTTTGTGAATGTCCCTTAGCCACTTGGCAGATCCTACACCTTGTTACATACTTAGTTATATCCCTTTTCATCTTTAGACAGTAATATTTATTTTCTATGAAGGCTATTGTCTCATCCTTGCCAAAATGTCCATCCAACCCACTACTATGAAATTCTCTGATAATGTTTTCCCTCATAGAGCCAGCTAGTATGAATAGTTGTTTTCCTTTAAATAGATACCCATCTTGCATAAAATATTCACCCCTAAAGTGATCCAAGTTACCAGATACTAGTGCCTTCAATTGTTCCACAATCTCCCAAAAATCATCATCAGACTCATACAAATTTTTTACGGCATCAAAACTAATCACCTCAGTTTCCATTGTGTTCAAAGGTGCAACACGCCTACTTAACGCATCTGCAACTTGATTTTGTTTTCCAAACTTATGCTTCAACACAAAATTGTAACCCTGCAAGAAAGGGACCCACTTCGCATGCCTACTATTCAACTTTTTCTGTGTGTTCAAGTATCCCAATGCAATATGATCTATAAACAATACAAACTCCTAGGGAACTAGATAATGTCTCCAATGCCTCAATGCTTGAACAATTGCATCAAATTCCAAATCATAAGTAGAATAATTCTTTCACTTCATTTAGCTTTTCACTAAAGAAAGCTATAGGTTTTCCATCTTGGCTAAGCACAACACCTATTCCCACATGGGAGGCATCACATTCTACTTCAAATACCTTATAAAAATTTAGTAATGCAAGTATAGGTGCTTCTATTACCTTTTGCTTCAAGTACTTAAATCTCTCCTCAGCATCCTTAGTCCATACAAACTCCCTTCCTTTGGTGTAATCTGTTATATGAGCTACAATACCATTGAAATTTAGAATGAACTTTCAATAGAAAGTGGTCAAGCCATGAAAATGTTTTACCTCTATGATGCTGCTTGGACTAGGCCATTCTAGAATTGCCCTAACCTTTTCTGGATCCATTATGACACCATCTTTAGAAATGAGAAATCCTAAAAAAACCAAACTGTCCTGCATGAACCTACACTTCTTCAAATTGGCATAGATCTTCTCCTTCCTTAACACACCAAATATGATCCTTAAGTGTTGTAGGTACTCTTCGTTTCTATTACTAAATACCAAAATACCATCAAAATAAACTACCACAAACTTACCAATGTAAGGTCGTAGTATAGTGTTCATCAATCTCATAAATGTGCTAGGTGTATTTGATAACCCGAATGGAATAACCATCCACTCATATAATCCATCTCCAATCTTAAAGGCTATCTTCCACCCATCTCCTTCTCAGATCCAGATTTGGTGGTAGCCACTTCGTAGGTCAATCTTGCTGAAATATTTGGCCCCTATAAGGACATCCATCATGTCCTCCATACAAGGTATAGGAAACTGATACTTGATGGTAATCTTATTAATTGCTCTACTATCAGTGCACATCCTCCATGTTCCATCTTCTTTTGGGGTCAACAATGCAGGTACAACACATGGGCTCATGCTCTCTCTCACCACACCTTTACTTATGAGTTCTGTTACTTGCTTATTCACCTCTACATGTTGTGTTGGATTCATCCTATAAGTTGCTTGGTTGGGTAGAGTTGCTCCTGAAATCAAATCAATATGATATTGAATATCTCTCTTTGGTAGTAGACCATCAGGTAATTCATCAGGCAAAACATCAACAAATTCTTTCAATAGCTCTGCTACTTCTGTAGGAACTAAAATGTCTTCCTCTTCACCTTTTTTCACTACTAATGCATAACAACACCCTATCACCTTCATTTCTTTAACAAGATCTCTTTCAAACAACATGGTCTCACCTTTTCCTTCATCCTTAAGAGGCAATAAAATCACCTTAGAGCCATCTTTTCAAAAGGTGTATGTGTTTTTCTCTCCATCATGCATAACTTTTCTATCATATTGCCATGGCCTTCCCAATAACACATGACAAGCATCCATTGGGACAACATCACACCATATCACATCCTGATAGATCTTCCCTATGCTAAACTTAATTAGGCATCTTTTATCAATAGTGACTTCATTTCCCTTTTTGAACCATGCAATGCAGTACAAATGAGGATGTTTTTCATAGGCTAAATTCAAATTTTCTACCATTTCTTTAGAAACCATATTTTCACAACTACCTCCATCAATAATAACTTGACATACCTTGCCACCCAAAGTGCATCTGGTTCTGAAGATATTGGTTTGAAGCCATGAACCATCAGAGCTTTTGGCTTGTGTTTTCTCCTTCTCTAGAATCACCATTGCTCTTCTCATCATGAGACTTTCTCACACATCTGGTGGAACCTCTAGTTCCATTCCTTCCACTTCATGTTCTGTTTGAATCAAGTTCACCCTAGGTTGTCCTCCTTGATTTCTTTCTGACATGTTATAATTTGAGCATTCAAATGCCCTATGACCTTCTTCTCCACATCTGAAACAAGTGAAAGGCCTTCTCTAGTTTTCCCATCCTCTACCACTACCATAACCTCTACCTCTTTGAAATCCCCTTCCTCGTTCTTGACTCAAAGGATCTTGTTGAGTGTCTACTTGTTTTTCCAATCCATGGGATGACTCTCCTCTGCCATAATTTGAACCTCCTCAAAATGGGGTTGATATACCCCTTCTTCCTCCTCTATTCCTCTTATGGTACTGTATGTTTTATTTTTCTTCAGCCGTTAGAACCAATTGGTAAGCCTCTTCCATATTGTTGAGTCGATGCATGCTCAAATAATCTTGAATAGAGAATTTCAGGTAATTCACATATCTACCAGCCATCTGTTCATCATTTTATTGATGCTCTATATGTATAGACATTGTATAAAACTTATTTGTATAATCTTTCACAGAAGAGAGGTTCTGCTTTAAATTTTGAAACCTACAAAAAAGGGTTTGCACATAATCGATGGGCAAAATTTTTTCTCTCAACTTCTTCTCCATTTTATTCCATGTCCTGATCTTATCCTTGCCTTTCCTTGTTCATTCCTTTTGAAGATGATCCCACCAGATCATTGCATGACCCTTTAATTCAGTGCATGTGAATTTCACCTTCTTTTCCTCTGTCATGGATTTCCATTCAAAAAAATTTCTCATGTCATTCAACCAGTCTATCAACTCCTCTAGTTTAAGACTACCTATATAATCTGAAACATCTATCTTGACCCCTTCATTTTTCCCTTCTAAGGCCTTGAGCATCCTCTCTTCAAAACTCATGCCTTCTAATTCTTCTTCTTCATGTTCTGTATCTTGATCTGCACCTCCTCGGCCTATCTCTTCATCATTTTCATCTCCTCCTCTACCCAGTCTTTGGTTTCCATCCGTGTTGTAAGTTCTGCTACTTGCCTTTGCAAATTTTACATTTCTCAATGCATCTAGGCAAGACCGCCTCTTCCTCTTCCTCTCCCAGCCATCTTCCTACTCTGATACTAGATGATGTAGCCAATTACATACACTCAATAGAATTGTGACATTAATCATGTGTGAGAGCCAAAGATTTGGAAAACTAAAGAAAAACTTATATCCACCAATTCTACTGCTACAATAAGAGAAAACTTTCTTATATCCAAGAAAACACAAAAAATAAAAAAATTACCTTTTTTTGGCAGATTTCGACAATTGTCAGATTTTGCCATTTTAGGTAATTTTACATGCATATCTTGTGAATCCAGTTTTTTCCTAAAAACTTCCTAAAACTAAGGTAGGATGAAAAGCCAACTAACATCCTAAATTTGAAACATGAGTTTCGAGTTATTAACAAAATCAACTTTTAAAAAACTAGGAAAAAACACTAAATTGCCATTTTGAGGGCCAAGATGAAAGGTTCAAGCCCCAAAAAAGTGCCAGAACGGGGTCGAACCCACTAGGGTGGGTTGGAAATCCACATGCCACCTCATAACACATCCACCTGTAAAATTTTAGCCCAAACCCACATCCGAGTCAAAAGTTATGACCTCCGGAAGTCCCTGCATCAATAATAGGTATTTTATATTGGAAACTATACTTGGTGATGATATCATGGTCTCTAGAATCTACATATGTATACTTGATTAAAAGATAGAGGGTTGACAATAGATACAAACATAGGGTTAGGACTAGTGTTTTGCATCAATAGTTTTTGTAGCAAGCAAGTAGTTCATGCATAAATTAGTCGTGAGAATTGTCATTAGACAACAATGAGTTGAAGTTAATGGATATCTTATAGATTCAATGTTGGGAAATCAAGGTATAAGAAAACAAACTTGAAGATTCTGATATGATGATTATTGATGGATTTTTATAATGTAATCATGTCATGAGTTTCCAAAACATAAATAGATTATTCATGATATAGCTTCTATTGGATTTATGTTGCAAAATTAGAAGATAGAGGGTTGACAATAGATACAAACATAGGGTTAGGACTAGTGTTTTGCATCAATAGTTTGTGTAGCAAGCAAGCAGTTCATGCATAAATTAGTCATGAGAATTGTCATTAGACAACAATGAGTTGAAGTTAATGGATATCTTATAGATGCAATGTTGGGAAATCAAGGTATAAGAAAAGAAACCTGAAGATTCTAATATGATGATTATTGATGGATTTTTATAATGTAATCATGTCATGAGTTTACAAAACATAAATAGATTATTCATGATATAGCTTCTATTGGATTTATGTTGCAAAGACTATCTGCACATCTATGCTGTCACTTGTTATTAATAAGTAGTATTATCGTTGCAATGATGTGTTTTGTGATAATCATGGTAGTAAATCCAATAACAACTTGTGTTGTCTTTTGTTGTATACTCTATGTGCCTAATAACTAGTTGTTCAATTGACCCATTACGAGTACTACATCAAACAATTCCATATTAAAGAAGCAAAGAAGGTTTTGCAAATAAAAAAGGCACCCAAAACAAATTCTATTAAGAGATGAAAATGCATAGTATTTATAATAAATGGAAACATCATCAATATTTAAGATATTTAAGATACATTCACCCTCACAAATAAGAGTGAAATAGATATAAACCCCACAAAAGCAAGACAACCAACTCCCAACTCCTATAACATAAAAGGGGCCTAATTTCACTTATAAAGGAATTATGATTAATATATATTAAAATAAATTAAGCACACTAAAGACGAAAGAAAAGTTTGCCTTTATATTTCATAAATTGAATAATATATATAGAAAGAAATACATATATTTGTGTGAGTGTGTAGGAGTGATGTATATAGACAAGACGTTGTATGTACCTTATGTTTTATTTTTATTATATATTATTGTGTACTTTGACATCTCCTTAAAACTATGCTATTTAGTTGACAAACCTTTTAAAAATATAATTGGATTTTAGCATAGACATGCAATTATTGACTAGTGTTGTCTCCATCACTTTCGACCAACTAAGTTGGCACTTTGTGTTATATGAATTAACAATAATAAAGAACAACTGCTTACCTAATGTATTGATATTAAGAAATATTATTTACTCAGATAGTACCTTCAGCACTCTAAAGCAAAGCATCAAAATGGCTAGTGGTTTTGACTTCCCGAATCTATTGCAGTAAAGAAAAAACTTTTTCCTTGGAAGGGAATAATATTAATGAGACAAATTGTAGGCGAAGTACAAAACATAATGTGATGCCCTTGTCTATTGCTGGGAGTGTTGATGGTTACAGGCATTTACATATATTATTGAATGCGCATGCGATCTTTGCAAGGACAATGGCATAAATATATGCATGCGAATATAATCATATTTGTCTAAAGTGATTGTCCTGTTATCCTATACCATCAAACAATAATGATATCCCTCAAAACACAAGAGATAACATGTAACATTATCTATTGCCTCCAAATATCTGAGAAGGACATGACATGAAATCCCTCAGTAAACCAAATCTTATTGCAGCTCAGCAAAAAGTATGGTAATGTCCCTGTGATACTTTGGTTGATAATAGTGGTTTGATAGGTGGTGGAAGAAGGTTGGCTATAGTTATTGAGTAGGTTTCATAGTCAAATGATAATGATAATGATGTATCAAGTTGTTATGTGTGTAAAATAACTCTGTATAATTTTATAGAAAGCATATAGTTTAAGGATAATAAAGTGGTGGATAGGTAGTGGAAGAGGGTTGGCTGTATCTATCAAACAGGGTCATGGTCAAATGATAATACTATATTATGTCGATACTTGTCTAAAACAAACTTGTATGATTTTAAAAAAATATGTGGGAAGGATACAGTTTAACGATAATAAAGTTATTTTGTACATGGTGGAAGAGGGTTGGCTGTATCTATTAAACAGGTTTGCAGTCAAATGATAATAATGTATTACATTGTTACCTGGCTAAAAGAAACCTGGACAATTATTAAAGTCTGTGAGAAACATACAGTTTAAAATAATATTGTAATGTGTTATTATTTTATACTAATTTACTGTAAAACAACATGTTTAGCTTACAAACATAGATGATTAGGAGAAAAAGTTTTGGTTGATAACAACTGTTTGATAGGTGGTGGAAGAGGGTTGGCTATACTTATTGAGTAGGTTTCATAGTCAAATGATAATGATAATGATGTATCATGTTGTTACCAGAGTAAAATAAATCTGTATGATTTTATGGGAAGTTTATAGTTTAAGGATGATAAAGTGGTGGATTGGTACTGGAAGAGGGTTGGCTGTATCTATCAAAGAGGTTCACCGTTAAATGATAATACTGTATTATGTCATTACTTGTCTAAAACAAATTTGTATGATTTAAAAAATATGTGGGAAGGATACAGTTTAAGGATAATAAAGTGATTTTGTACATGGTGGAAAAGGGTTAGTTACATCTATTAAACAGGTTTGCAGTCAAATAATAATAATGTATTACATTGTTACTTGTCTAAAAGAAACATGGACAATTATTAAAATCTGTAAGAAACATACAATTAAAAAATAATATTGTAATGTGTTTTATCATTTTATACTTTAAAGTTTAAGTTCAAATTCTAATTAATCAATAATAAGGGTTTGATAAATCATGAAAGAGTTCAAACTTTACTAATTTTTTTTTTTTTTTTTTTCATATTTTTGTTGTTTTAAATTTTAATGTTTTAGAGCTGTTACATATCATTTAAATAGTTGGCTATCTAATCTGCATGCTCTTATTATTCTGTTTTTGTTGACAGAGTGCTGTCCCTGTTATTGTAATATTTAACTGTTATAGCTTTAATTCAATATAAAAAGAAATAGCTGTTTGTAAACCAATAAAGATGCTGTTGTATCAGGAAATGCATACCGAACAATGAGAAGAGTTGGAAAGACTTCGCACCAGGTAAGATTCGATCTGTCTCGAGTAATATTAATTTTCAAACTTTAGGTATTGTGTACGAGAAAGCTTAGCATTAATTTAAGTGAGTAGGCTTACCAAATTGTCTCTATTGTAGGGCATGCTACTGATTGTTTATGACTCTGTTATGAGCATTAGAAATATATTTTATTGTACACTTTGAGGAATCCAACCTTCTTCAACTTTGTCTGCAAGTTGTAGGTAGGTAAAGGACCATTCTCAAAACTAGGACTTCATACCTATCAAAGGTTTTGATTTGATTTTATATTAATTTTATTATTAAACTATAAATACTTAATTTAATGTGTTCAAGGAAGATGTAAAAGAGCATTCCAAGGTTTTAAAAGTTTAAAACTAGCAATTGCATGTTGATGTGCAATGGGTAAGCTGAAGAGTTTTGGAAGTTTATTTGCTATGTCTTTAAGTGAATGATGATTGTCTTGTATCCCTATGGCCTATGCCATTTTTTGTTTTATCGAGTGTCATGAATAAATGTGTATAATCTTAATGGACTTCAAGATTCGTGTGTTTTGCTTAGTAGCTACTTCAAATGTGTGAGCTTTCATGTTTTGTGTGTAGTCTCTATTTGCATGCATCTCCTTTCTAGATTCTTGTCCATGCACTGCACCTGGGTTCACCTACATTCCACTAGTTGTCACCTATGCATATTATTTGAAGCATGTATGTTTGCTTATCATAATCCTCATATTTCACATCTTGTTACCTACATTTAATAGGCATTCTCTTGCAAATATAAGATCTTGCTTACCATCATTCATCCTCTCATGGGATGCCACATGATACAAAGATCGATCAAACTTAGTGACACTCATTCCTTTTATAATTTCACACCTTTGCATAAATTGGGGATCAAATGGATTAAAATTAAATTTAGACATGCTACAATTTTAGATTGAAAATTCCTGATTGTCTAAAAATATTAAATTTGCAGGGAAAAACTTTTGATTTGTTTGAATTTGTAGATGATATGGGAATGATCTGGAGACTTAAAAATGATGTGCATTCTATGTCATGGGAGCCCATTGTGTTTAATATCTCTTTGGTACAACTTTATCTAAAAGGAACATGATTATTAGTCAAAAAGAGGGCCACCATCTAAGGAACAAGCCTCGTGGAAAAATGACAAATACCTATAGAGAAGGAATGTATTTAAAAGAAATGATCAATGTTCAAAAATTTATATTTTGTCAAATTAAAAAATGTATAGAAGAATGTTATATTTAAAAAAGGTGGGGGAAGTGGTTTAATAATCTCTCTCTCTCTCTCTCTCTCTCTCTCTATATATATATATATATATATATATATATCATCCTAGCATTTGTATTTGAGAGTTCATACGTCACCTAAAACAACAAAAGAAAACAATGCAGTAGCATACCTTGAAAGTGGCACCTAGTGAGAAATATTGGTAATAGTTTGGAACTATCATATATATATATATATATATATATATATATATATATATATATATATATATGTCTCTCTCTCTCTCTCTCTCTCTCATCCTAGCATTTGTATTTGAAAGTTCATACATCACCTAAAAAAACAAAAGAAAACAATGCAGTAGCATACCTTGAAAGCAGCACCTAGCGAGAAATATTGGTAATAGTTTGGAACTATCATGAAACGCAGAGGAATTATAGGTAGAATACTATATGGAGAATGAAATATTTATAGGAGTACGTTAGCAATGATTCTATTTGTTGAGTTCATCATTTGTTTAGCATACAGTGGGGCAATGCTTAAGAGAGACATAGATAAGAAATAGAGGGGTAAAGAGATAGAGAATAGAGAGAAAGATGAGATAATAAATTATGGATATTATTGAAATTATGGAAATTATTATTACTTTGATTTTATGTAGCTTGACATGCTATGCTTAGGGCAACACATCATTTTCTTAAGGACCTAATAATTCACCTTTAAGACCTCATTTGGGATACCCATTGCACACTAAAATTATGGAAGACCAATTAGTGATTTGCTTTTCTTTTTTTCATACAATTGTGCGATACATGAGGTCAATTGGTAGGCCATTACGAAAATGACATCATGTGCACAACCAAGGTCTCAATGAATAGGTAGAAGGTTCAGATTAATTGTTCATCCACTTACATTAAGTTTATAAATTAGGTAGTGCTAAAAATTTAGTCTCCTATGTTGTGACATCCTTGGATTAAAAAAACTACATAATTTTTTTAAAAATAACCTCTTTCTTTCCATTTATCTCTCTATCTCTATATATCTCTTTGTCTTATTGTCTCTCTCTAGCTCTCTATTTATTTGTATCCCCCTTTTTATCTCTTTATTTGTCTACCTATCTCTCTATCTCTATCTTTCTCCCTCTTTATCTTTGTACCTCTCTCTCTCTCTCTCTCTCTCTCTCTCTCTATCTCTCTTCTTTTGAGGGCCTCTCTCTTAGTATCTTGTCTATAACAATAGTAAGAAGAATTGATCCATTTATAAAGATTGTGAAGCTCATTATAGCAGAAAAAGCATTTGAAGAACAATATATTTTAATCAAAATTTCAAGAGATAGTTCAAACTATGCATTAATTGATATCTTCACATGTGTTCCATAATCTGGTTTGACAATTGATAGCAATACATACGATCCAACTACAAAGCCCTATAAAAAAGCAATTTCACATCATTATAGGATTACAACATTTTAAATCATGAAGTAACTCAAGCAAATAAAATAAACAAATTCAACTATTTACATAAATGGTTATTATGATGGCTAAAATAGGAATAATGATAAAAATTTGAATAATGTTAGTTGTTGCTCTTGTTCTACATGAATTAACAACATACAAATAGATTGCAATATAAGTAGAATGAACTAGAACATTTGCATTCAGAGTAACTTTTCTATTCAATTTAAGAAAAATATTGACCTATATAAAATGAATGGATTTATAATTTTGTAGCATATGCTTATTATGCAATGAAACCATCTCATTTTTTGCAAACAAATGTATCGAAGGGAAAAAATATATTTATTCTTTAGAGGTAAGGGAAGAATTTGAACATGACATTAGAAGCTCCTAGTCTGGCAGTGTTGGCTTTGCATTCCATAAATGTGAAAGTAGTGTATGTAACTACTGTCTCAAAGATTCCCTAAATTTGTGCCCCATAGAATGCTCCAACATACATAGGAATGTCTTTCAATGGTGGTAGTTGAACCAAACCACCAAAAAGGATGAATGAGTGCACCAAATGGGATTTGATTATGATTTGGAAATTCTTCATGTAACAAGTTGTCAATGTGATCCAATAACCTTGGCCTCATGAAACTCATTTTGTCAATTAGAACATATCGACTGAAAAACATGCTCTCTTGGAATGTTGCTAGCATGTTCCCTATAGAGGATCTATCTTTTTATTGGAATGTGAAGACCAAAACATATGATGGTTGCATGTATGTTGAAAGTTGCCATGATAGTTGGTGTGGGAATTAATAATCGTGATATGTCATGTGGTTTTGTTCCTAAAGGGATGATCTAATGTTGGTTATCAAGTATGGTTTCCTCATACCTCTAGTTCCTTGTAGGATCATCCTAAGTGGTGGTTGCATTTCCATGGTAGAAGAATGTGATACAATTATGTCAAATCTTTCATGTTGTCTAGTAGATAAAGTATATGGTGCAAGGCGAGTTGTTCCAACATATGGGAGCTAGTATGTTGAACGATTGGAATCTATGAAATCAATTGTCGATACCTACAAGGATGGGTTGATGGTTGGTGGAGCCCAATTGTGGTTACAATCAATCTCATGTTAGCCAAGCATGTCAAGCTCATTTAGTTGAATAGGTAAACCTAGGTACAATCCTAATAGGACTTGCCATTCTTCAAGATTATTTTGGTGGATTGCATATTCTATGTCACAAGGAGACTCATCATCGGTATTGATAGATGACACTAGAGGTGTATGTTAGACACAATAATATTTAAATTGACTTCATTTCATGTTGATGATATTTATAGCAAAGTTAAAATGAAATATAATATAAATTATATTTCAGCAAATATAATGACAACAGAATAAAAAATTTATAGTTATATACTATATTTCATTTAATTTTAAAAATATAAATATATTATTATAATAGAAACAATGCATATTTACATTACATATATTATATATTTACTATTTATATATTTGTTATCAAATTATAAATTTATTTTATATATAATATAAATAAAATGTAATAAATATATATTATAAATTAAAATCATGATATTTATATGTAATAATATAAAGTAAATAGAATATAATATACAATAATAAATATAACTAGAATATATATATATATATATATATATATATATATATATATATATATATATATATATATATATATATATATATATATATATATATATATATATATATATATATCAAATATAAATAAACATTTGACATAAAATATATTTAATAAAAATATATGATTGTATATTATAATATAATATTAGAAATAAATTTATTAATTTACAATATATTATAAAATATAGTATCTAATAATAAATATACTTATATCATATATTTAATATATATTCTAAATAAATAATTTTATAATAAAATAATATATTTAAAATATATAAATATGATATATTTTATATTAAATATTATTACTTTTATAGAACAAAGTTTTTTATATTATAATAAACAAAAAAGGGGATATCAAACATACATTACATATAGTCTCAAAGAACACATCGGAATAGAAAAAATACATTTTTTTAAAAAATGAGTAAAAAAATTAAATAGGGTTGTTTTAGAATTAAATGCCCATATGTACGACAACATTTGACACGAGGATATTTGAAGCACTGAACAGATACTGTAAAATTGACAAAAGAAAAGCAGTAATGCCTGCTGTGGAATGCAGAGGGAAACTGGCAAACAAATAAAAACTAGTAAAATTGAATGGTCAGCAGAGGAAAATGATAAAAAAAGGAAAAAGACGATAGCGAAATTAGACGGCGTGCAACGACTTAATCGTCTTGCACACCTGTCGCTTGATGTCAGCTATGGATTTCCCATCTGAGGTATTTGTTTGCCAAAGGGAACGCCTTTGGCGTAATAATAGAGGTCCCTAGGTGGAAGAGTTTAAAGCACAAACACAACTCTCTCTTTTATTTATATATTAAGTAGAAGATTCTCACGATATATGTGTTTCAATTTAATTTAATTTTTTCTTCTTAATACATGAAAATTATATATTTTTATTTATATATTAACTTTTTTTACTAAAAGAGGGGTAAAAATTTATTCAATCCAAAATAGGACAATACAAAGTGAGGGCATTACACACCCCTGTCTATCTCCACTAATTGGTCCAACTTTTGTGACAAATCTAGGGGTAATTGACCCCTTTCCACAATATTCCAATCTTGCAAATGATTAGAAGCCCATTTAGCCAAACAATCTGCAACCCCATTCCATTCTCTAGGAAAATGACAGAAAGAAACAGAATCCAGAGAAGCACACAGATTAAGAATCTATTCTATAATAACAGCCAAATGTCAACTGACATTGTTTAACTATTGCCTCTTCAACAAAGTCACCACCACCTAAGAATTAGATTCACAAATGATCCATCTCCACCCAAGAGCACAACTGCGCTCCACAGAACATGAAATGGCAAGAGCCTCCATCACATTGTTAGTATACCAACCCTTATAAATAGAAAAGATAAACTCAATAGTCCTAGAACTAGTCCACCCAACACCTCCAATACCAGCATGACCAGGATTATCACAATATTTGTGTTTTTTTTCTTTTTTAAGTATTAGTTATTGTAATAAGTGATTTTATTTATTTAAATTTGTGTGTCATTATATTTTATGTTTTGGGTCCATTTTGATTAGTATGAATTTTTAATAATAATAAGCATGTAAATGGTGTGTTTTTATTTGAGAGTGGGTACATAATCTAAATCTTATTTGTTTATATTTATACGTATTTATAGGGATAAGTTTGCATTCTTTGTTTTACCCCTTTCTTGTCTTGGATCATATCTGTAATCATGGAAGTGATCCCAATCATTTCCACAGTTATGGAAGTGATCCCAATCATTTCCATAGTTATGGAAATGATCCCTTCTTTTCTAAATTTGAATTCTAGTTTGGAGCTAACTCGACCTATCCTTATGACTGTTGTGTACTAACTCAAGTCACAAAAACATTTCATTTGACTCTTGGTGTTGTATTTAAAGGGCTAAACCTTATTAATTTTAGACATCAAGCTACGTCTAATCATCTCCTAGTTGCAACTAGATCTCATGCAC
Organism: Cunninghamia lanceolata; assembly: GCA_027924645.1. NCBI lineage: Eukaryota > Viridiplantae > Streptophyta > Pinopsida > Cupressales > Cupressaceae > Cunninghamia > Cunninghamia lanceolata. The sequence continues at coordinate 3,888,998 of BSBN01001126.1, forward strand.
ATCCTAAAACTATCATTATTGCTTACATGAATTAATAGGAGCATTTATTAGAGAATTTGCATTACACTCTCATCTAGGGCATCTGACATCTTTGAAAATGTTCTCAATATTTTAAATAGTTGTTGATTAGGTATGCTTACATGGTTTGACACATGGGAGTAATTATCCCTACCATGTGTAAATCAAAGAGCACAAGAAGCACTCTTTATGTAGGAACAAAAAAATTAGCAAAGATTGAATCCATAGGCACAAATTGAGTCCACATATTAAATCAGATCTATAGGTGTAGGATTAATCCATAATCACAGAAATGACCTAGTGTGAAATACATAGCATCCACTAGTTTCAAGTCATTATCATCACTAATAATTTTACACCATTAGTAAATCAACATCTGACATATTCCATAGTTGTCCAACTAAGTGATTTCATTGTTTTATTCATTTCCCTAAGCATTTTATTTATTTATTTTAGCATATTTATCTATTTGTCATTCAGAGCTCCTCACATTTATTTTAGATTCTTAATATTGATGTTTTTTATGTATTTACTCTAGATTTGTGTAAATAACATTTTACATTCCCTCATTTAACATGGAGGGTTGATTATTTTCCTTTTCATTTTTGTGAACCCCTCCACTCTTACACCTCCTTAGGGTTTTATCTTTTGATTTTATAGATCTAGGAGTGATTCATTTTTATTTACATTTCTCTCTTTCCCATATCACTTTACGGTTTGTTTATGCCATGATTTATCAAAACCCTAATAGTCCTTCATGAAGGAGTGCTCATGTTAAGCCTAATATGGCTAGTCACTCAAATGAAAATGACTCCCTCTATGATATAAATGCTTAGAATACTCATATTAAAAACCATACTAAAGAGAATGAAGAACAATAAGATTATAATCATGATGCTTATGTATCCAAGAAATATATTTCCCTTACTACCTAAGTAATCATTGATACTATTCTTAATGCTACATCTCTAACAATCTTAGTTACTACTTTACATGGTGCATTAAGGGGTGGCTCTTATGGAATGCATATTCTTCATAATATTAGAATTCTCTTGGATTTTTCCAATGGTTTGTCATCTCACCATTGAACCCACCCTTCTTCCTCTTCTAATTCTTCCACTTCTCATGCCATAATTACAAATTTCATGGCCTCCACCACCCATATTGTCGCTTCTAGTGTGACCCCATATTCTTCCATTCCTACCTCTAGTGTCACCACCACCTTTCCCTCCACTACTATTCCCCTCACCTCTCATCCTTCAACATATAATCATACCCATATAACTATTATTGTTATTACCTACACCTATGTTTCTAAAACCATTCCTTATCGTATGGCCACCTTACCTTATAGTGTGACTTCTAATTCCACTACCAATTCTATAACTCTTATCCCTCACCTCCTTTGCAGATCCTTCATCATATTATATCCCATGTTACTCCCACCACTACAATTCCAACATTTTCCTTGGATACACTACTAAAGGAATTTGAACAGATTAAAATAAAGATGGATACTATGCCTAATAACCATTTTTTTTTACACACAATCCTTCATATTACACACTTTTTGCATTTCATGTTGTTAAATATCCATTAACTAAAGGATTTATTGCACCCAAATTTGAAATATATTATGTAAAAGGAGGCCTCAATGTTCATAAATAGAAGATTTTAGTGCTACATGCCTAGATTTTACATATGAAGATTTATTTAGCTAAATTGGTTCCACGAACCTTAAGGGACTATCTCATTCAATAGTTCTACTTTTTATTTCCTAGTTCCATACACTCTTTCAATGAGCTATACATAACTTTATTATGATACATCCATGTCAATATTGGCTTAAAAATAATATTGAATGATTAAATATATCCATTGAAGGAATCAATGATCCTATTAATGGCTATGTCATTTAGGTTCCAAACTCTATGTGGTAAAATGAAGCATTAACTACATGATGATGAGTTATAATCCATCTTTGTTGAGGGACTCCTTCCTCCCACCAAGGATTGCATTTACTTTAATGGTTTTTCTTATTTCATGAATTTGTGTAACCATGTGTGAAGAGTTGAACTTACATTGATCGTGTCTAATGAATTAAAGCATAAGACCTCCCATAGACCTCCCCCTACCAATTTTGGCCATCTGTATTTCAAAAACAATAAGACCTTTTGGAAAGGGAATGTGAAGAAAGATACCATATAAACCTAATTCCAACCAACTAGCTACTACTTCAAATGGTATATTTTCATACCTCAAGGGCCTAGAAAGGTTAAAAAGTTTAGAAAACCATTGGAAAAATGTGCTTCAAATGTTACATACTAATAAATACATCACCCTTTCTCATGTCTATGAATTTGACCCCTATGAAGAATTACCTAAGGGTTAAATCAAAAATGATTTTTACAATTTCTATAATGTATGGACACCACACTTAAATTTGTGTGGAATTCAAACATAGGATCTAAGACCTAATTTATAATAATTTGATTCATGTTGATGATATGAATGATGGGGGAAATCATGTGGTTTCTTCACCAAACAAAAATTGTAAATTTGTAGTATGCCTTTTCCATCACATACGCAACAATATTACATATCAAGGAGTATCCATACATCGTATGGCCAATACACATCCTACATATAATATTACATGATTACTACTATGATTACAACCATATAATTTGCTGCAATGTGCTCTCTTACATTCCAGGTTGTAGTCGTTTGATTATAATTAAAATTCACAAATGGACAATTACCAAATGGGCTCCTTACTTGCATAGACAACTAAATTATGGAAACACCACATCTATAACATGTTTCATTGGCTACACAATGATAATTCAAGTATAATATACTTTACAATTTAAACACTATTATATCTCAATGATGTTTGCTATATTCCTACATGCCACATTCCCATCTTCCTCAAATTGCACTCCTCATCATACTCCTATTTCCTCACTCTACTACTTAGACCTCACTCTACTCCTTCCCTTACTCTCAAAACTTAGTCTCTACCTTCTACCTTACAATGTCTCCTTTGTTGGATTTCCAACAATTCACAATCTAGTATATATATCATCCTCAAGTTTTCTAAATGTTCTCTATTAGCCTCAAGATGGTGCAAAGCTCAATGTCACATGAAGTGTGCCATCGGCCCAAAATAAAAAACATACAAATTCAAATGGTAAAATAGTGGAAAATCTCCACATGGTACACCACATACATCCCAAACAGTTAATTAAATCCACGTAAATAGTCCTCTATTGTGGAAAACTCCAAGTAACTCTCTAAAAATGGAAATAATCACAACTATGCACAAATGTTAACTTGTAGATGCTCTAGAACCAATTTACAGTCTCCTACTCATCCAAACCTCCTAAACTTTAACACTAAATCAATAAAACACAAACAAAACTAATCCCAAAACTATAAGATTCAATCTCTCAATGTGGTGAAATGTGCTAACCTTCTCTACCATTGACTGTCAACAATAGAGTAATATACCAATAAGTAATTGAACTAACCATAAAATCCATTTTTCAAAACATGATGCAAGATTGACATGATGCCCAAGGATCCTCCTACATCAATTTTTGTTGGACATTATAGCACCCACAAAGAAGTTTAAATACAATAAAATCCTTGATTGTTTTGGTGCATAAACTTAGGATTATATTAAATGATAACTAATTTAGTTTACTTTAAGACCCTCATGTGTGCTTAGATCTTATCTCCTTATTTTGACTAGTTTTTGCCTCTAAATCTTATCTTTCATCTTCAACTGTTTCATTTTTATTCATCATTTTTCATAGTAATTTAATCTCACCTTTATTTAAAAATTTATTTACTCAAATTCGATTATGTTTCCTATCTCTTCCTTTCTGATGATTTATTTAAATCTTCTTTTCTTTTATTCACCTTTCTTTAACTTTTCCTTACTTTAACCTTTCTTGTTTCCTCTTTCTTCTTTACTCTTTACTTCTCCTTGACGATACTTTTTGTTTTATTCCAAGCAAAGGATGACGGTCCATGATTTGGTTAATATTATATACTATTAAGACTAACTCTATGCACATATAAAAATAATATTGGTCAAGCCACTTTCTCTTTTCACTTTGTTTTGAGTTGATCTATGTGTTTCTAAATTATCTTTATCACTTCTCTTTTTCCTAGTCATGTATTTCTCTTGGGGGCGTCTCCCTTGCTTTCTCCTAGGGGCATTCATTGTTTATTTCCATCTCTCATCTCACTTTATATTTACCTCTTCTACATATATTTATGGTCTTCCTCCTAATTTATTTCTTGATCTACCTTCCCTCCATGTCTAATTTCTACCTCTTGACCATATTCAATTGGGGGAATATGCATTTCTTTCCCTCTTGTGCTTTCTTCAACCTCACGATTCTATAGTCTCTCAATTATATCTCCTTTTTGTCTTCACCTCCCTTTTTTTCTTCATGACCTATGGTACTTATCTCGTTCCTCATTACTCATAATTTATCCTTTCTCTTGAACAATAAATTTTCCTTATCCTGCATATGTAATTTCTCACACCTCTTCAACATGACATAGACTATAAGTCACATGACCATTATTTTACTCTTATGTTTATATTCCATTGTCACTTGGGGAAATGACTCATTTCTATTTTTATCCTAGTGGTTTTCTCCCTTTATCAACACTTTCCCACTTTGGGGAATGAACTTGATGTCCATCTCATTAGTCCTTCTTGTTCCCCTCTTTTCTAAGTGTCATCAATATCCTTGACATATGTTGTTTATACTTCTTCCTAAAATTGAGTAGCTCTTTTTTTCCTCTATCACCAATCAATTTAAGGGGGGCACATATTCTATTAACCTTCTAACTTTCCTATTTTCTTATATTTGATCCATGACCATGATGATTTGTTATCCTACTAGCTTTTGGACTTGCCTAGCATCCTCTCTAATTGGATAGTTACCTTGCAATTGTTGATGGAATCATTATTTTTCCTTCTTCCTTTTTACATTTGGCCTAGATTTCCCTTGTTTGCAGTGGGAACCATGTATAGATAATACACTTTAGCATAGAAACTATTTAGCCAAACACTTTACCACTTTTATCTTTTTCCTTTATATTAATTCTTGTGATCAATAATGTTACCATTGGATAGGCATGACCCCATCTAGGTGGCTACCTTATTGTCCTTATCATCATGATCATTGATCAATCTTTAGTTTCTAGTACCCATTATCCAATATCCTCATTTTTTCTACCTTTACCAAGGTATCTTTTTTCTATAGGTTATTACCTCTCTTTTTCCATTTTTTGTGGGTCACTACTACTCTTTTTCAATTTTCCATGGGTCACTACCTCTCTCTTCCCATTTTTATGGGTCACTATTGGGCTTTTTCAACTTTCTACTAGTCACTACCACTCCCTCCTTTTCCAATTTCCATAGGTCACTACTTCCCTCTTCTCTCTCTTTATCCTCAATTATGTTCCTCTTTCTCCTTGGTTAAGATATGGAGTGGATATTAACATATCTTACCCTAGATGGTTTAATAATAGGTTATAATATATGACAATATGTATTACGTAGCCATTTTAGATAGATTTATATTTCTATTGTGTTTCCCTCATTATATGTGTATCTAGTTTCTATGTTTTAGTTTGATTTTGATAGTGTATGGTGTCTACTTTCTATGGATGCTTTATAGGTTTACATGCAATTACAAGAATGAAGTAAAGAATACATAACTAAAGACTAGCATCTCTTCTATGGTATATATTTCTTCTAGTATTTCATGATTATTATATGATTTACTCTACTATTACTTTACTAAGCTTTTTTTCCTTAGCATATGTAATAAGCTCACAAAAGTGGGGGCAAAATATAAAAAGAAACTACATACACTACAATTTGTTTACCTATGTTTTGTACTCATATATTTATTTTCGCTAGGTTCCTATCCTACCTCACACACATGCCTCATTTTGCCTTGGCAAAATAGGACCCCCTCTTTTTTGCTTGATTTTACTCATTTAGGCCTTGTTCTATCTTTGTATTTCTAGTCTTGTGTTTTTACCTTTGATTTTCTATTTTGTTTTTGTCCTTTGTGTTTTGTCAAAGTTTTAGAGTTTGTCATGATAGCATGATAGTAAAAGTTTCTTTGAAACCTTAATCTTTTCCTTTGACTTAGTGGTCATCAGTGGTTTACTATGTCACTGTCATTAGGTTTTGAGGTTTTGATATTTCCTCTACCAAGCTACCTATCTGACATGAATCACAAGTATAAACAATCTAAGAAATCTAATGCTTGGTATAGGATCTAACCTAACTCTTGCCTACCCTGGGCTCTACATTTATGTCATTTTACCTGCATGTGCAAGTTTGGATTTTATTGTTTTTTAGGTTTTGTTTAGTTCACCTTGCCCTTTTGTTTTCATGTGTTTGTGCTCTAGTACCCTCCTTCTCCCCTACTTTTGTGAAAACATCATTTGGAGTGAAATCTTGTGTTGATCTCACTAGTTGTGTTTGTGGTGTGAGCTAGGTGTTGTTGGAGCATGTTTTTTCTAACTATCACGTGTTTTCTATGTGTTTTATGTCATCCTTCACATTTACCAAGAAGGGTATTGAGCTCTCTTGATTCGGTAATGGTGTTTGAATTTTTCATTTTTGTTCCTTCATTTTGTTTAAGGTTTAAGAGTGTGTTATGCCCATCTATCATTCATAGAATTGTGCTACGGGTTGTAGTTTTAATTTTTTAGTGTTGTTTTGCATAAATTCTTACCATTTTACTCTCATGTTCTTTGTGAATTATTTATTTCCCTAGTTAATCTTTATTTTCTAGTCCACCAAATCTAAGATTTGGGGTGTCTCATGGTTTCTACTTATTTTTGCCTTTTTTGTTGAAGCCGTGCTACCATAAGCCTCTACTTTTCAAAGTTAAGCTTACAGGAATATTCTAATTTTGTTTCTTAATAGGATGTGCCATGATGGATTCCCAATCCTTGATTCTAGGATACCTTTACTCTTTAATCTCTGTTGAAGTCACTATTTAGGGAATCCTCTTATTTAGATGACTTTTGGGAAAGGGTAGAGTGTATCTTTGAACCTAGTTCCATGATCCTTTCATTGCATTCCTTTTTGAGATCATTGGTTTAGACATGTTCATTCTAAAGTCCTTTTGGTAAAGGTTAGGCAATATCTTTGACTCCCAATTTCTAACATCCTTTTTTATTTATCTTCTTTCAAGTTTGTTGTGTCAAACTTAATTTTTTGGACACCTTTTTGGCATAATCTTTGGGAATTTCTCTAGTTGTCTGACTTTTGATAGAAATTAAGGAGTATCTCCGAACACTGATCTCTAACATTTCCTCTTTGTATTTCATTTGAGATTGATAGTTTGGGTATACTCACTTTGGGTTACTTTTGTATGAGTTAGGTGGCATATCCAACTCCTAAACTCTAATGTCTTGCATTGTTTATCTTATTAGGTTCACATGTTTGATCTTTCCCCTATTTTCTTACTTTGTGGTACATTAGGATGGACATCGTCAATCTCACTTCCCCAACTATTTGGTCTTCATTGTTTAATTTCTTAAGTGACTTAGAGCATTCTGATCCAAGTGCACTTTTCCTTGCTAGAGTTCAAAATTCATTATTAGTTGATGCTTCAAGCATAAAACATGTCAAGATCTGAAAGTCTACTTCTTCAATTGTCTAATATAGAACCTTGTCTTAGGGCCTATAGTATGCATTTTGTTACATTTATGACTATTCCTTAAGAGATTGTATACCTTAGGGGTCTTGTGGATTAAATCACTTGGCATGTGGTATCAAGGTTTTGAAAGTCCACTTACCCTATGTTATTTATTTCTTGAACTTTAAATTTTTCTTTTGACTTTTATTACTTGAAGTAGAGCTAGAAAATGACTATCACTAAACTACCTAATGGCTTTTGAGTTCTCTTGCTATCACCCATGCAAGGAGAAGAACTAGTCAAAGAGACAAAGTATGATTACAAGGGTACCATCCTACTTTAAAGATGTTCTTTCCATTGAATGATATTGGGGACATAGATATGGGACATGTAGATCTCCAAGATTTCTTATAGTGGGTCCATAAAGAAGGAGATAGGACCTTTGAGGCCCAATGCATCACTAAAAGTGAGCTAGTTCAAGTAGTTGTTTTTACAATTTCCTTCTAGCCTCTAGAGCTTGTGTTGGCATGTGCTTAAAGGTATGACCAATAGAGAAAAAAATACTTAGGCCTACACATCAAACAATCTTAGATATCTATTAGTGAATAGTTTTTGTCACCATGTTTCTTATATGACTCGAGCCCAGTCTATAGTGATGATCCCACAAATAGTTGGACAAATTATGAATCAACTTCACAATAGACCTCTATATTTTTAAGAAGGTACAATTCCCTTTGTATGATAAAATTTAGTTTTTTTAGATATGCTTTTACCTTGAAAGTGAGAAAGAATTTTTTTATAATATAAAAATAAATGATTTCTCTAGTACCCAATGCACTGTGGGAAAAACCAAACACACACATACAATAATGAAAACCACCCAAGATCCCTCCAAACACAATAATGAAGAGGTCGATGATTATTCATCCAATATTCAATATACCATCATAACATCAAATTCAAACATAGGAATGGAGAGATTAATGAAAGCAATATGTATTTGTAACTTTGGCAAGTTATCAACACTCCATATAGGAAAAATGAAATATCTTCTATACTCAACATAACATAAACCCCACATAAGAAGAATTCGAAAACACTACAGAGAAAAATTGACTCAATGCCACCATTCTCCTATATTATGAGAAAAAATGGAGCACAATACCCCTCTTTAGAGAATATCACACAACTTGTATATAGTGGTCCCCTTATCTTTCGAAATGTTTTGAAAATAAAGTATTTTAAAGCATGAATTACTTTCCTCCTATGATCTATTCATGAAGAAATTTTACCAAAAGACCCTTAGATCTCTTAACTTATTCCTTATATAGGAATAACAATAAAACTAACTTCAATGTATAACTATATCTTGGAACGACCAATTAAAACAAAATTTCCCTCTCTTAGTATTACATAAAGAGGGAGAAGTCTTATAAAGTTCAACAAACATGATTAAACACATTGTAAAGTTTTGTAAATCAAGAATAAATAAAGCACTAGGCTGAAACATCATTTTTCTCCTCTTCTTCAACAGTTTGATTAACATGTTCATCTTTGTCTTCTCATTCTCCTTGATCAACCTTCATTGTCTAATCCTCTGGTACCTTTGAAGCATCCATCTTGGCTTTGAAGACTTTGAATTTACTCAACACTAGAGCCAGTGCCTTTTGATTGGGTATAGTGGTCATATTCAAATGAGTCTTCCACATACCCAAGATGTTGTTTGAATCCTCAGACTTCCTATGAAATTCAACAAGATCTTTCCTAAAAGTTATGAGGTGAGATGACATATTGCTTAACTTAACTATTGGGTTCCCCTCTATAGTATTTTTTCTTTTTAACTCCTCTATCAATAAATCTTTAAAACCCTGCTTACCTTTACTAGTCTCTATTAGGTTTGTTTCAATTTCATCAAGGATGTCCATTACTAGGGTTATACATGAGCTCCTAAGGTCCATCAAATATGACTTATAATTTTTGGCAATATTCTTCAAATCATTCAAACATTGCTTGAAAATTAAAAGCTTCCAATCAATATCATTGGGCCATTTCATAGATTAATTTTCCTTAGATTTACTAATCACATTCTCAGAAACTAAAATGTTGATGTCTAACTTAACCATTTCTTGCAAGCCATTTCTAGCTATTCTCAAAACACTTTCTTCTTTCTTGGTGAATTTCAACTCAGAAAGTACATCAATTTGTTTGGCAGATATTTTTGCATATAAGAGGATCACCTCATGGAGATATAGCATCCCTTCCACCATCAACTTCTCAACCCACTTTTTAGTGGCTTTACCCAAGAATTGTTACTTATTTGATCTACCACATCTAGGCTTACACCTTTGGGAGGGCCCTTGGAAAGAGTGTCCATTAATGCATGGAAAGGCTGAAATGTGGTGTCTACAATGGATTTGATACATGAAGTAAGGATATCCACCTACTCTTCTAGCAACCCATTTTCTTTCTTTTTCTCTTCCAATCTCATAGCCAATATATCTACTAACAACTTTGCACTATGAATGTCTCTCTACATAATGGGAGGTTTCAAATCAACTCTCCTCACATTAAAGTCATCTACAAATAATTCTTTTGCATTTTTTTCTATCATGGGTTCAACTATTTCTATAAACTAATGCTTCATGACTAGATCAACAATCAATATTAACATTCTCTTAACCTTTTTGGGTGGACAATCCATTTGCAGTAACCTGGCAACTATATCAAACCCTAGATCCACTACATGTGTGTATTTCCTCTTTTTTCTAACATCTCTAAGCCAAGTGGGTGATGGTAAGATAGGCTGAGAATTAACTATAGTCTCTGGCACTAAATCAAGAGAAGTATGTGGAATATCTCCTTGCTATTGTGGAGGGGGAGATTGTGTAGATCATGCATTATGCACATTAGGTGGGGGTGTCTGTGTTCTTGTTGGAGAAACATTTCCCTAAGGTGTTGGGGAAGGAGCTAACCTATGACCTTGATCTGACTATATCTATTCTTCATTCACTACACCTTCAGTATAAGGTTTTAGGGGTCTTTTTATCTCAAGATTCTTCTTTGGATGATTATTGTCACCTTCACATTGCCCTTTCAGCTTACCAGTCTTGTTTGGATCATCCTCTCCACTGTTTCCATCTTTTGAAATAGATCTTTGTCTAACAAAAAGACCTTTGGCATGCGACTCTTGAGAAACATATCCCATAATGTTCTTTTGTTCAGTCATTGTTTGCTTCTTTGGAGAAGAGGAACCTATAGTATGATCAACCATTTTAGATTTCAGCCACCTTGGACTCTTATCTAATACAAATGATGATCTAACAAAGATATCTATGATTTCTTTCTTGGACCATCTCAATCTAGGAAGGGCCTTAGAGCTCTCTATGTAATAGCTTTCATCTATCATATCAGAATAATCATCCATGATATTTAGAAGGTCCCATCCTAGATTGAAAGTCCTCGTCAGGTCAATTATTAGCCTCATCCAATCCCTCCTTCTAACCTCGTCTTCATCTGTGCAATCCTCCCAATAATATTCAAGGTAAGGATGGTGTTCATGCAACAAAGGTGGATATAGATTATCCTTCACAAAACCTTTTCTATCAAAGTGTGGTCTTGTAACATATGGATGAAAATTAAACTTACAAAAAATCCTATCAAAATTCCTTACATCTTCATGCTTGTTGTAGGTGTAATGAGTCAATTACAATGTAAAAGAATATCCTTTCTTCTTGTAATCTTGGTACTTCTTGTTGGCCTGAGGCATTTGTGTAAATATTTCCAAGAATATAATGTAATCTATGACATATCTAGGAAGTTTGTAGGGAGATTGATCAAAACCCCCAATCCTTATATAATTAAATCCATCAAATTGAATGAAGTAATTTCTAAATTGGACAATGAGATTTGCTACCTCTGTAGAAATTCTAACCTCAAGATTACCATATATCCTCCTCACATTAAGCATTAAGAAGACATCACTAACCCTTATGTAATCTTTATTACTAGTCTCTTCTTGTAGCTGAGGGTAATAATCATAGATTTGTGTTTCATCATTGAAGGTAGTTGCGGTCCTTAAACCAAGCCATACTTTTTGTTTGTTAGCCAAAACATAGAAAAGATATGAAAACATATTAAATTGATTCTTCTTCTAGAAATTAACTAGTTGATCATGCAGGTGATCATGAATTATTTTGGCCCAATCAATGTGTTGATCTCCAACAGATATAACCACTATAAACTGGCACATCCACTACACAAATTCATTAGAATCTGCACTCCCCACCACTCTATGTAGAAGGTAATAATATCATAAATGTCCTCTTTGAAAAGGGTCCTAACCAGATTCTTTGGAAGTTGTGACTTCCCTTTCTTTTCTTTCTTAAGACAAGCTGTGGCAATGGCAATCTTACACTAGTTCTTTCCATCTACATATTACCCCCATCTAGTTTCCATGGACATGTCTGTTGCAAGTATGTGCCTAATCGATGTTGTCATTGATATCAACATATCCTTGTTGTCATTGGAGTCAACTGTATCTTATTCTATTACTTGTTTAGAAGACTTGTATGTTGAGGATATTGAGAAAATTAGCCTCTCCGGAGGAAACAAGTGAGTTACAGAGAAGTACAGTATAGACAATGAGTTGTATGCTGAAGAACAATCTGGTAAATTGATTTGCACTTATTTTTTCTTGAAGATCATGGTTTGTGGATTGGAAGTAAGTTAGAGGTATGACTAAGGATGCTCTATTCTGGGTTTGAGACCTCTGCATGAAGATCTGAATGAGTTACGTTCACCAGAGTGAAACCTGCTTTTTCTGTAAGTTCAATTGGGACAGGAAGAAAGTATTCTACTCCACATTCCTCCGCAATATTAAAGTATTTTGCTTTGTGGTTCTAGAAGGAAGTCTGGGATGATGATAAATGCCTACAGTTGCAATGGTTCGTGGTTTGGCAGTCTGCAAGCTATCTTTCTTTTATGATAGTTGAACATAGTGAAGTTCATGTGTTCTGGTGAGAAGATTCCTATGGATAAAGTGGTTAAGGTTCATGCGATTGATCCTGATGATTATAATGTGCTTGTGGATGTCTCATAATCATGTTCCTATCTAGACTTTGGTTCACGTTAAGAAATTGAGATTGTGTTTGAAGATTGTTCCTAGATAATGTAGCATGTAGCTAGTCTTGGCTGACCTGGTTAAATCCCAGTGATTTCGGATATCTCTTGAAGATTATGGAAGCATGTTGTGGTGTGGAAGATCATGTTTGAGTCCCAACTAAGGCATGGCATGATCCGCATTTCATTTCCTTTGCATAATTTTTTAATAGGTCAAGACCTATTTTATAAATATTTGTAATACTGACCTTGGAGATTGTTCCAATGGTTCATGATTGTGATGCCAACCTTGATGATTATTCCAAGGTTGATGAAGTGTATAAATACTTGTGGTTGAGTCATAGAAAAGGTGTCCTTGAGAAAAAATGGAAAGATAATAAGAAAGGTCCAAAAGACAGAGCAGAGAAGAGGTAGAGGAAAGAAGAGGAAGAGTAGAGCAGAGGAAGAGAAGAGCAGAGGAATTATTATACTTCAGTCACAAATATAGAAAGGTGTTGATCATGATAGTGAGTCTAGAAGTAAGCCACTAGTAGGGTTTAATATCCCTCAGGGTCTAACGACCCTTATTGTAATCTTGCTACGTTTATGGTTGAGGCAGTGAGCCTGCTAGACCTAGTTGTTCTTCATGGCAGTAAGCCAATATGTTTAGGCCCGTGGAGTGACCAAGCCTGAACATCATTATTTCAAGATTGCAATATATATTGAGATCTAATCCTCTTCATGGTTTTTCCCCATCTTGGGGTTTTCCACATAAAATTTGGTGTCTCTTGTGTTTGATGTTATCTCTATGGTTAAGCTTCTTATTTCATGCATTCATTGTTAAATCATAATAATTGTGGATAAGTGATGAATGTTTAATTGCGGTAAGTGTTTAAGTTTTTGGGACAACTAATTCACCCCCTCCTCTCCATTGTCTAGTGCATATCAACAATTGGTATCAAAGCCAAGTTCCTCTGAAGAAAGTTTAACAGCTTGAGGAAGATCCAAAATGTCTTACAAGAAGGAAGCACCACATTTTGATGGAATGAAATATGTTCTCGGGAAGGCTCGAATGAAAATCCATCTTCTTTCTCTTGGTTACAAAGTATGGAAAGCTGTAGAAACAAAATACACCATTCATCAAAATGGTTCGATGACTGAAGATGAAATCAAAGAATATGAGATAGATATCAAGGCAAAGGATGATGTACTAAGCTCTTTAACCAACTCAATATTGACGAAAGTTGTGGATCTTGAAACTACAAATAAGGCCTGGGAAAATGATGCAAGAGCATCCCTGGTTCAAGAGCAGTCTTGCATCAACCAAAAACATTTGCACTTCAATTTGTTTATAGTTTAGTTTGTTTCTTTTCATTTTCCAATTTAGTTCAGGCAGTCCACTCAGAAGCAGTTTCTATATTTTTGGTCTAGTTGCATTTCAGTCCTTGCAAATCTAGACTTAGCATCTAGATTAATTCATCTACATCATATCTAGAATTCAGAGGTCTGTACATCATTACCAAAAAGATATCACTATCAGAAGATAGACTATTTTCTAAGAACAGAGCATCCTGACAATCTTTGATAATCAGCTAAAGGAGAAGACTTGTGGAGCTTAATGACGCATCATTCAATGATCCTTAGTTCATGGCTGACCTTCCTCGAGATCTGCACATCATTCCATTCATTTGTGGAGGTGTTCTATGCATTTAGGTCTGACCTACCCATGTATACATGTTACAGCTCTTCTTTGGAGTTTGTGACCTTCCTTGGCCCACGCGGAGGAATCAATTGTTCTGGAGATGATATATATTGATGTAATAGATCCTTAGGAAATTAGTTATCAAGTGGTGATCATCTGCATAAGTTCATAGTTTAGATTTTGTGCAAAGGAGCTTCAAAGCTATATCTTGTGTGAATTCTATAATAAGGCCTATGAGCCCAATTGTAAGCCTGCATGTTGCTGGCCAATCTGTATTTTAATCCTATGATATACTGAATGATTGAATCTACATTTGCTTCATTTCTTTGAGTTGTTTCTATTGTGTTTACTCTTGCTGTATAGTCTGGACAGTTCATTCAATGAACCCTTCTACTGTGACTGCACCAGAAAAGTTGAAAAATCTATATGAAGGAGATGATTCTGTGAAGGAAGCCAAGTTACAAAGTCTGAAAGTGAAATATAAAAGTTTGAAGATGAATGATGATGAAAACATATCATCCTTTATGCAAAGAGTTGATGAACTTGTTATAGAGATAAAATCCATAGGTGGAACTCTTGACGAAAAGGAAGTTGTTATAAAAATTCTCAGATCTCTACCCAAGTCCTACTGTCACAAGGTAGCCGCAATTAAAGAATTCATGCAAGTAAAAATGGTTGACAGGGATTAGCTACTTGGTAAGCTTACTACCTTTGAAATGAGGGAGTTTGATGATGCTCTACCAAAAGTTGAGATGGCCTTCAAAGCTAGTACTCCTAGAAGTACTTCCAGATCAGAAAAGTACAAGGTAGAATCCGATGATGAGTTTGATGAAGTTGAAGACAAATTTGTGGACAAATTGCAAAGAGGATCTGGTAAGTATAAAGGAAAATTACCTTTCAAATGTTTTTCCTATGGTAAAGTAGGTCATTTTGCTTCCAGATGTCCTGAAAGAATTGAAAGAAATAGAAGAAGATATGAGAATAGGCATAGTACCCAAAATAAGTGTTATTATGTTGAAGATTTTGATGATGATGAAAGAGTATCTGATAATGGTGAACCAGATAATGCTAGTTCCTCTATAAATAAATGCTTTCTTATTTCTATTAAGGAAGATCCCATGTCTACTAATTCTACTAGCTATGTGAAGGAAGAAAACTAGTGGAAAGTGCTTCAGCTGCTCAGGTCATTAAGGACAAGGATGAATGGGTTATTGATAGTGGCTGATCTCACCACATGACTGGTGACAAAAGTAAGTTTGTGAGTTTGGAAAGATATGATGGTGGACTGGTTAGGTTTGGAGATGATATAGCTGGTAAGATTTGTGGGAAAGGATCTATTTCTTTTGATGGCAAGCATAATACTGAAGATGTCTTGTATGTGAAAGGATTAAAGCACAATCTTTTGAGTGTGGATAAGATGTGTGAAAAGGGCTACGATTTAAGCTTCAAGGACAATGGACACAAGATTAGGGAAAGCTCCAGAACAGTCATTACAACTGGTAAGAAGACCAGAGGTAATATCTATCACTTGAAAGGAAATAAGAACTATTGTTTGTTGACTCAGACTAATGAGAGTTGGTTATGGCATAAAAGGTTGTGTCACATAAATTTTGATAATATTATGAAAATAAGTACTGCACAAGTTGTTAGAGATTTGCCTAAGCTTGTGAAGCCTACCAATCCTATTTGCAAGGAGTGTCAATTTGGGAAACAGACAAGAACAAGTTTCAAAACCAAGGACCTATTGGAATTAGTCTGGACAACTGAGAGGGGGGTGAATTAGTTGCCCCTAAACTTTAATCTTTTCTACACTTTTAATCTTCTTTCTTAATTCACAAATAGCTTGATGATGTAAACATTTAAGCATGAATTAACACATGAGCAAAAACAACATGAACACAGAACACCTAAATTTTTAACGTGGAAAACCCGATTAAGGGAAAAACCATGGTGGGGGTTAACCCACAAAATGCGTACCCTATTAAAAGTACTTAAGAAAATAGAAGGCACATGCCTTTGGACACACTGCTTAGAGCTCACTTCTTAGAAGAGGCTCACTGCCTACAAGAAATTATGATTTACACAGAGATAATGAACTGAGAAATAACATCTACATTCATGCCTAATTAAGTCCCTCGGAAAGCTCACAAACTTCTACCCAATCCCTCCAATCACTTCTTCATTGCACCTTCATCCTTTGTTGCTTTTTTTCCTCTGCACCTTCTTCACTCTGCTCTGATTTTTGACCCTTTCTTAGGATTTTATCATTTTTGCACAAGGACACTTTTCAACAACTCCTCAACAAGTATTTATATGCTTCATCAACCTTGGAATGATCATCAAGGTCAGATTGACTTAACACAGATCACTATATTGTCAGCCCAATATAGCTGAGACTTGAATCTTCCTTCACCAACATGCCACACTCCAGAGAATTTCTCTTAGATCATCCGCAACATGCTTGAAACATCTGGTCGGCCAAGAACTGGGAAGAATAGTAACCTCAAAGAAGAAATTTTTAACAAGTTCAAACTTCAATGCGGACCTCCAACACAGTAGCCACATGATTGAGAGACCTCCACAAGCACATTGAATTCACCAATAACATCCACTCTATACCAAATTACCAGAATCATTTGTATCTTCCACCGGAACCTCAAGAACATTGTCCGCCATGAATGTCAAACTAGAAGGATAGCTTGCGGACCTCCAAACCACGAACCACTAGTGTTAATGATACATAGTGACTTCCCAAACATGCCTTCAGATCCATAGACCATAATATTTACTGTCACTTTGTCTCTTATGAACACTGCAAAATCTGGTTCTACACAGATGGCCATAACTTCTTCAAATCTTCATGTGGACCTCTCAAATCTTAATTGGAGAAACCTCTGACAATCCTCTACATAGCTATATGGTTTGCAAACATTGAATCTTCATTAATTTTCTCAATGTCCTCAACATTCTAGTCTCCTGAACGGGCAATAAAATAAGGCACAGTTGACACCAATGACAACAACAATATGTTGACATCAATGACAACACCGCTTAGGCACATATTTGTAACAATCTCCCACTTTGTCATTGATGGAAACATATAATGTGAAAAACTAATTCAACCTTCATGACAAGAACTTCTCCCCCTGACTTCTACAACCACTTTCTTCATTGCTCCCCGTGTCATCAGCAATTAGTTTTTCACATGTCTTCTCTCCCCCTTTGACATCAATGGCAAAGGGCACATATTTGCAATCTTTACTCCCCCTTTTTTATTTCATAATGATCTCCAACATTTGCATGCTGACTAGTCCTTAGAGTAGTAACTTCTCAACATCAATCTGGATCTCAAGATATGACTGAGAATTCCACCGGACTAAAGCACATAAGTGCATCTTAGTTTCTATCAAGAGGGGTAATAAACCCTAACTTCTCTCTCATATACTCAAAAGTGTCCTTGGGAAGAGGCTTTGTGAATATATCTACAATTTGATCCTTTGTAGCAACAAACTCCAATCTAACTTCATTCTCATTTACCTTCTCTCTCAAGAAATGAAACTTGATGGATATATGTTTTGTCTTTGAATGCAACACTGGATTCTTTGAGATATTTATTGCACTTGAATTGTCACAGAAGATTGTGACAAGCTCCTCAAACACAACTCTGATATCCTTCAACATTTGCTTCATCAACAAAACTTGAGTACAATTACATGTTGCTACTAAGTATTCTACCTCTGCGGTAGACAGAGATATTGCCTCTTGCTTTTTGCTCAACCAAGAAACCAATCTTCTTCCCAAGAAGAATGCACCACCACTAGTACTTTTTCTGTCATCCACATCTCCTGCCTAATCAACATCAGTGTATGCTTGAAGAGTGAAGTCATCATCCTTTGGATACCATAAGCCATGATCAAGTGTTCCTTTGAGATATCTAAAAATTCTCTTGACAGCTACAACATGAGATTCTTTAGGATCAGCTTGAAATCTAGCAACAAGTCCAACTGCATTCATGATGTCAGGTCTAGTCTGAGTCAGATAGAGCAGTCCTCCAATCATTGATCTATACCTTTTTTGATTTGCCTTAAGGGGGTCATCATCCTTGCTTAACTTGCATCCAATTACCATAGGTGTACCTACTAGCTTTGAATCTTCCATTCCAAACATTTTCAACAATTCTCTCGCATACTTAGACTGAGACATGAAGATGCCTTTATCTGACTGGATAATTTGCAGACCTAGGAAGAAATTCATTTCCCTAAACATTGACATCTCAAATTCGCTTTGCAGTTGATCAACAAAAGTTTTGTACATACTCTCATTTCCACCAAAAATGATATCATCAACAAACACTTCAACAATCAGAATATGCTCATGATCTATCTTGAAGTAAATATTACTATCAGCAGTGCCTTTGCTAAATCCTAGCTTTAGCAAATACTTATCTAATCTTGCATACCAGGCTCTTGGAGCTTACTTGAGTCCATACAATGCTTTTTTCAATCTGCAAACCATATCTTTTTGACCAGACAACTAAAATCCTTTCGGTTGCTCAATATAAACTTCTTCTTCCAATTCTCCATTCAGAAATGCTGACTTGACATCCATTTGATAAACCTCAAAATCTTTATAATTAGCAAATGCAAGAAATAGTCTGACTACTTCTATTCTTGCCACCAGAGCAAAAGTTTCTTCAAAATCAATTCCTTCTACTTGAGAATATCCTTTGCATATCAACCTTGCTTTGTTTCTTACAACTTTGCCATCTTCATTTAGTTTATTTCAGAAAACCTATTTAGTTCCAATCACATTTTTGTCTTTTGGTATAGGAACTAGATCCCAAGTGTGATTCTTTTCAATTTACATAATTCCTCTTCCATTAATTTTACCCAATTTTTATCATTGCAGGCCTCACTTACTAATTTTGATTCAATCTTAGAAGTCAGACAAATCTCCTCTTGATCTTCAATAACTCTTCTCCTAGTTCAAACACCTTTGTTTCTATCTCCTATGATTTGATCTTCAAGATGATTTAGCCTTACACACCTGGGAGTTTTGGGATTTGTTTGAACCTCTATTTCATGAGTCTGTTCCTCAACATCTGCAATATCTTCTAGAGTTATTGGACTTTCTGGATCAATCTAGACTAGAGTCTGGGTTTGAACTTGCCTTTCTTGACTTTGACTTTCATCTTGATCATCTGAGTCATATCTGCAAGACCTCGAAGGTCTCTCTTTGCTCTCATCAACTCTGACATTAGTACTTTCAACAATCCTATTCAATCTCTTGTTGAACCACTGGTATGCCTTTCTTTGAGTAGAGTAACCCAAAAATATTCCTTTATCACTTCTTGCATCAAACTTACCAAGGTCCTCATCTCTTTTGATATAACATTTACTACCAAAAACTCTGAAATACTTCATAGTAGGAGGATGACCAAACCATAGTTCATAGAGGGTCTTACTAGAATTGCCTTTGATCTGCACCCGATTAAGAGTGTAGATAGTAGTACTCACAACTTCTATCCAATAGACTTGAGGAACATTTGCTTCCAACATCATGGTCCTAGCAGCTTCTTGAATGGTCCAGTTCTTTCTTTCAACTCCATTTTATTGAGGAGTCCTAGGAGTAGTTAATTGTCTTTTTATTCTATTCTTTGCATAGAATGAATTAAACTCACCGGAGGTAAATTCTCCACATCTGTCAGATCTCAGACACTTTATCTTTACACCAATCTTGTTTTCCACCATACCCTTGAATACCCTGAATTTGTCAAGAGCTTCTTATTTTTCTTTTAGGAAGGTTACCCGCATCATCTGGGAGTAATCATCAATTAGCAACATAAAATATATGTCTCCTTATACACTCCTAATTTTAGCAGGACCACATAGATTAGTATGCACAAGTTCCAACTATTCACTTGAAAATTATTCTTTACTTTTGAATGAAATTTTGCTTTGTTTGTCCAATTGACATTCTCTACACATATTATTGTTGGCAAGAGACACTGTGTGGCTTCATAAGTGTTGTCATTGATGGCAACAAAGTCTATCCCACACATCCACAGTACATAGTATGCCTATACCGAAAGTCAGATTGAAGAATGTTTTGGTCTGGTGAACAAGAACAGAGTATGTAACAAGGTCCGACAATCAGGTCCGAATCTCTCAGATGGTGTAACTCAGTAAGTTACAGACTTGGGAATGTCAAGAGGGGTACCATGACTACTGTACTTCAAAGATTTAGCCTCTGGTGATAAATCAAGGAAAATAGATGAGCATCTGAGTGTTGGGTTCCAGTCAGGTAGAACAGACAGAGGAGGAACTGACCGGCAGAATATCAGACTTCAATCTGAATGAGTAAAAGGTGTTGATCAAGCAATATGTGGGATTATACACTGTTAGCCAACATGATTAATGACTTCTATGCCTATGTTTTTGATACACATCATAAATCAAGCATGGATTCAGCTGACAGATCAATAACTTGCAAATATCTTGAGTGTTCTTGTTGCCGACTAGAAAATTGATGAAATCCTTGATACAGATATATATACTAGATGGATTCTAGTATGTAGAGTAGTGTGGTGAACAAGTGATGAAATAAAGTATGAAGAAAAGCAGGGATAAGTGTGAGAGTTGCAATTCAATTCTGGTATGTGACAGAGCAACAACATTAAAATAGAGGAAGAATGAAGTACATCAAATCAGTGTATTATGCCTAACCGGGACTGAACTCTTGCATTTGTAGATGCTTCTGATCAGTTCAAACACCTGATTACCTTCTGTAAGTTCTGTAGATAGTGAGTCTCTTGTAGGCTGTGTGCCTCTTGTGAGCAGTGTGCTCGGGTAGTGAGCCCTAATTGGCAAGTGCCATTTTGTACTCCTTTATTCTTTTAACAGAGAATACAATCTTGGGTTAGTCACCCCATTGTTTTTCCCTTAACAGGGTTTCCACGTAAAAATCCTTGTGTTATGTGTGTTGATTTTATTTCTGTTCTTATGATTACATATGCTTTCATGTTTTGATGCAACAGTGATTATTAAGATACATAAAGAAAAGAAAGTTAAGGAAATTTTGAGATAACTGATTCACCCCCCCTCTCAGTCATCTACCTTGTTTCTAACAATTGGTATCAGAGCCAAGTTTCTCTAAACAAAGCCTAACAGCTTGAGGAAGATCTGGGAATCTTAATGGATGTATATGGTATGAAGGAACAACTTCAGTCTGCCCTAGATAATCTTGAACAATCCCACTCTAAAGTCAATAATTTGAGAGAAAGACTCAAACAATATGATGATTTCATAAATGAGCTAAAAGAAAAAATTAGTGTCGCTGTGAAAAAGAGAAAGGAACTACAACAAAAATTAGCCAATCAGAGTGAAGTCAATGATACTAATGAAGATCTGGATGAGAAAAATAAGCTATGTGAGAAGCTGTCAAAAGAAGTCATTATGATGAGACATGAAATGGAATCAGGGGTTATGAGATTCACCAAAGAAATTGAAGAAAAAAGAAAGATTGAAGATAATCTAAAACAATCCCTCAAGGAGAAAATAGAGGACTGCCACAAAATGGACAGAATAATCAGGCATCTTGAATTTGATCTTGAAGAAGCAAGAGACAATGAAGATCAACTTGAGAATCAGTTAGACACTCTTAAACAAGATCTTCAAGAAGCAAATGAATACAAAGAGAAATTCAAGATAAGCTCAGCCCAACTTGAAGTTCTTCTTGAAAGACAAAAGAGGGTAGA
The DNA here is from genome assembly GCA_027924645.1 of Cunninghamia lanceolata. Lineage (NCBI taxonomy): Eukaryota > Viridiplantae > Streptophyta > Pinopsida > Cupressales > Cupressaceae > Cunninghamia > Cunninghamia lanceolata. The sequence goes on from BSBN01001126.1 coordinate 3,911,265, forward strand.
TGATAAGCGTGGCTTGGGATATGAGAAAGGTGAAAGCTCTGGATCTGGTCAGAAGAACTTTGGATCAGGAAATCAAAGAAACAGGCCTAGAAGACCTCCGGTAAGGCAACCAAATGCTCAAAGATATCCATCCTTCAATGGATACTGCTTTAATTGTAACAATTTCAGTCATAAAGCAACTCACTGTAGGAGGAGAATGAATTAGAATAATGCATCCTTCTCCAGATAATGTTTCAACTACAAAAGGTATGGTCACAAACCTCATGAATGCAGAAATATGCAAATAAACAATTCATTCAATGGCAGATGCTTTGCATGCAATGGAATGGGACATATGGCTAATCAATGCAAATCAAAAGGATATCAATCAAATAAGAAAAGAAATGTTGTCTATTATAATTGCAATAGATTCGGTCATATTGCCAAATTCTGCATAAGCAAAAATTAGGATAGAAAAGGTTCGATGGAACATAATCAGAAACAAGATAAGGGGAAAGGTAAAGTGAATGCGGATGAAGTTTAAAAGGAGATGAGAAGGATTTGGGTGAAGAAGAGTACAAAAAATATTAGGGATGGATCCGCACTGGAATTCGGTGCTGATATTCCTTCCAGAAACTAAAAAGGTGAGCTCTGGCTCAAGAGGAATCACAGAGAAAAACAATTTCCTCCAGCTAGTTAGCTAGTGCCTAAATTCAACACATTGAGTAAACATTTGACGTTGCGGATTAAAGGGATCTCAGAAAACCTCCAAATAACCTTTAGTCAAAATGTGAAAGATCCGCATAGAGTTTTGTAAGACTTATAACTACTCAAGTTAATCCGGTTCTGACAGCTATCCGATAAAGCAGAATTTCATAGATAGATCCCGTATGATTCAAAATTGAAATGATTTGATTTGCGGACCCATGGCATGATTGAAGTAAAGAAGATACATTGTCAATCCTCACTGACAATGATTCTAAGTTCAGCACAGTGATTCGAGAAGATCTCTCTCAAAACAAGGCAACCGAACAACTTAAGTTGTGCATTTATTACAAAAGAAAATTAGGGTTTGCACAAGGATAAAAGGGTTCTTTCACTCATTATTTGCACATTTGCATTCGTAAAGAAGAAAAGAAGAGCTCTGCAACAAGTTTCTACAATTCACTCAAGATCAATTGGAAAATCAAATTCAACTAGCGATTTGTTTCATCTCCTATTTCAAACCCTAAAGTGTGAAAAGGTACTTCCATTCTGAAAATATCTCTTTGAATCTCTTGCAAAAATGGCTACTCCAATTGTTATCAAGATCACTGATAGGCCGCATCCTAAATTCAAGAAACACCCTTATAAATCTCTAGAAGTTGATCCTTTAGGCGCATTTTCTAGCATTCCACATGGGGTATTGCATGTAGAAGATGCTAGGGTCTATATCCATGCCAACATTGAGGAATTTGGAGACCCAAAATTGATGGACATCTATCACAAACAGCTAATAGATGAGAGTTTTGAACTCAAACCTAAATTCAAGGCCCTCTGAGATAAACACTTCAAACATTGCATACACTTTCCATGTTTTGAAAAAGATGATTGGGTCTGGTATGTCCTAAGTAGGATGCATGATAATTTCATGTGGCTAGTGAGGCCCTTTAAGATAACTAAAGATGCCATCAAGGCAGTGACTGGACTACATTCATCTGGTGGGTTACTTGCACTTAAATCTGTGAAGAACCAGATAGTAACTGAAGCCACCAGATCTAAATTTGACAAAAGAACAATGACCATAGATGACATCACTGATCCAGATGTCAAGTTTGCCTCAATGATAATTGGTTACAAAATCTATCATTCGAGCAGGGAGAACTCTGTGTCTGGGACAACAATCTATGTAGCATATCAAATGTTGAGGGAAGATGCAGATTATGACCTGTGTGAACTTCTTCTAAATCAACTATTAGAAAGCCTGCAGAAGATCAAAAAGGATAAGAAGAATTCCTTTAAATATGGTTGTCTAATACTGTGTCTATTCTTCTATTATATGAATGAGGTACCTGGATCAAGTGGTTGGGTTTGGCAAAATGATAAACTGATTGCAATCTAGATTAGAGATTATATGTATGGACTTGGTGATGCTAAAGCTCAAAACATAGCCCTCTGGGGTTACTTTAAGAACTTCCAAAGCATGATGCAAGGCAGAGAGAGAGTACCTCAATCCATAGTTGAGAAATACAAGGACATAGTGTGCTTCATGGTTGACATTGATCAATGCCTAATGAAGGCAGTTGAGCCTAGAACTGTGTGGATAATGCCTATGGGATACGAGGTCGATGAAAAAATCCTAGAGCTACATATTCAACACCTGTTGAGCCAGCCTAAAGACCCTGAAGCAGAAAGGTTTGGCACCTATCAATAGCTAAGTGTAAAAATACATGTTGAGTTAAGACAACCAAAAATAAAGAGTAAAGTAAGAAGGGAAGTTGAAGAAATTGCCAAAAGATTTGGCCTATCAAAGGAGGTTGTGGATGCAAATAGAGAGAAGATAGAGAAGGCTGAGAAAGAGAAACACGAAGCAAAGAAAGGAGATACTCCGGTACAAGCCTCCTCCCAGACTAGATCTTCCAAGAGCTCTGCATTTGCGACTCCTAAAAGCTCAAAGGCTACCAAACCGGAAGTCAAGACATCTGGAAAAAGGTAAAAGAGGATGAAGACCAAAGCCACAAGGTCATACACAAGCCTTAAGGATGATGATGAAATAGAATCTGATGAGGAAATCAAGAAAATGAAGAAGAAGAAAACATCCAGGGAATTCTCTGCTAGTAAAAGTAAGGAAGAAAAGGTAGAAGAATTTGTTGAAAAGCCCACTCATTCCATTGATGACATCATCAAGGTAGTAACTATGGATGGGAACTTGTAGCCAATAACAAAGTTCTATGATGAATACAGTGATACTGACTAGAGGATTTTGGAAGAATCTCCAGTCAGGTACCTGAACATTTACAATAAAGATTATATCATTAATTGCTAAGAGTCTAGAAAAGGTACTTGAACTAAGAAAAGAGAATGCAAAGGCAAAAGACCTAGAGATTTGTTCTCACTCCAAAACAAATGGACATGATTTTTAAGGATTGTAAGGATGAGTTCCGAAGTAAAGCAAGAATGAATAAACTTATGCTTGGAGAAATTGACCAAGTAGCAAGAGAAACAAAAGATATCCTCTGAAATACTTTTAAAAGATTCAATCTTCCTATTATAGAGGAAACAATAGAAGAAACTTCTACCATGGATGTTGAAGGAGTAAATGTAACCAATGAAGAATCTTCTGATGTAGAAGGATCAAAAGAGATAGATGAAGAGAAGTCTAAGGACTTGGATTCCTCTGTTCCAAAAGAGGAAGTTCATGAAGTAATAAACACTAGTGACATCTCTCCTCCAGATCCCTCTACAGACATTCCAGATTCTGAAGTTGAAGGAGAAGGAAGAAAAGAGGAGAAAGTGAGTCAAGAAGAGGAGGTTAAGGGAAAAGAAGAAGAACAAGCATAAAAGACTAATGATGACTATTCCAATAACCCAAAAGAAAAGAATACTCAATCACCAGCAAGAGACACTGCAGAGGCAGTGAAGAACTTCCAAAATAGAGAAATGATGGAGATATATGAACCTAAGCTTTTTCAAGGGCCACTAAATTTTGACTCTCTCTCCCTGATTCAGACAATGAAAATAGCATCTGTTGCTCAAGCCAAGCAAAATAAAAACTCCTAAAATCTCACATAGAAGACTGTGAACTATTGGAGATTGCATCTGGGATGCTAGAAAAGATCATGCCATCCCTCCAAAAGGATCCTTTAGCCTCACCATCTGGTAACCTGAAAACTTTGGTAAATTATGTTAGCACTCATTTTGAATCTCTAGAGAAATCAGTCGAAGCAAAGGTCCAGAAGGAGTTTCTAGGAAAAAGATTCACTAAAGTGCAAGGACTGATTACTAATGATAGGAGGACCCTAGACATTGGAATAAAGAGCCTTGAAAATGCTCTTAAAGATGGTGGGGACATATACAAATTTTGTCTATCTTGGCCCAAAGTGACAGAGGACATTGAAAAGAAAGTGAAAGAACAAGAAGGTAAACTGTCAAGTTTATCTCAGAATTTTGATCCCCTCACTACCTATTTAATGAATCAAGAATGCCAGGCTATTGTCATCATAAATGAAATAAAGAGGCTGGACAAAGAAAAGAAGAACATAATAAACAAAATGGGTGAACTCAGAGGGATAATTATCCCTAAGTTAGAGGCAATGCATGAGGCCTTGACAGATGCTCAGACCACAGCCTGGACTAGTGATCCGACAGATTTAAAAAGGGCAGAAGCATATGCATTTTTGTTGAGTGGTCACATCTCCATTCTGGATAGGATGAAGCAGAGCTGGGCCACAAAGTTTGTACAGTTGAAGGCCACTTTTGCGGATATACTTAAGTATATGTAAGTATAACATATATATATATACTTATGCGGCCATGTATAGGATAATTTTTGCAAAAAATTTTGTATGTAGATTCTGCCCTTTGCCATTGATATCAAAGGGGGAGTGAGGAGTAGTGAAAAATGTCGAATCTAGCTATTGGGGAGCTCCAGTAAAATAGTGCAAAAGACAGAGCATCAGCCAAGGGGGAGTTACTGCGACACTTAGCCATTTTTCACTAAGTGTTGCCATCAATGCCAAAGGGGGAGATTGTTGGCAAGAGACACTATGTGGCTTCATAAGTGTTGTCATTGATGGCAACAAAGTCTATCCCACACATCCCCTGTACATAGTATGTCTATACGGGAAGTCAGATTGAAGAATGTTTTGGTCCGGTGAACAAGAACAGAGTATGTAACAAGGTCTGACAATCAGGTGTGGATCTCTCAGATGGTGTAACTCAGTAAGTTGCAGACTTAGGAAAGTCAAGAGGGGTACCATGACTACTGTACTCCAGAGATTTAGCCTCCGGTGATAAATCAAGGAAAAGATATGAGCATCTGAGTATTGGGTTCTAGTCAGTTAGAGCAGACAGAGGAAGAACTAACTGGCAGAATATCAGACTTCAATCCAGATGAGTAAAAGGTGTTGATCAAGTAATATGTGGGATTATACATTGTTGTCTGACATGATTAATGACTTCTATGCCTATGTTTTTGATATGCATCACAAATCAAGCATGGATTCAGCCGACAGATCAGTAACATGCAAATATCTTGAGTGTTCTTGTTGCCGACTAGAAAATTGATGAAATCCTTAATGTGGATATATATAATAGATGGTTTCTAGTATGTAGAGTAGTGTGGTGAACAAGTGATGAAATAAACTACAAAGAAAAGTAGGGATAAGTGTGAGAGCTGCAATTCAAGTCTGGTATGTGACAGAGCAACAACATTAAAATAGAGGAATAATGAAGTGCATCAGATCAGTGTATTATGCCTAATCGGAATTGAACTCTTGCATTTGTAGATGCTTTTGATCAGTTCAAACACCTGATTACCTTCTGTAAGTTTTGTAGATAGTGAGTCTCTTGTAGGTAGTGTGCCTGTTGTGAGCAGTGTGCTCGGGCAGTGAGCCCTAATTGGTAAGTGCTATTTTGTACTCCTTTATTCTTTTAACAAATAATACAATCTTGGGTTAGTCACCCGATGGTTTTTCCCTTAACAGGGTTTCCACCTAAAAATCATTGTGTTATGTGTGTTGATTTTATTTTTGTTCTTATAATTACATATGCTTTCATGTTTTGATGCAACACTGATTATTAAGGTAAAAAAAGAAAAGAAAGTTAAAGGAAATTTTGAGATAACTGATTCACCCCCCCTCTCAATTGTCTACCTTGTTTCCAACAATTATCAGGTTTCATAAGTTTTGGAAGATCTCTTATAGCCTGAGTAGAACTTATCTTGACAATGTTATAAAAATTTACATGACACATCCTCCTATGCCATAGCCAACTTTGATCAGACTAAGCAATCAGACAACTTTTGCTAGAACTACTTAAATGAAAGATGTTACCTCTAGTTTGAGTACCATATTCAATTTCAGTTTCAGAGCTTTCCAAGATTCAGCATTTTCCATCCTTGAATCAGAAATCATAACCCTTGTCAACCAACTTTCCAACACTGAGAAGATTATGCTTCAGTGCTTCCACATACAGAACATCATTGGTGTTATTCTTACCATCAAAAGAGATGGATCCTCTGCCACAAATTCTACAAGCTAAGTTGTCTCCAAATTTTACAAACCCACCTTCATATTTTTTAAAGCTTACAAACTTGCTTTTATCTCCAGTCATATGATGAGAACATCCACTATCGATCACCCATTCATCCTTCTCAACAACCTAAGAAGCCAAGGCACTTTCCATATTTACATATCTAGTAGATTAAGTAGACACTAGATCTTCTTCCTTGATAGAAATGAACACCCAATCACCTTGAGTGGAACCTCCATGATTAGATTCATCATCTGTGACTCCTTCTCCAGCTTCTTGGACATAGTAACATTTTTTCTAAACCTTTATATCTATTAGGGTTTGGTTTTGAAAACCTCTCTAGACAGCTTGAGGTGAAATGACCAATCTTATTACAAGAAAAACATTTGAGTGGCAACTCTCCTTCATACTTACTGGATCCTTTTGGCAATAATAGATTCAAGATCTATAGTCTCAATTTCATCATCTTCAAGATCTTTCCTTATCTTCACAAATCTATTTGATCTTCTTGAAGAACTTTCACCTGAATCATATCTTTGCTTTCCATACACATTGGCCTTGAAGGCAGATTCAGACTTAAGGAGAGAATCACCAAACTCACTCATTTCAAATGCTGAGAGCTTACCAACTAACTGATCCCTTGTGATAGTTGTTACTATCCTGATTTCTTCAATGGCTACATCTTTATGCTTGTATGTTGCAGGTAAGGATTTGAGCACTTTGGCAGTAATTTCTAATTCTTCCAATACTCCACTTGCATTTTTGATACCGGTCACAAGTTCATTCACTTTCTTCATGTCGGAAGTAATGCATTCATCTTCACTCATTACCAATCTTTCATATTTACCCTTCAAGCTTTGTAGCTTGGCACATTTAACATATTTGTCACCTTCATACATATTTTCCAACTTATTCCAGATTTAATGAGTAATTTTCAAATCCAGGACATTTGTCAATTCGGTATCAGACAGAGCACTCAACAATGCTTCTTGGGCTTGAATGTTGTGTTTCGTATCTCTAAGTTCGTCTATAGTTAAAGGTCCATTCTTTAGAATCTTGTACTCATTCTTGGTTATTAAAGAAATGACATCACCCATACATTCCAGATGACATTGCATGCATACCTTCCAGAGGGAGTATTTTGTTCAATGAAATCTTGGACTTTCCTTCTTGTAAGACGACATCTTGGATCTTCTCAAGTGGTCAAGCTTCTTTTAGAGGTACTTGGCTCTAATACTAATTGTTGGAATTAGTCCAGACAACTGAAAGGGCGGGAGAATCAGTTGTGCCTAAACTTTAATCTTTTCTACACTTTTAATCTTCTTTCTTAATTCACAAACAGATTAATGATGTAAACATTTAAGCATGAATCAACACATGAGTAGAAACAACATGAACACACAACAACAGAATTTTTAACGCGGAAAACTCGGTTAAGGGAAAAACCATGATGGGGGTTAACCCACAAAATGCGTACCCTATTAAAAGTACTTAAGAAAATAGAAGGCACATGCCTTCGGGCGCACTACCCAGAGCTCACTACTTAGAAGAGGCTCACTACCTACAAGAAATTATGATTTACATAGAGATAATGAACTAAGAAATAGCATCTACATTCATGCCTGATTCAGTTCCTTTAAAAGCTCACAAACTTCTACTCAATCCCTCCAATCACTTCTTCATTGCACCTTCATCCTTTGTTGCTTTTGTTCCTATGTTCCTTCACTCTGCTTTGCTTTTTGACCCTTTCTTAAGATTTTATCATTTTCACACAAGGACACTTTTCCACAACTTGTCAACAAGTTGCCGAGACACGAATCTTCCTTCCCCAACATACCAAACTCCAGAGAATTGGTCTTAGATCATCCGCAACACGCTTGAAACATCTGGTCTGCCAAGAACTAGGAAGAACAACAACCTCAAAGAAGAAATCTTCAAAAACAAGCTCAAACTTCAATACGGACCTCCAACACAGTAGCCACATGATCTAGAGACCTCCAGAAGCACATTGAATTCACCAAAAACATCCACTCTATACCAAATTACCAGAATCATTTGTATCTTCCTCTGGAACCTCAAGAACACTATCTGCCATGACTGTGAAACTAGAAGGATAGCTTGTAGACTTCCAAACCATGAACCACTAGAGTTGATGATGCACACTGACTTCCCAAACATGCCTTCAGATTTGCAGACCATAATATTTCACTGCGGAGCAATCCAGACCAACTTACTATCACTTTGTCTCTTCTAAACACTGTAAAATCTGATTCTACTTAGATGGCCATAACTTCTTCAAATCTTCATGCGAACCTCTCAAATCTTAACTAGAGCAACCTCTGACAATCCTCTACACAACCATATGGTCTGCAAACATTGAATCTTCATTAATATTCTCAATATCCTCAACATTCCAGTCTCCTGAACAGGCAACAAAATAAGGCACAGTTGACACCAATGACAACAAGAATATGTTGACATCAATGACAATACTGCTTAGGCACATATTTGCAACAATCTCGCCCTTTGTCATTGATGGCAACATATGATCTAAAAAATTGATTCAACCATCATGACAAGAACTTCTCCCCCTGACTTCTGCAACCACTTTCTTCATTGCTCCCCCTGTCATCAGCAATTAGTTTTTCACATGTCTTCTCTACCCCTTTGACATCAATGGAAAAGGGCACATATTTGCAATCTTTACTCCCCCTTTTTATTTCAGACTAATCTCCAACATTTGCATACTGACTATTCCTTAGAGTAGTATCTTCTCAACATCAATCCGGATCTCAAGATATGACTGAGAATTCCACCAGACTGATGCACATAAGTGCATCTTAGTTTCTATCAGGAGGGGTAATAACTCCTAACTTCTCTCTCAGATACTCAAAAGTGTCCTTGGGAAGATGCTTTGTGAATATATCTGTAATTTGATCCTTTGAAGCAACAAATTCCAATCTAACTTCATTCTCATTTACCTTCTCTCTCAAGGAATGAAACTTGATGGATATATGTTTTGTCTTTGAATACAACACCGGATTCTTTGAGATGTTTATTGCACGAATTGTCACAGAAGATTGTGACAGGCTCCTCAAACACAACTCTGATATCCTTAAATATTTGCTTCATCCACAAAACTTGAGTACAATTACCTGTTGCTGCTATGTATTCTACCTCTGTAGTAGATAGAGATATTGCCTCTTGCTTTTTACTCAACCAAGAAACCAATCTCCTTCCCAAGAAGAATGCACCACCACTAGTACTTTTTTTGTTGTCCACATCTCCTACCCAATTAGCATCAGTGTATACTTGAAGAGTGAAGTCATCATCCTTTGGATACCATAAGCCATGATCAAGTGTTCCTTTGAGATATCTGAAAATTCTCTTGACAACTACAACATGAGATTCTTTAGGATCATCTTGAAATCTAGCAATAAGTCCAACTACATTCATGATGTTAGGTCTAGTCTGAGTCAGATAGAGTAGTCCTCCAATCATTGATCTATACCTTTTTTAATTTTCCTTAGGGGAGTCATCATTCTTGCTCAACTTGCATCTGGTTACCATAGGTGTACCTACTAGCTTTGAATCTTCCCTTCCAAACTTTTTCAACAATTCTCTCACATAGTTAGACTGAGACATGAAGATGCCTTTATCTGACTGGATAATTTGTAGACCTAGGAAGAAATTCATTTCCCCAAACATTGATAGCTCAAATTCGCTTTGCATTTGATTAGGAAAAGTTTTGCACATACTCTCATTTCCACCAAAAATTATATCATCAATAAATACTTCAACAATCAAAATACACTCATGATCTATCTTGAAGTAAAGATTACTATCAGTAATGCCTTTGCTAAATCCTATCTTTAGAAAATACTTATCCAATCTTGCATAACAGGGTCTTGGAGCTTGCTTGAGTCTATACAATGCCTTTTTCAATATGCAAACCATATCTTTTTTTATCAAACAACTGAAATCCTTCCAGTTGCTCAATATAAACTTCTTCTTCCAATTCTCCATTTAGAAATGTTGACTTGACATCCATTTGATAAACCTTGAAATCTTTATAGGCAACAAATGCAAGAAATAGTCTGACTTCTTCTATTCTTGCCACCAGAGCAAAAGTTTCTTCAAAATCAATTCCTTCTACTTGAGAATATCCTTTGCATATGAACCTTACTTTGTTTCTTACAACTTTGCCATCTTCATTTAGTTTATTTCAAAAAACCTATTTAGTTTGAATCACATTTTTGTCTTTAGGTTGAGGAACTAGATCTCAAGTCTGATTCTTTTCAATTTGCATCAATTCCTCTTCCATTACTTTTACCCAAATTTCATCATTGCAGGCCTCACTTACTAATTTTGGTTCAATCCCATAAATTAGACAAATCTCCTCTTGATCTTCAATAAATCTTCTCCTACTTTGAACACCTTTGTTTCTATCTCCTATGATTTGATCTTCAGGATGATTCAGCCTTACATACCTGGGAGTTTTGGGATTTGTTTGAACCTCTGTTTCTTGAGTCTGTTCCTCAACATCTACAATATCTTCTTGAGTTACTAGACTTTCTAGATCAATTTAGACCAGAGTCTGAGTTTGAACTTGCCTTTCTTGGCTTTGACTTTCATCTTGATCATCTGAATCATATCTGCAAGACATAGAATATCTCTCTTTCCTCTCATCAACTTTAACATTAGTACTTTCAACAATCCTGTTCAATCTCTTGTTAAAGCACTGGTATACCTTTCTTTGAGTAGAGTAACCCAAAAATATTCCTTCATCACTTCTTGCATCAAACATACCAAGGTCCTAATCTCTTTTTATATAGAATTTACTACCAAAAACTCTGAAATACTTCACAGTAGGAGGATGACCAAACCATAGTTCATAGGGGGTCTTACCAGAATTGCCATTGATTTGTACCCGATTAAGAGTGTATAAAATAGTACTCACAGCTTCTCTCCAATAGACTTGAGGAAAATTTACTTCCAACATCATGGTCCTAGCAACTTCTTGAATGGTCTGGTTCTTTCTTTCAGCAACTCCATTTTGTTGAGGAGTCCTAGGAGCAGATAATTATCTTTTTATTCCATGCTTTGCATAGAATGAATTAAACTCACTGGAGGTAAATTCTCCACCTCTGTTAGATCTCAGACACTTTGTCTTTACACCAATCTCATTTTCCACCATACCCTTGAATACCTTGACTTTGTCAAGGGCTTCTGACTTTTCTTTTAGGAAGGTTACCCACATCATCCGGGAGTAATAATCAATCAGCAACATAAAATATCTATCTCCTTGCACACTCCTAATTTTAGCAGGACCACATAGATGAGTATGCACAAGTTCCAACCATTCACTTAAAAATTGTTCTTTACTTCTGAATGAATTTTTTTTTGTTTGCCTAATTGACATTCTCTACACATATTATTAGGTTTCATAAGTTTTGGAAGATCTCTTACAACCTGTGTAGAACTTATCTTGACAATGTTATCAAAATTTACATGACACAGTCTCCTATACCAAAGCCAACTTTGATCAGATTGAGCATTCAGACAACTTTTTCCATAACTACTTAAATGAAAGACGTTACCTCTAGTTTGAGTACCAGATGCAATTTTAGTTCTGGAGCTTTCCAAGATTCTGCATTTTCCATCCTTGAATTGGAGATCATAACCCTTGTCAACCAACTGTCCACCATTGAGAAGATTATTCTTCAGTCCTTCCACATACAAAACATCATTGTTGTTATTCTTACCATCAAAAGAGATGGATCCTCTACCACAGATTCTACCAGCTAAGTTGTCTCCAAATTTTACAAACCCGCCTTCATATTTTTCAATGCTTACAAACTTACTTTTATCTCTAGTCATATGATGAGAACATCCACTATCAATCACCTATTCATCCTTCTCAACAACTTGAGAAGCCAAAGAACTTTCGATATTTGCACAGCTAGCAAATTCAGTAGACACCAGATCTTCTTCCTTGATAGCAATGAACACCCAATCACATTGAGTGAAACCTCCATGATCAGATTCATCATCTGTGACTCCTTCTCTAGCTTCTTGGACATAGTAACATTTTTTGTGACCTTTATATCTATTAGGGATTGGTTTTGAAAACCTCTCGGGACATCTTGAGGAAAAATGACCAATCTTATTACAAGCAAAACATTTGAGTGGCATCTTTCCTTCATACTTACCAGATCCTCTTGACATCCTTTTGGCAATAAGAGTTTCAAGATCTGTAGTCTCAATTTCATCATCTTCAAGATCCTTCCTTGTCTTCACAAATTTGTTTGATCTTCCTGAGGAACTTTCACCCAAATCATATCTTTGCTTTCCATACACACTAGCCTTGAATGCAGATTTAGACTTAGGGAGAGAATCACTAAACTCACTCATTTCAAATGCTGAGAGCTTACCAACTAACTGATCCCTTGTGACAGTTGTTACTATCCTAATTTCTTCAATGGCTGCAACTTTATGCTTGTATGCTATAGGTAAGGATCTGAGCACTTTGGCAACAATTTCTAATTCTTCCAATACTCCACCTACATTTCTGATACCGGTCACAAGTTCATTTACTTTCTACATGTAGGAAGTAATGTTTTCATCTTCACTCATTACCAATCTTTCATATTTACCCTTTAGGCTTTGCAGCTTGGCACATTTAACATATTTGTCACCTTCATACAGATTTTCCAACTTATTCTAGATTTCATGAGTAGTTTTCAAATCCAAGACATTTGCCAATTCGGTATCAGACAAGGCACTCAACAATGCTTATTTGGCTCGAATGTTGTGTTCATCTCTGAGTTTTCCTATAGTTGAAGGTCCATTCTTCATAATCTTATACTCATTCTTGGTTATTAACAAAAAGACATCACCCATACATTCCAGATGACACTGTATGCATACCTTCTAGATGGAGTAATTTGTTCCATGAAATCTTGGACTTTCCTTCTTGTAAGATGACATCTTGGATCTCCTCAAGCGGTCAAGCATCTTTTAGAGGTACTTGGCTGTAATACCAATTGTTGGAATTAGTCTAGACAACTGAGACAGGGGGGTGAATCAGTTGTCTCTAAACTTTAATCTTTTCTACACTTTTAATCGTCTTTCTTAATTCACAAACAGATTAATGATGTAAACATTTAAGCATGAATCAACACATGAGAAGAATAACATGAACACACAACACAACAATTTTTAACGTGGGAAACCTGGTTAGGGGAAAAACCACGGTGGGGGTTAACCCACAAAATGCATACCGTATTAAAAGTACTTAATAAAATAGAAGGCACATGCCTTCAGGCGCACTGCCTAGACCTCACTGCTCAGAAGAGGCTCATTGCCTACAAGAAATTATGATTTACACAGAGATAATGAACTAAGAAATAACATCTACATTCATGCCTGATTCAGTCTCTTTGAAAGCTCATAGACTTCTGCTCAATCTCTCCAATCACTTCTTCATTGCACCTTCATCCTTTGCTGATTTTGTTTCTTTGCTCCTTCACTTTGCTCTACTTTTCGACCCTATCTTAGGATTTTATCATTTTCACACAAGGACACTTTTCTACAACTTGTCAACAAGTATTTATATGCTTCGTCAACCTTGGAATGATCATCAAGGTCAGCTTGACTTAACGCGGATCACTATATTGTCAGTCCAATATAGCTGAGGCTTGAATCTTCCTTCACCAACATGCCACACTCTAGAGAATTGCTCTTAGATCATCTGCAACACACTTGAAACATCTGGTCGGTGAAGAACTAGGAAGAACAACAACCTCAAAGAAGAAATCTTCAACAACAAGATCAAACTTTAATACAGACCTCCAACACAGTAGCCACATGATCTAGGGAGCTCCACAAGCACATTGAATTCACCAATAACATCCACTCTATACCAAATTACTAGAATCATTTGTATCTTCTTCCAGAACCTCAAGAACACTATCTGTTATGACTGTCAAACTAGAAGGATAGCTTGCGGACCTCCAAACCACAAACCACTAGAGTTGATGATACACACTAACTTCCCAAACATGCCTTCATATCTGTAGACCATAATATTTCACTGTGGAACAATCTAGACCAACTTACTGTCACTCTATCTCTTCTGAACACTGTAAAATCTGGTTCTACTCAGATGGCCATAACTTCTTCAAATCTTCATGTAGACCTCTCAAATCTGAACTAGAGCAACCTCTGACAATCCTCTACATATCCATATGGTCCACAAACACTTTTTTTTTAAATGCACGTGGTAAACTTTTTAACATGACCGGTGACACTGTTGCGACATGCCCTCTAGCTCCATGCAATGCTTTTGTCCAGAGCTATGAACTAGTGAGGCCACAACACGGGGGACCTCATCCCCAAGAACGAATACTTCAAACCTGCAAGCTCATTGGCCCAGTGAAGGCATAATGCCTGTGAGTTTGTTGGCCTAGCGGAGGTTTGAACTCTAGTGGCTGCCACTACAACTGAGTGACTTAACCACTGAACCATGCCCTTATTAGCTATGGTCTGCGAACATTGAATCTTCATTAATTTTCTCAATATCCTCAACATTCTAGTCTCCTAAACATGCAACAAAATAAGGCATAGTTGACATCAATGACAATAAGAATATATTAACATCAACGACAACACCATTTAGGCACATATTTCCAACAATCTCCCCCTTTGTCATTGATGGCAACATATGATGTGAAAAACTGATTCAACCATCACGATAAGAACTTCTCCCCTTGACTTCTGCAACAACTTTCTTCATTGCTCCCCCTGTCATCAACAATTAGTTTTGCACTTGAATTGTCACAGAAGATTGTGACATGCTCCTCAAACACAACTCTGATATCCTTCAACAATTGCTTCATCCACAAAACTTGAGTACAATTACCTATTGCTGCTATGTATTCTACCTCTGCAGTAGACAGAGATATTGCCTCTTGCATTTTTCTCAACCAAGAAACCAATCTCCTTCCCAAGAAGAATGCACCACCACTAGTACTTTTTCTGTCGTCCACATCTCCTACCCAATCAACATCAATGTATGCTTAAAGAGTGAAGTCATCATCCTATGGATACCATAAGCCATGATCAAGTGTTCCTTTGAGATATCTAAAAATTCTCTTGACAGCTACAACATGAGATTACTTAGGATCGGCTTGAAATCTAGGAACAAGTCCAACTGCATTCATGATGTCAAGTCTGGTCTGAGTCAGATAGAGCAGTCCTCCAATCATTGATCTATACCTTTTCTAATTTACCTTAGGGGAGTCATCATCCTTGCTCAACTTACATCCATTTACCATAGGTGTACCCATTGGCTTTGAATCTTCCATTACAAACATTTTCAACAATTCTCTTACATACTTAGATTGAGACATGAAGATGCCTTTATTTGACTAGATAATTTGTAGACCTAGGAAGAAATTCATTTCCCCAAACATTGACATCTCAAATTCACTTTGCATTTGATCAACAAAAGTTTTGCACATACTCTCATTTCCACCAAAAATGATATCATCAATAAATACTTCAACAATCAGAATATGCTCATGATCTATCTTGAAGTAAAGATTACTATCAACAGTGCCTTTGCTAAATCCTAGCTTTAGCAAATACTTATCCAATCTTACATACTAGGCTCTTGGAGCTTGCTCGAGTCCATACAATGCTTTATTTAATATGTAAACCATATCTTTTTTATAGAATAACTAAAATCCTTCTGATTGCTCAATATAAACTTCTTCTTCCAATTCTCCATTCAGAAATATTGACTTGACATCTATTTGATAAACCTTGAAATCTTTATAGGTAACAAATGCAAGAAATAGTTTGACTGCTTCTATTCTTGCCATTAGAGAAAAAGTTTCTTCAAAATCAATTCCTTCTACTTGAGAATATCCTTTGCATACCAACCTTGCTTTGTTTCTTACAACTTTTCCATCTTCATTTTGTTTATTTCAGAAAACCCATTTAGTTCCAATCACATTTTTGTCTTTAGGTCTTGGAACTAGATCCCAAGTGTGATTCTTTTCAATTTGCATAAATTCCTTTTCCATTTCTTTTACCAAATTTTTATCATTGCAAGCCTCACTTATTGATTTTGGTTCAATCTCAGAAATCAGACAAATCTCCTCTTGATCGTCAATAACTCTTCTCCTAGTTCAAACACCTTTGTTTCTATTTCCTATGATTTGATCTTCAGGATGATTCAGCGTTACATACCTAGGAGTTTTTGGATTTGTTTGAACTTCTATTTTTTGAGTCTGTTCCTCAACATCTGCAATATATTCTTGAGTTACTAGACTTTCTAGATCAGTTTGGACCAAAGTCTAGGTTTGAACTTGCCTTTCTTGACTTTGACTTTCATCTTGATCATCTGAATCATATCCGCAAGACTTGGAAGGTCTCTCTTTTCTCTCATCAACTCTAACATTAGTACTTTCAACAATCCTATTCAATCTCTTGTTAAAGCATCGGTATGCCTTTCTTTTAGTAGAGTAACCCAAAAATATTCCTTCATCACTTCTTGTATCAAACTTACCAAGGTCCTCATCTCTTTTGATATAGAATTTACTACCAAAAACTCTAAAATACTTCACAGTAGGAGGATGACGAAACCATAGTTCATAGTTAGTCTTACCAGAATTGCCTTTGATCTACACCTAGTTAAGAGTGTAGACAACAGTACTCACAGCTTCTCTCCAATAGACTTGAGGAACATTTGCTTCCAACATCATGGTCCTAGTAGCT
The DNA here is from genome assembly GCA_027924645.1 of Cunninghamia lanceolata. Classification (NCBI taxonomy): domain Eukaryota; kingdom Viridiplantae; phylum Streptophyta; class Pinopsida; order Cupressales; family Cupressaceae; genus Cunninghamia; species Cunninghamia lanceolata. The sequence goes on from BSBN01001126.1 coordinate 3,928,260, forward strand.
TCTTGAATGCTCTAGTTCTTTCTTTCAACAACTCCATTTTGTTGAGGAGTCCTAGGAGCAGATAACTATCTTTTTATTCCATGCTTTGCATTGAATGAATCAAACTCACCGGAGGTAAATTCTCCACCTCTGTCGGATCTCAGACACTTTATCTTTACACCAATCTCATTTTCCACCATACCCTTGAATACATTGAATTTGTCAAGAGCTTATAATTTTTCTTTTAGGAAGGTTACCCACATCATCTAAGAGTAATCATCAATCAACAACATAAAATATCTTTCTCCTTGCGCACTCCTAATTTTAGCAGGACCACATAGATTAGTATGTACAAGTTCCAGCCATTCACTTGAAAATTGTTCTTTACTTTTGAATGAAATTTTGTTTTGTTTGCCCAATTGAAATTCTCTACACATATTATCAGGTTTCATAAGTTTTGGAAGATCTCTTACAGCCTGAGTAGAACTTATCTTGACAATGTTATCAAAATTTACATGACACATCCTCCTATGCCATAGACAACTTTGATCAGACTGAGCAATCAGACAACTTTTGCCAGAACTACTTAAATGAAAGATGTTACCTCTAGTTTGAGTACTAGATGCAATTTCAGTTTTGGAGCTTTCCAAGATTCTACATTTTCCATCCTTGAATCAGAGATCATAACCCTTGTCAACCAACTATCCAACACTAAGAACATTATGCTTCAGTCCTTCCACATACAGAACATCATTGGTGTTATTCTTACCATCAAAAGAGATGGATCCTTTGCCATGGATTCTACCAGCTGAGTTGTCTCCAAATTTTACAAACCCACCTTCATATTTTTCAAAGCTTACAAACTGACTTTTATCCCCAGTCATATGATGAGAACATCGTCTATCGATCACCCATTCATCCTTCTCAACAACTTAAGTAGCCAAGGCACTTTCCATATTTGCATAGCTAGCAGATTCAGTAGACACCAAATCTTCTTCCTTGATAGAAATAAACACCCAATCAAGTTGAGTGGAATCTCCATGATCATATTCATCATCTGTGACTCCTTCTCCAACTTCTTGGACATAGTAACATTTTTTTGACCTTTATATCTGTTTGGGTTTGGTTTTGAAAACCTCTCCGGACATCTTGACGCAAAATGACCAATCTTATTATAGTGACAACTTTCCTTCATACTTACTGGATCCTCTTGGCATGCATTTGGAAATAAGAGCTTCAAGATCTACATTCTTAATTTCATCATCTTCAAGATCCTTCCTTGTCTTCACAAATCTGATTGATCTTCCTGAAGAACTTTCACCTGAATCGTATCTTTGCTTTCCATACACACTGGCCTTGAATACAGATTTAGACTTAGGGAGAGAATCACCAAACTCACTCATTTCAAATGCTGAGGGCTTACCAACTAACTGATCCCTTGTGACAATTGTTACTGTCCTAATTTCTTCAATGGCTACAGCTTTATGCTTGTATGCTATAGGTAAGGATCTAAACACTCTGGCAATGATTTCTAATTCTTCCAATACTCCACCTACATTTCTGATACTGGTCACAAGTTCATTTACTTTCTGCATGTAGGAAGTAATGTTTTCATCTCTACTCATTACCAATCTTTCATATTTGACCTTTAGGCTTTGCAGCTTGGCACATTTAACATATTTGTCACCTTCATATAGATTTTCCAACTTATTCTAGATTTCATGAGTAGATTTCAAATCCAGGACATTTGCCAATTCGGTATCAGATAGGGTATTCAACAATGCTTCTTTGGCTCGAATGTTGTGTTCAGTATCTCTGAGTTCATCTATAGTTGAAGGTCCAGTCTTCAGAATCTTATACTCATTCTTGGTTATTAACCAAAAGACATCACCCATACATTCTAGATGACATGGCATGTGTACCTTCCAGAGGGAGTAATTTGTTCCATCAAATCTCAGAATTTCTTTCTTGTAAGATGACATCTTGGATCTCCTCAAGCGGTCAAGCTTCTTTTAGAGGTATTTGGCTCTGATACAAATTATTGGAATCATTCTAGACAACTGAGAGGGGGGGTGAATCAGTTGTCCCTAAATTTTAATTTTTTCTACACTTTTAATCTTCTGTCTTCATTCACAAACAGATTGATGATGTAAACATTTAAGCATGAATCAACACATGAGCAGAAACAACATGAACACACAACACCAAAATTTTTAATGTGGAAAACCCAGTTAAGGGAAAAACCACAGTGGGGGTTAACCCACAAAATACGTACCCTGTTAAAAGTACTTAAGAAAATAGAAGGCACACTGCCTAGAGCTCACTGCTCAGAAGAGGCTCACTGCCTACAAGAAATTATTATTTACATAGAGATAATGAACTGAGAAATAGCATCTACATTCATGCCTAATTTAGTCCCTTTGAAAACTCACAAACTTCTACTCAATCCTTCGAATCACTTCTTCATTGCACCTTCATCCTTTGCTACTTTTGTTCCTCTGCTCCTTCTTCACCATGCTCTGCTTTTTGACCCTTTCTTAGGATTTTATCATTTTCGTACAAGGACACTTTTCCACAACTCATCAACAAGTATTTATATGCTTCATCAACCTTGGAATGATCATCAAGGTCATCTTGACTTAATGCAAATCACTATATTGTCAGACCAATATAGCTGAGACTTGAATCTTCCTTCATCAACATGCCACACTCTAGAGAATTGCTCTTCGATCATCCACAACACACTTGAAACATCCGGTCGGCCAAGAACTGGGAAGAACAACAACCTCAAAGAAGAAATCTTCAATAACAAGCTCAAACTTCAATGAAGACCTCCAACACAGTAGCCACATGATCCAGAGACCTCCACAAGCACATTGAATTCACCAATAACATCCACTCTATACCAAATTACTAGAATCATTTGTATCTTCCTCCAGAACCTCAAGAACATTGTCTGCCATGACTGTCAAACTAGAAGGATAGCTTGCAGACCTCCAAACCATGAACCATTGGAGTTGATAATACACACTGACTTCCCAAACATGCCTTCAAATCTGCAAACTATAATATTTCACTGCAGAGCAATCTGGACCAACTTACTATCACTCTATCTCTTTTGAACACTACAAAATCTGGTTCTACTCAAACGGCCATAACTTCTTCAAATCTTCATGTGGACCTCTCAAATCTTAACTGGAGCAACTTTTGGCAATCCTCTACATAGCCATATGGTCTGCAAACATTGAATCTTCATTAATTTTCTTAATATCCTCAACATTCTAGTCTCCTGAACAGGCAACAAAATAAGGCATAGTTGACACCAATGACAACAATAATATGTTGACATCGATGACAACACTGCTTAGGTACATATTTGTAATAGGACCAATTAGTTGGAGGTCTACTTGAGTTAGTATATACAGATTTGTGTGGACCTACCAGAATAAGAAGTTTGCAAGGAGACATGTATTTCATGTTGCTCATTGATGATTATTCTAGAATTACTTAGGTCACCTTTTTGAAAGAGAAAGTTGAAGCTCTAGATAAATTCAAGGAATTTAAGGCAATGGTTGAAAATGAGATGGATTTGAAAATCAAATGCTTGAGGTTTGATAGAGGAGGAGAGTTCACATCAAATGAATTTAATTTCTTTTGTAAAGAACATGGAATAAAGAGACAACTATCTATGCCCAGAACTCCACAACAAAATGGAGTTGTTGAAAGGAAAAATAGAATAGTTCAAGAAACCGCTAGAACCATGATGAAGGAAGCTCATCTTCCAGAAGCATATTGGAGAGAGGTAATTCACACCACTGTATATATATCCTAAACAGAGTTCAAGTAAAAGGTAACAGTTCAAAGACTCCTTATGAATTGTGGCATGGTAGAGTCCTACTATGAAATATTTCAAAGCTTTTGGTAGCAAATGTTATATCAAAAGAGAAGAAGATTTAGGCAAGTTTGATGCTAGATGTGATGAAGGAATCTTCCTTGGTTACTCTACCAAGAGCAAGGCCTACTGGTGCTATAATAAGATGCTGAATAAGATCATTGAAAGTTCAAATGTTAAAGTTGATGAATGTAAGGAAAGGTCTTCAGAATCAAGTGGATATGAGTCAGGTGATCCACACATTTCAGAAGTGGTGCAACATGAAGACAACCTAGATGAAGAAGAACAAGCTCCCGTAAGTACTACCAAAACTCCAAGATATGTAAGAATCAGTCATTCTAAAGATCAAATCATAGGAAATGAGAGAAAAGGGATCTTAACTATAAGAAAAGCTGTAGAAGAACAAGTAAATTTTTGTTTGATTTCCAAGATTGAACCTAAAACTATGGATGAGGCTTGCAAAGATGAGAATTGGATAAAGGCTATGGAAGATGAATTGATGCAGATAGAGAAGAATCAAACTTGGGATCTTGTTCCCAGACCAACAGACAAGAATGTAATTGGTACACAGTGGGTCTTCAGAAACAAGATGAACAAGAATGGTGAAGTGGTAAGAAACAAAGCAAGGTTGGTATGCAAAGGATAAGCTCAAGTTGAAGGAATAAACTTTGAAGAAACTCTTTCTCTAGTGGAAAGGAATGAAGCAATAAGGATGTTTTTGGCTTTTGTAGCATACAAAGATTTTAGGGTTTATCAAATGGATGTGAAGTCTGCTTTCTTAAATAGAGAGTTGGAAGAGGAAGTCTATATAGAACAACCTGAAGGATTTCAGTCATTAGATCAGGGTGACATGGTATGCAGATTGAAGAAAGATTTGTATGGATTAAAACAAGCTCCCAGGGCATGGTATGCACAGTTAGACAGGTACCTGATACAGATAGGGTTTAGTAAAGGTACTACAGATAGCAACCTCTACTTCAAGATCAATGATGAACAAACCCTAATTGTTGTAGTTTTTGTTGGTGATATTATTTTTGGAGGCAATGAAGGTATGTGCTCAGTTTTTGTTGGAGAAATGCAAAGTGAATTTGAAATGTCCATGTTTGAAGAGATGAACTTATTTTTAGGTCTACAAATAAGTCAATCAGATAAAGGTATCTTCATTTCTCAGTCTAAGTATGTGAAAGAGTTGTTAAAAAAATTTGGGATGGAAGACTCTAAACTAGTATGCACACCTATGATAACTGGTTGTAAGTTGAGCAAATATGATAACTCACCCATGGCAGACTAGAAAAGGTATAGATCTATGATTGGAGGATTACTTTATCTGACTCAAACTAGACCTGACATAATGCATGCAGTATGTCTTGTGGCAAGATTTCAAGCAGAACCCAAGGAATCTCATGTGATGGTAGTCAAGAGAATTCTAAGATATTTAAAAGGTACAACAAATTATGCTTTGTTCTACCCTAAGGACCGTGAATTTACTCTCGGTGCATATACTAATGTAGATTGGTTCGGAGATGTGGATGACAGAAAAATTAAAAGTGGAGGTGCATTCTTCTTAGGAAAAAGATTAGTATCTTGGTTGAGCAAGAAACATGATTCAATATCCCTGTCTACTGCAGAAGCAGAATACACTGCAGCAGCATGCAGTTGCACTCAAGTGTTATGGATGAAGCAAACTTTGAAGGACATCAAAATTGTGTATGAAGATCCCATTGCAATCTTTTGTGACAATACAAGTGCCATAAACATATCAAAGAATCCAGTGATGCATTCAAGGACAAAGCATATATCCATCAAGTATCATTTTCTAAGAGAGAAGGTGACAAAGAATGAAGTCAAGTTGGAGTATGTTTCTACCAAGGATCAGATTGCAGACATTTTTACCAAGCCTTTGCCTAAGGATACTTTTGAGTATCTTAGAGAAAAGTTAGGGGTTATCACCCCTCCTTATTTAAACTAAGATGCACAATAGTGCATCAATCTAAAGGTGTTCAAAGGTCTAGATTGATGCATTTTAGGGCTACTTCTTAGGGGGACTAGTTAGAGAGTTTAGAAGAGAGATTAGATCAGAGCAGACGAGTGCAAGTATGTGCCCTTTTCCATTGATGTCAAAGGGGGAGAGAAGTCATGTGAAAAACTTAGAGTGTAGATGTGTAAGAGAAAGAGGGAGAATTTTGGATAAAGAAAGAGTGTAGGTGTGTAAAGAGAAAGGGGGAGAATCTTGTCTTGATGGTTGCTGCAGTTTTTCACATCATATGTTGCCATCAATGACAAAGGAGGAGATTATTGCAAGTATGTGCCTAATCAGTGTTGTCATTGATGTCAACATATCCTTGTTGTCATTGGTGTCAACTGTATCTTATTCTATTACTTGTTTAGTATCTTATTCTATTACTTGTTTAGAAGACTTGTATGTTGAGGATATTGAGAAAATTAGCCTCTCCGGAAGAAACAAGTGAGTTATAGAGAAGTACAGTACAAACAGTGAGTTGTATGCTGAAGAATAGTTTAGTAAATTGCTCTACATTTATTTCTTCTTGAAGATAGTGGTCTGTAGATTGGAAGTAAGTTAGAGGTATGACTAAAGATGCTACATTCTAGGTTTGAGCCCTCCACATGAAGATCTGAGTGAGTTTTGTTCACTAGAGTGAAACTTGCTTTTTCTGTAAGTTCAGTTGGGATAGGAAGAAAATATTCTACTTCACATTCCTCCACAATAAATTATTTTTCTTTACAGTTCTAGAAGGAAGTCTAGGATGATGATAAGTGCCTACAATTGCAATGGTTCATGGTTTGGTGGTCAACAAGCTATCCTTCTTTTATGACAGTTGAAGATAGTGAAGTTCATGTGTTCTAGTGAGAAGATTCCTATGGATAAAGTGGTTAAGGTTCCTTTGGTTGCTCCTACAGATTATAACGTGCTTGTGGATGTCTCCTAATCATGTTCCTATCTAGACTTTGGTCCACATTAAGCAATTGAGATTGTGTTTGAAGATTGTTCCCAGATATTGTAGCGTGTAATCAGTCTTGGCTAACCTGGTTAAATCCTAGTGATTGCGAAGATCTTTGGAAGATTGTGGAAGCATTTTGTGGCATGGAAAATTGTGTTTGAGTCCCAGCTAAGGCATGGCATGATCCACATTTCATTTCCTTTGCATAATGTTGTAATAGGTCAGGACCCATTTTATAAATGTTTGTAATATCAACCTTGGAGATTGTTCCAATGGTTGATGATTGTGATGCCAACCTTGATTATCATTCCAAGGTTGATGAAGTGTATAAATAATTGTAGTTGAGTCATGGAAAAGGTGTCATTGAGTGAAAATGGAAAGATAATAAGAAAGATCCAAAAGGCAGAGTAGAGAAGAGACAGAGGAAAGAAGAGTAAGAGCAGAGTAGAGGGAGAGCAGAGTAGAGGAATTATTGTACTTCAGTCACAAATATAGAAAGGTGTTGATCATGGTAGTGAGTCTGGCAGTAAGCCACGAATAGGGTTTAACATCCCTCAGGGTCTAACAACCCTTATTGTAATCTTGCTAGGTTTAGGGTTGAGGCAGTGAGCCTACTAGACCTAGTTGTTCTTCATGGCAGTAAGCCAGTATGTTTAGGCCCATGGAGTGACCAAGCCTAAACATCATTATTTCAAGATTGCAATATATATTGAGAGCTAATCCTCTCCATGGTTTTTCCCCATCTTGGGGTTTTGCATGTAAAATTTGGTGTCTGTTATGTTTGATGTTATCTCTGTGGTTAATCTTCTGATTTCATGCATTCATTGTTAAATCATAATAATTGTAGATAAGTGATGAATGTTTAATTACAGTAAGTGTTTAAGTTTTTGGAACAACTGATTCACCCCCCCATCTTAGTTGTGCAACTCATATCAACAATGTCAACATATTCCATCCATACTGGTAACTTAAAAGCATTTCTAATGGATTCAACATCTAATGTTTCCACCACCTCACCATCCATTGTTCTAACCTAGCGAGATTATATTTGATAATTCTTGATACAAGCCAATACTAAATCCTAGTACTATACGGCAGGAGGAAAACCCCCACCATGAGTGAGTCCACTTGAAAAAGTGAGCTTAGTTATGGGCTCTCTAGGGTTGTTGTTTGTCCTATCCCAAAGTCTTTCAAATCCACATGTCTAACTTTGATCTCTGATCCTGCTAGTTTGTTCCCAATTATAGTAGATACATCAAAAGATTAGTGCTTATATTTCATATTGGTAGATTGAATTAACCACCAAATTAGGTAATTGATGACTCTTAAGGAGGTTTAATTTGTCACAAGAAGAGGAGGGATGTGTGAAGTGACAATATGTGTCAAGATCAATATACATGAACCTGTAATGGTCACTCTAACATCTCTTCCAAAGGATTTGAATAATATAAAATATGAAAAAAAGAGTGAAGGGCAATGAACTTACCATAGAAGTTGTGAGTTGTCGACTAGTTGATTGTTGGGGAGGTGGCTCTAACCAAATCGTAGAATGTGGTCTCCAAATGATAATGCAAAATGAAACATCAAAGGGATATTTTAAATAGGTAAATTAGGACCTGTAATGGATTTATTAATGTATCTTTATAATAAATGTTACTCACCGAGACACCAACCACACTATCAATGATTTTATTAATTCACCAATTCTCCACTATTAGCCAACCATTGGATTGGAAAATATCCTTATCATATTGACATTGAGTTTGACATTATCCTCTTGTTTTTTTAAATGAAAAATATAATTATCAATAGAAGGTTTCATTGCCGAACCTCTTTATCAGCGAACACAACTCTTCAAAAACCATTTAAAGATCAAGGAATGCTCTAGTTGATGGATCTATCTTTCATTGGCAATATCAACTATTGGCCAACTCTTTAATTGACAAACCAAGTAGTTCGTGGGTTGGAGGTTGTTCCAACTCATGATTAAGTGACCTTTACAGTGCAAATGTTAGCTAGGTCCTCAACACATCGGTGAAGTTTGGAATTCATGAACTTTCAAAATAAGTGATAAGAGTAAAACAAGTTTGCTTCATCAATACATAATGGATTTACACATTAATAGGTTATAGGAAGAAGTCGTCACCTGATTGATGAGTTCATGAATTGGAGAACCAACCACCAAGGAGATGATAATAAGATAAGTTTGCTAGGTTGGAATACACTGATAAAGAACACATTGTTACCACATTTCCCTATTATTGCCTTATCGGTGAGTTTGTGAACAAGCAAACCCAATGATAAGGTTTGTAAAAACAAAAAAATTGCTGAAAAGAACACAAAGACATTTTTACTTAGAAGATTTCACAAAGGTACAAACCCAAGTTAAGGAAAGGGTGAAAGATAAGACCTAAGAAACATGAGAACAAAAACTTGGGTAACAACTAGCTCTATCTAGGGACAAGGACTAGGAAGGATGAAGAGGCCACAAAATCTCAATTTGTCCAGAAGCCTTATTCATTAGGCAAGGAGTCATAGAAACATAGGAAACCACAAAACAAACAAAACAAGGGAAAGCTATGGTACAAGATGGGGAACAACCCATTTCACATATTGTATAATTTCAAGTTCTTCCCAGTATATGGGAGGGACATAGGAGTTCCATCAGGATAAGACAAAAAAAACATTGTTTCCACATACATGTGTAATAATGAAGGGATCCTTCCATAAAGATCAAACTTACCATGAGATCCTCTTGGTTCTCTCCTTTTACCCCATAGTAACACTAAATCCCCAATTACAAAATCTCTCTACCTGGCTTTCTTGTCAAATATTTTCTTCACCTATTACTAGTGTTGAGTAAATTTGTCCACAAACTCTTCTCTCCATTCTTCAACCCTGTTTAAAAACATGATTCTTCTTTTGAAAACATTTTGAAAGTGCTCATCTTCAGTGGCCTTCTGTAAATTTGCATTTGATGATTCTAATAGAATAGGTAATACACTGTTCATTCCATAAACTAGCTCAAAAGATGACATTCCTATTTCTCTATTATGTGTGATCCTATATACCCAAAGAGAATCAAAAAGTTTCTTGTGCCAATTCCTCTGGTTTTCATCTACTAGTTTTCTCATGATAGCAGTCAAGTTATTCTTGCTAGACTTAGCCTATCCACTACCTTTTGGGTAATAATCTGATGAATGTACTAAAGAAGTACCATGGTCATAGAAAAATGAGGATATTTTAGAGGATGAAAAATTTAAGGTATTATCAATTACGATTTTTAAAGGCACACCAAATCTCACCAAGATATTTTATTTGATAAAATCACAAACAATTTCTGATGTAGTCTTCTTAATGAGTATTACTTCCACCTACTTAGTAAATTAATTAGTAGTAGTCAATATGTGAGTGTGACCTGCACTTGATTGTGGGTTAATAGGACCAATAAAATCTAGACCCCATTGTTGAAATGGCTCCACTATAACAATTGGCCTAAAAGGCAAAGCTGCTAATTGTGGTTTACCTATGAATTGCATACACTTCTCCCATTTTAATACCCATGAATATGCATCTTTGAATATTGTAGGCCAATAATATACATGTTTTAAAATCCTTAAAGTAATGATAGAAGAAGAAAAGTGACCCCCACAGGCTTCATAATGAAAATCTTTAGGAGCCTAATCTGTTGATCCTTATCTACACATTTTAAAAATATGCCATCAATACTCTTCTTATTTAACATATTGTTCCAAATTACATACCTGACTACTTTCATCTTGATATTCATCTTCTCTCTTGCTGACAAATGTGATGGAAAATCACCATATGTTAAAAAATAGGTATAATGAGAGAACCAATCATCCTTGATTCTAGAAAAAAGCACAAGAGGCAACTCTTCTGATTCAAAAACCTTGTTTTTAGATATCAACTGACACAAACCTCTGTCGTTGACTAGCTTTGTTGATTTGATCTCCATGTCATATTATTGTACCTTGGCTATCCAAGCTCCCCTTCTATTGCAGATGATATCTTTTTGGGTTAAAATACTCTTCGTTGTGGAATCAGGAACAAACACTGTAGTGTGAGAATGCAAAACATAAAATATAAACTGTTTCATTACCTTAAACTACATAAGCATCTTTCTCAGCCTGAGATTAATTCAATTCATGCTTATTTAGTAGGATGCTCATAAAGGCAATTAGTTACTCAACCCCTTGATCCTTCTTTTATACAAGGATAGTAGATAAGGTATGTTCAGAAGCATAACTATAGATAATAAAATATTTATCAAACTCAGGATGCACAAGAATAGGAGCTTTAGCAATGGCCATGTTGATGTCTATAAAGGCCTTTTTTCCTGTCTTAGTCCATTTGAAAGATTGTTTACCTTTCATCATATCTAAAATATGCCTGGTCAACTCAAAAATTTTAGGGACAAATCTTTTGAGGAAATTTACTTGTCCAAAGAAAGATCTCACTCCTTTCACATTAATTGGTGGAGTAAGCTTCTGGATGGCTTCCACTCTCTTAGGGTCAATCCTCATTCCTTCTTTAGAGACTATATGACCCAAAACTTTACCCTATGTAACTCCAAAAATAAACTTCTTGGGGTTCAATGAAATACCATGTAAGTGACTGCACTCCAAAATAGTCTCTAAATATCTAAAATGATTCCCCCTTTTCTTAGAGAAAACAATGACATTATCTAGATACATGACAATGATTTTATTTTTTAAATCACCAAAGAATAAGTCCATGGCATGCTAAAACGTGGCCCCATCATTAATTAGGCCAAAAGGCATGTGATTATAGGAAAAATTCCCTATAGGTGTAGTAAACTCTATCTTATGTTGATCTTCCTTATCCATACAAATCTAGTTGTAACCAGAAAAGTCACCAACATCAACATCATTTCTAACCTAAAAACAACTTGTAGTATATGATCCATCACTGGGAGAGGGTAGTTAACCTTTAGAGAGGACTGATTAAGATTTCTAAAATCTATGCAAATTCGGATCTTGCCATTCTTTTTTTTCATAGGCACTATGTTGGCAACCCAGGTGAAGTGATGTATAGGACAAATAATTTGAGCCTTCAACATATTATCAAATTCTTGAAAGATAGCCTCTGTAACCTTGGGATAATAAGGTCTCTACTTATTTCTAATTGGAGATACCCCAAGTTTCAATGGAATCTGGTGCTGAAACTTTTCGTTCATAAAGTTTTTAAATCATCATAACACCAAGAGAATACATCTCGATATTTGACCAGTAACGTGGTTATCTTTTCTCTTTCTTCGAGAGTGCAGCATTTGTTGATACGTACTACCCTCGAGCTATCAGCAATTCCTATATTAATCTTTTCATAATCTGCAGAATGATTTTTAGCATTTTTTATTTTATCTTCACTTACCTATCATGTCTATCAAAAAGATCCTCTAAAGAGACAAGGCCTTTGGGAATTATATTTCCTTTTAGATGAATGACACCATCTTTTGTGATTTCATCAGAGTTTAGGCATTTTTCATTACACTTTGAAGAACTATCTTCAAAATAGAGGTCAGAAAATTTCTTTACTTTTTCAAGAAAACTAATAATTTTCTTATCATCCTCAAATACCTACCAATGATTAGCATTATTAGGTAGGCTAAGGTGATATATGAGTTCAACCTTGTAATGTATGTCTTTAAAATCTGGACAAGGCAACAACAACGAAGTTTATACTACCAATGAGTTAGATCTGGTATTTTGTTCTTATGGAACAACCTCAATAGTGAAAGTATCAAAATATTCAATGTTGTCCCATACCCTATTCCTATAATGCCTCAATCTATCATTCTTCATAGTAAAGATCTTTCTTGTACCTACTTGACAATTAGTTCAGCATCTCCTACTACTTTCATCTCCTTAATCCCTTTCTCTTTTGCTACAACAAGACCCAGTAGTGAAGCTTCATACTCTACTATATTATTAGTATTCATAAACAATAGTTTGCAAGAAAAAGGAAATTTCTCTCCAGACGAGGAAATTAAAACTACAAGTTCCCCTGAACCTGAATTGGAACAACTCTCGTCAAACTCTAAAACCCATGACCCTGAAGTATCTTTTCTTTTAGTTAACTTGGGGGTTTCACTTCCTGGTGTAGAAGAAAGCATGTAAGTTCCTAAATTTATCTCCTCATATAGAATTTGGGACCTAGGATCATCTGATTTTAGCATCGTGAACTTTTCTTTGGGTCCTGGCTCTAATCAAACCTTTTTCTCTACCAATGGAATGAGGGCATGAGACCAATCCAATTGGATTTTGCCTCCCAGATCTCTACAATAACTCTTACTCAAGAGCATACTATAGTTGGCTTGAATATCAACCACTTGTATAGTCAACTTTACCCTTTTATTGGGATAAGTGACTAGAGCTACGTAGGCATTTTTGATTTACCCAATCAAAGGTACTTGTTTTGAATCCATAGAGAAATAGTTACCTTATGATTTAGTTAATGTAAGACACAATGTAGAAGATACCTTAGTTGGCATTACATTATCTAAGGTTCCTAAGTCTATTATACAGTTTCTTAACTTGCACCCAATCATATACAAGGATATGTAGAATGGATTGGGTTTCTCAAAAGCTACTAAAGGAACTAAATCTTTAGTTTTACAACAGGATCCATGAGACAAACTTTTAGCAAAAGATTTAGAGGATTGGGCATTCACATGTGTAGAAGAAGAACCTAACTTAACATACTTCACAAGGCATCTAGCTCACTAGGATTCAACCTTAGACATTCAACTTGTGATATTTGGATTTTTGTATTTTTACAGTGTTCTATAGTATCAAAATGATCAACAATTTTATCAGAAGATAAAGCTACATGATTAGAAGCATCTGATATTTTTACACCCGAGGATGAAGTGTTTGTGAAAGCCACATTTTGAGAGAAAATATACTTGAGAGTAGTAGTCGAGTCATCCCTCGCTTGAGTTTTAGCATATGGTTTTCTTTTTGGGGATTAGTCTTGTTGACTCCTTGTATGAATGGAGAAGGCTTGACCATCCAATTCAATGAATATATCATATCCTCTATCAGAATTTATCTCATATTCTAGATAATAAGTAGTAGATTCGTTAGGGGGAGCAATCCCCTTATCATCAGAAGTCTCTTCAATAGTGACCTCCCTCATTGTATTCATTTGCATATATTTGTTCATTTCTGGGTAGGATGCATCGTCATGATCTGAAGTTAGATTAAAATTACACATCATACTACTCTTGTTGTTGGAAGAAGGCCCTTCTATGGCTAGTCATTGCATTGCTAGAGGTAACTCTAAATTCTTACCTCTATTGTTGTTTTGTGGTATATACCCTTTACTAGGAATATCTTGGTAAAATGGCTATTGATGCTATTGAATTTTGGGTAATAGTCTTTTGAGAGCAACGATCTCATTGGCTAACTTTTGCACCATGGGATCAGTGGCGGGGTTCTTCTAGTTTTAAAGTTCTCTCTTCCACTTTCATGTTGAAATAAAATCATCTTCGATCTCTATAGTGGATGTCTGCGATGCTTCTAAGGTAGCCACCATATCCCTCTTCAATTGATAGCTAATATCTAGGGGCTATACATTAATAAAGAAACCTTTTTTCATCTCAGGAGTAGGTCTCTTAGTTTCAAGAATCCTTTTAACCAATTTATTAAACTTAGCAACAAATTCTTTCATGAGTTTGTGAATGCCCTTCTTCCTATGAGTGAGCTCTACCATCAAGGAATGTTCATCTTCTAGACTCTTAAACCTATCTGCAAATTTCTAAATCAGCACAACCCAAGAGTTAATAGATGTTGGTGGTAAATGATTAGACCAATCAATGGTTGCATCAGAAAGGGGTTCAACAAATAGTATAACTGACACATCCTCATGTTGTATGCCTAAGAAAAAACATGTGGAAAAGAAGGAATGAATGTGCTCATATGTAGAGACTTTACCATCTCCTCAAAACTTAGGTATTATCTTCCAAGATCTATGAGGAAGGTCATGTAACCAGTTTCCTAGAGATAATGGACCAATTGTAGCCCCCAAGAAATAGGTGGTTGTGCTCCTAGATTGTGACCAATATTATTATGAAAATTAATTGTAAGAGGAAGAACAATACCGTGTAACACTAATGCTTAGCAAGTGGAAGAATTCCTTGAGGTTCCCGTAGGTGAGAGTAGCCTATTAATTATTTTAGACAACTTTCTAGTAGAAAATAAGTATGCAATGAAACTAATTTCTTTTAATTCTTCAAAATCAAAATCAATAACTCCTTTTATGTGGTCACCTCTCATGTATCTTTTATCAGATAGCTTGATTACTTACTATTGATTATATTATTGGTTATTTGGTTGTTGATTCTGATTGTGTTGCCACTAGATATGATTATTTTGTTGTCTCTTATCAAGTACAACATAGATTTGAAAAGGTTTATCTCTTTTGGGCACAACAGCCACTCCTTCAACAATAAAATTCTAATGTACCACACAAAATTATCTTTCTTGTTAATTAAGTTCTTGTCCTAAATCTTCTTCGTTATCAATAACTTGATTAACCTGATTAAATTCTTGGTTGTTTCTTCTTTGTCTACAACCCAAGTTTCGCAAGTCAGTTAAAATATCTTCTTGTTCCACATCAACCCAATTGATATTTCATTACAAGATAGGACCACATCCTCTTTGTAGAACCATTAATTATATGACCTTCCTTAAACAAAGGTCTTCTATAAAGTTAATGTCTAATAAGGAATCAAATTTTCTTAATCAATCAACTTTGCAAGTTGAACAAACTTCTGATTGTATTTTATCCTACGTTCTCTTGGCAATGCTTAAAGTGATTTAACTCACATGAAAATTAAACAAATTGCAGTATATAAAATAACCCATTGTACCTAAGGTCAACCATTCATTAATAATATCTCTTGGGATGGAAAGGTGACCTTAGAAATATCTATTCTGGTCCCTAATAGAGTTGCCAAAAATTTGTTAGTGAATAGATTTTGTCACCATGTTTCTTATATGATTCGCCCACTTTATAGTGACAATCCCACCAATAGTTAAACAGATTGTGAATCAACTTCACAATAGCCCTCTATATTTTTAAGAAGGTACAACTCCCTTCATATGATAAAATTTAGTTTTTTTTAGATATACTTTTAACCTCAAAGTGAGAAATGAATTTTTTTTTTATAAAATGAAAATAAATGATTTCTCCAGTTCCCAATGCATTGTAGGAAAAACCAAATGCACACATACAATAAATGAAAACCACCCAAGATCCCTCCAAATAGAAGAATGAAGATGTTGATGATCATTCATCCAATATTCAATATACCATCATAACATCATATTCAAACATAAGAATTAAGACATTAATGACAACAATACATATTTGTAGCTCTGGAAGGTTATCAACATTTCTTACAAGAAAAATTAAATATCTTCTATACTCAACATGCCATAAACCCCACATGATAAGAATTCACAAAAAACTATAGAGAAAAATTGACTCAATACCACCGTTCTCCTGTATTATGGGCAAAAATGGAGCATAATACCCCTCTTTAGAGAATATCACACAACTTGTATATAGTGTCCCCCTTACCTTCCCAAATTTTTTGAAAATAAAATATTTTAAAGCATGATTTACTTTCCCCCTATGATCTGTTAACGATGCAATTTCACCAAAAGACCCTTACATAGATCTTTTCTTATTCCTTATATAGGAATAACAATAAAACTAACTTAAATGTATAACTGTTTCTTGGAACAACAAATTAAAACAACATTTCCCTCTCTTAATATTACATAAAGAATGGAAAGTTTTATAAATTTCAAGAAACATGATTAAACACATTGCAAAGTTTTATAAATTGAATAAATAAAGCACTAGACTGAAACATCATTTTTCTCCTCTTCTTCAATAGTTCGATCAACCTATTCATCTTTGTCTTCTCATTCTCCTTCATCAACCTTCTCTATCTGATCCTCTAGTACCTATGAAGCATCCATCTTGGCTTTGAAGACTTTGAATTTATTCAACATTAGAGCTGTATAGTGGTCATATTCAAGCGAGTCTTCTACATAACTAGGATGTTGTTTGAATCCTCATACTTCCTGTGAAATTTAACAAGATCTTTCTTGAAAGTCATGTGGTGAGATGACATATTAGTTAACTTATCTATTTGGTTCCCCTTAGTAGTGTTTTCTATTTTTAACTCCTCTGTCAATAAATCGTTAAAACCCTACTTACCTGTAACAGTCTCTAGTAGGTCTATTTTAGTTTCATCAAGGATTGCCATTCCAAGGGTTATACATGAGCTCCTAAGGTCCATAAAATATGACCTATTGTTTTTGACAATATTCTTCAAATCATTCAAACATTTCTTAGAAATTAAAAGCTTCCAATCAATAGCATTGAGCCATTTCATAGATTCATTTTCCTCAGTTACCAATCACATTCCTAGAAACTAAAATGTTGGTTTCTAACTTGACCATTTTTTGTAAACCATTTCTAGCTATGCTCAAAACATTTTCTTCTTTCTTGGCCAATTTCAACTCAAAAAGTACTTGATTTTGTTTGGAAGATACTTCTGCATATAAGAGGCTCACCTCATGAAGATGTAGCATCCCCTCCATCGTCAACTTCTCAACCCAATCTTCGATGGCTTTACCCAAGAATTGGTACTTACTTATTTGATCTACCACATCTCAGTTCAAACCTTTGCGAGGGCCCTTGGTAGGATTGTCCATTGATGCATCCAAAGGTTGAGTTGTGGTGTCTAGAATGGATTTGATACATGAAGGAGGGATATCCACCTACTCTTCAAGCAACCCATTTTATTTCTCTTTCTCTTCCAATCTCATAGAAAAAATCTCTACTAAAAACTTTGCATTATGAATGTCCCTTTGCGTAGTAGAAGGTCCTAAATCAACTCTACTCACATTAAAGTTATCTACAGATAGTTCTTTTTCATCCTTTTCTGTAATGGGTTAAGCTATTTCCATAAATTGATGCATCGTGACCAGATCGACCATCAATCTTGACATTCTCTTAGCCTTTTGGGGTGGACAATCTATTTGCAATAACCTAGCAATTGCATCAAACCTTGGATCAACTACCTGTGTGTATTTCCTTGTTTTGCTAACAACATCTCTTAGCCAAGTGGGTGATGGTAATACATGTTGAGAATCAACTATATTCTTTTGTACAAAATCAAAAGAAGTATGTAGAATATCTCCTTGTTGTTGTGGAGGGAGATATGGGGCAGATCATGCATCATGCACATTAGGTGGGGGTGTCTATGTTATTGATGGAGAAACATTTCCCTGAGGTGTTGAGGAAGGACCCAACCCATGACCTTGATCTAACTGTATCTATTCTTGGTTTAATACACCTTCAATATAAGGTTTTTAGGGGTCTTTTTATCTTAAGATTCTTCTTTGGATGATTATTATCATCCTCACATTGCCCTTTCAGTTTACTAGTCTTGTCTAGATTATCCTCTCCACCATTTACATATTTTGAAATAGATCTATCCTTTAAAAAAAGACCTTTGGTAGGTGACCCTTGAGAAATAGATCCCACAATGTTCTTTTGTTTAGACATCATTTGCTCCTTTGGAGAAGAGGAATCTGTATTATGATCAACCATTTTAGATTTCAGTCACCTTGTACTCTTATCTAATACAAGTGAGGATCTAACAAGATATTTGTGATTTCTTTCTTAGACCATCTCAATCTAGGAAGGGCCTTGAAGCTCTCTACATAATATCCTTCATCTATCATATCAAAATAATCATCCATGATATTTGGAAGGTCCCATCCTATATTGAAATTCCTCATTTTTTCAACTTTTAACCTCATCCAATCCCTCCTAACCTTGTGTTCATTTGTGTAACCATCCTAATAATCTTCAAGGTGAGGGTGGTGCTCATGCAAAAAAGGTGGATATAGATTATCCTTCACAAAACTTTTTCTATCAAAGTGGTCTTGCAACATATGGATGAAAATTAAACTTAGAAAGAATCCTATCAACATGCCTTGCATCTTAATGCTTGTTGCAAGTGTAATGAGTCAATTGTAATGGAAAAGAATATCCTTTCTTCTTGTAATCTTGGTACTTCTTTGTTGGCCTGAGACATTTGGCTATAGATTTCTAGGAATATAATGTAATTTGTGACATATCTAGGAAGTTCGTAGGGAGATCGCTTGAAACCCCCAATCCTTATATAAGTAAATATATCAAATTGAATGAAGTATCTTCCAAATTGGATAGTGAGATTTGTTGCCTCTGTGGAAATTCTGACTTGAGGATTACCATATATGCTCTTAAAATTAAACATTAAGAAGGAATCACTTACACTTCTATAATATTTGTTACCAGTCTCTTCTTGTAGTTCAGGGTAATAATCATACACCTGTGTTTCATCAATGAAGGTAGTTGCAGTCCTTAAACTATGTCATACTCTCTATGTGTTAGCCAAAACATTGAAAAGATACTAACACATATGAAATTGATTCTTCTTTCGAAAATTAACTAGTTGATGCAAGTGATCACTTATTATTTTGGCCCAATCAATATGTTGATATACAACACATATAACCAATATAAACTAGCCCATCCACTCCAAAAAATCATTAGAATATGCACTCCCCACCACTCTATGCAGAAGGGTATTTATATATAAAATTGTTGGAATGAGGTTTGTCATTGATGTCAAAAGGTCATCTGTTGTTTGAGTTGATTGATGATGGTTCATGTTTCAAGAGTTTCATATTGTTCATGCTTCATATCTGATGGTTATAAGGAGGATCATCATTAGATGTAATCTGACAAGTTTTCCATTGATGATTTGGTGTTGATCAGTGTTCAGTGACTTGTTGATTCATGCCTCAGGAATATCTTGATGCAAGAGTTGCTTCATCATCTTATGCTTGATATGTACATTGTGTTTAAGGAGTTATGTAGGAGGTGTGTTGGTTGATACAAGTGAGGAATATGATAGAGGAAGAACCTTCTTCTCAGTTGTTTAATCACATGGCATTATGTTTCTTGAAGGTACTTGTTCACTCCTTGTTGATACTTATGACAGAGGTACTTATGTCAAATCAATATGGTTCTTATGAGGCGTTCATTCATAGGTACGATAAAATGGTGAGTTGATAAGGTTGTTTTTGTTCAAGATACCTCCTTCATATCTCAAGGTTGTCATCCTTCATAAATCTAATCAGGGTTGTAGTGGTGTGGTTTGTTATTGTTAATTCCAAGGTACTGTGTTTCCATGTTGATGCAAATTTGTACTTCACTATTGATAACTGTCCTCTAATGTTGATCACTATCCTCTAATGTTGATACAAACCTCATGATGTTCTCTAATGTTGCAGACCTCCTTGATGGCAGAGTTGAAGATAGTTGGTATGACATAATTAAAAGGTTGATGATGTCTAAAGCTTTTGAGTAATCTTTAGTTGGTTTAAAACAAGGATATGACATCTTTAAAAGTTGAAATCCTATCTTGGTAAATTGCTTTAATCTACATGATAGTGAGTATTGGTGAAATTCTTCATGAGAGTGGGTTTTGGTGTATTTAGGGTTTATAAATTTCTATAAAGCTAGTCTACATGTTTTAATCTCTAAATCTCTAAGGTCTTTTTAAAGGTTTAAACCCAAAGCTACATCTCCTTAAGACCTTTCTCCCACCTGTCATCTCCATGATGCACTTTTGTTTTATTTATTCATTGACCTACTATAGTAGGTGATATGTCACTTAAGTAACATCCTTATGGGGTCGTGCTCGTGGTCTGAGCAATCCCCTCTTCCTAGTGGGACCGGCTCCATCGGTGTTCCTTTGTGCACTTGGGCGCCATTACGTAATCAATGATCCCCTTTGAAAGCTACAAACAATGATCGATGGTCGACATTCAAACTTCAAATCCCACCTCCCAAACATCCCTTTTGACATGCATTTGGAACGTCACTCTGTGTGACAACTTTGTGAAGTCTTTTTAAAGGCTATTTTTAGCCTATTTTAAGGCAAATTCTTGTAAGATTTAAAAGCTCTATTTTTTACAAGATTCCTTCTAATTTTATTCTCTACTCTCATGCATATTGAAGAGATAAAGGAGGAGTCTTTTTTTTATTATTTATTTTTGGGGAAAAGACTTAGTGGAGTTTTAATTGGATTTTGTAAATGAAGGCTTTTATGAAGAAATTAAAATGCATGTAGATTATGGAGTTGGGTATGAATCTGAAGATAGGAGAGTTATTTTAAATTATTTCTTGATAGGGCTGATTGTTTATATTATTGAAGTCTTTTATTTGCAGGTGGTGGAGGTTATTTTATGATTTTATTTTTGAAAATGGGAAATGGAGATGATTTTATGAAAGAAGGAATATGGAGAGAAGAGGGAAATGAAAGGTCATTCTATTTTTAATGACATTGCAGGTTCATTGTGAATTGATTTTTGAGGACCAATATGCATCATTAAAGAAATAATTTTTGTGAGGTAATTGAAAAGAGTTGTAGAGAGAATATTTTTACTTGAGTATTGTGAAGTGTAAGACATGTTATTGCAGATGATTTGATGAGGTTAAATGGATGTGAAAAAGAAATGTGTGAATATTGAAATATACAGGAGAATATATTCCTTGACTGAGAATCATGAATACGAGTTTGAATGTATATTGCATATGGGTTTTTGTATGATATTATGCAAGTGATTTAGGTGATTGAGTGAGATGAATGAGATGTTTTTGTAGGGGTGAATCAAGCACAGGATGAAGATAATATTCAGCAAATTGCAGAGAAGGTTTTTAATTGAAAAGATCTAACTTTTGATGTAAAAAGCATGCAATGTATCCTCAGTAGGATTTTATGTGTGATGAAGAGGGTTAAGACATTTGGTGTATTGTAAAGAATCAGGGCAACCCCCTGAATTGAGTTTTTCTTCCTTATGGTCATATTTTCTAGTGAGACAAATTGTAGCCATTGAGGATTACATGGTCAGTGAGGCTTGTTTGTTTGCCAGTGATGCACACTTGTAACCAGTGAGGTTCCTTTCCCAGTGAGGCATCTGGTGTAGCCATTGAGACATGTATTTGATTAAGCTAGTGAGACATTTTCTAAGTGGTTTTCATCCCTATGAGGGTTTTCCACTCATGAAAAACATGTGTTATGGTCTCTATTGATTGTCTCTATGTTTGTGCCCTCATGTCTTATATTTGATCAAGATCTTGGACATTATGCTCATCATTATACATGTGCATATGTGTTTGGTAAATTTCTCAAGTCTCTTTCATATTTTTGTCTAAGTGAATTATAGGTGTAAAAAGGTTTTGAAAGTTTATAGACCACTGATTCACCCCCCCTCTTAGTGGTCCTATACTCTAACAAGTGGTATTAGAGCTAGGTTCCCTATAGAAGTCTAACAAGTTTGGGTAGGTCCTGATTGTGGAGTACCATGGGAGAGTGTAAAATAAATAGAGAAAAGAAAAATGCCAAGCCACATACTAATCAAAATATACCATCTATACCAAACTCAAATGTTGATCCACAATTGGTTGATAGAAATGTTTCACAAGTTGAGTCAGGTATTAAATTAGACGAAGAGTTTTCTAGAGTTCCTTTCTTTGATGGTTCAAATTTCTCTATTTGGTGTATTAGAATGCAAGCCTATCTATCTTCTTTAGGGTATGATGTGTGGATGTCAGTTGAGAATGGATATTTTATTTTGTTAGGCCTATTTATTTCACTCCCTTATTTTTCTTATTTCATATTTACAGTTGATGACATTTAGACACTTGGGACTATTGATTCTGATATGCATATTCTCTGGACTATATTTCTCTATTTTGTTTGCCTATATTTAGTAGATTGTGATGTGACTATATCTTGATTTTGATTCATTGATGATTATTAGACATGTGACATGCATTTTGATGATATTAGAGATGCTAGTTGTGGAATTATTAAATGGAATTGTTATGCGATTTTGATCTAGAGATAGTGTTTAGAAATATAGTTATAAATCTCATTTACGATACTATGTGATTTTAATAATGTTTTAAATGATTATGTGATATCGTGAGTGTATGCATTTCCTTGCTTCGACTATGATATATATATATCTATATATATATATATATGTTGGATTAATCTATTTGTTGAAGTGCGCAGGTGATTTTCTAGGCCACTGAAAATCAAAGATCGATCCCACACCTAATGTGATTCTCGTGTTAGACCAATCTAGTCCCAAGAGGCACCAAGATCATGTGTGAATTGTATGATGCTTTCGTAAATGTTTGCATTTTATTATTTGGCTTAGATTTCACCTCTTTTATATTATTTAATTGAAATGTTGTAAAAATATGTGATTTAATATACACCACTTGGTGTCTTTTATTTTGATGGCCATTTTATGTGATTTTCTACTCCCTAAAGTGTTTATTATGGGCTAAAATTAATCCTAGGTGGTACCCCTAGGGTCTAGGGACCATTTGAGCATGCCAAACCCTAGGGTTACCTCTGGCTAGTCACTTTAACTTTAGCCTGAAGTAAAGTGACGAAATTGAAATTTGAATTGGAGTGGAGGATGAGTCATGCCTTGAAGCATGACCCATTCCCCTTTTCCAAGGCATGGATTCTCATCACCTTGAAGACTTGGGGAGACTTAAAAACCCCCAAGTGTGTGGAACTATCCTCCAATGCTCTCACACATGTGTGAGAGCATCTTGGAGTGAATGGGCTTCCTTTAGAGAATAAGGTGATGACATGTGTCATCCCTTATCCTCTTGGAGCCCATTTTGAGAGATGCCACCTCTCCACCTTTGCTCTCACACATGCGTGAGAGCACATGTGGAGAGGGTGAGGTTTGAATGGATGGGAGAGTGACACATGTCACCTCCATATTACATTTTCCTTGCAGGCGGTTTGGGAAGAGGAAGGAAAAGGTGGCATGTGTCACCTTCTCATTCCTCAAGGCTTTAGGATGAAGCCTATATTACTTCCTCTTGGTGAGAGGAAGGGGTTCCTTCATTTTCTTATTTTTGTCTATCTTTGGAGGTATTTTTGGTGAGTGAGAGAGTTGGAGATAGTGGAAGGAGGCTTGAAGGAGAAGGTTGGAAAGCTCTTCTACAACCCTCTTCCATTATTGGGCTTTCAAAGGTAAGCCTCAAGGCATAAGAGCCTTTCTCATGCATTTTATTTTTATTTTGTGAATGAAATTGCTTTGTGTTTTGTATTTTTTGTTGTGTTGGGTTTTATGGGTGTTTTGAATGAGACTACCATTCTTGGTGTGTCCATTCATGTGACGGGTGGGAGAGGAGTGAAGCTCCTTGAGGTCACCCTCTTTGTATTGGCATATTGTGGCCTTGAGGACATTTTGGTGAAGTTTTGGTGGTTATTTTTATGGCATGAGTGCCTTGGTGTGATAATTTCATGGAGGCATTTTTAGGCTTGAGGCCTTGTTTTAGAGTATTATAATTTTCATGGAGGTATTTTTAGGCTTGAGACCTTGTTTTGGTATCATGAGATTTTGGTTGTAGGAGTGAACTTCTTGAGTAGAGTGATGTCCACTTTCCTTCCCCCTCAAATTCATTTTTATGGATTTTGTGTTGTTTAGCCTTGATGGGTGTTCTTCTTGTTGTGTATTGTGGAGTGTACCTGTGTGAAGATCAACCTCCAAGCTCCGAGGTGACCCACTTGCAGGTCTATGGAAGGGTGGAGAGCATTTTGGTGGCTTGGAAGTTTCCCCATTGTTTTAATTTTGTAGGTTTAAAGTTGGAGTCATTTGCAGCTTGGATAAGAGTTATCATTTTTGGGTTGGGTATTGTATTTGGCTACTTGAGAGCCATGGCCAAAGAATGGCCTATTTGTAGTTTGTCAAAGAGAAATGTAATACTCTTTTATTATGTGTTATTTCAATTTATCTTTATTGTTTATTGCTAGTTTCATCTCATTAAGTTGTGTTATATTTTGGCAAATGAGAAAAAAATGGGTTGTTGTTTAGTATATGTTGCTGTGAGAAAAATTGTGCAAATAAAAAAAAAGCATATTGTTGGTTTTGTAATATTGCTTGTAAGAAAATTGAGGTATGAGTGTTGTTTTATACTATGTTATTTCAAAAGAATGAGAAAAAAAAGGAAAAAAAAACATATATACATATCTATGCAAACTAGTGAAATTGGTTTTGAGGGCATTATGGTTGTTATAAGAAGATTTATTATTTAGGTAGGTTACTGTTTAAATTTCTTCATTCAAATAAAAATGCAGTAGTGAATTAGTTGTATTATTTCCTAAAAGAAAAAAAAGATCACACATGGATATTTTCCTCCTATAGATCTGAATGTTGTTTTTACCCTAGAAGAGTTATGTGTGTAGTTGTGTGTATACATTGCATTGTTATATATATGTGTGTGTGTGTGTGTGTGTGTGTGTGTGTGTGTGTGTGTGTGTGTGTAATATTAAATTGATCTCTTTTCATGCTATCGATGACATAAAAATAAAATAGATATGCCTCAGCAATGTATATATATACATATTCTAAACTTTAATAAATTTTATCTTCACTGATATTCTGATTAAAAATTAGAGGAAAAAAAGATATTAAATGAAGTTTCTTTTAGAAAATCCTAATGGCAAAGTAGCCAACAGATGGCATGCTGGCCCTTTGATTTATTGCAAGGCAAAGGAAAAAAAATAGGGCCACTGAATCGCTGCTACTATTGTTTCAGAGAGGGGGTGGGGGATGAACCCCCCACCCACTCCCCACCATTTGGTGGGGGTTGGGTGGAAGGTCCGCCCACCATCCATCCAACATTTTTCTGCATTTTGTTCCCTTGCTACCATCTCAAGGAAACTTTGGTGCCATTAAACAATACTCACCGTTGTTAAACACCCTTTGGCACCTCTAGAGGTATGGCCGTCCTTCAGCCTCCAGTACCTATGACCTATATCAATATAATATTTAAGTAAATAAATAAATATATATATGTGTGTGTGTACACATATATGCTCCTCATCAGCTTGTCTGGGCACATTATATATTCTACATTTTTGATTAATTTGTAAATACCTTGTTCTTGTAGGATGACTCCTAGAGCAAGGCAAGCACACTCACATGCCAGTTCATCCGTGGAGATACATAACGAGTCATCAGTTGAGGGTAAGGGACTGCCAACATCATAGGGACCATAGGCACCTGATTTAGGGCCATAGATTCTTCAGGCACCACAAGCAGTCTTAGAGAGATTACCACCAGCCATAGAAGAGCCATGTGTAGAGCCATGTGTAGAGCCACGTGTAGAGCCACGTGTCGAGCCCTGTGTTGAGCCACATGTGGAGCCACATGATGAGCCACGTGCTATGTAATGTGTGGAGCCACGTATCAAGCCTCATGTAGAGCCACGTGTGGAGCCATGTGTTGAGTTGTACATGGAGCCACGTGTCAAACTATACGTAGAGGTACCAGCCACCATAGCTGAGGATGGCGCATCAACACATAGAACTCATAGCAAGAGCCCTCCATGATAGGAGGAGCATGAGGAGGGAGTACGGATTGAGCAGGTTTATCATGGGCCATATGACTATGGTGAGTGGGATGAGGTGGATGCACCATTTCGAGGACACAGGGACTGTGGAGAGCCCATCAGGGATTTGATTAGGCTAAATCCACCCACCTTCGCAGGGACCACAGAGGGAGTTGAGGCTAAGGCTTGGCTCATCAGCATAGATAGGTGCTTTGCATTGCATCCCTATGGGAGCAATACAAAGGCATGCATGGCAGTTCATCTTTTGAGACACAGTGGCAACATGGTGGCACACTAAGGAGTGCAAGCATCACCTATCACTGGATACTCTTACATGGGACACCTTCATTGAGCACTTTAACATGCATTATCTTTTAGATCACTACAGATAGCATTGGATTGATGAGTTCCATGACTTGCAGCAGCGAGGTTCCACTATAGTGCAGTATGAGAGTAAATTCATTGAGCTGTCATGGTATGCAGAGTACCTCCATGATGAAAAACTGCTGGTTCATAAATTTATCAGAGGTTTGAATCATGGGATCATAGGACCAGTGTGCATGGCAGACCCCCAAACCATGAGTGAGGCTACCGAGAAGGCATACATCATAGAGGAGAACTAGGGGCGGAGTCACAGTTCGCATCCCCAATATCAAGACCATGGCCCATAGTAGCATTAAGGCTTCTACCGACCACCACCACCTTAGAGGGGAAGATTTAGTTCTACACCGCTACCTCCTAGACCTCCACAGCAGTAGCAAAATCAACATCAACAGAGGTCTAGGCCACAACAGAGGGCACATTAGGGTCATAATCGTGAATGGCAGCAGTAGGGCCGACATAGAGACCAGCGACAACAGGTACCTCCTGCAGGGACCGCTAGATCAAAGTAATCATTCAGAGGTTCATACGGTTCCACGGGTTGACCTAGATAACAGAAGTCAAGTAGGACATAGTCAGGATAGGTGCAGGCTCAGGGACCATGTTATGTTTGTGGCAGAGTAGGTCTTTTAGCCAAAGAGTCCCCATAGAGCTTTATAGTAGGGGGACAACCTCGTGCAGGTGGATCTGAGCAGACAGTTAGGGATGTGGGTAGCTCCCACCACATGTTTGTAGTGGTTGATAACCACCAGGCTGACTTTTAGGCCTCCGTGATTGAGACCGTAGGTATGATTGGGGATGTTCCCATTGCTATTTATTTGACTCTAGTGCTACTGATTCCTTTATCTCTCCATCGTTAGTGGAGCATTGCAAGCTGGTGGCTTCTAGGCAGGGTGATAGGTGGGAGGTTGAGTTGGCCACAGGGGCCAAGATGGCAGTGGATGCTTTAGTTCAAGGTTGTGAGATATCATTGGGAGCCTTCACTACATTAGCAGACCTTAGGGTTATGCCCTTAGGATCTTATGGTGTGGTGTTAGGCATGGATTGGATTGCGGCTCATAGAGCCAAGTTAGATTTTCACCAAAAGGAGATTGGTTGCTTAGATGACCATGGCACAGTAGTAGAGATATTGGGCATTTAGAAGTCCACAATAGTTTGCATGATCTCCGTTCAGCAGCTTAAGTGCTGCATGCGGAAGGTCTGTTGGATGTTCACTGTTACTGTCAGTGATAGGTCAGAGGATGAGCCAGAGGCATCATTAGATGATCATCCCATTTTGAGAGAGTTTTCCAATGTTTTCCCACCAGAGTTACTAGGGATGCCACCTCGCAGAGAGGTAGACTTTCACATTGACCTTGTGCTGGGTGTCGAGCTAGTGTCTCGTGCACCCTACAGGATGACTACCCATGAGTTCACATAGCTCAAGTTATAGTTGGAGGAGTTGCTCGAGAAGGGGCACATCTAACCTAGCATCTCACCTTGGGGTACACTAGTCATCTTCATGAAGAAGAAGGATGGGTCTCTTCATCTATGCATGGATTATAGGCAGCTTAATAAGGTGACGGTGAAGAATTGTTATCCTTTCCCTAGGATAGATGATCTTTTTGATTAGATGTACAGAGCTAGGGTGTTCTCTAAGATTGACCCAAACTCTAGTTATCACCAGTTGCGCATCACAGAGGGGACATCCATAAGACTGCCTTTTAGACTTGATACGACCACTATGAGTTCACCATAGTACCCTTCAGCTTGACGAATGCCCCGATAGTGTGCATGAGTCTCATGAACGGGGTGTTCCACACTTACTTGGATTGGTTAGTGATTATATTCTTTGATGATATATTAATTTATTTGTAGACTGAGGAGGAGAATGAGGAGCACTTACATCAAGTTTTATAGTGCTTGAGAGAGCAGCATCTATATGGCAACTTGGTGAAGTGTGCATTTGTCATATCAGAGCTGCAGTATTTAGGGCACATCCTATCTAGTGATGGTATCTCCGTAGATCTATCAAAGGTTAGGGCTATCAGGGATTAGCCAGCAGCCATCAGCATGACAGAGGTCAGGAGTTTCATGGGGTTAGCTAGGTATTACCATAGATTTGTTGAGGTCTTCTCCATGATAGCACACCCCATCACTTCCCTTTAGTGGAAAGGGAAGAGTTTCACATGGACTGAGCAATGTGAGAGGGCCTTTGGGGTCCTTAAGGAGCATCTCACTAGTGCTCCTATCATATAAATTCCTAATCCAATAGATGATTTCATGGTTTGCACGGATGCTTCATTAGAGGGATTAGGAGCTGTACTTATGCAGGGGGGTCAAGTGATTACGTATGAGTCATGAAGGCTCAAGACCCATGAGCTGAAATACCCCACACATGAATTAGAGCTTACAGCGGTGGTTCATCCTCTTGTTTGTTGGAGACACTTTCTATTGGGTCATCATTTTGAGGAACATTTAGATCATCATAGTCTATAGTTTATCTTCACGTAGCCTAATCTAAACGCCCACCAACGGCGTTGGGTGGAGTTCCTTTGTGAGTACAACTTTGATGTCCACTACATCAAAGGAAAGGAGAATGTGGTTGCCGATGCATTGAGTCAAAGGTGCCACAAGATCCTGACCTTGACACTGAGTGTAGACTTGAGAGGATGTATTTTACAGCATCTACCAGAGGATGAGTGGTTTCTTGAGGTGCAATAGGAGATCCAGTCATAGAGGGCCCTTGTGGGCAAGTTTGCAGGTTATTCCCTAGAGGTAGATGCACTCCTTAGACATCAACAACACATCTATGTACCTCATGTAGGTGATCTATGTGCAGTAGTTTTATCAGAGGCTCACCGAGCACCTTATACAGTACACCCAAGGCTGAAGAAGACGCATACCAATTTGTGACAGTTGTACCATTAGGCAGGTATGAGATGAGATATTGTAGAGTTTGTTTCTCGATGCCTTGAGTGCCAGAGGGTCAAGGCTGAGCATTAGCATCCAGCAGGTCTTTTATACCCTCATGAGATACCAGAGTGGAAATGGAACACCATTTCCATGGATTTTATAGTTGGTCTTCCTATGTCATCTCGTCACCATGACACCATCATGGTGATAGTTGACAAGTTGACCAAGGTGGCACACTTCTCTCATATATGCATGATGTACAATGTAATAGTGGTGGTGATAGTATTCTTGGATGACATTGTGAGATTACATGGCATACCTTGTCACATTATTTCTGACAGGGACTCAGTTTTCACATCAGCCTTTTGGAGGGCATTGTAGCAGGCATTGGGCACACAGATCAACTTCAGTTCCGCTTATCACATTGAGACAGATGGTCAGACGGTGAGGGTGAATCAGGTGTTAGAGGGTATGCTCCACATGTACGTGATAGACCACTAGTCTAGATGGGAGGAGTATTTGTATCTATTTGAGTTTGCCTACAATAATGGGCATCACATCTCGTTGGGTATGCCTCCTTATCAGGCCTTGTATGGCAGACCTTGCAGGACACAGTTGAGTTGGGACTGTATAGAGGACATGGTTGCTATTGGGCTAGAGCTATTGCAGGATATGGAGTAGTAGATGACATTGATTAGACAAAGACTTCAGGAGGCACATGATCAACAGAAGAAGTATGTCAATGCTAAGAGACTAGATTGGAGCTTTTCAGTTAGTGATAGAGTTTTCTTGAGAGTGTGGCCGCATAAGAGTCCAATCCATTATGGAAAGGGCTCCAAGCTCGCACCATGTTTCATTGGACATTTTGAGATCTTGGAGCGGATAGGACCCCTAGCCTACCATCTAGCCTTGCCACCTAGCCTGTCATGCATCCACGATGTGTTCCATGTGTCTATTTTGCAATGATATATATCTAATTTATCTCATGTATTGGATTGGAGTGCTCTACATGTAGAGGTAGATGGATAGTTGGCTTTGGATCCAATTCGTATATTGGCTCGTCCAACACTAGGCCTTCGAGGTCGAGAGCTAGACTAGGTTAGGGTTCAGTAGGACAGATATGATGAGGTCACGGTGACATGGGAGGATGTAGCTAGATTGAGGACTCTTTATCCTCACCTCTTTGATGACTTCTAGGAGGAAGTTTAGGTCTTAGGGGGGGAGGATATGAGGCCTATTTATTCCACTCCCTTATTTCACTTATTTCATATTTATAGTTGATGACATTTAGACAATTGGGACTATTGATTCTGATATGTAGATTCTTTGGACTCTATTCCTCTATTTTACTTGGCTATATTTAGTAGACTGTGATGTGATTATATCCTGATTTTGATTCACTAATGATTATTAGACATGTGACATATATTTTGATGATATTAGAGATGGTAGTTGTGGAATTATTCAATGGAATTGTTATGCAATTTTGATTTAGAGATAGTGTCTAGAAATGCAATTATAAATCTCATTTATGATACTATGTGATTTTAATAATGTTTTAAATGATTATGCGATATCGTGAGTGTATACATTTCCTTTCTTTGACTATGATATATATATGTGTGTGTGTGTGTGTGTGTGTTGGATTAATCTATTTGTTTAAGTGCGCAGGTGATTTTCTAGGCCACAGAAAATTAGAGATCGATCCCACATCTAATGTGATTCCCATGTTAGACCGATCTAGTCCCAAGAGGGACCAAGATCATGTGTGAATTGTATGATGCTTTCATAAATGTCTGCATTTTATTATTTGGCTTAGATTTCACCTCTTTTATATTATTTAATTGAAGTTTTGTAAAATATGTGATTTAATATACACCACTTGGTGTCTTTTATTTTGATGGTCATTTGATGTGATTTTCTACTCCCTAAAGTGTTTATTATGGGCTAAAATTAATCCTAGGTGGTACCCCTAGGGTCTAGGGCTTATTTGAGCATGCCAAACCCTAGGGTTACCTCTATCTAGTCACTTTAACTTTAGCTTAAAGTAAAGTGACGAAATTCAAATTTGAATTGGAGTGGAGGATGAGTCATGCCTTGAAACATGACCCATTCCCCTTTTCCAAGGCATGGATTCCCATCACCTTGAAGACTTGGGGAGTCTTCAAGACCCCTAAGTGTGTGGAACCATCCTCCAATGCTCTCACAGATGCGTAAGAGCAGCTTGCAGTGAATGGGCTTCCTTTAGAGAATAAGGTGATGACATGTGTCATCCCTTATCCTCTTGGAGCCCATTTTGAGAGATGCCACCTCTCCACCTTTTCTCTCACACATGTGTGAGAGCACATGTGGAGAGGGTGAGGTTTGAATGGATGGGAGAGTGACAGATGTCACCTCCACATTCCATTTTCCTTGCAAGTGGTTTGGAAAGAGAAAGGAGAAGGTGACATGTGTCACCTTCTCATTCCTCAAATCTTTGGAATGAAGCCTATATTACTACCTCTTGGTGAGAGGAAGGGGGTTCTTTCATTTTCCTTTTTTTGGCTATCTTTGGAGGTATTTTTGGTGAGTGAGAGAGTTGGATATCTTGGAAGGAGGCTTGAAGGAGAAGGTTGGACAACTCTTCTACAACCCTCTTCCATGATTAGGCTTTCAAAGGTAAGCCTCCAAGCATAAGAGCCTTTCTCATGCATTTTATTTTTATTCTGTGAATGAAATTGCTTTGTTTTTTGCATTTGTTGTTGTGTTGGGTTTTATGGGTGTTTTGAATGAGACTACCATTCTTGGTGTGTCCATTCATGTGAGGGGTGGGAGAGGAGTGAACCTCCTCAAGGTCACCCTCTTTGTATTGGCTTATTATGGCCTTAAGGGCATTTTGGTGAAGTTTTGGTGGTTATTTTTATGGCATGAGTGCCTTGGTGTGATATATTTCATGGAGGAGATTTTAGGCTTGAGGCCCTGTTTTGGAGTATTATAATTTTCATGGAGCTATTTTTAGGCTTGAAGCCTTGTTTTAGAATAATGAGATTTTGGTTGTAAGAGCGAACTTATTGAGTAGAGTGATGTCCACTCTCCTACTCGCTCAAATCTATTTTTATGGATTTTGTCTTGTTTAGCCTTGATGGGTGTTCTTCTTGTTGTGTGCTTGCTTCTTGTTGTGTATTATGGAGTGTACCCATGTGCAGATCGACCTCCAAGCTCGGGGGTGACCCACTTTGGGTCTATGGAATGGTGGAGAGCATTTTGGTGGCTAGGAAGTTTCCCCATTGTTTTAATTTTGTAGGTTTAAAGTTGGAGTCATTTGCAGCTTGGATAAGAGTTATCATTTTTGGGTTGGGTATTGTATTTGGCTACTTGAGAGCCATGGCCAAAGAATGGCGTATTTGTAGTTTGTCAAAAAGAAATGTAATACTCTTTTATTATGTGTTATTTCAATTTATCTTTATTATTTATTGCTGGTTTTATCTCATTAAGTTTTTTGTGTGATATTTTGGCAAATGAGAGAAAAATGGGTTGTTGTTTAGTATATGTTGCTATGAGAAAAATTATGCAAATAAAAAAATAGCGTATTGCTAGTTTTGTAATATTGCTTGTAAGAAAATTGAGGTATGAGTGTTGTTTTATACTATGTTATTTCAAAAGAATGAGAAAAAAAAAGAAAAAAAAAACATATATACATATCTGTGCAAACTAGTGAAATTGGTTTTGAGGGCATTATGGTTGTTATAAGAAGATTAATTATTTGGGTAGGTTACTGTTTAAATTTATTCATTAAAAAAAATGCAGTATTGAATTAGTTGTATTATTTCCTAAAAGAAAAAAAAGATCACACATGGATATTTTCCTCCTATAGATCTGAATGTTGTCTTTACCTTAGAAGAGTTATGTGTGTAGTTGTGTGTATACATTTCATATATATATACATTATATATATATATAATGTATCTAATATTAAATTGTTCTCTTTTCATACTACCGATGACATAAAAACAAAAGATGACATCAAAATAAAATAGATATACTTCAATAGTGTGCATATATATATGCTAAACTTTAATACATTTTATCTTCATTGATATTCTGATTAAAAATTGGAAAAAAAAAGATATTAAATGAAGTTTCTTTTAGAAAACCCTAATGGCAGAGTAGCCAAGGGATGGCATGCTGGCCCTTTGATTTATTGCAAGGCAAAGGAAAAAAATAGGGTTGGGGCGACAGCTTGGCCACTGCCCCTGAATTGCTGCTACTATTGTTCTGTTACTATTGTTTCAGAGAGGGGGTGGGGGACAAACCCCCTACCCACTCTCCACCATTTGGTGGGGGGTAGGTGGGAGGTCCGTCCCCCATCCATCCAACATTTTTATGCATTTTGTTCCCTTTCTATCATCTCAAGGAAACTTCAGCGCCATTATCGTTCCCTTGCTATCATCTCAAGGAAACTTCAGTGCCATTAAACAATACTCGCTGTTGTTAAATCCCCTTGGGCACCTCTGTAGGTGTGGCTGTCCTTCGACCTCCACTACCTATGACCTACATGAATATAATATTTAAGTAAATAAAAATGTGTATATATATATATATATATATTTGATTTCTGTGTATTTTCTTATCATTCAAAAAAACTTCCATAGAGACCTACAACTTTTCAGAAAAACAATGTTAGAGGAGAGAAACTAGGGTTAGAATAAGAAATGAGGAAATGGGAATAGAGAATAGTTAAACCTATTAGGGTTAGGGTAAACAAAAAGGGAGAACTATTTTATTCTTTTATTTAGCTGGGGGTTGAGGGAATAAGGAAATTATATTTAACAAGTGCCATGTACCTTGTAGTAGTGTTATTATAGTATTTGTTTAGTTGTAATTTTTTTTGTATTAGCTATTGGTTGTATAGACAAATTGCATTCTAATAATTGAAAAATTAATTTTTGAAGAGTGTTTATAGTGGAAACAGTCCATCACAAATTCCCATTTTTGTTTCCAATTTTGTAGGATTTGAATTTACACTTAGATTAGTAATAATTTTTTCTAAAGATAAAAAGAATTGTTTATCATTTCAAATTTGTAACTATTATATTTCTAGGACTAAATTTATAAGGAAAAATTTATGTGAACTCATTTTGAAATGTCTTGGATGTCTTGGGTAAATAAAATTAAAATCTCAAAAATAATCTAATTTGCTAAAAATAAAATAGGACTAAAATGTTTCCTTAACTATAAAACTAAACTTTACAAAGCCTATTAAATAACACAAATATTTCCTTAAATATAAAACTAAACTTTACAAAGCTTGCATATTTGTATTTATGTGGAGAGCCCTGGCCCTAGTTGAGTGTATAGAGATTCGAAATGTCTCCTTAAGATAATGTAATAATACTAATACTTTTATAATTTAAAATGCATTAAAATATTGTAAGTTTGAAGAATAAAATAAAAAATGTAATAACATGGAATTTTTTTTTTTTTAAACTTTTGACTAAATAAAATTGAAATCGTAGATTTTTAACTCTTGAGTAAATAAAATTAAAATGGAGAGATTTGAAATGTCTACATAAGATATTGTAAGTTTAATGAATAATTACACAATATAATAATAACATATTCATAATTAGATCAGTACAATATTTTATCTGTCACTTAATTTTTTGTTTACTAATAGTAAGTACTTTTAGAGAACATGATATTAATTATTTTAATTAATCTAATACTGTGGTTTAGCAATATTTTTTTCTAAAGATAAAGAATTGTTTATCATTTCAAATTTGTAACTATTATATTTAAGATTAATTGCGTTTGGATTTCATTGTGTGTGTTTTTGTCTCAATGTTTTGGATCACACTCAGTAATCCATCATTAGGAAGAGGATATTTCCATAACTAAATTTATAAGGAAAAATTTATGTGAACTCATTTTGAAATGTCTTGGGTAAAAAATAATTTAATTTGATAAAAATAAAATAGCACTAAAATATTTCCTTAACTATAAAACTAAACTTTACAAAGCCTGCATATTTGTATTTATGTGGAGAGCCCTGACCCTAGTTGAGTCTATAGAAATTTGAAATGTCTGCTTAAGATATTCAAATGTAATAATATTAATACTATGATAATTTAAAATGCATTAAAATATTGTATGTTTGGAGAATAAAATAAAAAATGTAATACTAGAAAATTGGGGAAAATAAATTCCTACATTTGGGAGGAAGATTTCTATATTAATAAAGAACTTTAGCACAATGAAGGAGATGATGAGCCCTGATATCTTGTAGACCCTCACACCAAAGAAAGAAAATATGAAACTAATATCAAGCCCATAAACTTACTACAAACCTTCAATTATAGGTACTGATAACAAAATCATTAGAAATCAAAACTAAATTTCAGCGTCAAGGCATGTGTAAATTTCAAATCCTCCTAAACCCTACAGAAAAATAAAACCACCCTTTCATATTAGTGTAATACTAAATAAATTTCAGCGTCCAAGCATGTGTAAATTTCAAATCCTCCTAAGCCCTACACAAAAATAGAACCTCCATTTCATATTAATGTAATACTAAATTAAGTTTATATTTCCTAATATGGACACCAAGTGTTCTACCATTCATGCAAGAACAATAACAGAAACAATAATAGATGGTTCATTTTTTAAAACCTTGTTTGGAGCAACTACAGTTTCATCCTCATCGTCATATAGTGTCTTTGGCTGCACCATCGTTTCCCACCTTCAATTTTGGAGCAATCAAGATTAGAAAACCTAAATGAGCACTATGACAAAAAAATATGAAGAAATTAAATTACCAGGAGCATTGACTTTGAAAATGATTGAGCACCCCAAAACACATGAAATTAAAAAGGAGGAAACTGTTCATCTCATCCACATAATGGTTTGCATGTTGAAACATCCCGCAAGAATTTACTCACTTATATAATAAAATTAAAAAAGTTAATAACAATTTGTTTTAAATAATCCCCTAATTTCAATAAGATAACTAACTTTAAATCGATTTACTATTAAAGATAGACTAAAAACAAATTAATCATATAATACAAATATTACATAATATAATATATTAATATTTACATCTAAAATATATTAATATTAAAAAAATATATACAAATATATATTAGTATTTCATTTTTACTATAATATAACATAAATATAAATAGAATAACCATAATTGCATTCATATCTAAAATCAATAATCCCATACAAATATTATTGTTATTATTATTATTATTAATTATATTTTTTTATTCAATACAAAGTAATATAATTATTAATATCCCTATTCTACAAAGATAACTAAGTTTTAACAAACAACTTCAAAGGCTTTACTAAATATAGATTAAAAACAAATTATTCATATAACTATCAAATACATTAAATATTGGAGAATTTTACTACTTTCATTTATTTTATTTGCCTACTCAACTAATGCATGTTGTTGTAGGTAGGCATTAGATGGGGTTTAAGGTATTAATATAAACATATATTTTACTTAAAAATTCATCTAATGTGAGCTCAAATGGTCTTCAAACTTAACAATATTAAGAGGTAAATAAAAATTGCACAACAAGAAAACAATTAAATACAAGCAAAGTGACAAAAATAGTCTTTAAACTCTTGTTACTATTGTTTTATAAAAAAATTATTAGGGTGTATATTTAATATAATAGGAAGTTGTTTCCTATGTATTAAATATTTTATGTTCATATTTTCACTTAAAATTTAAATACAAATTTTCAAAATTAAATATTAAATATTTAAATAATATAATAATAATGATTATAATGATTAAATAATTAATTAATGTAATAATACTAATACTTTTATAATTTAAAATGCATTAAAATATTGTAAGTTTGAAGAATAAAATAAAAAATGTAATAAATTTCATGATACTATAGATTTTAAAGTTTTGACTAAATAAATTTGAGATCCAAAATTTTTAACTCTTGAGTAAATAAAATTGAAATCCCTAAAAGGTGTTTTGCCGGTACTCCTATTTACTAAATTATTGTATACAAACTCTGCTTGTGAAAGAATCAAGTCCCAACTTCCTGTCTTGTCTCCAACCAAACATCGCAACAAGTTTCCCAAACTCCTATTCACTACCTCTGTCTGTCCATCAATCTGTGGATGAAAAGTTGAACTGAACTTCAAATCTGCCTACATCTTCTTTGAAAGTGTCTTCCAAAAGTATCCAACAAGCTTTGTGTCTCTGTCTAAAACTATACTCTTAGGTAATCTATGCAATCTTACAGTCTCCTTGAAAAATAGGTCAACTACATGCACTGCATTAGTTGTCTTCTTACAAGGTATGAAATGAGCCATCTTTGAAAATCTGTCAACCACTACAAATATTGAATCATGTCCGTTATGTGTCTTTGGCAATCCCATTACAAAATCCATGCTTATGTCTTCCCAAGGTCTCTCTAGTACCGTCAAAGGTTTATACAATCCAGTGTTTTGACTACTCCCTTTTGCAACTTGACAAACTCTACAACTCTGCACAAATCTCCTAACATCCTTATGTATCTGAGGCCAAAAGTAATTTTCAATCACCAAAGCCACTGTCTTATCAACACCAAAATGTCCTGCCAATCCACCACTATGCTTCTCTTTGATCAAATTATCCCTCATTGAACTTCTAGGTATGGACAACTGATTTCCTTTGAACAACATATATTCTTGAATGAAATAGTCCAACCACTTACTTCTATTTGTCACAACAGGTTCCTTACATTTTTTCCAAGGTTTTGCAAAATCAGTGTCTCCCTCATACATGTTCTTCAATTCATCAAAACCCAACACTTCAACTCTCATCTTTGTCAACAAATTTCTTCTTCTACTTAATGCATCAACAACTTTGTTTGATTTTCCACTCCTATGCTTCAACACAAAAGTATAACTTTGCATGAACTCTACCCATCTCATATGTCTCTGATTCAACTTACCTTGACTATTCAAATACTGCAAAGCTTGATGATTTGTATACAACACAAACTCCTTAGGCAACAAGTAATGTCTCCACTTCTTCAAGACTTGAATTATGGCATAGAACTCCTGATCATAAACTGAATATCTTCTCCTTACATCATTCAACTTCTCACTAAAATATGCTATTGGTCTACCTTCTTGACTTAACACTGCTCCAATTGCATTTTCACTAGCATCACAATCAACTTGAAATACCTTATTGAAATATGGTAATTCCAAAATAGGTTGCTCTGTTACTTTCTGCTTCAACAACTCAAAACTTTTGTCTACTCCTGATGTCCACTTAAAATCTTTTCTATCACCTCTCATTGTCTCTGTCATAGGGTTACAAACTGAACTGAAATTTTTGAAGAACTTTTGATAGAAACTAGCCAATCCATGAAATGATCTAACCTCTCCAATGCTCTCTAGTGTAGACCATTCAACAATTGCTTTCACTTTCTCAGGGTCCGTCTTTAATCCTTCCGCAGAAATTGCAAATCCTAAATACACTAATTCTTCCTTCATGAAACTACACTTCTTGATGTTTATCAGTAATTTCTCTTCTCTCAGTCTTTGCAAAACTTGTCTAATATGCCACAAATGTTCCTCCTTTGTCTTACAGAAAATCAGAATATCATCCAAGTATACAATCACAAACTTACCCATGAACTTTTTCAGAACTTCATTCATCAATCCCATGAAAGTACTTGGAGCATTTGTCAATCCAAAGGGCATCACTATCCATTCATACAGTCCTTCATTTGTCTTAAAAGTAATCTTCCATTCATCTCCTTCTCTAATTCTAATCTGATGGTATCCACTTTTCAAGTCTATTTTTGTGAAATATCTTGCTCCACTCAAACAATCCATGATATCATCCATCCTAAGTAAAGGAAATCTATAATTAACTATGATCTTGTTTATTTCTCTAGAATCAGTACACATTCTCCATTCTCCATCTTTCTTAGGTGCTAGCACTATAGGTACTGCACAAGGACTCAAGCTTTCTCTAATCAAACCTTTCCTCAACAACTCTTGTATTTGTCTATTTAATTCTTCATTCTCTGACAGTGTCATCCTATGTGCTGCTTTATTAGGCAAACTTGCTCCTAGTACAAGTTCCATGTGATGACTGATACTCCTTATAGGTTGCAATCCTTTAGGTTTATTATCTGATTGTTGTTATATGGAGCCTAATTAGACTCGGAGGTTAAATTTACCCCACTTTTATCAGTACAATTTCCCCTCAAATTCCTATGGGGTCAAGGGGCAGCACCCCTTGCAGGGGTTTAGGGGCAGTGCCCCCAAGAAGGGGTTAAGGGGTAGGGTCGGGAGTTATGTTTTCATTGGCCGACATAAAAAAATCCTATTTTTGTAACTGACATAAGGCTTGATAAAAGTAGCTAAGGATTAGGGTTTTCGTTGAGGTGTTGTAGCATTTGTAGCAGAATTGAGTTACAGGGATTGTTGGTTGTAATCAATTTGATTTACTGGATATTAATATTGGACTCTCTATTTGGTGGATGTAGCCTGATTTTGGGTGAACCACATTAAAACTTGTCTATTGCTGTTATTATTTCTGTGTATTTCTATTCCTCTATTTAATCTTTATTTGCATTTAATTGATATCTTATGTCGGCTAACCCTAACACTGATACGATATCTTCATACTTTGTTAGAAACTTTCTTATCTCCTCCAGTTGTGATTCTTCAGTCTCCTTCTTCAACGCTTCAAGCCTCTTTGGAATCAAGGCATAACACATATTCTCATCTCTCAAACCATCCAGAAATTTTCTTTTATCTACCAAACAAATTCTAGCATTCCCACATACTTCACTCTTAGGATCATCCTCCAAAGGAATCAAAGTAATTCTCTTTCCATTTGTTGTTATAGTGTATGTATTCTTTCTCCCATCATGTATACCTTTTCTATCATACTACCAAGGTCTACCCAACAAGATATGACAAACATCCATAGGCATAATATCACACAAGACTTCATCATGATAAGATCCGATATGAAATTTCACCAAACATTGTTCCCTCACTAGTACCTTATGATATCCTGAATCCATGCTATCTGATAGGGCTTATGATGTTTCAATCTTTCCAACTTCAGCTTAGTCAACATCTCTTCTGAAACTAGGTTATCTAAACTACCACTATCAATTACAACTTTACA
Organism: Cunninghamia lanceolata; assembly: GCA_027924645.1. Lineage (NCBI taxonomy): Eukaryota > Viridiplantae > Streptophyta > Pinopsida > Cupressales > Cupressaceae > Cunninghamia > Cunninghamia lanceolata. The sequence goes on from BSBN01001126.1 coordinate 3,969,082, forward strand.
ACACTTACCTCTTGATTTGCATCTAGTTCTGAACAAAATTTTCCTCTACGGTAGTTCCTCATTTGTGTCTGCTTGAAATAGTGCTCTCCTCATCACAAGTGACTCTCCTTTCTCTAGTTTACCAACTAAACTAGGTGATTCAATAGGTTCTTCTTCAACATAGGCTTCTCTTCCACTATTTTATGTCTTCTTGCTTGTACTACTCTGATTACATTCAAATTCTCTATGTACTTCACCTCCACACTTGAAACAAGTACCTTTGAATGTTCTCTTATCAAATCCTCTTACTTCTCGCTTGTATCCTTCATTTTGGTATGCACTAGGGTTTCCTCTCTAGTAAAAATTTATGTCATCTCTCCGGTAAGCATTGTTATCTCTGTGCTCCTTCCTAAATGGGTTGTCAAACTTGTTCTGCCCCGGATATGATTTGTCTCCTCTAGAAAATGTCCTACCTCTCTGAAGTTTACCTCCTCTGCCTCTCTGTCTTTGATCATGTCCTTTATTCAGCTTCTCTTCAACTTTTAGGGCAAACTAATATGCTTCTTCCAAAGATGTCATCCTTACCAAGCTTAGTTCCTCTTGAATGTTCAATTTCAGTCCATTGATGTATCTAGCCACTTTCTCCTTGTTTCCTTCACTATGTCCTATCCTTATGATCATCTTATGAAATTCTTCTGTGTACTCCTTCACAAATGTTTCCTTTTACCTCAAGTTTTGCAGTCTTTTCAACAGTTCCAACTCATAGTCAGTAGGTATAAACTGATTCTTCAACTTTGTCACCATCATCCCATTTTATAATTTTTTCTTTCCCTCTTCTATTTCTTTCCAACTAAACTTCTTTCCACTATATAGCAGCATGTCCTTTCAACTTTGTCTTTGCAAATTTCACCTTCTTCGGATCTTCAATTTCCTCATATTCAAAGTATTCTTCCATGTCATTTATCCAGTCAATCAATTCTTTAGGGTTCAAATTACCTGTATAGTTTGGCACATCAACTCTAGGTCTCATTCCAATATTTGAAATAGCTCACAACATCTTTACTTGATCCGATTCTTCCTCTTCATCACCTCCTAGGGTTTTGCCAGTTTGTTCAACAAATTGAAATTCTTCTTCCTCATCGCTTTCAACATTAGGTCTCAGTGTCAATCCTCTTCGCCTATCTTCTTCAATAGCATACAAATGAATTTGCATTATTTTCATCATCTCCATCATCTCATCCATTCTACCAGCCATTGTTCCAACAATAGCAACTCTCCTTGGTGGCATTCTTCCTAGGATCAAGTGCAAACTGCCTTAGGTTTGGCGATCGGGCTACAAGGTGACAACTACCTCACAATCGGCACAACACAAGTAACCTACCTTGATTTAGTGATCTATCCACAACAAGACCTTATGGAATTCCCTAACCAACTTCTCTCAATTCGCTCCCAAAGATTCAAACTTTCACTTTGATACAACTTGGTGTAGTCACAGTAGGAGGGTTCACAGAATGAATTGTGTGGACCATGCAGCAAGAGTAAACACAATGGAAACAACTCAAATAAATGGAACAAATGTAGATTTAGTCATTCAGCATATCATAGAATTCAAATACAATCTGGCTAGCAACATGCGGGCTTACAATTAGGGCACATAGGCCTAATTACATACACGCGCAAGATAAATCTTTGAAGCTCCTTCACACAAAATCTAAAGTATCAGCTATCACTATGTTATGAACTTGATAACTACTTTCCTAGGGATCTATTACATCAATATATATCCTTTCTGGACCAATAGATTCCTCTGCGTTAGCGAAGGAAGATCACAAACTCCAATGAAGAGTTATAACATGTTCACGAATAGGTCAGACATAAATGCATAGAACACTTCCTCAAATGAATGGAGTAATGTACAGACCCTTGGGGAAGGTTGGCCATGAACCAAAGATCATTGAATGATGTGTCATTAAGTTTCACAAGTCAAGAAATGATCTACAAGCCTTCTCCTTCAGCTGATTGTCTAAGACTATTAGGATGCTCTGCTCTGAGGGAATAGTCGATCTTCTGATAGAGACACATTTCCAGCAACTAATCCAAATGCTCTAAATTCTGGATATGATATAGATGAATGAATTTAGATGCTAAGTCTAGATCCACAAGGTGTGAAATGCAACTACAGCCAAATACCGAACCAAAAGCTAAAATGGCTTCTAACTGAACTACCTGAACTGAACTAAAAAATGAAAGAAACAAACTGAATTGCAAACAAATATTTTTGGTTGATGCAAGATTGCTCTTGAACCAAGGATGCTCCTTCATCAACATGTTTACACCTTATGTGTATTACCACCGAGCATGCTGACATGAGTGAGGGGGTTTCTAGGGATGCATGGAAAAGTTTTTTGATATTTCATGTCATGACCACATGACACATGTGGACATGACACGTGTTTCATGTCATGACTACATGGGAAATGTGGGCATGACATATTTCCTCCCAATCACCTAATACTACAAGTAACAAAGAGGCTTATGAATGCAATCATATAGCAAAGAAGACTATTCTATCTGAATTATCTAATGAAATTTCTTGTAAAGTTATGCACTATGAAATAGCTCAGGATGTGTGGAAGGAGTTGATTAGAATCTATCAAAGTGATGCACTTGAAGAAGAGGACAGCTTGGTGTCTAAGAAAAGTGATAATGAAGGATATCTCTTTGTGGGTGAAGATGACTATGAACATGAGTATGATGAACAGGAGTGTGAAATTGATATAGAAGAACTCATGTGTGCTCTGGGTGAGATCAAGAAATACAAAAAGGAGAATTAGAGATTAGAGTTGCAGCTACAATAGGGAAAAGACTCCAAGGATAAAGCACTTGTAGATCGTGAAAGAGTATCTTATGATATTGAAGAGGCAAGAAATCATATTGTGAATTTAAGGACACAAATTGGTGAATCAAACAAATTGATTATCAATCTAAAGACTGAGATTGAAGAAGCCAAGAGAATAATAGATGTTACTAAGTCTGAATGTGAAATCAAATCAATTTAATGTCTAACACTAGAGGCTGAAATTGTCACCTTGAGAAAAGATATTGAAAATCTCAAGAGTCTGTCAAAGAGAAATCAAGAGTTTGAAGAGAGCACACACAAGTTATATGAAATGTTGGGAAAACAAAAACTTTACAAGAACACTACTAGTCTAGGATATGAACAAGGGTAGAATTCTAAAGTCAGAGAGACTCCTAGAAAGAAAATTGATCTAAGTTATCATGCTGCTGCTCCTAAAGTCAAAAAGAAAATTGAAGCTGAGGTGAAAACTAAAGATGAGGTTATCAAAATGCACAACCAAAGGTGAAATCTAAGAAGAGCTGCTCCAACAAGACAAGCACATATGTATAGGTATAATTATTTATTTTTTGGTTATTGTTTTACATGTAATCATTTTGGACACAAAGTAATTGATTTCAAAAGGAGTCAATCTAATGTTGATCCAGTGTGTTATAAGTGCAACAATCCTAATCACATAGAAATAGATTGTTGGATGCATGGAAGATATGGTCATAGAATCTCTTTTTGGATGTCAAGAGAATATTATTTTGTTCCTCATGTTGGTCATAAGATCATATGTTATAGATGCAATATGTTTGGACACAAAGCACAATGGTGTAGGAAAATTTTGATGAAACCATCTAGGAACTATATGATCAAACAAAGCAAGAGAATACCTTAAACAAGCCAAAGAAAAAGAAAGGGCCCATACAAGTTTGGAGAAGAAAACTTAAGCAAAACATGGAGGATATTAAACTTGTGCATCTTGTACAAGTCACATCATCAGTTGCATGAGATGGATCATGAGGATAGGGGGTGTTGATTAATGTCTTATCTCTTACCCCCAAGGAAGTTGCAGGAAACAAGGTGCAAGTTGGTTCAGGAGAATATGGAGTTTGGTTTAGAAGAGTGATTGGTACTGTGTTGCAAGAGATTGGTGAGACTGGTTGCTTCAATGTTGGTTTCTTCTTAGAGAGACCTCAGGTTGTGCATAGTGTTTTTCCTCCATAGTGTTGATCATCATGTGTTTTGAGCTATGTGTCATGTATGAGAGGTGGAGTTTTCATGTGGATTGGAGATAGTGTCAAAGGAAGATGGTGGACTGGAGATGTTAATTCATAATCATCCAGAAGAGTTCTTGGTGTGATAGTTTGACATGTTTCTTTGATGGACTTCTTCATTGATAGGCTTTAGGAAGGCATGTGCAAGTTGTGTGCTTCTTGTTATGAAGGTGGTATTAGTTCATATGGTAGTGCTAGTTTGTATTGAAGCTAATGATTAGTGACTTTCAAAAGACAATAGGTGTAAGAAGAGATAGATATAGCCTTAAATAGTAATTAGTAAGTTGACATAAGGACATAAGGATAGTGAAGTTGTAGCACATTTCATTACTTCTTCCATTAAGTTCCTTGATAAGCTTGAATGCAAATATGTAGTAGAATGGACATTCACTTCTTCAAAGAAGATCATGCATGTTATAGAAAATAGAGAAGCATTTCAATGCCATTTTATTCAAGATATCAGAGTGTTAAGGGTATTGTAGATAAGTAATTTCACCAAGTAGAATAGTGGAACAGTCATGCATGAAGATGCCTGCATATTTGTGAGAGATCAAAAGATATGCAACTTGTTCTCATAACCATAGTAGAGATAAAACATGGTTTTAGATTGACCTTGATGAGGCAGGTTAGCAATACATTACTAATCTGTAAGCTTTGTCATTTTGCTACATAATGATGCTAGTTTCAATAGTTTTTGGTTCTAGAGCAGTGTTAAATTACATCTTGCTATGCTTAGACAGTGGTAAATCTTGCTTTGACAGTGATGATAATATTTACCAATGTGTTTTCCATGAAGACTTGCATATTGTTCACACATTCATAGATGATTCCATGATTGTTCAATGTTGCCTAATCATGATGTGTGCTAATAGTATTAGCAAGTGATAGCTTTGTCCAATGTACTGATGATGACAGGTGTAAAATCAGAATCTACAATTTTTTAAAACAGGGTATGGGATCCATCAATCATGATCAAACAAAGAAAATATGATGTAAGTAGACAAGAAAATATGACTATTGCTACACTTTATGAAGATTCAAAATCACTTACAGGGGGAGCTTATTAGCTGCACTTTGTCATTGGATGTCAAAGGGGGAGAAAGAAAGAGAGTGCTAAAGATTTTTCCATCAATGACAAAGGGGGAGTTTGTTGGAATGAGTTTTGTCATTGATGTCAAAAGGTCATCTGTTGTTTGAGTTTATTGATGATGCTTCATGTTTCATGAGTGACATAATGTTCATGCTTCATATGTGATGGTTATAATGAGGATCATCATCAGATGTAATGTGACAAGTTTGACATTGATGGTTTGGTGTTGATCAGTGTTTAGTGACTTGTTGATCCATGCCTTAGGAATATCTTGATGTAAGAGTTGCTTCATCAGCTTATGCTTGATATGTGCATTGTGTTTAAGGAGTTATGTAGGAGGTGTGTTGGTTGATACAAGTGAGGAATATGATAGTGGAAGAACCTTCTTCTCAGTTATTTCATCACATGGCATTATGTTTCTTGAAGGTACTTGTTCACTCCTTGTTGATACTTATGACAAAGGTACTTATGTCATATCAATATGGTTCTTATGAGGTGTTCATTCAAAGGTATGATGAAATGGTGAGTTGATAAGGTTGTTTTTGTTCAAGATACCTCCTTCATATCTCAAAGTTGTCATCCTTCATAAATTTGATCAGGGTTGCAATGGTGTGGTTTGTTATTGTTGATTCCAAGGCACAGTGTTTCCATGTTGATGCAAATCTATACTTCACTATTGATCACTATCCTCTAATGTTGATGCAAATCTCATGATGTTCTCTAATGTTACAGACCTCCTTGATGGTAGATTTGAAGATAGTTTGTATGATATAATTAAAAGGTTGATGATGTCTAAAGCTTTTGAGTAATCTTTGGGTGGTTTAAAACAAGGATATGACATCTTTAAAAGTTGAAATTTTTTCTTGGTAAATTGCTTTAATCTACATGACAGTGAGTATTGGTGAAATTCTTCATGAGAGTGGGTTTTGGTGAATTTAGGGTTTATAAATTTCTATAAACCTAATCTACATGTTTTAATCTCTAAATCTCTAAGGTCTTTTTAAAGGTTTAAACCCTAAGCTACATCTCCTTAAGACCTTTCTCCCACCTATCATCTCCATGATGCACTTTTGTTTTATTTATTCATTGACCTACTATAATAGGTGTTATGTCACTTAAGTGACATCCTTATGGGGTTGTAGTTGTGGTCTGACCAGCCCCCTCTTCCTAGCAAGATTGGCTCCATTGGTGTTCCTTTGTGCACTTGGGCACCATTATGTAATCAACGATCCCCTTTGAAAGCTACAAACGCCGATCGATGGTCAACATTCAAAATTCAACTCCCACCTCCCAAGCATCCCTTTTGACATGCATTTGGAACGTCACTTTATGTGACAGCTTTGGAAAGTTTTTTTTAAAGCCTATTTTTAGCTTCTTTTAAGGCAGATTCTTGTGAGATTTAAAAGCTCTATTTTTAGGAGATTACTTCTAATTTTATTCTCCACTCTCATGCATATTGAAGAGACAAAGGAGGACTTTTTTTTAATTATTTCTTTTTGGGGAAACGACTTAGTGGAGCTTTAATTGGCTTTTGTAAATGAAGGCTTTTATGAAGAAATTGAAATGCATGCAGATTATGGAGTTGGGTATGAATCCGAATATAGGAGACTTATTTTATTATTTCTTGACAGGTTTGATTGTTTATATTATTGAAGTCTTTTATTTGCAAGTGGTGGAGGATATTTTATGATTTATTTTTGAAAATGGGAAATGGAAATGATTTTATGAAAGAAGGAATATGGAGAGAAGAGGGAAATGAAAGGTCATTCTATTTTTAATGACATTGCAAATTCATTGTGAATTGATTTATGAGGACCAATATGCAGCATTGAAGAAATAATTTTTGTGAGGTGATCGAAAAGAGTTGTAGAGAGAATATTTTTACCTAAGTATTGTGAAGTGTAAGACATGTTATTGCAGGTGATTTGATGAGGTTAAATGGATGTGAAAGAGAAATGTGTGAAGAATAAAATATACAGGAGAATATATTCCTTGACAGAGAATCATGAATGAGAGTTTGAATGTATATTGCATATAGGTTTTTGTATGATATTATGCAGGTTATTTAGGTGATTGAGAGAGATGAATGAGATGTTTCTGTAGGGATGAATCAAGCATAGGATGAAGACAATATTCAACAAATTGCAGAGAAGATTTTTAATTGAAAAGATCTAACTTTTGATGTAGAAAGCATGCAATGTATCCTTAGTAAGATTTTATATGTGATGAAGAGGGCTAAGACATTTGGTGTATTGTAGAGAATATGGGCAACCCCCTAAATTGAGTTTTTCTTCCTTATGGTCATATTTGCCAGTGAGACAAATTGTAGCCAATGAGGCTTACATGGTTAGTGAGGAATGTTTATTTGCTAGTGAGGCACACTTGTAACCAATGAAGTTCCTTTGCCAGTGAGGCATCTTGTGTAGCTAGTGAGGCATTTTCTGAGTGGTTTTTCATCCCTATGAGGGTTTCCCACTCATGAAAAACATGTGTTATGTTCTCTGTTGATTGTCTCTATGTTTGTACCCTCATGTCTTATATTTGATCAAGATCTTGAACATTATGCTCATCATTATACATGTGTATATGTGTGGTAAATTTCTCAAGTCTCTCATATTTTTTGTCTAAGTGAATTAAAGGTGCAAAAGGATTTTAAAAGTTTATAGACCACTGATTCACCCCCCTCCCCTCTCAGTGGTCCTGTAATCCAAAAAAAAGTCCTCTTTGAAGAGGTCCCTACCTAGATTCTTTGGAAGTTGTGACTTCCCTTTATTTCCTTTCTTAAGCCAAGTTGTGGCAATGACAGTCTTACACCAGTCTTTTCCATCTACATAATACCCCTATCCAATTTCCATAGACATCTTAGCATATTCCTCCCATACTGGTAACTTAAAAGCATTGCTAATGGATTCAACATCTAATGTTACCATCACCTCACTGTCAACTATTCTGACCTGGCAAGATTCTACATGATAATTCTCAATACAAGCCAATACTAAATCCAATCACTACACAACAGGAGGAAAACCCCAGTATGAGTGAGTTGACTTGAAAAATTTAGCTCAGCTATGGGCTCTCTAAGGTCATTTTTCATCCTATCCCAAAAGTCTTTCAAATCCACATGCCCTAACTCCATATCTCTAATTCATGCTAGTTTGTTCCCAATTATAGTAGATACATCAAAACCTTGGTACTTCTATTTTGTATTGGCTGACTGAATTAACCACCAAGTCAGGTAATTGGTGGCTCTTAAGAAGGTTTGATTTTTCACAAAAAGAGGAGGGATGTGTGAAGGGTGACAATATGTAGCAAGCTCAATATACATGAACCCGTAACGGTCACTCCCACAACTCTTTCAAAGGATCTGAATAATACATAATATAAAATAAAAAGAGTGAAGGGCAATGAGCTTACTATAGCAATTGCGAGTTGTTGACTAGTTGACTATTAGGGAGGTGGCCCTAACCAACTCGTAGCATGTGGGTTCCAAATGATAATGCAAAATGAAACGTCAAAGGCATTTTTTAAATTGGTAAATTAGGGCATATGATGTATTTATTAATGTAGCTTTGTAATAAATGTTACTCACCAGGGCACCAACCACACTATCAATTATTTTATTAATTCACTGACTCTCCACTATCAACCAAACATTGGATTGGTGAACATCCTTATCCTCTTGACATTGGGTTTGACATCATCCTCTTGTTTTTAAAGGAAAAATATCATTATTGACAGAAGGTTTCATTGCCAACCCTCTTTATCAGTGAATGTAACTCTTCACGAACCATTAGATCAAGGAATGCTCTTGTTGATGGACCTCTCTTTCATCAACAATATCAGCTATTGGCCAAATCTTTAGTTGGTGAACCAAGTAGTTCATGGGTTGGAGGTTTTTATGACTCATGATTAAGCAACCTTTATACTATGAATGTTCACTAGGTCCTCCACTCATCGGCAAACTTAGGAGTTAATAAAATCTCAAAATAGGTGATGAGAGTTAAACAAGTTTCCTTCTTCAACACATAATGGCTTTACACATTAATCTTATAGAAAGAAGTCATCACCCGATCGACAAGTTCATGAATTGGAGAACCGATCACCAAGGAGATGACAACAAGATAAGTTCTCCAAGGTTGGCATACAATGATAAAGAACACATCATTACCATCTTGGCCTATTATCACCTTATTAGGGAGTTCATGAACAAGATAACCCAGTGATAAGGTTTGTAAAAAGACAAAATTGCTAACGAGAACACAAAGACATTTTAACTTAGAAGCTTTCACAAAGGTACAAACCCAAGTTAAGGAAAGGGTGAAAGATAAGACCTAAGAAACATGAAAAAAAACTTGGTTAATAGATATCAATCTAGATGTAATTAAGAGAGTATCTGTCCTTCCCACCTATTCTTAGTATGATAAGGTGAACATAAATGTATTTCTTAAATATGATGAGACCAAGAATTCTATTGTAGCAAACTTCATCAACAATAATTGGCTTATCTAGAGGAGAAAATTAGAAATAAAGATGGCCAACATATTGCAAAAAAGTGAGTTAAAGGAGGACACTAATGATACCATCACCTAACTGAGCAAGGTCTTTGGATATCCCAATGCCAAGGATTTATATCGTTGGATGTGTTACTTCATATTGTCAATCCCAGACAAGAAAAGGACTGCCTAGGTGACCATTATAAGTTACAAGGTACAAGAGAAATTAACTGATGTGCTTAAATAAAATAGGTTCTACATGACCTTTGACCTTGTCTATTTATTTTCTTAGAATGCAAACTTTTTAGGGTTAACATAGGTAGGAATAATGTAATTAGGTGAAAGAAGTATATAATCATTACCCATAGCTTGAATTGAAAGAGAGCTAGAGGAACCACAATTATGTTAATGATGCTTTTATATTTTCAATCACTAAGTGCCTTGAGAATGACTATACAAAGAGATTATCCTTAGAAATAACATAAGAATTGGTAAACTAGGGAAGCTAATTAATTGAGTTTAAATCATTCTCTTAATAATTAGATTTTATGATTTCCTTAAGGCCCCATACATGTTTCAAAGGTAACCAAGTGACAAAATCATTCTCTTATAGATGTGTAGGTAGCTAGGGGAGATAAAAAAAGATTACTAGTAAACATAAGGTAGGGTTCCCAATCCACATTATAGTTGGTGTGTACTCATGCTCTAGAATGTAGCATGCAAAAGTTGTTGAGGAAGAGATGGAAAAATATACAAAGGACCTCCATTAGTTTAGATATATGTTTGATCCTACTAGAAAGTTAGGACCTACAATAGGTTCCTTCTTCAAACATTTTGTAAATCTAGAGGACCACTAAGCCAATTTCTTGTTGCAAGTATGTGCTAATTGGTGTTGTCATTGATGTCAACATGCTTAGGTTGTCATTGGTGTCAACTGTGTCTTTTGATATTGTTGATTGTTGCCTAATTAAGTTGTCATGTTAAAGTGATTTGAATACCTTATAGAAGTATTGATGATGTTGGTACAGTTCTCTTGTTTCTGAGTTTCCAAGTGCTTTTGAGAAAATTTTCTTTCTAGAGGAGATAGTGTGTTGCAGAGCATTCTAGCTTGTAGGATACGGTTTGAGTTTGTGCTCCACATTTCTTCTGTGTTAAAGATTGAAGTGTGAGATTTGAATATGTTTTAGAGAAGTGTTTGAAGATGCTAAATCCAAAACTTTATGGTCCAGATCATTGTGTAGTAGAAGTTATGTTCACCAGTTTGAAGACTATAATTGACAGAGTTTCTGGGTTATGTAGAGGTATTTGGGAGAAAGTATTTTTCTCCGCATTTCTCCACAGAGTGGTTTCAAGTGATGCGGTTCTAGACATATGTTTATAAGTTCCTTAGATATCTTCATTCCAAAGGATTCATGATTTGGTGCTCTGGAAAGCAAGTTATTGAGTAGAAAAGATTAGCAATGTTGATTGTAAGTTGTCTTCAAGTGAGATTTGTTGTCTTCAAGTGAAACTTGTTGTAGATGGATTTGTTGGCTCCTAGGTGATTTTATGTTGTTTGTGGATGTCTATAGATCATGTTGAAGTCTTGTGCTTGGTCCAAAAGTTATGGTTGTGTTCTTGGAAGTGTGTTGAAGCATGTGAAGATGTATTTAGGTTTGAACTAAGCTATGAAATGTTCTACCTTCATTCCTTTGCTTCGCAAGAATGTTTAGGTCCAAACCTAATTTGAATTGTGTATGTTTTCTGACCTTGGAGACTATTCCAAAGGTTGTAGAATGTATTTTCAACCTTGATGTATGTTCCAAGGTTGATGATTGATATAAATAAGTGAAAATAATTCGTGTGTTTGTGAGAAGGGTGTGAAGATGCAAAGATGAAGATGTTTGTGTTGTGAGACATCGAAGGTGATATGTATTGTGCTTCATTGGAGTTGAACTTAGGCATGTGGTAGATTCTATCATATTAGTTCATGGAAGTGAGCCACTTCTCATGGTAGTGAGCCACCTCTCTTGATATTGAGCCACCTCTTTTGGCAGTGGGCCCTCTTGGCAATGAGCCACCTTTCTTGGTAGTGAGCCACTTCTTTAGGTAGTGAGACCCTTTAGCAGTGAGACTCTTTATAATTTGGTATTAATACTACTATATATTGTGAGCTAATCTTCACTGTGGTTTTTCCCTTTTAGGGTTTTTCATGTAAATCTGGTGTTCTCTTATGCATGGAGGTGATGTGATTAAGTTTCTATTATCTATTTTTCATGTTTACCCTTCATAATAGAATTAGAGTTTAAGTGAATTGATGTGAATGTGATTATGTTTGTAAAGTGTTAAATTTTTTGATACAACTAATTCACCCCCCCTGCCAGTTGTCTTGTGCATTCAACAATTGGTATTAGAATGAGGGTTCCTTGGAAGAAAGCCTAACAGCTTAAGGTAGATCTTGGATGGCACACAAGAAAGACATTCCTTAGTTTGATGGAACTAATTATGCCTTTTGCAAGGTATAAATGCAAAGTTATCTTATTTCTCTTGGTTATCATGTGTCAAAAATTGTTGAAAATTAATACACTAACCTAAAGATGATCTAGAGACTGAAAGTGAGATAAGGGATTATGAGACAAATGACAAAGCTAGAAATGCCTTACTGAATGCTCCATCTAACACTGAAATGGCAAAAGTTTTGGATTTGGAAACTACTCATGAGATTTGCGAAGAATTGAAGAGTATCTATGAAGGTGATAAATCTATTAAGAAAGCCAAGATGTAGAACTTGAAGTCAAGATATGAAACTATGTGGATGTCTGAAAATGAGAAAATCTATATGCAAAAGGTTAATGAAGTTGCCAATGGCATCAAAGGTCTTGGTGGAACTTTGACTAATGAAGAAGTTGTGAATAAGGTAATCGGAGCACTTCCCAAATCTTATAGTCATAAAGTATCTACCATTGAAGAATTGCTAGATATAGGCAAGCTTTCAAAAGATCAATTGCTTGGTAAACTAACTGCTTTTGAGATGAGAGAATTTTGTACTACTGATGGTCTTATGAAAGTTGAAACTACTTTTAAAGCTAAATTAGAAAAGGTTGTTAGATCAGACAAGTATGTTGTGGAATTAGATGAGGAAGACTTTGCTGAAATTGAGGCAAACTTTGTAAACAAAAAGAAGGGAACTGGAAAATTTAGAGGTAAGTTACTTGTCAAATGTTTCAGTTGTGGTAAGATTGGCCATTATACTTCAAGATGTCCTTATAGAACTTTGAAGATCAAGAACAAAGAAGGTAGAGGTACGATTCTGAGGAAAATTTACTATGTTAAAGATGATGAAGGTGTAAATGATGATGAATTTGATTTTGGAGATGGTAATGCTAGTGAATGCTTGTTTATTGCTATAAAAGAACTTGATTCTACTAACCTTGCAAGCTATGTGAAGGAAGGAAGTTTGGAAGAAGAGAAGGAGATGTATACATTTCATGCTAGAAAGGAAAAAGATGAATGGATCATTGATAGCGGATGTTCAAATCACATGACAGGAGACAAGATTAATTTTGCTAAATTGGAAAAGTATGATGGACTAGTTAGATTTGGTAATGATGTGGCTAGTAAGATTTGTAGAAAAGGGTCAATTAATTTTGATGGAAAGCATAATACAGATGATGTTATTTTTGTCAAAGGCTTAAAGAATAATCTTCTAAGTGTTGGATAGATGTGTAACAAAGGATACAATCTATTGTTTAAGGATAATGGATGTGAGATAAGGAAAAGCTCCAGAACAATAATTGCTACTGGTAAGAAGACTCATGGTAATAATTATCATTTGAAAAGTAATAACAATTGTTTTTTGTTGGCTCAAACAAATGAAATCTGATTATGGCATAGGAGAATTTTTTATATTAACTTTGATAATCTGGTGAGGATAAGCTCAGTTCAAGTTGTAAGAGACCTACCTAAGATTGTGAAGCCTGCTAATGCCATTTGCAAAGAATGTCATTATGGGAAGCAAACAAAGACAAGTTTCAAGAGTAAAGAACAAACTTCTACTAACCTATTAGAGTTGGTGCATACAAACTTATGCAATTCTACAAGAATAAGAAGTCTACAATGTGACTAGGTATTTCATGCTACTCATTGATGATTATTCAAGAATGACTTGGGTTACTTTTCTTAAAGAAAATTAGAAGCACTAGACAAGTTCAAGGCATTTAAAGAAATGGTTGAAAACGAAATAGATTTGAGGATCGAGTGTCTGAAGTTTGACAGAGGTGGTGAGTTTACTTCAAATGAATTCAATATTTTTTGTGAAGAACATGGGATAAAGAGACAACTGTCTACCCCCAGAACTCCTCAGCAAAATGTAGTTGAAAGAAAGAATAGAACAATTCAGGAAGCTGCTAGAACAATGATCCAAGAAGTTGACCTTCCTGAAGTATATTGGAAAGAAGCTATTCATACTATTGTCTACATTTAGAATAGAGTTCAAGTCAAAGCAAATGGAATAAAGACACCTTATGAGATGTGGTATGGAAGAACTCCTACTATCAAGCATTTCAAATTTTTTTGAAGAAAATGTTATATCAGAAGAGATGAAGAGTTGGGAAAGTTTGATGCTAGATGTGATGAAGGCATATTTCTTGGGTACTCTACTAAAAGCAAAGCTTATTGGTGTTACAACAAAAGGTTAAGGAAGATCATTGAAAGTACAAATGTAAAGGTAGATGAAGATATTCATAGTCTCAGAGCTTGATGGATATGAGTCAGATGAGTTTGCTAATACAGAAATAGTTTAGGAAGATAAAGATAAGGAAGTTTAGATTGTTGAAGAAGAAGCTCTAGAAAGAATTCCTAAAACCCCCAAGTATGTGCAAAAGAATCACTCATATGATCAAATCATTGTTGACAAAAACAAAGGAGTTCTAACAAGAGGAAGAGTTGTAGAAGAACATGTAAACCTCTACTTAATTTCAAAGGTTGAACCTAAGACTGTCTCTGAAGCATGTAAAGATGAACATTGGGTCAAGGCAATGAATGAAGAACTAATGCAAATTGAAAAGAACAAGACTTGAGAACTTGTCCCTAGGCTTGCAGATAAGAATGTGATTGGAACAAAGTGGGTTTTCATGAATAAGTTGAATGAGAATGGAGAAGAGGTAAGAAACAAAGCTAGACTTGTATGCAAAGGCTACTCACAAGTGGAAGGAATAGACTATGAATAAACGTTTTCTCTAGTGGCAAGACTAGAAACTATTACATTGTTTATGGCTTATGCAGCACATAAAGATTTCAAGGTATATAAAATGGATGTAAAGTCTATTTTTATGAATGGTGAGCTAGAAGAAGAAGTATATATAGATAAATAAGATGGATTTGAGTTATCAAACAAATCGGACATGGTGTGCAGATTGAAGAAGGCATTGTATGGACTGAAGCAAGCTCCTAGAGCTTGGTATGCTAGATTGGATAGGTATTTATTACAGCAAGGATTTAGTAAAGGGTTTGTAGATTGTAATTTGTATATCAAGGTAAGCAAAGATCAAATTTTGATTATTGAAATCTATGTAGATGATATAATCTTTGTTGGAAATGAAGGTATGTGTAAGAACTTTGCAGATGAGATGCAAAAAGAATGTGAGATGTCAATGTGTGGTGAGATGAACTTCTTTCTTGGACTGCAAATTAATCTGACATATAAGGGCGTTTTCATTTCACAATCAAAGTATGTCAAGGAGTTGTTGAAAGAAGTTTGGAATGGAAGAATCTAAACTAGTTTGTATTCCCATGACAACCGGTTGCAAGATGAGTAAAGATGATGAATCTCCTAAGGCTGATTAGAGCAAATATAGATCAATGATTATAGAACTGCTATACCTAACTGCTACTAGACTAAATATCATGCATGCAATCTATATTATGGCAAGATTTCAAGCAGATCCCAGAGAGTCACATGTCATGACAGTAAAGAGGATATTCACGTATTTGAAGGGCACTCCAGATCATGGTTTGTGGTATCCTAAGAATAATGAATTCAACCTAAGTGCCTATACAGATGCAGATTGGGCTAGATGTGTAGTTGATAGGAAAAGTACAAGTGGTGGTGTGTTCTTTCTTGGAGAAAGATCTATGTCATGGAAAAGCAAGAAGAATGATTTAGTATCCTTATTTACTGCAGAGGTAGAATACATTACAGTAGCATCATGTTGCACACAAGTTCTATGGATGAGACAAACTCTTAAGGATATTAAAGTTGAGTATGAGGATCCAATTCCTATTTTCTATGATAACACTAGTGCCATTAACATTTCAAAGAACCTAGTGATGCATTCAAGGACAAAGCATATTTCTATCATATATCACTTTTTGAGAGAGAAGGTTGTAGAGAAAGAAGTGAAGCTTGAGTTTATGCCTACAAAAGATCAGGTTGCTGAGATATTCACCAAGACTCTTCCTAAGGACATATTTGAGTATCTTTGGGAGAAGTTAGGAGTTATTGTCCTTCCTTTGTTAAATTATATGCATAAAGAAGTACATCAATCCAATGTGATTTAGGAGTCATTCTTCTTTGGACCGATGATGGAGGATACCTCTCAAGGGGAGAAGGTAGTGACATTAGAGAGTGTTGTAGTTAGAAAGAAGTATTTAAAGTAGTTAAGAACAATTGCAAGTATGTGTAGTATCATATTCAAGGGGAGAAAGTTTGAAGAAGGTGTGTCAACCTTTGCCATTGATGTCAAAGGGAGAGAGAGTTCATGTGAAATGAAAAGAGAGTAAGATGTATAAAACAAAGGAGGAGAATGAGATTAGTACATAATTGTGTCATGATGGTTTTTCACATCATATGTAGCCATTAATGACAAAGGGGAAGATTATTGAAAGTATGTGCTAACTGGTGTTGTCATTGATGTCAACATGCTTAGGTTGTCATTGGTGTCAACTATGTCTTCTGATATTGTTGATTGTTACCTGATTGAGTTGCCATGTTAAAGTGATTTGAATGCATTATATAATTGTTGATGATGTTGGTATAGTGCTCATGTTTCTAAGTTTCCAAGTGCTTTTGAGAAAATTTTCTCTCCAGAGGAAACAGTGTGTTGCAAAGTATTCTGGCATGCAGGATACGGTCTGAGTTTTTGCTCCACATTTCTTCTATGTTAAAGACTGGAGTGTGAGATTTGGATATGTTTTAGAGAAGTGTTTGAAGATGCTAAATCTAGAATTTTATGGTCCAGATTGTTGTACAGTAGAACATATGTTCACCAATTTGAAGACTATAATTGACAGAGTTTCTGGGTTGTGCAGACATATCTGGGAGAAAGTATTTTGCTCCGCATTTCTCTATAGAGTGGTTTCAAGCGATACAGTTCTGGACATATGTTTATAAGGTCCTTAACTATATTCATTCCAAATGATTTGTGATTTGGTGCTCCAGAAAGCAAGTTATTGAGCAGCAGAGCTTAGCAGTGTAGATTGTAAGTTGTCTTAAAGGGAGATTTGTTGTCTTCAAGTGAAACTTGTTGTAGCAGGATTTGTTGGTTGCTAGGTGATTTTATGTTGTTCATGGGTGTTTCCAAATCATGTTGAAGGCTTGTGCCTTGTTCGCAAGTTATGGTTGTGTTCTTGGAAGCATGTTGAAACATGTGAAGATGTATTTAGGTCCAAACTAAGCTATGAAATGTTCTACCTTCATTTCTTTGCTTCGCAAGAATGTTTAGGTCCAGACCTAATTTAGATTGTGTATGTTCTCCAACCTTAGAGACTATTCTGAAGGTTGTAGAATCTATTTCCAACCTTGATGTATGTTCCAAGGTTGATGATTGATATAAATAGGTGAAAAGGATTTGTATGTTTGTAAGAAGGGTGCGAAGATGCGAAGATGAAGATGTTTGTGTTGTGAGACAATGAAGGTGATATGTATTGTACTTCATTGGAACTGAACTCAGGCATGTGGTAGATTCTATCATATCAGTTCATGGTAGTGAGCCACTTCTCTTGGCAGTGAGCCACCTTTCTTGGTAGTAAGCCACCTCTTTTGGTAGTGAGCCATCTTTCTTGGTAGTGAGCCACCTCTTTTGGCAGTGAGCCCTCTTGGAAGTGGGCCACCTTTCTTGGCAGTGAGCCACTTCTTTGGGCAGTGAGTCCCTTTGACAATGAGTGTCTTTGTAATTTGGTATTGATACTACTATATATTGTGAACTAATCCTCACCATGGTTTTTCCCTTTTAAGGTTTTCCATGTAAATCTGGAGTTCTCTTATGCATGGTATTGATGTGATTAATTTTTTGTTATCTGTTTTTCATGTTTAACCTTCATAATAGAATTAGAATTTAAGTGAATTGATGTGGATGTGATTATGTTTGTAAAGGGTTAAAGTTTTTGACACAACTGATTCATCCCCCCCTCTCAGTTCTCTAGTGCATTCAACAATTGGTATCAGAGTGAGGGTTCCTTGGAAGAAAGCCTAATAGCTTAAGGTAGATCTGGGATGGTGCACAAGAAAGACATTCCTTGGTTTGATGGAACTGACTATGCCTTCTGGAAGGTATGAATGCAAAGTTATCTTATTTCTCTTGGTTATCATGTGTGGAAAATGGTTTAAAATAAATACACTATACCTAAAGATGATCTGGATATTTCAAGTGAGATAAGGGATTATGAGATAAATGGCAAAGCTAGAAATGCCTTACAAAATGCTCTATCTAACACTGAAATGGCAAATGTTTTGGATTTGGAAACTACTTATGAGATCTAGAAAAAATTCAAGAATATCTATGAAGGTGATCAATCTATTAAGAAATCCAAGATGTAGAACTTGAAGTCAAGATATGAGACTATGCGGATGTCTGAAGATGAGAAGATAACAAGCTATATACAGAAGGTTGATAAAGTTGTCAATGGCATCAAAGGTCTTGGTGGGACTCTGACTGATGAAGATGTTGTGAATAAGGTACTCAGAATACTTCCCAAATCTTATAGTCATAAAGTATCTTCCATTGAAGAATTGCTAGATACAAGAAAGCTTTAAAAAGATCAATTGCTTGGTAAACTGACTTCTTTTGAGATGAGAGAATTTGGTACTACTGATGTTCCTGTGAAAGTTGAAATTACTTTTACACTTAAATCAGAAAAGGCTACTAGATCAGATAATTATGTTGTGGAATCAGATGAGGAAGAATTTGATGAAATTGAGGCAAACTTGGTAAACAAAATGAAGAAGGGAACTAGAAAATTTAGAGGTAAGTTACCTTTCAAATGTTTTAGTTGTGGTAAGATTGGCCATTATGCTTTAAGATATCCTGATAGAACTTTGAAGATCAAGAATAGAGAAGGTAGAGGTAAGATGGTGAGGAAAAGTTACTATGTTAAAGATGATGAAGGTGTAACTAATGATCAATCTGATTTTGAAGATGATAATGCTAGTGAATGCTTTTTTATTGCTATAAAAGAATAACCTATTTCTTCTAACCTTGCAAGCTGTGTGAAGGAAGGAAGTCTAGAAGAAGAGACATGCTAGAAAGGAAACATATGAATGGATCATTGATAGTGGATGCTCAAATCACATGACAGGAGACAAGAGTAAGTTTGTTAAATTGGAAAAGTATGATGGTGGACTAGTTAGACTTGGTGATGATGGAGCTGATAAGATTTGTGGAAAAGGGTCAATTACTTTTGCTAGAAAGCATAATACAGATGATGTTCTTTATTCAAAGGCTTAAAGCATAATCTTCTAAGTGTTGGACAAATGTCTAATAAAGGATACAATCTAATGTTTAAGGATAATGGATGTGAGATAAGGAAAAGATTTGGAACAATAATAGCTATTGGTAAGATGACTCATGGTAATGTTTATCATTTGAAAGGTACATATAATTGTTGCTTGTTGGTTCAGACAAAGGAAAGATGGTTATGGCATAGGAGAATGTGTCATATTAACTTTGATAATCTAGTGAGAATAAGCTCAGTTCAAGCTATAAGAGACCTGCCTAAGATTGTGAAGCCTACTAATGCCATTTGCAAAGAATGTCTATATGAGAAGAAAACATAGACAAGTTTTAAGAGCAAAGAACAAACTTCTATTGACCTATTGGAGTTGGTGCATATAAACTTATGTGGTCCTACAAGAATAAGAAGTCTACAAGATGATAGGTATTTCATGCTGCTCATTGATGATTATTCAAAAATGACTTGGGTTACTTTTCTTAAAGAAAAATCAAAAGCCCTAGACGAGTTCAAGGCATTTAAAACAATGGTTGAAAATGAAATGGATTTGAGGATCAAGTATCTAAGGTCTGATATAGGTGGTGATTTTACTTCAAATAAATTCAATATTTTTTGTGAAGAAGATGGGATAAAGAGAAAATTGTCTACCCCCAGTACTCAGCAAAATGGAGTAGTTGAAAGAATGAATAGAATAGTTTAGGAAGCTGTTAGAAAAATGATCAAAGAAGCTGATCTTCTAGAAGTATATTGGAAAGAAGCTATTCATACTACTATCTACATTCAGAAAAAAGTGCAAGTCAAAGAAAATGGAACAAAGACACCTTATGAGTTGTGGTATGGAAGAACTACTGTCAGATATTTCAATGTTTTTGGAAGCAAATGCAATATCAGAAGAGATGAAGAGTTGGCAGAATTTGATGCTAGATGTGATGAAGGCATATTTCTTGGGTACTCTAATAAAATAAAATCTTGCCAATGTTACAACAAAAGGTTGAGGAAGATCATTGAAAGTGCAAATGTAAAGGTAGATGAAGATATTCAAAAAGTCTCCGAGCCTGATGGATATGAGTCATATGAGTCTATTGATACAAAAATTGTTGAGGAAGACAAAGATAAGGAAGTTCAGATTGATGAAGAAGAAGCTCTAGAAAGAATTCCTAAAACCCCCAAGTATGTGCAAAAGAATCACTCAGAGGATCAAATCATTGGTGACAAAAACAAAGGAGTTCTGACAAAAAGAAGAGTTGCAGAAGAACAAGTAAATCTCTGCTTAATTTCAAAAGTTGAACCTAAGACTATCTCTGAAGCATGTAAAGATGAACATTGGGTCAAGGCAATGAATGAAGAAATGATGCAAATTGAAAAGAACAAGATTGGGAACTTGTCCCAAGGCCTACAGATAAGAATGTGATTGGAACAAAGAGGGTTTTCAGGAATAAGTTGAATGAGAATAGAGAAGTGGTAAGAAACAAAGCTAGACTTGTATGCAAAGGCTACTCACAAGTGGAAGGAATAGACTATGAAAAAATGTTTTCTCTAGTGGCAAGACTGGAAGTTATTAGGTTGTTTCTAGCTTATGCAGCACATAAAGATTTCAAGGTATATCAAATGGATGTAAAGTCTACTTTTCTGAATGGTGATCTGGAAGAAGTATATATAGAGAAACCAAATGGATTTCAATTAACAAACAAAATAGACATGATGTGTATATTAAAGAAGGCATTGTATGGACTGAAGCAAGTTCCTAGAGCTTGGTATGCTAGATTGGATAGGTATTTATTGCAGCAGGGATTCAGTAAAGGGTCTACAAAGCGTAATTTGTATATCAAGGTAAGAAAAGATCAAATTTTGATTATTGAATTCTATGTATATGATATAATCTTTGGTGGAAATGAAGGTATGTGTAATAACATTGTAGATGAGATGCAAAAATAATTTGAGATGTCAATCTGTGGTGAGATGAACTTCTTTCTTGGACTGTAAATTAATTAGACAGATAATGGTGTTTTCATTTCACAATCAAAGTATGTCAAGGAGTTGTTGAAAAGTTTGGAATGGAATAATCTAAACTAGTTTGTACTCCCATGACAAATGGTTGCAAGCTGAGTAAAGATGATGAATGTCCTAAGGCTGATCAGAGAAAATATAGATCAAAGATTGGAGGATTGCTATACCTAACTACTATTAGACTGGATATCATGCATGCAGTCTGTCTTGTGGCAAGATTTCAAGCAGATCCCAGAGAGTCACATGTCATGGCAGTAAAGATGATATTTAAGTATTTGAATGGCACTCTAGATCATGGTTTGTGGTATCCTAAGAATAATAACTTCAACCTAAGTGCCTATACAGATACAGATTGGGATGGATATGTAGATGACAGGAAAAGTACAAGTGGTGGTGTGTTGTTTCTTGGAGATAGAGTTGTGTCATGGCAAAGCAAGAAGTAGGATTCAGTATCCTTATCTACTGCAGAGGTAGAGTACATTGCAACAACATAATGTTGCACCCAAGTGCTATGGATGAGACAAACTCTAAAGGATATTAAAGTTAAGTATGAGGACCCAATTCCTATTTTATGTGATAACACCAGTGCCATGAAAATTTCAAATAACCCAGTGATGCATTCAAGGAAAAAGCATATTTCTATCAAATATCACTTTCTGAGAGAGAAGGTTGCAGAGAAAGAAGTGAAGCTTGAGTATGTGCCTACAAAAGATTAGGTTGCTGACATTTTCACCAATGCTCTTCCTAAGGACACATTTGAGTATCTCTAGGAGAAGTTAGCAATTATTGCCCCTCCTTTGTTGAACTAGATGCATAAGGAAGTGCATCAGTCCAATGTGATTCAGGAGTCATTCTTTTCGAGACTAATGATGGAGGCTACCTCTTAGGGGGAGAAGGTAGTGACATTGGAGAGTGTTGCAGTCAGAAGGAAGTATTTAGAGTACTTAAGAACAAGTGCAATTATGTGCAATATCATATTCAAGGGGAGAAAGTTTCAAGAAGGTGTGTCACCCTTTGCCATTGATATCAAGGGTGGAGAGAGTTCATGTGAAAAACAAAGAAAGAGTAAGATGTATAAAAGAAATTAGGAGAATGAGATTAGTGTATAATTGTGTCATGATGGTTTTTCCCATCATGTGTTTCCATCAATGACAAAGGGGGAGATTGTTGCAAGTATGGGCTAACTGGTGTTGCCATTGATGTCAACATGCTTAGGTTGTCATTGGTGTCAACTATGTCTTCTGATATTGTTGATTGTTGCCTGATTGAATTGTCATATTAAAGTGATTTGAATGCCTTATAGAAGTGCTGATGATGTTGGTATAGTGCTCTTGTTGTTGAGTTTCCATGTGCTTTTGATAAAATTTTCTCTCTAAAGGAACACTAGTAGAATTTGGACAAATAAATGATTACGTGACTAAAACTTTTAGTCACAACAACTAAAAATGACTAAATTCTAGTGTTTTTTTGCAACATAGCTATAAATGAATAAATAAATGACTAATTTGATCATTGGGTAAAAACACAACTATAAATGACTAATAAATAGTCACACAAATACAAAATTAGACAATATGATATTAAAGTGGGTAAATAAAAAAAAATATGGGCACCAAAAGTGAAAAAGATGGGCTCCAAAAGTGAAAAGGAGTTTTTTCTAGGTTTGACTTTGTGGGACCTATGCATCACAATGGGCTAGGGTTTCTTGGTCTTGGCATGAAAGGAGCTCCAATGTTGATATTGAAGGAGTTGAAAGATTTTTGTCACCACGTTGCAAAAGTTCAAGAGAGATTCTTGGACCATGTTGCTGGCTGAGAAGGAGGTGTGGATATTGGGAGCTTGAAGGAAGTTATTAGTTTCACCATGTTACTAATGTCTAGGGATTTCAGGTACATTATAGGCAGAGTGTTGGATTTCACAGTATGACAGGTATGCCCTATTTTTCTCAAAGTTTAAATCTCTGATAAGAAATGTAAATAATATCTTTGTTAAGAGTTCAAAATCTTTCATGTTATTTAGGGCAATCATCACATGCTACAAACACAATTGCACTTTCTTATGAACATTCCCATGTATTCTATGCATAGAAATGGAAGCCTTTTTGTTAATTTTGAAGCAAAGTTTTTGGGACTATCATAGAACCTCATCAATTATCACTCATTTTGTCACCACAACACCGCACTGTTCTTAGGGTTTATTGCTTGATTCTTTGTAGGAATGCGAGAGAAGAATTTGAGTTACCACAATACCACACCATGTTTGGGGATTTTGGCTTGGTCATTGTGGTGAGGTGTGAAATACCTTCTCATTTCCTTCTCCATGAATTGCAGTGAGTGGTAGTAGCAGCAGCTACTAGAGTGGAGCTTTCTTTGGAAACTATTTTTTTAGGAAGAGTGGCACTTTCTCTTTGTAAATACTTATGAAGGTAGGTTTGGGAACATAAATATTCTTGTATAATTTCCCCATTTTGATCAAGAACATAATGGTTACGGTTTATCATTAATGTTCATTTTTGTAATGTAAATGTAGAATGAAAAGTTATTCAAAGATGAGGCCATGGATGAGAAGGGTGATGATAGTAGAATGGTAAGTTTTTTGTTTCTATTCGATGACAAAAATCATTTTTTGTGACTTTGACTTGGTGTTGTTGTTTTTGGCAATGCTAACATTCTTCAATAACTCATCTTTTACAAGATCCTATGAATGATCAAACTAGCATTCACTATGTGAGATGATGGTTATAGGTGGGTTTTAACTTTTCCTGCAACTAAGCAGCTTAGTTTGATACCTTATTTGCAAAACCTTTAGCAAGTTTTCCATGTATTTTATAAATAGAAAAACAACAAGTTGATGTAGTTTGATATGTCATTTGCAAAACCTTTGCCAAGGTTTGTAGGTTTTTAAATAAAACCTTACTTAAGCAAGTACTGTAGAATATTATTTATTTCTATAGCTAAACAAAGATGGGGAGTGTTTGCTATTACCTTAACCTGGATAAAGATTTTGAATTTAGGTCATGGATTTTATGGATTCCACTATGATGGCCAGATAGATTTAGGATGCCAATATATAAGACATTAAAAACTCCTTAGTAGCCATGTGCCAAAGCAATGAACCAAAAGAGGTTAAAAAAGTGATATGTTCATGTGAGAAGATTTTTTTTTGGGGAAAGCAACAGGAAAAGTTGAATGGGAATTTGTTTCAAGAAAATAGCTTGAAACGCATAAAGCTTCATTCATAGAGTATTACTTTAAAAAAAGTTGAAAACTGAAGGTGATTATATTTTTCTAGAGATTAGATACATTGATGAACTCTCTAAAAAAACTAAGGGTTTCAGTTATACAAGCTTGATAAAACCAAAAAAATGTATTTATCTCTAACTATAAACTGAAACATTGGAAGTACAAATCTTTACACAGTTGTATTCAGATAAATTACATTATGGTTACCTATGAAAATATGAATTCTTTTATAAAAAGAGAGTCTACATTGTCTTATAGAACCCATACTTAGCCTATGTTGTACAAGTTTTTAGAAAAAGGTCAGGAATAGCAAAAAAGGAAATAGTTGGTCTTTAAAATAAAGCTTTATTTGTTCCTTGAAAATTGGGTATATGACAACAATTCTATTGCAGATATAATCAACAATCATTTCAAATACGTATCTAGCATAGAAATTGTAAGGGCTAAAGAAAAACATAGGGTACATTAGAAAGTATGATTTCTCAAACTGATTAATATCATGTTGTTAAGGTACCATCATTATGCCATACTCTTCGTCATGTTGTTGTCTTATGTAGACAAGACAATCTATTTCTGAAGTGTGTGGCAGAAGCTTTCATTAGTTCATCTTGCAATATGACTACTAATAGGGAGAGGTTTGTCCACCTATAGTTGTACATGAGGTCAAACAATTTTTTTTCTTTTTGCTTCTGATACTGGCCCACAAATCAACTATTGAAAGTAGGGGGGCCAATATTTCCTTTAAACCTCTACAAAACTACAAAAAGCAAAAAAAAATTGAATTGAAATTCCATATGCCACCACAAGGCAATAAAGTATTAGCACAAATAACATAATAATAATAATATATTAATAAGCATTCACTCTATGTTTATATTCTTGATTAACCCTATGTATGCAAGAAACTTCCATTGTTAAAGTGAATAAACAACACAACCTACAAACCTACAAGGAATCTAATCTAGATAACAAGAACGAAATATAAAATAAAATAATGTCACCCAGATTGATTTAATTCATTGGTGTGCATGTGGATTGCTTCCTCGAGAATATAACCATGTTGCATGAAGATGCCATGATACTTAAAGTGTTCACAAAAATGATATGCAAATGACGATAGTGCATATGCTGAATGCATTTCAAAATGTGAAGAATGAGAAAATGAGAGGGTTTTATAGACCTATAGCACAGATGATCAACAGTGGACAATAAAAGATGAAATCAATGGATGAGGATGAAGAATGAATGTGCACGTACCAAGTTTCCATAAAAGGAATTTTATTTAGCAATCTTAGGTTGGTTGTTGATGGAGATAAGATTATTTTCCTAAGACAAAATCCTTTTACTATTTTGAGATTCAAGTGATGAGGATAGTTGCTTTTATAATTTATTAAATCTTCCCACATTTTGATTTTTGCTATTTTATGGACAAAGGGGCCCACTTGCACGATTTTAGAAGAAAATAATAAAGATAAGAGTGGATGAAATATAAATTAAATAAATAAAATTTATTTAATTTATGTGCAGGATGAATGAAATAAATAAAAAAATTTCATTTCATTTATTTTTAGATGAAAGATGTAATAATTACATAATTTAAAATTATTTAATCATTTGATGAAAAATAGAAGAATAATGGAAATTAACTAAATAAAAAAATTAAGTTTATTTAATTAATTAAAGATATAAAGAAGAAAATGAATTATTTACTTATAAGTGTGTTAAACAAAATGAGGAATGTGGTGAAAATGCGATAAATGCATAAATAATAAAATGGGTCAATTTTGGGTGTCTACATTTTGCCCATCCTTCAGACAATGTCTGTTAGGGCATTGTTTCAAAGAAGATATGATACATTGGATAAACCAGGCTATGGAGAAAAGAATGTGTTGACTTGCCACAATAGGATAGTCTAAGGTTCACATGAAGAAAACAAGGTGGGTGGGGGTGAAAAATGGGGATGAAATAGAAGAAAGAGGTTTTGGTTTAGAAGAAAAATTAGGTTTAGGGCCTTATAAATAGAATCCAAGGGCCAATTCCACCTCATTTGTGCCATTTTCTTTTAGAAAACTTGAGCTCTGAGTGTTTAGAATGTATCAAAGTCACAGAGAGCTTTGAGGATGCCGATTCCATGCAAGTATCACCGGGCCAAGAGGGTGAGGACCTACGGATGACCAACAAGTGTTCCCGCACCAGTATGTGTCAAAAACCTACCCCATAGGTGTAATTAATTTGTCAAAAGCATCATAAATAGGTCTCATGCCACCAAAGGCACTTAGGATTAGTGCATGCACCTCTGAGTGACAGAAAGTCACCTTTGGCAAAATGCGTCGCATACGAATGCGGGTTCTTTGCATTTGGTGAATTGATGTGCATATGGTTGAAAAATAGGGTTTTAGGATTGTGCATGCACCTTTAGTGTGAAAATCCACCTTTGAGTGGTAGGCGGTCGCATATTGTAAAATGCATCACATTTGAGTGATAGATAGTCGTATATGGTGAAATGCATCACCTATGGTAGAGGCTAAGTCACCTATGGAAAAAAAGGTCACTTTTGGTCAATCATAGGCATGTTTATGGTTTTGCTAAAGAAAAAGTCATAGATACTAAGTCAGTTGGATGATTGTAGGCTATTTTATGACCATTGTTATCATGAGAGGTTCACCCATCAGATTTGGGATTGGTGTGACAGTTGGATGTAGATGAGCACCTATTCATGGAGATCATTGGCCTAGAGCATGTATCACGGATTGCACCAGTTCACACACATATGACATTGATGACCACTATAGTGAAGCGCTGGTACAACAAATACAACTCATTTCTATTCCTGATTGGTGAGGCTACCATCACACTAGAGGATGTGTGGTGCATTTTACAAATTTTGATCCATGGGCATCAAGTTGATTATGATCCTTAGGATCTTGGACCTGCTGCCTTTTGATGTTTATTTGGGACTTTAGATATAGGCGTTGAGGATCATGCAATTCCTATGGAGAGGATGAGGGAGATGTGTGATCAGTTGCAGAGAGTTGTGGTTACCATTATCAGATTTTTGGTTCTAGATCGCCAAGCTCGAGGATTCCCAGTAGGATGGGGTACTATTATGGAGGGCATGTTTGAGTACGACATCAGATATGCATGGGGTCCATGTGTATTAGGACAAGTCTATCATTATCTTCATGACTATATGTACCTATTTGGTTCAAGCATGTCAGTGGGGGTCACACTTTTACATGTTTGGACTTATAAGCACATTGCTGTGACGAGGCCATTGGGTTTGAGATAGAAGATGCCGGTACAACCTTATACTCACATTTATGGAGGAGTGACAACATATAGGAAGCTTCATGTACTTGTATACTGGCAGTGGACATTGGATGAGCTTGATCAGTTTACCTGGAGGCCATGGAGGGACTGTGAGAGCTGGGACAATGATGTAGAGCAGCTATTATAAGCATGGCAGCCTAGATATCTCTTTGGGTGGAGCATATATGTGATTGAGAGATATCTACCTGAGAGAGTACTATGACAATTTGGCTTGCCTCAAAGTGAGCTAGTTGGAGATGTTATTTATGGATGGACATGATAGGAGATTCTGGCCTAGGGTCCAGAGATTGTTGTAGAGACAACATTGGCAGACTTTGAGAGCTTATAGCCAGTGGTATGGGACTGGATTACAGGACCAACCGATCTAGGAACTACTACTAAGTATGACTCATATTGGTTAATACATAGGCCCACTTGATTGACCATGCCAGGAGAGATGGGAGAGGTGGCAGTTTATGGGCTAGTTAGGAGGAGAAGGAGGGGACATAAGCATCCTTTGAGAGTACAAATAGTTGTACCTGCAGTAGCACCACAGGCTTAGGGATAGGGGCAGCCATAGGGATAGGTCCCTAGGCATGTGCATGTTCCTCCACAACAGCAGCAAGCTTTGGGAGCAGGAGGTGATCAGGGAGATGTTGTAGTGGCTTGACTGCGATGGTAGCTATAGCATGAGATGGGGAGGAGGATACATATATAGGCCAGGCTAAGAGGTTTACAAATAGATAGGGAGAGGATGATAGTTTCCATGAGGCAAGCTAGAGGATAGGTGTAGGCCTACCAGGTGCAGGTTGCACAGGTGTAGGCATAGGCATAGGCATAGGCACAGGCACAGGCATAGGCATAGGCACAGACACAGGCACATGCATAGGCACAGGCACAGACATAGGCACAGGTACATGTACAGGCATAGGCACAAGCATAGGCATATGCACAGGTACAAGCATAGGCACAAGCACAAGTACAGGTACTGGCACAGGCCATACCTGATGATGGTTTGGTGACAAGGCTCATCACACAGAGAGATGCAATAGTGTAGAGAGTACAGAAGTTGACAGGGGAGAGAGATGATGCCATAGTTGCATTAGGTACAGATCAGGTGTCATTGTACCTGGCTAGAGAGCTGACACGAGTGCAATGAGAGTTGGGGACTGCTCAGGCTGAGGCATAGTACTATCATAGCTTATACTTTGGAGCAGTATCAGCTAATTAGAGGCAACCTAGTTTTAGGAGCATATCTGGTGTGTCAACTTCTAGGAGGATAGGTGGATCTAGGTCAGTGGGGTCAGTGATGGGGCCACCATGTCACAGAGAAACAAGAGGTGCAGGAGGTGCAGGCAGAGATCAGGGTGAGGCTTCTATTGTTATATGGAGCCTAATTAGACTCTAAGGTTATATTTTTCCCACTTTTATTAGTGCGGTTTCCCCCCAAATTATTTATAAAGGCGTCGGGAGCTATTTTTCTATTAGCTAACATAAAAAATCCTATTTTTGTAACTGACATAAGGCTTGATAAATGCAGCTAAGGGTTAGGGTTTCGATTGATGGATTGTAGCATTTGCAGCGGTATTGAGTTGTAGGGATTGCTAGTTGTAATTAGTTTGATTTACTAGATAATAATATTGGACTCTCTATTGGTGGATGTAGCCTGAGTTTGGATGAACCATGTTAAAACTTGTCTCTCACTGTTATCATTTCTGTGTATTTTCATTCCTTTGTTTAATCTTTATTTGCATTCAATTGATATCTTCTGTTGGCTAACCCTAACAAGTGGTATCAGAGTGGGTTGTGTTTGATTATCATCTACAGGAAAGTCTCACGGTTGAGTGGGAGCAATGGCAGATGAGGGTAAATTAAAGGTCAATAAATTTAATGGGCAGAACTATCAGTTATGGATGATGCAGATGGAGGATTACCTCTATTAGAAGGATTTATGGAGGCCATTGGAAGGAGTATCCAAGAAATCAACAGGAATGACAGATGAGGATTGGAATCTTCTGGATAGAGAGGCACTAGGAACCATTCAGTTGTGCCTGGCACCATCAATGACATTCAATATAACAAAATCAAAGGCAACATATGGTTTGACGAAATCTTTGGCTAAATTGTATGAAAAACCCTTAGCCTCAAATAAGGTATTTCTCATGAAGCATTTGTTTAATCTAAAAGTGATTGAAGGTGGATCTATGACATATCATTTAAATGAGTTTAATATGATTATCAGTCAGTTAACTTTTGTAAAAGTAAGTTTTGGTGAAGAGGTGAGGACTCTCTTGATATTATGTTCTTTGCCATAAAGTTGAAATAGCTTGGTAATGGTTGTAACTTTGTCTTTGGTTCAAATACTTTAAAATTTGATGATGTTGTTGGTGTTATCCTTAGCGAGGAAATGTGATAGAAAAGCTCAGGATGGTCCACATCAGGTAGTGTTTTGAATGTGGAAAGTAGGGACAGATCAAAGGAGAGAGGAAAAGGTTCTAGAGGTCATGGGAAGTCACAAGGAAAATCAAAGGACAAGAGATCCCAATCTAGAGGATAGAAGGATTGCTAGTATTGTGGGAAACTAGGCCATCTGAAGAAAGATTGATGGTCTCAGAAAAATAAAGAAGGAGACAAACAAGAAGGTAATAAGGAGGCAAATGTGGTAAGTAATAAATCTGAAGATGATTCTTTGATTCTTTCCCTAGATAATGCTAATGATTCATGGGTTTTAGATTCAGGGGCCTCATTTCATGCTACGCCCCATAGAAGTTATTTTCTTGATTATGTCCAAGGGGATTTTGGGCTGGTTTATTTAGGAGATAATGAACCTTGTCAGATTGTTAGAAAGGGAAGAATTAAGATTAAGTTACAAAATGAGAATCATTGGCTACTACAAGAGGTAAGGAACATTCTAAGGCTCAGTAGGAATTTAATTTCAGCAGGGCAGCTAGCTGAAGAAGGTTGCATTGTTACATTTACTAATAAAAATTGGAAGGTTTCAAAATGCTCCTTAATAGTAGCAAAAGGTGTGAAAGTAGGCACCTTATATCTTTGTACAGGTCATACTGTTCCTTCTACTTTAGTTGTTACAGAGAAAAAACAAACAGGTTCAGGAACAGTTACTACAGGTTCACAGGAAGAGACTAAAATAGTTGCTGTAGGTTCTGAGACAACACTGTGGCATAACAGACTTGGGCATATGAGTGAAAGAGGTATGAAGGTACTTCATTCTAAGAAATTTTTACCAGGTCTAAAATGTATTAATATGGATTTCTATGAAAGTTGTGTGTATGGTAAACAAAAGAGAGTCAGTTTTCTCAAGGATGGGAAGCAAAAGAAAGATGAAAAGTTGGAGCTTGTGCATACAGATGTATAGGGACCAGCTCAGGTATCTTCTCTTGGCCACTCTCAGTATTATGTTACATTCATAGATGATGTAACTAGGAAGGTATGGATTTATTTCCTTAGGTAGAAATCTGATGTATTTGAAACATTTAAGAAATGGAGAAGCTTGGTTGAGAATGAGATGGGTAAAAGATTAAAATGTCTCAGATTTGATAATGGTGGTGAGTATTGCAGCAAAGAATTTGAGGATTATTGTTCCTTTAATGGAATTCATAGGTAGAAAATGATTCCAGGGACTCCACAGGAAAATGAAGTGGCTGAACGCACGAATAGGACAATAATGGAGCATGCAAGGACCATGAGATTGCATGTTGGGCTGCATTTAAACATGCGGACAGAGGCTATCAACACCATTGTATATTTAATTAATAAAGGTCCTTCAGTTCCTTTGGGTTGTGGTATTCTAGAGGAAGCATGGATAGGTAAGAAGGTGAGTTATTCTTTTCTCAAAGCCTTCGGATGTGAAGCATTTGTACATGTAGATTTTGAAAATAGAACCAAGTTGGAAGAAAAATAAAAAAAGTGTACCTTCATTGGATATGGCATTGATGAATTTGGTTATAGGCTTTAGAATTTTGAAAATTAGAAAATTGTGAGAAGTAGGAATGTTGTATTCAATGAGAAGGTGTTGTACAAAGATCAGTCCCAGCAACATGAGAAGAAAGAAAAGGATTATGTGGTGCTAGATGATACTCCAAATAGTGATGTTCCAGTGGTTCCTCATGCTCCACAACAACAACCAGAAATACCACAAACTCTTGTGAATGTTAGATGGTCAACAAGGTTAAGTAGACATCTTGAAAGGTTTTCTCCCTCTTTGTATTCTATTTTGTTAACAGATGCTAGTGAACTAGAAGGGTATGATGAAGCTATGTAGGTTGATACAAAGGTTCAGTGGGAGCTTGCAATGAAAGAAGAAATGAACTCCTTGCTGAAAAATCAGACTTGGGAATTATGTAAGTTACCTACAGGTAAAAATGCTTTACCAAACAAATGGGTTTATAGGCTAAAAGAGGAAGATGGAGGTAAGAAAAGATTTAAAGCTAGGTTAGTTGTAAAAGGATTTTCATAGAAAAAGGGTATTGATTTTGATGAGATTTTTTCTCCAGTTGTTAAGATGACTTCTATTCGTACTATTTTAAGTATTGTGGCTACTAAAGATTTGCATTTGGAACAACTAGATGTGAAAATTGCCTTTCTCCATGGTGATTTGGAGGAGGAGATATATATGGAATAGCCCCAAGGATCTAAGGTCAAAGGTAAGGAGAAACTGGTGTGCAGATTGAAGAAGAATTTGTATGGCCTGAAACAAGCACCTCGGCAATGGTATTTAAAATTTGATAGTTTTATGGCTGAGCAAGGCTACAGCCGGTGTAATTTTGACCATTGTGTTTATTTTAAGAGGCTGGATAATGATAGCTACATTATTTTATGTTTATATGTTGATGACATGCTTGTAACGGGGTCTAACATGGATCACATAAGAGAGTTAAAACAACAGTTAGCACAGTCATTTTCTATGAAGGATTTAGAAGCAGCAAAATAAATCCTTGGTATGAAAATTTGCAGAGATAAGTAGAGCAAAAATTGACTCTCTCAGGCTGATTATGTTGAAAAGGTGTTACAGAGATTCCATATGGAGAATACAAAAGCTGTCAGCACACCTTTTCCTAGTCATTTGAAATTGACTAAGGAGATGTGTCCTAAGACACCAGAGGAGGAAGGAAAAATGTCCAAGGTACCATATGCTTCAGCTGTAGAAAGTTTAATGTACACCATGGTATGCATGAGACCAGATATTGCACATGTTGTAGGAGTCATAGGTAGGTATACGAGTCATCCCAGATTGGAGCATTGGAATGCAGTAAAATAGATTCTCAGATATTTGAGAGGTACATCCAATAAACACTTATGTTTTGGGGGCTCTAATACTGATTTAGCAAGCTATGTAGACTCAGATTTGGTAGGGGATATTGATACCAGGTGGAGTACTACAGGTTATGTCTTTACTGTAGGTGGGATAGCAGTGAGTTGGATCTCACGGTTGCAGAAGGTGGTTGCTTTATCCACCACGGAGGTAGAGTATGTAGCTGCAACAGAGGAAAGCAAGGAGATGATATGGCTGCAATCTTTCATGGAAGAATTGGGCAAACAACAGGCTAATAGTTATTTGTTTATGGATAGCCAGAGTGTCATACATCTTGCAAAGAATTCTTCCTTGCATTCAAAGACCAAACACATACAGTTGAGGTATCACTTCATTCGGTCGGTGTTGGATGATGGATAGTTAAGGCTGGAAAAGATACATACAGATGAAAATCTAGTAGATATGTTTACAAAGGTAGTGACAAGGAAGAAGCTGAGCTCCTCTTCAACTTCGATTGGTCTTCAAGACTAAAAACAACAAAAACAAAACAACAGAGTCTAGGGTGCTTATTTCCAGTGGGAGCTATAGGGTTAGCGGTATTATGATCAGTCTCCAAGTGGGAGATTGTTGTTATATGGAGCCTAATCAGACTCTAAGGTTATATTTTACCCACTTTTATCAGTGTGGTTTCCCCCCAAATTATTTATAAAGGCGTCGGGAGTTATTTTTCTATTAGTTAACATAAAAAACCCTATTTTTGTAACTGACATAAGGATTGATAAAAGCAGCTAAGGGTTTGGGTTTCCATTGATGGATTGTAACATTTGCAGTAGTATTGAGTTGCAGGGATTGTTGGTTGTAATCAGTTTGATTTACTGGATAATAATATGGGACTCTCTGTTGGTGGATGTAGCTTGAGTTTGGGTGAACCACGTTAAAACTTGTCTCTCGCTATTATTATTTCTATGTATTTTCATTCCTCTTTTTAATCTTTATTTGCATTTAATTGATATCTTCTGTCGGCTAACCCTAACAGCTTCCTTAGGGAGTACCACCCACCTGGGACACCATGGCTAGCTGTGTTTGTATATACATTGTATCAGTTTTGTATCATTTTGAGGCATGTGTGCCCATATATGTATATTGGTGGCTCTTTGTTAGCTAGATTTGTATTATCAATTCATGTACACGATAGACACTTGTATATTGACCCATGACATATATATATATATATATATATATATATATATATATATGATGGTTTCATGAAGGTATATGATTTCTATGGCTATGGATGCACATGTGATATGTATATTTGCTTGTTTTTATGTTTTTTATGATGAGATGCATTGGTTATATGTATAGATGTTTATGATTATGATTTGATGATAATTTTGTTATGCAATGCTTATAGTGGACATATGTTTATGAAACATGCATGGATGTACTAATGGACAAATCTTGGATATATGTTTATAAATGATATGGAAAATGATCAGTGTTAATGCAAAAACTATATGAAAATGGATAATATTGATGTGTCTAACACACTTGTTTTGTAGGAGAAAGAGGACAATGATGAAGACCAAGAGGATGATGAATAGAAGAAAGATGATGATGAAACTATTGATCAAATAGGTGGATAATGGATGATGAGGGTAGCTTTGATGGTTGCATACAAAATTAGAGATTTGCAATCCTTATGTTTGATATAGCACTAGACATTATGCACTAAGGTATAAGGACCAAGGTGACGATGTGTCTCATGCCCCAACATAATACAACCTTGTCTAGATACAAGATATGAATATTAGGTATTTCGAGATGGACATTGACTCTGCAAGCAAAGGTTTGAACTTATTACCACTAAACATAATGAAACCTTGTTGGTTATATGTATAGGAAATAGTCTTAGCATAGAATGGTCTTAGTGCATAAGAGACTATTTAGCTTCTCAAATGCAAAAGATATTGGTATGCAAGATGTTAATCCCAACATGTATGAGATACCATT
The DNA here is from genome assembly GCA_027924645.1 of Cunninghamia lanceolata. NCBI lineage: Eukaryota > Viridiplantae > Streptophyta > Pinopsida > Cupressales > Cupressaceae > Cunninghamia > Cunninghamia lanceolata. The sequence goes on from BSBN01001126.1 coordinate 4,004,311, forward strand.
AGGCCTAGTAAGAGAATAAGATCATCCTGCAAACATGACATACGAAAGCAAATGACCATGCCCCAGTCCATACTTTGTCGCAACATACCAAGATATGATAAATCAAGGCAGTCTTGACTAGGTATTAGAAAGGGACAAAAGATAAATTAAAAGAAAACAAAAGATACTGCAATCATGTTCTCTTGCCAAATTTAGGGTGCTCTTTGGATGGATTGGATAGTGCCTTTTTGTGAGGGAAGATATATCTTGTTGAAGGCTGAGATGATGGATTGATATAGAAAATGTTGTTTGAAGGCATGCAAACAAATGTCTTTAGCTTACCCCTGATTTGATAAGTGCTTGAGCTATCGCGAGTTGCATAGTTTGTTTTTCTGCTTGAGTTAGTCAAAAAGAGGAAAATGGAAGATAGGAAAGATGAAATGGGAATGGAAGAATGAATCATCTGTGCTTGCGTACTGGGTACTTCCTTCATATTCTAGACTACCTACATACCTTGTATCCACTAGATCAAGGCACAGTATGATGATGATGAGACATGATGATATGTAGTTTTGGGTGTTTATTAATGATGTTGGAGATAGATGATAGAAGAAATGAGAGATGGAAGAAAGAAGATGATTAGAAGAAGGATGGAAGATGGAAATGGTCTATTGGCTATGTCTAAATCTAGATATTTCCTTCATATTCCAGATTGCCTACATACCTTGTATCCACGGGATCAAGGCATTTAGCGATAGAAATGATATGTAGTTCTGATGTGATGATGATGACTAAAGTAGGAGCATCCCTGGTTCAAGAGCAATCTTGTATCAACCAAAAATATTTGCATTTCAGTTTGTTTCTTTCCATTTTCTAGTTCAGTCAACTAGTTCAGTTAGTAGCAGTTTCTATATTTTGGTCCATATTCTATGGTAGTTGCATTTCAAACCTTGCAAAGCTAGAATTAGCATCTAGAGGCATTCATACACAACATATCTGAATCTCAGAGCATTTGGTTAAGGTACTGGGAAGATATCGCTATCAGAAGATCAACTATTTTCTCTAAACAAAGCATCCTGACAGTTTTGGACAATCTGCTAAAGGAGAAGACCTACGGAGCATTTCCTGACTTGTGAAACCTAATGATAAATCATTTGATGATCTATGGTTTGTGTTTGACCTTCCCTGAGATCCACACATCATCCCATTCATTTGCGAAGGGACTCTATGCAGTTAGGTCTAACCTATCTGTGTACACACGTTACAGCTCTTCATTGGAGTTTGTGATCTTCCTTAGCTGACGCAAAGGAATCTTTGTACCGGAGATGACATATATTGATGTAATAGATGCCTAGGAAAGTAGTTCATGATATAGAGATAGTTTATAGTTTAGATTTTGTGCAAAGGAGCTTCAAAGCTATATCTTGTGCATATTATGATATTCTATAATCAGTACTGAGAGCCCTAATTGTAAGCCCGCATGTTGCTGACTAATTTATATTTGAATTCTATGATATACTAAATGACTAAATCTGCATTTGCTTTATATCTCTAAGTTGTTTCCCTTGTGTTTACTCTTGCTTCACAGTCTGGACAGTTCATTCTGTGAACCCTCCTACCATGACTGCACCAAGTGGTACCAGAGAAAAAGTTTGAATCTTTGGGAGCAAATTGAGCGAAATTGGTGAAGGAATTCCATAAGATCTTGTTGCGGACAAATCACCAATCTGAGGCAGGTTACTTGTGTCACAACCGATTGTTGATTGTGAGGTAATTGTCACCTTGTAGTCTGATTGCCGCACTTGAGGTAGTTTGTACTTGATCCTAGGAAGAATGCCACCAAGGAGAGTCCCTGTTATTGGAACAATGGCTGGTAGGATGGATGAGATGATGGAAATGATGAAAATAATAAGGATTCGATTGGATGCTATCGAGGAAGATAGGTGAAGAGGATTGACTCCTAGACCGAACATTGAAAGTGATGATGAAGAGGAATTTCAATCTATGGAACAAATTGGCGAAACCCTAGGAGGTGATGAAGAAGAAGAATCAGACCAAGTAATGATGTTGTGAACTATTTCAAAGATTGGAAATAGACCTAGAGTTGATGTACTGAATTACACTAGCAATTTGAATCTTGAAGAGTTGATTAATTAGATAAATGACATGGAAGAGTAGTTTGAATATGAAGAAGTTGAAGATCTAGAGAAGGTGAAATTTGTGAAGACAAAGTTGAAGGGACATGCTACTATATGGTGGAAAGAAGTTTAGTTGGATAGAAATAGAAAGGGGAAAGAAAAGATTATAAAATGGGATAGGATGGTGACAAGTTTGAAGAATCAATTTATACCTACTGATTGTGAGTTAGAACTATTGAAGAGATTGCAAAACCTAAAACAAAAGGAGAAATTTGTGAAGGAATACACTGAAGAATTTCATAGGATGATCATAAGGACATGACATAGTGGAGAAAGCAAGGAGAAAGTGGCTAGATATATCAATGGACTAGGATTGAACATTCAAGAAGAACTAAGCTTGGTAAGGATGACATCTTTGGAGGAAGCATATCAGTTTGCCCTAAAAGTTGAAGAAAAGATGAATAAGAGGCATGATCAAAGATAGAGAGATAGAGGAGGTAAATTTCAAAGAGGTAGAAAATTTTCCAGAGGAGATAGATCATTTGCGGAGAAGAGCAGACAAGAGAACAGATTCAAGAAAGAAGATAGAGATAATAATGCATACCAGAGAGATGTCCAAAATTTTTACTGCAAAGGAAACCCTAGTGCATACCGGAGGGAAGGATGCAGAAGAGAAGGTAGAGGACCTAAAAGGAGAACATTCAGAGGAACTTGTTTCAAGTGTGGAGTTGAAGGACATAGAGCATTTGAATGCAATCAAGGAAGTACAAGTAAGAGGAGAGAAAATAGTGGAAGAGCAGCCTATGTGGAAGAAGAACCTGTTGGATCACCTAGTTCAGTTGGCAAACCTGAGAAAGGAGAATCACTTGTGATGAAGAGAGCACTATTTCAAGAAAAAACAAATGAAGAACCACAGCAGAGGAAAAGTTTGTTTAGAACCAGATGTAAATCAAGAGGTAAATGTTGTAAAGTTATTATTGATAGTGGTAGTTCTAATAACCTAGTTTTAGAGGAGATGGTGACAAAGCTAAAGTTGGAAAGATTGAAACACCCTAAGCCCTATCAAATAGAATGGATTCGAGATGATCATAAGGTACTGGTGAGTGAACAATGTTTGGTGAAATTTCATATTGGATCTTATCATGATGAAGTCTTGTGTGATATTATGCCTATGGATGTTTCTCATATCTTATTGGGTAGACCATGGTAGTATGATAGAAAAGATATACATGATGGGAGAAATAATACATACACTATAACATCAAATGGAAAGACAATTACCTTGATTCCTTTGGAAGATGATCATAAGGGTGAAGTATGTGGGAATGCTAGAATCTGTTTAGTAGATGGAAGGAAATTTCTAGGTGGTTTGAGACATGAGAATATGTGTTATTCTTTGACCCCCTAAGAAACATGAAACACTGGAGAAGAAGATTGAGTCATAACTAGCAAAGATAACTGAACTGCTAACAGAGTATGAAGACATCATATCAGATAATGTGCCTGAGGGATTGCCGCCTATAAGGAATATCAGTCATCACATGGATCTTATACTGAGAGCTAGTTTGCCTAACAAAACAACACATAGAATGACACCAACAGAGAATGAAGAATTGAATAAACAAATACAAGAGTTGCTAAGGAAAGGTTGTATCAGAGAAAGTTTGAGTCCTTGTGTAGTACCTACAGTGCTAGCACCAAAGAAAGATGGAGAATGGAGAATGTGTACAGACTCTAGAGCAATAAACAAGATCATAGTTAAGTATAGATTTCCTTTACCTAGGATGGATGATATTGTGGATTGTTTGAATGGAGCAAAATATTTCACAAAGATAGATTTGAAGAGTGGATACCATCATATCAGAATCAAAGAAGGAGATGAATGGAAAACTACTTTTAAGACAAATGAAGGGTTGTATGAGTGGTTAGTGATGCCTTTTGGATTGAAAAAATGCACTGAGTACTTTCATGAGGTTGATGAATGAAGTCTTGAATAAATTCTTGGGTAAGTTTTTTATGTTATATTTGGATGACATTCCAATTTCTTGTAAGACAAGGGAAAAATATTTGCAGCACCTTAGACAAGTATTGCAGAGACTGAGAGAAGAGAAATTGTTGATAAACATTAAGAAGTGTAGTTTCATGAAGGAAGAATTAGTATACTTGGGATTTGTGATTTTTGTGGAAGGATTGAAGATGGACACTGAGAAAGTGAGAGCAATTGTTGAATGGTCTACACTAGAGAGCATTGGAGAAATCAGATCATTTCATGGATTGGCTAGTTTCTACCGGAAGTTCATCAAAAAATTTAGTTCAGTTTGTAACCCTATGATAGAGACAATGAAAGGTGATAGAAAAGATTTCAAGTGGACATTAGGAGCAGATAAAAGTTTTGAGTTGTTGAAGTAGAAATTGATAGAGCAACCTATTTTGGAATTACCAAATTTCAATAAGATATTTCAAGTAAATTGTGATGCAAGTGGAAATGCAATTGGAGCAATATTAAGTCAAGAAGGTAGACTAGTAGCATATTTTAGTGAGAAGTTGAATGATGCAAGGAGAAGATATTCAGTTTATGATCAAGAGTTCTATGCCATAATTCAAGCCTTAAAGAAGTGGAGATATTACTTGTTGCCTAAGGAGTTTGTGTTGTATACAAATCATCAAGCTTTGCAATATTTCAATAGTCAAGGTAAGTTGAATCAGAGACATATGAGATGGGTAGAGTGTTGTTATATGGAGCCTAATCAGACTCAGAGGTTAAATTTTCCCTAGTTTTATCGGTGTGGTTTCCCACCAAATTATTTAACAGGGGTTTGGGGGTAACACCCCCAAGACAGGGTCAAGGGGCAAGGCATTGGGAGTTATTTTTCTATTGGCCAACTTAAAAAAAAAACCCTATTTTGTAACTGACATAAGTCTTGATAAAAATGGCTAAGGGTTAGGGTTTTCATTGATATTGTATTGTAAAATTTGCAGTGGTATTGAGTTGCAAGGATTGCTGGTTGTAATTAGTTTGATTTGCTGGATAATAATATTAGACTCTCTGTTGGTGGATGTAGCCCAAGTTTGGGTGAACAATGTTAAAAATTGTCTCTGGCTATTATTATTTATGTGTATTTCTCATTCCTCTGTTTAATCTTTTTTTGCATTTAATTGATATCTTCTACATGTAATTCCTAACATAGAGTTCATGCAGAGTTATACATTTGTATTGAAGCATAGGAGTGGAAAAGCAAACAAAGCTGCAAATGCATTGAGTAGGAGAAGGAACTTGTTAACATAGATGAGAGTTGAAGTGATAGGATTTGATGAATTGAAGAACTTGTATGAGGGAGAAACTAATTTTGCAAAATCTTGGAAAGCATGTAAGGAACCTGTTGTGATAGATAGGAGTAAGTTGTTGGGCTATTTCATTCAAGAAGATATATTGTTAAGAGGAAATCAATTGTGCATACCTAAAAGTTCAATGAGAGATAATTTGATCAAGGAGAAACATAGTGGAGGATTGGCAGGACATTTTGGCATCGATAAAATAGTGGCTTCGGTGAGTGAAAACTACTTTTGGCCTTAAATACATAAGGATGTTAGGAAATTTGTGCATAGTTGTAGAGTTTGTCAAGTTGCAAAAGGGAGTAGTCAGAATACTGGATTGTCTAAACCTTTGATAGTACCAGAGAGACCTTGGGAAGACATAAGCATGGATTTTGTAATGGGATTGCTGAAGATACATAGAGGACATGATTCTATATTTGTAGTGGTAGATAAGTTTTCTAAGATGACACATTTCATACCCTATAAGAAGACAACTCATGCATAGCATGTAACTAACCTATTTTTCAAAGAGATTGTGTGATTGCATGGATTAGCAAAGAGTATAGTTTCTGACAGAGACACAAGATTTCTTGGTTACTTTTGGAAGACACTTTAGAAGAAGTTGAAGACAGATTTGAAGTTCAGTTCAACATTTCATCCATAGACTAATAGACAAATAGAGATAGTGAATAGGAGTTTGGGAAACTTGTTGAGATGTTTGGTTAAAGAGAAGACAAGAAGTTGGGATTTGATTCTTTCACAAGTAGAGTTTGCATACAATAATTCAGTGAATAGGAGTGCTAGAAGAACACCTTTTGAGATTGTTATCGGAGTAAACCCTCGAAGAGTTGAAGAATTGAGAGATCTTAGTTTAGAAGAGAAGAGAAGTATAGAAGCAAAAGAATTTGCAGGACATATGGAGATAGTGCATAATCAAGTAAAGAAGCATTTGGAAGATATGAACAACAAATATAAAGAACAAGCAGATGAGAAGAGAAGACATAAGGAATTTGGGGTTGGAGATGAAGTGATGGTATACTTGAGAAAAGAAAGATTTCCAGTTGGAACACATAACAAGTTGAAGATGAAGAAGTTTGGACCTTGTAGGATACTCAAAAAATTTGATTTAGGAAATGTATATGAAGTGGAGCTCTGGAGGCATTTGGTATATCACCTATTTTCAACATTGTAGACCTATATCAGTATCATGAAATAGAGTTCAGCGACATCATAGTAGAAGACTTGAAGAAGTAGTTACCACAACAAGCACCAGAGCAGATTGAAGACATTTTGGATAGAAGAGATGAACGTAGCACCAGAGGAAGACAATACAAAGAATACATTGTGAAATGGAAAGACAGACCAAAAGAAGATTCATCATGGGTTTCTCAAGTTGTGGTGGACTGTCTTAGTTTTCCTCTAGCCCCAACAAAGTGAGGGACTCACTTTTTCAATAACCCTAAAGGTCTGATGTAGGAGCATCCCTAGTTCAAGAGAAATCTTGAATCAACCAAAAATAGTTGCATTTTAGTTTGTTTGCAGTTCAGTTTATTTCCTTTCATTTTCTAGTTCAATTAGCCAATTCGGTTAGTAGTAGTTTCTATATTTTGGTCTGCATTCTACTGTAGTTGCATTTCAAACCTGACAGAGCTGGACTTAGTATCTAGAGGCATTCGTGCACAACATATCCAAATCTCAGAGCATTTGGTTTAGGTACCGGGAAGATATCGCTATCAGAAGATCAACTATTTTCATAGAATAGAGAATCCTGACAATTTTGGACAATCTGCTAAAGGAGAAGCCCTCCTGATCATTTCCTGACTTATGAAGCCTAATGACACATAATTAGATGATCTATGGTTTATGGTTAACCTTCCTTGAGATCCGCACATCATCCTAGATTCATTTGCAGAGGGACTTTATACAATTAGGTTTAATCTATCCATGTACACATGTTACAGCTCTTCATTGGAGTTTGTGATCTTCCTTGGCTGACACAGAGGAATCTTTGTACTGGAGATGATATATATTGATGTAATAGATGCCTAGGAAATTAGTTCATGACATAGAGATAGTTGATAACTTAGATTTTGTGTGAAGGAGATCTAAAGCTATATCTTGTGCATATTCTGATATTTTGTAATCAAGACTGAGAGCCCTAATTGTAAGCCCGCATGTTTCTAACCAATTTATATTTGAATTCTATGATATATTGAATGACTAAATCTACATTTGCTTTATATCTCGAAGTTGTTTCCGTTGTGTTTACTCTTGTTGCATGGTCTGGACAGTTCATTCTATGAACCCTGCTATCATGACTACACCAATGATGAAAGATGAAGGGGATTCTTTTATTGATGAGATTTGAGTTTTTATTGATGGGAGTGATTAAGTGTTTGATTGTATGAGGTGTTGATGTTTTATTTACTAATGTAGATGAGGATGCATAAAGTATCTACCCAAAGTTGAATTGCAAGCAAGTGCCCCCAGTGTGGGAAGGATTTATTATGGATAAGTGAATGGAAAGTTATTATGGAAAAGGATGGTGAAGATGGACTCAGTTCAAATGATATGCTAGCTTTACAATTTCCAATCTATGATATAAGTAAAATGTAGTAATGGAAAAGGGAACAAGTCTAGTATGAATGGAAAAGTTTAGTATGGAATGGTTGGAATGGTAACAAGTGCTAAACGATAACTAGATAGATGGTGAGACTTGGTTTTACACATAGCACCTATTTGCCAGGTTTTCACTATGGTACTTATCCAAAGTGTAAGGTTTACCAGGTTTTCACCAAAGGATGATTATTTTTTATATTTTTCTAATATAGTGGCAAAGATCAAGGATAAAACTTTTTAAGATGAACATTGTTGATTGGTTCATCTAAAGGGATGTCATCAGGAGTTGCTAGAGTATAGGCCCCAAAGCCATAAACTGATGTGACCATGAAGGGACCAACCCAATTCACTTCAATCTTGCCCTGTTTCTCTTGGTTCTATTGATTTCTCTAATTCTCTTTTAGGACAAGGTCATTCAACTGGAACCTTCTTTCTTTAATCTTCTTGTTATAGCTACGACGAAGATGATTTTGATAAACCTGCAGATGATTAAGTATTGTGATTCATTTTTCATCCAATAGCTCTAACTCATTGAGTTGGGATGCTCTATATTCTTCATCGAAGATAATGTGCTGGAGTGAGACTCACAATGAGAGGATCTCAACCTTGATAGGAAGGATGACATCAGTACCATAAACAAGGGCATAGGGAGTAGTGTCAATGGGAGTTCTGACACTTGTGTGATAACCCCACAAGGAAATATTTAGTTGGAGGTGCCAATCATGGCCAGCCTCATTGACTGTCTTCTTGAGGATTTTTATGATGGTCTTATTAGAGGCCTCGGCTTGGCCATTACTCTGAGGATAGTAAGGCGTGGAAAATCTGTGTTGGATATGAAATTTTTGGCACAGGTTTCAGAATTCCTTATTCTTAAAGGGGTACCCATTTTCAGTAATGATGGTTTGATGCAGAGGGATACTAATTTACCAATTGATGCAACAATGAGATACTAATCCATTCAAACCTGTAACACAACACTTAAACAAGCCTATGCAAGAAGGCTGAAAATAAAATATTACAACAAAGATATGAAGAGAAATTTGCACACAATCTTTTATTCAAATCTGAAAATGCATTAGAAAATAAGGAAGCTTGTGAGCTTATAATAATTACACATCCAACACCTACAACAAATAATTTTCTCCACCTCTAGACTCCTTCCCCAACATCTGGGTCTCTCCTCAATTTTCTTCTCCCAGCTCCAATAAAAACCTGTCACTTATTCCTTTCACCACGCCCTCATTTTTTAGAATTTTATAAAATGGTTTCTTAGTTTCATGCCTCTCCTTCCCAGATTTCTAGAACATTTTTAATTTTGGAATTTAATAAAATAAAATTCTGGGAGTTAGGCCCACCAACCTAGGACATAAAGACCACTTACAAGATTCCTTACACTATGATGGCTACAATAATAAGTGCCATTAATTCCATGATTCTTGGCAGCCCCACTTATGACAGAATCAACCCCACTTATGACAAAAATCAGCCCCCACTAAAATAGAATTTAATACCTTTGCCTAGGAAAGATATTCTCCACTATTTGAGGAATTTATAAATTATCGGGGCATTTTTCCACAAAAAACACATTTACCAATATGCCCAAGGAAAATTATATTTGTTTCAAATTAAAATATTATTTCCCAAGCCCATAAACCTTATTGAAAACAAAAAAACATAAATTAAAATATTTTTGGTGATGTAAGGTTGACATTGACCATGGATGCTCTTGCATCAAACTCACAGCCAAACGAAAAATCCAAGCCCTCTTGGATGGAAGGTAGTAACAAGTATTTATCCTTTGAATGCTCCTCCTTGATGTCCTTTATGCTTTGCCTTTGGTCCTCTTTGAAACAGCTCCAATTGGTCTTCATTTTCACTTTAGGTTTTCCCAACTTCTTGTTAAGGTTTTTAGGTCTATCAAATGGAGATAACTTCTTCTTATCTACTGCTTTGGATACCTACACCTAAATAATGCCAATTTCATTCCTCAAAACACCTTGGTTAGTACCAACAATGTATTCTTTACTTTTCTTCTCATAATCCTTTGGTGATCCCTGCAATATAACAACATCCAACTGCAAGAACTTAGTCTGCAACTCTGTAATAGCAACCTTATCAGCAACTTCATTATCAACATCAACTTTATCAGTAACATTAACAATAATATGCCCTTCTACTTGTTTAACTTTCTCTTGAGACTAAAAATGAAATGAAGGCTCATCCACAACCATGTCTACTTTGTCTTCTTCAATGCTTGATGTCAAAATAGTCATAGGTATACTCACCATTTCATTTTCTACCTCTTCTATTGCTGATGTCCTTGCTTGTCTCATTCTTCTTTGAATAATCTTTCTAATGGGCCATGTAACTTTCCTCTTCATTGATAAGTGCCAACTTTGCAAATATTGAACTTTTCTTTTCATATCTTTTTCCATCTATTCCACAGCTTGCCTTAGTTCTCTTATCTCTTTCTCAACCCTCTATTTGCCTCATCTTTTCCTCTTTCCTCTTTCTCTCTTTTTCTTCTTGCTTCTTCTTTTGTGAACCCCCAGCCTGTAAGTACCTTCTAAAAAAATCCATCTTTCCTCAAGCAAGTCTCTTTCACCTTCCTTCTTCTTGTCTTCGCCTCACCTAGGTCTCTTCTCTTTTCCTCTACCTAGTCTTTTGGCAACCAGGTTCTCTTTTCAACCTACACAAACAAAAATCCCACAAACACCAAACTCTCTTTTGCCTAGACCTTCTAAGATCTGATACCAATTGATGTAGAGGGATACTAATTTACCAATTGATGCAACAATGAGATACTAATCCATTCAAATCTACAACACAACACTTAAACAAGCCTATGCAAGAAGGCTGAAAATAAAATATTACAACAAAGCTATGAAGAGAAATCTGCACACATTCTTTTATTCAAATCTGAAAATGCATTACAAAATAAGGAATCTTGTGAGCTTCTAATAATTACACATCCAACACCTAAAAAAAATAAAATTCTCCACCTCTAGACTCCTTCCCCAACATCTGGGTCTCTCCTCAATTTTCTTCTCCCAGCTCCAATAAAAACCCGTCACTTATTCCTTTCACCATGCCCTCATTTTTTAGAATTTTATAAAATGGTTTCTTAGTTTTGTGCCTCTCCTTCCTTGATTTCTAGAACATTTTTAATTTTTTAATTTTGATAAGATATGAGAAAGTTATGCTCATTTTACCAAGACTAGGTCTCATAATTACGACCCCCCTCTTAGAGTTACAAATTTTAGAATTTAATAAAATAAAATTCTGGGAGTTAGGCCCACCAACTAGGGACATAAAGACCACTTACAAGATTCCTTACACTATGATGGTTATAATAATAAGTGCCATTAATTCCATGATTCTTGGCAGCCCCACTTATGACATTATCAACCCCACTTATGACAAAAATCAGCCCCCACTAAAATAGAATTTAATGCCTTTGCCTAGGAAAGATATTCTCCACTATTTGAGGCATTTATAAATTACAGGGGCATTTTTCCACAAAAATTACATTTACCAATATGCCCAAGGAAAATTATATTTGTTGTAAATTAAAATATTATTTCCCAAGCCCATAAACCTTATTGAAAACAAACAAACATAAATTAAAATATTTTTGGTGATGTAAGGTTTCCATTGACCATGGATGCTCCTGCATCAGACTCCTGACCAAAGGAAAATCCAAGCCCTCTTGGATGGAGGGTAGTAATAGGTCTTCATGCTTTTAATGCTCCTCCTTGATGTCCTCTATGCTCTGCCTCTAGTCCTCTTTGAAATAGCTCCAATTGGTCTTCATTTTCACTTTAGGTTTTCCCAACTTCTTGTTAAGGTTCTTAGGTCTGTTAAATGGAAATAACTTCTTCTTATCTACTGCTTTGGATACCTGCACCTATATAATGACAACTTCATTCCTCAAAACACCTTGGTCAGTACCAACAATGTATTCTTTACTTTGCTTTGTGGGACAATGACTTCCTGATTCTTAAAGGGGCGCCCATCTTCAGTAATGATGGTTTGTGGGACACCATATTGGCAAATGATGTAATGGAGGATAAATTTTGAGATCTTCGCCAGTGATGTAAGTCATTGGCATGTCTTTCACCCATTTTTTAAAGTATTCTATAGCAGTGATAATGAACTTATGGCCATTAGACGAGGGTGGATGAATTTTCCCTATGAGGTCGAGTCCCCACTACGAAAATGGCCAAGGAGATTTGAGAGCTTGGAGCTCATGTGTTGGGGCGTGTATTAGGTCTCCATGTTTTTTACATTGTATGCATCTTCTGGTAAATTTCTGTGCATCCTACTCCATTGTAGGCCAAATTATCTAGCTCTTAGAAGTTTATTGACAAGACTAGGACTGGTGGAATGCGATCCACATACACCCTTGTCTACCTCTCGTAAAGTGACGTTAGCCTCTTCAAAGTTAAGACACCTAAGTAGAATACCATTGAGACTCTTGCGATATAGGGTTTTACTGAGTATGGTGTAGGGAGAGGCTCGACGAATGAAGGTTTTACGTTGGGTGTTGGAAAGTTGGATAGGGAAGGTATCGTTGCTTAGGTACTCATAAATGTCTTCATACCAGGGGGAATTGGGACCAACAATCTCACAGATGAGCTCTGATTGTGGCACTTCAAAGGTTGGGATTAGGAGCTATTCAACCAAGAATTCACACATTTGTGTGTTGGTAGGCATGTCTAAAAGAGAACCAATGGTTGCCATGGTGTCGGGTTCCTTGTTGTTGATCCTAGAAATATGTTCAAATGTGATATTAGAGAAATATTTCTTAAACTCATCAACCATTAGTTTATAAGAGATAACCTTCTCATATTTTGTTTGATATTCTTCTTGGACTTTCTTGATTACTAGTTTAGAGCCTTAAAATACTTGTAATTCTTTGATGTCCCATTGGACAACCATGTGCAATCTAGTGATTAAGGCTTCATGTTCTGCAATATTATTTGTACATGGAAAGGCAATTCTATAAGATTTTGGAATACAATCACCCTAAGGGGTGATGAAGAGGATTCCAACTCCAGATCCATGTTGGGTGTAGGAACCATCGAAGTATAGTTGCCAAACTTCTGAAGGGGAAACATTCAACAGTTCTTCGTCAGGGAACTCATGATGAATGGGATGGATTTCTGTCACCGGTGCTTCTGCTAGTTGATCTATGATGACTTGTCCTTTAATATCTTTGTGATCAACATATTAAATATTGAACTCATTGAGGATCATCACCCATTTTACTATCGTGCCTGTAAGAAATACTTTAGAGATAAGATACTTAAGTGGGTCAAACTTTGATATAAGCTTTGTTGACTGGTTCAACATGTATTGTCACAACGTTTGTGTGGCAAACACCACAGCTAAACATGCTTTTTCCATTGATGTATAATTAAGCTCATAACCCACAAGAGTCCTACTGATGTAATAGATGGCATGTTCCTTCCCTGTGTTATCATGCTGGGCTAAGAGAGCCCCTAGGGCAATTGTTGTTGAAGAAGTGTACAAAAGCAAAGGTTGCTTAGGAATAGGTGGTGCCAATATAGGAGGTGTTGCGAGATATTCTTTTATCTAATCAAAGGTATGTTGGCATTTATCATCCCACTTAAAAGCCTCTCCTTTCTGAAGCAAGTGTTGAAAAGGATGGCATTTGTCTAGGAGTTGTGCGATGAACCTGCAAATGGATTGTAATCAACATTGAAGGCTTTGAAGTTGTTTTATATTTGATGGAGGAGGCATGCTAACTATAGCCTTTACTTTGTCAGGATCTACTTCTATGCCTCTTTGAGAGACTATGTAGCCCAATAATTTTCCAGAGGTGACACCAAAGACACATTTCTTGGGATTCAGTCTTACTTTGTACTTCTTGAGCTTGTCAAAGATTTGTTCCAATACTTGGAGATGGCTTTCTCTTGTTTTTAATTTTCCCAAGATGTCATCAACATAGTCTTCCATTATGGTATAGAAGAGATCATGGAAAATGATGGTCATGGCCTGTTGATAGGTCATACCTGCATTCTTGAGACCAAAGGGCATTACGACCCAGTAGTAGGTACCCCATGGACAGATGAAAGAAGTTTTATGTTGGTCCTCTTCTGTGATCCTGAATTGATTATACCCAAAGAACCCATCCATCAACGAGAGCATTTCATGACCCATTGTAAGGTCAACAATTGTGCCGATGCTTGGTAATAGAAAGTCATCTTTGGGACAAGCTTTATTTAAATCTCTAAAATCATTGGAGCAGTAGATTCATCCATCAGGTTTTGCAACTAGTACAAGATTGCAAACCCACTCAGAATAATCAATGGGCTTAATGCACTTGGCATCATATAGCTTTTGGATTTCTGCTTTGACAAATAATGTTTTTTGGGGATGTATTTTTCTCAGCTTTTGTTTGACTAGTTTGGCATTGGGAGATACCGCCAAGTGATGTACTACAAGTGAAGGGTCTAGACCTGACATTTCTACATAGGTCCATGTGAAATCGATTGCTCTTTTCATGAAAAATGCTATGAAATTAAGTTCCCTTTCTTCTTCTGATAATGATGCTGCTAAGAATGTGATCTTTGGATCCTGTGTGGTGCCCAAATTGATTTCGTAAGAATTTTCTATCAACAAAGGTGACTGATCTAGATATGTTGTGGTTAAAGGAACATCAAATCCTCCATCCTCAAGTGCCTCGAAGAGGTTTTCACCTGTGGATATATCCTTTATTTTTATTTTTCCATGGTCAAGAGGCACCTTTCAATTTTCACCTAATGACCTTTCATTTTTATTCTGTTTATTTCATTTTTGTGACTAGAGGATTCGACGTTTCCACAAAAATATGCCAATTGAGGCAAGTCGATTGTGAATCCCACTTTGTGGTCTCCAAGTGGTAAGCCTTTCCTTAGTCCCATGAATTCTGAGATGGTTTCATCATTTTAAAATAGGTCTAGGGCAGGCATCCCCTATTAGTCCCAATCAATTAGGTTGGGGTAGATAAGTTGAATGTTAGAGGATGTAGATGAGGAGATGGAGGACAACATGAAAATGGATGTCTCTTGGAATAACACAGTGATATGGAAGGGAAAGTCATCAATGGTATCCTAACTAGAAGTCCCTTCTATGAGAAAAGCTTCGGCTACTTCCTCAAGAATACACTCAATATCCTTGGTAGGCGGACCGTCCTTACTGTACCCTAGACCTTGCCTATTAAACTTCTTCGTAACAACGATAGGTTCCAGGGGGCCTTGTTCCTATGATCCTAGTCCTCCTTTTCCTTTATAGCTCATGTTCTTGATAATCCTAAATCCATTGCTATATCATTCTACTTCTAGAGAGACCTGATCATTTTCATCATAGAAGATCCAGGAAAAAATGTCACCATCAACATCTTCATCGTCAAGCAGTCCTGATTATACAAACAAAGTTGGGGACATGATGATAGTTTCTTTAGATGAAGTGGCTTGGGAGATAGATAGTTTACCATATGATTTGGGAGACAAGGGCATGGTTCCCACACAACATTATTCTTTTAGACTGTACTCACCAAGCCCTTTCTCTTTGATTGTAACGTCAGGTATCGATTTGCTAGTGGAGGGCTTATTCAGGTCAGATGGATCAACATAAGATGTGGATGGATAGGCTTCAGTATTGATGGGTATACAATTAGGGTTCTGATAAGTATCTTGGAAAACTTGGCAATACTCAAATGGATTTGGATCTGCAGGAATTGTGATTTCTACACCATTATATGGGAATTTCAAGCATTGGTGGTATGTAGATGGCACTACTTTTAGGGCATGTATCCAAGGATGGCCAAGTATAATATTATAGGGCAAGTCAACATCTAGGACTTCACATCAAGTTTCGGTAGTGACAGGACCAACCCTTATAGGCAGATAAATGATTCCTTATGAGTCTCTCTCCATCATCATAGGCTTTGATGGTTATACTTTTTGAAGTATCAATACAATCCTCAAAGTTGTTGGCAAGAGATATTGCTTCGCATTGATAGGTGTTGTTATTGATTGCAACTAAGATCATCCCAATCATCCACATAACACAATTTGTTCACACCGAAAGTTAGAATCAAAATTTATCTAAGTCCAGGCAGTCAGGAACACAGTAGGTGATAGGGTCTAGTATCTTGGTCTGGATCTCTCCAGTGGAAAGGCATGGTTTGTTGTGGTCTGAGGTAGTTGTAAGCATTGTTAAGACACTCTAAACCCAGATTTTTGTCCTCCAAAGATGAAGGAATCAAAAGATATTAGCTTCTAAGTATTAGGTTTTAGTTTGACAGAGCAGACAAAAGAAGAACAGGTGACCTTGTAAATAATCTTGGTTCTGGATGTATGAAAGTTGTTAATTGGGAAAGTAGTTATGACCAGTGATAGTGGCTAACTTGTTTGATGATTTGTGAGAGAAAGTTTTGGTTCACATCTCAAGTTATGCATGGATCTAGCCGACAGAGTAGAGTATTCAATAAAGCTCCAAGTATTCTTAAAGCCGATTGGAAAGTGATCAAAGATCAGGATACGGATATATATAGCCAATGGATATGGATGATTTTGTGAGTGTGTGTTGTGACTATAGTGTAATTGCGAAAGGAGCAAAGATTAAAAAGTTTAGATGTTAGTAGAGCAGTAAGAGAAGTAGAGGAAGGATGAAGCGTGTCAAGTCAGTTGTCTATGCTTAATAGAAACTAAACTCTAGCATTGATAGATGCTAAATATCAGTTCAATCTTATTGTAATTCTCTTTCTATAGGTAGTGAGCCTCCTTTTGAGCAGTGAACTCTGGGTAGTGAGCCTGAATGCATGTGTATTCCCCATTGTAATACTTTTAACAAAGTATAATCTTTGTGGGTTAACCCCCACCATGGTTTTTCCCTTAACCAGGTTTCCATGTCAAAAATCTTGGTGTCAAGTGTGTTATTTATGTTTCTGTTCATGTGTTATTGATTGATACTGAAATGTTTACATCACTAATTTGATTATAAGTTGTAAAGGAAGATTAAAGATAGAAAAGTTTGAATTGTGGGACAACTGACTCACCCCCCCTCTCAGTTGTCCAGACCTAATCCAACAATTGGTATCAGAGCAAGGTTCCTTTGAAAAAGTTTAACAGCTTAAGGAAGATCTAGGAAGACAGTAAAATGGATGAATATAACCTCAAGGGCAACTTAATCTCACTCTAGATGATCTTGAGCAGTCCAGGGCAAAAGTCAAAGAACTTCAAGATAACTTCAAAAAGGCTAAAGATTTTATTGAAATTTTAAAAATAAAATTGAGCAAATCCAATGCAAAAGGTGAGGAGCAACCTCTTCAACTGGGAAATCATTATGAAGACAAGGCCCTGAAAGAGAAGACAACGGAATGTGAAAAGTTAGCTAAAGAAGTGGTTGTCCTAAAACATGAAATGGAATCTGGGGTGATGAGACTAACCAAGGAAATTAAAGATAGGAAGACAACTGAAGAAGAGATGAATCAAAATCTGAAAGAGAGAACTGAAGAATGCTGCAGATTAGATGGAATAGCTGGTCTCCTAGAATCTAATCTACAAGAAAGTAGAAATAATGAAAGAGGACTTGAGAGACAAATTATCACTCTCAAACATGACCTAGAAATTGCAAATGAGTATAAGGAGAAGTTCAAGATAAGCTCAGCTAAACTTGAAGCACTAATTGAAGGACATAAAAGGGATGATCTCAAGCATGATCTTGGATATGAGAAAAGTGAATGCTTTGGATCTAGATAAATAAATCTTCAACCAAGGAATGGGAGAAACAGAACTAGAAAAGCTCTGGTAAGATAGCCTAATGCTTAAAGATGTCCATCATTCAATGGAAATTGTTTCAATTGCAATAAATTTGGTCATAAAGCTACTCAGTGTAGAAGTAGAGTAAATAAAATTGGTCCATCCTTCTCCAGTCAATGCTTCAAGTGTAAGAAGTATGGTCATAGATCTAATGAATGCAGAAGTATGATAATGAATAATGCTAACATTAGAGGAATTGGCAATTCTTTCAATGGTTACCATTTTGCTTGCAATGGGTTTGGACACATGGCCAATTAGTGTAGATGAAGAGGAAATCAAATTCATAAGCAAGGAAATGTTGTGTGCTTTAATTGTAATAAATCTAGTCATATTGCAAGATTTTGCAGAAGTAGAAACAATGGAAGAAGAGGTCCAGTAAATAGAAAAATGGATGAGCAGAGACAAGACAAAGGCAAAAGGAAAATTGACATGAATGAGATATGGAGCGAAATGGACAAGTCTTGGGTAAAGAAAGATACAATAAATAATGGTGATGGATCTACACCAGAATCTGGTGCTGACAATTCCTCCAGGAATTAAGTCAGGAGCTCTAGCTTAAGGGTAGCTACATTGAACATCAAATTCCTACAGTCAGTAAGTGGATGTTTGAATCTGGCACAATAAAAGAGGATATTTTGATATGGTTCAGAATCTTTGGAAGGATTTCTAGAAGAAAAGATGTTGATATGAGAACTTGCAGAGTGATTCATGAAGAACTGTCAAAAGCAGAGTAACCGTATAAAGTTAGGGCAACACATTTATTACAATACCAAATTAGGTTTTGCAGAGGATAAAAGGTCACTTGGTCACGCATTTGAATCACTTTGCATTTCAAGGAAACAAGAAGAAGAGCATCCAAGCTCCAAAACTAGAGATTGAAGCACAAAAGCGAATTCAACTGGCAAATTGATCAACCATAACCCCGCGGAAGAAAAAGGTACTTCTCTATAAAGCCTTGAATCTAAAATTTGTTGAGATGGCTACTCCTCATGTTGATTGACATTACTGAAAGGCCTTGACCCAAATTCAAGAAGCATCCTAACAAATCAATAGAAGTTGACCCGTTAGGTGCTTTTTCAAGTGTTCCATATGGTGTGCTACATGTTGAAGACATTAGGGTTTATATACATGCAAACATAGATGAATTTAGACATTCAAGGTATGTAGATTTGTTTGAGAAACAACGCAGGGATGAAAATTATGAACTTAAACCTGAGTATAAGGCAATAGCATAAATAGATTATTTAGATTATGGGGTTTCCAACATTTGATGAAGATGAATGGGTCTGATATGTTTTGATTTGGATGCATGATGAATTCATTTGCCTCTTAAAACCATTCAAGATTACCAAGGATGTTATCAGAATTATAACTGGGTTAAATTCAACCAGTGGATTACCTATGCTAAAAGCGATAAAAAACTAGACAGTGACTGATGCTACCAGTGCAAAGTTTGACAAAAGGGAAATGACCATCAATGATATTATAGAACTGGATGTCAAATTCACCTCTATGGTGATTGTGTACAAGATTTACCATTTGAGCAAAGAAAATTCTATTTTTGGAATAGCTATATATACTGCATACAAGATGCTAAAGGAAAATACTGATTATGACTTGTGCGAATTATTGCAGAATCAACTGATTGAAAAGTTAAACAAAATCAAGAAAGATACGAGAAAAACTTTCAAGTATGGTACATTGGTTCTATGTTTATTCTTTTATTTTATGAATGAGGTACTTGAGGTAAAAAGTGTGCACTGGACTAAGGATGAGCCAATTGCCATTCAAATTAGAGATCACCTTCCCAACATTGGTGATTTCAAAGCTTAGAAAACTACAATATGGGGTTACTTCAAGAATTTTTAGAGTATGATGCACTTAAGGGAAAGAATCCCTAAATCAATAATTGAGAAGTACAAAAATGAAATATGCTTCATGGTTGACATTGATCAGTGTCTAATGGAAGTTGTGGAACCTATAATTGTATGGATTATGCCTATGGGCTATGAGGTGGATGAGAAAATCCTCAATATATATGCTCAACACCTATTGAGCAAGCCTAAAGACAAAACAGTTGAAATATTTGGAACATATGAGGAACTAAGTTTAAAACTGCATATTGAGCTCAGAGACCCTGAACCCAATAGGAAAGTAAGAAAAGAAGTTGAGCAATTGGTTCAAAATCTAGGCCTAAATAAGGAGGTTGTGAGGAAATTTAGGGAAACAACTGAAAAGGCTGAGAAAGAGAAACAAGATAAGAAACAAACAAGTGCTCTAGTGGAACCCTCCTCCACTTCAAGAACTACCAAGAGTTCTGTTGCTGCCCATGTTCCTCCTAAGACTACAGAACCAGAAGCAAAATCATTCAGAAGAAGGGAGAAAATGAAGAAAACAAAAGCATCCCAGACCTATGTAAGCACAAAAGAAGAGGAAGAAGATAAAGATTCTGACATTGAGATCAAAGAATTAAAAGCCACAGACACAAAAATGGCCAAGTTATCCAAGGAGATCTCCTCCAGAAATAAAAGGGCTAGTCAAAAGTAAAAGACAGAGGCATATGAGGAATATGTTGAGAAGCCCACACTTTCCCTAGAGGATGTGATAAAGTCAGTCACTATAGATGGTAATCTAAAGCCCATGATTGAATTCTATGATGAATACAGTGATGTGGATAAAAGAGTGTTGGAGGAATCAACAGGCAAATATCTCAACATCTACAACAAGGCACTAATTGAGATAACTTCTGACTTGCGACAAAGTCTGGTAGATATTTTGGAGTTGAGAAAAGAAAATGCCAAGAGCAGGGAGATGGAGATCAGGGAACATGAACTAATAAATTTGTGTCCTCAGATTTCACCTGATCAATTAGATATGATATTCAAGGAATTCAAAGATGACTTTAGAAGCAAAAAGAGAATGAACAAACTCATGCTTGGAGAACAAGTGAAATCGTTAAGGAAACTCAAGAAATTCTTTTGAAAGCATTGAAAAAGCACAATTTTTACATAGTCACAGAAGAAGTTCTGAATGTTGAAGAAGAAAACATCATTGAGCAGAAATATGAGTTGGGTGAAGCCTCTATTCTGGAAGTGGAACAAGTAAATCAGGAGCATATAGAAATGATGGACAAAATAGTTTATGCAGTAGAAACCCCTCCACCTAATCTTTATGGAAAAGAAGAGGATATTGCTACTAAACAAAGCCCTCTGGTTCAGGTAGTGAGTGGTGAAGATAGAGAAAACATTTCACCTGCAATTGATACAAGAAATGATAAAGCAGAGGAAGATAAGGAAGAAAACCAAGAAGACAAGGTAGAAGAAGATGGTGCAAATGTTGAAGAACCTAAAATAGATGCTGAGAAATCTGATGAACAAAAGGATGATTAAGAAAATGTTACAAGAGACACTGTAGATTTACTAAAAAGTCTTCTTGAAAAAGAGATGGTTGATCTTGATGAGCCTAAACTACTCCAAGGTCTAACCAATCCAGATGCTCTCTCTCCAATTCAATTGATGAAATAGCATCATTCACCCAAGTAAAGGCTAGAGAAAAGTTGTTAAAATTCCACATGGAGGACAATGAGCTACTGGGGCTTACAACCAGGATTTTGGAGAAGATAATGCCTTCCTACCAAAAGAGTCCATCTGATTCCCCCTCCAGACATCTGAAAAATCTTGTAAGTTTTGTAAATACTCATTTTGAATCCTTTGAAAAATCTGCAGAGGCAAAGGTCCAGAAAGAGTTTTTGGATAAGAAATTTAGTGAAGTAAAGAATCTAATAGGAAATGAAAAGATGATACTTGGCATTAGCATAAGGAGTATTCAGAATGCTCTAAATGATGGAAGTGATTTGTATAAATTCTATCTATCATGGCCCAAGCTAGTGAAGATATTGAGAAGAAGATAAAGGAGCAAGAACTAAAATTGTCAAATCTTTCTCAAATTTTTGATCCTATAACAATTTCACCTATAAGCAAGGAATGTCAAGTAACTAGCTTGACAAATGAGATAAAGAGGCTTGCTAAAACAAAAAATAACATTACAAAGAGGATGTGTGAGCTCCAGGAATTAATTGTCTCTAAGTTAGAGACAATGTATAATGCCCTATCTAAAGCTTAGACTGTAGTTCAGACTAGTGTTCCATTAGATCTATCAAAGGTAGAAGCATATGCATTTGTACTAAGTGGACACATATCAATTTTGGATGGAATGAACATTAGTTGGGTTTGTGAACTTGAGGAACTAAAAACTAGCTTTGCAGACATTCTGAAGTTCATGTAAATAGAACTTAATGATTAGTTGTACATATTCGGCAGTATATACAAAAATTTTGGAGAATTTGTCTTGGGACCCCACCCTTTGCCATTGATGTCAAAGGGGGAGTGAAGAGCAGTGAAAAATGAGGAATCCAGCAAAGGGGGAGCACCAAAAAGTAGTGTTAACAATAGTGTGGAGCAAAAGCAAAGGGGGAGTTATTTCAACACTTAGTCATTTTTCACTAAGTGATGCCATCAATGCCAAACGGGGAGATTGTTGGCAAGAGACACTATTTCACATTGATAAGTGTTGTCGTTGATGGAAACTAAGATCATCCCCATCGTCTGCATAACACCATTTGTTCACACCAGAAGTCAAAATCAGAATTTGTCTAAGTCCGGGCAATGAGGAACAGAACAGGTGACAGGGTCCGATATCTTGGTCCAAATCTCTCCGGTGGAAAGGCATGGTTTGTTACGGATCTAAGGTAGTTGTAAGCATTGTCAAGACACTCTAAATCTAGAGTTTTTCCCTCCAGAGATGAAGGACTCAAAAGATATTAGCTTCTAAGTATCAAGTTTTAGTTTGACAGAGTAGACAAAAGAAGAATAGGTGACCTTGTAAATAATCTTGGTTCTGAATGTATGGAAGTTGTTGATTGGGCAAGTAGTGATGACCAGTGATAGTGGCTGACCTATTTGATGATTTTTTATTATAAGTTTTGGTCCACGTCTCAAGTTATGCATGGATCTAGCCAACAGAGCAGAGTATTCAATAATGCTCCAAGTATTCTTGAAGCTAACTGGAAAGTGATCAAAGATCACGATGTAGATATTGTTGGAAACATGGTTACCATTGCACCAAGAGGTCGACCTATTAATGCTTGAGACAACTTCTAGATTTAATGAATCCACGAGAGGTGGTTAAGCCATGTCAGGAATCCTATGAGAGATAGTGGCTCATTGCCAACAATCCCCCCAGCATCGCTCGTGGGAGCCCGCGTCACTTGCGGGGGAGATTCAAACCCAGAACCTTTGGCTCTGATACCAATTGTTGGAAACACGGTTGTCGTTGCACCAAAATTTTGACCTATTAATGCCTGATACAACTACCAGAGTTAATGAATCCATGAGAGGTAGTTAAGTAATCTCATGAATCCCGCAAGAGCTATTGGCTCACTACCAACAAATATATATAACTGATTGGTATGGATGATCCTGTGTGTGTGTTGTGACTATGGTGTAATTGCAAAAGGAGCAGAGATCAAAAAGTTCAGATGTGAGCAGAGTAGTAAGAGAAGTAGAGCAAGGATGAAGTGTGTCAAGTCAGTTTTCTATGCTTAACCGGAACTAAACTCCAACATTGATAGATGCTAAATATCAATTCAAACTTATTGTAATTCTCTTTTTGTAGGTAGTAAGCCTCCTTTTGAGTAGTGAACCTGAATGTATGTGCATTCCCCATTGTAATACTTTTAACAAAGTATAATCTTTGTGGGTTAACCCCCACCACGGTTTTCCCTTAACCAGGTTTCCACATCAAAAATCTTGGTGTCAAGTGTGTTATTTATGTTTCTTCTCATGTTATTGATTGATGCTGAAATGTTTACATCACTAATTTGATTATAAGTTGTAACGGAAGATTAAAGATTGAAAAGTTTAAATTGTGGGACAACTGATTCAACCCTCCCTCTCAATTGTCTGGACCTAATCCAACAATTGGTATCAAAGTAGGGTTCCTTTGAAAAAGTTTAACAGCTTAAGGAAGATCTGGGAAGACAGTAAAATGGATGAATATAACCTTCAAGGACAACTTAATCTCATTCTAGAGAATATTGAGCAGTCTCGGGAAGAAGTCCAAGAGCTGCAAGATAACCTCAAAAAGACTGAAGATTTCATTGAAATTTTAAAAAGAAAATTGAGAAAATACAATACAAAAGGTGAGGAGCAACCTCTTCAATTGGGAAATCATTATGAAGAGAAGGCCTTGAAAGGGAAGATAAAGGAATGTGAAAAGTTATCTAAAGAATTACTTGTCCTAAAACATGAAATGGAATCTGGGGTGATGAGACTAACCAAGGAAATTAAAGATAGGAAGAAAACTAAAGAAGAGATGAATCAAAATCTGAAAGATAGAATTGAAGAATGCTACAGATTGGATGGAATACCTGGTCTCCTAGAATCTAATATACAAGAATTTAGAAATAATGAAAGAGAACTTGAGAGACAAATTATCACTGCTAGACATGACCTAGAAATTGCAAATGAGTATAAGGAGAAGTTCAAGATAAGCTCAGCTAAACTTCAAACACTAATTGAAGGACAAAAAAAGGATGATGATAAGCATGATCTTGGATATGAGAAAGGTGAAAGCTCTAGATCCAGAAAAACAAATCTTCAACCAAGGAATGGGAGAAACAGAACTAGAAAACCTCCGGTAAGAGCCTAATTCTCAAAGATATCCATCATTCAATGGAAATTGTTTCAATTGCAATAAATTTGGTCATAAAGCTACTTAGTGTAGAAGTAGAGTAAATAAAAATGGTCCATCCTTCTCCGGTCAATGCTTCAAGTGTAAGAGGTATGGTCATAGATCTAATGAATGCAGAAGTATGATAATAAATAATGCTAACATTAGAGGAATTGGCAATTCTTTCAATGGTTACTATTTTTCTTGCAATCAGTTTGGACACATGGCTAATCAATGAAAATCAAGAGGAAATCAAGTTCCTAAGCAAGGAAATGTTGTGTGCTTTAATTGCAATAAATCTGGTCATATTACAAGACTCTACAGAAGTAGAAACAATGGAAGAAGAGGTCCGGTAAACAAAAAATTGGATAAGCAGAGACAAGACAAAGGCAAAGGAAAAATTGATATGAATGAGATATGGAGCGAAATGAACAAGACTTGGGTAAAGAAAGATACAATAAACAATGGTGATGGATTCATACTAGAATCTGGTGCTGACAATTCCTTTGGAAATTAAGTCAGGAGCTCTAGCTTAGGGGGAGCTGCATTGAACATCAAATTCCCCCAGTCAATAAGTGGGTGTCTAAATCTAGCACAATAAAAGAGGATATTTTGATTTGGTTTAGAATCTTTGGAAGGATTTCCAAAAGAAAAGATGTTGATATGAGAACTTACAGAGTAATTCATGAAGAACTATCAAAAGTAGAGTAACCGTATAAAGTTAGGGCAATGCATTTATTTCAATACCAAATTAGGTTTTGCAGAGGATAAAAGGTCACTTGGTCATGCACTTGAATCACTTTGTATTTCAAGGAAACAAGAAGAGTATCCAAGCTGCAATACCAGAGATTGAAGCACAAAAGTGAATTGAAACAACAAATTGATCAACCCTAACCCCACAAAAGAAAAAGGTACTTCTCTATAAAGCCTTGAATCTAAAATTTCTTGAGATGGCTACTCCTCATGTTGATTGACATAACTGAAAGGCCTTGATCCAAATTCAAGCAGCATCCTCAAATCAATAGAAGTCAAACCGTTAGGTGCTTTTTCAAGTGTTCTATATGGTGTGCTGCATATTGAAGACGTTAGGGTTTATATTCATGAAAACATAGATGAATTTGGAGATTCAAGGTATGTAGATTTGTTTGAGAAACAACTCATGGAGGAAAATCATGAACTTAAACCCAAGTATAAGGCACTACAGGATAAACACTTTATTCAGATTATGGGGTTTCCAACATTTGATGAATATGAATAGGTCTGATATGTTTTGAGTTAGATGCATGATGAATTCATTTGGCTATTAAAAAAATTTAGGATTACCAAGGATGTTATCAGAATTGTAACTGGGTTAAACTCAAATGATGGATTACCCATGCTTAAAGTCATGAAAAACTAGACAGTGACTGATGCTACTGATGCCAAGTTTGACAAAAGGGCAATGATCATCAATGATATTATAGAACTGGATGTCAAATTCACCTCCATGGTGATTGGGTACAAGATTCACCATTCAAGCAGAGAAAATTTTGTTTCTGGAACAACTATATATGTTGCATACAAGATGCTAAAGGAAAATACTAATTATGAGTTGTGTGAATTACTATAAAATCTTGACTGATTGAAAACTTAAACAAAATCAAGAAAGATAAGAAAAACACTTTCAAGTATGGTACATTTGTTCTATATTTATTCTTTTATTTTATGAATAAGGTACCTGGGGTAAAAAGTGTCAATTGGACTAAGGATGAGCCAATTGCCATTCAAATCAGAGATCATCTTCGCAGCATTGGTGATTTCGAAGCTCAGAAAACTACAATATGGGGTTACTTCAAGAATTTTTAGAGTATGATGCACTTAAGGGAATGAATCCCTAAATCAATTGTTGAGAAGTACAAAAATGAAATATGCTTCATGGTTGACACTAATCAGTGTCTAATGGAAGCTGCGGAGCCTAGAATTATATGGATTATGCCTATGGGCTATGAGATGGATAAGAAAATCCTCAATATATATGCTCAACACCTATTGAGCAAGCCTAAAGACACAACGGTTGAAAGATTTGGAACATATGAGGAACTAAGTTTAAAATTGCATACTGAGCTCAGAGAGCCTGAAACCAATAGGAAAGTAAGAAAAGAAGTTGAGCAGTTGGCTGAAAATCTAGGCCTAACTAAGGAGGCTGTGAGGAAATTTAGGGAAAGAATTGAAAAGGCTGAGAAAGAGAAACAAGATAAGAAAAAAACATGTGCTCCGGTGGAACCCTCCTCCACTTCAAGAACTACCAAGAGTTCTGTTGCTGCCCCTGTTCCTCCTAAGACTATAGAACTGGAAGAAAAATCATTCAAAAGAAGGGAGAAAAGGAAGAAAACAAAAGCATCCCGGACCTATGAAAGCACAAAAGAAGAGGAAGAAGATACAGATTTTGACATTGAGACCAAAGAACTAAAAGCCACAGGCACAAAAATGACCAAGTTATCCAAGGAGATGTCCTCTGGAAGCAAAAGGGCTAGTAAAAAGCAAAAGACAAAGGCATATGATGAATATGTTGATAATCCCACTCTTTCCCTGGAGGATGTGATAAAGTCAGTCACTATAGCTGGTAATCTAAAGCCCATGATTGAATTCTATGATGAATACAGTGATGTGGATAAAAGAATGTTGGAGGAGGCGACTGTCAGATATCTCAACATCTAACAAGGCACTGATTGAGATAAATTTTGAATTGCCACAAAGTCTGGCAGATATTTTGGAGTTGAGAAAAGAAAATGCCAAGAGCAAGGAGATGGAGATCAGGGAACATGAACTAATAAATTTGTGTCCTCAGATTTTACCTAATCAAATAGATATGATATTCAAGGAAGTCAAAGATGACTTTAAAAGCAAAAAGAGAATGAACAAACTCATGCTTGGAGAAACAAGTGAAATCGTTAAGGAAACTCAAGAAATTCTTTTGAAAGCATTGAAAAAGCACAATTTTCCCATAGTCAAAGAAGAAGTTCCAGATGTTGAAGAAGAGAACATCATTGAGCAAAAATCTAAGTTGGGTGAAGCCTCTATTCTGGAAGTGAAACAAGTAAATCAAGAGGATATAGAAATGATAGACAAAATAGTTGATGTAGAAGAAACTTCTCCACCTAATCTTTCAGGAAAAGAAGAGGATATTGCTACTAAACAAAGCCCTTCAGATTAGGTAGTGAGTGGTGAAGATAGAGAAAACATTTCACCTACAAGTGATACAAGAAATGATAAAGCATGGGAAGAGAAGGAAGAAAACCAAGAAGACAAAGCAGAAGAAGATGGTACAAATGTTGAAGCATCTAAAATACATGCTTAGAAATCTGATGAACAAAAGGATGATTCAGAAAATGTTACAAGAGACACTACATATGTACTGAAAAGTCTTCTTCAAAATAGGTGGTTGAGCTTGATGAGCATGAACTACTCCAAGGTCTAACTAATCCAGATGCTCTCTCTCCAATTCAATTGATGAAAATAGCATCATTCATCCAAGTAAAGGCTAGAGTAAAGTTGTTAAAATCCGACATGGAGGACAATGAGCTACTGGGGCTTGCAACTGGGATTTTGGAGAAGATAATGCCTTCCTACTAGAAGGGTCCATCTGATTCCCCCTCTGGTCTAAAAAATTTTGTAAGTTTTGTAAATACTCATTTTGAATCCTTTGAAAAATCTGTAGAGGCAAAGGTCTAGAAAGAGTTTTTGGATAAGAAATTTAGTGAATTAAAGAATCTAATAGTAAATGATAGGATGATACTCGACATTAGCATAAGGAATATTCAGAATGCTCTAAATGATGGAAGTGATTTGTACAAATTCTGTCTATCATGGCCCAAAGCTAGTGAAAATATTGAGAAGAAGATAAAGGAGCAAGAACTAGAATTGCCAAATCTTTCTCAAATTTTTGATCCTATAACTATTTCACCTATAAGCTAGGAATGTCAAGTAACTAGCTTGATAGATGAGATAAAGAGGGTTGCTAAAAGAAAAAATAACATTATAAAGAGGATGTGTGAGCTCTAAGAATTGATTGCCCCTAAGTTAGAGACAATGTATAATGCCCTATCTAAAGCTCAAACTGCATTTCAAACTAGTGTTCCATCAGATATATCAAAGGCAGAAGCATATGCATTTGTACTGAGCGGACGCATATCAATTTTGGATGGAATGAAGAGTACTTGGGCTTCAAAACTTGAGCAACTAAAAACCATCTTTGCAGACATTCTCAAGTTCATGTAAATAGAACTTAATGATTAGTTGTACATATGCGGTAGTATATACAGATTTTTTGGAGAATTTTGTCTTGAGACCCCACCCTTTTCCATTGATGTCAAAGGGGGAGTGAAGAGTAGTGAAAAATGAGGAATCCAGCAAAGGGGGAGCATCAGAAAGCAGTGTGAACATTAGTATGGAGTAAAAGCAAAGGGGGAGTTATTTCGACACTTAGTCATTTTTCACTAAGAGTTGCCATCAATGCCAAAGGGGGAGATTGTTGGCAAGAGACACTACTTTACATTGATAGGTGTTGTCATTTATTGGTGCAGGAGCACCCAATCCATAGTGGCCTCCATGAGGCATTAACTGTTTATAGTTCATTTTGATGTTTCCCATAAGGTCCTAAGCTAACCATTCAATGTAATAAGGTCTGTTCGACCAATGCATGTTAATTTAGTCTGTATCTAGGTTTATGTTGTAAGTCCCAAGGACATTTGTTGATTTGTAATCTCAAGGTTGTTAGACAGTTAGGAAGTTTTTAGGAAGTTGGAGGTTGTTAGATCTCCCAGCCACTTGGATTAGTCTCCTAGCTACTTGGAGTCAATTTAGTACTACTGAGGGTAAGTAGATAAATACTCCAAGATCAGATTGATTGTGATGAGATGATAGATAGTTGTAATTAGTTGTAGTTGAGTTTAGATCTAATCAGAGTATTTGCAGTTGTAAATAGAGCATCTGTGCATGTACATGTTCTGAACGACATAATAAAATTCTATGTTGTACATATTTCTAGCATTCGAATTCATTGTGCAATTGATTTTCTGTTTTGAGGCTGAGATGGGTTCTTAACCCATTCCACTGGTTAGATTTTTTCAAAATCGGTGGAATGGCTATACATATCGATTTGTATTTTCATTTTCTTTTTCTGTTTGTTTGATTTCATGCTTGCAGGATCGTGTATGGGATGCATTAATAGATCCTAGCATTGTCATGTGCTAGGTTGGTAGGGTGCAAAGATTTGTATGATTGTGGGAGAAACAGATCCGTGTAATCGCAAGGTTTACAGTGGATCAAATCAGCTAAATTCTGCATTGTTCTATCAGACATACAATTTGTGTGTATATTGCAATTGTATGTCGGATATACATTCTGTGTATATATCATAGTTGTATGCTCATGTGTATCTTGCAAATGTTTATCATGGTTGTATGTGGCAGATGTACATTGTGATGATACATTGAGTTAAGATACAAGGGAGAGAGAAAGTTGAAGCTTTCGATCGGCATACAAGGAAGTCAACGGTTTGGTCAAACCCATCAAATACATATCTGAATTGCATGTTGTGAATGTACATTGCAAATGTACATCAGGTTTATATACAAAGGAGGTGAATGGTCAAATGTACATTTGGCAAAGCATGTTGTATGTTGAGAACATACATTGGGTTAAGGCGTTGGTCGAATGCATGCTATGAATGCATGTTTCGAATGCATATTCAGGTTGTATGTTTCAAATGTATATTGAGCATATACATTGTGCAGATACATTGTATCAGATCCAAGAGGTGACCGGAAACAGTGGTAGAGGAGACTGGTGTTCACAGGTCATGCTATGCATGTATAAGGTAGTTGTATCGGGGTGATTGTTTTGCCAATAGTGAAGAGGTTGGTATGAGATATGCGATCCGAGGAAAGTCATTTTGATCAACCGATGGTATGATGTCTAGCCGATAGGCAAGTAGAACATAGACATACAAAGAGAAATGAATGTTAGGGGTTAGGGCTCTGCATCATTTATGGCATCTAAGATCATCCCAATCATCTGCATAACACAATTTGTTCACATCGGAAGTCAGAATTAGAATTTGTCTAAGTCCAGGCAGTGAGGAATAGAGTAGGTGACAGGGTCCGGATCTCTCTGGTGGAAAGGTATGGTTTGTTGCAGATCTGAGGTAGTTGTAAGCATTGTCAAGACACTCTAAATCTAGAGTTTTGTCCTTTGGAGATGAAGGACTCAAAAGATATTAGCTTATGAGTATTGGGTTTTAGTTGACAGAGCAGACAGAAGAAGAATAGGCGACCTTGTAAATAATCTTGGTTCTAGATGTATGGAAGTTGTTGATTGGGCAAGTAGTGATGACCAGTGATAGTGGCCAACCTATTTGATGATTTGTGAGTGCAATTTTTGGTCCACGTCTCAAGTTATGCATGGATCTAGCTGAAAGAGCAGAGTATTCAATAAAGCTCCAAGTATTCTTTAAGCCGACTAGAAAGTGATCAAAATCAAGATGCGGATATTGTTGGAAACATGGTTTCCATTGCACCAAAAGGTTGACCTACTAATGCCTGATACAACTACTAGAGTTAATGAATCCACGAGAGGCAGTTAAGCCATGTCACGAATCCTGCGAGAGATGCTGGCTCATTGCCAACAATCCCTACTATGTCACTCGTGGGAGTCTACATCACTCGCGGGGGAGATTCAAACCCAGAACCTTTGGGTCTGATACCAATTGTTGGAAACATGGTTACCATTATGCCAAAAGGTTGACCTATTAATGTCTAATACAACTACAAAAGTTAATGAATCCACAAGAGGTGGTTAAGCCTTGTCACGAATCCCACGAGAGATGTTAGCTCACTACCAACAGATATATATAGCCGATGGATATGGATGATTTTGTGTGTGTGTTATGACTATGGTGTAATTGTGAAAGGAGCAGAGATCAAAAAGTTTAGATGTTAGTAGAGCAATAAGAGAAGCAAAGCAAGGATGAAGTGTGTCAAGTCAGTTTTCTATGCTTTACCAGAACTGAACTCCAGCATTGATAGATGCTAAATATTAGTTCAAACTTATTGTAATTCTCTTTCTATAGGTAGTGAGCCTCCTTTTGAGCAGTGAGCTCTGCGCAGTGAGCCCAAATGCATGAGCATTCCCCATTGTAATATTTTTAACAGAGTATAATCTTTGTGGGTGAACCCCCACTGTGGTTTTTTCCTTAACCAGGTTTCCACATCAAAAATCTTGGTGTGAAGTGTGTTATTTATGTTTCTATTCATGTGTTATTGATTGATGCTGAAAAGTTTACATCACTAATTAGATTATAAGTTGTAAAGGAAGATTAATGATAAAAAATTTTAAATTGTGGGACAACTGATTCAGCCCCCCCTCTCAATTGTCCGGACCTAATCCAACAATTGGTATCAGAGCAAGGTTCCTTTGAAAAAGTTTAATAGCTTAAGGAAGATCTAGGAAGACAGTAAAATGGATGAATATAACCATCAAGGGCAACTTAATCTCACTCTAGATGATCTTGAGTAGTTCAGGGTAGAAGTCTAAGAACTGCAAGATAACCTCAAAAAGGCTGAAGATTTCATTGAAATTTTAAAAAGAAAATTGAGCAAATCCAATGCAAAAGGTGAGGAGCAACCTCTTCAATTGGGAAATCATTATGAAGACAAGGCCCTGAAAGAGAAGACAAAGGAATGTGAAAAGTTAGCTAAAGAAGTGGTTGTCCTAAAACATGAAATGGAATCTGGGGTGATGAGACTAACCAAGGAATTGAAGATAGGAAGAAAACTGAAGAAGAGATGAATCAAAATCTAAAAGAGAGAACTAAAGAATCCTATAGATTGGATGGAATAGGTAGTCTCCTAGAATCTAATCTACAAGAAAGTAGAAATAATGAAAGAGAGCTTGAGAGACAAATTATCACTCTCAGACATGACCTAGAAATTGCAAATGAGTATAAGGAGAAGTTCAAGATAAGATTAGCTAAACTTCAAGCACTAATTGAAGGATAGAAAAAGGATGATGGCAAGCATGATCTTGGATATGAGAAAGGTGAAACCTCTAGATCTAGATAAAGAAATCTTCAACCAAGGAATGGCAAAATAGAACTAGAAAACCTCCGGTAGGATAGCCTAATGCTCAAAAATATCCACCATTCAATGGAAATTGTTTCAATTGCAATAAATTTGGTCATAAATCTACTCAGTGTAGAAGTAGAGTAAATCAAAATGGTCCATCCTTCTCTGGTCAATGCTTCAAGTGTAAGGGGTATGGTCATAGATTGAATGAATGTAGAAGTATGATAATGAATAATGCTAACATTAGACGAATTGGCAATTCTTTCAATGGTTATTGTTTTTCTTGCAATGGGTTTGGACACATTGCCAATCAGTCCAGATAAAGAGGAAATCAAGTTCATAAGCAAGGAAATGTTGTGTAATTTAATTGCAATAAATCTAGTCATATTGCAAGGTTCTACAGAAGTAGAAACAATGGAAGAAGAGGTCTGGTAAATAAAAAATTGGATGAGCAGATACAAGACAAAGGCAAAAGGAAAATTGACGTGAATTGTTGATAACTGAGAGGGGGGGGGTGAATCAGTTATCCTAATTATTTCCCTTTTTGAACTTTCTTATTAATTAATGCAGCATTGAATCAAACACAAAAACATTACCATGAAATAAGAAACACATGACATAGTATTTTTGACGTGGAAACCCTGTTAAGGGAGAAAACCACGGGGTGATTAACCCAAAAATTATTCTCTGTTAGAAGAATAGGAAATTACAAAGATGGCACTTGCCAATTAGGGCTCACTGCCCGAGCACACTGCTCACAAAGAGGCTCACTGCCTACAAGGAGACACACTGTCTACAAAGTGATAAGAATCACAGTCTTGAACTGATTGGAAGCATCTGCATATGCTGGAGTTCAGTTCCTGTTAGGCTCAGTATACTGATCTGTTGCACTTCATCTTTCCTCTGTTCTTTATTCTGCTATCCTTTCACATACTGGATCTTTCTTGCTACTTCTGCTCTGTTCTGCACTTATTCGCATATATCTTCACACAATCACACCCTTCACAACTAAATCCATCCTCTATATATATTCGCACAAGTAATTTCATCACCTTTCTAGTCGGCATCCGGAACAGTCTAGTTTCTTACAAACTCTATTCTGTCGGCTGAATCCTTGCTCACCAAGCAATGCAGATCAAGCATATACTTGTAGATATCATTAATCATGTCGGCCAAACATGATTCATGCCTTCACAACCTTTATCATCAACAGTAACACATCCGGAAAGTAGTCTGATACTCTGTCAGTCAGTTCTTCCTCTGTTTTCACTGTCTCTCAGGAATCCGGTACTCAACTATTCATATCTTTTTCCTTGTCCATCACCGGAGGCTAAATCCTTGGAATATACCACTCAAGGTAGTCCTCTTGACTTCCCCAAATCCGCACTGCACCAAGACACTTCCTCTGAGAGATCCGGACCAATCTGTCGGACCTTGCCATATGCTCTGTTCTTGTTTACCGGACCACAACAACCTTCATTCTGACTTCCGGTAGAGACACACCATGACTTGTGGATATGTGGGATGACCTTTGTTGCCATCAATGACAACAACCATGAATCCATATAGTGTCTCTTGCCAACAATCTCCCCCTTTGGCATTGATGGCAACACTTAGTGAAAAATGACTAAGTGTGTACACTATGCTCCCCCTTTGTTGATGCTCTGTCTTTATATACAATTTCTGGAACTCCCCCTTAGTTGGATTCCTCATTTTTCACTGCTCCTCACTCCCCCTTTGACATCAATGACAAAGGGTAGGGTCCGCACACCAAAATTTTCAAAAATTTTCTATACATAGCCGCATATTGACATACTCACATATACTGAAGAATGTCTGCAAAGGATGTCTTCAATTGGATCAGTTCTGTAGCCCAACTTAGCTTCATTCTATCCAAAATTGAGATGTGACCACTCAACAAAAATGCAAAAGCTTCTGCCCTCTTGAGATCTATCGGATCATTTGTTTGGGCGGTGGTCTGAGCATCACTGATGGCCTCATGCATAGTTTCTAACTTAAGGATTATAATCCTTCTAAGTTCTCCCATCCGGTTAGTGATATTCTTCCTTTCCTTCTCAAGATTCTTTATTTCATTCAAGACTGCAATAGTCTGACATTCTTGATTTATTATGGAGGAAGAGAGAGGATCAAAACTTTGAGATAAACTTTGTAGTTTGTCCTGTTCCTCTTTTATTTTCTTATCAATTTGTGCTGTTGCCTTTGACCAAGATATACAAAATTTGTAAATGTCACCGCCATCCTTAAGAGCATTTTCTAAGCTCTTTATTCCAATACTCATAATTTTCCTATCGGTAGAGATTAATCCTAATACTTCTGAAAATCTTTTATCCAAAAATTCCTTCCGGACCTTTTCTTCAGCTAATTTTTCTAGAGAATCAAAATGTGTATCAACACTGCTGACTAAGGTTTTTAGATTACCGGAAGAGGAGGCTGTCGGATCTATCTAGATTGATGGCATAATCTTTACAAGTACTCCGAAAGCAGCCTCTATCAACTCACAGTCTTCCATATGAGACTTCAGGAGTTTTTCATTTGCCTTGGCATTTGCAAATGAAGCTATCTTCATTGTTTGTACCAGAGAGAGAGAGTCAAAGTCGAATGGGTCTTTTAGAAGCTCCGGTTCATCAATCTCTAAAGTTTCTTTGCTCAAAAATTGTTGAACAGTTTGTGCAGTGTCTCTTGCCGGAGACAGATGTTTCTTTTCTTCTGCAGTCTTGGAACTGTCAACCTCTTTATCTTTCACCACTGCTTCCTTCTCCTGTAATTTCTCTTCTTCTTTGGATCCGGAGACTGTAGGGGAAACTGGAGGAGAGATGCTAGCTTGTTCATAGGCCACTTCTTCTAGAGCAGAGGGTTCCAAGTCCTCAGCTGTTTCTGCACCTAAGTCCTCTACAACAGGAAGATTGAACCTTTTGAAGGCCTTCCGGAGGATCTCTTCTGTCTCTTTGGCCACTTTGTCAGTCTCACCAAGCATGAGTTGATTCATCCTGGCTTTACTTCTGAACTCATCTTTGCAGTCTTTGAAGATTATGTTCATTGTCTTGGGATCAATTTGAGGATATAGCTGAATAGCTATCTGCTCCCGGATCTCAAGATCTTTTGCATGAGCATTATTCTTTCTTATTTCTAATTCCTTTTCTAGGCTTTTAGGAATAAGAGATATGATCTCAATGAAAGCCTTATTGTATATGTTCAGATATTTGATTGTGGCTTCCTACAGAATCTTTTGGTCAGCCTCATTGTAGTCATCATAAAATTTAGTCATTGGTTGAAGGTTTCCATCCACCGTAACTGACTTGATTACACTCTCTAGAGACAGAGTGGGCTTTTCAACAGATACCTCTGCCATTTCATCCTTGTCTTGGCCTGTGGAGGGTTTACCGGATCCTTTCTTCTTCTGCTTCTTTATTTCTTTTACTCCCTCATCTGACTCTGTTTCCTCTTCATCCTTTTGGCTTTCATAAGCCCTTGTGGCTTTTGTCTTAGATCTTTTACCGGATGCCTGGACTTCCGGTTTTGAACTTTTGGTTGTGGGAGGTGCAGATCTTTTTGATGATCTGGTCCGGGTGGAAGTTTCAACCGGAACACTTTCTTTACTTTTCTTTTCTTCCTCAGCCTTCCTCCTCTTTTCCCGGCTGGCATAAAGTGCCTCTTTTGAGATGCCTAGGCCTTGAGCAATATGCTCTACTTCTTTTCTCACCTTTCTCTTTATCTCAGGTTCCCTGAGTTCTACATGGATCTTTACACTCAGCTCCTCAAAGGTTCCAAACCTTTTTGCCTTTGGATCTTTGGGCTGACTTAGCATGTGTTGAACATGCAGCTCCACTATCTGTTCATCCACTTCATACCCCATGGGCATGATCCAAACAGTCCTTGGCTCCACCGCCTCCATTAGGCACTGATCAGTGTCCACCATAAAGCACACTGAGTCTTTGTATTTTTCAACAAGAGACTAGGGAATTCTCTCTCTTGCTTGCATCATGCTTTGAAAGTTTTTGAAGTATCCCCATAGGGCTGTATTTCTTGCTTTGGCATCCCCAAGCCCATGTAGATAGTCTCTTATTTGGACTGCAACAGGTTTGTCATTCTGCCATACCCATCCACTTGATCCAGGCAGCTCATTCATGAAGTAGAAGAATAGACATACAATAAGAGTACCATACTTAAAGGAATTCTTCTTGTCCTTCTTGATTTTCTGTATATTTTCCATTAATTGGCTTAAGAGTAGTTCGCAGAGATCATATTCTGCATTCTTCCTTAGCATCTCATAGGCAGTATATACTGCAGTTCTGGATACAGAATT
Source organism: Cunninghamia lanceolata (assembly GCA_027924645.1). Lineage (NCBI taxonomy): Eukaryota > Viridiplantae > Streptophyta > Pinopsida > Cupressales > Cupressaceae > Cunninghamia > Cunninghamia lanceolata. The sequence continues at coordinate 4,041,347 of BSBN01001126.1, forward strand.
CTCCCTGCTGGAGTGATAGATCTTGTATCCTATTATCATGGACACATACTTGATATCCGGATCAGAAATATCTTCAATGGTCATTGCCCTCTTATCAAATTTTGATCCGGTGGCCTCAGTTACAATGTTATTTTTGACAGATTTGAGGATAGGTATCCCTCCGAAAGAGTATAGACCAGTTACTGCTCTAATTGCCTCTTTTGTGATCTTGCAGGGTCTATCCAGCCATAGGAAGTTGTCATGCATCCTGCTCAGTACATACCGGACCCATTCATCTTCTTCAAAGCAGGGGAAATGAATAAATTGCTCAAATTGTTTCTTCTAGATACCCTTATACTCTGGTTTAAGCTCAAAAGCATCATCTATCAGTTGCTTGTGATAGAGATCTCTCAATTTGAATTCCCCAAATTCCTCAATGCTTGCATGTATGTAAACCCTAATGTCTTCTGTGTGTAAAACTCCGTGAGGAACACTGGAAAATGCTCCTAAGGGATCTACCTCCAATGACTTGTATGGATGTTTCTTAAATTCAGGTTGGGGCCTATCTGAGATTTTCACTATATTTGGAGTAGCCATTTCTTCAAAGATTTGCAGTGAGATAATGAAAACAGAGAATACCTTATGCGCCTTCGGTTTGCACGGAGTGGTTGGATTGATTTCTTTATGCAATGACTTCGGTAGGAGATCTTTGGTGTGCTTGATGAATCTTGTTGTAGAGCTCCACTTTTCGCTTCTTCTTGAGTGCAGAATGAGCAAATGCTTTTTGAGAAATCTCTTATATTGCTCCGCAAACCCTAATATCTGATGGCAATAAATGCTCGACCTATATTATTCCGGTTTGCCTTATCTGGATAGCTTGGAGTATCCCGGATCAGTGCTGATCTGTGAACATCATCCGGATCTTTCAATCATGAATAAATCAAGGTGACACATTACAAGAACATCCCAAACACTCTGTCCAATCCGCAGAATAAGACAATGCACTTCCGGATCTCGCCGGACCTTTTTGTAATCCTCTGTTATACTGGAGCATCTCCCGGAACAGGTCTTACTTGATCGATCATAGCTTCTTCATATCTCCATGCGGACCTCTAAAATCTTATCTGGATCATCTCAAGACTTATATCTTTAAACCCTTTACTCCGCATCTTGTGCCACATCTGGCACCACTTGATTGACTGGGGGAACAGGATTTTCTTGGAGTCTCCCCCTGAGCCAGAGCTTACTTTTTAATTTCTGAAAGAAATATCAGCACCAGAGTCTGGTGCGGATCCAACCTCTACATTCTCTAAACTTTTCTTCACCCAAATCTTGCTCATCTGATTCCTAACTTCATCCGCATTCATCTTTTGTTTACCCTTGTCTTGATTCTGATTATACACTGGACCTCTTTTGTCCTGATTCTTGCTTATGCAGAATTTAGCATTATGACTGGACCTATTACAGATTTGGCAAATAACATTTCTTTGCATATTTGACTGATAACCTCTTGATCTGCATTGATTAGCCATATGACCTACTCTATTGCATGTAAAGCATCTACCTTTGAATGATTTGTTTACTTGCATATTTCTGCATTCATGGGATTTGTGTCCATACCTTTTGCAGTTGAAGCACTGTCCGGAGAAGGATGAATTAATCTGATTCATTCTCTTTCTGCACTGATTAGCTTTGTGACCAAAGTGGTTGCAGCTGTGGCAGTATCCATTGAAAGATGGATATCTTTGAGCATTGGGCTGTCTTACCGGAGGTCTTCTAGGCCTGTTCCTTGGATTTTCTGATCCAAAATTCTTTTGACCGGATCCGGAGATTTCTCCTTTCTCATATCCCAAACCATACTTGTCATCTGTCCTCTTTTGACTTCCAAGAAGAACTTCAAGTTGAGCAGAACTTATCTTGAATTTCTCTTTATATTCATTTGTTGTTTGAAGGTCTCTTTTGAGAGAGGCAATTTAATCCTCAAGTTTTTCTTCATTATCTTTGGCATCTTCAAGATCAGATTCAAGATGTCTGATAATCCTGTCCATCTGGTGGCATTCTTCTAATTTTTCTTTAAGAGATTGTCTTAGATTTTCTTCAGCTTTTCTTTTTTCTTCAATCTCTTGAGTAAACTTTATAGTTACTGATTCCATTTCATGTCTTAACATAATGACTTCTTTTGATAACTTTTCATATAACTTGGTTTGCTCAGTCAATTCTTCATTTGTATTGCTTTCTTCACTTTGTCTTGCCAATTGTTGGAGCAGCTCCTTTCTCTTTTTCATAGAGAGACTTAATTTGTTTTTTAATTCTCTCATGAATTCATCAGCCTGTTTGAGTCTTTCCTTTAATTCATTGACTTCAGAATTTGACTGTTCAAGATCCTCAAGGACAGTCTTGAGTTGCTCCCTTAAACCATATGCATCCATTTGAACTCCCAGATCTTCCTCAAGCTGTTAGGCTCTATTAGGAGGAACTTAGCTCTGATACCAATTGTTGATAACTGAGAGGGGGGGTGAATCAGTTATCCTAGTTATTTCCCTTTTTGAACTTTCTTATTAATTAATGCAGCATTGAATCAAACACAAAAACATTACCATGAAATAAGAAACACATGACACAGTATTTTTGACATGGAAACCCTGTTAAGGGAGAAAACCACGAGGTGATTAACCCAAAAATTATTCTCTGTTAGAAGAATAGGAAATTACAAAGATGGCACTTGCCAATTAGGGCTCACTGCCCGAGCACACTGCTCACAAAGAGGCCCACTGCCTACAAGGAGACACACTGTCTACAAAGTGATAAGAATCACAGTCTTGAACTGATTGGAAGCATCTGCATATGCTGGAGTTCAGTTCCGGTTAGGCTCAGTATACTGATCTGCTGCACTTCATCTTTCCTCTGTTCTTTATTCTGCTATCCTTTCACATACTGGATCTTTCTTGCTACTTCTGCTCTGTTCTGCACTTATTCGCATATATCTTCACACAATCACACCCTTCACAACTAAATCCATCCTCTATATATATCCGCATAAGTAATTTCATCACCTTTCTAGTCGGCATCTGGAACAGTCTAGTTTCTTACAAACTCTGTTCTGTCGGCTGAATCCTTTCTCACCAAGCAATGCGGATCAAGCATATACTTGTAGATATCATTAATCATGTCGGCCAAACATGATTCATGCCTTCACAACCTTTATCATCAACAGTAACACATCCGGAAAGTAGTCTGATACTCTGTCAGTCAGTTCTTCCTCTGTTTTCACTGTCTCTCAGGAATCCGGTACTCAACTATTCATATCTTTTTCCTTGTCCATCACCAGAGGCTAAATCCTTGGAATATACCACTCAAGGTAGTCCTCTTAACTTCCCCAAATCCGCACTACACCAAGACACTTCCTCTGAGAGATCCAGACCAATCTGTCGGACCTTGCCATATGCTCTATTCTTGTTTACCGGACCACAACAACCTTCATTCTGACTTCCGGTAGAGACACACCATGACTTGCGGATATGTGGGATGACCTTTGTTGCCATCAATGACAACAACCATGAATCCATATAGTGTCTCTTGCCAACAGTGAATAAGATACGAAACAAAATGAACAAGACTTGGGTGAAGAAAGATAAAATAAACAATGGTGATGGATCCGCACCAGAATCTGGTGCTGACAATTCCTCTAGGAATTAAGTCAGGCTCTCTAGCTTAGGGGGAGCTGCATTGAACATCAAATTCCTACAGTCAGTAAGTGGGTGTCTAAATCTGGCACAATAAAAAAGGATATTTTGATTTGGTTAAGAATCTTTGGAAGGATTTCCAGAAGAAAAGATGTTGATATAAGAACTTGCAGAGTGATTCATGAAGTACTATCAAAAGAAGAGTAACCGTATAAAGTTAGGGCAATGCATTTATTACAATACCAAATTAGGTTTTGCAGAGGATAAAAGGTTACTTGGTCACATACTTGAATCACTTTACATTTTGAGGAAACAAGAAGAAGAGTATCCGAGATGCAAAACCAAAGATTGAAGCACAAAAGTGACTTCAACTGGCAAATTGATCAAACCAATCCTCGTGGAAGAAAAAGGTACTTCTCTGTAAATCCTTGAATCTAAAATCTATTGAGATGGCTACTACTCATGTTGATTGACATTACTAAAAGGCCTCGACCCAAATTCAAGAAGTATCCTCAAAAATCAATAGAAGTCGACCTGTTCGGTGCTTTTTCAAGTGTTTTGTATGGTGTACTACATGTTGAAGACATTAGGGTTTATATTCATACAAACATAGATGAATTTGGAGATTCAAGGTATGTAGATTTGTTTGAGAAACAACTCAGGGATGAAAATCATGAACTTAAACCCGAGTATAAGGCACTATAGGATAAACTTTTTATTCAGATTATGGGGTTTCCAACATTTTATGAAGATGAATGGGTCTGATATGTTTTGAGTCAGATGCATGATGAATTCATTTGGCTATTAAAACCATTCAAGATTACCAAGGATGTTATCAAAATTATAACTGGGTTAAACTCAGCTAGTGGATTGCCCATGCTGAAAGTCGTGAAAAACCAGACAGTGACTGATGCTACCGGTGCCAAGTTTTACAGAAGGAAAATGACCATAAATGATATTATAGAACCAGATGTCAAATTCACCTCCATGGTGATTGGGTAAAGGATTTACCATTCAAGCAGAGAAAATTCTATTTCTGGAACAACTATATATGCTCCATACAAGATACTAAAGGAAAATAATGATTATGACTTATGTGAATTACTGTAGAATCAACTGATTGAAAACTTTAAAAAAATCAAGAAAGATAAGAAAAACACTTTCAACTATGGTACATTAGTTCTATGTCTATTCTTATATTTTATGAATGAGGTATCTGGGGTAAAAAGTGTGCACTGGACTAAGGATGAGCTAGTTTCTATTCAAATCAGAGATCATATTTACAGCATTGGTGATTTCAAAGCTTAGAAAACTACAATATGGGGTTACTTCAAGAATTTTTAGAGTATGATGCACTTAAGGGAAAGAATCCCTAAATCAATTGTTGAGAAGTACAAAAATGAAATATGCTTCATGGTTGACACTTATCAGTTTCTAATGGAAGTTGTGGAACCTAGAATTGTATGGATTATGCCTATGGGCTATGAGGTGGATGAGAAAATCCTCAATATATATCCTCAACACCTATTGAGCAAGCCTAAAGACACAATGGTTGAAAGATTTGGAACATATGAGGAACTAAGTTTAAAACTACATACTGAGCTCAGAGAGCCTGAAACCAATAGGAAAGTAAGAAAAAAAGTTGAGCAATTGGCTGAAAATCTGAGCCTAACTAGGGAGGCTATGAGGAAATTCAAGGAAAGAACTAAAAAGGTTGAGAGAGAGAAACAAGATAAGAAACAAAAAAGTGCTCTAGTGGAACCCTCCTCCACTTCAAGAACTACCAGGAGTTCTGCTGCTGCCCCTGTTCCTCCTAAGACTACAAAACTGGAAGCAAAATCATTCAGAAGAAGGGAGAAAAGGAAGAAAACCAAAGTATCTTGGACCTATGAAAGCACAAAATAAGAAGAAGAAGAAGATACAAATTCTAACATTGAGATCAAAGAACTAAAAGCCACAGGCATAGAAATGGCCAGGTTATCCAAGGAGATGTCCTCCAGAAGCAAAAGGGCTAGTAAAAAGAAAAAGATAGAGGCATATGAGGAATATGTCGAGAAGCCCACACTTTCCCTAGAGGATGTGATAAAGTTAGTCACTGTAGATGGTAATCTAAAGCCCATGATTGAATTCTATGATGAATACAGTGATGTGGATAAAAGAGTGTTGGAGGAAGCAACTGTCAGATATCTCAACATCTACAACAAGACACTGATTGAGATAACTTCTGAATTGCCACAAAGTCTGGCAGATATTTTGGAGTTGAGAAAAGAAAGTGCCAAGAGCAAGGACATGGCAATCAGAGAACATGAACTAATAAATTTGTGTCCTTAGATTTCACCTCATCAAATAGATATGATATTCAGAGAACATAACCAAAAAGAGAATGAACAAACTCATGCTTGGAGAAACAAGTGAAATGGTTAAGGATACTCAAGAAATTCTTTTGAAAGCATTGAAAAAGCATAGTTTTCCCATAGTCAAAAGAAGTTCTGGATGTTGAAGAAGAGAAAATCATTGAGAAGCAATCTAAGTTCGGTGAAGCCTCTATTCCAGAAGTAGAACAAGTAAATCAAGAGGATATAAAAATGATAGAAAAAATAGTTGATGCAGAAGAAACTCCTCCACCTAATCTTTCCAGAAAAGAAGAGGATATTGCTACTAAATAGAGCCTTCTAAATTAGGTAGTGACTGGTGAAGATAGAGAAAATATTTCACCTATAAGTGATACAAGAAATGATAAAGCAGAGGAAGAGAAGGAAGAAAACCAAGAAGAAAAAGTAGAAGAAGATGGTGCAAATGTTGGAGCACCTAAAATAGATGCTAAGAAATTTGATGAACAAAAGGATGATTCAGAAAATGTTGCAAGAGACACTACAAATGTAGTGAAAAGTCTTCTTGAAAAAGAGGTCATTGAGCTTGATGAGCCTGAACTACTCCAAGGTCTAACCAATCTAGATGCTCTCTCTCCAATTCAATTGATGAAAATAGTATCATTCACCCAAGTAAAGGCTAGAGAAAAGTTGTTAAAATCCCACATGGAGCACAATGAGCTACTGGGGCTTGTAACTAGGATTTCTAAGAAGAAAATGCCTTCCTACCAGAAGAGTCCATTTGATTCCCCCTCTAGACGTCTAAAAAATCTTGTAAGTTCTATAAATACTCATTTTGAATCCTTTGAAAAATTTGTAGAGGCAAAGGTCTGGAAAGAGTTTTTGCATAAGAAATTTAGTGAAGTAAAGAATCTAATAGGAAATGCTAGGATGATACTCGGCATTATCATAAGAAGTATTCAGAATGCTTTTAAATGATGGAATTGATTTGTACAAATTTTGTTTATCATGGCCCAAAGCTAGTGAAGATATTGAGAAGAAGATAAAGGAGCAAGAACTGAAATTGTCAAATCTTTCTCAAATTTTTGATCCTATAACAATTTCACCTATAAGTAAGGAATGTCAAGTGACTAGCTTGACAAATGAGATAAAGAGGCTTGCTAAAAGAAAAAATAACATTATAAAGAGGATGTGTGAGCTCCAGGAATTGATTGTCCCTAAGTTAGAGACAATGTATAATGCCCTATCTGAAGCTCAGACTATAGTTCAGACTAGTGTTCCATCAGATCTATCAATGGTAGAAGCATATGCATTTGTACTAAGTGGACACATATCAATTTTGGATAGAAAGAAGAGTAGTTAGGCTTCTAAACTTGAGCAACCAAAAACTAGCTTTGCAGACATTCTGAAGTTCATGTAAATAGAACTTAATGATTAGTTGTACATATGCGACAGTATATATTGATTTTTTGGAGAATTTTTGCTTGAGACCCTACCCTTTTCCATTGATGTCAAAGGGAGAGTGAAGAGCAGTGAAAAATGAGGAATCCAGTAAAGGGGGAGCACCGAAAAGTAGTGTGAACAACAGTATGGAGAAAAAGCAAAGGGGGAGTTATTTCAACACTTAGTCATTTTTCACTAAGTGATGCCATCAATGCCAAAGGGGGAGATTGTTGGCAAGAGACACTACTTCACATTGATAGATGTTGTCATTGATGGAAACTAAGATCATCCCAATCATCTGCATAACACAATATGTTCACACTAAAAGCAGAATCAGAATTTGACTAAGTCTGGGCACTGAGGAACAGAGCAGGTGACAAGGTCTGGTATCTTGGTCTGGATCTCTCTGGTGGAAAGGCATGGTTTGTTTCTGATCTAAGGTAGTTGTAAGTATTGTCAAGACACTCTAAATCTAGAGTTTTTCCCTCCGGAGATGAAGGACTCAAAAGATATTAGCTTCTAAGTATTAGGTTTCAGTTTGACAGAACAGATAGAAGAAGAACAGGTGATCTTGTAAATAATCTTGGTTCCGGATGTATGGAAGTTGTTGATTGGGTAAGTAGTGATGACCAGTGATAGTGGCTGGCCTATTTGATGATTTGTGAGTGGAATTTTTGGTCCACGTCTCAAGTTATGCATGGATCTAGCTGACAGAGCAAAGTATTCAATAAAGCTCCAAGTATTCTTGAAGTCAACTAGAAAGTGATCAAAGATTAGGATGCAGATATTGTTGGAAACACAGTTGCCGTTGCACCAAAAGGTCAACCTATTAATGCCTAATACAACTGCTAGAGTTAATGAATCCACAAGAGGTGATTAAGCCATATCACAAATCCCGCAAGAGATGTTGGCTCACTGCCAACAATCCCCCCCAGCGTCACTCGTGGGAGCCCGCATCACTCACAGGGGAGATTCAAACCTGAAACCTTTGGTTCTGATACCAATAGTTGGAAACACAGTTGTCTTTGCACCAAAAAGTTGACCTATTAATGCATGATACAACTGCCAGAGTTAACGAATCCATAAGAGGTGGTTAAGCCATGCCATGAATCCTGCAAGAGATGTTGGCTCATTGCCAACAGATATATATAGCTGATGGATATGGATGATTTTGAGTGTGTGTTGCGACTATGGTGTAATTATGAAAGGAGTAGAGATCAAAAAGTTTAGCTGTTAGTAGAGCAATCAAAGAAGCAGAGAAAGGATGAAGTGTGTCAAGTAAGTTTTCTATGCTTAACTAGAACTGAACTCTAGCATTGATAGATGCTAAATATCAGTTCAAATTTATTGTAATTCTCTTTCTATAAGTAGTGAGCCTCCTTTTGAGCACTAAGCCTGATTGCATATGCATTCCCCATTGTAATACTTTTAACAAAGTATAATCTTTTTGGGTTAACCCCCACCATCGTTTTTCCCTTAACCGGGTTTCCACATCAAAAATCTTGGTTTCAATTGTGTTATTTATGTTTTTGTTCATGTGTTATTGATTGATGTTGAAATGTTTACATCACTAATTTGATTATAAGTTGAAAAGGAAGATTAAAGATAGAAAAGTTTAAATTGTGGGACAACTGATTCACCCTCCCCTCTCAGTTGTCTGGACCTAATCCAACAATTAGTATCAGAGCAAGGTTCCTTTGAAAGAGTTTAACAACTTAAGAAAGATCTAGGAAGACAGTAAAATGGATGAATATAACCTTCAAGGGCAACTTAATCTCGCTCTAGATGATCTTGAGCAGTCTAGGATAGAAGTCCAAGAACTGCAACATAACCTCAAAAATGCTAAACATTTCATTGAAATTTTAAAAAGAAAATTGAGAAAATCCAATGCAAAAGGTGAGGAGCAACCTCTTCAACTAGGAAATCATTATGAAGACAAGGCCCTGAAAGAGAAGACAAAGGAATGTGAAAAGTTAGCTAAAGAAGTGGTTGTCCTAAAACATGAAATGGATTCTAGGGTGATGAGAGTAACCAAGGAAATTGAAGATATGAAGAAAATTGAAGAAAAGATGAATCAAAATATGAAAGAGAGAACTGAAGAATGTTGTAGATTGGATGGAATAGCTGGTCTCCTAGAATCTAATCTACAAGAAAGCAGAAACAATGAAAGATAACTTGAGAGACAAATTATCACTCTCAGACATGACCTAGAAATTGCAAATGAGTATAAGGAGAAGTTCAAGATAAGCTCAGCTCAACTTGAAGTACTAATTGAATTACAAAAAAGGGATGATGACAAGCATGATCTTGGATATGAGAAAGGTGAAAGCTCTGGATCCAAACAAAGAAATCTTCAACCAAGGAATGGGAGAAACAGAACTAGAAAACCTATGGTAAGGCAACCTAATGCTCAAAGATATCCATCATTCAATGGAAATTGTTTCAATTGCAATAAATTTGGTCATAAAGCTACTCAATGTAGAAGCAGAGTAAATCAAAATTGTCCATCCTTCTCTGGTAAATGCTTCAAGTGTAAGAGGTATGGTCATAGATCTAATGAATGCAGAAGTATGATAGTGAATAATGCTAACATTAGAGAAATTGGAAATTCTTTCAATGGTTATTGTTTTTCTTGCAATGGGTTTGGACACATGGCCAATTAGTACAGATCAAGAGGAAATCAAGCTCATAAGCAAGGAAATGTTGTGTGCTTTAATTGCAATAAATTTGGTCATATTGCAAGATTCTATAGAAGTAGAAACAATTGAAGAAGAGCTCTGGTAAACAAAAAATTGGATGAGTAGAGACAAGACAAAGGCAAAAGGAAAATTGACGTGAATGAGATACGAAGAGAAATGAACAAGACTTGGGTGAAGAAAGATACAATAAACAATGGTGATGGATCCACACCAGAATTTGGTGCTGACAATTCCTCTAGGAATTAAGTCAGGAGCTCTGGCTTAGGGGGAGCTGCATTGAACATCAAATTCCCCCAGTCAGTAAGTGGGTGTCTGAATCTAGCGCAATAAAAGAGGATATTTTCATTTGGTTTAGAATCTCTAGAAGGATTTTTGGAAGAAAAGATGTTGATATGAGAACTTGCAGAGTGATTCATGAAGAACTATCAAAAGCAGAGTAACCATATAAAGTTAGGGCAATGCATTTATTTCAATACCAAATTAGGTTTTGCAGAGGATAAAAGGTCACTTGGTCATGCACTTGAATCACTTTGTATTTCAAGGAAACAAGAAGAGTATCCAAGCTGCAATACCAGAGATTGAAGCACAAAAGTGAATTCAACTAGCAAATTGGTTAAACCTAAACCTGTGGAAGAAAAAGGTACTTCTTTGTAAAGCCTTGAATCTAAAATCTGTTGAGATGGCTACTCCTCATGTTGATTGACATTACTGAAAGGTCTCAGCCCAAATTTAGGAAGCATCCTCACAAATCAATAGAAGTCGACCCGTTAGGTGCTTTTTCAAGTGTTTCGTATGGTGTGCTACATGTTGAAGACATTAGGGTTTATATTCATGAAAACATAGATGAATTTGGAGATTCAAGGTATGTAGATTTGTTTAAGAAACAACTCAGGGATAAAAATAACGAACTTAAACTTGAGTATAATGTAGTACAGGATAAACACTTTATTCAGATTATGGGGTTTCCAACATTTGATGAAGATGAATGGGTCTGATATGTTTTGAGTCGGATACATGATGAATTCATTTGGCTGTTAAAACCATTCAAGATTACCAAGGATGTTATCAAAATTGTAACTGGGTTAAACTCAACTGGTGGATTATCCATGCTAAAAGCCGTGAAAAACTAGACAATGACTGATGCTACCAGTGCCAAGTTTGACAGAAGGGCAATGACCATCAATGATATTATAGAACTGGATGTCAAATTTGCCTCCATGGTGATTGGGTACAAGATTTACCATTTGAGCAGAGAAAATTCTATTCTCGGAACAACTATATATGTTGCATACAAGATGCTAAAGGAAAATATTGATTATGAGTTGTGTAAATAAATGCAAAATCAATTGATTGAAAAATTAAACAAAATCAAGAAAGATAAGAAAAACACTTTCAAGTATGGTACATTGGTTCTATGTCTATTCTTTTATTTTATGAATGAGGTACCTAGGGTAAAAAGTGTGCACTAGACTAAGGATAAGCCAGTTGCCATTCAAATCAGAGATCATCTTCGCAGCATTTTTTATTTTAAAGCTCAGAAAACTGCAATATGGGGTTACTTCAAGAATTTTTAGAGTATGATGCACTTAAGGGAAATAATCTCTAAATCAATTGTTGAGAAGTACAAGAATGAAATATACTTCATGGTTGACACTGCTTAGTATCTAATGGAAGTTGTGGAACCTAGAATTGTATGGATTATGCCTACGGGCTATGAGGTGGATGAGAAAATCCTCAATATATATGCTCAACACCTATTGAGAAAGCCTAAAGACACAATGGTTGAAAGATTTGGAACATATGAGGAACTAAGTTTAAAACTACATACTAAGCTCAGAGAGCTTGAAATCAATAGGAAATTAAGAAAAGAAGTTGAGTAGTTGGCTGAAAATATGGGCCTAACTAAGGAGGCTATGAGGAAATTCAAAGAAAGGACTAAAAAGGCTGAGAAAGAGAAACGAGATAAGAAACAAACAAGTGCTCTAGTGGAACCCTCCTCCACTTCAAGAACTACCAAGAGTTCTACTACAGCCCTTGTTCCTCCTAAGACTACAGAACCAAAAGCAAAATCATTCGGAAGAAGGGAGAAAAGGAAGAAAATAAAAGCATCCCAGACCTATTAAAGCACAAAAGAAGAGGAAAAAGATACAAATTCTAACACTAAGATCAAAGAGCTAAAATTCATAGGCACAAAAACAGCCAAGTTATCCAAGGAGATGTCCTCTAGAAGCAAAAGAGCTAGTAAAAAGCAAAAGATAGAGGCATATGAGGAATATGTTGAGAAGCCCACAATTTCCCTAGAGGATGTGATAAAGTCAATCACTTTATATGGTAATCTAAAGCCCATGATTGAATTCTATGATGAATATAGTGATGTGGATAAAAGAGTGTTGAAGGAAGCAACTATTAGATATCTCAACATCTACAACAAGGCACTGATTGAGATAACTTCTAAATTGCCACAATGTATGGCAGATATTTTGGAGTTGAGAAAAGAAAATGCCAAGAGCAAGGACATGGAGATCAGGGAACATGAACTAATAAATTTGTGTCCTTAAATTTCACTTGATCAAATAGATATGATATTCAAGGAAGTCAAAGATGACTTTAGAAGCAAAAAGAGAATGAACAAACTCATGCTTGGAGAAACAAGTGAAATCGTTAAGGAAACTCAAGAAATTATTTTGAAAGCATTGAAAAAGCACAATTTTCTCATAGTCATAGAAGAAGTTCTAGATGTTGAACAAGAGAACATCATTGAGCAGCAATCTGAGTTGGGTGAAGCCTCTATTCTGGAAGTGGAACAAGTAAATCAGGAGGATATAGAAATGATAGACAAAATAGTTGATACAGAAGAAACTCCTCCACCTAATCTTTCTGGAAAAGAAGAGGATATTGCTACTAAACAGATCCCTCTAGATCAGGTAGTGACCAGTGAAGACAGAGAAAAGATTTCACCTACAAGTGATACAAGAAATGATAAAGCAGAGGAAGAGAAGGAAAAAAACCAAGAAGACAAAGCAGAAGAAGATAGTGTAAATGTTGAAGAACCTAAAATAGATGTTCAGAAATCTGATGAACAAAAGGATGATTCAAAAAATGTTGCAAGAGACACTGCAGATGTAGTGAGAAGTCTTCTTGAAAAAGAGGTGGTTTAGCTTGATGAGCCTGAACTACTCCAAGGTCTAACCAATCCAGATGCTCTCTCTCCAATTCAATTGATGAAAATGGTATCATTCACCCAAGTAAATGCTAGAGAAAAGTTGTTAAAATCCCACATGGAGGACAATGAGCTACTGGGGCTTAGAAAAGGGATTTTGGAGAAGATAATGCCTTCCTACCAGAAGAGTCCATCTGATTCCCCCTCTAGACATCTAAAAAATCTTGTAAGTTCTATAAATAATCATTTTGAATCCATTGAAAAATCTGCAGAGGCAAAGGTCCAAAAAGAGTTTTTGGATAAGAAATTTACTGAAGTAAAGAATCTAATAGGAAATGATAGGATGGTACTCAGAATTAGCATAAGGAGTATTCAAAATGCTCTAAATGATGGAAGTGATTTGTACAAATTCTATCTATCATGGCCCAAATCTAGTGAATATATTGAGAAGAAGATAAAGCAGCAAGAACTAAAATTATCAAATCTTTCTCAAATTTTTGATCCTATAACAATTTCACCTATAAGCCAGGAATGTCAAGTAACTACTTGATAGATGAGATAAAGAGGCTTGCTAAAAAAAAAAATAACATTATAAAGAGGATGTGTGAGCTCCAGGAATTGATTGCCCCTAAGTTAGAGACAATGTATAATGCCCTATCTGAAGCTCAGACTGTAGTTCAGACTAGTATTCCATTAGATCTATCAAAGGTAGAAGCATATGAATTTGTACTGAGTGGACACATATCAATTTTGGATGGAATGAAGAGTACTTGGGCTTCCAAACTTGAGCAACTTAAAAACAACTTTGCAGACATTCTCAAGTTTATGTAAATAGAACTTAATGATTAGTTGTACATATGTGGCAGTATATATAGAATTTTTGGAGAATTTTGGCTTGAGACCCCACCCTTTGCCATTGATGTTAAAGGGGGAGTGAAAAGTAGTGAAAAATGAGGAATCCAGCAAAGGGGGATTACCAGAAAGTAGTGTGAACAATAGTATGGAGCAAAAGCGAAGGGGAGTTATTTCAACACTTAGTCATTTTTCACTAAGTGTTGCCATCAATGCCAAACAGGGAGATTGTTGGAAAAAGAGACTACTTCACATTGATAGTGTTGTCATTGATGGCAACTAAGATCATCCCAATCATCTGCATAACACAATTTGTTCACATCGAAAGTTAGAATCAAAATTTGTCTAAGTCTAGGCAGTCAGGAACAGAGCAAGTGACAAGGTCCGGTATCTTGGTTTGGATCTCTCTGGTGGATAGGCATGGTTTGTTGTAGATTTGAGGTAGTTGTAAGCATTGTCAAGACACACTAAATCTAGATTTTTGTTCTCTAAAGATGAAGGACTCAAAATATATTAGCTTTTGAGTATCGGGTTTCAATTTGACAGAGCATACAGAAGAACAGATGACCTTGTAAATAATCTTGGTTCTGGATGTTTGGAAGTTGTTGATTGGGCAAGTAATGATGACCAGTGATAGTGGTTGACCTGTGTGATGATTTGTGAGTGCAAATTTTTGTCTACGTCTCAAGTTATGCATGGATCTAGCTGACAGAGCAGAGTATTCAATAAATCTCCAAGTATTCTTGAAGTCGACTGGAAAGTGATCAAAGATCAGGATGCAGATATATATAGCCGATTGCTATGGATGATTTTGTGTGTGTGTGTCTCGCGACTACGGTGTAATTGTGAAAGGAGCAGAGATCAAAAAGTTCAGATGTTAGCAGAACAAGGATGAAGTGTGTCAAGTCAGTTTTCTATGCTTAACTGTAACTGAACTCTAGCATTGATAGATGCTAAATATCAATTCAAACTTATTGTAATTCTCTTTCTATAGGCAGTGGGCCTCCTTTTGAGCAGTGAGCTCTGGACAATGAGCCCGAATGCATGTGCATTCCCCATTGTAATACTTTTAATAGAGTATAGTCTTTGTGGGTTAACCCCCACTGTGGTCTTTCCCTTAACCAGGTTTCCACATCAAAAATCTTGGTGTCAAGTTTGTTATTTATGTTTCTGCTCATGTGTTATTGATTGATGTTGAAATGTTTATATCACTAATTTGATTACAAGTTGTAAAGGAAGATTAAAGATAGAAAATTTGAAATTGTGGGACAATTGATTCACCCCCCCTCTCAGTTGTCTGGACCTAATCCAATAAGAGTATCCCAATTGTTTTATTAACTTTAAAGAACATTTGTTCAATCCAGCTTCAACATCTACTAGTATTCATTTAACACGGCATTGGTTAATGAATAATTTGATATGGAGTGTGTCATCATGAGATGGATTGGAAGATGAAAGATCTCGATCAGAAAAGGTTAAATGATGGGGAGATGAAATACTTGCTATCATGGCTTGGAATTGCATTTTATCGATATTATTTGGTACATATCTCTCCTACAATGCTTTATCAAGGATGGCTTTGTGAGCGGGTGATATACGTAATAACTCTAGTATGGAAATATGGGAAGGGGTTTTACCAAGATGCTCAAGGATATTATAACCAGAATTTGGATGAGTGATAGGTGGTGGGGCTCCTTGGATAGTTACACAACCCTGACGAGTAGTAACAACACAATCGAGTGCTTTTCCTCTTATGGTGATAGTAGAGATACGGGCTTGATCAATACGACTGATAGTGGACTCATAGGTGTAGTTTATATTCTTCCCTATGTTAGAGGCACTTGCTTTTTCATGTGAGGGAATGTGATTCTTATAAGCATTAAAGTCATAATTGTTTGTTGACTTTGCTGTATCAACGTTGATTGCTCCTTATTCGATGAGATTTTGGATCAAATGTTTCAGTTTCATGCAACCAGCAATGTTGTGCCCCTTTACACTATGGTACTCATAGTATTCATTATCTTTGTACCAATTGGGTTTGAATTGTGGTTCCTCATATGGCCGTACCTCAGGTAACATGATTGTCCCCAATTGTATCAGTTTTCTAAGGACAACCTCAATGGGCTCTCCCAAGGGAGTGAATTTATGTCATGGTGGATTTGTTTTGGTTTGATCACGAGGAACAAAGGGTGGACCACTAGATACTACTTGTATATTGATAGGTGCTTTCACATTTTGGATATTCTTGGTGTCAACAACACCATCATTCATGACATTTTTGTTTTTGTTCCAAAATTGAGATTTGTCATTTAAGGATTGTGGGTTATCTTTGTTTTCTTTAAAGATCTTGATAAGGCCTTTTATTATTAGGGCCTTCTCAACATTTCTCCCTTTAGATATGATTTCATCAAAGGAGGTTGTATTATGCATTTACAGTTGGAATGATAACTCAGGATGGAGGTTTTGGACAAAAATGTCCACTTGTTTTTTAGGCATGTGCCAAGAGAGTTTGTTGGCCATGTTTCACCATCATTGAATGAAGGATGAAAAAGTTTTGCCATTTCATTGTTTGTTATTGATGAGATCATTCATGGTAACCTCATTTTCTATGTTGAATGTGAAGTGAGAGACAAATTTGCTGGCTAATTCCTTAAAAGTTTTAATGCTCAGAGGTAGGTGGGAAAACCACTCCATGGCTTGTCCCCTAAGATTACAACAGAATAGTCACAAGGGATATGTGTCATTGTATGTGATGTATAGGCAAGCCACATAGAATGTTCTAAGGTGATCATTAGGATCTCCTTTCCCCTTATATTTGTCAAATTGTGGCATTTCAAAATGCAAAGGAAAGGGTATCATTTATAGTGATTTATCAAAGGGGTATGGACACAGCTCCTCAAAAGAGAAATTTTTCTTTGTTTGACCAAAAGACATGTCAACAACTTGTTGTTTTAAGTCGATTAATTCTTGTACGGAATTTGGTGTTGATGATTGAGGTTGTTGTACAAGATTTTGATTAGTGGGGTGAGGTATCTGATACATTAATTATTGATTTGAAAGATGTTGCTATGATATATTGTATGGTGTGGTGTACATGTTTTGAGTTTGACCCCCAGGTGGTGGAGGTACATATGAGTTAGATGATGGATTAATAGTATAGGTATGTGTTGCATGAGCACCCAATGAGGGACAGGTTACGTTTTGGTTTTGACCACCAGGTGGTGGAGGTACATATGAAATAGATGATGGGTTGACAATATAGGTCTATGTCATATGAGCAACAAATGAGGGTTTAGTATGAGCCATGGGCTGAGTGGAGATTAACGGGATATGAGAGACAGAAGTGTGAGTGACATGGGATGTAGGATTATTGGATAGTTGTGGTCCAAGAGACATGAGTTGATCAACATATGAAGTGTTGGACGATGATTTTGATACAATAGGTCGATAAATAAGAGAGGTGTTGGGATTAGCCATGGTATGAGAGGTTTGAATGGGGTGAGTGGATGATATGATAATATGGGATGATGCATTAGATACATGAGATGATCCAACATGCGACACATTTGGATTTGGATTTGATGCTTGGGTGACTTGGGTAGAGATGACATTCATTGAAGTAGATGGAGTGGAATGTGACACATGAAAGGATGGTACACTTAGATTAGAGACCTTTGAAGTAAATACGTAGGATGGTGTTATTAAAGGCTCAATTGATGGCGTAACATTTGGTTGACTTGGTCTCATAGATGCAGATGATGTTTGAGATGTATGAGTGGGTTGGTTAGGTAGAGATGGTGTTGAGGGTATCGTGGTCTTGGTAGAGATGGTAATGATAGACATAGGATTCTATGTAGCCACATTGGTCTCAATGATGGGGTTAGATTTGTGAATGGTAGATATGTCATAATTACTCAGCAATTTAGCCCCTCGTTGAGCCAATTGTAACATGAAACGATCGAGGTAAGATTCTAGGATCTTGTTCATAGATTGTAGAGCATCAAACTCCTTTACAGATTCAAGGTCATCCTGGGATTCTTCATATTCTTGATAAGTAGGCTCAACAACATAGTATGGTGGCCTTTGGACAAATGATGATGATTGTCCAACAATGTAAACCTCAAGTACAAAAATTCTAGGATCCATTCCAATTGTGAATTGGGAGGCATCCTTAAGCTGGGTAGACTGAAATTGTTTGAGATTGGCTTCCATGGCTGCTTTGTATTGACTTCTGGTCTGAGGAATGAGAGATGAGATTTTTGGATTGATTGATTTGGGTAGATTGATTGATTTTGATTGATGGATGTTGATTGGTAGATGTTTCTATGGCTCAGTCAGATTTGATTGATTCGATTTGATGGGTAGATTGATTGGTTGATAGATGATAAGGGATTGATAAAGGTCTGACAACCCCAAAGATAACAAATAAAGCCAAAGGATTTTGATGATGATGTTTGTTGATTTGATTGTTGTTGGACAACAAATTAGAATGTTATGTTGATTGTAGACAATCAAATTTGATGTCTAAAAACTGATGGATTGATTAAAAATGGGATTTGGACTAGAAAGTAAAATAACAATCTGTGATAAACCAAAGGCATCTAAGAATATCCCAAAGATAATTAGGAATAGCTCACAGGTGATTAGGAATAGCTCAAAGGTGATTTGTTGTTGTTCAAAGGTGATTTTTTTGTGACAAGATTTGTTTTTTTGATAGTTTTTTGACAACTTCATGACAAGAAAACAAGATGGCAAACACTCATACACAGAACATTCACAAACATTAACAACTTAGGCTAGCAGAGACAATATCCGCTAGATTCCCACTTGATTGCTCCAACTGCAATTATTCAGAGTGGATAGCTTAGAAGTTTGGTAGCACTGGCTCCCCCTTACATGGCACACACTTCTCGGGTATACCAAACTTTGAATTCCCCAAATTTGCTATCTCTACTTTGAACTGTGAGAATGTGGGATGGCTTCAGAGGTTTGACCTCCTATGCCAGCAAATAGAAGGATTTTGGCTACTAAACGAAGGTTTTTAGTAAGGGCATTCGTTTAGGTGGCTATACATGTGGTGATTCACTCCGATTAGGAGGCCTCCCAGCCTACAAAGGTTACGCTCTATAGGTTTTCATGCACCACAAGGGTTCTAAGGTAGACATTCATTGGTATGACACATCCGCACCTGTTTCTTATGACTTTCATCACAAACATTTTTTTTATATAGCAGTTTGAATTGGCTTGGCTTTAGCTTGTTACTGCTTGGGTCATTCCCTCTCACAACGGGAGGTAGGCCCTCTAGAGATAACAACAATTTCTCTTACACCCTAGGTCCCTTGAATAGGCAGGGGGAGAGGATACTCTTTTTGTTAAATTAGGTTACAGACATGCACAACAAGCAAACAAGAAGATAAACAGACACGGAGCATGCAAAGATTCTTTTTAAGCACCAATTCCAAATGTTACTAATTTAATGGGAAGATAATGTTTTTCTTCGACCGATCGAACCTACAAAAGATAGGTCAGTAGTTTTTTATATTCTCCATTCTTTGACAAATGTATCGACAAGCTACACCGATAGCAATTAGTTCCAAGAAACTTCAAATTTGCACATACAGACCAAAGGTGTATGATATAAACCAAATGCAACATACTGACATGCAAAGGCAATGAGGATTTTACCAATGGTGATCTACTATCGTGCAAAGGTGATCCACTACCGGTCAAAGGAGATCTGCTGCTTTTCAAAAGTAGTTTCCTACTTGACCAAAGGCGCACATAAATCATATCTTGCAAAATCACCAAAAAAATACAAGAACCAAGAAATCCTAGATGAAGAGATGAAACCCTAAGGATGTTAGAAAATAATATTTTTCCAAATTTCAGCTTGTAAACATTCAAAGACAATCTCTAAGATTAACTTATAGATCCAACAAAATCCCCAAATAGAACAACTTGAGGATGACAAAAGGACAACAAGGATTAGCATACACAGCAACTAGCAACCCAAGTTAGACAAAACAAATGACATAAATCCTGTAGCAAACAGATAAAATGTTAAAACCCAAAAATAAACTAGAGGCGACCACCTGAAACAAGAGGCAACTCATTGTTGTGCAAAGGCAACTTCAGACTATGCATAGGTGACTTTCCCCCTAACCAAAGGTGATTTAGAATCACTAAAGGTGATTCACTGCTATGCAAGTGGGATTTAATGCCATGCAAAGACACACTTGTACCTGAACTTCTAGAAAATAATTTCTTAGTAATAATAAAAAAATTAATCAGACAAGCGGTCCCATCAGGCGTGCCAAAATCTGTATGTAGGAAATTTCCATTGTTAAAGTGAATAAACAATGCAACCTATAAACCTACAAGGAATCTAATCTAGATAACAAGAATGAAATATAAAATAAAGCAATGTCACCCATATTAATTTAATTCCTTGGTGTGCATGTGGATTGCTTCCTCGAGAATACAACCATGTTGCATTAAGTTGCCATGATACTCAAAGTGTTCACAAAAATGATATGCAAATGACGATAGTGCAGATGTTGAATGGATTTCAAAATGTGAGGAATGAGAAAATGAGAGAGTATTTATAGACCTATAGCATAGATGATCAACAGTGGAGAATAAAAGAAAAAATCAATGGATAAGGATGAAGAATGAATGTGCACGTACCAAGTGTCCATAAAAGGCATTTTATTTAGCAATCTTAGGTGGGCTGTTGATGGAGATAAGATTCTTTTCCCAAGACAAAATGCTTTTACTATTTTGAGATTTAAGTGATGAGGATAGTTGATTTTTATAATTTTTTAAATCTTCCCACATTTTGATTTTTTCTATTTTATGGACAAAGGGGTCCACTTGCATGACTTTAGAAGAAAATGATAAAGATTTGAGTGGATGAAATATAAATTAAATAAATAAAATTTATTTAATTTATGTGCATGATGAATGAAATAAATAAAAATATTTAATTTTATTTATTTTTAGATGAAAGATGTAATAATTAAATAATTTAAAAATTTTAATCATTTGATATAAAATAGAAGAATAATGGAAATTAATTAAATAAATAGTGTTTATTTAATTAATTTAAGATATAAAGAAGAAAATTAAGTATTTACTTATAAGTGTGTTAAACAAAATGAGGAATGTGGTGAAAAATATGATAAATGCATAAATAATGAAATGGGTCAATTTTGGGTGTCTACAAACCCAAACCTTCTTTAGCTGGTATAGGGCAGGAGGTGGCCAGTCTATCAATCCAGCTAAGATTTCCAAAAGAATTACCATGTGGCTAATAGTATGAGGGGAAGAAATTTCCTTTACAAATGATGCCTCCAAGCTCTTACAAAATTGAGAGATTAAAGGCCCAAATTATTTTATAAGAAAATGACTTTATTTAGTAAAGGCTAAAAAGCCTTGAATTTAGAGTTAGGCTAATATATCAACCAATCTATAGCTAAATAGTAGTTTGAGGAGTACACTACAAACTTCTAAGGGTCTCCCTCAAATTTGTTTATTAACTGAGATTATACCATCATCAATCCATAAAACTTGGGATCAATTCCTATTTAGAGAGAAGACTAGCACTTGAACAACTGAAGAACATACAAGTAGTATTCTAGATGGAATCTAATTAGTATGAAGAATCCACTGAATTGCTTAGTATTTTAAGTACATATAAAACAAAAAATTAGCTTATAGTATCCACTCAAAACAAGAACAAACTAACAACTGAGGTAGGCAGATACAAATCAACCCCACTCTTATTCCCAAGGAGAATTAACTTGTCTATTAGGGGATCAAGATGGGTGATTTGAATTAGATAGTTTTCAAAAAAATTGAAGAGACATTCCCAATGAGTTTAGATTTTGTATGGAACAAAGCTAAAGAACTGATCCAAAAAGAACTTTTGAATGTACCATTGACAATACCAAAGATGTTTAAAATTTTGAGAAGATTTTGCCATGAGGTCCATCATCCTACACATACCATATAGTAGTAAATTGGAGAATAATGACACATATAGAAATATTAAGATAATCCTCAAGATACTATGTGTTGAGAACCAATAGCAAGCCATAAGAAAACCATTTCTTAGATACAACATTTAAGACACCATAATACTACATATAAAATATAATTGATTATGAGTAAAATTTTTGAAGACAGACTACTATCGAAATAAGTTAGATAGCTTGTCCTGACATTTGTCTTGAGAATAGAACTTTAAATTTGTTGAGGGTATTAATCAAAAGTGATATTGATTCCACAATGAATTAGAAATTAATGAGTTAAAACACACCACAGAAAGTGATAGAGTGAATTATGATCAAAATAGATGACACTCTTTCTAGTATAGTCATATTAGAAAACATGACCTTTTTGACTAAAAATGTTGTATTATTTCAAAACTCTTTAATATAGTTTTGAATAACGAGTAGAATTAGAATATCATTCAGACAACATGTATTTGTTAATTTTATCAATTCTTGGATTTTGTAGATGATATGCATCAAGCTTTAAGTCTTTGAATTGTATAATAATCTCTAGAATGAAAATATAATAATACTGTCTTGAAATACTTTATTTTGGGACCAATCAGAATGAACTTTTCTATGGTTCATCATCTTTTAATACTTCTAATTTCTAATTATAGCTTCTATTCTATTTTTTCTTGGAAGTTGATTTTTCAATAGGAGGTAATCATAACTTACAATTGGGATTGCTAATTCTACCAAAGTACCTGCAGAATGAATATGCTAGAGAAGATTTCTTTGTTCAATAGATGTGGTTGTATTAGATAAATCAAAATGATAATCTGGAATTGAACTCAAGTTAAATTAGTTAAATAGTGTAGGATATTTAATTTAGATGACAAGAAGGCCTAGATAATGAAGGAATAACATGTAGAAACAATGATAATTAACTATGTAAGGTTTTCTAATGTAGGCATCAATTATTGGTGGCATGGCAGTTACTGACCTTGTGAAGATGACATTAGGGCCTAAGGGAATGGTAACTAGATTTTTAATTATCTCACATTGAATTAATCCTGTGATTTGTTCAACATCCATGTTGAATATTTATAAAGTATATAGTGTAAAAAATGTATAACATTAATTGCTTTTGGATGTGCAAATGGTATAAAAGCTTTGAATGCATGGATGTTTGGAGCAAAAGGCATATTGGGAAAAATATATTAATATAATAGTATATAAGAAATAATCTAGTTCATTTCTCTACTGCATGGATGTTTGGAGTAAAACTATTATAATAATAGGTTTAGGACTTGAAATTTGATAGTATATGTTGAATATCTGATATATTTTAGCTCTTTGGTTCCCTATGCAGGATAAAATTTTACAATCAATAGGTAGGGGAGATATTGTGACTATAACTAACGATGGTGCTATCATCTTGAAATCTCTTCATATAGATAATCATGTTGCCAAAGTTATGGTCGGTATCCTAGGATTATATGATTGATTTTTTTTAGATTCAATGATAGTTAAAAATTTTATTTTGACTATTGTTCTAGTTTCCTTAACACTATTTTGAACTAGACATCTCCAAAGTGCAAGATGAGGAAGTAGGGGATAGAACCACTTCTATGGTTGTTTTAGTTGGAGAACTTTTGAGGGAGGCAGAAAAACTAGTAACAATGAAGATCCATCCAATGACAATTAAATCTGCTATATACTAAACTTGCAGGGATTGTGCAATGGATCACTATTTGTTGATTTTGCAGTTCAAGTGACAGGATTATGTAAATGACTTCACTAATATTATCCTTTAAGCTACATTTTGAGGGTATATGATTATGTAATTCTTCTTTAAGTATCAATATCCCAAAGAAATGTTAAATATTAGCAATAGGTGCTAGTTGTACTATAGAAATATCATCAAATTCTATGATACTATTAATGTTCTAGATGCATTAGAAAAATAATCTAAGTTGCAGGGTGTTAAATAGTCACTAGTATATAGAAGGGAGATTGCTATCAGAACTTATTAAGTTTTACATGATATTTCAAGAATTTCAATATTGTTGTAATACACATTTTCATATATTTTTCCAGAATACAATAGCTTTGTTGTGCAAGTCAAATTGGTACTCTTACTACATTATTTCAATTGTTTATTTTTTGGACTAACCATAGGTTATAGAATGCCTATTGAGTACACTCGTAATGCATTAGAAAAGAAGGTCCAGGACAATAAGGGGAATGCAAGTAAAGCACCAAGATTATTATTTTATGATATAAATTTCAATCATTTTAGATGTATCGATTGACTGAATGGTCTTTGTAGTTGAAATAATTCAATTTCAAAATTTCTTGAAGTTTTTGGGATGGCAAAAGTTTTCCCAGATTTTGGGGACAGCAGGATGTTGGCTATTAAAATAACTTAAACAAACTAAAAGAAGATGAACTTTTAAAAAGTAAATACAATGTGCTAAATTTGCAATGTCAATCCTCCCTATTTTAGCTTTTTAAGAGTTTTCAGCAATTTTCTTCTTAAAAAGTTATGCACCAAATGGTGTAGGCTGCCCAATTCTTAAAAAAAGGGACATTTCCCTCTAGCCACCAAGCCCCCAAGCCCCTAGGATGTCTCCTGGACTCTTGGGGATGTGTTTTTTGGAAGAGAATATTTTGTCTGTAAATGTGTACAGAATTAATCTGTTGTTTTTAACTAGTAAGACATTTGAGAATGTGTAAAACTAGCCTCAACAAGTTTGGTTTAATATAGCATGTTTTATGATTCTTTCACCAATTATGTTATATGTAGAGAAGTTTCATTCAGATTTGATGAAGATTGCAATGAGCACTCTGAGTTCCAAGATCCTTTCACAAGACAAAGAACATTTTGCAGTGTTGGCTATTGATGCAGTGATGTGGCTTAAGGTAGTTACCTTCTTTTTGTTGTTGATGTATTTCCAAAGGGAAAGGGCAAGTTGCTTAAAAATAATATTTTCCATTAATAGAATGAATGGTTGACAATACTCCTTCACACTAGCTAGTATTCATTCTATTAATTGGGATTATCTAGGCCTCTTATTACATCTTCATCAAATAAGTATAGATATCAATCTCTTCTCTGTGTTATTATTTTTATTATTTTGTAGTGAACTTAGGTATAAACTGATTCAAGGCATTCCATCCCCTCTTATGTTTCTAGGATCCTAACTTGTTTTGTTATATCTCTTACATTAACTAATAGATCTTTTTTATTTTTGCTTAGGGTAGCACAAATTTGGAATCAATACAGATTATTAAAAAGGCAGGAGGGTCTTTAAATGATTCATTCCTGGATGAAGGGTAATGTTGTACATTCTATTTTTCTGTTTGAGATTATTTAGAAGTCATGATAGACATAGATACTGCTTTCTTGTCATCTATTATGTATATTGTTGCATAGCATTATATTCTAAAAAGTTATGAATGCTAGGTCATGCATGCAAGGCCTTTGTTAATGCTACAAGAAGGCATGGTTGTAATCTAATCTTGGAAGTGTATATTTTTCTATTGCTCTTAGATTTTATCTTCCAATCTTATATGTTACCATAAAAATTGAATTTGATGAGGAGGAGTCTCTCCTTCCATAATTTGTCAAAAAAACCTGTGCAAAGATCTACTCTTGCAAGAAAACAGAACCTATCCATCCTCAACCCAACAATTTAAAATTTGCCAAAAAACATTTAGCTCAATCAACATGTTGTTCAACGTTTTCTTGGAATTGGGAACAAAGAATGGTAGTTGAAAATTTCTCATGCAACATTAGATTGAAGAAAATTTAGATCCTTAAGTTCCTTTTTTGATAAAAAAAATTCTACAAGTAGAGTTAATACCAATTTGATTTTGTTGTCTAGAGGCCTCTTAATTTTAAAGCCTTGCATATATCACTGTCCTACTCATCTATTCTACTCATTTGTTCTACTCATCTCCATTTTATACCTTGTTGTTCCTAATAGACTTATGATAGTCTTTTCTACCATTCATTATCTCTGCTACGATATTTCACATTTAGTTGGGTTTCACAATGATAAAAAAAAGTAACAAAAAATGACACAAGCCTTGTAGAAGCCATCTAGTATTGCTCAGAAACATAGATCATATAGGATTACTCTTTCTAATAAGGTTTCTAACTTACCTCACCATTATCATTTGTATGATTTCTCAAGATAGATTTCTTTTGCTATGATTCAGTGGAAGTGAGTATGGTTATTTATGCTTCAAAAAGTTGCAAGAGGTGTGATTGTATGATTACAAGAGATAGAAGGTTGGGACATGTCATGTCTTGATATGATCAAATGTGAATAGATATGGTCTTTTGAGATAGTTATATTGTCAATGCATAGTGAACAATGACATATTTACTTCATTTTCTTCTAACAGTGGTTACCTGGTTTCAGACATGAATGCTTTCCTCATTAGTTTCAGACATAAGTGTCTTTGTTTGCAGTTATTTTGTAATGGAAATGATTACAAAGGCAATATACAGATCCATGTGTATTATGCCTCATGTTCCTAATGACAATAATTCTTTGACGATGTGACAGTAAGCCTTCTAACTTGACGGTGTCATTTCATGATTTTAGATAGTACTTCTGTATGTTTTTTGTCCTTATATCACTTCTACTTAGATGATTAGTTGTAGGTCACTACTGGTAATGTTATGACTATTTGTATAGCACAATGGAGTGGTATGTGGAGTAGAGTGGAGTATCTTGATGGTCTTGCAACATGAAGTCTTTGTTCTATCTTTGCTAATGATATGCCTCTTTGCCAGTGTACAGTCCATTTTCCTTGCTATCACTATGCTTTTGATGAACAAAGATATGTGGAATTATGGATGCATTGGTTCCTAAGTTTCCAACTGAGATAGAGACAGTGAATGGTTTCTTGACAATGATAGTTGTCTTTATTTTCTTGACTTGACAATGTTGATATGACATGATAGTGATATTGATTTGATTGCTAGTGGTTTGGTGGATTTTACCTCACTGAATGCTAAAGGAGATGTAGTAACTTGATCCTTGCTTAGCATCAAAAGTTTTAGACAATATGTTTCAGATTGATAGGTTTAAAACACTGAACATAAAAGGCTTATCTATGCCTTTGTATGACAGTGACTCACTCTATATGAGCAATTATGAAATGGTAGAACATATAATATCTTCTAAAGCATAAGCAATGTATGAAGAGGTGTTATGCTTAAAGTTGGATTGTCAAGAGTTGAAAGTCTCAAATGTAAACATGACTTTGTAAAAGCATGTTATTATTGTCCACTGTCATGTTTAGTAAAGCTTATTAGCCAAGGTATATGTGGAACATAGTTGCCAAAGTTGCCAATTGCAAATCCCTAATTTTTATCGACTATCCTCTATGTGTGCTCTGTGTCTGTAAATTGCAAGTCCCTAATGTTTCTTATGTAGGAAGTATTAGAAATCTCTTTTTGGCTAAAGTTGCCAATTGCAAGTCCCTAATTTTTGTCCACTATCCTCTATGTGTGCTCTGTGTCTGTAAATTGCAGCTATTTCCTTATTTCAGTTTTTGAGAATGTATGTTTTGGAAATTCTTACTCCTTTTTAATTCAAAATGGTATAGTACTTGTGCCTAGGGAATTTATATCTGATTTAGTTAAGTGGTTGTAAACTTTGCACTGATGATGTCTCAAATGGAGGGTAGTTGTCCAGTTGATTACAATGTCATCACAGATCTCTTTCTTCAGGTAATTGCTTTCTATTTGTTGTAAATTCATATATCTTCTTCCTATTGATAAATAGCTTATGGTTTTTGATATGGAACTCTGAAGTTGAGGTGACTATTAAACTATTGCTCTCAAAGTAATTTGTTTTGTTATATGATTATTTCTTGTAGTGCCTGTATTTGGTGATAAATTATATTCTTTAGAAAATACTTAGGAGCTAACTACAAAATATTTCCCCAAAATCAGAGTTAATAACTTGTCTGGGTTATAAATTGTTCTCACCACATTGTCAAAGGTTGTTTTGTTGGTCAATCTGATTTAGAATATTGTCTAGATATTCTGTAGCTAAATTAAGCATAGGTAAAACTTCTTATGTTGAAGTATAATCATTTGTCAATATAACTTACTATCTATAATTTTGTTTCATATGTAAATCTATATGTAGCGTAATGTTTCATGATCCGTGAAGCAACATCCCTTTTGTTGGATCTTTTGAAGCCTAATTTGCCAGAACATGCGCATCTTCAAACTAAGGCAAGTTGTTAATATGATCATGAAGCAACTAGATTTTAAATTTTCTTAGACATAGTTTAAAGCATGCTTACATGCAAAGTCTGAAAAGAGTGAAAATGAACTATTTATACATTGTTGGTTGCAGAAATTATTGTGATTTGAGCTTTATTGATTTTATCTATTCTGCAGGTTCTTGAGATTAATTTGGTCACTTTCCTGAATGTTGTTGATGCTATCTTGGCAAATGGAATTTTCAGTCACTATGATCATCCTCGTATTGCACAATTGTGAGAGAAAGATGGTTTATACATTGAAGCAACAACCAAAACTGGACAAATCAAGGAGATGGAATGTGTAACCAGAGAGTCAAATTTCTATGATGCTGAAAAGACAAAGAACTTTCTTATGGAAGCAAGACTTCTAGATGCTCGTCACTGATAAATGTTTGTGATTGGTTTGGATTTTTAACTCAGTTTTCTCAATCACAGCACTGAGAAACACACTTTGTAACAGATTTTTCAAAGTAAAGACACATATTTAAGTCTTGTATCTATTGTAAGAACACTTTTCTCAAAAAAAATTTAGTATTTTGCATTCTTAATAGTTGTTTCATTATGTGCAAATGAATGATTGATTATGTTTTTCTATGTTTTATGTTTAAACCTCAAAAGTATTATCTCATTTCCAGCACTTTTAGGTAGAAATCGGTGAACAAAATGAATAAATGACTAACAATGAATAAATGACTAAAAATGGTTTAGTAATCAATTTGGTCATGTTATAAATGACCAACAATAAACTACTAATGGTCATGTGACCAAGCTCAATGAATAACTATGACTAAATATATGACTAAATTAATGACTAAATATACTCAAATTGATCAATCAAAACCACCAATAATTGACTAAAAATAGTTTAGTCATAAATTTGGTCATGTTATAAATGACTGGCAATAAATGACTAATGGTCACGTGACCAAGCTTAGTCATTATACACAATTTTTAGTAGTTTTTTTAGTAATTTATTGTTGTTTTGTACTAGTGGAAACAATGTGTTGTAGAGTATTTTGGCTTGTAGGATACGGTCTGAGTTTTTTCTCCACATTTCTTCTGTGTTGAAGATTGGAGTGTGAGATTTGGATATATTTAAAGAAGTGTTTGAAGATGCTAAATCTTGAATTTTATGGTCTGGATCACTGTGTAGTAGAAGTTATGTTCACCAGTTTGAAGACTGTAATTGACAAAGTTTCACTAGTACAGAAACAACAATATATTACTAAAAACTACTTATAAATGACCAAACATGGTCACATGACCATTAGTAGTTTATTGCCAGTCATTTATAACGTGACCAAATTGATGACTAAACCATTTTTAGTCATTTATTAGTTGTTTTGATTGATTGATTTGATAGTATATTTAGTCATTGATTTAGTCATTGATTGTTGTAATCTGGTCACTTATTTAGTCATTTTTTATTCATTGATATATTTAGTCATTAATTTAGTCATTGATTGTTGTTAACTGGTCACTTATTTAGTTATTTTTATTCACTGATTTAACACTGGTCATATAGTTAGTCATATTTATTCACTATTCACTAATTTATATCAATTGGTAGTATATTTAGTCAATTTAATTATTAATTGACATCAATTAGTAGTATATTTAGTCATTTTGAAGCTTGCATTTAGTCATTAGTATATTTAGTAGTATATTTTGAAGCTTACACAATGAAACAACTTTGAGAAGGTAAAATCAACTTGTTTTATTGATAAAAATGCTTACAAATAGCATATAGATTTGAAAATAAGTTACAATGCTTTCTCTTTGCTAAAAAACCCTTCATGGTTACAATACATAGATCAAATAATGAGAAAGAAACTAATTTTCTGAGTATCACTGAGCATAGAAGCACAAAGACATTCATAGATGTCTTCTTCACAAATCCATGACTATCCCATGAAGCTCACTATCCTAGTTCAAGATCACACTGTCATCTCTGTAGAGATCCAGTCTCATGCACCCAACTTGCTCTAGTTCATAAGCTGCCACTATGAATAGTAACCTGTAGAAATAAACTATCCTTATCTCTGATGATTATGCCTCTGATGACTGTCATCTTTGGTAGGATACCTCAATTGTCATGAACTGTTATTCAACATTGCCTTATGACTAGGCTATGCATTATCCTAATCAAACCTTTAGCTTTTTGAAATATATTGTCCAATCACTTGTCAACCTACTATTATGTATTTTCCCTTTATAAAATAACAATGCCTCATGGCTGCCACTACCTAGCTCATTATTCTGGCATGCTTTCACTTGTACTTTGCCTCCCATCAGTGTAGAACACTGTCCCTCTATTGAATTCCTTGACTACCTTTGAAATCACTATATCTTTTCCAAATTCCTGGAAAATAATTCATCACTACTACTGTTACCTAGGTATGCACTCTTTGTCATCTGCTAGACTATTACTAGTGTGGAAACGCATGCTTGGAGCCCTTCAATGCAAGCACATGTCCCTTTCATCTCTTAAAACTTCTACAACATGGGCAATCTTCCTGGAGCAAGTTGTAACGTGTATAATCCAAGAAGGAGAGTGTTGATCGTGTCCCATATATGAAGCTCTCTCCTTCAATGCAACCAATAATAACCCTAGAATCTTTCCTCCTTTATATGAAACGTGCCATCTAATATGAGCAATAGGGTGCTACCTTTTCCACCATGAATGAAGATGTGCCTCAATACAACCAACAAAATTACTATTAGTCTTAATTCAGAAAGAATAGAAGTGCATTGTATATTGCAAGTTTAAAAAAGTAAGTCCAAACACAACAAAAAGATAAATCAATTAAAAAATTGTAGCCTTGTCAACAAATGCCTTAAACAGAGTGTTCAACATAGGCCTGAAATATCCATATTGAACCCTTGATTTCAAAACCTTGTTCAAATTTTAAGAAAGTTGATACACTCAGATTATAGAATGAAGTTGACATTATAGAATGAAGGCTATCAACACTAACTAGACTAGAACAACATTATCAATAGAAATTTTTTGGAAAACAAGCCCAAGAATGCCATCAGACTTAGACTAATGTAAAAGCATCCCTGGTTCAAGAGCAATCTTGCATCAACCAAAAACATTTGCAATTCAATTTGTTTGCAGTTTTTTTTGTTTCTTTTCATTTTCTAGTTCAGTTCAAGCAGTTCAGTTAGTAGCAGTTTCTGTATTTTGGTTTGCATTCTGCCATAGTCACATTTCAGATCTTGTGGAGCTGGACCTAGTATCTAGATTCATTCATCTACATCATATCTAGAATTCAGAACATTTGGATTAAGTACTGGAAAGTTATCGCTATTAGAAGGTTGACTATTTTATTAGAACAGAGCATCCTGACAATCTTAGACAATCAGCTAAAGGAGAATACTTACAGAGCATTCCTTGACTTGTGGAGCCTAATGACACATCATTCAATGATCTTTGGTTCATGGTTGACCTTCCCCAAGATCTACACATCATTCCATTCATTTGCAAAGGTGTTCTACATGATTAGGTCTGACCTATCCATGTACACATGTTACAACTCTTCATTGGAGTTTGTGATCTTCCTTGGCTGACATGAAGGAATCTTTTATACTGGAGATGATATCTATTGATGTAATAGATCTTTAGGAAATTAGTTATCATGTTCATGACATAGTAATAGAAGATAGTTTAGATTTTGTGCGAGGGAACTTCAAAGCTATAACTCATGCATATTTTGAAGTCAGGCCTTTGAGCCCTAATTGTAAGCCCGCGTGATGCTAGCTAGATTGTATTTGACTTCTATGATATATTGAATGACTGAATCTACATTTTTTCTATACATTTGAGTTGCTTCCATTGTGTTTACTCTTGATGCATGATCTGGACAGTTCATTCTATGAACCCTCCTACCGTGACTGCACCAAGTGGTATCAAAGTGAAATTTTGAATCTTTCAGAGAAAATTGAGTGAAGTTGGTGAGGGAATTCCGTAAGATCTTGCTGTGGATAGATCACCGAATTGAGGCAGGTTACTTTTGTTGCAACCGATTGCCGATTGTGAGGCAGTTGTCACCTTGTAGCCTGATTGCTGAACTTGAGGCAGTTTGTACTTGATCTTAGCAAGAATGCCACCGAGGAGAGTTTCTATTGTTGGAACAATGGTTGGTAGAATGGATGAGATGATGGAAATGATGAAAACAATGAGAATTCAATTGGATGTTGTTGAAGAAGATATGCAAAGAGGATTGACACTGAGATCTAATGTTGAAAGTGATGATGAAGAAGAATTTCAATCTGTTGAAAAATTTGACAAAACCCTAGGAGGTGATGAAGAAGAAGAATCAGATCAAGTAAAGATATTGCAAGTTATTTCAAAGATTGGAAAGAGACCTAGAGTTGATGTACTGAATTACACTGGTAACATGAACCCTAAAGAATTGATTGACTGGATAAATGACATGAAAGAATACTTTGAGTATGAAGAAGTTGAAGATCTGGACAAGGTGAAATTTGCAAAGAAAAAGTTGAAAGGACATATTGCTATATGGTGGAAAGAAGTTCAGTTAGATAGGAACAGAAGATGAAAAGAAAAGATTACAAAGTGAGATAGGATGGTGAAAAAATTGAAGAATCAATTCATACCTGCTAACTATGAGTTGGAGCTATTGAAAAGATTGCAAAACCTAAGACAAAAGGAGAAATCTATGAAGGAGTATATTGAAGAATTTCATAAGATTATCATAAGGATAGGACATAGTGAAGTGAGCAAGGAGAAAGTGGCTAGATACATCAATGGATTGAGATTGAACATTCAAGAAGAATTAAGATTGGTAAGGATGCCATCTTTGGAGGAAGCATATTAGTTTTCCCTAAAAGTTGAAGAAAAGTTGAATAAGAGACATGATCAGAGACAGAGAGGCAGAGGAGGTAAATTTTAGAGAGGCAAAACATTTTCTGGAGGTGAGAAATCAATTACAGAGTAGAATAGGCTTGATAACACATTCAAGAAGGAGGACAGAGATAACAATGCTTACTGTTGAGATGACAGAAACTTTTACTAGAGAGGAAACCCTAGTGCATACCAGAATGAAGGATACAGAAGAGAAGGAAGAGGAATTGATAGGAGAACATTTAGAGGAACTTGTTTCAAGTGTGGAGGTGAAGGACATAGAGCATTTGAATTTAATCAAGGGAGTACAAGGAAGAGGACACAGAACAATGGAAGAGCAGCCTATGTGGAAGAAGAACCTGTTGAACTAGGTGACCCAAGTTCAATTGGTAAACTGAAGAAAGGAGAATCACTTGTGATGAGTAGAGCACTTTTTCAAGTAGAGACAAATGAGGAACCACCATAGAGAAAGAGTTTGTTCACAACAAGATGCAAATTAGGAGGTAAATGTTGTAATGTTGTAATTGATAGTGGTAGTTTAGATAACCCAGTTTCAAAGGAGATGGTGACAAAGATAAAGTTGGAAAGATTGAAACAACCTAAGCCCTATTAGATAGCATGGATTCAAGATGATCATAAGGTATTGGTGAGTGAACAATGTTTAGTGAAATTTCATATTGGATCTTATCATGATAAAGTCTTGTGTGATATTATTCCTATGGATGTATGTCATATCTTGTTGGGTAGACCTTGGTAGTATGATAGAAAAGCTATACATGATGGGAGAAAGAATAAATACACTATAACATCAAATGGAAAAAGAATTACCTTGATTCCTTTGGAAGATGATCCTAAGAATGAAGTATGTGGGAATGCTAGAATCTGTTTGGTAGATGGAAGAAAATTTCTGGGTGGTTTGAGACATGAGAATATGTGTTATGCTTTGATTCCTAAGAAGCCTAAAACATTGAAGAAGGAGACTGAAGAATCACAACTAGAGGAGATAACATAGTTGCTAACAGAGTATGAAGACATCAAATTAGATAATGTACCTGAAGGATTGCCACCTATAAGGAGTGTCAGTCATCACATGGATCTTATACCGGGAACTAGTTTTCCTAACAAAGCAGTACATAGAATGACACCAACAAAGAATGAAGAATTGAATAGATAGATATAGGAATTATTGAAAAAAGGTTTGATCAGGGAAATTTTGAGTCCTTGTGCAGTACCTGCAGTGTTAGCACCTAAGAAAGATGGAGAATGGAGAATGTGTACTAACTCTAGAGCAATAAACAAGATCACAATTAAGTATAGATTTCCTTTACCTAGGGTGGATGATATCATGGATTGTTTGTGTGGAGCAAAATATTTCACGAAGATAGATTTGAAGAGTGGATACCATCAGATCAGAAGATTCAGAGAAGGAGATGAATGGAAGACTACTTTTAAAACAAATGAAGGATTGTATGAGTGGTTGGTGATGCCTTTAAGATTGACAAATGCATTGAGTACTTTCATGAGGTTGATGAATGCAGTCTTGAAGAAATTCTTGGGTAAGTTTGTGATTGTATACTTGGATGATATTCTGATTTTCAGTAAGACAAAAGAAGAACATTTGTGGCATATTAGACAAGTATTACAAAGACTAAGAGAGGAGAAATTGTTGATAAACATCAAGAAGTGTATTTTCATGAAGGAAGAATTGGTATATTTGGGATTTGTAATTTCTACGGAAGGATTGAAGATGGACCTTGAGAAGGTAAGAGCAATTGTTGAATGGCCTATGCTAGAAAGCATTAGAAAGGTTAGATCATTTCATGGATTGGCTAGTTTCTACCAGCATTCCATCAAAAAATTTTAGTTTAGTATGTAACCCTATGATAGAGACAATGAGAGGTGAAGGAAAAGATTTCAAGTGGACATCAAGAGCAAATAAAAGTTTTGAACTGTTGAAGCAGAAGGTGACAAAGCAACTTGTTTTAGCATTACCAGATTTCAATAAGGTATTTCAAGTTGATTGTGATGCAAGTGAGAGTTCAATTGGAGCAGTGTTAAGTCAAGAAGGTAGACCTATAGCATATTTCAGTGAGAAGTTGAATGATGCAAGGAGAAGATATTCAGTTTATAATCAAGAGTTCTATGCTATAATTCAAGCCTTAAAGAAGTGGAGACATTATTTGTTGCCTAAGTAGTTTGTGTTGTATACAAATCATCAATCTTTATAGTATTTGAATAGTCAAGGTAAGTTGAATCAGAGACATATGAGATGGGTAGAGTTCATGTAGAGTTATACTTTTATGTTGAAGCACAGGAGTGGTAAATCAAACAAAGTTATTGTTGCATTGAGTAGGAGAAGAAACTTATTGACAGAGATGAGAGTTAAAGTATTAGGATTTGATGAATTGAAGAACATGTATGAAGGAGAAATTAATTTTGTAGAACCTTGGAAAGCATGTAAGGAACCTATTGTGACAGATAGGAGTAAGTGGTTGGATTATTTCATTTAAGAAGATATGTTGTTTAGAGGAAACTAGTTATGCATACCGATAAGTTCAATGAGAGATAATTTTATCAAGGAGAAACATAGTGGAGGACTGGCAAGACATTTTGGCATTGATAAAATAGTGGAATTGGTGAGTGAAAATTACTTTTGGCCTCAGACACATAAGGATGTTAGGAAGTTTGTGCAGAGTTGTGGAGTTTATCAAGTTGCAAAAGGGAGTATTCAAAATACTAGATTGTATAAACCTTTGATAGTACCTGAGAGACCTTGGGAAGACATAGGAATGGATTTTGTGATGGGGTTGCCTAAGACACAGAGAGGACATGATTCTATATTTGTAGTGATACACATATTTTTAAAGATGGCACATTTCATACCTTGTAAGAAGACAACTGATGTAGTGCATGTAGCTAACCTATTTTTCAAGGAAATTGTGAGATTGCATGGATTACCTAAGAGTATAATTTTAGACGGAGATGCTAGATTCCTTGGATATTTTTTGAAGACACTTTGGAAGAAGATGAAGACAGACTTGAAGTTTAGTTCAATATTTCATCCATAGATTGATGGACAGACAAAGGTAGTGAATAGGAGTATGGGAAACTTGTTGAGATATTTGGTTAGAGAGAAGGCATGAAGTTGGGATTTGATTCTTTCGCAAGTAGAGTTTGCATATAATAATTTAATCAACATGAGTACTAGAAGAGAAACTTTTGAGATTGTAATTGGAGTAAATCCTAGAGGAGCAACAAAATTGAGAGATATCAGTGCAGAGGAAAAGAGAAGAGTAGAAGCAGAAGAATTTATAGATCACATGAAGGAAGTGCATAATTAGATTAAGAGGCATTTGGAACATATGAACAAAAAATATAAAGAACAAGCAAATCTGATAAGAGAATACATAGGGAATTTGTAGTAGGAGATGAAGTTATGGTATACCTAAGAAAAGAAAGATTTCCAGTTGGGACATATAACAATTTAAAGATGAAGAAGTTTGGACATTGTAGGATACTTAGGAAATTTGATTAAGGAAATGCATATGAAGTGGAATTACTGGAGACATTGGGCATATCACCTATTTTCAACATTGCAAACCTATATTAGTATCATGAAGTATAGTTCAGTGACAGCATGGTAGAGGACTTGAAGAAGCCATTACCACAACAAGCACCATAATAGATTGAAGACATTTTGGATAGAAGAGTTAGATGCATCACCAGAGGAAGACAATACAAATAATACCTTGTGAAGTGGAAAGGCAGACTGAAAGAAAATTCATCATGGATTTGTTAGGCTTAGGTGGACCGTCTTCATTTTCCCCTAGCCCCAACAAAGTGAGGGATTCAATTTTTCAATAACCCTGGATGTCTAATGCAGGAGCATCCCTAGTTCAAGATAAATCTTTCATCAACCAAAAACATATGCAATTCAATTTGTTTGTAGTTTAGTTTGTTTCTTTTCATTTTCCAATTTAGTTCAAGCAGTTCAATCAGTAGTAGTTTCTATAGTTTGGTCTGCATTTTGCCATAGTTACAATTTAGATCTTACAGAGTTGGACCTAGCATCTAGATTCATTCATCTACATCATATCTAGAATTTAGAGCATTTGGATTAAGTACCAGAAAGTTATCGCTATCAGAAGATTGATTGTTTTCTCATAACAGAGCATCCTGATAGTCTCAAACAATCAACTAAAGGAGAAGACTTGTGGAACATTCCTTGACTTGTGGAGCCTAATGACACATCATTCAATGATGTTTTGTTAGTGGCCAACCTTCCTCGAGATCAACACATCATTCCATTCAATTATGGAGCTATTCTACATGATTAGGTCTGACCTATCCATGTACACACATTACAGCTCTTCATTGGAGTTTGTGATCTTCCTTGGCTAACACGGAGGAATATGTTGTACCAGAGATGGTATATATTGATGTAATAGATCCTTAGGAAAGCATTTATCAAGTTCATGACATAGTAATAGAATAAATTTCAGATTTTGTGTGAGGGAACTTCAAAGTTATATCTTGCGCATATTCTGAAATCAGGCCTTTGACCTCTAATTGTAAGCCCACATGATGCTAGCTAGATTATATTTGAATTCTATGATATACTAAATGACTGAATCTACATTTGTTCTATATCTTTGAGTTGTTTCCGTTGTTTTTACTCTTGTTGCACGGTCTAGACAGTTCATTCTGTGAACCCTTCTACTGTGACTACACCATAGACAACTAAAATGTCAACCCTAATTCATGTGTTGTCTTAGTAAAGACCTGCACCATGAAAGAATCCATTTATACATAAATTCCAAATTAAGTTGATGAGAAAAGAGCTTTAATATCTAACTGGGAAGCCTTAACATCCAAAAATTCCTAACCTGATGTTTCACAACAAGTTTCCCAACTGTGACATCATCTTTACTTAAGAAACAAGATATTGATCCACTGCCATATTGGATCTCACAAAATTCTCCTTCACAAACAACAAATGATATATATTAATTGTTTAGCAACTTCCATAATATTCCCATGTAAGCAGACTAAACTAAGTGAGGTTGAGGGTTTGAAGTAGATTACCATCTTCTTGGTATGTGCTTGACTTTGATGACTTGTATCTTGAATGAAAATAGAAAGCTAGATGCACTATAAAATCATTATTAATCATTGTTACAAAAATAACCACAAAATCCTCTTTAATTAAAATAATCCTTCTAGATATTTCAAGACAAGATATTTCAATTAATTTATAAGAAAGCTAATTTCACTATCCAGACAACCATCAATCTATTTATTGTATATAATTTCCCAGAATTCAGAATTTGAATGTAGGCTAAGTATTCCAGCAACACTATTTTTTAGTTCGATCCTAAAAATGCTGCAACTTATGCTCTTCTCTAAAACATCTATGCAAAAGTGGGCAGGTGTGGTGAGGTTCAAATAGTAAGAAGATTGATGAAAGATAGAGGAATTAAAAAGGTACTTGCATGTAGTTGGATTGAAGGGCATAAAATGGTACATTCTTTTTTATGTAGGAGATAGATCACATCCACAAACATAGGAGAGCTATACAAAATTGGAGAAATTGGCTTGGAAAATGAAGGCAGTAGGGTATTTCTAGATTCAAGACTTTTACTTAATGATGTGGAATAGAAGAAAAAAGAATCATTTATCTTCCACCATAGTGAAAATTTGCATCTGGTTTGTTAAACATGGCCCCTGGTACAACCATTAGAGTTGTTAAGAACCTTCGAGTATGTTATGATTTTCACATTGTATCTAAATTCATCTCCAACATTATTGCAAGAGAAATTGTTCTAAGAGATGTGAACCATTTCAATCATTTTAGATAGGGACAATGTTCTTGTGGAGAATATTGGTGATGCTAAATGAAACAATCTGAAAAATAGGCTTGCACTATAATAATGTGCACTACATCAGATATCCATTAATAGTGAAGGAACATCCATCAAAGCATAACTACAGGGATTTTTTTGTCATATGTTGTAGTTACAAGTGCATTGCTAGATATACATGAAAATGTGGAAGCATAGACAAGGCAAGCGAACTGTTTCAAAAAATGCCTCAAAGAAATGTGATATCATGGAATGTCGTGATTAAAGGATATGTTTAAAATGGGTTTTTTTCTAAAAAGTCCTTAGAAAATTTTAAGAAAATGTAACCAGTGGGTGTAAATCCCAACTCCTCAACCTTTGAAAGCATCCTTCCTACCTATGTGTGAATTGGAGCTTTGGATGAGGATATGGACATCCATCAAAAGCATATTTGGAAGTAGATTTTA
Source organism: Cunninghamia lanceolata (assembly GCA_027924645.1). NCBI lineage: Eukaryota > Viridiplantae > Streptophyta > Pinopsida > Cupressales > Cupressaceae > Cunninghamia > Cunninghamia lanceolata. Next base: position 4,080,964 of record BSBN01001126.1, read on the forward strand.
TTAGATATTGTAGTTGCAAGTTCCACTTCGGATCACCAAAGCCTTCACAAAAATTTCTGCACAAAATTCAATAATGAAGAATTTATGCACAAATTCTCTTTTGAATGATGCACAAAGCCTCCACTGCAACACCACATGGTTTGTTGCTGGGCCTTGTGGTGATGCGAAAATCACCTACATCACCACAAGGCCCAACAACAATGCAGTGTTGCGGTGGAGGCTTTGTGCAAAATTCAAAATTGAATTTGTGCATAAATTCTTCATTATTGAATTTTGTGCAAATGTTTTTGTGAAGGCTTTGGTGATCCGAAGTGGAACTTGTAACATTTCTACTTGAATAAATAGGTAGATAAGGTACACCCTCCATTCCACTAGCTCTGCTACCTCCAACTGGGCCTATGATGAGTGATTGAAGGAATAAATTAAAAAAAATATCATCGTATCTATTTATGATGTTTTTCTAAGAATAAAAAAATTAAACAAACAAACTACAAAGCACACAAGTACATCTCTTAGTTGTATAGACTAGGATAGTTCAACCACCATTATACCACTCAATGAATACTTACTAGCTCCTAAGTCATGATCCATATGACTCCTTTCACACCTTTTAGATGGTCCTACATATGAAAGCTTTGGGTTCTAACAAAAAACCACAAAATCAAGGAGTTCAAACCAAGAATAAATAATATAGGGAAAATAACCTACAATAAATATTTAAGTTAAAATAAAAAGACTACCAGATCTGAATATGGGTGCTTGAGAGATCAACTCACATCTCTTTGAAGTTGTCACCCAACAGAGTCTCAACTAAGTTTCTTGGAAACAAGAAAAATGTATTTCTTATGGAAAGATGGCTTATCCATTTGAGAAGGTTCAGTTATTCATAAAATGAAACAGGGTTAGTTAAGAAGCATGTGGAGTCAATTCATCTTCTATAGTGATTCTCCTACAATGTTCTACAGGTGATACACATCTATACATACATTTGATGTTGTTTTAGGGACTGATACCTCACAGAGTTCCAGCTGTAGACATAAAAAACTATCACTAAGATAGATTCAGCTACATATATACAACACCCAACCCAATAATCAAATCCATAAGATTTTGATTTGATTTTCCCAAACTCAAGATTTTAGCCTAGGCCCTAGGCTACAAACTCTACAAAAGCACTCAACCAAAAAGAAATGGCCTAAATTTAAAAAAAATTACTTCATTGCTTCAGCAAGCATGCATTGCTTTTGTTGGATACTAATTCAACCAAAAGACAAAGACCAAAACCAACCAAGGCCTTATATTTAATTCTAATCTTTCAATAATTATATAAGTTACAGATCAACCCATAATGTTTCATTTAGGATTAAAAATTTTACCTTTGAATAACATGATAAACTTAAGTATGTATGGTTTCATAATAGGTGAAATATAACTAAAAGTTCAGCATCAACAAGGAGATTATTTATCTAGAGCAAAAATTGGATAAGGAACTGGTGTTTGTGAAGGTGATGTCCACTAGCCATTAAGAGGTCCTAAAGAAAGACTAGGTCCTCCTAGTTGAGGACCTTGCATAAACCATGAGAAATTCTACATGATCATTAGGAACTCTATCAAGTCATTAAAGGTATGCACAAGATTTTTAAGTGTCTGTGAAGTTTTCTAAGGGTTTATGAGACATTTGTAAGGTCTATATAGATAGATTTCTAGAAAACCTATGGAACCCATAATAGGCCTGTACATGACCCAACTAAGACAAGAATAGAAAGGCTTGTAGTCATTCATTAGAACCATTCAAAATTCTCATAGTCTCACTTGGTTTCATGTGAATTTCCTTCCATTAATCCATCTTAGGGATCCATATTTCTTTTAAAATTATTCCAGGAGTCATTCATAATCACCCCATACCAAGTCCATGTGAAATATATTTGTATTTTTGTCTCTCACCGTAGTCCTGTAGATCACTCAATAGGTCTTGGCAGGTGTGTGTGAACCAAGGATAACAAGGGAGCAAATATTTCTATCTCGTAGCCTAAATAGATTACACTTGTGGCATCACAGTATGTAGAGATTGATTATCGTAGCCCTGCAGTAGTCTCAAAATGAAGTGGCAGGCTGGCAATATAAATTTAAGTGGAATATGATACTTCACTGCGGTCCCACGACAGTCAAGAGAATAACCAATAGTAATGTGGTAAGGAGCAGAGGAAAATAGTACACCGCACCCCCGCAGTAGCCTCAAGTGAGGCTTATAGTATGGCGGTAAGGAGTAGAGGAAAATAGTACACTGCACCCCGTGGTGGCCTCAAGTGAGGCTTGCGGTATGGCAGTAAGAAGCAGAGGAAAATAGTACACCGCGCCCCCATGGCAGCCTCAAGTGAGGCTTGCGGTATGGCGGTATAAAGAGTTTAAGTTATGTAAGTGTTGACTATCGCGGACCCACGATAGGTTCAATGAAGGAGTGTGATAGTGTAGTGAAAGGCTTCAAGTGATGTTTAGTATACCGTGGTCCCACGATGATCAAAGAAATAGTTTACAATACTATGGCAGGGAACAAGTCATGGTGATATAGTTGATTTTTTGAGACAATATTTCTCATTGGTCCGATCAAATCAAAGAACACTTTTTCTGCCTTTTCTCCACTATTCTTTTATGAGCTGAGTAATTTCAAATTTGATTGTTGTCATTTGCAATGCATTTCTATTGCATTTTAATCTAAAATGTTTGATCCATTGTTGGATTGTTGTCAACTTTACAGAGATAAAAATGTACCTGTTCTAATATTTTGAACTTATGACAAGTCAAAGTGGGTTGTGCTCATTTAGCAGCTGGTTGAAATTTAATTTGAATGTACTGGTTCTTGATCTTCCCCTTGACTCATTATCATTTTTGTTTATCATCTTGCTTTTTGGCTAGTAACAAACATGTGATGCATTTGTTGTGATGTCTTATGGATAGTATCTTTTTCCAAATTATTTTTAAACTATTTTGAGTTCTAGGTGTACACCTTGTGGAGACTTATGGCATATTTCTATGCTTAATTTTTTTCTAAGGTTATAGTGAGCTGATAAATGCAATTATTCCAAAGGTAGAAATAATTTTGAAACAACTATCTAAGTTCTCTCTTAATGTTTAGATTTTCATAATTTTTGATTTTGCAGATTTTTAATAGCCTTGTTTGATGAGTCTTGGAAATTGGTTTCAATTTACAAGGTAAAGCTTCCATCTAGAGCTAAGAAAATTGAGTCAAGTAGTTGCAGATCCATGATTGGTCAGGTTACTGGTGGTGGAAGGATAGAAAACCCAATGCTCAAAGCCGGCAATACATATCACAAATATAGGGTCAAAAGAAACTATTGGCCCAAGGTTTGTGGTGTGGCAATGAATCATGTTCAGCATCCTCATGGTGGTGGTAATCATCAACACATTGGGCATGTTAGTACTGTGCATCGTGATGCTCCCCTGGGGAAAAAGGTTGGTCTCATTACTGCTAGGAGAACTAGTCATCTGTGTGGATAGGTTGCAATAGCAGCTGCAAAGATAGAGAAGGCTTAGCATGCACATGTACTTAATCATAATTAAACAATTATAGAGCTCTGATTATTTAGAAATATCATCTTTTAGTTTCTTTTTTCTTTAGATTGCTTTGTGTCAACAATTTATGGGGATTGGGTTGTAAACCATGTTTCCTAGTATTATTTGTTATCATTAGTGGTTTACTCTTGATTCAAAATTTTGGGAAAGACTTCAAAATAGGTTGTAATCCTTGTTTCCTTGTATTGTTTGAGGCTTATTTTAGGCTGCCATATTAATTGACTTTGTTATTTTTGATTCTTTCTTGAGTGCTTGTTATTTGCTTTCAGATCATAGAAATGGCAAAAAGATTGATGATTTCTTAGTATTATAAACTATGAACTTTCTATTTTAAAAAAAGTAATAATTTGGAGGAGTCATTTGATGTATCAAAGAATTTGACATTTAAAAACATTTGGAATGTTCTCAATTGTACAAAAAATGAGAAGATAATGTTCCAATTTGTTATCACTTTTGTTGGGTATGTTTATTACTTTGTTGTTTTTTTTAACCATTTGGCTTTATACAAGATCCATTGAGGCTTCCATGGTATTGTGTTAGAGATCTTATGACATGATAATGAAAGTATGTGATGAAGTAGAAAGATAAAGACTTGAGAAGCCAATGACCATATGATTCTGAATGAAAGGAAGTAGAAAGATAAAGAATTGAGAACCCAGATAATTGTTATCTTGCACAGTAAATTGATAGATTTTAGAGTTGAAATTTGAGAGGTCATATTGCTAAATTGTTAGGCTTGATAATTTTAAGGGTAAATTAATTGGATAATAGAGCTAAAATCTGAGGGGTAATTTTGCTGAATTGTATGTTGGGTTTTGGAGTTAAATTTGAAGGAAAACCTTCCTATCAAGTGCCCTTTACTTTCTATTTAGTTTTTTAGATGTGCTGAATGCAAGTAAACATGTGGCAATGAGTGCTTTTGAGTAGTGCTAGCAAGCATGAGTATCATTTGCATGGTGCACGGAAGCATATAATTTTATAGTGTTGATATTGATGGTTAATATTGATTGTACCATCTAGCTACTAACAACTACATAGGGTGTAAGGCAATCATTATGATGCACTATGCAACTTGTGACTAGCATTGGTCTAGAGGTATATATCTTTGCAAGCAACTAAATTGTCTTTACTACTCTACAAACCAGGGGGAGGTTGTAGAAGTGGGATCCAAAAGGGAACCTTTGAAAAAGAGATGATCTAGGTCTAAAAATGGTTGCCAGAGGACATAAGTACAACCTAGATTTACCAAAAATATCACGACCCTTGTTTGAGAAAACTCTTTATTCTCGACATACTTGAAGAAGAAAGGAATTCTTAAAAGGAATAATTTAACTCTGTATCTAGCCTCATAGATTCCATATCCATCCATAGAGTTTTACATCATTAGTCTTCTTCCCATGAATTTGCCCATGAGAGGAAAATCATCATGCTAAAAGGACATTTTAGGTAGAGGATCATTAGGGAGAGAAACATTCGAAAGGGTGACTTCCATAACACAGAAAAAAATGTAGAAACCCCATATTGATCTACAAGCTCGTCACTTGGACATTTTAAGCCAAGCTGAACCACCTAAGATGACCCCAATTATGAAAAATCAAACCCCATTTTAACAACGTAGCATATTGAATACTCTTCAAAACACACCAACACTAGTATTAATAACCAATACTTCAAAACAATAATGACTATTCAAGGGACTAAATTGTAATAGGGCTAGTAGAATCTGAAATGGGTACTAAGTCAGATCATAACAAATTTGCAATAAACAAATACACAAGAAATCATTAAATTTAGCCAAAACTGCATTGGGCACATGGGGCAAAATGAGAGGACAAATAAAAGGAGAAAATGAGGGGTTACCTAGAGGGGCTGATCAACACACGAGAGCAACTCAATGTAGTGCTCGGGAAGGAGAGCCATCAAGTTATTAAGTATTTTTTGTGATTGCATATGCGGCATTCTTTGCATCAGATCCACCATTGCCTCCATTAGAACCATTGACCTCTGATTCCAACTGGAAAAATCTTTTCAGAGCATAACTCTACGTCACCATATTTCAAAAATTCTTCTCTGTCACATGATGATATAGGGGTTTTTTTTGTTTGAATTATTTTTCATCAAAAACACTTTCCTCTCTAAATTTCCCTCTCTTTCCAATTGGAAATATTTTTTTTAATTACCCACTTTAATGTCATATTGTCTAATTTTTATTTGTGTGACTAATTATTTAGTTGTGTTTTTTACCCGATGATCAAATTAGTCATTAATTAGTAATTTATTTAGTCATTTATAGGTATGTTGCAAAAACTAGTAGAATTTAGTCATTTTTAATTATCGTGACTAAATGTTTTAGTCACATAGTCATTTATTTGCCAAAATTCTACTAGTGTTTCTGGATTGTGCAGATGTATCTGGGAGAAATTATTTTGCTCTGCATTTCTCTGTAGAGTGGTTTCAAGTGATGTAATTCTAGACATATGTTTATAATGTCCTTAGCTATCTTCATTCCAAAGGATTTGTGATTTGGTGCTCCAAAAAGCAAGTTATTGAGTAGCAAAGCTTATTAGTGTTAATTGTGAGTTGTCTTCAAGTGAGATTTGTTGTCTTAAAGTGAGACTTGTTGTAGCTAGATTTGTTAGCTCCCAGGTGATTTTATGTTGTTCACAGATGTCTCCAGATCATGTTGAAGGCTTGTGCTTGGTCCACAATTTATGGTTGTGTTCTTGGAAGCATGTTGAAGCATGTGAAGATGTATTTAGGTCTAAACTAAGCTATGAAATGTTCTACCTTCATTCCTTTTCTTTGCAAGAATGTTTAGGTCCAGACCTAATTTCAATTTTGTATGTTTTCTAACCTTTGAGACTATTCCAAAGGTTGTAGAATGTATTTCCAACCTTAATGTATGTTCCAAGGTTGATGATTGATATAAATAAGTGAAAAGGATTTGTGTGTTTGTGAGAAGGGTGAGAAGATGTGAAGATGAAGATGTTTGTGTTGTGAGGTAATGAAGGTGATATGTATTGTGCTTCATTGGAACTGAACTTAGGCATGTGGTAGATGCTATCATATCCGTTCATGGTAGTGAGCCACTTCTATTGGCAGTGGGCCACCTCTCTTGGTAGTGAGCCACCTCTTTTGGTAGTGAGCCCTCTTGGTAGTGAACCACCTCTTTTGGTAGTGAGCCCTCTTGGCAGTGAGCCACTTCTTTGGGCAGTGAGTTGTGGGTAGTGAGCCCTATTGACCTATTTCCCTCTGTCCAGAGTCCCATAGTTCACCTTAAAAATTTCCCTAAAATTCTTTAGAATATAGCCCTGTAGGCCCTAAATCCTTCAAATCTTAGTGCTCTACCTTGCAAAAATCCTAAAAACATGTTTACCTTCTACACAACATCCGCTTTACTCATATCATCAATCAGGTCGGCATGCTTAAGTGTAACATGTAGACAACACTAGTCGACCTCAACCTACTAACCAAAATGCATTGCAGAGTGAACCAAAACTTGAAACACACTCTCCTAGGTTGGCATGACTTATAGAACCTCTTAATACAATACTCTAATCTTTGAATTTCTTCGCACAAGGTACACTTCTTTAGGTCAGCTTCATAGGTAGGGTAACATAAGTGCATACTAACTATCAGAACATAACTCAACATCTGGACCTCCAAATCATCTCAAATTTGGAAAAAACAATTTTTAGACTTATGAAATCACATCCCTAGATATACACAACAAGATGTTGTCATGCAGTGAAATGCAGAGTACTAGAACTTGGTCTCTGTCATAGTCAAACATTGTTTATCCATGTAGCAATATCTTGACAAACTTATCTATTAATCTAGAAGGCATAAGAGTGTGAACTTCATGATTTAGATGCCTCTAATGATCCATAAAAACTCACCAAATCTGTAGAACAAGATCTTCAACTTTTAACAAATGTGGACCAAAATTTTGTAGCTTTGTACATTGATTGTAACATTCTAACACTTAGCCTATTTTCACCAAATCTTCTTCTGGATCAAAAATTTATGTATAGGTGACTTTATGGGGATAGGAACATCCTGTAAGGAACATTACTATAACCTCACAACTCAATTATAGTCTCTAAACTTTGTTGCCAAACCTTTAAGTCTTGTTGCCATCAATAAAAACACTTCTTAAATATCATGCTCATCAACATACCAGCAATATCTTTGACAATAATATCTCCAATAATCTCCCCCTTTGGCATTGATGGCAACACATGATGTGAAAACCATCAAAACCAAATCTTTCAATATTCTCCCCCTAAGACAAGTATTTTCCACATCTACATCTCTCCTTCAGAAATGACTTTTTCACATCTGCTTCTCTCCCCCTTTGACAACAATGGCAAAGGATATGAACTTTCTACTAGATCTCCCTTTGTCTAGAGTACATGAGTATATACAAACTAAAATTTTCTTCCCCTAAGTAATTTATTTCTATATACACCTAAATTTTCAAAAATGTCTTTTAACCTTCCACATATGTAGATAGGAAATCAAGACTTACTGAGTTTTTGGGAGGATGTCTTTATAGATATTCTTGAGCATTTGAATCCCATCGTGCCTTTGCATAGTTCAAAAATTGTACATGCCCATTAATCTGAGATAGCAGATCTTCTGCCTTGTCTATTGTGGCAGGGGCCTCTGTCATCTTCCTTACTTTATCTTCTTCATTGATCAGACCCATCATAGAAGCCATCTTGAAGCTTACAATTTCTCTTAATTGGCTTGTTTGGTCCTTTAGGGATTCCTTATGATTTTGAAATTTCTTTATGCTTACATGAGCCTTCTCTATTTTAGTTCTCAAATTTCGATTCAAATATTTCAAAGGATCATAAGTTCTAGAAAACTTTACAAGTTGATCCTCAATGCCCTCTATCTTATCCTTTATGTCTTTTGTCATTATGGGCCAGGATAAGAAAAACTAATATAATGCATTTGCATCACTGATGGTTGTTTCAACATACTTAATGTTGTTATCCTAACAAAAATTGTTCCTTAGAGCACTTGTCAATTAGCTCTACTAACCTCTTATTGTCAATCTCTTCGTTGTCTTTCTTTTCTACTGCTTGTTCAAATGATTTAAAGTGACTTCTCACTGACTCCATAAGCTTCTTCATTTGCAGAGTAGGAGTCAAATATGTATCTCTCTTAACTTCTGGCATAATCTTTTCAAAAGTTGTCATTGCTTCCTCTATAATCTCATTTCCTTCAATATGTGACTTCAAAATCTCCTCTTGAGCAGTGGCTTGGAAAATTGTCCCCAATTTTAGCTTTTGTATGAGAGATATACTAGCCAAATCTATTTGTCCAACAAATGATGGCACTTGTAATAACTTAGGAGTAGACACAATTTGTGACTCTCTTTGTTTGGCCAAAAATTCTCTTATAGAGTCCAATGGTGATGCTTCTTATCTGTCACCAGCAGTGTCTCTTCTCTCATCTCTAGAAGACACTTGTGTAGCTGGAATCTCTAGAGGATTTTATTCAATAGGTTCATGTTTCTCTTCTATGTTCTCCAGAATAGAAGTGTCATTCACTTGTTCTGTAGCTTCCTCTTTTTTCTTTTCTTTTTCTTAAATAGCCTTCTCCTTAGTTGATTCCCTTATTTCCTCAGTGTTTTCTGAGGTTATCAGAGGGGGGGATCACACCTTGATCCACTGTATTTGTGGGAGATAGTGAAGATGGTACATTTTCCTTAGCAACCATATTAGGAACTGCACTTGAGATGCTAACATTAAGGTTCATTTTCTCTTCTTCATTTGTTTCTTCAATAGTTGGAATTTGAAGTTCATTAAGCATATTCATCATTATCTCTGTAGTATCCTTATCCAACCTCTCAATATCTTTCTTATCACCAGCCATAAGAGTATTTACTTTTCTTTTGGTTCTAAATTCTTTTTTGAGACTCTATATGGCTTTGATTCTGTCTTGCCCAGAAAGACTTGGACAAATTTTCTTTAGAATTCTTTCCTTCATTTCCACATCTTTTGCTATAGCCTCATCTCTTTTAGCAGTTAATAAAGTGGCTAAGCTATCATGCAAGTCATTAGTTATTTCAATTAAAGCCTTATTGAACATATCCAAATACTTGATGACAACTGCCTCAATAATTGCTTTGTCTCTATCTCACATTTCATCATACAAGTCTGCCACTGGCTTTAGATTTCCATGCTTAACTACAACATTAATTGTAGCTTCAAGTGTCAAAGAATTATCATCATTCTTGTCCTTCTTTTTTTTCCTTCGTTTTCCTTTCCCTTTCCTAGAAGACTCTCCTTCTTCACCTGATATGACTTCTCTTCTCTTGAAGATGAAGCGTTCTTTCTCTTTCTCACTAATGTCTTCTTCTTCAGCAGTAGTATCAATTTTTGTCCTTTTGGCCTTTGTCACTTCTTCAGTAGCAATAGATCCCTTTTTTTGTCAGATCATCTTGGATCCTTCTTCTTCTTCCTCTTCTTCTTCCTTGCTAATAACATGACTGGCATATACTAGTCTTGAAGCCTTTCCCTTCACTCTTCTCTTCTTAGCAGGCGTGGTTGTAGGGACTTCAGAACAGGTAGCGAACCTTGTTCTAGGTTTCACCGGAGGGGATTTCTCCTTCACTGGAGCATCTTTTTCCTTTGTCCTAGTAGACAAGATGAGGTCATTGTTGACCTTCTAGTGCTAGGTGCAGGCTCCTTTCCTTCAATTTTCTCTTTTGGTTTCTCTGCAACACTAGCCTCTTCAATAGCTTTTCTCTTAGCTCTAGCTTGTTGTAATTGTTCTCTGGTTATCCCTACACTTTTAGTATATTCCTCAACCATTCTCTTTACTTTCCTCTAAGATTGTGATTTGGTTTTCTCAAGATGGATTTTCAAGGACTTTTCCTCATAAGTGCAAAACCTCTCTTTTGTGGTATCACGAGGTTTGTTGAGCATTAGTTCTGCTAGACCAACAAGAGTATCTTCTAAAACCTCATATCCCATTTCCAAGATCCACAATGTTCTAGGCTCAACTACTTCCATCAAACATTCATATTTTGTCACCATGAAAATGATGTCATCTTTGTATTTTTCAACAACCCCTCTAGGGATTTTTACCCTAGCTTGCATCTTTTTGCTGGAATACCTTGAAGTAACCCCACAGATCTACATTTTGTGCATCATCATTGCCAATCCTTTGCAGGTGATCTCTGATTTGTGTATCAACTGGAATATCTCTCAACCACATAACATTCTACACTCCAAGTATCTCATTCAAATAGTAAAACAATAAACAAATAATGAGAGTACCATACTTGAATGGATACTTGGAATCCTTGGTTTTCTTCAAGTTCTCTAGAAGATGTTGCTAGAGCAACTCACAAAGATCATTGTCCACATTTTCTTTCACCATTTGATGTATAGTATAGATGCTTGTAGCTGATACAGATTTTTGTCTGTTGTTGAAATAAATTTTGTAGCCAATCATCATAGAGGCATACTTGACTGTCGAATCCTCTATGTCATTTACTACATCAAATCTCTCTTGTCAAACTTAGCTCCTATGAGCTTCATCATCATGTCCTTCTTCACAGATTTTAGTGTTGGTATAGTACAAGTGGAGTATAAATCCATCACGGCCTTGATGGCCTCCTAGTTGATCATATGAGGGACATCCAACCACATGAACTTGTCATGGATCCTGCTTAGCACATATCTCACCCAAGCATTTTCATAACATAAAATGAGAAATTTATTCCATACATCTAACTTTTTCTCCACTAGGGCACTGAATTCCATCTTTAAGCAAAAAATATCATCTGTCAATTCATCCAACAAGACTTGCCCTAACTTTACATGATTGAATTCTTCCATATTCACATGAATATATGCTCTAATATCCTCATTGTGCAACACGCCATAGGGTACACTTGAAAATGCACCTTTCTGATCCATTTCCATTGATTTGAATGGGTGCTTCTTAAATTTAGGTCTAGGTCTATCTATTACTTCAATGACTTGAGGAGTAAACATTTTCACTGCTTAACTTCTTAGGTCAAGAGTAGAAACCTATAAATACCTTGAAAAAATCTTTGGATAGGGTTTTTACCTTGAAAACACTGAATGAGATGAGTTCTTCTTAGCTACACTGCTCAAATCTCCTTCTTCACTTGAATGTTTGTTTGCAACGTGAGTTTCCATAAAATGATTTTTCTTATAACCTTTTTCCATCAAAACCTAATTTGTCATAAATGCACTATTTCAAAAAGTTATTAACACTTCCACTGTAACTCATAGTCAATCTTAATTCCTCCATAATCTTCTGCAATAGAGTACTTTATGCCATAATTTTCTCCAACTGATCAAGCATATCAATCTTCAACTCATATCCTCATGCTGAAGCATCAACATCTTTTCTTTAGTAGAGGCAAAAGATTTCCATTAAAGTTCCTTCTAAGCCAAAGCTCTCAGTTTAGTTTCCAAAGGAAACATCTGCACCAGAAGCTAGTACAAACACATTCTTAGCTTCTGTTACATCCTTCTTAACCCAAATCTTACTCATCTCCTTCTTAGTCTCTGTCGGATCAACTATTTGTATTGGTTTGTTCTTCTCTACAGGAATATCCTTTTTCATGCTTCTACTTCTATAGAACTTTGCAATGTGTCTAGGTCTATTGCAATTGTAGCATGCAACATTCCTCTAACCATTATTCCTTCCATTCATTCTAGATCTGCATTGGTTAGCTTTGTACCCAAATCTATTGCATGTAAAATAGTAGCCATTGAAGGATTGAATCATTCTATCATTGTTATATCCATTCATCCTTTGACTTCTATACTCATTAGCTTTATGACTGACTTTCTTGCATGAAAAACATTGACCAGAGAAGAGTGGAACATTTTGATTCGTTCTGCTCCTAAATTGTGTAACCTTGTGTCCAAATTTATTGCAACAAAAACAATAACCATTGAAAGATGGGTACCTTTGAGCATTACATTGTCTAACTGGTGGTCTTCTAGCTCCATTCTCCTAATTCTGGATATGCTTACCATTGTTCTTCTTGATTTCAACTTTTGATGTCTGGCCTGATTTGGAACTCTCACCTTTTTCAAACCCTAAGCCTTCTTTATCATTGGGGTCTTTCTGACTTGCAATCATCTCATCTAGCCTTGTAGAACTTATCTTGAATTTTTATTCATAGTTCTTTGCCTTCTCTAGATCTAATTTTAGTTTCACAACTTCTTCTTTCAGCCTTGTACATTCTTCAGATTTTCCCTTCACCATTGAATTCAGATATTCCTTAGTTCTTGCCTTTTATTTAACTTGCACTTTCAGACCAATCATGGATTCATTTACTAAACTCAATTGTTCAATGACCTCCTTATGCCTTTCTTTGAACTTCTTGACTTGCTCTCTCAGATTTTTGATACATTCATTTGCTTCTTTGACATTCTCCTTCAAATCTATGATTTCTTCTTCAGTTCTCTCTAGGTCTTCAAGAGCAACTTTGTGTTTTTCATTATTGACAAACATGTACTCGTCTTTCAAAAATTCAATAGTAGGAATCTCATCTAGAGGAGTAGGAAACTTTCTAGCACCCATGTGTTCAATCTCCAAGATCTTCCTTGAGTGGTTAGGCTTCTTCCAAAGGACTTGGCTCTGATACTAATTGTTGAACACCTAGAATATTGAGAGGGGGGTGAATCAATATTCTATGAAACCATTCACATATTAAAGTTTTAATCCATTTCCTGAATTCAATAACTATAAACCAAATTAAAAACATATAACCACAATGCATAACACATGAACAACAAGATTTTTACATGCAAAACCCAAAAAGGGAAAAACCATGGTGAGGATTAGCTTTACAATATACTATAACCAGCTAAGGTATTACAAAAATGCTCACTGCAAGTGTACTCATTGTGTAAGTGGACTCACTACCCACTAAGAAAGAAAGAGAGAAAATAAAGAAAGAAATGGCTCACTGTCAATGATGAATTGTTACAATTGCATCTACAAATGCATGGAATACAGTTCCAATGAAGAAAAATCAAAATCTTCTTCCACTAATCTGAATTACAGCCTGGCTCTACTCTACAATCACATTTTCTACTCAGTTCTTCCTTAATTTACATTTGTAGGCACTTGTCACATTATTCTTATCACACCCACACATCATTATATCACTTGCATCTACAAAGCATAAAAACATACCTTTATATATACCCACTTCTTTCACAACATCAACACTTCTTGAATATCATGCTCATCAGCATACTAGTAGTATCTTTGACAATGATATCTCCAACAACAAAAAGATACATTATACTTAGATGGCCTAATTTTCTCACTTTTGGATTTTCAATAGTCATCTTTTTTATTTTATTCATATTGTAACATTAGAAAATGTCCCCTTGGGGGCTTTTCCCTCATAAGGTTTAGCTCCTGGGTCTTTAGCATGCATTTGGGACATCTTAGTTCACATTTTGGCATCCTAATGGAATGAGACCTAGGTTCCATGGCAAATAGGACCCAGGTGGACCCCTTGAGCTGTACCCTACACAAAAAGGGGGGAGGACTTCGGCGCCCGCACCCTAGTCCTACCCTATTTTGGGGAAACCCTAATTTCTGGGTGTCGGTTTACAACCATTATTTGGTCCTTTTGTCGACATGGTAAGTTTTGATTTTTAACATCTTGGTGGGAGTGCTTGTAGTTGCATATATAAGCATGCTTATGCATTCATTTAGAAACTAGATGGCAATTGTGATGTTCAAGTGTTCTCAAGGTGATTTAAGGCTTTCATTGTGATACAAGAGTAGACTTGTGTGTTTTGTGCATTGATATTTACATATTTGAGCATCAATTTCCTCATGGAATGAAGAGCTTCTTCCTCCCATGAGAGCTTCACTACAAGGTGACATAATATCATGTTTTCATCATTGATTCCTTTGGTTTTTACCTCTGCCTCACAAGGGCATGCACTCTTTATCTGATAATAGTGTTCAGAGACTTAAGTGTCCTCTGGGGCTTGACTGAGGCAAGCCTCTAAACACCACAACCCCCAAACCAAGTCTTGTGATTGTAGGTTACAGGTGTCGTATTTGGGAAAAGTGGAGTTGCAGGAAGGATTGACAGCCATCAAGGATTCATGATCTAAAGAAAAGCAGGACTGAAGAGTACTTCTAGGACTTGGGTGCTCTCTCTAGTGTCCTCTGCATCCTAGTTTTAGGAAACAAAAGTTACAGGGTTGTTCAGTGCTGGAAGGAGGTCTGGATTCTGCGAAGAAACTGGTACCTTGTACTTGGACGCCCGCTCTAGTGTCCCCGACTGTTCCGCTCGGGAACCCCAAAAATAGGTACTCTATGATTTGGTATTTTACTCCTATTTGCAAGAGCTTTTTCCATTATTCATCAATTTGTTGCTGTACTTGCATGATTAGGGTTTTAATGGTCAATTGGGCATAAGAGAAGGAAAATTGATAATTAAATTCCCTAATCCAAGTTTCCCTACATCTACAAGTAACCTAGGGTATGATAGTGCTCGCCACTTGACCCTAGATCCTTGAATGTAAGGTGGAAAGGAGGATTTAAACATCTAAAATTTAGAGAATTAACAAATCCAATTTTCCCCTTGTAGACACCAAAAAATGTCTCGACCACCAAACTGACTCCCGACATCCCTAAACATACCAATTCCCTTTTGAACCAATTAATTAAATTTTTATTTAATTAATTACCCCTTTCATTTTCTAAATCCACACCATTTCATCCCCAAAATTGAATTAATTCTATTGATTCAATAATTCAAACCTTAGCCAATTGATTTAATAAATATGCAAAATTTATTAAATCAATTCCCCCATTTTCCCTAAATCCAATTAATTAGTTAAAACCATGTTAACTAATTAATCTAGCCTACTAATTAGCCTATCCCTACCCTAGACAATTAAATAGCTATTATTTAATTGCCTACTCTAGCCTACCTCATCCTAGCCTTAGGATTAATTAATTAAATCACTAATTAATTAATCTTATCCCCCCTCTAATCCCTCTACCAATTTATTCCAGCCACATTAATTAGGATAATCACCCTAATTAAGTGAGTCAAACCCTCATTAGCACTTCTCTCCACATCCCCCAAATTTAAAATTCAAATAAATTACACATCACATTTACTCCTCTTACACATCCCTTACACATGTCATAACTAATAAATATCCACTCTTCCCCAAATGAATTTTTAATTCATTTTACCCTTCCCCATGTGAATTTTTAATTCACAAATAATCCATCTCACCCAACCTCATTTATTCACCCCTTTCCCAAAAATGAATAAAAGATTTACTTTTATTCCTAGCCCTCCATCTTCCAAGATCAAATCTAGGCCCTCCACATCACTTTCATCCTCCACCATTGATCTCTCCAATCAATCTCCACCCTTGGATCAAAATCTCTCCAAAAAGTCTATAGATACAACATCTCACAAGTCATTTTCATCATCCAATCTCATGCAAAGTTACCATGCCAAAATCATCTTTGAGTAGCTAGTGAGTTACACAATTGAAGAGCACTTCACTTTTGAATCCATAGTCTAGGGATAATCTTGGTCTTGGGAGCTTCTTTTGGGTGCAAAGGCTCCTTCTTCCCTTGATAGGATTAGGTTGTGTTTTATGAGGTATAATCTTGTGTTTCATTTGCATTTGATTTAGTGTTTTGCCTTCATTGCATTTACCTAATCTACATTGGCACGCCTGGTGGGACCCATAAGGTCCAATCTAATCTTTGTTTGTGCGTTTGTGTGTTAGTATCTGACTTTTGCAAGTTCAGCACTATTCAACTGTCGCAGCGGTGCTATCTCTACCATCTTTCAGTGCTATTCCTCTTTTAGCGCTATCTCTGCATGAATTTTGTTATGTACTAACCCTACTCATGTGTTGTGTTTTTCTCTTTTCCTGTTATTTTCTGTGTTATTTGCTCTTTATTTTGTAGGAAAACTAGGAATTACAAGGGGAGGTTATGGCAAATTTTTGAAAGAATGAAACACAAGCACCAGTTTTCCATTTTGATGCTATCCTTCAGTTTAGCGCCATCTGCGTCTCCCCCCAGACTCTGAAACATCATGCAGTGGCACCTTCACAGATACTAATCATCACCATCCTTTGTATCAACGCCCTACTTAGGACCTATTAGCACTAAATTCTGTATCAACACCATTATGTTAATTAGCGCTATCACAGTGTTTCATTAGCGCCAAAAATTATTTTAGCGCCTTCTTTTGTAAGTCGGGTTGTTCTGCCCGCAGTGGCACCTATACATGCTTATTTTAGCACTATTTAGGTAATTTGCTTTTCTATCTGTTGCAGGTACTACAGATACTAACACAAGTCTTTTTGCAGGATGGTTTGTTGATTAGTTAGATAACATTTTGATTTTGGAAACTAAAATGAACCCTCTTTGCATGTTAGGTCTTAAACAACATTTCAATTTGGTGTTTTAAAAATCAATCCAAACAACTCCTTGTGTGAAATGTGTGTGGTTATAACATTTACTTTGGTGCTCTAAAAATATACTTCTTTTGTGTGCCAACAAACAAACAATCAAAACACTTCAATTTGGGCTATAAAAAGAACCACAAATTGCATACATCATTGGATAAAAAGAACAACAAACTTGCATTTCCACGCATCTAATCAAGACAATCTAATACTTGTGTGAAGTGTCTTCGTGATTGTGTCAAGTAGAGTGAGAAGTGTATGCTCTTCCCTCACACCCTTTGGTGATCTTGGGAATCAAAAACTTCTCACAACACTTTGCATTAATCACCCCCCATCTAATCCAAAGATCTAAAATTGAACCATGTTGAGTGTGATATAATCATAGGGAACACGTATGCTCTCCCCTCGCATCTTTGTATGAAATTGGGGATCAAAAGTGTTTTCATGATTGTATTGCTTTTGTAATCCTTAGAGGGCCTGCCACCTCACTTCGAAAGGTGGGAATGACCCAAGCAGCATCAAGCTAAAGCCAAGCTCTTCCAAGCCGCTATATAAAATAAGGCATTTGGGACAAAAGTCTCAAACGATAGGTGTTGTTTTGTTATACCGATAGCCAACCTCCCCATAAACCCTCCAAGGCGCAACCCTTGGAGGCTGGGAGACTCCATAACAGAGAGTAGCACTGCCGCACGTATAACCACCTGAACGAATGCCCTTACTAAGAGCCATTGTTTTAGTAAGCCAAAATCCTTCTATTTGTTGATGCAGAGGGCAAAACCCTTGAAGCGGCCCTGATTCATGCTGTTCTTAGCCGAGGTAGCAGGGACAATCTAAAGGTTTGGTGAGGGACAAGCCTTATAAGAAACCTGGATCTTGGTATGCGTGAGAAGTGTGTGCAATTGTAAGGAGGAGCCGGTGCTACCAAGATCCTGGAGCTACCCACTTTGAATAGGCGCAGCTAGGGGATTCAACAAATATTGTCACATTCTCACCTTAGGTTGTAAAAAAGTGCTTGTTTTAAACAAAGTCATATCACAAACAAAAATCATTGCTTGTTTTGTGTTCAAAATGTGTGTTAAAGTGCTTTGATTTTTCACAGACAAATTGCCAAGAGACAGAACAAATCAGTTTGTCACATTCCAAATAGACAGATCCAAAATTTGCCATCAGAAATCTATCAAAACCTTTTTCAGCGCCATATTTGTCTAATTGTAGCGCCATTTCACTCGTGGATTGGTGCTATTTTTAGATTGACGTTCCTAAGATAGAACAAATCAATTTTTCACATTCCAAATAGACAGATCCAAAAATTTGCCATCAGAAATCTGTCTTCCTGTTTCAGCGCTATATCCATCTGATTGTAGCGCCTTTTCATCCGTGGATTGGCGCTATTGTTAGATTGACTTGCCTGAAATAAAAGTCCATTTTGTTGTGATCTACACCTTCTGCTCTGCCATAATCCATATCCATCTCGCAGAAATCTGCCAATAGTCTAGCCATTTTCTTCAAAAATTTCCCAAAATTGCACCTTCTTTTTGACCTTAGAGAATTAATCACCACCATTGTTGGACCCCATTATCAGCCCAAATACATATCTATCCATCCCCTTTCAATCCTTTTTGCATATCTCCTTGGACCAAGACAAATCATTTCAAAAAGTCCACATCCAAATCAAAACACCATCAACAACCAAAGCTTGTCATCCTTTTGAGCCGAAGTTAGATCTAGATCTTATCATTAACATCACATTTTCCTTGAAAAGTCATTAGTCTACATTTCAAGAAAAACAAATCACCTCTCTTTGCGTAAGGTCATTAGTCTACCCCAAACAAAGAAAATCGTCATCTTTTTTGTGCCAAATCAAAATTTAGATCTTATCTAAAAGCTCAATTCAAAAAACATCAACAACATCATCCTCACCATCCTAAATCAATCAAAAAAAAATCAAAAACATCACAATTCCAAATCCCTTTCTCATCATACATCTTTGGTCCAAAATTTGTGCAAAAAATCAATATCACCCATTCATATCACCCTTAGGAGAAAACCTTTGGAAAGACATATCGATCTTCACCATACCCTTCTACTCCATCTCACTACCACATCCATCTTTGGGTCCAACAAAATCAATTCGATTCTCTAAGGTCTCCATCTCATCCCACGTTTAGAAAATCAAATCCATATGTGTATGCCCACCACGAGATCACAACACAAAAAGAATCAAGAAATGGCGGATGATGGCCCTTTGGCATGCCTAACACTGACAGTAGCAACATACCCATTTATCAAACATAGAATCCACCTACATATTCCTTCATCCCCCCATTTGGCGCCAATGACCCTTTTCACTTCTTACCACAAGCACCAACACTACCACCACCACCACCATAAAATGTCCCCACCATATCCCAAGATGACCTAGATGTCTTGAGCTTCACGTAAGATGCCGATAATATGGACCTACTTGATAAAGTCCTAAGATCGGACCCAAAGAGATATCTTGACCATCTTCTCAAGCTTGGTGCTCAACTTCCCCCCATCACAACATCATCACAATGATACACTTCTATAGTTGTCCCTACCACATCAAATACCCAAGCATCTACATCACATACCCAACTCACCATCTCTCAAACGTCAACACCTAACGTATCTACCACCTCCACAACCTCAACCGCAACCACATCTACAAGTTCCACATCCACTAGTATGCTTAACATCTCCCAACTCGTCATCACTTCTACTACCACAACTACCATCAACCCTTCTGCTTCACTCACAATGGGCATACAAGGCAACATCACACAAGCAAGTACCTCCACAAGTGTACCCCCACCAAACCCTCACACCCTTGCTTACCTACGACAACTATTCTCACAACAATCTCACAACACATCTAACCAATCCAACATACACATACCCAACGTCAATCCCATAAGTCAATATAATCCTGATCCCCAAATACCCCCACATATTCTCCAACAACTCTACGCGCACCAACAACAGTAGGCACTAATCAATCCAAACCCCAACCCGCAACACCAACATCTCAACCAAACCAATCCCCAACATCAACTCCCGCCCCATCTCCAATATCTCACCAACCAACAACCCTACACGTTTCAACCACAACAACCACAGGATTTCAACACCGTCCTACAAAGCTTAATCCAAAAGGTGGATGACCTACAAACTCGGGGCAAATGCAAATACTATTCTTTCGAGGATATTTGCCCCTACCCATTTGACTGCACCTTATACATGCCCCCTTTCCCTAAAAACTTTGAAACGCCGAAATTTGACAAATACAAGGGAAAAGGCGATCCTAGGGACCACCTTCGGGAATTTCACATTGCTTGCCTTGAAGTCTCTCACAATGACACATATCTCATGAGACTCTTCCCAAGAAGTCTTGGCGGCCAAGCCGCTGAATGGTTTGCCCATCTTCCACCTGGAATTCGAACATTTCCTGAGCCTGCAGAGAAGTTTGTCAACCACTTCTCCTACAACTTTGAACATGAGGTATCTATGACCGACCTTTGTAACACCAAACAAAAGAACGGTGAAGCTTTTACTTCTTTCTTATAAAGGTGGAGAGGCCTAGCAAGCAAGCTTCCATGTCCTATGCCTAAAAAATAACTTGTCACCATGTTCGTGGCCAATCTCAATCAGGAATTAGGGTTTCACTACAGATTCTTTATGCATCTACCTTTGAAGAGGTTATCAACAAAGGCACCACTATTGAACGAGCCCTCATTGCCAAGGGTTCCATCAAACTTTACGATCCCAAATCCAACAACAACAACAATAACAACAACCACAAATCCAATCACAACACCCCCAATACCAACAACAATACCAACACACAATCTAATGATAAATCACGTTATTGGGGGAAGAACAAGAATAATCTAAACGATGGCGTCACTGATGTGAAGGATGTCCAACACATCCAAAACCACACACCGGCACACACGTATGTAGCAAACACCAATAACCAAAGAGGACCAAATAAACCCCGCAAACCTCACCGAAATTTCACACCGTTAGCAGAACCTATTGAGGACATCCTCAATAGATGTCTCAAGCAAGGAGAAATCACACTCCCACTTGTTAGACCATGCTAAGACAATGACCTCAAGGCAGCATGGTATAATGAAAATAAGTATTGCGAATACCACCGCGTGGCAGGTCATAAAATAGCTGACTGTATGCAATTAAAACATTGTATCCAAGACCTAATAGATCAAAATCTCGTCAACCTCGAGCACAGTGCACAGCCATCACCAAACGCTAACCTTGGAGCTTACAAAGATCCTTTTCCCAACCATAACAAAGCTTCATCATCCAACTAAGCGTACAATGTCACTCCACCACCCGCACACTACGACTCCATTGTCGGCCGCATCGAACCCTCATCCCACTATGTCAACACAATCACCATTCGGGCACAAGCACCCGATTGCGCTGTAACAACCTGTCGAGGCTGTCTCAATCCGCACTGCCCCTCCCACTAAATCGACACCCCCATCCACATCCGATCCCCTCCCCCCTCGTCCAAACATCCGTCCATCACCCAACACTTTTTTACAATCTCCTAGACCATCTAGGAAAGACACCCGCGCAAATCTCCATCCTTGAGCTGCTTCGCACATCACCCCACCACAAGGACATTCTCGACAAGGGCCCTTTTGGAAACACAAGTTCCCGCAAACTTGGATGTCAATCAATTTCAAGCCATGGTTGGCCATATTGCTACACCACACCATATCACATTTTCTGAAAAAGATCTCCCTGCTTCCGAACACCTACATAATAATGCACTACACATCGAGGTCCACATTCACAAACACACCATTAAAAGGGTCCTAATAGATGGTGGTTCCGGCCTAAATATATGCACTCTAAAATTGTTAAAACACTTGGGGTACTTAAATGTGGTTGTGGATGCTAGCGAGTGCATAACAATCAAAGGATATGATGACACCGAGAGACTATCCAAGGGCACCATAAAGCTCCCTATTCAAGTGGGACAGAAAATCCTCAAAACCAAATGTCAGGTTCTGGATCTTGACCTCCCCTATAACATTCTTCTCGGCCACCCATGGATCCATGCCATGCAAGCCGTCCCCTCCACTTTCCATCAATGTCTCAAATTCCCCCACAACGGCACCGAGGTCACTATTTATGCTGATCCCCGTCCCTTCCAATACTGCAGTTTTCTGGAAGGACACAACCAAACCTTCTATCCATATAATAAAGCCACCACCCAAATCACCCCAACAGCTTCCACCTCATACATGGACCCTGCCAACATCACCACCACTTCATCCCAAACACCTTCACCACCTGAGGTCAAGATCAAGATCAGCGACCAAGGCTGTGGGGAATATAACCTTCACGGTACCTTTTGCGTGGGCTTATTACCCACTCCGAAGACATTTGGCACTCTGAACACAGAGGCAGCTGACACAGTCATCATCAAATGCAAACCCTCACCCATCTTTGAGAAAAAACATCTTCTGGATCAGGACATACTTGAAGATATTTCATCCTAGCTTTACAAGGACAAGGAAATAGAACAAGACATCCCAACCATCCCAACAAACAGTTACGGCAAAGGTTCTGAAATAGTCAAAAGCATGGGTTACAAAGGACAAGGCAGCATTGGCCTTCATGAATAGGGGATTGTAGAACCACTGCAAGCAACAAGAAACCCCTATACTCAAGGGTTAGGGTATGGTCAACCACAACGCATCCTTAATACCAGCGAATGTATCTTAGCCGAGTTTGCTCCAGTTTCTCTAGGCATTGACAATGTTAATGAAACAGACCTACAAGACTCCTTTAGCGACTTTGCCAATTTCTTCACCTCCTCCTTTTGCACCATCTACTTCGTCACTACTCTCACCTCATCATCCAATGACCTACCATTAGTCTACCCTGACCTCATCGACTGGGACCAACGAGGACCTCCTATTTTTGACATTGCACCTAATGACGAAGCCATTGCTGAAATGATGGGAGTAAGAGACACCTTCCCCTTGGGAGATCACAGAGCTGGATACATCATGGAACTCAATCCGGCTGCCTATTTTGGGGAGACAACCCCTGCTTCTAGTCGCAAAAATACAAAAACAAAAAATGGATCTGATGGTGAAAACTGTTCCACGGCAGTATCAGATCCTAAAAAAGTAAAAATAAAGGATGTATCTCCTGGTGAAAACCTCCATGAGGCACCAGGGGATGGAAGCATGGGCCTCCCTGAAATAGATAAAGTATATCCTAACAGATCACCCATCTTGATTGAACCAGCTTAGGAAATGAATCTAGGGATAGAGGAAGAGCCGAAAATCACATACAGAGCAGAATCTCTCAGCCTGTTCGAATAGGAAGACTTCTTGGCATTCTTCACATGCAGAAATCACAACTTTACGTGGACCTACGCAGACATGCCAGGGCTAGATCCTGCCTTGGTTGTTCATCATCTTGCAGTGCATCCTGATGCCAAACTAGTCAAACAAAAGCTCTGAAAAATGAATCCTCAGGTGGCCCTTCTTGTCAAAGTAGAGCTCAAAAAGTTACTAGATGTGGGGTTCATATGTCTAATTGATTATCCTAAATGGGTTTCTAATCTAGTACCCGTTACTAAACCAGATGGTAGAATCTGCTATTGCACTGACTTCAGAGACCTCAACAAGGCCTGCCCAAAAGATGACTTCCCGCTTCCCAACATTGACATGATCATGGATCTTACAGTAGGGCATGAGATGCTATCTCTCATGGATGGCTTTTCAGGATACAATCAAATCAAAATTGCTGAAGAAGATCAGCACAAGACATCTTTTATATGCCCATGGGGGACATACTATTGGGTAGTAATGCCATTCGGCCTAAAGAATGCAGGAGCTACTTATCAATGAGCAATGACTATCATCTTCCACGACCTCTTTCACCACATCATGGAGGACTATGTTGATGACTTACTCAGAAAATCAAAGACTAGAGAAGAACACTTAGATGTGCTAGCCAAGATCTTTGATAGGCTAGAGCAATATAATGTTTGTCTAAATCCAAAAAAGTGTGTCTTTAGTGTCACTTCAGGTAAATTGTTGGGATACATAGTCTCCAGATGAGGAATCAAGGTGGATCTGGTGAAAGTCAAAGCTATTATTGAAATGCCACCTCCTAAAACCTTGAAACAACTAAGAAGCCTGCAGGGTAAACTACAGTCTATTCACTGATTCATTGCTCAACTTGCTGACAAATGCCAACCATTCCAGCATCTCCTCAGGAAAGATACGGCTTTCACCTGAACTACTCAGTGTCAGGATGCCTTCGACCAACTAAAAGCATATCTAGCTAATCCCCCTATTCTATCTCCACCAAGACAAGGAGAGCCCCTCCTCTTGTATATTTTCATGACCGACACAGCAATTGGGGCTTTGTTAGCACAACATGATGAGCAGGGGAAGGAAAGAGCCATCTACTACATTAGCCACACCTTAATTTCCTATGAGCTTTACTACACACAAATTAAACGAGCATGCCTTGCCTTGGTCTTCACATCACAAAAGTTAAGACATTATATGCTCAATCACAAGACTAAGCTCATTGCTAAAATCGACCCACTCAAATATTTGCTAAACAGAGCAGCTCTCACTGGAAGAATGGCAAAATGGGTCATGATTCTCACCGAATTTGACATAGAATACATAGAGAGGAAGGCAATCAAAGGACAAGTCATAGTAGATCAGCTGGCTGAGGCACCTATTCAGGCAGAACATCCTACAATAGCAGAATTTCCAAATGAGGCCATCTTGACAATCACACCAGCCGCAGATACATGGAAGATGTACTTTGATGGATCATACACTCACAGAGGCTTGAGGGCAGGCGTCCTATTTATTACCCCTCAAGGTGACACAATCCCTAAATCATTCAAAATCACATTTTCATGCACCAATAATGTAGCAGAATATGAGGCCCTCATCACAGGTCTCCGAATGGCCATCCAATGGAAAATAGAAAAACTAACTGTGTATGGCGACTCTCAACTAGTGATCAGGCAAGTCAATAATGAATATAAAACCAAGGATGATAAGCTCCTTCCCTATAAGAAGATGGTCGATGACTTTAAAGATTATTTCGGTGACATCCACTTTGAGCAGATCCCAAGGTTAAACAACAAAGCGGCAGATGCCATGGGCACCATCAGATCTCTGGTTGACATGAAACAAGGCAGCAAGAAATGCGAATTCCTGATCTAAGAGCTCCCCATCCCAGCATATGACGTTCCCCAATCTGAACTAGTGTGCAAAATCGTTGGTCCTTTATCCCCTTGGTATCAGGAAACCTACCTCTACCTTCACGATAATATCCTCCCCAACAACCTATCCCCATCACAGAAAAAATCCTTCATCTGTCGAGCCTCCCGTTTCATCCTTGTAGGTGACACCCTCTACAAAAGGAGTCTTGATGGCACGCTTCTACAATGTTTAGACTCTAGGGAAGCTGAGGCAGCTTTGGAAGAGGTACACGCAGGTATTTGTGGGGCACATTCAAGTGGACCAGCTCTTTCTAAAAAGATCCTGAGGACTGGCTATTATTGGCCCACCATGGACAAAGACGCACATCAGTTTATCAGAAAATGCCTCCCATGTCAACAGCATGGTGATCTCATCCACGCCCCAGCACAGGAGCTGCAACCAATCACAACACCATGGCCTTTCTCATAGTGGGGACTCGACGTCGTAGGGAAAATCCATCCTCCATCTTCCAACGGCCATAAATTCATAATCACTGCTACTGAATACTTCACAAAGTGGGTGGAAGCAATACCACTCACCTTCACCACAGGCATCCAAATCTCCAAGTTCATTCTCCACTACATCATCTGCCACTACGGTATCCCCCATTCCATTGTCACTGATAATGGGAAGCCATTCAAAAACCAAGAAGTTCACACTTTGTACGAAAAGTTTGACATCAAACACCAATTCTCCATGCCATATTACCCCCAAGGAAATGGTCAAGCAGAGGCTTCTAATAAAACCATCCTCCGCATCTTAAAAAAGACAGTCAATGAAGCTGGCCGTGACTGGCACCTCCAACTCAACCCCGCCCTATGGGCTTACCGCACTAGCATCCGCACTCCTACCAGAGCCACTCCATACTCACTAGTATTCGGATCAGAAGCCATTTTACCTATAGAGGTCGAGCTCCCATCCCTCTGAGTATCATTGCAAAATATTATCTTTGATGAAGACTATCACGTCGCAAGGTTGCATCAACTTGAATTATTGGATGAGAAATGCCTAAATGCATTAAATCACTTACAGGCATATCAAAACCGCCTCAGAAGAAGCTATAACAAAAAGATCAGAACCAGAAAGTTTGAGGTAGGTGACCTGGTCCTAATGGAAAATCAAAAGAACCTGCAAGAGCGTCCGAAGCAAGGAAAATTCAAACCTAATTGGCTAGGACCTTATGTCGTCACTGCCAACTATGGGTCAGGAGCTTATCAGCTTGCAACACCTGAGGGGCAGCCTCTAGATGAGCCAATGAACATCTTGCATCTCAAGCGATTCTATGCATAACCCATCTGGTACCACAAGTCAAAAAAATCAAAAAAATAAAAAAAAATCAAGAAAAATTAGAGTGCAATAAAAACTTCCAATGGTGAAAATCACCTTGGTGATGCCTTGGATAAGTACCATGGTGAAAACCTATTTCAGGCGCCATGTGTAGTGGCCGGTTCTACCATCTAATAAGTCCTCTTTCCATCGTAACACTCCATACCCATGTATCCCATGGCTTGAAATTCTGAAACATCCAGTTTGTTCACCCTTTCCGCACTACCTCACCCACCCACAACCCCATCCATGGAACAAGGATCCTTGTAAGCTCTCCTTTGTATAGTTCATAAAATCAAAAAATCCAAAAACATCATAAAATTAGAGAATCCAAAAACATCATAAAATTAGAAAATCCAAAAACATCATAAAAAATAGAAAATCCAAAAACATCATAAAATTAGAAAATCCAAAAAACATCATAAAAAAAATAGAAAATCCAAAAACAATCCCCCCATACATCAATCTCATATCCCATCACGATCATTTAAACACACATCAACCCTCATCACATCCCATTGTAAACCATTCCCACATCATCAAGTCTTGCCAGAACTACATATTCATTTCGCCCGCATCTTAAAAGTACCTTGATCCCGTGGACACAGGGTATGTAGGCAGTCTGGAATACGAATTATGTTTCCAGTACTCAGGTATCTAAGATGCACCCATCCCACTCATTGGGATGGTTCCCACTCACTGAGCTTTCTAGATCTACGAAACGATACCCATGCTACGTATACCATTGAAACATGGTCCCTCGTGCAAAAAAAATCATCAAGCAATATACCAACTATAATCTTACATTTGGCCCGAATATTCTTTTGCCCATCTTCCAAAAACTCTCTAATCAAAACAGATCTGCGTCCTAGGATATATCTTTCCTACAATGGACAAAAGTCTATCATTCTATCATCACGTCTCTTGGCAAGAGCACACAAAGGCTATTTGTATCTTTCGTTGGTCTTTTTGCTTATTGATTTTTATCTTTTTGTCTCGCTTCAAGTAATCTCCAAAGCTACCTTGATCTCATCATATCATGGTACATAGCGGATAGCCCTTGGAGTAGACATAGTCATTGTTTTGGTATGCTGTGCTTGTGGGTTTGGTTTCATTACTCCAAGAATAGTATTCATATCTTGAAGTCCAGGTCAGTTCTAGCATGATGTGTCCTATTTTGCATATACAGGTATCAACACCTTATATGCATTATTCACACTCACTGCTATGAGTCCCCTTCCTCTACTAGACAAGATTATACTATCTTGGGCATGCATGAAACCAACCTATTGTTTGTGGGTCTAGTCCATGCAATCGTCAGATATACATCATCACCTAAGTCATTTCATACCTTTGTAAACTGTATCCTACATTGCTACATTAAACTAAGAAATGCTCTTAATTAATTTTGTGCAACTACTGTTACTAGCTCACAATCATCTTCCTAATCACTCAGCCACCCATCCCATATTGGCCTAGATTTGATAAACACTTTTCAAACCTCCCCCCCAATCTAAACCCTCACTAACCCCATCTCCCCACCATATCTCCATTTAACACAATCTGAGCCAAACCAAACCCAACCCCCCCTCCATGAGGTGGTGTCTTCTGACCAGCAATCCTCCAATTTCCCCACCGCCATCCCCTAGACACTCCCACCCCTATCATCCCTCACCCCCTAACACGCTCTCCATAGTCTCACCATTTAGGGTCAACACAAAGAACATCATGTGTATCAGGACTAGGCTACCTCACCTATCACCTAGTGTGCATACCACCTATCACCTAAATTGCATTTTGCATCTCATTTTAGGTTCATTTTAATCCATTTGCATCTCATTTTTGGGTTCATTTTAATCCATTTCCATCTCATTTTAGGTTCATTTTAATCCATTTGCATCTCATTTTTAGGTTCATTTTAATCCATTTGCATCTCATTTTAGGTTCATTTTAATCCATTTGCATCTCATTTTAGGTTTATTTTAATCCATTTGCATCTCATTTTTAGGTTCATTTTAATCCATTTGCATCTCATTTTAGGTTCATTTTAATCCATTTGCATCTCATTTTAGATTCATTTTAATTCATTTACATAACATCTTAGGTTCATTTTAATCCATTTAATTTTACATCTTAGATCCATTTAAGTTGCATTGCATTCTAGGTTCATCCATTTAAAAACACAAGTAGGTTCATTTTAGCTACATATCATTACACATCATATCATGTTCATTTATCCCATAGGTGCATATTAAAAATAGCATCATCATATTGTATTCCATACATATAAACATCTCATACAAAATTAGTTGCATTACAACATCATCAGCATCACCATTGAAACAACATATACATCTAGTGGCATACACATAATCTCATACATAATAAATGTTCATTAGTCTGCATATTCAGTTACATCATATAGTCCATAAAATCACAACACCATGCATATATCACAAAAATATCCATGCATCCACCAAATCACACACATCATTTGAAACAACATCACACATCCATAACATATAAAATATAACATGTGCATCCATCATATAAGCATCATCACAATAGAACATCATAAACCATCAGAAGTATCGCATCATATATAATCACCGCAAAAAATGTACATCGCTCACATCATCAAAAAATAAAGTGTCCTGATATAATGCCTCTAAGGGCTAACATGGTATAACTCTCACATCAAGGATCCTCTCTCTGAGGGGGTAGGAGACGCTACCCTGGTCAAGCCTGTGATCCTGCCAGTAGCTGTGGCTGTGACGCTACAGGTACTTGAAGACCCTGCTGGGGCACATGTGAGGGAGGAGGCATCATCTGCTGTACTGACTGCATAGATCTCGATCTATGTGATCTCGATGCCCCCGATCTGCTGACCTGGCTATAACTCGGTGCCCGCTGTGCCGCGGGCACGGCTACATAGTACAACCCCCGATAATACTCTCTCTGTGCTCTGGCCTCCGCTAGCTCTCCCTATACCTGAGATATCTGTCCCTGTGCCTGGCTCAACTGCCCCTATATCTGATGTGCATGTGTCTGTGCCTGAGCCAGCTAGGCTTGCATCCCTACCAAAATCAGGGCAAGTCCCCCACCCGCAGCCTGTACACTGCTCAACGCAGTCTCTGCCTGATGTGCTCTCACGAGCGCTACATCTCGTTCTATCCTCAAATCCTCCATGTCCTCTCTGGCCTGAGCCAGCTAAGCCTCTAGCACTGCCACCTACCCATCTACTCCCTGCAGCTATCCCAACTCGGCCTCTCGGCTCCCTAACGCCTCCTCTAAGCTAGCCACCTGAGCACGTAATGTCTCCACCTCCTCCGTCTCCTCCCGTGGACGTCACCAAGGTGTCAGCCTCTCACCCTCTGCCGCCACCCCTACCCCTAAATTCCCTGCCTTGGCATCATGTCTACCGACTCGTAGCTGCTCCACTCGTGATGGAGATAGATCACCCTACTCCATCCTCGGCTGTCCACTGCATTGCCGCGGTCCTCTATGCTGTCGTCCGCCCCTAACCTGGGCCTGCTGTGCTGGAACCTGCTGCCCCACCTATCCCTGTCCCACTACCGCTGCTGCCAACTCCTCTACACACTGGCCATCTCTCGCAATCACCCTCTCCTCCCCATCATCCATTACCTCCACAAGATAGTCCTCCACAACCTCATCTCCACCCCCATCCAGATCATCTCCACCCCCATCTCCCTCATCCTTTGATACCTCCACTATTGGATCTGTCAATCGAGTGGGCTGATGCATCTGCCACCATACCTCATAAGTAGGCGTAGTACCTGCATCCATCACTATGCTCCTCCAATCCCATTGAACTGGCTGAAGTGCTGCCCAACCATTAAGTGCAACCTGTGGCTGTAATGGTGTGGGCCAGTAAGCTGTATCCTGCAGCGTCCACGCATATATCACCATCTGTTGAGGCGTATCCTGTACCAATCCAAACTGACGTATAACCCGCGAGGGTAGGTACATCTCTATGGTACGGTCTGCATGACCCATAAGATATCTCTGTTGAAATGTGTACGGGAGATGAATCACATCATCAGGCCACTCCTCACAACCAATATATGCATGCCATACCATGCTAATCACATCATCCAGTATCCTCCGCCAGTGGCAGACCTGTCCAGTATAGGTATACTTTGCATCCTGATACAAGAACACAAACGCCTCAAATGGTCGCCGATAATAACCACATATCGGCTGAGTCACAGGGATATGCTCCCAAATCCATACGTGTAGCAGCATAATCCCAGCAGATAAATCCCTGTCATGAAGATAAGCGACCGTATGCATCTCATGCAGCAGTTGTGCTAACATCACTGGCCCCCATGCGTAGACAATATCATGGCTCACCATCCCCTCTATCATCCCACCCCAGCCCACAGGAAAACCTCTGCATCGCCTATCCAACAGCACCACACCTCCAATCAGCGCACACAGAAATAAGGCAAAGGGATCTGCACCCGCCGCCAGCATCCTATCATAATCCATCTCCCTCCCATCTACCGAAAAAACCACGTGCTCTGCTTCCGAACACTCTGATCAATGCAGTTCACCCCCTCCTTGTGTCATATCTCACACGTCAACCTAGAATCAATAGCTTGAGGATGCGATAAACATCCTCAAGTGTGATGGTCATCTCTCCTGTCGGCAGCAGAAAGCTGGAAGTCTCGCTGCGGTATCACTCCACTGCGGCCATCATCAGAGCTCTATGAGCTCGCAGCACTGGCATCGCTGCCACCGTCTAAAGCCCTAGTCTCACCAGTCGAGGCCGCCATGCCTCATCAAACAGTGCCATCACGGATCGCACTCATCGCTCCCGCGACTGCAGTATAAATCACCGTGTATCTTGCATCCACCACTTCTTCGTTAGATACTAACTTATTTTCTCCACACACACTTTTTCTTCTAAATGTCTCACAGGCCGAAATCATGTGGCCCCACATAGACAATCCCTAGTGCCATTTTTAAAATAGCACTACTTTTCCCTAACCATTGCACCAATACAGACAATGGCACCACTGCGCGCCCTATATCATGCCAATCCAGTCGATAGCAAAATATTTGATTTTTGCGTCAATTCATTTTTTAGCACTAAAACTTACAATAGCACTATTCCTCATTATGGCGCTATTCCAAACAATAGTGCCGTTCTAACCATAATATGGCGTCAAAATGCTATGTTTCTTTCTCCCTGAGTTTTGGTGCTAATCCAGACGATGGGACCAATATTTCCCCCAAATGGCAACAAAACTGCCCTACACTACCCTGGCGGATAGCGCTAATCTACAAGATTGCACTAATTCGCCTTATCTTTGGTGCCACGCGCTCCAAACCCATATCCCAAAATGCAAAAACATGTGCACAAAATAAAAAATCACAAAGTTCAGGCTAGGCCCTACCTGGGGTCCAGCCTCGGGTGACCGCCCGACCTCTCGGAATCACTCTGAGATGTGATGAAGTCATGGGAACTGTGGGTTGCGCTCAGCCATCTCTCCTTTGTCTTTTCTTCTAGAAAGTCAAAAGTGTGCCAATGTGGCACTCTTTGGGCCCACTTTGCCTAATATAGTGGGCCATGTCATCCCTCCATCCCTTCTTTTTTCCTCCAGGATGCAGATCTCAGCCTTTTTCCTCCGTTGTTCCTCCTACCATCTTCTTTTTCCATCACCTCTCCAACTGTCACTTCCATCGCATCCTTTCGAGAGCTTACTTGCAAAATTTTTATTTTCCCACTAACCTCTCAAGGGGGCATCCCCTATCCATCTCATTCCTTCCCAGCAGCTAGGGCATATTTTTCTTCGACCTGACGCCACTTCCCTCCTAGGTCCTGACACCACATCAAAGAGGGGCAAATGTAGACACCTAAAAATCTCTCGACCACCAAACTGACTCTTGACATCCCTAAACATACCAATTCCCTTTCGAACCAATTAATTAAATTTTTATTTAATTAATTACCCCTTTCATTTTCTAAATCCACACCATTTCATCCCCAAAATTGAATTAATTTTGTTGATTCAATAATTCAAACCTTAGCCAATTGATTTAATAAATATGCAAAATTTATTAAATTAATTCCCCCATTTTTCCTAAATCTAATTAATTAGTTAAAACCATGTTAACTAATTAATCTAGCCTACTAATTAGCCTATCCCTACCCTAGACAATTAAATAGCTATTATTTAATTGCCTACTCTAGCCTACCTCATCCTAGCCTTAGGATTAATTAATTAAATCACTAATTAATTAATCTTATCCCCCCTCTAATCCCTCTACTAATTTATTCCAGCCACATTAATTAGGATAATCACCCTAATTAAGTGAGTCAAACCCTCATTAGCACTTCTCTCCACATCCCCCAAATTTAAAATTCAAATAAATCACACATCACATTTATTCCTCTTACACATCCCTTACACATGTCATAACTAATAAATATCCACTCTTCCCCAAATAAATTTTTAATTCATTTTACCCTTCCCCATGTGAATTTTTAATTCACAAATAATCCATCTCACCCAGCCTCATTTATTCACCCCTTTCCCAAAAATGAATAAAAGATTTACTTTTATTCCTAGCCCTCCATCTTCCAAGATCAAATCTAGGCCCTCCACATCACTTTCATCCTCCACCATTGATCTCTCCAATCAATCTCCACCCTTGGATCAAAATCTCTTTAAAAAGTCTATAAATACAACCTCTCACAAGTCATTTTCATCATCCAATCTCATGCAAAATTACCATGCCAAAATCATCTTTGAGTAGCTAGTGAGTTGCACAATTAAAGAGCACTTCACATTTGAATCCATAGTCTAGGGATAATCTTGGTCTTGGGAGCTTCTTTTGGGTGCAAAGGCTCCTTCTTCCCTTGATAGGATTAGGTTGTGTTTTATGAGGTATAATCTTGTGTTTCATTTGCATTTGATTTAGTGTTTTGCCTTCATTGCATTTACCTAATCTACACCCCTAAACATTTTGGTGAATCCATATTTTTGGACTTTAATTGCAACTTTCTAAGTGTGTGTCTTCAGATTTGGATTGATTTCATTCATTTTATTGCATTGAGAAAAATTTAAAAAAATTGAAAATTTTGGAAAATACAAAAAAATTGCATTGTTTGGCTTACTAAATTACATCAATTCTTTCTAAATTTTCCTAATTCATAATTTTTGCATCAGATCTGATATAAACTACAGAAAAATCCAAAAATTTAGAAATTTGCCTTGCATTTTTGTTATTAATTTGCTAGGTTTTTGTAGAAATTTTGACAATTTTCATATAACCTAGTAATTCCAAAATCTATGGTTAGTAGGAAAATCTTTTCTCAGATTTTTCTACTAATTTTAGAGGCTCATTCAAATTTGCATTTGGCTATAGTCTTGCATTTTAGTGTAAATTTGCATTTAGATTTAAAATATTTGCATTTTTGCATAGAAAATTTCAACAAAAAACTAACAATTTTGATGCATTTTCATGGACATTTTGCATGTTCAAGCTTCAAAATCATTTTTAGATCTCAAAGTAAGTCAATTTCATCATAAATCAGACTTCAAAATATTCACATAGCATTTTTTCCCAAGATCTCAAACCTAGGGCTTCAAAAACAATGATTTTCACTAAATTTGGCCTTATCGATTCTATAAACTTGCACCATAGGCATGTTGTGAAAAGTATTTTGAAATTAATTTTTTGTTATCAGGGTAATAATTTTCTTCCCCTCATAAAAATATTCACAACACCCTTTTATCGGGCTCTTGTAGTGAAAATTTTGCAAAAAACTACACATTTTGGCTATTTTGCCCTAGGGTTTGACCTAGTTTGCACTCCAAGCATGTTGTGATCAATTTTATAGATTGAGGTAACTTATATCATTGAT
Organism: Cunninghamia lanceolata; assembly: GCA_027924645.1. Classification (NCBI taxonomy): domain Eukaryota; kingdom Viridiplantae; phylum Streptophyta; class Pinopsida; order Cupressales; family Cupressaceae; genus Cunninghamia; species Cunninghamia lanceolata. The sequence goes on from BSBN01001126.1 coordinate 4,115,577, forward strand.
ATTATTTGTTTTACCTCTTGATATTCATTACTACACCCCTTTTTCTAGGTCTTGGAATTGAAAAACCATGAAAAATAGCCTATTTTTGCTATATTTTCACTAGGATTTGACCTTAAGTGGCACTAAAAGCATGTTGTGTTGGGTATTTTTGCATCAAGTGGTTGTTATTATTGATATTATTTTATTTCCATCATCATTTTCCTCACAACACCCTTTGTTGTGCCCTTTTGCATTGAATTTTGGTGAAAAAAGTGCTTATTTTGACATATTTTCACTATATTGTGACTTGGCATTAACTAGAAATCACATCAAAGGTGTGTTGAGAAGGATAATTTTTCTATTTTGGATTGATATCAGACATATAATTTTCTTCCCTTGACTGAAATCCTTACAACTCCCTTTGGTTCATTCATTTGCATTAAAAAAGTACAAATTTACAAGCATTTTTGGCCGTCAATCATATCCTTCACCTAGGATTTGTTCTCTTAGATTGAGCATTGTGTGTTGTATACTTTTGCATAAGCTTTATGACATGCTATCCTAAAAACACTATCCCTTTGAGAAGAAGTAAAAGGTTAATGGGATCTAGTGCTCTTGAAGAAATTGGTACTTTGGACACCTTCTTTACAAAGGGAGAAACTCAAATTGTGCAAGATATTATACATCCTCCAACAAAAATGGAAGAACAAAATTTTCATGATTTTGATGATACTATTGAGGCAATAGGATATGTATCTAATGAGCAAATAGAAAAATTGGATAAAGAGCTAGCTGAATTTCAATCATGTATAGAAAATGAGAGAATAGCTGAGGAAGTTGTCCCTACAATTCATAATATAAGAGAACTAATAAAAGAGGGACAAGATGGTGTAAATGCAATTCATGGTCTAGCACATATTGTACAAACCAACATTATGCTAGTGACCGAATGTGCACAAGTGATATATAACACTCTATCAACACTCTATCACCATCTCATACTCAAGTTTCAGCACCTATACTGACTACAGGAATATCTACTTTTACATCAACGATCTTAACAACTAATACAAATGCTTGTAGTAATGCTACCACTAGTATTGGAGTATCTAATGTCACTAATTACAAATTTGTGGGATTTGATTATCAAAATTTGGTTCCTAAAGGGATCTCCTCTATGCATAATTGTTCTCAACCACCCATCTATTCCACTCATTTCCAACCACCTATTACCTACTCACAACCATCTTCAACCTACCAATATGTCCAACAACCATTGACCTTTACTCAACCTCCACCTATTGTATCTCAAGCTCATTCACCTCCTCACTTCAGTTCCAATTCCTCACAACAAACCACATCTCCAAATGATGCCATCTTAAACCAACTTTTATAGGGCATGACTGCTTTGCAACAAAAGGTAACAAATTTGATAGATTCTTCACAGCCTAGTCTACCAGCATATCATGTCCGTAATCCATTATCCTATGCAATCTTGAGAACTCCTATGCCTGAGAGGTTTGAGACTCCTCGCTTTGAAAAATATGGTGGAAAAAGTGATCCTAATATTCATGTGGCAGCATTTACATCTATGTGTAGTGATTTTTATTTTGAAGAGGATTTGTTAGCAAAACTTCTCCCACGATCTCTCAAAGATATGGCTTTAGAATGGTTTTGCTCATTTCCTCTAAATTCAATACACTCCTTTTTGTAGTTGATTGATTAATTTTTACAACATTTTCAAGCAAACATCAAAACCCAAGTCACTCTTATTGACTTGGTTCAAGCAAACAAGGTCCCAAAGAAAAGTTGACTGAATTCATTAATCAGTATCAAGGACTTTATGCATAGATTCAGTATTGGATGAAAGATGAGGATGTTCAAAATATATTCATTAGAAATCTACAACCTATTATTCATGATAAGATTCTCTTGATGAAATACAACTCCTTCCAACATTTATGCACCGCTCTTCATGATTATCAACTTTCATCTAGTCAGTATAAAAACCAAAACTCATCAACTCAAGTTGGTCAATCCTTGGGTGGATCATCACAAAACAATTTTAAGAAAAACAATAATAGGAGTTTCATCAAGATCAATGGACCAAATATGAATGTGTCTGCTATAAATATTCCAAATAAAGCATTGTATCAACCAAGAAAGTTTACTCTGATATCTGAGTCCTATCACTCTATCATGAATCAATCTATGAGTAATACCATTTTGAAGCTTCCCCCGATCAAGCTTGTTGATCCTAATAAATAATGACCTTACTTCAATGCTAATGTCTTTTGTCATTATCATCAGACACAAGGACATGACACTGAACTATGTATGCATCTTAAACATGAAATACATGACCTTATTGATTCAAATGTCATCCAAGTATTGGGTGTGAATGATAATGGAAATAAGTCAGTTGCTCCGCCGAATCAAAATTTACAAATCTTCACTAATCTTTTCCCTAAACATACTAAAAACAATATGGTGGAATATGATTCAATGGAAGTAGATGAGGATGATTACTTGGACTATGATAGCATCGTAGGAATGATTGAAGTGGATAAGAAAAAGATAACCAATCCATCTCATCCTCGAAGAAATAGAATTTATGTTGAAGTTCCTCCTCCATTATCCTTATATGGATCAGGAGATAATCAAGATACATCTAAAAAATAAGAACAACAACCAATACAAATGAGTAAGATGGTACAAGATGATTCTCGTCCCCATGCTAGAAAGATCCAACAACGAAAACATGATAAAAATCAAAAAAGAGCTAGACGACTGTCAAAAATTGGAGAAAATAGTGGTTCCCCTCCTCATAAGCAACAAAAAGTTATATTTACATAAGGAGTAACAAATCAATAAGAACCACTCAAATTTTGCATTAAATATGATTGAATACGTCTCCAAGAGGTTCACGAGCTCTAACATATAATATAAAGACCCTACAGGTAGTTATCTCTAACCCTTTATCTCTCTCATGATGTGATTTCCCCATGATGTGTTATGTGTTGTTTAGGCCTCCTAGAATGACCTCAGATTCTCCCGTAAGGTTCGAGATACCAGGAGAGTGCCTCTATTGTGACCTTCTTCTATTTGTATCATCATTCTTCTATATTGCTTCTCTCTCTGATTTCATTGTTGAGTGTTGTGTCTTATGGACATAGCATCATGGTTGGTGACCTGGGGGTACCCTCCTACATGACTATCCCTAAGACACTTGTTTCTCCTCTCTTATTTATAATTTCCCTTCCTCTAGTGTTTCCATCTAGCTGGTAGATGACAAGAAACATTTATACTGATGCTAACCTAGTTCCTAATATGATGATGGGGTTGTATATCTTATCTGACGCTTGGCTAGTGGAAGCACTCATGCTTTCCGCGTAGTGAATTTTATGATGTTTCTATCATATTTACAAACCTTAACAATACTGCTGCTCTATGCACCTTTGTTTGCCTTTGAATCTAGCCTCGGTGGTACTCAATTTGGAGAGCTTCATGATACAGCCCTATGGTTATCCTCAAACTCTGAATTTGTTGTATAACCTTAGCTCTTTGTGTGGATAATCAAATACATTGATGTTGTTTATCATGATGTTGTAGACACTACCATTTTTTCTTGCAGGAATGTGTTTGTGGGAACATTTGGTGATCGTAAAGTACATGTCACCTCCAAGGGGCATGGGCTTTGTGAAAGTTGATGTTCCCTTGTGTGTTTTCTTCCTACCTTAACATGCTTGATATCGATAACTGATATCAACCACCTTAAGGTGGGGGCATATATAAGGTAAGCTATCTGTTGTAGATGTTAGATATGTGCTTGTCCTTAGGTGCAGTCTAAAGACTTGCTTGATGAGTACATCCTGCATCCTAAGTTTGTTTGCAATCAATTAATCAATCATGCAAGCCATCTGCAGAGGTAGGATATCATGTATATCCTTTTTATCCTAAGCCCTCTATGGAGGTAGGGATGGTGTATTTGTCAAAGTAGATTGCATCATCCTGTCATTTTTAAAAGTCCTCTGTGGAGGCGGGGAGTGGTTATGTGACTAACTCAACCCTTAAGAGTGTCTTTGGTGATTGTTGCGATGAAGCCCAATCATCGGTGTGTGCCTGTAATGTGCCTGAGATGGTGTTGGACCTAGAAATAGGTACACTCCATCGCTTTTCTGCCATGTTTTCTCTGTGTCTTCAAGTGTGTGTGATTTGGTGTACTTGTGTTGTGTGGCGTGTTTGTTTCCCCATATGTAGTCTAAAGACTTGCTTGATGAGTGCATCCTGCATTTTAGTAGGTTTTGTGTGTCTTGCATGTGTGTTGCCCCATATATACTGTCTAAAGACTTGCTTGATGAGTGCATCATGTATTATAGGAGGTTTGTTTACTTTCCAGTACTTGCATTTACATTTTATATATATGAGAAAAAGAAAAGAAAAGATATCATTCCTGTCTTCCATACATTAATGTGTCTTCTATGCATTGACTGTCTTCTTCATGTTCTACATGACTGTAACTATCTTCTCTATGTTTTGCATGCCTGTTACTGTCTTCTATGTGAATGGCATGTCTTCCCCATGCTTGATGTGTTTGTTGTGTTTGTGACCTTACTTTAATGCATGTATTGGCCTCATGTTTATACATACATTAAAGTGGGGGCTAAATGTAACATCAGAAAATGTCCCCTTGGGGGCTTTTCCCTCATAAGGTTTAGCTCCTGGGTCTTTAGCATGCATTTAGGACATCTTAGTTCATATTTGGCATCTTGATGGAATGAGACCTAGGTTCCATGGAAAATTAGACCCAGGTGGATCCCTTGAGTTGTACCCTACCCAAAATAGGGGGGGAGGACTTGGGCACCCGCGCACTAGTCCTGCCCTATTTTGGGGCAGCCCTAATTTCCAGGTGTCGGTTTATGACTATTATTTGGTCCTTTTGCCGACACAGTAAGTTTTAATTTTTAAAATCTTGGTGGGAGTTCTTGTAGTTACATATATAAGCATGCTTAGGCATTCATTTAGAAACTAGATGGCAATTGTGATGTTCAAGTGTTCTCAAGGTGATTAAAGGCTTTCATTGTGATACAAGAGTAGACTTGTGTGTTTTGTGCATTGATATTTGTAGATTTGAGCATCAATTTCCTCATGGAATGAAGAGCTTCTTCCTCCCATGAGAGCTTCACTACAAGGTGACATAATATCATGTCTTCATCATTGATTTCTTTAGTTTTTACCTTTGCATCACAAGGGCACACACTCTTTATCTGATAAAGGTGTTCAGAGACTTAAGTGTCCTCTGGGGCTTGACTGAGGCAAGCCTCTAAACACCATAACCCCCAAACCAAGTCTTGTGATTGCAGGTTATAGGTGTCGTATTTGGGAAAAGTGGAGTTATAGGAAGGATTGGCAGGCATCAAGGATTTGGGATCTGAAGAAAAGTAGGACATAGGAGTACTTCCAGGACTTGGGCGCTCGCTCTAGTGTCCTCTACATCCTAGTTTCAGGAAATAGAAGTTACAGGACTGATCAATGTTGGAAGGAGGTCCGGATCCTGTAAAGAAACTAGTACCTTGGACTTGGGCACCCACTCCAGTATCCTTGATTGTTCCGCTCTGGAACCCCAAAAATAGGTACTCTATGATTTGGTATTTTACTCCTATGTGCAAGAACTTTTTCCATTATTCATCAATTTGTTGTCGTACTTGCATGATTAGGGTTTTAATGGTCAATTGGGCATAAGAGAAGGAAAATTGATAATTAAATTCTCTAATCCAAGTTTCCCTACATCTGCAAGTGACCTAGGGTATGATAGTGCTCGCTACTTGACCCTAGATCCTTGAATGTAAAGTGGAAAGGAGGATTTAAACATCTAAAATTTAGAGCATTAGCAAATCCAATTTTCCCCTAAACACATATGATATCATCATGTATGCTCAATATGCAAGGTGTGGTCTCTTTCTGCTTTAGTTTGGGGATTGTAATGGTAGCAAGGGTGACCCTTTAGATTTTTCACTTAACATTTATACTAATGTGTTCAACAAACCCAAGGCTATTAGGTGAGTAATTGTGACAATCTCCTTGATCAAGAAGAGGCATCATTGATGAAAACAATATCACAAACCTAATCAGGGATACTTCCCAAGGTGAATCACAACCTATGTAAAGATTTGTTCTCATCACTTGAATCTCAACAATTTGGTTATTTTCTTAGGGTGATAAGGTGCATCATCTTGACTAACCAAAACAAAACTCAACAAAACAAACAAAAACAAATGAGAACACAAAACAAAACTATACAAACAACTATACAACATATACATTATGGTACAAATGACTTACATGACATTGCTTAAGCTTGGAAGTAATGTTTGAGGAACTGTCCATTAACAGGTAGTGGGACATCCTCACCGATTAGAGTCTTAAGTCTATAGGTATTGTCTCCTACGATCTCTGAAATTTGAAAAGGACCTATCCAAAGTTTGTCAAATTTACCATGGTCACCTTTTCTTTCATGTGCTTTATCCCATATGAGGACTAGATCTAAAATCTTAAAAGCCTTGACTCTAGCTCTCTTATAAAACCAGTGTTTGACAATAACTGATGTTTAGCAAACTGATCAATTGCTCTATCTCTTTTTTCTTCTAAGTGCATGAGCTGAAGTAATCTTACTTCTTATTTGTTATCTATGCCTAGGTATTCTTGTGCAAACTGCAATGTGGGGATCTTTAAATTGATAGGGAGGTTAAGATCCACCCCATACACTAACTGATAAGGAGAATTTCCTAATGCAACCTTCATCCTGGTTCTATCCACCCACAAGGCATACTTCAATAGGGTATTCCACTCCCTTAGGTTCTTCTCTATTAATTTCTTTATGATATTCAATAAATTCTTATTAGTTGACTCTACCAAACCATTCCGTTGAGGATAATAATTTGAAGAAAACTTTAGAATAATTCCATGATCAAAAGCCCAACTAGATAGTTTTAATGATGCAAAAGTAGGTCCATTATCACATACCAGGGCATATGGCACTCCATACCTAGTCACTATGTTACTTTCCATGAATTTGATCACATCCTCTGCATTGCATGTCTTACTGTCGACAGCTTCAGTCCACCTAGTGCAATAATCAGTGATTGTCAGGACATACATGTGGCCTGAAGATGATGGAGGGTTAATAGGTCCTATGAAATCCATGCCCCATTGAGCAAATGGGCACATCTCCATCACTGGTTGTAGGGGTTGAGCAACATATCTTTCTCTGTTAGCCACAACCTGACATGTATGACAATACTTAATATGTTTAGCGCTATATTTGAAGATAGTAGGCCAGTAGTATCCTGCTCTCAGGATAGCATAAGCGGTATCTAGGTGTGATCCATGTGTAGTCCCAAACTTATCATGTAATTCTGCTAATACTTTATCTGCTTCTTGCCTTTCTAGGCATTTGAGATATATTCCTTCATAGTTCTTTTTGAAAAGGATTCCTCCTTTTATCATGTACTTCTGTGATCTTATTTTTAGAGCTCTCCTATGTGAAGCTTGCATTTTTTATGGGCATCTCCCAGTAATCAAGACATGCCTGATATCTAAATACCATTCTTCAGTTTCTCTAGTGTTCACCACATATTGTTGGCTCATGATATTAGGATCAATTTCTGATATCATTTGACTCAAAGCTTGTCCTCTTACTAACTTCATGGGTGTTATATCTATATCATATTCTTGGAGGACGGTTATCCATTTAGCTCTTTTCTCACTAGGTTCACTTTGCATTGGGAGCATTTTTACTGCTGGATCTGGTACTACAACAATTACTTTACTTCTCAAAATGTAATGTCTAGATTTCTTGACTACTCTAACTAGAGCAAGAGCTTGTTTCTCAATATCCATGTTTCTAAGCTCTACATCTTTGTATGGGCATCTCATAAAAGCTATGGGCTTTTCTTATTTAGCCTCATTCCTTTGTGTCAATACTGCTGCAGATGTATGCTCTGGAGCAAATGAATAAATGTAGAAATCTCTTGTGTAATCTGGACTAATCAGAACAGGAGCATCAGATATGGATTTCTTGATGCCCTCAAATGCTACTCTTGCTTTAGGAGTCCATTCAATTTTGGCATCCTTGTTGAGCATTGCATTAAGTGGCCTGACAATCTTTGCAAAGCCAATAATGAATTTCTTAACAAAATTTATCTTACCAAAGTATGATTTAAGTTCTTTCTTGCTTCCAGAGAGCTGCAATTTCATGATGGAGTCCACTCTTGCAGGATCAATGATGATCCCATTCTCTATTATCAAATGACCTAGTAATTTACTAGTTGTCACTCCAAATATGCACTTCTTGGGATTGAGTGATATACCATATTGTTCACACTTTTTAAGCACACTTCTGAGATTTCCTATATGATCACTTCTTTTCTTTGAGAAAACAATCAAGTCATCCATGTAAATGACTATGCACTTACCAATCAACCCTCTGAAAGCTATATCTATGTTGAAAGGTGGCACCAACATTTATTAATTCAAAGGCATGCGCCTAAAGGAAAATATACCCCACTTTGTGGTGAAGACAGTCTTCAATCTATCTATTTTATCTACCATCACCTAGTTATAACCTGAGAAACCATCTAGGAATGACATCATATGTGCACCATTAACTATTTGTAAGACCTCATCCAATGAGGGTAAAGGTTAATTATCCTTTTCAAAAGCTCTGTTTAGATTCTTGAAGTCTACACACAACCGGATGTCACCATTTTTCTTTCTTATAGGGACTAGATTTGCTACCCATGTGGAATGTCTCACTGGAAATATGATCCTAGCATTGAGCAATTTCTTCACTTCCTCAAAAATAATAGGTTCCAACAAGGCATTGACAGGCCTTTGCTTTTTTCTAAAGGCTTGACATCTGGCTTCATTGGTATAGTATGGGTGATGATTGAGTTATCATAAGTTTTCAACTCATCATAGGTCTAGGTGATAACATGGATATAATCTTTAAGTGCTTGGGTTATCCCTACCATTTCTTCTTTTGTACAAACTTTACTAAATAGAACATTCCTTTTCTCTTCATTCTGTCTATATTGATTGATGAGTATTTCCTCCATCAGTCTTTGGGAGATTGACGAGTTGTCACTGTACCTCATAATTTAATCTATTTTCAGATGTCAAAGAACCAGGGCTATGTCCATGGCTATCTGCAACTAGGGATTCTAAATGACCAGTTTATAGCTAATCCTAAAGCTTAAAAGAATGACTAATCTATCTACTTGTTGAATAAATGTAATGAATGCTGTAAAACAGAATAAAATAGGAAATGTACTCAAAGCAAAGAACGATAACATGCATTTATCTACTAAAATAGGAAATACTTTTATAAAAGAAAATTTGAAACAATAAAACAGAGATACTAGCCTCCTGCCTGATTGGTGAGAGTGGGCCCTTGCTCTGCACCTTTGAGGCTAAAGGCTATTGTAGGAAATCAGCACTAAAGATGATCTAACTAAATTCAGTCCAATTCATTCATTTTTATATTCATGAGAAATGTATGGCTATAACAAAACTAAAATCTCTGAAAATCAGAATAATCTTATCATCCCCGTTTCATTACTATTTCTGAAAGTATATATAAAAAGAGTGATGATATATCACTGAACTTATCTATCAGTCTTTCTAGGAGATGACACCATCTCTTATTTGTACTTAATTGTCTAACTTATGAAATATCACCATGCAAAAGGGTAGACTTGAGTGGAACAGAAGTCGACTCAGAGTTCTAAGTTTAGATCTTAATACACTTGGGCATCAAAGCCCTAAAAATAAGAATATTGGATTAGTTCAATTCATAACTTATGCAAAATCTTTGGAAAGATAAAACTTCAGTAGTTTAACTGATAGTTGACCCTTCATCACTCAGGTGATGATTTGAGTGAAGTAAGGGGGGTGTTAGGATTGCTGCTGAAGTGTCTAATTGGCAGCTCTGACTGGAACATGCCCTGTTCTCAGGAGGTTCTGAAGATAGCTGTTCCTGTCTGCAGCTCTGGAGATATTCCAAGCACTCGCAGAGCTCCGGAGATATTCCAGACACCCGTAGAGCTCCGGAGATATTCCAAACATTCGTCGAGCTCCAGAGAGTCATTTCCCCAAATCTTCAAAACCTAGGTGTCACTGTTCTTTGTTATAGTCTCCGGAGATCATTGAAGGCGATCTCCAGAGATGCACAAAACTGTTGTTTCTGATATGTACACCTGCTGATTCAAAAAGAAAGAGAAATTCTACATTTTTCCATTAATCCCATGCACATTAGCCACTTAATCAGAAATTCTAATCTCAAATAATCTATCTTAATTAATCACAAATTAGAACAATCTTGCTTAACTAATTTGAGTGCAGACACAAGGAAGATGAACTGAATAGGGGAAAAGAGAGGCAAAAAGGGTGTATTTTATGAGTGCAATTTGACACTCATCATCCCCCCCATACCTAAGGCTTGGCAGGTCCTCCTGCTTTTCACATTCTAGATTTGTTTTAACGAAGCAATCTGTCAGTTAGACTATACTCTTGGAGATAGGTTGTCCAAGTAGTTTTATTGGTGTTACCATTCCCCCTGTACTTGTCAACTTGCTTCATCCAATCTTGCAATTTCTCATCTTCCAGCTGCTCTGTCCATATAGGGAGTGGTTCAATTATCAGAGGAGGTCTGAACTGCCCTCCTATCCATTCCTGTTTATGTTTATCCATCAATTTGGATATCATCTTTGCCTTCCTCATGAATAGTCTCAGGTTTGCAGGGGTGACCACCTCTCTAAATTTTTTCTCTGGTGTTAAAATACTCCATCTCCTCTTTGCTACAGCAAGGACAGGATTTGCTGAATTAATCATAAAAAGACCAAAGTCAATGGAGCACTCCTGCAAATTTTTCAAGTATAATGGCAATATGTCGGTTGCACTTGCAGGATGATAGATGATGGACCTAAATTGGGTCTGAAAGGCAAAAGGATTGGGACATTCTTTTCTGAGGAGGAGATCTATTTTTGAATCTTTTTGAAGATGATCTTCCATCCTCTTGTCCCAAATCTGGTGGTTTCTCATGAGGGACATGAATGCCTTAAGCTGGCATTCTCCCACAAAGTGATTAATCATGAAGGCTATATCATTAATGCAGAACCCATGTAAGTACAATTCACATAGGAAGTTTTTGTCTTCATCATTGCTTCTGGTGTAAGCTGTCATGAAACCTTCTGCTGTTTCTGTATCCTCATTCATGTCAGATAAGACTAAGGAAAGCTTCCTTTGCAGTATCCTTTCTTGTAGGAACATTGAATAGCTGGCACTTGGAGGTCTGCAAGATAGAATTTCTGAGGAGAGGGAGGCCATTTGAATGATTTTGCTCTCCAAAGTTGCTATCCTTTCTGCTCTGGTAGTGACTGCCCTTTGTAGTTGCAACATTGGCTTGGAGGTTTCAAATTCTCTACACCTTTCCTCCCAATGAAACAAGGCTTTAGGAATGTCAATGGGGATTGGACCCACATAAGCATCTATTTGAATCTCCTGTTCATTGGTTGCCCTTGGGCCAGATAGTTCTTGAATATATTCTTATTGGTCATCCAGTCTGTTGTTGGCCCAAGTTAATTGTTTATCCTAGATCTGTACGTTCTCAATCAGTGCTGCCATTACTGTGAGGCCATTGTCTCTATCCATAGTGAGCTCAGAAACCTTCTGTGCTGCTTCTTTTTCTTTTTCTTCCACCACTTTTGCTACCTCACCTTTCTGTGTTTCCAACTCTGCCTCCTTCTCCTGGATGATTCTGTCCTTGTTTTGGAGGTCTGTTTGGATTTCTGCAATAGTTTTCTTCAGTTCCATCTCCATTTCTACCCTGACCTTCTTGAGGTCAGTAATAATTAAATTTTTTCCTCAGAGCATCCTTTTTAAAGTCTCAATTTCTTCCATTAATTGTTGCTCTATTGAGATCTCTATATCTTCTTGGTTAGAGGGATGTGATAGAGTTTCTGCCTCTATTTATGTGGCTGGTGGCTAATTATCAAGATTATCCATGGCCACCTGCCCTGCTTCTCCCAATGTATCTGTGTACCTTGTTTCTTCTTCTGCAATGCCCTTGTCCTGACGATCCTCTACTGCTGCTAGCACAACTGAAGGTCCTGCCTTGTCCTCATATGTGCTCAATTCCAGGAGTGCCTCAGCGAGCAGGGCAATATCCTTCTCAGCCTGTGAGAGCTGCCTCTTCCTTTTGCTTCTCCGTAGCACAGGTGGAACTAGTGCCTCCGGAGCAGGATTTCCTTCCTCAGAATCTGAGGAGATAGTAACAGTTGGTAAGCTTCCTGTCTCCAGAGCACATTGTGGTGTTGAGACTGGACTTGACTCCAACTAGACAGAAGGCGCTGGAGAATTTTCACTTTGTTTCCTCTTTCAGACCAGAGGTACATCATCGGAGTTATGGGATGGCTCTTCAACCCACCATCTCCCTTCAATTCTCTGCCCTACTTTTTTCTCTGTTAATTCCCTAGGCCTAGATCCCTCAGGTGAAGTCATTTGTCACCTGACTGACCAAGTCATATATAGAGGCCGTGTAGGAGTAGGCTCTGCAATTTGTTTGCCTTTTCTTTTCTTGTTAGGAATAGGGGCTGCAGATGATGTAGCCTTCTGTGAGGGTGATGTTCTTTTGTGAGAAGTTGTGGAGGAGGCTGTAGGCTCGGTTTCTTCACCATGGTGAGAGGGAGAACTCTCATCCTCTGTTTGTGTTATCTCTGGTGCTCTGACCTAAGGGTTATGCTCAAGAAAGTTCTGTAATAGTTCGTCCCCATTGGCCTGAGATAAGAAATGGTGCTTGACTATTAGGAAGATGAGGCCATGATGTTTCATGGGTCCCTTACCCTGCTGGTATTTTTCTGCAGTTGCCCTGATGGCAGAATAGAGGAAATTGGGAATATTTATGTTATATTCGGGGTGCCTATTTCCATGTCTGAGAAAAATAAGCATTTTCATTATGGGCCCTAAGACTATGGAGAATTGGCCATCACAGGTAAAATATTTTATTAACCAGGTAGCAACAGTTGCCCAAGGGTTTGGGAGAGTGGATCTCAAAATTCCTTTGACCTCATTTTTATTCATATGCAATTGAATGGCAGGCTCACCACGAACAGAATTTTTTTTAATTAACTCTGTATACAAGGTTTTCAGGTGGTGGAACCTCTCACCTTGTTCGGGGAGTCTGGAGATGTAGCTGATAATTGTGGAGGAGAGACTGATTTGGTTCCCTCTCACAGTGGTCTGGTCATCTCTTAAATTCCTAAGGAATTCGTCCACATTGTCCTCCTGAAACCCCTCGAACTTGTCTAGGAAATCAAACCATCCAGCAGTTCTTAAAATATTTACTATAACTGCATCCTTTAGAAGACCCGCAGTACTTTCTGGCTCAGACTTTTTCTTGACCCCCATTGTTGAATTGATGGTAGTTTCTATGTCTTATTCTTTTCTTCTGCGATCTGCAGTCTATCTGTCCCTCTGTTCTCTATGGGCTCCGGAGTGCTATTCAAATTACTCTGTAGGCTCTGGAGAGTTGTTTAATTTATCTTATGCTTCAGTCTATTCCGGAGGTTTGAATGAGGGATGCTATTGTTTTCAGGCTGGGTTTATGCAGATGGGTTAAGGGACCAAAGCAGCCATAATTGTAATGGACTGACAGGGCGCTCCGGAGGTAAGGTGGCATTAAGGCATAGATGGCGGCATGCTTGGATGTGAAAAAGGAAATGATGGCAGAGGGACGTGTCATCACAGCAGCACCCAATATAGAAAGACAAGACAATTACTAATTAATGATTAATGAAAAATAGATTTACCTGGATTAGTTTTAATGATGAGGCAACGTACGCGGAAGAAATGCTGCACCATTTTAGAAATTGCACGCGTCGTGACATTTAAATGGCGGCCGAAATGACATCCGCTTCCTACTTGCACACGACCTACAATCATAACACTAAGTGGCACTAAGATCCACACCCACGGGTGATGTCAGCGCCGGCTTGTGGTCACTCCTACAATTATTAGTATCTTAATTTTATTTATGCTATGTGATAAAGTAGAAGATGAGTCATGATGACCTCATCATATGAGTTGTCTACTTTACCACCTGGCGAGGTAAGTTCCACCTTTATTATGGACACTGTCGGCATTATTAACAGAGCGTCGGAGGTGCTCCTAATTGGAAAGCGCCAGAGGTGCTCCTTAATGGAAAGCACCGGAGATGCATTGGGCCAATTTTTGGCAACTGATCATATCGAAGCTCAATTATTACAACTGTCCTAGAGAAGGGAACTGCCATTTTACTGGTTTTCAACTCCCTTGGTCAAGAAGATAGCCATTTGCTAGTTTTCCATCTTTCTCTAAATTTTTTTTTTTTTTAGAAGGCAGCCATTGCTGGTTTTCAACCTTCTTTTATTTTATTTTTTTTCAGAAGGTAGCCATTGCTGGTTTTCAACCTTCTTTTTTTTTTAATTTCATTATTCCAACATCATGACAGAGGTGGTATCCCCTGTATCAAAACTCAGATTATCAAGAAACTCTTCTTTAGTAGACGGTCTTTTGTAGAGCTTTATCCGGTGACCATTTACTAGAAATGTGTTTGTGCTCCCATCAATTGGTTGCAATAATATAGTTCCATTTTCAAACACTTCCTTTATTTGATAAGGACCTAGCCAGTGAGTCTGTAATTTCTCTTTGAATTCTTTGAATTTAGAATCATAGAGAAGAACCCAATCTCCTTGTTGAAATGTCCTCCTCTTGATATGTTGGTCATGCCATTGTTTCCTTTGGTACTGAACCAATTCTGTTTGCTGAATGGCTTCTGTCTGAATCTCATCCAACTCATTGAGCTGAAGAATTCCATTCTGCTGAATTGTAGACAGCGGCAGCCCAACATCCAATACAGTTTTAAGTGTCTGGAGTTCAAATTCTATAGATAGTATAGGCTTTTTCCCATAAACTAGTTCATATGGTGAAAACTTTGTTGTGGACTTCCAAGTTGTGTTGTAAGCCCAAACTGCTTTAGGTAGTCTATTAGCCCAATCCTTTCTGTTCATTGCCACTGTCCTTGTTAGGATATTCTCAAGTTCTCTGTTGGTTACTTCTACCTGCCCATTTGCTTGAGGATGGTAAGGTGAAGCTTTTCTGTGCTTGACTTGGTATAAATCTGTGAATGCCCTGATTACCTGTGAAGTAAATTGAGGTCCTCTGTCTGAAACTATTGATTTTAGGGCTCCAAACCTCAAGGAAATTCTATTGTAAAGGAAATCAACAACTTTTTCTTCTCTTGCAAACTGTAATGCTTGAACCTCAGCCCACTTAGTAACAAAGTCTGTGCATACTAGAATATACTCCTTGCCTGATGATGGCGGTGAGATTGGTCCTACAAAGTCTAGACCCCATTGCTCAAAGGGTTCCATCATGACTTGAGGATGTAGCAGCATTTCCAGGGTAAAGGTGGGCTACCCCATCCTTTGGCACTGGTCACAGTGCTGCACATACTTCTTTGTGTCTTTATGAAGAGAAGGCCAGTAGTAACCAGCTCCAAGGATCTTGTGGACTGTCTTTTGAAAAGAGTAGTGGCCACCAGATGGCTCATCATGACATGCTCTCAACACATCAAAAGTCTCATCAACCTTCAAGCACCTGCGTAGAATGAAATCAGGACCACATTTAAATAGTAAACCATTCAACCATTTGTAGGATAAGCTTTCTTTAAGCAAATGTTTTCTTTGTTTTGAAGTAAAATGGGATGGATACAAGCCTGTAGCTAACAAATTAGCTATGTCAGCAAACCAAGGTGCAGTAGTGGATATGGCAAAAAGATGTTCATCTGGAAATTTGTCCTCCACTGGTTGATCTTCTCCTCCTGTATGCAATCTTGACAGAAAATCAGCAACCAAATTAAACTTTCCTGGATTATCAACTATGGTAATATCAAATTCTTACAAGAGCAATAACCACCTGATGATCCTTGCACCTACTACTGGTTTATTCATTAGGTACTTGATGGCTGCATGATCAGTGTGCACAAATATTTTATATCTAGTAATATAATGTCTGAATTTGTTTATAGCATAGATAACTGCCAAGAATTCCTTCTCAGTTGTATAATTTCTTTCTGCAGAGGTAAGGTTCTTACTGATGTAATAAATGGCATGCATACTCTCTCCTTCCTCTTTTTGTCCTAAAACAGCCCCAATGGATTCATTTGAAGCATCAGTTTGTATGTGGAATGGTAAAGTCCAATTAGGTCCCCTTAAAACTGGTGTCACAGGAAGCTTCTCCTTCAAAGTTTCAAATGCTAATTGACAGTCTGCTGTCCAGAGAAATTCTATTTCCTTGTTAAGCAGGGTAAATAGGGGGGCAGCTATTCTGCTAAAATTTTCTATGAACCTCCTATAGTAGCCTGCATGACCTAGAAAACTTCTGACATCAGTCTGATTTTTGGGTGAACGCAACTGTGTGATTACTTCTATCTTGTTCTAATCCACTCTAATCCTTTTTTTTGAAATATGGTGTCCCAAAACAATTCCTTCCTCCACCATCATAAAACATTTCTCATGGCTAAGGGATAGTCAATTTTTAATACAACATTTTAGTACTTTTCCAAGGTTTGTGAGAGCTTCCTCGAAGTTATTCCCATACACAGTAAAGTCATCCATGTAGACTTCCATGCATTCATTAGCTAGTTCAGCAAAAATAGCTAGAACCAATCTCTGAAATGTAGCTGGGGCATTGCACAGCCCAAAATGAAGAACTTTGTAAGCAAAGGTTCCCCAAGAGCATGTGAAGGTTGTTTTGTCTTGGTCCTCAGATGCTACTTGAATTTGATTATACCCACTGAATCCATCTAAAAAAGAAAAATACTTTCTCCCAGCACGGTTGTCCAGAACTTGGTCAATAAATGGTAAGGGAAAGTAGTCCTTTTTTGTGGCCTTGTTTTCTCTATAATCAATACACACCCTCCATTTCCCATTCTTTTTAGGCACAATGACAAGGGGTGAGACCCATTGACTATCTGAGATTAGATATATGAACCCTGCCTGGAGTAATTTTTCTATTTCAGTTTTGACAATGTCCTTTAAGGCAGGATTCAATCTTCTTTGTGGTTGTCTGACAGGTTTAATATCCTCGGTGTAGATATGATGGGTACAGATTTTAGGAGGTATGCCTTTCATATCTTGGTATTCCCAGGCAAAAGATGCTGAGTGGGAAACCAAAAGTTGAATAAGTTTTTCTTCTTGACTTGCTGTTAACTGAGTATTTATATTAAGTGTTTTCCCTGGCAGAATCATGACCTGTTTTGTAATTTGATCCATAGATGTGGTGGGTCCATACATTGGTGTCATGGCATTGAGAGGACAAGAATGTGGGAGTAACATGTGGAAGGTGGCTAAGTCCTTGTAAAAGGTTTCCCCACAAGGAATAATGTTGGCAAGGGTACAATGAGAAGAAACGAGAAGTTTTCTCTAAGGGTCTTGGGCGAGTTTCATCACATCTTTGTTGATTAGGATGTGAGTGAAGTCTTCCATTGTATCATAGTATACTTCTTCTCCTAATTCTCCCAAATGTTCCCTAATGGTTAACATAGCTAATGAGGCACTATTGTTCATGTTATCTGGTTCATCCATGTTGGCAAGAGACACTATATGGATTCATGGTTGTTGTCATTGATGGCAACAAAGGTCATCCCACATATCCGCAAGTCATAATGTATCTCTACCGGAAGTCAGAATAAAGAATGTTGTGGTCCGGTGAAGAAGAACAGAGCATGTGGCAAGGTCCGACAGATTGGTCCGGATCTCTCAGAGGAAGTGTCTTGGTGCAGTGCGGATTTGGGGAAGTCAAGAGGACTACCTTGAGTGGTATATTCCAAGGATTTAGCCTCCGGTGATGGACAAGGAAAAAGATATGAATGGTTGAGTACCGGATTCCTGAAAGACAGTGAAAACAGAGGAAGAACTGACTGGCAGAGTATCAGACTGCTTTCCGGATGTGTTACTATTGATGACAGAGGTTGTGAAGGCATGAATCATGTTTGGCCGACATGATTAATGATATCTACAAGTATATGCTTGATCTGCATTGCTTGGTGAGGAAGGATTCAGCCGACAGAATGAGAGCTTGTAAGAAACTAGACTGTTCCGGATGCCGACTAGAAAAGTGATGAAATTACTTATGCGGATATATATAGAGGATGGATTTAGTTGTGAAGTGTGTGGTGATGTGGAGATATATGCGAATAAGTCCAGATAAGAGCAGAGGTAGCAAAAAGGATCCGGTATGTGAAAGATAGCAGAATAAAGAACAGAGGAAAGATGAAGTGCAGCAGATCAGTGTACTGAGCCTAACCGGAACTGAACTCCAGCATATGCAGATGCTTCCAATCAGTTCAAGACTGTGATTCTCATCACTTTGTAGACAGTGTGTCTTCTTGTAGGCAGTGGGCCTCTTGTGAGCAGTGTGCTCGGGCAGTGAGCCCTAATTGGCAAGTGCCATTTTTGTAATTTCCTATTCTTCTAACAGAGAATAATTTTGGGTTAATCACCCCGTGGTTTTCTCCCTTAACAGGGTTTCCATGTCAAAAATACTGTGTCATGTGTTTCTTATTTCATGGTTAATGTTTTTGTGTTTGATTTTATGCTGCATCAATTAAAAGGAAAGTTCAATAAGGGAAATAATTAGGATAACTGATTCACCCCCCCCTCTCAGTTATCAACAATTGGTATCAGAGCTAAGTTCCTCCTAATAGAGTCTAACAGCTTGAGGAAGATCTGGGATTTCAAATGGATGCATATGGTTTAAGGGAGCAACTCAAGACTGCTCTTGAGGATCTTGAACAGTCAAATTCTGAAGTTAGTGAATTAAAGGAAAGACTCAAACAGGCTGATGAATTCATGAGAGAATTAAAAGACAAATTAAGTCTCTCTATGAAAAAGAGAAAGGAGCTACTTCAACAGTTGGCAAGACAAAGTGAAGAAAGCAATACAAATGAAGAATTGACTGAGCAAACCAAGTTATGTGAAAAGTTATCAAAAGAAGTCATTATGTTAAGACATGAAATGGAATCAGGAACTATAAAGTTTACTCAAGAGATTGAAGAAAAAAGAAAGGCTGAAGACAATCTAAGACAATCTCTTAAAGAAAAATCAGAAGAATGCCACCAGATGGACAGGATTATCAGACATCTTGAATCTGATCTTGAAGATGCCAAAGACAATGAAGGAAAACTTGAGGATCAAATTGCCTCTCTCAAAAGAGACCTTCAAACAGCAAATGAATATAAAGAGAAATTCAAGATAAGTTCTGCTCAACTTGAAGTTCTTCTTGGAAGTCAAAAGAGGACAGATGACAAGTATGGCTTGGGATATGAGAAAGGAGAAAGCTCCGGATCCGGTCAGAAGAATCTTGGATCAGAAAATCCAAGGAACAGGCCTAGAAGACCTCCGGTAAGACAGCCAAATGCTCAAAGATATCCATCCTTCAATGGATACTGCCACAGCTGCAACCACTTTGGTCACAAAGCTAATCAGTGCAGAATGAGAATGAATCAGATTAATTCATCCTTCTCCGGATAGTGCTTCAACTGCAAAAGGTATGGACACAAATCCCATGAATGCAGAAGTATGCAAGTAAACAAATCATTCAAAGGTAGATGCTTCACATGCAATAGAGTAGGTCATATGGCTAATCAATGCAGATCAAGAGGATATCAGTCAAATATGCAAAGAAATGTTATTTGCCAAATCTGCAATAGGTCCGGTCATAATGCTAAAGTTTGCAGAAACAAGAATCAGGACAAAAGAGGTCCGGTGTATAATCAGAATCAAGACAAGGGTAAACAAAAGATGAATACGGATGAGGTTAGGAATCAGATGAGCAAGATTTGGGTGAAGAAAAGTTCAGAGAATGTAGAGGTTGGATCCGCACCAGACTCTGGTGCTGATATTTCTTCCGAAAATTAAAAAGTGAGCTCAGGCTCAGGGGGAGACTCAAAGAAAATCTTGTTCCCCCAGCCAAACAAGTGGTGCCGGATGTGGCACAAGATGCGGATCAAAGGGTTTGTAGATATGAGTCTTGAGATACTTCAGTCAAGTTTTCAGAGGTCCGCATGGAGTTATGAAGAAGCTGTGATTGATCAAATAAGACCTGTTCAGGGAGATGCTCCGGTATGATAAAGGATTACAAAAAGGTTCGGAAAGATCCGGAAATGCACTATCTTGTTCTGCGGATTGGACAGAGTGTTTGGGATGTTCTTGTAATATGTTACCTCGATTTATTCATGATTGAAAGATCCGGATGATATCCACAGATCAGGACTAATTCGGGATACTCCAAGCTATCCAGACAAGGCAAACCAGAATGATGTAGGTGAAGCATTTATTGCAGACAGATATTAGGGTTCGCGGAGCAATTTAAGGGATTTCTCAAAGGTCATTTACTCATTCTGCACTCGAGAAGAAGCGAAAAGTGGAGCTCTGCAACAAGGTTCATCAAGCACACCAAGGATCTCCTGCCGAAGCTATTGCATAAAGAAATCAATCCAACCACTCCGTGCAAACCGAAGGCGCATAAGGTATTCTCCATTTTTCATTACCTCACTGCAAATCTTTGAAGAATGGCTACTCCAAACATAGTTAAGATCTCTGATAGACCTCGCCCCTCATTCAAGAAACATCCTTACAAATCATTGGAGGTAGATCCACTAGGAGCCTTCTCTAGTGTTCCTCACGGAGTTTTACATACCGAAGACATTAGGGTTTACATACATGCAAACATTGAGGAATTTGGGGAATTCAAATTAAGAGACCTCTATCACAAGCAACTGATAGACAATGCTTTTGAGCTTAAACCAGAATATAAGGATATCCAGAAGAAACAATTTGAGCAATTTATTCATTTCCCCTGCTTTGAAGAAGATGAATGGGTCCGGTATGTACTGAGCAGGATGCATGACAACTTTCTATGGCTAGATAGACCCTGCAAGATCACAAAAGAGGCAATTAGAGCAGTAACTGGTCTATACTCTTCCGGAGGGGTACCTATCCTCAAATCTGTCAAGAACAACATTGTAACTGAGGCCACCGGATCAAAATTTGACAAGAGGGCAATGACCATTGAAGATATTTCGGATCCGGATATCAAATATGCATCAATGATAATAGGATACAAGATCTATCACTCCAGCAGGGAGAATTCTGTATCCGGAACTGCAATATACACTGCCTATGAAATGCTAAGAAAGAATGCAGAATATGATCTCTGTGAACTACTGCTAAGCCAATTAATGGAAAATATACAGAAAATCAAGAAGGATAAGAAGAATTCCTTTAAGTATGGTACTCTTATTGTATGTCTATTCTTCTACTTCATGAATGAGCTACCCGGAACAAGTGGATGGGTATGGCAGAATGACAAACCTGTTGCAGTCTAGATAAGAGACTATTTGCATGGACTTGGGGATGCAAAAGCGAGAAATTCAGCTCTATGGGGATACTTCAAAAACTTTCAGAGCATGATGCAAGCAAGAGAGAGAATTCCCCAGTCTCTTGTTGAAAAATACAAAGACTCAGTGTGTTTTATGGTTGACACTGATCAGTGCCTAATGGAGGCAGTAGAGCCAAGGACTGTCTGGATCATGCCCATGGGGTATGAAGTGGATGAACAGATAGTGGAGCTGCATGTTCAACACATGCTAAGCCAGCCCAAAGATCCTAAGGCAGAAAGGTTTGGAACCTTTGAGGAGCTGAGTGTAAAAATACATGTAGAACTCAGGGAACCTGAGATTAAAAGAAAGGTGAGAAAAGAAGTAGAGCACATTGCTCAAGGCCTAGGCATCTCAAAGGAGGCACTTGATGCCAGCCGGGAAAAGAGGAGGAAGGCTGAGGAAGAAGAGAAAAGTAAAGAAAGTGCTCCGGTTGAAGCTCCCACCCGGACCAGATCATCAAAGAGACCTGCACCTCCCACAACCAAAAGTTCAAAACCGGAAGTCCAGGCATCCGGTAAGAGATCCAAGACAAAAGCCACAAGGGCTTATGGAAGCCAAAAGGATGAAGAGGAAACAGAATCAGATGAGGGAGTAAGAGAAGTAAAGAAACAGAAGAAGAAAGGATCCGGTAAGCCCTCCACAGGCCAAGACAAGGATGAAATGGCAGAGGTATCTGTTGAGAAGCCCACTCTGTCTCTAGAGAGCATAATCAAGTCGGTCACGGTGGATGGAAACCTTCAACCAATGACTGAATCCTATGATGACTTCAGTGAGGCTGACCAAAAGACTCTGCAGGAAGCCACAGTTAAATATCTGAACATATAGAATAAGGCTTTCATTGAGATCATATCTCTCATTCCTAAAAGCCTAGAGAAGGAAATGGAAGTAAGAAAGAATAATGCTCATGCTAAAGATCTTGAGATCCGGGAGCAGATAGCTATTCAGCTATATCCTCAAATTGATCCCAAGACAATGAACATTATCTTCAAGGACTGCAAAGATGAGTTCAGAAGCAAAGCCAGGATGAATCAACTCATGCTTGGTGAGACTGACAAAGTGGCCCAAGAAACAGAAGAGATCCTCCGGAAGGCCTTCAAAAGGTTCAATCTTCCGGTTGTAGAGGATTTAGGTACAGAAACAGCTGAGGACTTGGGACCCTCTGCTCCAGAAGAAGTGGCTCATGAACAAACTAGCATCTCTCCTCCGGTTTCCCCTACAGTCTCCAGATCCAAAGAAGAAGAGCAATTACAGGAGAAGGAAGCAGTGGTGAAAGACAAAGAGGTTGACAGTTCTAAGACTGCAGAAGAAAAGAAACATCTGTCTCCGGCAAGAGACACTGCACAAACTGTTCAACAATTTTTGAGCAAAGAAACTCTAGAGATTGATGAACCGGAGCTTCTAAAAGGCCCATTTGATTTTGACTCTCTCTCTCCGGTACAAACAATGAAGATAGCTTCATTTGCAAATGCCAAGGCAAATGAAAAGCTCTTGAAGTCTCATATGGAAGACTGTGAGTTGATAGAGGCTGCTTCCGGAGTACTTGTAAAGATCATGCCATCAATCCAGATAGATCCGACAGCCTCCTCTTCCGGTAACCTAAAAACCCTAGTCAGCAGTGTTGATACACATTTTGATTCTCTAGAAAAATCAGCTGAAGAAAAGGTCCGGAAGGAATTTTTGGATAAGAGATTTTCAGAGATATTAGAATTAATCTCTAAAGATAGGAAGATTGTAAGCATTGGAATAAAGAGCTTAGAGAATGCTCTTAAGGATGGCGGTGACATCTATAAATTTTGTATATCCTGGTCAAAGGCAACAGCAGCATTTGACAAGAAAATAAAAGAGGAACAGGATAAGCTACAAAGCTTATCTCAAAGTTTTGATCCTCTCTCTTCCTCTATAATAAATCAAGAATGTCAAACTATTGCAGTCTTGAATGAAATAAAGAATCTTGAGAAGGAAAGAAAGAACATCACTAACCGGATGGGAGAACTTAGAAGGATTATAATCCCTAAGTTGGAAACTATGCATAAGGCCATCAGTGATGCTCAGACCACCGCCCAAACAAAAGATCCGACAGATCTCAAGCGGGCAGAAGTGTTTGCATTTTTGTTAAGTGGTCACATTTCAATTTTGGACAGAATGAAGCAAAGTTGGGCTACAGAAATGATCCAATTGCAGACATCCTTTGCAGACATTCTTCAGTATATGTGAGTATGTAAATATGCGGCTAAGTATAAGAAATTTTTGAAAATTTTGATATGCGGACCCTACCCTTTGCCATTGATGTCAAAGGGGGAGTGAGGAGCAGTGAAAAATGAGGAATCGAACTAAGGGGGAGTTCCGGAAATTGTATATAAAGACAGAGCATTAGCAAAGGGGGAGCATAGTGAAAACACTTAGTCATTTTTCACTAAGTGTTGCCATCAATGCCAAAGGGGGAGATTGTTGGCAAGAGACACTATATGGATTCATGGTTGTTGTCATTGATGGCAACAAAGGTCATCCCACATATCCGCAAGTCATAATGTGTCTCTACCGGAAGTCAGAATAAAGAATGTTGTGGTCCGGTGAAGAAGAACAGAGCATGTGGCAAGGTCCGACAGATTGGTTCGGATCTCTCAGAGGAAGTGTCTTGGTGCAGTGCGGATTTGGGGAAGTCAAGAGGACTACCTTGAGTGGTATATTCCAAGGATTTAGCCTCCGGTGATGGACAAGGAAAAAGATATGAATGGTTGAGTACCGGATTCCTGAAAGATAGTGAAAACAGAGGAAGAACTGACTGGCAGAGTATCAGACTGCTTTCCGGATGTGTTACTGTTGATGACAGAGGTTGTGAAGGCATGAATCATGTTTGGCCGACATGATTAATGATATCTACAAGTATATGCTTGATCCGCATTGCTTGGTGAGGAAGGATTCAGCCGACAGAATGAGAGCTTGTAAGAAACTAGACTGTTCCGGATGCCGACTAGAAAAGTGATGAAATTACTTATGCGGATATATATAGAGGATGGATTTAGTTGTGAAGTGTGTGGTGATGTGGAGATATATGCGAATAAGTCCAGATAAGAGCAGAGGTAGCAAAAAGGATCCGGTATGTGAAAGATAGCAGAATAAAGAACAGAGGAAAGATGAAGTGCAGCAGATCAGTGTACTGAGCCTAACCGGAACTGAACTCCAGCATATGCAGATGCTTCCAATCAGTTCAAGACTGTGATTCTCATCACTTTGTAGACAGTGTGTCTTCTTGTAGGCAGTGGGCCTCTTGTGAGCAGTGTGCTCGGGCAGTGAGCCCTAATTGGCAAGTGCCATTTTTGTAATTTCCTATTCTTCTAACAGAGAATAATTTTGGGTTAATCACCCCGTGGTTTTCTCCCTTAACAGGGTTTCCATGTCAAAAATACTGTGTCATGTGTTTCTTATTTCATGGTTAATGTTTTTGTGTTTGATTTTATGCTGCATCAATTAAAAGGAAAGTTCAATAAGGGAAATAATTAGGATAACTGATTCACCCCCCCCTCTCAGTTATCAACAATCCACCCATACTCTTCCTATGTAATGCACCGATGGTTTAGCTGGAGGATACAGAGATATTTTCTTTAAATCTATCCCATTAGAAATGACCATATCTCCAGTTTGACAATCAATAGATGCTACTGCAGTAGCCAGCCATGGCCTTCCTAAAATCAGCAGATAAGCATTTCTTTGGTTTCTAGGTTCCAGTATTAAGAAATCCACTGGAAATTCCCATGAATCTATTACAACAGGTACATCAGTGATCACTCCCTTTGGAACAACTACTGACTGATCAGCAAGTTGAAGAATTGTAGTCGTGGATTGGATACCTGACAGAGTTAACTTGTCCATTGTATGAACTATCATCACATTAATTGCTGCTCCTAAGTCAATCAGAACATTTGAAATTTCTACCCCCGAGATGAAAACAATTATGACAGAGTTCCCAGGGTCTCCATATTTTAGGAGGAGAATTTCTCCCATCAATAGATCTATTACCTTTCCTTCCACCTGTATTGTGGAGGGAAAACTTTTCTTTCTGCCCTGCATTTTGATGCAATACTGTTTGATGAATTGATTTAGTTTTGGTACATCTCTGATGGCCTGCAGGAGAGGAATTTCAATGTTTAGTTGCTTGAGTTCTTGTAAAAGTTCTGATTCCTGATTGGGTTGGATTTGTTTTTGTAAAACCTTTCTCTAGGGAGCATTTTGTTTAAGTCGCTCTGGGTAGGGTGGTAGTTTTTCCATCTCCGGAGCATCTCCGGAGCTGGCTTTTTAGGAGTAACTCTGGAGTTGTCTGTGGTTGATTTTTCTAGCACCTTTTCGTTAGTAATCTCCTCTGGGGGTTGATTGGATGGATTTTCAGGTTCCTCATCATTGGTTATTTCAACTATAGTTAGAGGAGAAGGTCTTGGGAATGCTTTCCCAGAATGCAGCTGGAGATTATTTGAATATATAGCATTAATTCCAACTAGATTTTCTTGCTTTGTCATATAGACAGCTGCTCCCTGTTTATTCTGTGGGTTTGGTATAGGCTGAGCTGTGAAAGGTGGTTGACTAACTGGTTCATTCTACGTTTGACCCTGTGTTTTGGAGGATCCAATTAGTAAAGCCTACTGTTGAGGTTGGAAACGTCTAGGTTGTCCTTGGTATTGTTGATGATATCCCTGTTGAGGACCCCATTGTGGTTGCATGCCTTGTGACCCAAACTGTGGTGGCCATTATTGATTTCCCCAAGGCTGATTTTGCCAGTTTTGGTTTTGCCAATTTTGGTTTTGCCAATCCTGCTGTCCCCAAGGAGGATTATTTTGAGGGCCATACCAAGCTAGATTCCACTGATTATTTCCCCAATTAGTAGGACCCCTGTAAGAAGACTGGCTGGGGTACTGATTATAAGGGAAATTTCTAGCTTGTTTTTGTCCCACATAGTTCAACTCCTCCTCTATCACAGCATTCTTTTTACTCAATCTTTTCAAGGCTGGAAGCTGACTACACTGACTGGTAGGATGCTCCCTATCACAGATTTGACAGATCTCTGATTTGTCCAAGGGACATTCTCTCAACAGGTGTTTGTTTCTACACCTAGGACAATAAATGGAAAGCAGTTCAGTTGCTCTGTTTTGATCAGTTGTCCTAGTTTTTGCTTGGATCCCATCCAATGTCGTATTTAGTTGGACTAGAATATCTATTTTTAGATTTGCAATTTCCTCCATCAACTGTCCTATCTCATTCTTCCCCTTAAAAGTTTTGGATGACCTTACTCCATCTTGAGTTCTGGAATAATTCCTGCAGAGTTCTTCTATGTCAGGTATTTCCATTTTGTTAATGTTCCCTTTTCCCATTAGGTCCAGTGCCTGTTTTGATTCTTTATCCAATCCTTTTATAAACAGGGTTCTGGCCAAGGAGTGATTTACCAGATTGCCATACCTTCTCAAGGCAAAATTAAACCTATCCACATAGTCTTCTAAGGATTCTTCCTCCCCCTGCCTAATTTTAAACAGTTCTTCATTTTTATTACTGGATCTGCAATAATCTTGGTATTTTTCCAAAAACTCTGTTTCCATTTGATCCCAAGAATGGATAGAACCCTGGGGTAAACCCATAAACCATCTCATCACAGAATCTTTTAGGGTGGAAGGGAACAGTTTGAGTTTCTGGTTATCTGATCCATAATCATAAGTTTGGCAGACTACTTTGAATTCAAACAAGAACTGATCTAGATCCTCAGAGGAAAGTCCTCTAAAATTTGGCAGATGTGCTGGTGAGATATTCTTCATGGGAGCATTGTCTATAGCAACCAAAACAATAGGATATGAGAAGGTTCTTGGGGCCTGATTTTCCTCTTCCCCATGATTATCATTTTCTATGTTTAATACTAGTTCTTCTTCCTGAGGTTCTAGGAAATTAGGTTCTACCAAAGGATCTGCCTCAACTTTTTGTTGTAATTCCTAGATATAATTAGCAAGTGGAATATCTGTAGGACCTAAGGGATTGTTGTTTTGAAGTGTAGGTTCCAAATTAAGATCTAGGTTTCCTTCTTCAACAAGATTTTGTACCACCTCACTGCTTTCCCCTATGGTGTGTTGTTGGGGTGTCTGCTTAATATATCTTCCTTTAAGATCTCTAGCTCTAACCATATAGATCTATTCTAAAAACTATTTTTAACTCAGTGTCCCTAATTAACACAAACTAAGTCCCCAGCAACGGCGCCTCGCCGAGCTCTAGAGAGTCATTTCCCCAAATATTCAAAACCTAGGTGTCACTGTTCTTTGTTATAGTCTCCGGAGATCATTGAAGGCGATCTCCGGAGATGCACAAAACCGTTGTTTCTGATATGTACACCTGCTGATTCAAAAAGAAAGAGAAATTCTGCATTTTTCCATTAATACCACACACATTAGCCACTTAATCAGAAATTCTAATCTCAAGTAATCTATCTTAATTAATCACAAATTAGAACAATCTTGCTTAACTAATTTAAGTGCAGACACAAGGAAGATGAACTGAATAGGGGAAAAGAGAGGCAAAAAGGGTGTATTTTATGAGTGCAATTTGACACTCATCAGAGATCTTTCTATTTTAGCATATTGTGCAAATCAAATGCTCTTTCTAATTCTATCATCCCTTTGGGAATTTTATTACTTGGCAACTCTAGAATCTCTTCTTCCTCCCAAGTGTGATCTTCTACATTTCTTTCATCTATAATTTGGGCATCAAACACATTTCTGTTTGATATAAAATCCAAAATATGTTGATCATCATCAAACACTTGGAGATTGGTAACATTATCTGGTATGGAGGGTACTGATATTGATTCAACTAAAAACCTCTTCAAACTAGATATAGATAATGGCTCCAAAGTACTTACAGCTTGAGCCAAGGCATCTGCTCTATGATTCTATTCTCTAGGTACATGGGTGATGTTGAATGGATCAAATTCTTCTATCAAATTCCATACTCTATGTCTGTAATTAGATAATTTCTTGCAGTTGCAAGAGTATATGCCTCTTACTTATCTCACCACCAATTCTGAATCTCCATAGACATGCATAATCTTCACTCTTTTCTTGAGAGCAAACAATAACCCATGAATTAAAGCCTCATATTCTATCACATTATTTGTACATGGGAATTGTAATCTATATGTTGCTAGGTAGGATTTTCTAGCTGGATCAATAAGATCTATCCCTACTCTAGCTCCTTGTTTTGACTTAGATCAATCAAACCTAAGGATCCACAGTTTATCTTTAGTTAAAGGCTTATCAGGACCTTCTCTTTTCTTTTTATCTCTAGTAGCTGCACCACCTGATATCCATTTTATCTTTTGTGATTCATTCTTTTCTACTTTTACTTTATCTAACTGATGTGGAATTGGTACTCTCTTGCTTTCTTTACTGTTAGGAGAATGATCCTTTGAATAAAGCATCATCTGTTTCTTCAAAATGTGTAAGCATAGTAAGAAAGTAGTCTATGAGTGTGGTGCTTCATGCAATCTACACCAACCTTCAATTAGAGCATTATGTGGAGAAGCCTGCTACAACAACATCCTCTGAATCTATTTTGACAAAAAACTCTTCAAACTCAGTCAGATTACTTCCTTTATCTTCATCAAATACTTCATAGTTAGGCTCAATCAAAAAATTAGTCCCTGGGGTGATGTTATTTTCATCCCTAGAAATATTCTCATTGTACATCAGGATCTCCTCTAAATCATGTGTATGGCTTTCATTCTGATATGTTTTTTCTCTTGTACCTACAAATGATAAATAAAAATTAGTATCACTATAACTAACTACATTATTTATTTCTACTGATGATAGTCTATTCTCACTACATGTCCTTTCTAACTCTATCATATCTAAACAAGCATCACATGTTCTTTTAGAGTGTGTCTCATCATGCAATATGCACCATCCTTCAATTAAGATATCTTCATTAGATATATTTAGCATTCGAAAATGTTGCATCTCTTTGGATAGATACAATTCAAAGTTTCTAAAGTGATCTAACTCATCACTATCATCTGAACTGTGATTAGACTCTATAATCAATCTATCATCTTGATGATCATCCCTATGAATGTGAATATCATACATGAGGATCTCCTCTATCTTGACCGACTGGGGTCTAATGGTGTAAACTCCAGGTTCAACATCCATGTACAATATTTCATTGGTCTTGTTATACTCAGTGATCATGTGTTTCATCCTAGGCTTAGCTTCTATCCTAATTTGATTGGGAATCCCCTTTTAGGGTAACCACATGTCACTGAAATCTATAGACATATAGCCATTAAGTGTCTTTGACTAATCCCTGCTAAGGAGAATCCCATACGTATCAGGGATATTCACTACTTGGATGTCAATGTAATATTGAATCCTTGGATCTAATGCTAACTACATGTGGATATGTGTTAACTCTCCAACTACACTTACTTCAGACTTGTCTAGTTCTGTCACCTTCTTGAGTGATTTAGCTGGGTGTAACCCTAAGGCATTGCATATTGATAGTGGCTTACATTGGTTGATGCACCTGAATCTACCAAACAGTTATGTAAGTTCTTGCTAAACATTCTCAATGTGAGCAGGAAAGGAGGTGATTTGGCTTTATCACTATATAGGTTCATATGTGAAGTTTCAGCAGCTTGGATAATAGCTAGGGTTTTATGTTTAACATTATTGTCTTTAGCAACAAGCTTTTTGTTTGCAATGTGGCTAGGATTGTGAGCATGACTATCTTCTTTTGGCATGGGCTCATCTAAGGATCTCATGAAAGCATTCTTGATTGTTGTAGTTTTAAGCAATTCAGATAATGGATAACTAATCTTAACTCTTTTCATTTCTTCTGCTATGTATGAGACTAATTTGTTAGACTCAGGAGACTGATTACTTGTCTTTGCCCCTATATTTTGAGGCATAAAATACTGAGCATTAACTCTAGGAATACCCAGATTATTACTAGCTTTTGGATCTTGAGGGGTATTGAAGTTGTTAGGAGGTAGTGATGAGGTCAAGGGACCAGAAGGTCTATTTGAATTATTCCTGAGGTTATAATTTTGTCTACCCTGGTATTGTTGTTGATATTCATGAATTTCTTCATGTTCAACTGATGGATCATTCTCCTCCTCGAAGGGAAACACATAATTTGTTTCAAATGCCATAGCTGACTCCTCACATGATAATGTGTAGTTCTCATGATCTTAGACTTCTTGATGATGAGGGTGATTTACATAACTTTCTAACACAAGTACAGAATCATATCCACAAGGGATGATCTCATTTCCTTCAACAAAAGGGGAATTACTTGTAGTATTAGACACTTTAGCCTAAAATTTAGAGGTTGCTATTTTGAATTGAGGATAGTCTAATTCAGCATGTACATTGGTGTTATGTATCCTACACCAATTTGTAAGGGTTGCTTCTACTAAATTCACTCTAGTGGTCTATTTTGGTTCACTAGGAGGCTGATTGTCTAAGGGTGATGACAAGGAACCATTAATTGGCCTAGTGTTCCACACTCTAGGCTGTCTAGGTACACTATTGTTATTACCATTATTATTGTTATAGTTCCTGTCATTGTTGTATCCTCTATCAGGATATCTAGATTTGTCATTATTATATCCTCTGTTCTGATTTGGTTGGGAATAAAAGTTTTAACCTCTCAGATGTGTAATTTCTGTTGTCAACTTCCTTAGTTGTGTAGACATTTCTTGATGTCTTCTTTCTCTTCTTGAACTTTGGCTACTAAATTTTCAGATTGAGGTTTGAAGAAAGAAGAACCACTATTGTTACTCTGTCCTACATCCTGGGATGTTTGAGCATGTCCTGGATACTGTATTATCTGACCATTTCCATTTGGAGGGGATATGATGCTAAGTGGAGGTATCTGTAAAGGACCTGGTATTATAGTTGGAGGCATCATAGCTCCATTGGTCTATTGTTGAGAAGGATATGCATGATAAGTGGGATAAGAAGGGAGTGTTGTGTTTGGCATAGGAGTAGGAATTAGTTACTGATTAACTTTAATTGCTTCTTCAAAAGTTCCTGTCAAAGTTATGACACCAAGGTGCGTTCTTCTTATGAACATAGAAGTCAGGGAATCTAGGGTTGAGTAGTATATACTTCTTACTACTTCATCCACTACATTATAAGGAGCTACCAATTTGGTGTACATTTTTTGGAATCTAGCATTAAATTTTGAAATAAGTTCTCCTTCAAACCTCTTGATTGTGGTAAAAAGGTGATAATTCATTGAAGGATCTATAGGTATCTTAAACCTATCCTTGAAGGCTTTCTCCAAGGCTTCCCATGAACTGACTAAACCTTGAGCAAGACTGATGTACCAATTGTATGCTTCCTCTCCCAAGGAGAATGGAAATAATCTGCATACCACATCTTGATGTTCAATCCTTGCTTTACAACAAGCTTCCTTAAATATCCTGATATGATCATCAGCATCCTGATATGGATGATATTTAGGAAAAATCTTGTCAGGATTCTTAGGTAAAGGATGATATGTAGTGAAGGTCAAGGGTGAGTCAGCAGCAAAGAAGGCCATTGTGACTGGTGCTTGCTGGACCAAGGGTGTAACAGGTGGTCCTCTAGGTGTTTGTAGCATAGCAGGGGATATTAGAGGTGTCTAAATATGTCCTAGTGGAGATATTGATGCACTGGAACCAGGAGTGTGATGAATGTCTATGGTTCTAGGTCTAAGTCCTTAGATAGGTAGTTCTTCCAAGAGTCCACTAGATCTGGACCTAGTATTTGACCTGTGAACCAGGATTCTGACAATTTATGACAATCTTATGAAATTTGACCTGATTTCTGTAAAGATCCATGGAACTAACCAAGCAAAGGTGATACTTATGACCAAGATGTAAAACTGATTGGATATTTATACAAGATTTGCATGAGACTTACAAATATGAGCAAATATTGGGCTTTTGGACACAGATAATAGGATATCCAGGACTACAAGTGAGTTGCAGTACGGATTTAACAAGAAAACTTGAACAACTCAAACTTCAAGTATTTCAAGAACTGACTACAAAGTTTAGACTATCTATGCTCAATTCTAAAATATTTATGATGAACAGATATGAAATATCATAGATCAAGTAAGCCTTTACACAAACACTCAAAGCATGAGCAATTATGATGAGCTTTAAGAAGATTACCTTGTTTTAAACACAGAGATACACATATGCAACCGATTCACTTACCAGACAACACATATGACCCTACTTCTAGTGCCAATTTATGTTGATGATGATTGTTAGTCACAACAACACTCATAAAAATTTGCACAACAAACATTTATTATCTTGAAAAGTACGATCAATTTGGAACAAACTGATGACTCCAAGTCTCTGTTGATCAGGTCATGATCTTCTGATGTTACTCAGAGGTTGATGTGACATGTTGTTTTCCATTTCAAGGGGTCTTACATTGTCTGTATGATGAATTGTTGTCTTTTTGTTTGATCCTAGACCTATTTACTATACATTCACTTCACAAACAAGGTTATTTCCACTATGTTCCATAAGTAATGATTATATTTGTAAGTTTGATCAATTCTTCTGAGCATTCTCAGTTATGAACTTATTTTATACTTTTGCACTATGTATTTAATCAAATGATGTGCCTATAAGTAGATATTTACATGTTTATCATTGATATTCATATGTATTTGTATGATAGTTATCATTTTTACATGCTTTTACTCAAAATATGCTTTATATGTTCAATTATTTATGAGTGATAGGCATATTTCATGTTTATTTGCTTTAGATTTATATGTTATTTGCAATTGTGAAGGTGATTTGTAATGAAATTCAAGAAAATTTAAAGAATACTTATAAATTTGATGAACCTTTAGCTATTAAGTCACATACATTCCAGATACATTCATGAAGAGAATGAATCAAACCATAATTTCACCAAGATGTTCCACATCTAGGTATGGTTGATGCTAACTTCAAAGGAACAG
Organism: Cunninghamia lanceolata; assembly: GCA_027924645.1. Classification (NCBI taxonomy): domain Eukaryota; kingdom Viridiplantae; phylum Streptophyta; class Pinopsida; order Cupressales; family Cupressaceae; genus Cunninghamia; species Cunninghamia lanceolata. The sequence continues at coordinate 4,149,100 of BSBN01001126.1, forward strand.
GAATGAAAACAACAAATGCAGACTGACAAGCACTCCAAGGGACGCAGCTAACCAATGCATATGTCTAGATTTCATCCACTGATCACTCAAGATTTACAATTATTGTAATCAAAATAGCTTCTCTTTCATTAAGTACTTAAAAGACATGTATATTCACAAAAGCCTCAAAATTAGTCCTGAATGCTTTAGCAATCTAACTTCAATTAAGTTTCTAATGCTTTAAAGAGTGCACTCCATCCCCTTTTATAGAATAAGGAGAGGAGGCGGTTACAAATGACCAACAGTCAAGATTTGTCTATCCAGATCAACGAACAACATTCTCTCCTTGACTAAGTTAGCATTTGCATACATGGCACAAGTTGCCAGCAGGAAACTATCTAGCAAAGTTCACTCATTTCTGAACTGCTTATGCATATAATTCTGTCATCATGCATCTCTATTTATTCTTCATCTCCTTCCTCTTCTTCACTTCCATTTTCTTCTTCATCATTTTCTTCATCATCATCATCACCATCATCTTCAAGCATCTTATCCCTTATGTGTACCTTTATCACAGCTCTGATGGATTCATATAGCTATACTATTCTCTCAACTTCACCTCAATCTTGGAGCTTTTACTGCATGCCTGTGGGAATGAAACTTTGCTTGAAGAGCATCCCATCTACTTTTCCTGTTCTTCAATGTTTCATTGTATGCCTCCACTTTATCTTTCATTCTCATGGCTTTGTTTATTACATCTTCTATCAAGTGGTGAAGGGGATCTTCTGATGCTTGCTTAAAATTGTTATGGAAAGCTTAGATAGCAAAATTAGTATCTTGACTTTCTATTTTTCCTTCTATCTTATCTTCTAGAGATTCCAAGGTTTCTATATCCTTTGCAATGAGATCATGTAATTTGACACTTATGTCCCTAAGCTTTCCAATGCATCTCCTCAATATATCACATTCAAATCCAACATCTTCATACCAAATATTCAACAACTGGGACATGTTATTATCTAGTATTTTGTTATCTATAAGTATTTTCATATCAATCCTTTTCATTTCTCCTAGGGCATTCACGTGTTTTTCTAGCTTGAAAGACCTCCTGTCTACTTCATTCTATAACTTATCCACTTTATTTTTCAAAGCACCAAGAGAATTCCAATTTGCTAGTGAGGTTTTTACCACATCCTCTGCTTCATAGGTAAAATAAATGAACCAATTGTCCATTAATTGAGCTTTGTGTTTCATGAGGTCTAACTTGGTTATTTCATCTTGAGATATAATGGGTAGTGGGGTAGTTGGGTCAGCTAGTACATGATCATGGTTAATTAACCCTTTAATGAATGTATCCAACTGAGCAATGTGCTCTTTATGTTTCTTATTCTTCTCCTTTTCTCTTTTTACCCTCTGTGTCAAAGAATCAATAATATCTTTACCTTCTTGACCTTCTTGGTCTTCATTTGCAAACCCTAAGTCAACATTTGTTATTTGAAATTCATCAAGACTTATCTTTCCTTTTCCTTTGTTTGCCAACGACAATGCCACTTGAGCAGTCCTCCTACCTATAGTAGGGTCTCTTTTTATGGGAGATGTAGGCCTTGCCTTCCTTTTAGGTTTCAGCATACTTGTAGTAAACAATGTGGAAACATCAAAATCAGGGACCTCACCCACTTGTTGCAAATCTATTTCTTGTTGTAACCAATATGGAACATCACCTCTTGGCCCTTGCTAATCACCTTTCTCACTTTGAGTGTCATGAGACTTTGTATTATGCCTTTCCCTCAGTGGTGAATTATCTTTCCTTGGTTCTTCCTCATGCACATTCTCATGAGGGGGATCTGATTGAAGTATCTCCTGCTGAGGGATTTCTTTCTGAGGTGGAAGCTCTTGTGAAGTATCTACATTCTATCATGTACTTCCTTTTGTAGAATTTCCCCAGGGGTTTCTTGAACCTTCTGACTTTGTCCACCATGTAGCACTTGGTCCTTTTGAGGTGACTGTGTATTTTTACCATGGGGATCACTTAGATCACCCTTGGTCATATTTTCTATCTCTTTCTCTAGATCTTCACCATGTGCCAGACTCTGTTCCTCATCTTTAGATGTGCTTATTTCTCCAATGTTCAATTATTTCTCATCTGATTTATTTTCTAATTCTAGGTTATTGCCTTGATTATCTCCTTCAGCATGCATTGATGAAATATTTTGATCCTCCACCCTATCGAGGATTTCCTGATTATCATGCATATCTTCATCCTGATTATTTCTCTTGTCAGGTGTTTCTTGATCACCTTCCCTTTGAAGCTAAGTTTTTATATGTTCTTGCTCTGGAGATGCATTACCTTTCTCTCTCCCCTGATCAGGTATTTTCTCATTAGCCTCTTTATGGACATTAATTTCTACCTTTTCGGATTCCAAGGGTGGATTATTGTCTTTGTTTTGGCTCATATCACCTAGGTAGGCCAAGTCTATTGCTACAGGACTAGTAACTTGCTCTACTAGATTGGTTAACCCTATTTGTTGGGATACCTCTTCAAGATTATCCTATTACATTTCATCTATTTGATCCTTTTCTTGGTTAGTCACCTTCTGGGCTATGGGGGTCCCATGAGGAGTCATCTTGGTATTGGCTACTAGAGCTTCCATTTCTTGTGAAGAAACATTAGTGACTACCTCATCATCCAATAAGTACACTGTGTCATCCAATGGAAGGGGTGGCTTTTTTCTAGCCTTCTATCTTTCTTCTTTCTATTCTTCCATCTTTTTAGTTTTGAATTGAATAATGTCTAGAATGGGAACTTCATGTTGTAGTTCCCTCATAAAAGCCAAACCACCTGCACCTCTTAACATGATAGGTTCTATGTTAACATTTCCTCTCATTGCTATCTTCTTATTCTTCTGAGGTGGTGTTTGTTTCACTTTCTTTCTTTTCTTCTTTGTTATCAATAAGTCATCATCTCTAGGTTCTTCATCCACATGTTCTTCATCTAATGGCTCATCCTCCATTAGTTCTTTTTCAATCACAGGAATATGCTTTATGACCCTCTTGCCCTTTTGTTTGGTAGGGGGTTGTTGTGATGTAGTTGTAGATGTGGATGTTGATGCTACATCACCCTTTGGTTGAAGCCTTTTAACAATTACCCCACGATGTGTAGGGATTGCCTTCCTATTTTTTCCTTGCTGCTTTTGAGGTGGTATTGGTTCTTTAGCAGGTAACCTTTCTCCATTAGACTTTCTCTTTTCAATGAGGAAGTCATCATATTCCTCTGCAAATAACTCTTGTCTTTTCTTTTATTATCAATAGTAAGGGCCATACCTCTTTTCTTCAACTTGGTGACCTCAACTTTTACCCAATTCCTGGTCAGTTGGATGACCTTTTGCATTATTTGGTCAAATGAAGTCTCCTTAGGATGAGTCAGATCAGGAGTTGAGATAGTGTCATTGTACAACTTTTTATCCTCATATTCATTGGACATATTATTTCCATCATCATCATGCAACTATGCAGGCACTGGAATGGAGTCAAAAGTCTGGATCTGATTGAGGGTGAGCCTTTAATAAGTCCTTCTCCTAACCTTTGCTTCATCATCACAATCAATCCAATAATCTTCAAGGTGGTTTTGATGTATTTGTTTCCCTAATAACTTCTACATTTTGCCATATGGGTCATATGACCTAGCTATAGAAAATGGTTGCAAGTGCATTAGTTTTAGTCCTCTGATGACATCTTTAATAGTTTGTCTGTCAGGACATAAATACCAGCCAATGAATACAGGAAACAACACTGGTGGGATCTTCTTCTTCTCCAAGTGAGCTTCAACTAAGGTTGATACTTATCTAACAAACTCCATTAGAATGACCCTATCAGTGGGGTACCTGGGTAACATGAGAGGTTGTCCCTCAAATCCTTCTATTCTTATGTATGAAAAGGTGGGGAATTCAATAAACCAAGCCCCATGCTTATAGACAATAGCTTGGGCCTCCGTGCTCAATCTCTTGGTTTTGTCCCCCTTCGTGGTCCTAACTAAATGCATAGAAAAGGAGTCATTTACTAGATTATAGTCTTGGAGATATGTTCTCCTTTATAATTATGGGTAATGATCCCATATGTTTACATCACCAGGATTGTTTCCAACCCTGCCCACTATTTGTAAGGCATTAAATGTGCCCTTGAAAGAACAGGCATATATGACATAGGAAGTCATATGGAACATACACATTTCACCACCCAGCCTTCTCATTCCTCGATCTAAACTATCACTGATGATCCCAACCTAGAGAGGTTTATTATCTAAATATTTTACCATCCTGATAATCGCATACATCCAATTTTCAAAGTTCCCAGCATGTTGTCTCCTGGTCGTCTTGCTTAACATGGCCATCATAAATTGATACTTCTTAGCAAAATCAAACTTAAACAAGTACTTGGGGAGCTTAGAAGGAGCTTTGTAAGTGCTACTCTTAGACCTCCACTGATACATGACTCTCCTAGCTTCTTTCTCATTGCCTTGGTACTCTTTTTTCCAATCTACTTAAACTCAATCTGACCACATCATTCCCTACAGGTAAATTGAATGTAGATGTGATGCCCTTGATTGAGAAGTCAACATACACTCTGTCATGCTTCTCTACTCTTCTGGTCTCAGGGTTGTAATTTCTTGCACACTCTACCACTAATTCAGTAGCTTCCATAGCATAGGGAAATCCCCCGACGTGCCACATTCCTCTGGAATATACTCTTTGCAGTATAAGGTTTCCATCTCCATTGTCTAACCTTCTTGTCCAGGCATCCAAATTTGTCTTCCCTTGATGTGTGTCATATATCATCCCAAATCTGAATCCTACCCCCTTGGGTTGTAAGAACATGGGTTTTAGGAATTCTAAGTCAGATCTATTCTTTCTGATATCCATTAAATCCTATGATAAAGACATGCATTTCTTACCCTAACATATTTGTATGGAGGGGGATTCAAGGATGTCATGCATTTCATAGCAATAATTCAACATTTTTTAATTCATTTCATGCATCACTATATTGACTACCCTAATAAAAACCATTTTACTTTGAGATTTGCAATAAACAACAAAAGAGAGGGTTTTTACTATACTTACCTAAAAATTACCCTCTTCTTTAACTATATGACTGATAACAGGATAAATGTGAATACACTATATTGTTTGTTCCGTTCCATTAAGTTAAGGGTCTCGTTCCATTCGCAGGTAATTATGATGCGTTGACTTGCAGAGCTCTATAAATTTCAATTATCGTAGGGTGAATGTAAATAATCCCTAAAATTCACTTTTAAACCAACCAATATGACAAATTAGGGCACGTGTATCATTTTTTCTTAGATCCATTGATCATTCATATAATGTTTGAGGATGTTGCCAAGTGTCAGGTTCGCATTTGAAATTAAGAGGGTGTGACCTACCGTCAGGCCTGCATTAAATGCTGGAGGGTGATCTCTTGGAAGATCAGGGATATTTGAAAATATGACCCTCCGAGGGATTCATCTACTAATGATTAGGGTGATTCAGTCATACATATGGTGAACCCCTTGATTGATGAGCAAGATTGGGTCACCTTGATTTTATTAATAAATCATGATAATACTGTGTTCATATGACCCCAAGGATTTTTCCATGTGGCATAATTGGATTGGTTATTATGAAACCAAGCATATTGGGTCATAAAGTTCAAAATGAGGGATATTGACAATATCTTGATCTTTGAGACTTAGGGATATCCTCCTTGTTCAAAAATGCAAGGGTGACGTCATCGTCATATGGATATTTCAACAGTTATTTGAGAAAGGGGACATCATCATCATATTTGTTAAGGTTAGGGATATTTCAAAATGTGACCTTTTTGTGTGTAGATCATGATGACATCGTCATGCTATCATGTTCTCTTTGTTATCGGGTTATGGTGACGTCATCGTCATATTGAGAAATATGATGGATGTTTGGAAATGTGATCCTCTGAGAGTTAGGTGTATTAATGACATCAACATCATGGTGATCTTTTCTATAAGTCAGAACTGACTGACGTCATGGTCATGTTTGCGAAGGGTGATATTTTGCAAGATGATGGATATTTAGAAATATGACCCTTTGGGAATGTGCGCAAGTCTTTGACGGGTAGATATTCATCCTCATTTAAGTTTGATGTTCGCGTATCGAGGAACAAATGGACATCGAGTGATCTTCTTAAGTCAGGGTCATCTAAATAAATATGACTGATATTTAGAAATATGACCCTATTGGAAATATCTGGGTTGACCAAACTTTGACTTGGCATAACTTTCTATCCTTAAACAATATCGAGGTGATTCAAAAGACAAACCTACTTAGAATTTTGTACCCTTTCCAATCATGAGGTTTGTGCTAGAAAATTCTAACTTTGGCAACTGACCCCTCTTTGTGATGCACATGCATAAGCAAGGGTGACATACATGATTGACTTTTACCAAACCGCCCAAAATAGGAAAACAAAAACAAGCCCAAGCAAGAAAAAGGTTGGGTCACTGTTTTAATAAGGAAAAATGAGGCATGTTGTGTAACCACACAACAATATCAACCCAAATGGAAAACAAATAAGAATTTGACATGTATCCATGGGACTATCAAATTTGGGTGGTGAATCTTTGTCACCAAACATATGAAGGGGAAAAAGAGTCATTTTAGCTAATAGTCTCCATCATTTTTGGTGGAATGGGCAAGGATGAAAAGACAAAAGAATAACTCAAGGCCTAGGCAAGGAAGTTGTCTACATATATTGAGTATCTCATGGGTCCCATATATTAAAATGCATAATCTCCAAATCTCCTTGTAACACTTAGCAAAGAGATAGGCCAATCAATGACTTCTCAGGGATTGTGAAAATGTCCAAGGTTGAAAACAAGCCAAAGAGGGTGCAAACGTTGTCCACTATCACAAGGATTCCCTTGAAGTGATAATTACATAGATATAGACCCAAATGGAAAACAAAGAAGAATTTGACAAGTAGCCATGGGACTATCAAATTTGGGTGGTGAATCTTTGTCACCAAACATATGAAGAGGAAAAGGAGTCATTTTAGCTAATAGTCTCCATTTTTGGTAGAATGGGAAAGGATGAAAAGACAAAAGAATAACTCAAGGCCTAGGTGAGGAAGTTGTCTACCTATATTGAGTATCTCATGGGCCCCATAGACTCAAATGCATAATCTCCAACTCTCCTTGCAACACTTAACAAAGAGTATCATTGTTTTGAACGTTCTCCTTGCAACTACTACATATAGGAATGCCTTTGAAGCCAAAAGCAATAGAATAATCAAAGAGGTGTTAATGGCCCATCACAAGATTAGTGATGAGACAAGAACTATGATAGAGTTTGAAGACTCTCTTCATGAAGAGCTTATTTCTTTGTAAATTATCTATCTACTCTACAAATAATGGCCAAGACCCCCTCAGTGACCTAGAAAAGGAAGAAATCTTCACTAAGGGTGATCTTGAGCTACTAGGTGAGTCATTGAAGGCCATAAAATTGAGAATAAAAGTAATAAAAGAGTGTAAATGGAAATTTTCCCTTAGAAAGGATACAACATATTCTACTATGACACAAATTAAAAAAATTCATACAGGCCATTTCATGCACCTTTTGGGAGACATCTAGCTTGGTATACCCCACTTCTCTGATAATAAAGGAGTTCATTGACTCCTTCATAGAAAACATGGTGGATGCTACTATTGAGAAATGATAAAAGTCAAGGGTGACTTCAATGCATTCTTGTCATGTCAGAAAATGTCTCCCTAGACTTTTTCCCTCTGAAGTTTAGCTCCTAGATCCCTTGTTTTGCATCTTGCATGATTATTTTGACTCCTGAAAGAAAATGGCCTTAAACCCATGTCAAATGGGGCTTGAGGGACATTGTGTGCTTTAGACCTAAACTAAAAAGGGGACCTAGGACATGGGTGCTCACACCCTTGTCTTGCCCTATTTTAGGTAGGTCCCATGCTGACATCTTAAGTTTGAATTATGAAATTTGTAGTGGGAATGTGTGTTGTTGCATATATAAGCATGTTTAGTGATTCATTTGAAAACTAGAAGACTATTATCAACTTTTGGTGCACTTATGATTTTAGAGCATTCAAGATATTCATTGTTGTAGAGCAGAGCATTGTTATTGTATTTGTGATTACAGATTTAACTTCATCTTCTCATGTGTTGAAGAATCTTCATCTATGTGAGAGAAACACCTCTAAGGTGATATCTATTTGTGTTTGAATCATTTATCAATTTTTTTTACCTCTATCTCACAGGGATACACACTCTTTATTTGACAACGGTGTTCAGAAGACTTGAATGTCCTTTCGGGGCTTGACTGAGGAAAGCTCCTAAACACCACAACCCCCAACCACACTCCTTGTGATTGTAGGTTACATGTATTAGATTTCATAGAGTAGAGTTGCAAAGGAAGGTTGTAGAAGATAAAGATTCCAGATCTGGTGGAAAGAAGCAGTTTGGAGCACCTTCAGGATAAGGGCACCTTGGACAATGTCCTTTGAAGTTGCAGACATAGGAATCTTCATGACAATGACAATCTACATCTAAACAAGCCCTAAAATCCCAAAGATTAGCCTGCCTTGGACTAGGGCCACTAGGGTAGTGTCCACATCTTCTATGAGAAAATAGATAGAACAATGATTATCAGTGTCGAAAGAGTTGAACACCCAAACTAATGAGAGTAGGGGTGAATCGGTAGTCTATTAAACCTTTTATTTATTGAGCTAATAATCCATTTACCACATTTAGTAATAAAGGAAATCAAACATAGAAGAAGAAAACATGATGCATCACACATGAACACTAAGATTTTTATGTGGAAAACCCAAAACTGGGAAAAACCATGGTGAGTGTTAGCTCAAAATATATTAAGTAGGAATTGTTATGGGAAAAAGTGGTATATATCAAAATGAATATAAAAACCCAATAACACAATAGAACAATGCAGATAACAAAAGTTTAAAATGAAAGAGTAAATCTTACAACCCTGTTATCCCATAGCTTCCATTGCTCACCTAGTCTCGATTGATCTTTGTTGTTAAGAATATGGCCCTCAGGAAATGCAATTCCTTGCACTTCTTCAAGATGGCGATAGAGAAATGGCTAGGATACTTCTTGCAGTGAAGATGAACTTCAAATAGAAAGGAGGATGATCACAAGCTATAGATTGATATGGAATGATATGGTGCACTGATAATTCTGCAGAGTAATGATATGGAAAGCTTGGATATCTGAAATGGAAGAAGAGGGTTGTATTTATAGAGTTGTGAGAGAGAAGATCAACTGTGTAGAAGAAATAAGAAGATCAATGGTAGAGGATGTTTGAGAGAACGTGTGCGAATAGAAAGAAGACATGTGTCACAGAGAAAGTTGTTTTATTTGAGTTAATTGCTTTCATGACAAAGATAAGATTTGCTTTCACAAAATTAGAATATTTTATTCTAATTTAAGAGTTTGTTGATAAAAACAAGGCTTTTTTAAATCAGTAACTCAATTTTTGCTTTTGCATGACAAGGAAGATTTATTTTTAGAAGATTTGGAAGATAAGAAAGCAAATTAAATAAATAAATTTATTTAATTGTTTGTGCATGATTTGGAAGAATAAATAAAATATTTGATTGTATTTTATTTTTAGAGATTGAGAGGATTTTTAAAAAATTTGATTGATTTATTTAAATTTGGAGGAATGAATGACTTAATTAAATAATTAAGAATTATTTAATTATTTGGAAGAATTAAATTAAATAAAGGATTTTATTTAATTTTGACTTTAGAAGAAGTAATTATATATTTTGATATTTAATTAACTTAGAGGAATATGAATCAAATAAATTTATTTATTTATTTATTTATTGATAGAGGAATTTATACTTAAATAAATATTAAAAATATTTATTTAGACAGAGTCTTGTCATTTTTAGGTGTATACATTTTGCCCCTCTTTGATGCAATGTGTTTTATCACGTTGTTTCAAAGAATAAGTTTTTCTAAAAAAAATGATACATGCCCCAGTTTGCCCCTGGTACAAGTTTCATGACAGGATGCCCCCTCTAGAGATTGGACAGGAAGAAGGCAGAAGGCGTGAGATGGACAATCTCATGAAGAAGAAGGTGGAAGATAGGCTAGGATGAAGAAAAAATGGTTTGAAGAAAGAGCCGAATGATATGCGATGCAAGATAAAATGATAACACACACAAGCAACTAAGCAAGTATGCACAAATGATACAAGAACAAACAAGGTATTACCCCTGTCAAGTGGTAAACCAATGATATACTGATAACAATATACAACAATGTTGTCATGGTGGGGAACAATAGATCCCTAGAGCAACACGAAGGACAGTGTCTAGTTTTAGGAAATGAAGCATGTCATGTAAGACGTGTGTATTGGTCTGAATTTGATAGTGCTACATCCTGTATAAGACAAATGTTTGATTATAACTGATCGAGTTGGTTTACGATCAGACAAGGATCAAGACCACTAATTGTGATTGGATCATTTGACAATATTGACTTGACTTGATTGGTATCGATTTAAGGATATACTTGCATTTTGATCACTGCTCAGATTGACAGCTAGAACTATTGACAAGAGATATGAAGACAAATAGAAATTTGATCAATAAAAGAATGACTTGACAAAAGAAATCACAAGCTTTTATTTGTAAACATTGATTCTCTACATAGAATTTTATTGCATGGGATATGGATATGGATATGGATACAGCTATGCAATGTAAGTGGATGCATTATGGATATGGATAAGGAATGCTTTCTGGATATGTTATGGATATGGATATTTGCCATCTTGATATTGCAAGTATTTTGAAGTGCTTATTTCATCATTGGGCATTTATTATGTTGTAAGAAAATACAAGCATCTAGGTATAATTAAACTAAGATGACCTGAGTATTACTTACATAGATTTTGATATAGCAAGTTAATACAAGCATCTAGTCAAAATTGAATCTAGATGACCTAAGTATTTCTTGTGTTTCAACAGACAAGGATTGCCCCTTTTCATGTTTAGACCTCTGAAGTCCTCGATGATCTTTTACTGATCATGTCATTAGACAAAAGTCATCACATTACTAAAGTTTGATCCACAAACAACAGATAAAGAAAATGATTATGTCCCCATCATAGCATCTCTAGCTTTTGGCATCCTCAAGTAGCATAGAAAGACATAATAACAAAAAATCAAGACCTTGTAAGTTAACCGATACAAAAACACAAAGCATTCTTGCATTAGATGTGTCTTCTTGCCATAATTGATATAGAGTCAGTTTGAGTGTTTTGGTATGGTGTTCTGCTTTTGATAGGTTGATGTTCTGTGCCAAGATTTTTGTTGTTTTGGGAAGCTTGCTTTGTTGCATGCACTTGCATCTGGTGAAAGCGTATCACAATCATTATTGGTGTCCTCTTAGAACAAGTGGCATTCAAGAATCCCATTTCATAACCAGGTCAAGGACTTGCCCCCAGTAAAAACTAAGGATCAACTTATTATGGATGACCTAATAAACAGATATGAAGAGATGGACCCTAAGGGACTAACCTAGTGCCTCAGGGGCTCATTGCTAAATGGCCTTGCCTACATGATGACGCAGAGGCAACGTAGTTTGGGAAGAACCCTGATGGACCTAAGATATGGATCAGATGAGACATGATATGGAACAGATATGGATCAGATATGGAACATATATGGATCAAATATGGAACAACTATGGATCAGATATGGAACAACTATGAATCAGATATGGAACAGATAACATTGATGACAGAGGCTATGCTAGGCTGACACTGTGGATAGGATATTGGATAAGAATTTTGGATAGCCTTAATGCTAGATATTGATAACAAGGGAAACACCACAGATAGGCAGATGTATGGGTGATAAAGAATGGAACGGGTATGTATGGGGATGGGAAATAGTGGATAGAAGGAATCAAGGATGTGATCTCCAAGGACTATGTTGCATAGGAATAACTCAAAGCTTACAATGAAGGATGATGAGAGGATAATGAAGGATTTGTGTGGTTTTGGAGGGATAAGGTATGTCAAGAGACATCTAAAACATTTTTCAACATTGTGCCCCCAATCTTTATCAAGATCAAGAAAAATATAGGAATGGAAGATTAGGATGGATGGACTAGATAGTATAGTTATGTAATGGATAGAGGAATAGGATATGAAATGGTATGAAAGGAAACTGGTAGGAGAAAAGTGATATGCTAATGAGACAAGGTGCCCCCAAGTGTAGGTGACGTAGGAGATCAACTTACACATGACGCCTATTTGCTAGGTTTTCATCATGGTACTTATCCAAGGCACCTGTTTGCCAAGTTTTCACCATTAGACAAAAGGATTTTTCTTTACTTTTTTTTTTTTTTTGGAATATTTAGATAAGAGAAGGTGGATATGGATAAGGAGAGACTCAAGTATCTAGTTCCTTGAAAGGTGATAGTCCCGCTAGATGGATGTTGTTGCATGGACCATGTCTAGTGTGCCCATAGATGTTGGTAGGGGATTGCATGAAAGTGAGATGGAGAATGGTAGATATTAGATTATGGAAGGGTGCGATAGTGGACATTGATGTAGATATACAGATTGGAAAGCTTATGTAAAAGTATGGACCATGGGAGTAGGATGGGGAAGATATGTAGGATAATAGTGGAAGGGAGGGGAGATGGAGTTATACAAAAGTGTTATGGAATGGAAGGGAACTATGACCAACAGTTGCACATACTATGATAAACATTGAAGCTTATGATAGGTAGGTGGTGTGGGAAGTAATGGAGATTTTTTCTTGGTGGATGAATGGTTTAGGAATTTAGGGACCCACATAGACTTAATATTTTTCTAATTTTTGTTTGTCTTGTGGGATGGAGGAATTGGATACTTTTGGATGGAATGGGAGAAAGTGAATGGTTGGAATTCTTGAGAGGTGGATGCCTCATGTAACTTTAGGGCTTTTTGCTTGGGTACCCAAACCATTTTGCTTTTAGATTTTACCTATGAAGGTATGGGCTTGGGTATATGCAACATTTGTGCAGCTTCAGAGGTAATTAGTTATTGATTGGGGACCCACACCTTTTTTAGTTTGGCATTGAGGTGTATGGGTGTATGCAGCTTTTGATATGGATAATTCTTTGATTCTTGGCTTTTGTATCCTAGGTCATGAGGATGCTTAGGATTTTTTATTTGAGAGGTAGAGGCATCCAAATTTTTGCTGTTGAATTCTTTTGGGATGGTGGAAGTGGGGTAGGTGGAAGCTCTTTGTTTAGACAACATGTGCATTTGTTGGCCATGATTAGGATTGTTAGAGGATCTATAGATGGATGAATAAGGTGTTGGAAGAAGTGGTGGTAGGATGCACAGAGGGCTACTAGGAGTTAGAAGTAGCGGAGGTAGATTGGATGGTGGAAGGTGTATGGTCACATGCTTTTGACAATTGTAGGATGATGGAGGTGGAATGGCAACATATGTTTTAGGGATATGATAGGGTTTGTGATGGAAAGTGGTGGACATAGGAGGAGTAGAGGAAGTACCAACATCTTGAGATTGTTCATCTTGGGGTATGTATCCAAGGCCATATGAGGGTGGAGGAACTTTGACATGGATACGTTCCAAAATACCTTGTTCATGAAGGCCTAAGCCTTTACCTTGATAGTTCATATTCTGGAGTATGTGATGGACAGTGGGATTATGTATAGGTGGAACACTAGACACGAGTTCCTTATTGGATGAGGAAGGTGAAGAGGTAGACAATGGTTGTTGGTGTTCTAAGGAAGAACATTCATGCATGAAGGTAGTGAGACCAAGGGGATATGGTAATGGATTTGCAACATGGTCGATAATAGATGGTGCAGGATCATTAGGATTTTGATTATCATTATGTTCACTAGGATCCAAGTTATCAGTTTGATCATCTATGTGTACTTGGGAGGCAAGTATCTCATCAAGGGAAGTGAAAGTTGTTGGATCATGGATAGGACTAGATGGAATATGGATAGAAGTAATGGAGGTTTCTTGCTCATGTATAGGTATGAGATCAAGTTGTTCATGAACATCTTCTTCGTAAAAGGTAGTATCTTGATCATAGAGAAGGTATAGATTATGGACGGGTTGGAATTGGATCTCTTTCCCATGTATAGGATCAAGTTGCTCATGGATAGTTTCTTCATAGATATTATCTTGATCATGGAAAAGATAAAGGTTATGAATGATTTGAAATTGGATGGGGGTGCTTTGATCTTGATTTAGACAAAGGGTGGATGTTTCCACATGCTCTAAGGTGTGCTCTTGACATAGCTCTTGGTCTTCTTGAATGGAAGCGGATAGCTCTTGGATAGCTTCTTGGTTAGCAACATGGATGTTCAATGGACCTTGACTTTGGTTCATGGTAGGATGTTCTTCGATAAGCTCAAGGGGTTGCGGATGACATGAAGGGGTTGTAAGATTTGACATGGCATTGGAAGAATCTTTGGTAAGGTCAAGGAACAAAATTTGGGGACATGGTTTACTCTCTACTAATAGTCCTTGGATCACATCCTTCGTAGGTGTAGGAGTACATGGATGAGTGGATTTGGTTTTCTCCATAGCTTTTCTTTTGTTGTATAAATTTGGAAAACATTTTTCCCAAAACTCATCTGATTCTTTTTTGGTTGTCCATTTAGAGTTTGAGGAACTAGATGGCAGTGTTAGTGTAGGACTGGTTTGTTTTGGGACAGGCGTCTTAGTAGGTGGTGAAGGAGGATTAGTAGACAGAGTGGTATACAAGCTCCAACTTGGTGTGGTGCTAGCCTTGTCACGAGTATAGGAAAATGATATATGATTTTGGGGTGAGGCATAGCTGGTACTGGCACGTTCAGCTTGCAAGATTGCCATTTCTTATTGTAAGACTTGGATTTGTTGAGCAATTCTTATACAATCTTGGGGTGAGGAACCTAAGTTTATTTGCAATTGCAGATATTGGAGTGTTTGAGCAATATATTCTAATTGGTTTTCCATCTCTACAGAAATTGACACAAGATTGGAAAAGCTTACTATGATAGATGTGTAGCTACAAATGCGCGGAAATAGAGGATATATGCGTAACGAGTTGATACAAATGTGCAGTTAGTCACAATGAATGCGCATCAATAGTAATCAAATGTGCAGTAGGTCATAATGGATTTGCAACAGGTCATAGTGAATGTGCAGCTCTAGTTTTTCAGTTTGTTTTTGTAGAGTTTTTGGCACATTTTTCAAAAATTTCTATTTTTGATTGAAAACTTGGTCTCTTTTTTTTTTTGATCTTCAATTATGGTAGATAAAGACACAACAAATGCATAGAAGTTTTCATTATTTTTATCTTTTATTTTTTTTGTATTTTTTTGCAGACTTTTTGATAGAAGAACAATTACAACCCTAGGCTGGAAAAGACAATATTTGTTGAATCCCCTAGCTATGCATATTCAAAGCATGTAGCTTCAAGATCTGGTAGCACTGGCTCCCCTCCATAGTACTCACTTCTCACGGATACTAGATATGGGTTTCCTTAGGCTCGTCCCCCCACTGAACCTTAGGATTGTCCCTGCTACCTCTACTAAGAACCACATGAATCAGGGCAGCTTCAAAGGTCCCACCTTTTGTGTCAATAAATAGAAGGATTTGGACTACTAAAACAATGGTTCATAGTGGGGGAACATCCAGGGGACCGGCACCTCACGAGCATCCAGCAAGCCACTTAAGGCTCTAACTAACCTTACTAGGAGTTTAATATACATAAAGGTATGCCTCCTTTCAAGCTAGCATTGTATGGTGAGTGTTCATACTGGTTAGACTTGGCTTTCACCTTATCCTCAATTTACATATAGCGGACCAGATGAAAGTACCACTTAGGGTCACCAATGAGTTCTCCGTACGGATGTGTCTCAAGGGCAGGCCCACGTCCTAAAAAGGAAGAGAATAGAACCATTTCTCTTACACCCAAGATCCTTTTGAAGGTGAGGGGAGAGGATACTTTGATTCTAGCCCTTGGGTAATACAAAGCATACAAGTGCACCAAACACAGAAAATAAGTTCTAATGTTCTTTTAAAGTCCAAATCCAAATGTTCCTAAGATCAAACAATGGTTCTTTTTAAGCCCAAATGAGATGTTTGCCTAACTAAACACACAAAGGTTCATTTTAAAGCCCAAAACAAAAGTGTGCCTAATTTAGTGATAAATGATTATTCTTTGACTACTCAAACCTATAGAAGATATATTCAAAGTTTCTTTTCTCCTTTCTTTGACAAGCGTTTAAGTCAAGTTGCACAGATAAATCATTAGTTTCCAAGAAAAAACACTAGATTTAAGCTTGGAAAGATAGCTGAACTTTGACTATAAATATAGCTACTAAAATGATAAAATCACTTGATCAAACCTACTCCATTGTAAAGTTTGTGGAATTACCTTTCTAACGAGTGTTTATTTGTACAATTACGAGTTCGTATGCTCCTGTTATGGCAAAAAGAAAAAGATACCACCCTTATGGCATGTAGAAGAAGGTAGGATGGAGGATTGTTGGATAAAACGATGCACCCTACGGAAGCACCCTTCAGACCGCTGGATAAAAGGATGCGGAAGCACCCTTTAGACCACTAGATAAAATGATGCACCCTGCGGGAGCACCCTTCGGACTGCTGGATAAAAGGATGCACCCTGCAAAAAAGCTCTTCGGATAGTTGGATAAAAGGATGCAGAAGCACCCTTCGAACCGTTGGATAAAATGATGCACCCTATGGAAGCACCCTTTGGACCACTAGATAAAAGGATGCACCTTGCGAAAAATCTCTTTGAATAGTTGGAAAAAGGATGTGGAAACACCCTTCAGATCGCTAAATAAAGTGATGGACCTTGTAGAAGCACCCTTTGGACCACTGGATAAAAGGATGCACCCTCAAAAAAATCACATAGATTTTTTCAGTCTCTGATTTTTGTGAATTAACAGGTGATTCTAAGGTTTTTGACCCTTCCGAGCACATTGGTGATGCCAATTTCAGCCCAGGAGGTCACCTTTTGATAGATCATTGCACAACTCGACAATGGGGTTTAGAGAAATGCAAATTTTTACTACAAAAAATTGTAAAAAACATAAAATTGAAAGGTGGGCGCCAAAAATGTTATGGGAAAAAGTGGTATATATAAAAATGAATATAAAAACCCAATAACACAATAGAATAATGTAGATAACAAAAGCTTAAAATAAAAGAGTAAATCTTACAACCATGTTATCTAGTAGCTTCCATTGCTCCCCTAGTCTCGATCGATCTTTGTTGTGAAGAATATGGCCCTCAGGAAATGCAATTCCTTACACTTCTTCAAGATGGCAATAGAGAAATGGCTAGGATACTTCTTGCAGTGAAGATGAACTTCAAATACAAAGGAGGATGATCACAAGCTATAGATTAATATGGTGCACTGATAATTCTATAGAGTAACGATATGGAAAGCTCAGATATTTGAAATGGAAGAAGAGGGTTGTATTTATAGAGTTGTGAGAGAGAAGATCAACTATGTAGAAGAAATAAGAAGATCAATGGTAGAGGATGTTTGAGATAATGTGTGTAAATAGAAAGAAGACATGTGTCACAAAGAAAGTTGTTTTATTTGAGTTAATTGCTTTCATGACAAAGATAAGATTTGCTTTCACAAAATTAGAATATTTTATTCTAATTTAAGAGTTTGTTGATAAAAACAAGGCTGTTTTAAATCAATAACTCAATTTTTGCTTTTGCATGACAAGGAAGATTTATTTTTAGAAGATTTGGAAGATAAGAAAGAAAATTAAATAAATAAATTTATTTAATTGAGGAATTAGAAGATAAGAAAGCAAATTAAATAAATAAATTTATTTAATTGTTTGTGCATGATTTGGAGGAATAAATAAAATATTTGATTGTATTTTATTTTTAGAGATTGAGAGGATTTTAAATAAATTTGATTGATTTATTTAAATTTGGAGGAATGAATGACTTAATTAAATAATTAAGAATTATTTAATTGTTTGGAAGAATCAAATTAAGGAATTTATTTAATTTTGACTTTAGAAGAAGTAATTAAATATTTTGATATTTAATTAACTTAGAGGAATATGAATCAAATAAATAAATTTATTTATTGATAGAGAAATTTAGACTTAAATAAATATTAAAAATATTTATTTGGACAGAGTCATGTCATTTTTAGGTGTATATAGGAACAATATCGAATTACAATAGAGGCTCACTACCTTAGGGCTCACTACCCAAGTCTCACTACCCAAAAGAAGTGCTCACTACAAGAAGGCTCACTGCCTAGAGAAAGAAAGAAGGAAGAAGGGTGGCTCACTGCCAATTTGAACTGATCTGATTTCATTTACACATGCATGGTTACAGTTCTAATGAAGCTCAGAAATATTGTCTCAAAACTCTTCATCTTTGACTATCTTGTTTCACTGTTCTACTTCTACATCAAACAAGATCTCTCTTCTTCTACTCTTGTCACCCTTTTGATTCTTCACATTGAATTTACAATCACATTTGCACACTACTCCATCTAAACACCGAATTTGATCACATATATATCCGCAATATTTGAAATTTACACATTAGGTCAGCATACTAAGATGTAACGTGTAGTCATAACTTGATCACCAAAATAATTTACCAAAATACATAGTAGATCAAAACAACACTTGAATCATATTCACATATGTCACCTCCATCCATATACTCACTTAGAATAAGATTCCAAACAACAAAACTTATCGCGCACACATTATACTGTCATGTCGGCCTTAACCACAGACTATCATTGGTTTAGTCCAAATGTTAGACTACATCTTCCACTATAGACCACAAGACTTGTTTAAATCCATATCAAAGACTCTTCACATATCATATATCATACTTTGAGAACCGTAGAAAAAAATATGCTTTTGTGGTAGAATGCATACCACAAGAACACATGCTCTGTCATAGTTAAGTTCTGTCAAACCAAGCACCCATAACTATCTTTCTGGTGGAACTTAGAACTTGGAACTCTAGATTTAGATACTTCATACATGTGTTTATAACACCTCAAAACCACATAATAAGATATGCAATAGTGGAGGAATGTGGACCAAATCAAATCAGTGTTATGCTTTGAATCAAAGTGTATTTAGTTCTTTTGGACTTAGTTTGTATGGTTGTATGCCTCTGGTACTCATTAGGAGCTAAAAGATTGGATATAGGATCATCAAAGGACTGCAAACAACATGCTAGAACTACATTATCTAATCTCCAACCATGGATCAATGCCATCCTTTATACTGCTACTCTGTCATTGTCTCCTGTATACTGTAACACTTAGTCAAAAATGACTAAGTCTTTTTCATGGGACCAAAGACTTTGTCTCAACCTTATTCCTTTCCTTGTTGCCATCAATGAAAACATCTTCAAACATCATGCACAATCATTCACCATCATACCAGTAGTTTCTCTCTCTTAGTGATGTTTGCCAAGTTGCCAACAATCTCCCCCTTTGGCATTGATGGAAACACTTGATGTGAAAAATTGTTATATTATTCCCCCTTACTCTTTATTCTACTGCTCCCCCTAACTTCATGCTTCTCTTATTATTTTTTAGATGTTTTTCACATGTTTCATTTCTTCTCCCCCTTTGACATCAATGGCAAAGGTGTATGATACAAAGATACGTACAAGTTGCCAAAACTTCAAAACTATTTTTCTAATTTCCACATATATACAAGTGAAATCAAAATGCTTACTGTTGTTCTAGGAGAACATCTTTATAGATTATTTTCAATTGCACCATTTCTTCATCCCAACTAGTCTTAGCATCGCTCAAAATTAGTATGTACCCATTAATCTGGGACACCAATTCTTCTGTTTTCTTTATGGTAGCAGGGACCTCGGTTATTTGCCTTTTCTTATTTGTTGTTGCTATTAGCTTAGTTATGGATGCAATATTGAAGCTTGCAACCTCCCAAAGCTGACTCATTCTATGCTTTATGATATCCCTTTGGGTCTACAACTTATGTATATTAGAATGAATAGTTTCAACTTGTGCCCTCTGATTGCCAATAACATCTTTTGTCGGGTCATAAGTTCTGGATATCTTCATTATTTGAGCTTCCCATCTATTAATTTTATCTTTTATGTCCTTAGTATTATCTAGCCATGTAAGACAAAATTGATACAGTTCACTAGCTTCTTTAAGGGCTAACTGGGCATACTCTACACTTTTATCTAACAAAGTTTTATCTTGAGAAGCTTTATCTTTTAGCTCAACTAATCTCTTATTGTCTATTTCAGCTCTTACCTTTTGATCAACAGCTTGCTCAAAAGATTCAAAATGAGAATTCATAGACTCCATAATCTTTTTCATTTGTGCTATGTGAGTGAGTGTTCTATCTCTCTAAACTCTGGGCATGATCTTCTCAAAAATGTTTATTGCTTCACCAAGTAGCTCACTATCTTCCATGTGAGACTTTATTATTTCTTCCTAGGTAGTTGCTTAGAACATTGTACCCAACTTTAATTTTTGCAAGGGAGACATGGTTGCCAAGTTTATTTGAGCTTACAGTAGTCCAAATATATCTACAATTTGTGCTTCCTTATGTTTTAACAAAAATTCCCTTAATGAATCAACAGTGTCTCTTTTTATTTCAACTTGAGACATTTCAGTATCTTGACTCTCCAGAGGAGGTTCTTGACTATGCTCTTGTTCATTTATTTTTGGTTCTAGAGTAGGAATGTCCATCATTTGTTCATTTTCCTCTTCTCTTTGCTCTTCTTGTTCCTCAGATGCTCTTTCATCAGATGTCATCTTTGCTTCTTCAAACTTCTTCTCTTTTTCAATTTCTTTTATTTCTTCATCCTTTCCTAAACTCTCTAGAGGAGTGATTGTGCCTTGGTCCTTGCTCTGCTCAACATTCACTTCTATAGCAGCATTAGAAGTGTTAACATTGCTAAATTGCTCTTCCACATCAGTGCCTACAATAGTTGTGATTTGCAATTCATGTAACATGCTCAAGATTATCTCCTTTGTTTCTTTTACTAGTGTCTCAGTCTCACCAGCCATAAGTGTATTAACTCTTTTCTTTGTTCTTAATTTTTCATTGGGTATCTTCATGACTTTGGCTCTTTCTTCACTTGTTATATCTGGGCAAAGGCTCAGTAGGACATATTCTCTTATCTCAACATCTTTGGCCATAGCCCCTTTCTTGCTATCATGATGTTGGCTAGGCTATCTAGTAATTGATCTATGATTTCAATTAAAGCCTTGCTAAACATATCCAAATATCTGACAACTGTTGTTTCAATAATTACCTTGTCTACATCAGATCTTTCATCATACATTTCAGTATGGGTTTCAAATTTCCATGCTGAGAAAATGAATTGACTAAGGTTTCCAAGGATAACATTGCTTCACTTTAGTCTTCTCATCTTCCTTCTTCTTCTTAGTCTTTCCTAAGGGCTTCTCCTTTTTACCGGGAGTGGTTGCCTCTATTCTTGCCCATTTTACTATAATCTCCTCATCTATCTTTATTTCCTCTTCCTCTTCTCCTTCACTCAGGCTCACATACACTCTTTTTGTTGCCTTTGTTTTCTTTCTTTTCTTCTTCTCTACAGTTTTCTTCACCAGTACTTGTTTTTCAAGCATTGTCTTTTCTTTCTTAGCCTTTTTCTTAGGTATCTCTTTCTCAGCACTTATAGCCTTTGTCTTTACAATAGAAGGTCTAAAACTCTTAGAAGTAGTTACAGAGGTGGAGGCTCTTGTTCTTCTTACAGGGCCAGGTGCATGCTTCTCTTTCTCAATTTTCTCATCTTTCTTCTTTTCTGGAGCTTTTGATGTTTGACCTTTCGGAGCACTTGTTGCCTTGGATGCCTATGTCTTTTCTCTTGCTTCGCTTATTTCTTCATCTATGAATCCTTATCTTTTGACAAACACATCTGCCATTTTCCTTGCATTCTTTTTTATTTTTGGTTGTTTTTATTCTAGATGAACTTTGAGAGATAGTTCCCTCAAATGTGCCAAACATTTCCCCCTTAGGGTCTTTCGGTTTGCTCAACATAAGATCTACCAAACCAGTTAACACTTCCTCTAAGACTTCACATCCCATGGTTGGGACCCATACAATTCTAGGTTCTACAGCCTCCATGAGGCATTTGTCCTTGTCCACCATGAACACAATATCCTTTTCAAGGATCCTAGCCCTGGCCAGCAATTTCTTTTGGAAATTCTTGAAGTAACCCCATAAAGCTACATTTTGTTTGTTAGCATTTCCCAAACTATATAAATGATTTATAATTTGAGCAACTACAGGTGTATGACTAAGCCAACCAATATTCTCAATACCAAGTAACTCTCTCAAAAAATAGAACAATAGACAAATGATCAGAGTTCCATACTTAAAGGGATATTTTGTTTCCTTTGTTCTTTTCAGGTTCTTCATTAGCTATTCCTAGAGCAACTCACATAGGTCATAGTCTATGTTATTCTTGACCATATCATATGATGTGTATATGGCTATTACAGTGATGTGGAGCCTAAAAGAAATGTAGCAGTGAGCTTAGAATTCTGTCGGCTGATAGGCCAATGCCACCATGACTCTGTCCTCTCACTTCTGATAGACACTCCATTGTTAACTCCTAGCGGCCAAACAGACTACTATCGGTGAAGCCCTGACCAAGATCTTCCGATATGCCGATACACCAACTTAGTATATGCTTTGCGTGACTTGCTATTGCCGGTGGACTAAAGTTTCTATACCCTGATTCACCGTTACGACCGGTCACCGTTTGTATCTAACGAAAGGTACATTCTCAACATGATTTTGCGATATGCATTCCCAATATACATTCAGTGAAACGATACGAAACTTATGCCGATGCACAATTTGCTTTCTCCCTCTTCAACTGATCCCTAGCACATGGAGGTGCTAGGTCAATCTACTATGCAGAAACACACTGTCTGGATCCTCTGCACCATTAGACACGAGAACAAAACAAAAAAACAAAAACAAATACTGTACAACGAAGCCATTCCATTGATCTCAACAGGAATCATAGCAATGGAATGCTTCACGTCAACATACTGCAACAATGGAATGCACAGAAAGAACTACACTTCGAACATAAATCTATAGTTACACAATTTACAATTATAGAAAATAGAAACTAGATTGACAGAACAAAACAATTTTATTTCTCCTCAGAATAATGCACGATTACATTCACACTTCTTCTTCTTCTCTTCTATAGTTCCTTCCTTTTTGGTTTTTATCAACTCAACTTGCCAGTAGTAGGAAAACCAACCAATGCAGACAGTTGGAAGACCAACCAATCCAACTGCCTCAAACTATCCTACTGCCCTGTTTTGGCACTACGTGCATATAATATGACAAGAGTGTGTTTTAAGTTACTTAGGACTTACAAAATGGGTTCTAGGTCTTGAAGAACCTAGAGACAAACTGAAATGAAAATGCATTGGTCAAATAGACCTTATTACAAAAAATGATTTTCTAGGTGCTCCTGCACCATACTCCTTGGGTAAAGATTGTCTCAAGTCCTCTTAGAGACTAACTGCTACAAATCACCACCTTGCCTTTTGATGTCTTCTTCCAGCATCCATGTGGCTTCTGAGTCTGGAAGTCCTTGCCATTTGACAAAGTGCTCAAAATAGGTTTGATTTCTTATCTTTTTGGTTGTCCTGCTATCCAAGATGCACTCCATCTTAGGTGGTTCCTTAGGTGGTAAATGCTACACCCACTCTACATTGTCTTGGATAGAATCTGCTATACCTTCACCTATATCAGGACTCCTATATAATGTTAGATCAGCAACATTAAATATAGGTGAAATAGCAATATCATCAAGGAGTTCAATTTTGTAAGCATTAGGACCATATTTCTCTAAAATCTTACAAAGTCCAATTTTTCTCATCATCAACTTATTGTGGCTTCCCTTGGGCAGTCTGCTCTTGTTGAGATGAACCATGACCATATCTCCTATTTGGTACTACACATCCCTTCTCCTTTGATCCACTCTAGCCTTGATCTTTTGACTATTCCTATGTAGAGTATCTTTGACTTGTTGATGGATCTCTTTCATAGCTTCTGCAAATGTATCAGCATGTCCACTCCTTTTGTCCAACCCTTGAACATCTCTCAATTCAAAAATTCCTCTAGGATGACTACCATAGACAACTTCAAAAGGAATTAGACCTGTACTTCTATTTGTAGAATCATTATAGGCATATTCGGCTTTTGGGAGTACCACATCCGAACTTCCACCATGTTCTCTTGTCAAACATCTCAACAGATTGCCTAATGACCTATTCACAACCTCAGTTTGGCCATTAGTATGAGGATGATAGGCTGAACTAAAGGACAAATTTGTACCCAATCTTTTCCACAAGGTTCTCCAACAATGTCCTACAAATTTGTTGTCTTTGTCAGATACAATACTCAAAGGCAATCCATGAATCCTGACAATGTCTTTAAAGAACAAGCCTGCAATGTAGCTAGCATCATTGGTAGTTTTACAAGGAATAAAATATGCCATTTTGCTAAATCTATCTACCACAACAAACACACTGTCACAATGTGTCCTTGTCTTGGGCAATCCCATCACAAAATCCATACTCAAACTTTCCCAAGGTCTGTCTGGTATGGGCAAAGGTTGGTACAGTCTCGCATTGGTTGAGACCCCCTTTGCTCTCTAACATACCATGCAACTCTCAACAAACCTTCTGATATCAGATTACATCTTTGCCCAAAAGTAAAATCTTCTTACTAGATCTAAGGTCTTATTGAGCCCAAAATGTCCTCCTAAACCACCACTATGTTTCTCCTTCACTATATTATCCCTCATTGAACACTTAGGGATACATAGTTGACTCCCTTTAAACAAAAGTCCATCCTGCAATGTATAATTTGAAAATTCAGTGTGGAAAGTATTGGTAAACTCACTACATACCTTGTAAATCTCCTTGAAATCTTGGTCCTCTTCATACAATCCTTTGAGTGCCTCAACACCCATGCTTTGTACCTGCACTTCTTACACTATCAACACCCTTCTGCTTAAGGCATCAGCAACCTTATTAGTTATCCCCTTCTTATGTTTGATGATGAAGGTGTATGCTTGAAGACTTTCCACCCACTTCATGTGTCTATGACTAAGCTTTTCTTGTCCATTCAAAATACTGAGAGCATGATTGTCAGTGTATACAATAAACAAGTAGTGCCTCCACTTTTTCAGAGCTTGTACCATGGCATACAACTCTAAATCATAAGAGAAGTACTTCCTCTTAGATTCATTCAATTTTTCACTAAACAAGGCCACTGGTTTGCCTTCTTGACTCAACACTACTCCTATGGCCAGCCCACTTGCATCACATTCAATGGTAAAAACCTTATTGAAATCAGGAAGTACTAAGATAGGATACTTGGCAACTTTCTGCTTTAGACTTTCAAAACTTTAGTCTGCTTCTTTTGTCCACACAAACTTCACCTTACCACCACCCTTGATGGTCTCCAACATAGGTGCACAACTATCACTATAGTTCTTAATAAATTTTCTGTAAAATGTGGCCAAGCCATGAAAACTTCTGACCTCTCCTATTGTCCTAGGTGTAGGCCAATTCAAAATAGCTTCTACCTTGGAAGGATCCATTTTCAAATCACCCTTAGAAATGACAAAACCTAGGTACACCAATTCTTGTTTCATGAAGTCACACTTTTCCAAGTTTATAATTAACTTCTGATCTTGTAGCCTCTTCAAGACTATCTCCAAATGTTTCAAGTGTTCTTCCCTACTCTTACTAAACACCAAGATATCATCAAGGTAGACTACCACAAATTTCCCTATGAATTCCTGCAACACCTCATTCATCAATCTCATAAAGGTGCTAGGGGCATTTGAAAGACCAAAAGGCATCACAAGCCACTCATACAACCCTTCATTGGTTTTGAATGTTGTCTTCCATTCATCCCCCTCTCTTATCCTTATCTTGTGATACCCACTTTTTAAGTTCCATACTTAAAGGGATATTTTGTTTCCTTTGTTCTTTTCAGGTTCTTCATTAGTTATTCCTAGAGCAACTCACATAGGTCTTAGTCTATGTTATTCTTGACCATATCATATGATGTGTATATGGCTATTGCAGACACTGAGTTCTCCCTATTGGAGAAATAGACCTTGTACCCAATAACCATCGATGTAAATCAAACTATTGGATCCACACTATCATTCACAATTAGTGCCCTCTTATCAAATTTTGTACTAGTTAACTGCATTACTATATTGTTCTTCATGGTTTTCAAGGTTGGAAC
This sequence comes from Cunninghamia lanceolata, assembly GCA_027924645.1. Classification (NCBI taxonomy): domain Eukaryota; kingdom Viridiplantae; phylum Streptophyta; class Pinopsida; order Cupressales; family Cupressaceae; genus Cunninghamia; species Cunninghamia lanceolata. Next base: position 4,175,478 of record BSBN01001126.1, read on the forward strand.
CTTTCTGGTAGAGCACATGCCAATTACTACTTTGATAGCATCCTTTATTATCATGTGGGGCACATCAAGAAAAAAAAACTCATCATGAATTCTGCTCAGAACATATCTAGCCCATGCATCATTTGAGAATATAAAAAAATCCAACCAGGTATCTAAGTTCTTCTCATGCAAAACATTGATTTCTTCTTTCAACACAATATTAACAGTAGTCAGCTCATCCAAGTACAATTTCCCTAATTTCATGTGATCATATTCCTCTAGGTTTGCATGTATGTATGCCCTAACATCTTCCGTATGCATAACACCATGTGGAACCTCTGAAAATGCACCGTCTATATCAGTCATTAATGATTTAAAGGGATTCTTCTTGAACTTAGGGTGGGGCCTCTCTGTTATGTCAACTACTTGAGGGGTAGCCATCTTTACAAACTGAAAATAGGAAAATTTTCAAAAGAGAGCGGTAAATACGTTTTCCCTCCGTTAGGTTTTCTTCACTAAATGCTTGATTTTGCTTTGGCTCACTTCTTAGATCACTTTAGTCACTTGAAAGTTTCAATGTAAAGTGATTTTTATTTTAAATGGATCCCTTATATTCTCTTTTCATCAAGATTTAATTGACATAAATGCTTCGTTCAAAAAGCTATCAAATCATTTCTCGGTTATCCTTAGTCGATCAAGATTGCTCCATAATTCATCGCATTAGATTCTTTTCTGCCAGAATCTTCTCCAAAAGCTTTGTTGTCTTGTTTTCTAGCTTATACATTTGTGCTAGATATCAGCACCACATTTTTGGCTGGGGGGATAGGATTTTGTATTTAAGCTCCCCCTAAGCCAGAGCTTTCAATTTACTTCTTGGAGGAAGTACCAACAACAGAGTCTGGTGTGGACTCATCCTTGACTTCCTTCACTTCCTTCTTAACCCAAATTTGATTCATCTCCTTCTTGATCTCTGCTAGATCTGCCTTTTGTACCAGTTTCTTCATCTATGCCTGATTATTCTTCTTTATGTTCTTGCTTCTACAAAACCTTGCAATATGTCTAGGCCTGTTGCAATTGAAGCATACAATATTGCTCTATCCATTGTTTGTTCCATTCATTCTTGATCTGCATTGGTTATCCTTGTGTCCAAATCTATTACATGCAAAATAATTCCCACTAAAAGATTGAGCATTCCTTCCATTATTATAGTTTTTCCTTATCTGACTTCTACATTCACCAGCTCTATGGCCAAACCTCTTGCATATAAAATAGTTACCTTTAAAAGTTTGAACATTCCTTCCATTGTTGTAACCATTCCTTATCTAACTTACACATTCATTAGCTTTATGACCTACTTTATTGCAAGTAAAACACCAACTACAGAATGATGGAACATTTTGATTTACTCTACTTCTACACTGAGTAGACTTATGACCAAACTTATTGCATGCATTACAATAACCATTGAAAGAAGGGTACCTTTGAGAATTTGGTTACCTGATCGGTGATCTTATAGGTCTATTCCTTTGATTTTGAATATGTTTTCCTTTCTCCTTCTTGATCTCAACATTCTTTTCTTGACCGGTTTTAGAACCTTCACCTTTCTCAAATCCCAAGCCTTTTTTATCATCAGGACTCTTCTGACTAGCAAGTATTCTATCAAGTTGGGCAACACTCACTCTGAATTTATCTTCTTGAATCCATGCTTATTTCATATTGGCTTTCAAATCCACAACTTCTTGTTCAAGATTTATGCAATCTTTAGTTTTGCTTTTCACCAACTGATTTAGGTCTTCTTCTGCTTTTGCTCTTTTTACAACTTCCACTTTCAAATTACTCAAGGTGTCATTTGTAGATATCAATTGTTCACTAACCTCCTTATATTTTTCTTTGAACTTATTGAATTGCTCCCTCAATTATTTTATGCACTCATCTGCTTCCTTGACATCATCTTTCATATCCCTATTTTCTATTTCAACCCTTTCAAGATCTTCAAGTGCAAGCTTGAGTTCTTCTTCATTGAAAAGTGTGCATTCTTCTTCAATTTCAGTTGAATCAATTTCTTCAGGAGGAGTAGGACTTTTTTTACCTGCCATGTGTTTAGTTTCCAAGATCATCCTCAAGTTTTTAGGCTTCTTCCAAGGAACCAAGATCTTATACCAATTGTTGAACACCCAAACTACTAAGAGGGGGTGTATTAGTAGTCTATTAAACCTTTTACTTATTGAGCTATTAATCTATTTACCACATTCATCAATAAAGAAATTTAAACATAGAAGAAGCAAACATGATACATCAGACATGAACACCAAAATTTTTATGTGGAAAACCCAAAACTGGGAAAAACCACGGTGAGTGTTATCTCACAATATATTAAGTAGGAACAATACTAAATTACAATAGAGGCTCACTGCCTTAGGACTCACTACCCAGGGCTCACTAGCTAAAAGAAGTGCTCACTGCAAGAAGGATCACTTCCTAGAGAAAGAAAGAAAGAAGGATGGCTCACTACCAATTTGAACTGATCTAATTGCATCTACACATGCATGGTTATAGTTCCAATGAAGCTCATAAATACTGTCTCAAAACTCTTCATCTTTGACTACCCTATTTTACTATTCTGCTTCTACATCAAACAAGATCTCTCTTCTTCTGCTCTTGTTACCCCTATGATTCTTCACACATCAAATTTACAATCACATTCACACATTACTCCATCCAAACACCAAATTTGATCACATATATATATCTATAATATTTGAAATTTACACATTAGGTCGGCATACTAAGATGTAGCATGTAGTCATAACTTGTCGACTAAAATCATTTACCAAAATACATAACTGATCAAAACAACACTTGAATCATATTCACATATGTCAGATCCATCCATATGCCCACTTAGAATAATATTTCAAATAACAAAACTTACCATGCACACACATTATAATGTCATGTTAGGCTTAACCACACACTGTCATTGGTTCAGTTCAACTGTCAGACTACATCTTCCACTACGGACCACAAGACTTGCTTAAATCCATATCAGAGACTCTTCACATATCATAGATCATACTTCCAGAACCACAAATAAAAATATTCTTTTGTGGTAGAATGTGGACCACAAGAACACATGCTCTGTCACAGTCAAGTTCTGTCAGACCAAGCATCCATAACTATCTTTCTGGTAGAATTAAGAACTTGCAACTTTGGATTTAGATAGTTCATACATATGTTTACAACACCTCAAAACCACATAATAAGATATACAACAACAGAGGAATGTGGACCAAATCAAATGAGTGTTCTGCTCTAAATCAAAGTATATTCAGTTCTTCCAGACTTAGTTTGTTTGAGTGTATGCTTCTGGTACTCATCAGGAGCTAAAAAATTGGATATAGGATCATCAAAGGACTGCAAACTATTGCAAGTATGAGTAGTAAGTGTTGTCATTGATGTCAATACCTAAGAAAGTCATTTGAATAATTCTAAACAAGTATTTGAGGAATTAGTACAAAGTGCAAAATTGCTTTATCTACCAAAGCAATGCAGTGTTTTGCTCTGCATATCCTGTAGATTGAATATCTTTTCCTGTGGATTGAAAGTAATGTTAAGGGATGTTTGTAGATGCTATGTTTCAAGTTTGAGTCTCCGGTGTGAAGATTTGAGTGAGTTTTGTTCACCAGAGTAAAAATTATTTTTCTATGTATTTAATGGTGATAGGGAGAATATATTCTACTCCTCATTCCTCTGCATTTAGGTTTCATAGTTTGCTATTCCAGAATTAAGTTTTTGATGATCTTATGTTCCCTTGGTTCAAATGGTTCATGATTTAGTGCTCTGCAAGCGATCTTTCCTTTATGACAATGGCCGACAGTAATGTTCAAGTGCTCCAGTTTGAAGAATCTTATGGATAAAGTGTTTAGAGGTTGTGTGGATATTCTTGGTCATTGTAACGTGCTTGTGGGAGTCTCTAGATCATGTTCCTACCTTTTGATTGCTCCATAGAGTATAATCCAGATTGTACATGAAGTGTGTTTCTAAAAGTCTTAGTGTTAACTCTGGTCTTGGCCGACCTGGTTGTTCTCACTACTTGCGGTTGTGCTTTAAAGTTTACAAAGCATGTGGTTGAGTGGAAAATTGCATTTGAGTCCCATCTAAGGCTTGGTGTGGTCTGCATTAATTTCTCTTCTCCCTTAATCAGTTTAAGACCAGACCTAATTTGAATATTGGCTAAATATGTGTGTATGATGACCTTGGAGATTGTTCCAAAGGTTGATGATTGTAATGATGACCTTGATGATCATTCCAAAGTTGAAGAATTGTATAAATACTTGTAATGAAGTAATGAAAAATGTATGGAAGTGTGAAAATACAAAGATAAGTCCGATGTGAAGAAGTAAAGAAAAACTGAGCAATTTTACTGTGCTTTAATGGAACTGAATCCTAGCATGGAGTAGATGCTAATATCTCAGTTTACCAATTCTGGCAATGAGCCACCCATTGGTAGTGAGTCTCTTCTTTTGTAGTGAGAATTCTAGGTAGTGAGCCCCATTTGCAGTGAGCCTTATTGTAAATTTTGATATATCTTTTATATTGTGAGCTAACACTCACCACAGTTTTTCCCTTATAAGGTTTTCCATGTAAAAATCTGGTGTCTGATGTGTTGAATGTGTGAATGTGTTTAAGTTTTGATTTCATGCTTGCATAGTTAAATTACAATAATAGTGATTAAGAAGTTGATGTATTGATGGTTTTAAAGTTTTGGTTACAACTGATACACCCCCCTCTCAGTTGTATTGCACATTTCAACAATTGGTATTAGAGTGAGGGTTCCTTGGTAAAGAGTCTAATAGCTTGAGGTAGATCTGGGATGGCACACAAAAATGAGTCTCCATAGTTTGATGGAATAGATTATGCTCTCTGAAAGGTATGAATGAAAATTCATCTCATTTCTTTTGGTTATAATGTTTGGAAGATGGTAGATACAAAGTATACTATCCCTAAAAATGGTCCATCATTTGAAGATGAAGTCAAACAGTATGAATTAAATGGAAAAGCTAGAGATGCTCTATTAAATGCCTTATCTAACACCGAGTTGGTGTGAAAGTTATGGATTTGGAGACTGCTCATGAGATCTAGGAAAAGGTGAAAGGTTTATATGAAGAAGATGATTCTATAAAAAGTGCCAAACTACAAAACCCGAAGGCAAGGTATGAAACCCTAAAGATGAGTGAAGATGAAAACATAACTATCTACATGTAGAAAATTGATGAATATGTCAATGGAATCAAAGGTCTTGGAGGAACTATTAATGAGGAAGAGGTTATGCTAAAGATTCTTAGGTCATTGCCTAAATCCTATAGTCACAAGGTGGCAACAATTGAAGAGGTTATGAGTGTGCAAAAGATCTCAAAGGATCAGTTGCTCAGGAAACTTACATATTTTGAAATGAGAGAATTTAGTGATGCTTTGCCAAAGACTAAGACTGCTTTCAAGACTAGCACTTCAGAAAAGACTTCAAGAGCTCAGAAATATGTTGTGGAATCTGATGATGACCTAGATGAGGTTGAAGCCAACTTTGTGGACAAAATGCAAAGAGGTACTGATAAGTTTAAAGGCAAATTATCATTCAAAGGCTTTTCTTGTGGTAAGATTAGTCACTATGCATCCAAATGTCTGGAGAGAATTGAAAGAGGTAAGAAGAAATTTGAAAGTAGACCTAGAATTGTCAAGAAATGTTATTATGTTAGAGATATTGATGATGATGGTGTAACGGATGATGAGTCTAATGAAAATAGTACTAGTGCAAATGAATGCTTGTTTATTTCTATTAAGGAAGAACCTGTGTCTACAAATCCTACTGGCTATGTGAAGGAAGAAAAACCAGTGGAAGAAAGTGCTCTATCTGTCTAGGTTGAGAAGGATAAGGATGAATAGATCATTGATAGTGGATGTTCACATCACACGACTAGTGATAGAAGTAAGTTTGTAAGTTTGGAAAAGTATGAAGGTTGATTGGTCAGGTTTGGAGATAATGCAGCTGGTAAGATCTGTGGAAGAGGATCTATTTCTTTTGATGGCAAGCATAATACAGATGATGTTCTCTATGTGAAAGGTCTAAAGCATAATCTTTTAAGCGTTGGTCAGATGTGGGATAAAGGGTATGATCTGAGATTCAAGGACAATGCATGTAAGATAATGGAAAGCTCTAGAATAGTGATTGCAACTGGTAAGAAGACTAGAGATAATATTCATCACTTGAGGGTAACTGATAATTGTTGTTTGTTGGCTCAGATAGATGAGAGTTGGTTGTGGCATATAAGGATATGTCATATCAATTTTGACAACTTGGTAAATATAAGCTTAGTAGAAGCTATGAGAGATCTACCTAGGCTTGTAAAGCCTGCTAATACTATTTGTAAGGAATGCCAACTAGGGAAACAGACAAGGACAAGTTTCAAGAGAAAAGAACAATTTTCTGCTAGATTGCTTGAGCTGGTGCATACAGATTTGTGTGGTCCTACAAGAACAATAAGTTTGCATGGAGATAGGTACTTTATGTTGCTTATTGATTATTATTCTAGAATGACTTGGGTCACTTTTCTAAAAGACAAATTAGAAGCCCTAGACAAGTTCAAAGTTTTCAAGGAAATGGTTGAGAATGAATTAGAATTAAGGATCAAATGCTTAAGGTCTGATAGAGGAGGTGAGTTTACATCAAATGAATTCAATATGTTCTATGAAGAACATGGGATAAATAGATAGTTGTTTGTTCCTAGGACCCTTGAATAGAATGGAGTTGTTGAAAGAAAAAATAGGCAGTTCAAGAAGCTGCTAGGTTCATGATGATGGAGGCTAACCTACCAGAAGTGTATTTGAGAGAAGCTATGCAAATTGTTGTCTACATTCAAAATAGAGTCTAAGTCAAACATAATGGTACTAAAACTCCTTATGAATTGTGGCATGGAAGAGTTCCCACTGTGAAATATTTCAAAGTTTTTGGAAGAAAATGTTATATTAGAAGAGATGAAGAGTTAGGAAAGTTTGATGCTAGGAGTGATGAAGGAATTTTCCTTGGATACTCTACTAAGAGTAAGGCCTACCGGTGCTACAATAAGAGATTGAAGAAGATCATTGAAAGTGCTAATGTGAAGGTTGATGAAGGCAAGGAAATAACATCATATCTAAGTGGCTATGAATCAGATGAACCTGTTGCTATAGTCAATAAAGAAAAGGTTGAACAAAAGGACAGTCAAGCTGAAGAAGAAAAGGCTCCATAAAGTGTTGTTAAGACTCCCAAGTATGTATAGATTAATCATTTTTAATATCAAATTATTGGTAACAAAAGCAAAGGAGTATTGACAAGGAAAAGAGCTGTAAAGGAATAAGTGAACTATTGTTTGCTTTCACAGATTGAACCTAAAACTGTAAGTGAAGCTTACAAAGATGAAAGTTGGATAAAAGCCATGGAAGAATAACTGATATAGATAGAGAAGAATCAAACTTGGGAATTAGTCCCTAGACCTGCTGATAAAAATGTGATTGGAACCAAATGGGTTTTCAGAAATAAGATGAATGAAAATGGAGTAGTAAGAAACAAAGAGAGACTGGTATGCAAAGGATATTCTCAGGTTGAAGGCATAGATTTTGAGGAGACTTTTGCTTCTATGACAAGGATTGAAGCTATAAGAATGTTCTTGGCTTTTGCAGTACACAAAGATTTTAAGGTTTATCAGATGAATGTGAAGTCTGCCTTCTTGAATGGAGAGCTAGAAGAAGAAGTTTACATTGAACTACCAGAAGGATTCCAATTATCAGACCAAAGTGACATGGTGTGCAGATTGAAGAAAGCCCTGTATGGACTCAAGCAAGCTCCTAGAGCCTAGTATGCAAGGTTGGACAAGTATTTGATGCAATTAGGGTTCAGTAAAGGTACCGCAGACAACAATCTCTATTTCAAAATCAATAATGATCAAATTATGATTGTTGTAGTCTTTTTTGTTGATATTATCTTTGGAGGCAATGAAGGTATGTATAAAAAATTTGTAGAGGAAATGCAAAAAAAGTTTGAAATGTCTATGTTTGGTGAAATGAATTTATTTTTAGGACTATAGATTACTCAATCCGAAAAGGGAATTTTCATTTCTTAGTCCAAGTATGTGAAAGAATTGTTGAAGAAGTTTGGAATGGAAGATTCTAAGCCAGTATGTACTCCTATGGTAACTAGCTGCAAGCTAAGAAAGAATGATGAATCACCTAAAACTGATTAGAAAAAGTATAGGTCTATGATTGGAGGACTACTTTATCTAACCCATACCAAACTAGACATAATGCATGCAGTCCATCTTGTGGCAAGATTTCAAGAAGATCCCAAAGAGTCACATGTGATGGTAGTCAAGAGAAGCATGAGGTATTTAAAAGGCACTGCAAACTATGGATTATGGTATCCCAAAGATACTGATTTCACTCTTAGTGCATTTATAGATGCAAATTGGGCTGGAGATGTTGATGATAGAAAAAGTACAAGTGGAGGTGCTTTCCTCTTGGGTAACATATTGGTTTCATGGCTAAGTAAGAAACAAGAATCAATTTCTTTACCTATTGCAGAAGCAGAATATATTGCTACAACATGTTGTTGCACTCAAGTGCTTTAGATGAAGCAAACATTAAAGGACATAAGGATTGTGTATGAAGAACCAATTTCAATCTTTTGTGACAATACAAGTTCTATAAACATTTCAAAGAATCCAGTGATGCACTCAAGGACAAAGTGCATATTAATAAGATATCACTTTCTGAGAGAAAAGGTAATAGAGAATGAAGTAAATATGGAGTATGTATCTATAAAGGATCAAATTGTAGATATTTTCACTAAACCTCTACCTAAGGATACTTTTGAGTATCTTAGGGAGAAGTTAGGGGTTATTACCCCTCCTGCTCTAAACTCAAATGTATAAGTAATGCATTAGTCCAGTGGTGTCCAAAGTTTCATCTTTTGATCTAGATTGATGTTTTGTAAGCCACCTCTCAGGAGGAGCTGGTAGATATTGCTGATATAAGTTTCTGATTAAGATAAATAAGTGTCATAGTATTGATGACAGGGGGAGTTGTGCAAAAAAGAGAAAAGATAAGGTTTGACACCCTTTACCATTGATGTCAAAGGGGAGAGAAGTTCATGTGAAAAACCTAAGAAGAAAGTTGCAGTCAAAGAAAGCATCGAGTAAGGGGGAGCAAAGAAGCAAATCAATATTGCATGTGTTGATGGTTTTTCACATCATGTGTTACCATAAATGACAAAGGGGGAGATTGTTGCAAGTATGAGTAGTAAATGTTGTCATTGATGTCAACACCTAAGAAAGTCATTTGAATAAGTCTAAACAAGTATTTGAAGAATTAGTACAAAGTGCAAAATTGATTTATCGACCAGAGTAGTGTAGTGTTTTGCTCTGCATATCCTCTAGATTGAATATCTTTTCTTGTAGATTGGAAGTAATGTTAAGGGATGTTTGTAGATACTATGTTTCAAGTTTGAGCCTTCGGTGTGAAGATTTGAGTGAGTTTTGTTCACTAGAGTAAAAATTATTTTTCTATGTATTTAATGGTGATAGGGAGAATGTATTCTGCTCCGCATTCCTCCGTATTTAAGTTTCAGAGTCTATAGTTTTGGAATTATGTTTTTGATGATGTTATGTGCACTCAGTTCAAATGGTTCATGATTTGGTGCTCTGTAAGTGATCTTTCCTTTATGACAGTGGCCGACAGTAATGTTCAAGTGCTCTAGTTTGAAGAATCTTATGGATAAATGGTTTAGAGGTTGTGCAAATGTTTTTGGTGATTATAACATGCTTGTGGGAGTCTCTAGATCATGTTCCTACCTTTGATTGGTCCACAAAGTATAATTTGGAACTTGCATGAAGCGTGTTTCTAAAAGTCTTAGTGTTAACTCCAGTCTTGGTCGACCTAGTTGTTCTCACTACTTGCGGTTGTGCTTCAAAGTTTGCAAAGCGTGTGGTTGTGTGGAAAATTGCATTTGAGTTCCAGCTAAGGCTTGGCATGGTCCGCGTTCATTTCTCTTCTCCCAAAATTAGTTTAAGACCAAACTTAATTTGAATATTGGCTAAATATGTATACTCCTACAACATTATAATAAAAAATGCACGAAATAACATAAATATATAAATAGAAGAAACACAGAAGGAATTTATTGATCATAGGCCACTTCGAGAGGGCAACCTCCTTTGTGCAAGCTCAATACAATAAATTTGTGGATGCCTTCATTAGCCTCAACACATACTTATATACTAAGTCTACTTTAAACAACTATTACTTCCCATGAATGTGGGATAATACAATATACTCATGGGACGACTTACAAAGCATATGCATCCAAAAGTAATATACTAACAAAGTAAAGAGAAAGGTTAAAGACGGGTTCCTAACATCCCCTCCCTCTTAGAAAAGCTTTGTCCTCAAAGCTTAAGATGTGGAAATTGTTATTGAATCTGAAGGAGTGGTTCCCATGTAGCATCCCCTGTTTGCATTCCATGCCACTGAATTAGTACCTCTATGATGGATCGAGAGTGAAGCTGATGAGTGTACCTATCGAGGATTGCCTTTGGCTCCAAAATGATGGATCCTTCATTATCTAGTTTTGGTAAAATAGTTTATTCTCTGATGTTGGTGCCAAGAACTTTCTTTAGACAAGAGACATGAAATACTGGATGAATGCAGGAAGGAGGAAGCTCCAATTTATAAGCAACTGAACCAATCTTTTGAAGAACCTTATATGGCCCATAGAAATTTGGAGCTAACTTATGATGCCCTTTGAGTTTTAGGGATGATTGCTTGTATAGTTGTAGATGAAGAAAAACTATATCACCTACTTGAAAAGTACTCTCAGAACGGTGTTGATCAGCTTGTTTTTTCATTTGATTTCTTACCATGTGAAGATTGTCCTACAAGATACGAAAAATCTAATCACGGGTTCAAAGAACTGTGTTGACTACCTAAACTAGTGAACTACTGGGGGTGTATGGAAGGAGCACTGGTAGTGCCTAACCATAGACTGCTTCATATGGGGTCATTTTAGATGCAGTGTGGTAGGAGGTATTATACCACCATTCAGTGAGAGGAAGCCACTTTTCCCAGTGATGTTGTTGTTTTGAGGTGAAGCAATGAAGATAAGTTTCCAAACATTTGTTGATAATTTCAATCTGACCATCTGTTTGAGGGTGATACCCTAAAGTCATCTTTAGTTTGGTCCCAGTGTGTAGAAATAGTTTTGTCAAAAAATGACTGGTGAAAGTTGCATCACAATCTAAGATAATGGAAGAAGGGATGCCATGAAGACGAAAGATCTGGTCCATGAAAATTTGTGCGACTGAGGAGGTGGTATAGGGTGGCTAAGGGCACATAAATAACTATATTTGGAGAGGTAATCAACCACAACCAAGATCACTATCTTCCCTCCAGATTTAGGGAGCCCCTTAATGAAATCCATAGAAATATCTATCTAAATCTATGTAGGGATGGGCAAGGGTTTGATCGATCTAGGAAGGAGTGTCATTTCACCCTTGTTGCATTGGTAGGTATCACATTCAACCACCATCTATTGAATTGCTCTTTTCATTCCCCTCCAAAAGAAGTTACGCCATGCCCACTCATAAGTTTTGAGGAACCTAGAGTGCCCTACCGATGGAGAAGCATGAAGTTCATAGAAGATAGCCTGTTGAAGATCTATGCTCTAAGGAAGCACCAGATGACCCTTATATCTAAGAGAAGCACCATCCCAAGATGAATGCGGTACAATAGAAGGGTTATTGGCCAACTGTTGAATGATTTGAGATAATGAAGAGTCATTGACATAGCCCTACTAGACAGATTCCAACCAATTTGGAACAGGTATAGAAATAGCTGAAAGAGAAACTTGGTCATCAAATGTGCAAGAAAGAGCATCCACCACAATATTGTCCTTACCCTTCTTGTAAGTGATCTCATAGTTATAACCCATGAGTTTTCTAACCCATTTCTATTGTACTAGGGAGGAGACCCATTATTCCAGGAAATATTTCAGACTCTGGTGATCAGTCTTGATGCAGAAATGATTCCCTAGTAGGTATGGCTACCACTTCTATATTGCATGCAAAATAGCCATCATTTCCTTCTCATATGTAGAGAGTACTAAATTCTTGCTAGAAAGGGCTTTGCTGGTGAACTCAATGGGATGTTCATCTTGAAGGAGAACAACACCAAGTCCATTGCTGCAAGCATCACTCTCAATAGTGGAGGTCTTGGAAAATTTTGGCATAGCTAGAACAGGTGTAGTACACAACTTGTTTCAGTTTTTCAAATGAACACTTAGCAGCATGTGTCCATGTAAAAGCATCCTTTTTCAACATAGTTGTTAATGGAGCTGCAATCTTCTTGTAATCCTTGAGAAACTTGTGATAGTAGCCAGTTAGTCCCAAAAAATCACATAGACTCTTGAGTGTCTGAGGATGTGGCCAATTTTTCATGGCATCTATTTTTGCAAGATCCACTTGAACCCCTTGGGTTGAAACAATATGCCTGAAATACTCCACTTCTTCCTGGCCAAAAACACATTTAGATTGTTTTGCACAGAGATGATGATTAGAGAGAAGTTGCGGTATGAGATCCAGATGTTGGATATGCTCAGCCCATGTTTTACTATAGATGAGGATATCATCGAAGAAGACTAGAATGAATTTCTACAGGTACGGCTGGAATATTTTTATTCATCAATGCCTAGAATGTTGAAGGAGCATTAGTGAGGCCAAAGGGCATGAACAAAAACTCATAGTGACCATCATGCATGTGCAAATCTATTTTTAGGGATATCATCCTCATGAACCCAAATTTGGTGATACCCAGAATGAAGATCCAACTTGGAGAAAAAATGAGCACCATGAAGCTCATCAAGAAGCTCATTGTGATGTGATTAAGTGCTCAAAAGTCAATGCAGAGGCACCATGACCCATCTTTTTTCTAGAAAAGAAGAACTGGTGAAGAAAAGGAACTTGTACTAGGACGAATAATACCTTGCTTCAATAAGTCTCAAATAAGCATCTCAATCTCTGTCTTTTGGTGAAATGGGTAGTGATAAGGCCTGATGTTGGGATGAACACTTCTAGGAAGGAGCTAAATATAGTGGTCCTCTAGTCATGAAGGTGGCAATCCCACTGGTTCGGCAAAGACACATGCATACCTATCCAAAATTTATTCTAGATCCGAAGGAGTAGTGGAGACCGCTGATGGTTGCATCTGAATGGAATGGAGTTGAGTGATGACACCATGTGAATTCTTCTTAAGAAGTTTTTCCATGCGATGTGAACTTATGATGCTGAGAGACCCTGGTTGTAAGCCCTTCAATGTGTGTTTTTGCCCATTGTCTGAAAATTGCATCCAAAGTTCATCAAAATCCCATAAGATGGGTCCAAGTGTGTGTAACCATTGAGTGCCCAAAACCACATCACATCCACCTAAGGGCAAGGCAAACATGTCAAACCATAGGTTGTAATCTCCAATAGAGATACCCACATTGCAACACTTCCCTTCGCAAGGTAATGTGCCCCCATTGGTAATCATGACTTCAAAGTTGGAGCAAGGATGGACAAAACAATCAGCCTATTTTGTGATCTGAGGGTCAATGAAGTTATGAGTGCCACCAGAATCAATGAGTATTTTAAGAGGGAGCTTCTTGAAGTAACCCTTGACCCGCATGGTAAAGCATGGAGAGAGATCTCTGAGTGGTCTTCCTGAGAAGTAGGGTCAATAGGCGGCTACTGAGTTTTGACCTAATCATCTACTGTATCTTGAGCATCTTCATAAACTTCAGTTGTAGGCAGAGAATCCACATCCAAGAGATAGATCTTTTTCTCAACACATCTATGTCCCTAAGTGAATTTCTCATCACAATTATAACAAAGCCCTTTTTCTCTACGTGCCCACATCTCTACTTTAGTCAAATGCTTGATAGGAGTTGTTCTAGGAGCTGGTGTGATTGGAGGTCTTTGGGAAACCATATTTCTTAATGGAACAAAATTGAATTTGGAGCATTGTTGAGCTATGACCTTGTCCTCTACCAACTTAGCCAACCCTAGGGCTTCCATCATTGTGCTGGGATGAAACATTTTAACCTCATATCAGATTACATCCTTCATACCACTGGAAAAAAAACTACTGAAGAATTCATCAGACAATCCCTCTATGTGATTGGCCAGTTTTTCAAATTCTGTCTGATATTCTCTCATAGTGCCTGTTTGGCGAAGTTTAGTGAGTGCTCTTGTGAAGTCATCAAAAGCACTAGGGCCAAATCGTTGCAAAATAAGTTTGCAAAAATTTGTCCATTTTGGCTCTTCATGAGCCTTGATATACCAACAGAACCATTGAAGGGCTTCAAGTTCCAAATGAAAGGATGTAAGTGGGACTTTATTGACATCAAAAGTATTATGCAGACTGAAATATTGTTCTTCTCGATATATCCATCCAGTTAGATCATCACCATTCAAGCGAGGAAAATCAAGCTTCGACCCATGATAATTGTTGGAAGAAGAGAACCTAGTGTCTGCAGAAGACTCTGGCTGCTGTCTATTGTTCATGGCTGAATACTGAAGATTGAGGCCGATAATTTTTTCATCCAGATCTTGGAGTTTGGTCTTGAGGGATACAAGTTCATCCTCCATGTTTTTTTCTCCTGTGCGGGTGACAACCATAACCAGGAGTTTTTTTTTGGGAAAGGGTAGAAAAATAAAAATAGAAACTTTTTTAGTAAAGGAAAATTTGGATTTGGGAAAAACTTCGATGGATAATTAGGATTTGACTAGGTTTTGGACACTTTTTGAGGGAAAGGGAAGCAAAAAATGGGGATTTCAGAAGCGGGGTGAAAGAATGGGAAAATTTGTCCAAGAGGGACAAAGGAGTAGAAATATGAAATGAACACTATGGTAAAATTTGAAGGCTATTGGGTAAGAATCGAAGAAGTTATGGAAAACCCTAAAAATAGACAAATGTGGGATTTCTAGCTTTGATAAGTGGAATTTGGGAAAGGGTCCTCAAGGAAGGAAATATGCAGAATGAAATTTCATGGGTTCTAGTGAATTTTGAGAGGAAACGGAGCTAAAGCAAGGAAGATATGGCAGAAAAATGGAATTTATTTTTTGGAAACGATTTGCCAACTGCTCTAGATGGATTTAATATGCAATTTGTTGGTTGTCAATAGATATGGGCCCTAAGTATGTTTGGCTTTCTAAAGGTTCAAGTGAGTCACTCAGCCACCAATGTTGTCTAATGGCTTGCATATTGGGGTAGTAGCCCTCACTCCACAGCTTAGGTAAAATTGATATCCACTTTGCCACAAACGACAGCTCTTGGTTTACCTCATGGATGGGAACTAGTCAATCAGGTAGGGCCATTACCCTTTTCGCTGGCAGGTCCTCTCAATGGGCCAACTACTTCGGGGTTCCTGTGGTACTCCTCACAATGAGTTTTAGGGCTATATTCTCAGGCACTTCCCACAGTTATGCGGATAGGGATATTCCTTGATCCAAATCTACAATTGAAATGAACAATATAGATGTGAAAAAGAAAGAACTACTACAATAATCATAGTGCCTAAAGGCCACTGCAAAAAAAATTGACAGAAATTCCACCCAACAAGCCCAAGAAAGTGCTCTGATACCAGATGAGAGGAACCTCCTGCAACAATCTAATAAAAAATGCATGAAATAATAGAAATATATAAATAGCAGAAACACAAAAGGAATTTATTGATCGCAGGCCACTTCTAGGGGGTAACCTCCTTTGAGCAAGCTCAATACAATAAATTTGTGGATGCCTTCATTGGCCTCAACACATACTTATATACTAGATCTAATCTAAACAACTATTACTTCCCATGAATGTGGGATAATACAATATACTCATGGGATGACTTACAAAGCATATGTGTCCAAAAGTAATATACTAACAAAGCAAAGAGAAGGGTTAAACACGGGTTCCTAACAGTATGCTGACCTTGGAGATTATTCCAAAGGTTGATGATTGTAATGCCGACCTTGATGATCATTCCAAGGTTGATGAATTGTATAAATACTTGTAATGAAGTCATGAAAAATGTATGGAAGTGCGAAAATGCAAAGATAAGTCTGAAGTGAAGAAGTAGAATAGAGTAGGGAAATTTTACTATGCTTCAATGTAACTGAATCCAAGCATGGAGTAAATGCTAATATCCCAGTTCGCCAATTTTGGTAGTGAGCCACCCCATTGGCAGTGAGCTACTTGTTTTGCAGTGAGCATTCTGGGTAGTGAGCCCCATTGGCAATGAGCCTCAGGCAGTGAGCCTTATTATAAATTTTGATATATCTTTTATATTGTGAGATAACATTCACCATGGTTTTTACCTTATAGGGTTTTCCACATAAAAATATGGTGTCTCATGTGTCTCATGTGTGAATGTGTTTAAGTTCCGATTTCATGCTTTCATAGTTAAATTACAATAACAGTGATTAAGAAGTTGATTTATTGATGGTTTTAAAGTTTTGGTTACAACTAATTCACCCCCCTCTTAGTTGTATTGTACATTTCAACACAAACAACATGCCAAAACCACATTATCTAATCTTCAACCATGGATCAATGCCATCCATTATACTACTACTTTGTCGCTGTCTCCTATATACTGCCAACACTTAGTAAAAAATGATTAAGTCTTTTTCACCAGACCAAAAACTTTCTCTCAACCTTATTCCTTTCCTTGTTACCATCAATGACAACATCTTCAAACATCATGCACAATCATTCACCATCATACCAGTAGTCTCTCTCTCTTAGTGATGTTTACCAAGTTGCCAACAGGAAGGACTCTCTAATTCCCTGAAGAAAATTGTACCTTGGTCTTGGGTGCCTAGGCAAATGTCCCTAATTATTCCACAACATGAACTTTGAAAAATGGTTAGTAATTAATCCCCAGGTCTACTATCTTAGTCTACGAGCATTTGTCATAATTTATCAATTTGCCTATTGTTTTGCATAATTAGGGTTTTTATCATACTTAATAATTAAATCAATACATTAATTTACAATTCTTGAATTTCCACATCATTCCAAGTGATACACCCACCTGTAGGAGAATCTTTTTGCAAAAGTTGTGATTCAACTCCGTGGGATGTCCTTGAATGTTTGTAGTGAAAGGAGGATCTAGCTATTGAACCCCATCTTCCCTCTTTTCCTATAAAACATTTTAGTGAACCCATGTTTTAATGAATTTTTCACCTTGCTGAGTGTTGCACTTTAGATTTGAAATTCATTTCATTTATCATTTTCATATTGCATTTGAAAATTTATTAAAAAAATTGAAAAATTTGAAAAAAATGAAAAATTTGGCATTTTTTGAATTGATTTTAATTAATTTTTATTTAATTTCTGATTTTTACATTAGATTTGAAATTCATTTCATTTATCATTTTCATATTGCATTTGAAATTTTACAAAAGAAATGAAAATTTTGAAAAAAATGGCATTTTAGGCTTGCATTTTGAAATAATTTAAATTAATTTCCATTTTAGTTCATTTAATTTCTGATTTTTAAATTAGATTTGATATAAATTACAAAAATTCATCATATTATAATCTTTTACATTGTATTTTTCATATTAAAATTGCTAGGGTTAGCTTGAAATTTTGAATTTTTCTCATAATCTAGTAATTTCAAAAACTAGGGTTTGTAGCTAAAATCTTGTTTAGATTTTACTACTCATCTTATGCACTCATTCAAATCTGATTTTGTATGTAGTGTTGCATTTTATTGTGCTTTTGCATTCATATTTCAAAAATTGGCATTTACACATACACAAACTAGCATTTTTCATTCATTATCCTTAAAAATTACACTTGCATTGAGCATTGTAGGACTTTAAAAGCATTTTCAAATTTGAGATTAGTTGTTTTGCATCACAAATTTGATTAGATTTCATTCATATATCATTTTTTGTAGTTTCATTCCTTAATTTCACAATTAGGGTTTCAAAACCTTACATTTTCACTAGATTTTGCCTTGTCATCTATCTAAACTTGCATTATAGGTGTGTTGTGAAGGATATTGTTATATTATTGGACTGATATTAAGGTTATAATTCACTGCCCCTCATCAATTTCCTTACAACACTTCATTCTTTAATCATTTGCATTGAAAAAAGTGAACATTTTAGGTGCATAAACAAGCATAATTTGTGTTCTTTCATTGCATTCAATCTAAATACATAAAATCATCAATTAGGCCTTGTGTTGTACTCTCTCCTCCTATCCATTGTGTTTGTTGTGGACTTTGTGTGTATTTTTAAGCCCTTTCCCTCAAACAAGTGTTTAGGAGTGAAACAGTCACACATCTAGGGTGTATCAAGTAACATAAAACTTTGCATGTCTTGTATTACTAGATCTTATTGGACATTGATGTTCCAAGACATTTCATTATGGCACCTTCATCTCATTGACCTTTGGTATCTTTACATGCATATATCAAAAACTTTGATAATTTCTACAAATTTCTTAATATGAATCTTCATGTTCTCACTTATATACAAGCTAGGTATCATAAGGAAATATTAAAATGCTCTTCATTTGAAATCCTTGACTATGTATCTAGTTTTGACAACTTTATATCTTTCATGAATATACACCCTTTCATAATAGAATATTTAACAAAACACATTGAGAATGATGAGTGTGAAAGTTCTCTTAATGCTTTGGAATTAATATCTAAAATATATGATGATGATGATGATTCCATAAGTTATCCTACTTTTCCTATAGTTGAATGTCCAAGAACCTTTGATGAGAAGACTATAGTTAGCTCTATTAATGACACAACACCTAATCTTCCTAACAATGCCTTACCTTTTTTTCATTCCAATGCTCTCCCTGGCCAAGATGTAGCTTTAGTGGATGAGAAAAGGTCTCTCACATTGGATCCTTTAGGGATAGATGTTGGGTATAATTGAGAAGTAAAGAATGTTAATTCAATATTTATGTCTAACCTATGGAAATGAGATCTCAAATGGATGCAAATTCAACCTAAAATGCACCCAATCTCAAGTCTAAGGGACCTCAAGATTGGGCTAAACTACTAACACACTAAACTATCTAATTGCACCCTATCTAAGCCTATTAGTTGTGATATTCCCTAAGATATTATATGCTAAACTAAACTTAGACTAGAATTGCACTAATTCTAATGGATGTGAGCACTCAAATTGGTAGAATAACTTTGCATAAAATGACTTGTTCCAAATGGAAGGAGGAGGCCTCAATTTATACATTTTTGGTGATGAGATTGAAGGGCTAGGATCAATTTGGAAAATTAATGGCAGAGATTTCTTGAGGATCCTCAAGCAATGAGAATTGGACAAATGGCATGATTGGATTGAATGAGAATATTGCCCCAAGATTCAAGGGATGATCAATGGATGAGATTGCAAGTTTGAATGGATGGATGGCTAGGATTGGGTAGATGTATGACATATAAGGACTCATTTATGAAAAGGTAAGGCTTGTACTTTGTGAGGAATTTTAAATTCCATCAAGAGGACAAGTGGAATTTAAAATTAGAAGAATAGTGTTCAACTAGTGCCACAGAGAATTTTAAATTGGAGTGAATAGGGACACATGGAGTGGGGTAGATGAAATAGGACAAATGTACTCAATTTGGAAGATTTTCCCGTGATTCCAAAGTACCACTTGTCATGTACATGTGCGTCCACAAAATGACAAGTGGACTTCTAGAAACATGGGGGTTTGCAATGATGAATTAATTAAATTTAATTCATGTGCACATGTATTAGAAGAAAATAATTATGATTACAAAAAAGTAATCAAAAGTACACAAAATAGGGAATTAAATAAATATGCTAATTTATTTAATTTTTGGAATGAACTATAGTCAAAAATATTTAATTTTCAAACTATAGTAGAGGAATTTGATTTTTATGATAGGATAAAGGCACAGAATAAATTAATTAAATAATTAAAAATTATTTAATTAACAATTAGATTGGATGAAGTGATGTAGGTGAATAGGGTTGGATGTGTGGGTGAATAAAATTAGTTGTGACCATTTTCAGGCATCTACATTTTCCCCCTCTTTGATATGGCATCACAACTGTCGTGGTTAGTGGGTTGATGGGATATCAAAGAATATAACTTTTTTGATATGCCCCGGTGGATGAGTAGAAGGTGAATGGGTGATGAGGTGATGCCCCCTCAAGAGATGGGCAGAAAAAATAAACTTTTTGGTGATTTCTCGAAAAAGGAGAAAAAGATGGCGGAAAAGGGGGGAAAGGTGGTCCTGAGATGAAAGGATGGGGAAGAAATTAAAGAAATTGGGAAAAAATAGAAGAAAAAAATGAGTGGGGTAGATAGAGAAAGGTGAAAAAGAAGTTGGGGGAGAAAAAAGATGGAAAAAATGATAAAAAGTGGGCTTAAAAAGATTAAAAAAAAGTGAAAAAGGAGCTAAAAAGCTCATTTTACTTTTGAGAGTGAAAAGAGGAAAAGGGGTGTTGAGTGATGGCAGGAAATCCTTGAGAGGAACACTGAGAAAAACATGTGAGGGAATATCTGCAACGCATAGTGGTAGGTGAGTTGGTGAGTGGTTTTAACCTTGCTTGATATTCGGGTTCTATTTTGTGTGGTTGCTATTTTATTTAGTGGTAGCGATATTAGGGTAAAATGAGGATTTGGGAAAATGGGGAGCTTGAGGGAATTGGCGAGGGGGGAAAGTTTTAGTGCTTAAATGAGGGATGGGTACAAAAAATGTCAAAATGGGTTCATTTTAGTTTTTGAAAACCTTTTTTTATTTGGTTTTTTATTTTTGTGGGTGGCAGGGAGCAGCGCCGAATAGGCGTGGGAGGGCAGGGAGCAGTGTTGAATAGGCGCAGGGGCAAGGTGCACTGCCTAATAGGCACAGGTGTAGGGAAGGGTGCTGAATAGGTGCGAGTGTGAGGATCGGTGCTTAGGGTTGAGGGAGGGGGAGGAGGGTTTGTTTTAGGTTGGAGGGGCAATGAGGGGTTTTAGGTTAGGGGGCGGTGGGGTGGGGGTTTAGTATAGAGGGAGGGGTGGGGGTTTAGGATAGATGGAAGGGAAGGATTTGGCGCCCATCCCGGTGCCTTAGCGCCAAGGCAGGGGGAGGGATGGGTGGTGCGGGGGACAGTTAAAGGCACTCGGTTCGATGCCTTAGCATCAGGCCAGCACTACACTTTTTTTTTTGAATGTTGATTATTTTATTTTTTGATTTGATTTTTGTGAATTTTGAATTTTTATTATTATTTTTTTTATTTTTGAATTTTGATTTTGGATTTTTATTTATTTTTTGGTTTGATTTTTGTGATTTTTGACTTATTATTATTATTTTTTTATTTTTGAATTTTGATTTATTTTTTGATTTGATTTTTGTGATTTTTAACTTTTTATTATCATTTTTTTATTTTTGAATTTTGATTTTGGATTTTTATGTACTTTTTGATTTGATTTTTGTGATTTTTAAATTATTATTATTATTATTATTACTTTTTTTGAATTTTAATTTTGGATTTTTTATTTTTTATTTTATTCAATTTTTGTGATTTTTGACTTTTTATTATTATTTTTTGATTTTTAAATAGGTGTGGTGATGGGGGGAAGGTAATGGTTCGGGGATGTTTGTTCAGGATGGGGTTGAACAGGCAAGTTTGGTCACACAAGGGAGAGAGAGGGAGGGCTTGGCTCGGGCCACCAGGTCAAAGGAGGGGACTCTTTGGAAAATGTGCCAAGGGGTAGACGAGGTGTGAAATGATAAGTTAGACTAACATGGTGATGTGTTTGGGAGGGTGCAGGAGGACAAGGGGTTCTTCAGTCTCAGGAGAGGCAATCACTGACAGGTTCATCCTAGGGGTACTTGGACTGGATCATATTGCTAATATGCCATGGATTCACACCGATAGAGCTATGATGACTATTATGGTGGAGCGATATCAACTGGAGCATTGTGCCTTCTTGTTTCCTATAGGGGAGGCGACGATTACATTAGAGGATGTGCGGAGGATTCTATGTGTCCCCTACATGGGGAGAGGGTGGTTTATGAGCATGGACACAGAGTAGAGTACCTAGACTAGGTGTTTGCCTCGATGTAGGTGTTGTATACGACAGACAGGATTGAGATGGTATATCAGCTGGCAATGGAGAGGGGATTAGATTCGTTATCTCTGTTTTTGGAAGGGTTGATAGCAGGGACATTGGTCCCTGACAGGAGATCACACAGATTCCTAGTGGGCTGGGGTAAGGTATTACATCGGATGTTGACTAAGGGAGTGGTTTATGTGTGGGGCCCATGTATACTAGCTCATTTGTATCATGACCTATATTCAATGGTATATAGGTGGTCAAGAAGCCTGGGTTGTGGGGTTACATTGTTGCATATCTAGGCCTGGGTGCATATCCTAGTGACGCTGCCACTGACACTGCAAGATAGACCACAACATCAGCCATTTGTTTATGCATATAGAGGACATTAGATGTGGCGTCGGTTGGGGAACATGGGATAATGGAGGCATGTAATAGATGAGATGGTGGAGTTTGTGTGGCGACCCTAGAGGGAGGTGGAGAGGTAGTCAGATGATGATGACCAACTAGGTTATGCGATGCAGTCACGATACCTGATGGGGTAGACATAGCTAATCATAGATAGGTATCTACTAGAGCACGTACAATGGTAGTTCAGTTTGGTACAGGATGTACCATAGGTAGAGGTGAGGTTCACACAGATATGAGAGGAGTAGCAGTGGTGGGGACTAGTGTTTGATGCATAGATGGCCATAGCAGAGTTCAAGGGACTTTAGCCATAGGCATGGGATGATAGACGGGATATAGTGGATGTAGGGACTACTGCAGCATATGAGAAGTGGTGGGCTCAGTAGAGGCTAGTGAGACTCACAATACCCATGGGGTTTATAGCAGCAGTGGAGGTGGTAGGAGAGGAGGAGGATGATGATGACAATGAGGATGAGGATAATGACAATGATGGGGATGAGGTATAGGCAGAGGGGATGTATGATGATGAGGATGAGAATGAGGAGGATGGGGAGGATGCACAGGAAGAAGGGATGGATATAGATATTGGAGGTGATGGCAGGGGTGATACAGCTGGTGGTGATGATGTAGATAGATCAGAGTTAGCCAGGGCACATGAGCAGATATGCCAACTACAGGAGAGAGATCAGGCACGTGAGGGACAGATAGCCCCACTACAGGTGCAACTATCCCATTGAGAGGGACTGGTGGCTCAGTTAGAGGAATAGGTAGCTCAACTACAGAGGGAGTCAGTACAGACAGGCACTGCACAGACCCAGGTTACAGGGTTGCATGCGCAAGTGACAGAGTTGCAAGGATTAGCGTAGTGGTATGCACATGAGAGAGATCGGGCATGTCAGGCCTTGGGGATAGGGATGATGGAGGTGATACAGATATTATAGCAGCAGATAGGAGAAGCTACCAGAGAGGCCCAACACTATAGTTCACTATATTGGACTATAGTACCAACAGAACAGAGAGTCAACTATTAGAGTAGGTCTGGTGCTTCTGGATCCAGGAGGTCAGGTTAGTCAGAGAGGTCTATTCAGCAGCCCTCACCATTACAGGTGTTAGCAACAACACAGATGCCACCTCCACTAGCACTAGGCTAGGTAGGTCAATAGGATATGGGGGTCTTGCTTCAGAGGGATTCAAGACCAGTTGAGTCAAGTAGGGATAGCTCTGCCTAGGGGTGTGATGTATACATGTACTATTTTTTGATAGGTTTGAGGACCTTATTTTGTATCATGATCACCCTTTTGATATGTATATATATGAGATGGACTATTCAATCGATGTACTATGTGTTATTTATGTTGTCATAATAAAAAATTTAGATAAATGAAAATGATAAAACAATACAAATGCATTACCTAATCTAAATCTTTAATACCTCATATAGATAGAATGATAGATGCATGCATGATGAATTGTTTGATTGATTTGATGTGTTGATTACTCACAATTCAATAGCATAACAATAAGATGAAGATGATAGATAGAAGATGATAGATGAGAAGATGGAAGATTGAAGAATGATTTTGATAGCATAAGGATGCATGAAAATGTGGATTCTCAAATGGCTTGTAGAAAGCTTGATCTATAGGCAAGGCTTGGTTCAAATGGATAGTTGAGATTGAGAGGCTAAATGAATGATATGGATGGATAGGATTGATTAGTTATTCCCACTCTTCAAGGGAGTTGTAGTCATGTGACAAGTGTAAAAAGGAGGATAAGGCTCATGTGTGACCATGTACACAAAAAATCTTATTTAATATGTTCATGTGTGACTGTGTACACAAAAAGGATATTAAATGAAAGTTGTACTACCACACATAATTCAATTGAGAGGTGGACAAGTGTTGGAATGTGGTGATAGGTGAGGACCTAATTCAAATATTTTATTTGAATTAATTGGGATATGTGGAAAATTAATCAAATAAATAAGATTTATTTAATTAATTGGAAAGGTGGGATAAGTAGGATTAAGATGGGATTTTAATGTGAAATTAATTAAATAAATAAAATTTATTTAATTAATTGGCTAATGGAATTAGTGGAATCAGTAGTGGGATTAGGACAAAATGCTACATGATGTCTAGGATAATGTATTTGACTAGGTGTTGCAAGACATGGACAGGGACAAATTTGGGTGTCTACATTTTGCCCCTCTTTGAGATGATGTTCAAGATGATGAGATTTGTGTTGAGTAACATCATTTCAAAGAAGCTAAGGTATGGATAGAGTAAAAGGATAGGGATGAAATGGGATGATAATGGAAAGATAGGATGAGGATGCCCCCTCGAGAGGTTAGGCGGGTTGAACAAACACAAGTAGGCTCTTGAAATGAAATGGATTGGTCAAGGAAGAAAGATAAGGAAATGGATAGAAGAAATGAATGATGTGTTATGCTGCAATGAAGGTGAGAAACCATGATGTTTGATATAGCACTAGACATTATGCACCAAGATAAAAGGACCAGGGTGACAATGTGTCTTGTACGCCTAACATAATACAACCTTGTCTAACATATGAGGAAGTAAACTTAGAGCATTGAATTCCTAATGTAGAAAAGGTATGATATGACCTTAGATGCAAAGGTTAATGCAAAAAGCTATTCCAACATACACAAGATATGAATATTAGCTAAAATGATCGGATTTGGTACAAATGCAAAATAAAATGATAACACACACAAGTAAGCAAGCATGCATGCACAAATTATTCAAAAACAAACAAGGTATTGCCCCTGTCAATCTATAAACCAATGATTAATTGATTGATTGATTGATTGATTTATTGATTGATAATAGTATTGTCATTGTGGGGAACTATATATCCCTAGTTCAACACAAGGATGATGATGATTGATTGACTGATGATTTGGTTTACAACAAGATTAGGATCAAGACCATTGATTACGATTGGATAATTTGACAAGATTGATTAACTTGATTGGTAAGAATTAAGGATGACTTGCATCTAAGATCATTGCTTGGGGTGACTTGATTGATTAAAGAATTGATGCATTGATTTGATTTGAAGAATTGATGATTGGAATAATTGATGGAAGATAGATGATAGAAGAAAAATGAGAGATGGATAAAGATGATGATTGGTGAAGATTAGAAGAATGATGGAAGATGGAAGAGGTCTATCACTCGTGTCTAAATCTAGGTACTTCCTTTGTATCCCAGATTGCCTACATACCCTGTATCCATGGGATCAAGGCTTTTAACAATAAAGATGAGATGTAGTTCTGATTGTTTTTTATTAATGGTGGTGATGAAGATAGATGGATTGATCAGGTTATGGATTGTTTGGGATTGATTGGATGATTTGATGATAAATGATGTTATTGATGGGATGACATGGATTGAATTGATGTGATTTTGATTGATTGATAGATTGGCTTGATTTGATGATTTGATTGTGATGGATTGGTGATAGAAGATTGGGCTATAGGATGTAAGATGGAAGACTCATGATAGATGGATGGGATAGAAGATTCATGATAGATGGGTGGATATGAGGATGGGTGATAGTGGAATGAATGTATGCCTCATAAGGGAGCTAAGATGTGATCTCCAAAGGCTATGTTGTATAAGAATAACATGCCCCATTCTAGGTAGTAGACTTAGGATTTTACATGACAAAGCTTATGATGAAAGGATGACAGGATGGATTTTACATGACAAGGCTTTTGCATGGGATGATGTATATCAAGAGATATTCAAAGCATATTTCAACATTTTGCCCATATGTCTTCATCAAGATCAAAAGGAGGAAAGGAGGATGAATAGACTCAATAGGATAGGTATGTGGGTGTAATGGTTAAGGATGGTAGGATAGGATATGTCAAGATAGGACATGATAAGATGTAAAATGATAGGTTGGAAATGATAAAATGGATGAGACAATGTGCCCCCAAGTGTAAGTGACATAGAAGATCAACCTACACATGACACCTGTTTGCCAGGTTTTCATCATGGTACTTATCCAAGGCACCTGTTTACCAGGTTTTCACCGTTGGATGAAGGGATTTCTCTTTACTATTTTTTTTTTCTTTTTTTTCTCTTTTTTTTAAAAATTTATTTTTTGACTTTTGATGGGATGACAATTACACATGGCACCTGTGAGCAGGTTTTCATCATGGTAATGGATAGGAGGGACTCAAGTGTCTAGTGCTATGAAAGGTGATAGTGTCACATTAGAGAGGGATGATGTTGCATGGACCATGTCAATTGTCATTATGCTCATGGATGTTGGTAGGGGATTACATGAAAAGGGAGATGGAGTAGGTGGATAGTGTATTATGAAATGGATTATGAAAGGATGGATGGATGGATAGGAGATAGTGAATTATGATGTGGATTATGTAGGGAAGATAGTGGATAGTGGATTATGAATGGATTATGTAGGATTTATGCAAAAGTATGGACCATAGGAAGGTGATGGGGAAGATATGTAAGATAATGGATAAAAGGTGGGGAGATTGAGGTATGTGAAAATGGAATCATGACCAATGGTTGCACACACCATGATAAATATTGAAGCTTTTGGTTGGATGGTGGTGTAGGAAAAAATGGAGATGTTTTCTTAGGAGATGGGTGGTTGAGGATTTAGGTACCCATATAGACTTAGTATTTGTATGATCTTTGCTTTGCTTGTGGGATGAAGGAACTTCAGATTTTGGAATTTTTAGATGGAATGGGAATTTTGGATTGAAGGGGATGGTTGGGATTTTGGAGAGGGGGATGCCTCATTTGATTTTCTTGTTTTTTTATTAGGGACCTATTGTGTGATTACACAACATGCCCCATTTTGCCTTGACAAAATAGGGACCCAACTTTTCTTTCTACTTGTGGCTTGTTTATTTTCTGCTTTGGGCGGTTTGGTAAAATAAGTCATGCATGTAACCTTATAAGAGGGTGGATTTGCCACTATGAGGAAGTCAGTTGTCAAAGTTAGGAGTTTTCATTATTAACCTCATGGTTGGAAAGTACTCAAAATTCCAAGCTGGTTTGTCTTTTGGATCACCCCAAAATTATCTAAGGGAAGAAAGTTATGCTGAGTCAAAGTTTAGTCAAACCTGATATCACGGGCAAGAGGTCATATTTCTAACATCAGTCATATTCGATAAGATAACCATATATAGGATTGTCACCTGATAATCGCTACGTATGAGATGTGTAGATGCCAAATTTAAACAAGGGTCGATATCTACCTGTCGAAAGACTTCGCATATCCCGCAGGGGGGGTCATATTTCTAACATCAATCATCTTACAAATATCACCCTCTTTGCAAATATCACCCTATGTCAATATGACGGTGGCATCATCTGATTCTCATAAATGAAAGAAATCACCCTGATGATGACATCATCGTTCCATATGAACCACGAGGGGTTATATATCTGATACCCATCATATTTCTTACTATGACGATGACGTCATTAAAACATGATAATTAAATGACGTCAATGACATGATGATGTCATCCTGATCTTTTCCAAGGGTGAGGGGAGGGGTCGTATTTTAGATACCCCTGATCTTAGTTCCATGACCTGATATACACATGGTCAAACATTGACCATATCACTTTATTCTTCGCACGTAGTTATCCCACGCAAAAGCGAGGGGGTCATATTTTGAATATCCCCTAATCTTTCTAAGATCTCCCCTTCTAACATTAAATGCAATTAAATGCGGTAGATGAACTCCCGCTGATTACAAATACAAATTGAACACTTGGCAACATCTACGGATTCCCTGTAGATGATCGATGGATTTAACCAAGAAAATGCATTTTTACCCTAATTTGTCCTATTGATCTATTTTAAAGGTAAAATTTAAGGGTCATTTTCATTCACCTTGTGATAAATCAAGAAATTATAGAGCTTCAAAGTC
Organism: Cunninghamia lanceolata; assembly: GCA_027924645.1. Lineage (NCBI taxonomy): Eukaryota > Viridiplantae > Streptophyta > Pinopsida > Cupressales > Cupressaceae > Cunninghamia > Cunninghamia lanceolata. The sequence goes on from BSBN01001126.1 coordinate 4,203,981, forward strand.
AAACCCTCAACAGATACCTGTCAAGAAAACAGATCCTTCAACGTAATGGAACGGGTGATCTTGTGCCTTTTCAACCTTTCCCATAATCACTCATCTAATCTAAAGGAGAGCATTATAAGGGATCCATGGCAGATTTTAGGAGGAATAGGTTTGAGGCAGAGTTTCTCAAGCCCATGTTTGTGTAGCCTGAAGGAGTACAGTTCAAATACGAAGTCATTGGTGATACACACCAGGGGGATACAGATCTGGCAATATGGTCAACAAGATTGGATCATGATAAGGAGAATCCCTTTCTGGATGGGGTGTTTGTGTCAGGTATGTGGCATGTAGCTGGTTTTCCCTATGCTATGGACACTCTAGAATTGGTAGTGGAGTGTGTAAGGAATTACAACCCTGAACCTAGGTGAGTAGAGAAGCATAGAAGGATATACACAAACTTCTAAGTCAAGGGCATTACTGCCACGTCCAATTTGCCAGTTGGTAAAAAGGTAGTAAATGTGGACCTGCATAAGCTAGAAATAGAGTATAACAATAACAAGAAAAATGTGAGGAAGAGGATGTATCAATGGAGATCAAAGACTAGTACATATACTGCCTCAGCCAAGCTACCTGTGCATTTGTACAAGTTTGATTTTGATGATGAGTACCAATATATGATTTCTCTACTGAGCAGGATGATTGACAGGCCTCATGCTAGAAATTTTGAGAATTGGATATTTGGGATCATCCAGATGGTTTTATATGCAGACAACTAACCCCTATGGGCAAAGATCATCAATGACTCATTGGATGAGGGAATGAAAAGCCTGGGAGGCCAAACATGTTTATCTACATGACTTCATATGTGGTATACTCTTGTGCATATAAAGGAACATTTGATGCTTTGAAAATAGTGGCCAAGGTTGGTGGTGATGCTGATGATGCACACATATGGGATCATTATCCCCAATTGCAAAGGAACGTATACCTCCAAAACTATCAACTGGTAAATGATGCATTCTCTATGCATCTAGTCAAAACTATGGAGGAGGATAGGACTAAAAGGCTAAGCATGGAGGCTGAAGAAATTGTCTATCGGCATGGAGCATGGTTTATCCAGTTTGCCACTTTCTCATATATAAGGATCGAGAGATTTGAGGGGCAGCCTCTTATGTTGCCAAGATACCCCACTGATTGGGTCATCTTGATGGAATTTGTAAGGCATGTATCTAACATAGTTGAATCCTATAAGGCACAGAAGAATATACCTCTAGTTTTGTTTCTAGTATCCATGGGCTGGTACATGTGCCTAGATTCACAAAGTATAAAACATGTCATCAGGGGGTTGAAATTGATGTACCTACAACTATTTCCTCTAGCCAGATCATATGATCCTTATGGCAAGATGCAGAAGGTACTGGGAAAATAAATACATCAAAAGCATCTAAAGGACTTTTGGACTGATTATGATGATGAGGCTAAGGTGAGGAGAAGGAAATATCAAAGACTCACCTTGCATCAGATCAAAACCTTTGACTATATCCCGGTGCCAGCACAGTTGCATAAGGGTGATGGGAAAATCATGTCCAATGAATATGAGGACAAAAAGGTGTATAATGACACCATATCGGCCCCAGATCTTACACATCAAAAGGATATATCCTTAGATCAGCTGACAAATGGGGTGATCCAACTAACCCATGCTTGGGTAGATGCAGAGATATCTAGACTAAAGAAAAGGGGCATTGCCCTTATGATTGACAATTAGAAGAAGAGATAAGAGATGTCTGATGAGGAATACGATGATTTCCTCATTGAAAAGAGAAAATCCAATGGGGAAAGATTACCTACAGAAAAACAAAAGAGGATCCCCCCTAAGTGTAAGAAAAGTGAAAATGAACCAAAGGGGGTGATAATAGAGAGGATTGCCACTACAGCTATAGGTGCATCTACATTAGCTCAGGCATCTACATCATTGACATAGCCTCTAACAGAGAAACCAAAAACTAAGAGAATTTTAAAGCCTACTGTTGAAATTATAGAGGAGGAGGAAGGCTAGACCATACAACATGAGGTGGATGAGGGAAACCACTTGGAAGAGGAACAAATAAAAAAAGAATCTAAAGATGATGACCTGCTAATGGTGAGCAAGAAGAGGAGGGGGATGCCGCTAATGTCACCACCTAAGAAACAAAGAATGGCCATGAGGGGAGATATCCATGCTGACCCCATCATGTTGAGTGGTGCAGGTGGCACGAAGTGTTCAGGAAGGAACTATAGCATGATGTTCCTCTTCCCACCATAATTAAATTCAAAATCTAGAAGGCAGAGGAATAAACAAGAGAAATGCTCAAGACAAGTAAGGGGGTTCCTTTCTCCTATGATGACACAGTAGATTTATTTGATGATGAGGTGGTCTGAGAGGTGACTGCTCAATAGATGGAAACTCAGATTGCCAACACCCGAGTGACTCCTCATGGAACTCCATTAGCCCAGATAAGGGTATTGGAAGAAGTAAAGCAAGCAGAGGAAATGAAACAGGGTAGCCTAGAAAGAGCACCCCAACAGATAGGGCTAGACAATTTGGTTGATCAGGTTGCTAGTCCTGCAACCATAGACTTAATGTACAGGGGTGATATAAGCCCAAGTAAAGATAAGGGTGCAACTGAGGAACCAAAGAAGACTAGAGTGGCAGAGCATACAGAGAAAGATAGTACTGCTCTTGATCAGGGCCAACAATAGTATGGGACACTCATAGAACCAAAAATATTAGAAGTCTAACAGAGGAGTGGGGGTGATCAGGATATACTAGACACTAGTGTTGCTCAGGTGCAGAGAGGTTCAACATTGCCTCAGGATAAAGAGGATCAAGAGGTGTTAGAGAAGTCCCAAGAATAGAAGACAAATCATGTCAGGAGGACCCCAAGTCACAAGATATCAATACATCAGGTGGAGAAAAGGAAATGACCCATGATTAGGGTGATCCTCAAGGGAAGAATACATAGGCATCCCAAGAGGTTAATATGCCATAGGATGAGAAGGATAACAAAAAGATGAAAATCCAAAGGACAAAGCACAAGATGAAGCACAGGATCAGACTGTAGAAATTCCATAGGATCCTCCTTTGCAGAAGGCACCACCTCAACAAGAAGAACTCCAACATGATCCCCCTCATGATGAACTTCATGAGGAAGAAATAAAGAAGGTGCCTTCTCCACCAAGGATAGAAGATAATACTGGGTAGCTGGACACCCATGATATAAACAAGGGCCGCCAAGAATCTGGAGGTGATGTACCTCATTGGCTAGGAAAAGAAATATATATAGAGTAAATATTAGAAGTTCAAGAGTTTGATGTCTCTACCTTATTTGCTGAGAACATGATGAAACCAAAGAGGAAGGCTAGATTAACATCTACTATAAAAAGAGATCCTACCACAGGTAGAAGAACCACATAGATAGCCCTTCCCACAATTGAAAAGGAAAAAGGCAAAATAAACCTGGAGGAATTCCAAATCACAAATGTTGTCTAGGTTTTGCCAATGAAGATCAAGAAGGTCAAGAGGGGAAGGATATTATTGATTCTTTAACCCAAAGGGTGAAAAGGAGAAAAATAAAGTACATAAGGAACACATTGCTCAATTGCATTCTTTCATAAAAGGGTCAATTAACCCTAATCATACACTAGTTGATCTTGCAGTCCCATTGACTATTATATCATAGGAGGAGGTTACTAAATTGGATCTAATGAAACATGAAGCAATGGTAATGGAAAAATGGATGTTTTCAGCGCTCACTGGGGCTGATGATGTATTGAAAACCTCTCTGTAGAGGTGGAATTATTTGAGTGACCTAAAGAGAAAGGTAGATAAAATGCAGAATGATACAGGAATATGGTCATTTCAATTGGAAAAGGACCTAAGTGCCCTAAGTGAGATGAACAGAAATGATTCATAGATTCTGATAAGTAATAAGGTGTTAGATAATAATATTGTCATGCTAACAAATATATGGTATGAAGATATCAGGTTTGAGTGTGATGTCTTGAAGAAGTGCAGCAGCAAACTCAGGGATATTAGTGTCAAACTACACAACATGATGGCATATGAGGTAGAAACCTTGGAAGCCTTGGAAGCCTTGGAAGGGAAAATAGAAGGTAAAATTGAGAATCAAGATACAAATTTTGCTATTAAGGCTCTGCATGATAATTTTAAGCCAGTAGCAGATGACCCTCTCGTCCACTTGACCGAAGAGGTAATGAATAGGATTATGAGAATAAAGGTTAAAGTGGAGACATACAATGAGACATTGAATAGTAGGAAAGGTAAACTGGAAGCTTTCAAGGCTAAGTTCCAGTCTCATAAACATGCAATAGCAAAAGCTAAAATCCAGGACAGGGGAGAGGTTGATAGAATAGTGCAAGCATATGAACATATCAGGATAGTCGTAAAGGTCCACATTAAAGAGGATGTCTATCAGAGTGATAGTGATGATGAAAGTGATGAGGATGAAGAGAATGACGAGCAAAAAGAAAATGAAGAAGAAGAACCTGAAGAGTAAATGTAGATGAATCACTAAGTGAACATATGCATGGGGTACTTATAAATGGTAAGTCATATAGATGGTTGCCAGCTGGCAACCTGTGCCATGAGGAAAAGTTGACTAAGTCATAGGAGAATTGTCAACCGTTGATCCAAATTGATAAATCTTTACCGTTTGTCAATCGTAACTGCCTCCTCACCTTATTCTATAAAAGGTGTAGGGGTGCAATCTTTTAGTGATTCAAAACTTAATTGAAATCTGATTGCTGAAGAATTTAGGACTTATTTCAAAGTTATTGTGAATAAACATGTTTTGCATACTTATTGAAAGAGAAGCTATTTTGATTACAAATCATCATAAATCTTGAGTAATCTGTGATTGGAATCTAGATATATGCATTGATTCGCTGTGTCCTTTGGAGTGTTTTTTAGTTTTCATATATTATTTTCATTCCTTGTTCCTTTGAAGTTAGCATCAACCATACCTAGCTATGGAACATCCTAGTGACTTATGGTTTGATTTCTTCTCTCCATGAATGTATCTTGTGTGTATGTGATTTAATAACTAAAGGTTCACTAAAATTAGAAGTATTCTTTTAAATCTCTTTGAATTTTATTATAGATCATCTATAGAATTGCAAATAACATATAATCAAAAGCAAATAAACATGAAATATGCAGATATCCTGTAGGCAATTGAAAATAGAGAGCATATTTTAAATGAAAGAATGTCAAATTGACAAATATCATGCAAATTTAGATAAATATCCATGAAATACACATAAAAATCCACTTATATACACATCATTTAAATAAATATGCAATGTAGAGGAAGGTGTAAGTTCATAATGATCAATTATCAGAAGAATTGATCAAACTTAAAAATATCATAGTAATCTTTGGAAATAGAGTATAATTAACCTCTCTATGGAGTGAATTTACATAATACAGTACAATACTGATCACCTAAGTGAACATAAGACCCCTTGAAATGGAAAACATCATGTCACATCAACCCTTGAATAACGTTAGATAATCATGACCTGATCAATAGAGACTTGGAGCCATTAACTTATCTTAACCTGATCATACTTTACAAGATAATAAAGGTTTGTTGTGAAAATTTTTATGCATGTTGTTATGATTAATAATCATCATCAACATAAATTGGCACTAGAAGGAGGGCCATCTTCTCCACCTAAGGGTGATTCGGTGACATAGAAGAAAAGGTAATACTCACGCAACTTCGTACTTTAAGTTTTATGCAAAGATTTGTTGTGTTGAGTCCATTCATGCTTATCCATCACAAAGTTTTAAAGTTGAGCATAAATATTTTAGGCTTCATAGTCGATCGTTGTGATCCTTGAAAGATAAGTCCTCTTTTAGGTCTTCTTACTAAAGCTTTGAAGTAATTCACTTAAGATACTTGATATCTTGATGCCTTTGTCTAAAAAGTTTCACATCACCCTATTTTGCATCATTTCTGCAAATATTGCATAAATATCCTGTCAGTTTTAGATTCTAATCATAAATACATCCTTTACATGAGTTTTTTAGCTAACCTTTATAGAAAACAAGCCAAATTTTCTTAAATTGTAGAAATCTTGGCTCTCAGGCCAAATACTAGGTCCAGATCCAGTGGACTCTTTGAGGAATTGTCTATCTAGGGACTCAGACCTAGAACAATAGATATTCATCATTCTCCTAGTTCTAGTGCATCAAGAGCTTCACTAGAACACACTCCAACAACTCCTATCAGGTTGCAAATACCTACATGACCACCTGTCACGCCCCCGATCCAACCTCCACCAGTCGCAATGTCATTCTTTACTGTTGAGTCACCTCTGACTTTCACTGCATATCATCCTTTACCTAAAAATCCTAACAAGATTTGTCCTAAATATCATCCATATCAAGATGCTGATGATCACATTAGAACATTCAAGGAAGCCTATTGTAGAGCAAGAATTGAACATCAGAATGTGGTATGCAGATTATTTCCATTTTCCTTAGGGGAAGAGGCATATAATTGGTATATCAGTCTTGGTCAAGGTTCAATTGGTTCATGGGCTACCTTGGAGAAAGCCTTTAAGGATAGATTCAAAATACCTATAGATCCTTCAATGAATTATCATCTGTTTGCCACAATCAAGAGATTTGAAAGAGAACCTATTGCTAATTTCAATGCAAGATTCCAAAAGATGCTCTCAAAGCTAGTTGCTCCTTATACTATAGTAGATGAAGTTTCTAGGAGTATTTATTACTCTGCATTAAATCTCCTGACTTCTATTTTTATTAGGAGAACACATCCTGGTGTGACAACCTTGGCAGGAGCTTTTGAGGAAGCCATAAAAGTTAGTCAATAGTTGATTCCTGCTCCCACACCCAATATTGCATTTCCTACACTTCTTGCTTATCCTACATATCCTGTTCAATAACAGACCAATGGAGCTATGATACCTCCAGTTGTAATGCCAATCCCTTTACAAGTACCTCCACTTAGTATCATACCACCTCTAAATGGAAATGGTCAAATGGTGTAGTATCCAGGACATACACAAGTACCTCAGGTTGTAGAACAAACTAATAATAATAACAATGGTTCCTCTTTCTTCAAACCCCAAATAGAGAACGCAGTAGCCAAAGTTCAGGAAGAAATTAAAGAGACATTAGTACAACTAAGGAAACTCACTACTGAGATCACTCATCTGAGGAGTCATAATTTCTATTCTCAACCAAATCAGAATAGAGGATATGCCAATGACAGGTCTGGTTATCCTAATAGAGGATATAATAAGAACAATAATAACAACAGTGGTAACAATAATCCCCCTAGACAACCTAGAGTGTGGAACACTAGACCGAACAATGGTTCTCTACCATCACCCCTAGATAATCAGCCCTCTGGTGAACCTAAGCAGACTACTAGAGTGAATCTGGCAGAAGCAGCCCTTACAAACTGGTGTAGGATACATAATACCAGTACTCATGTAGAGTTGGATTGTCCATAGTTTAGGATAGCCACTAGTATATTCCAAGCTGAAGTGTCTAATACTACTGGTACTCCACCTTATGTTGAAGGAAATGAAATTGTCCCCTGTGGATATGATTCTGCTCTTGTATTAGAAAGTTTCATCAATCATCCTCATCAGCAGATAATGTCACCTCATGAAAATTACACCTTATCATGTGAGGAGTCATCTATGGCTTTTGAAACCAATTATATTTTTCCATTTGAAGATGAAAATGAGCCATCAGTTGAACATGAAGAGGTACATGCTTATCAGCAGTAGTATCCGGGTAGACATAATTACAACATGAGCAATAACTCCAACAGATCTACTGGTCCTTTGACTACATCCTTGCCTCCAAATAATTTTAACACTCCTCCTGATCCTAAGGCAACCAATAACCCTAGATTTCCTAAAGTTAATTCTCAGTACTTAGCACCACAAAATGCAATGCCAAAAGCTGGTAATCAGTCCCATGAATCTAATAAATTGGTCACATACTTAGTAGATGAAATGAAAAAGACCAAAATTAGTTTATCATTGTTAGAACTACTCAAAACCCCAGCAATTAAAAAATCCTTCATGAAATCCTTAGATGATCCTGCTCCAAAAGAGGACAATCATACCTCAAATCAAACTTTGAATAAAGTTCATGCCACTAAGGATATTAGTGTTAAGGACAAAATTCTAGCCATTATTCAAGCTATAGAAACTTCGTACATGACTCTTTACAAAGATAAAACTGAATCACTTCCTTTCTCCTTACCATAAGGATGTTTCGTAAGAATTTGCATAATTTCTTAGTAGATTTAGGTGCATCTACTAATGTAATGCCTTTATCCATATGTAATGCCTTAGGGTTACACCCTGCCAAGTCACTAAAGAAGGTAACACAGTTAGATAAAATAGAGGTGAGTGTCATAGGAAAATTGACTCACATCCATATGCAGTTAGCATCAGATCCAAGAATTTAATACTACATCAATATCTAGGTAGTAGATATACCAGATACGTATGGGATGTTGCTCAGTCGAGATTGGTCAAAAACACTCAATGGATACATGTCCACTGATTTTAGTCACATGTGGTTACCTTGGAAAATACCTAACCAAATAAGGATAGATGCTAAACCTCACATGAAACATATGATCACTGAGTACAATAAAACCAATGAGATCATTTATGTAGATGTTCAACCCAGAGTCTATACCATCAGACCCCAGACCGTCAAGATAGAGGAGATCCTCATGTATGATGTCCATGTTCATAATGACAATCTTCAGGATGATAGAATAATTATAGAGTCTGATTGTGGTTCTGAAAATGAGATAGAAGTATACAACTTTAAGAACTTTGAAATGCACTTGTCCAAAGAGATGCAATGTTGCCAATTGTTAAAAATGTCTATTGAAGATGTTCTGATTGAGGGATGGTTCAGGTTACATGATGAAGTACATTCTGAAAAGACCTATGATGCTTGTTTAGATATGATGAAATTGGAACACGCATGCAGTGAGAAAGCATCATCATCATCCATGGTAAGATTTACAGATAGTGACAGTGACACTAATTTTTGTCTGTCATCTGTAGAAACAGAAGAAAGCACATATCATGATGAAAGTTCCATTTAGAGGATGGAAGAGATATTGGTGTGCAATAAGAGTAATTCTAAGAGTAACAAGAATATCACCCTAGGGATCGATTGTTTGGTTGAATCAGATTATGAAATATCTAATGAAGATAGAGATAGTAATTTGACCAAGTTTGAGGAATTCTTATCAAAACAAATTCAGAAGATGATACAGCAACATACCTCCCCACAAGATGTTTTAATTGAGGGATGGTGCAGGTTACATAAAACACCACATTCAGAGACTACTTGCTCATTATGTTTGCATATTCTGGAAAAGCAGACGGTGCCTTGTTCAAAGGGTCTTCTTTCAGATGACAAAGAAGAAAAAGGAATGTTACCCTCACATCAATTAGATAGGGTGAAGTTTGAGAAGATTGAAACACCTAGATTAAAATGGATATCAAGTGGTGCAGTTGCTAGAGCTAAGAAGAAAAGGGAAGGTCTAGACAAACCTTTAACTGAAGATAAGCCATGGATCCAAGTCAAAACAAGGGGCTGGAGTAGGAATAGACCTTATTGATCTAGCTAGTAAATCTTACTTGGTAGCATACAAATTACAATTCCCATGCACAAATAATGTGACAAAGTATTAAGCTCTGATTCATGGGATATTGTTTGTACTTAGAAAGAAAGTAAAGATTTTGCATGTCTATGGAGACTCAGAATTGGTGGTAAGACAAGTGAGAGGCATATATTCTTGTAATTACAATAAGTTGTCTAATTATAGACATAGGGTATGGGATTTGATAGAATATTTCAATGCATTTAACATCACCCATGTCCTTAGAGAATAAAATCATAGGGCAAATGCCTTGGACCAAGCTATGAGTACTTTGGAGCCATTATCTATATCTGGTTTGAAGAGATTTTTAGTAGAATTAATATTAGTACCTTTGTACCAGATAATTTCGTTAACCTTCAGGTGTTTGATGATGACCAGCACATTTTAGACTTCATATCCAATAGAGATGTGTTTGATACACAAATCATAGATGAAAGAAATGTAGAAGATCACACCTGGGAAGAAGAAGAGATTATGGAGCTGCCTAGTAACAAGATTCCAAAAGGAATGATAGAATTAGAAAGAGCATTTGATTTAGATAACATACTGAAATAGAAAGATCTAACTAAAGAAGATGGAGGAGAATATTCACTAATCAACATAGGACATGATGAAGAAAAAAGGAATGTCTTAATTGGAAAAGTATGTACAGAAGAAGAAATGGCAGGGATAACCCAAGCACTTAAAGATTATATTCATGTTATTGCCTAGACATATGATGAGTTGAAAACTTATGATACCTCAATCATCACTCATATTATACCATTAAAGCCAGATGTCAAGCCCTTTAGACAAACATAGAGGTCTGTTAATGCTTTATTAGAGCCCATCATTTTTGAAGAAGTGAAGAAATTGCTTAATGCTAGAATCATATTCCCTGTGAGACATTCTACATGGGTTGCTAACTTGGTCCCTATAAGGAAGAATAATAGTGACATTAGGTTGTGTGTAGACTTAAAAAATTTAAATAGAGCTTTTGAAAAGGATAATTATCCCTTGCCTTCATTGGATGAGGTCTTGCAGATAGTAAATGGTGCAAAGATGATGTCATTTTGAGATGGTTTTTCAGGTTACAACCAAGTGATGGTAGACAAGATAGACAGATTGAAGACAACATTCACCACTAAGTGGGGAATATTTTCTTATAGGTGCATGCCCTTTGGCTTGATAAATGATGGGGCCACCTTTCAGTGAGCAATGGATATAGACTTTAGGAGGTTAATTGGTAAATGCATAGTCATATACGTGGATGACTTGATAGTTTTTTCTACAGAGAGAGGGAATCATGTGGAAGACCTCAAGAAAGTACTAAAGAAGTGTGAACATTATGGAATATCCTTAAACCCTAAGAAATGTATATTTGGAGTAACCACAGGGAAGTTATTAGGTCACTTGATAACAGAGAATGGGATCATCATTGACCCTACGAGAGTAGAATCAATCATGAAGATACTACTTCCTGGGAGTAAGAAAGAGCTCAAATCTTATTTTGGTAAGATCAATTTCATTAGAAAATTCATTACTAGTTTTGCAGAGATTGTCAGACCATTGAATGCAATGCTCAAGAAGGATGTTAAAATTGAGTGGACACCTAAAGCTAGAGCAACTTTTAAAGATATCAAAAAAGCTATATCTGATGCTCCTATTTTGATTAGTCTAGACTATACCAAAGATTTTTACATATACTCATTTGCTTCAGAGCATACATCTGCAACAGTACTAGCATAAAGAAATGAGGCTAAAGAAGAAAATCCTATAGATTTCATGAGTTACCCTTTTAGGGATGCAGAACTTAGATATATGGATGTTGAGAGATAGGCACTTGCTCTGGTCCGAGCAGTCAAGAAGTTTAGACATTACATCTTGAGAAGTAAAGTAATTGTCGTAGTACCAGATGCAACAGTAAAGATACTTTTAATGCAAAGTGAACTAGGTGAAAAGAGAGCTAAATAGATAATCATCCTCCAAGAATATGATATGGACATAACACCCATGAAATTAGTAAGAGGACAAGCCCTGAGCCAGATGATATAAGAAATTGATCCTAACATCATGAGCCAACAGTATGTTATAAATACAAAGGAAACTGGAGAGTGGTATTTAGATATCAAGCATATCTTGATTACTGGAAGATGTCCTTCAAAGTTATAGGCTTCACAAAGGAGAGCCTTGAAGATAAGATCACAAAAATACATGATAAAGGGAGGAATTCTTTTCAAGAAGAAATATGAAGGAATATATCTTAGATGCCTAGAAAGGTAAGAAGTCAACAAAGTGTTAACAGAATTACATGATAAGTTTGGAACCGCACATGGGTCGTACTTAGCTACTACTCATGCTATCCTCAGAGCAGGGTATTACTGGCCCACTATTTTTAAAGATACTGTTGAACACATCAAATGTTGTCAGGTGTCAGGTTGCTGCAAATAGAGAAAGATATTCTACTCAGCCCTTGCAACCAGTGATGGAGATGCACCCATTTGCTCAATGGGGCATGGATTTCATAGGACCCATCAATCCTCCATCATCCTCAGGCCATAGGTATGTGTTGACGATTACTGATTATTGCACAAGGTGGACTAAAGCTATTAGTAGTAAGACATGTAATGCTAAGGATGTGATCAAGTTCTTGGAAAGCAACATAGAAACTAGGTATGGAGTTCCTTATGCTTTAGTATGTGACAAGGGACCTGCCTTTGCATCAATAAGATTATCAAGTTGGGCTTTTGACCATGGAATCATTTTCAAGTTTTCTTCAAATTACTATCCTTAAGGGAATGGACTAGCAGAGTCTACAAATAAGAACATCATAAAGAAATTGATAGAGAAAAATCCAAGGGAGTGGAACACCTTATTGAAATACATATTGTGGGTAGATAGAACTAGGATGAAGACTGCATTAGGAAATTCTCCCTATCACCTAGTATATGGGGTGGATCCTATCCTCCCTATTAATCTAAAGATCCCCACATTGCAATTTTCTCAAGAGTATCTGGGTATAGACAACAAACAAGAAGTCAAGCTACTCTAGTTAATGCATCTAGAAGAAAAAAGAAATAGGGCAATTGATCAATTTACTAAGCATCAAGCTGTTGTCAAACACTGGTTTGACAAAAGAGCCAGAGTTAAGGCTTTTAGAATTTCAGATTTAGTCCTTATGTGGGATAAAGCACATGAAAAGAAAGTGGATCATGGTAAAGTTGATAAAATTTGGATAGGTCCTTTTCAAATTTTAGAAATCTTAGGAGACAGTACCTACATGCTCAAGATTTTAATCGATGAGGATGTCCCATTACCAGTTAATGGACAGTTCCTCAAGCATTATTTTCAAGCCTAAAGCAATGTCATGTAGGTCAAATGTATTGTAAGGTGCATATTGTATAGTTGTTTGTATAGTTTTGTTTTGCTTGTTTGTTTGCCTATTGAGTTTTGTTTTGGTTAGTCAAGATGATGCAACTTATCACCCTAAGAAAATAACCAAGTTGTTAGGATTCAAGTGGTGAGAACAAATTCCTATATATGTTATGACTCATTTTGAGGAGTATTGGTGATTAGGTCTATGATATCCTTTTCATCATGGTGCCTTTTCTTAACTAAAGTGATTTTTTCACAATTTTTCACCTAACAACCTTGGGTTTGTGGAACAGATAAGTATAGGTGTTAAGTGAAAAATCTAAAGGGACTCCCTTGCTACCAATGCAATCTCCAACCTAAATTAGGAAGTGACCATACCTTGCACATTAATCTTACATGATGACATCATATGAACAAAAGGAATAAATTTTGAAAATCCAAAAGGAATAAAATTAGGCCATCTAAGTAACTCTATCGGGGATATAGACGTCTGGTGGCAGTGGGTCTCTACTTAGGGGGATTGTATAGATAACCTTGTCGGGGCTATAGATGCCTACTGGCAGTAAGGCTCTATCCAGGTTGTCTATAAGGGATGATCCCAAAATATGTAGCTTAACATCAATTACTCATGTTTTCAACTTATTTTCAAGATGAGGATAATTAATCATTTGCACATACCTGATCCTTTGCTAGCATTGTTGCAATGATGAAAATCTTATCATTCAGAAAGATTATAATACTTATGCTTAGAGAGAGTTAAAATGCTATGTTAGAATGTGATCACATCACTTGAATCATCAAAATTTGGTTATTTTCTTTGGTGGCAAGTTGTTGTGTAGTTACACAACATGCCCCATTTTGCCTTGACAAAATAGGGACCAAACTTTTCTTTCTGCTTGTAGTTTGGTAAAATTAATCATGCATGTAACCTTATTAGAGGGTGGATTTACCACTATGAGGAAGTCAATTGTCAAAGTTAGTAGTTTTCATTATTAACCTCATGGTTGGAAAGTACTCAAAATTCCAAGCAGGTTTGTCTTTTCGATCACCCCAAAATTATCTAAGGGAAGAAAGTTATGCTAAGTCAAAGTTTAGTCAAACCTGATATCACGGACAGTGGATCATATTTCTAACATCAGTCATATTTGATAAGATCAACCAAATATAGGATCATCACCTAATAATCGCTAGGTGTGACATGCGCAAACACCAAATTTAAACAAGGGCCGATAGCTACCTGTCGAAAGACTTCGCATATCCCGCGGGGGGGTCATCTTTCTAGTGTCAGTCATATTACAAATATCACCCTCTTCACAAATATCACCATATGTCAATATGACGGTGATGTCATCCGATTCTCATAAATGAAGGAAATCACCCTAATGATGACATCATCATTCCATCTGAACCACGGGGGGTTATGTATCTGATACCTATCATATTTCTTAATATGACGATGACATCATTAAACATGATAATTAAACAATGTCGATGACATGATGATGTCATCCCAATCTTTTCCAAGGGCGAGGGGGGGTCATATTTTAGATACCCCTAATCTTAGTTCCATGACCCAATATACACATGGTCAAACATTGACCATATCACTTGATTCTTCGCACCTAGTTATCTCGCGCAGAAGCGAGGGGGTCATATTATCCAGGGGGTCATATTTTGAATATCCCCTGATCTTTCTAAGATCCCCCCCTTTTAAAATTAAATGTAATTAAATGCGGTAGATGAACTCCTGCCGATTACAAATACAAATTGAACACTTGGCAACATCTACAGATTCCCTATAGATGATCGATGAATTTAACCAAGACAACACATTTGTACCCTAATCTGTCATATTGATCTATTTTAAAGGTAAAATTTGAAGGTCATTTTCATTCACCTAGCAATAAATCAAGAAATTACAGAGCTTCGAAGTCAAACCCTCAACAGCTACCTATCAACAAAACGGATCCTTCAATGTAACAAAATGGGTGATCTTGCACCTTTATGGTCTTTCCCATAATCACTCATCTAATCTAAAGGAGAGAATTATCAGGAATCCATGGCAGATCTCAGGAGAAATAGGTCTGAGGCGGAGTTTCTCAAGCCCATGTTTGTGCAGCCTGAAGGAGTACAGTTCAAATATGGAGTCATTGGTGATATACACCAGGGGGATATAGATCTGGCAGTATGGTCAACAAGATTGGATCATGATAAGGAGAATCCCTTTCTGGATGGGGTGTTTGTCTCAGGCATGTGGGATGCAGCTGGTTTTCCCTATGCTATGGATGCTCCGGAATTGGTAGTGGAGTGTGCAAGGAATTACAACCCTGAAACCAGGTGAGTAGAGAAGCATGGACGGATATACGTAGACTTTTCAGTCAAGGGCATTACTGCCATGTTCAATTTGCCAGTTGGGAAAAAGATAGTAAATGTGGTCCTCTGTAAGTTGGAAATAGAGTATAACAATAACAAGAAAAATGCAAGGAAGAGGATGTATCAATGGAGATCAAAGACTAGTACATATATGTTGGCAAGAGACACATTGTAGCTTCATGAGTGTTGTCATTGATGGCAACAAAGTTCATCCCACCCATCCGCAGGACATGGTGTGTCTATACCGGAAGTCAGATTGTAGAGTAACTTGGTTTGGTGACCAAGAACAGAGTATGTAGCAAGGTCTAACAATCAGGTCTAGATCTCTCAGAGGAAGTATCTATGTAAAGTGTAGAGTTAGGGAAGTCAAGAGGAGTACCTTGACTAATAGATTCCAGGGATTGAGCCTCCAGCGATGAAAGAATGAAGAGATATAAGCACCTAAGTATTGGGTTCCTGTTTAGCAGAGTAAACAGAGGAAGAACTGGCTGGCAGTGCATTAGACCTTGATCCAAATGAGATATTGATGGTGATCAAGCTTACTAAGGTATCATTCATGATTGGCCAACATGATTGATGACTTCTATGAGCATCTCTTTGATACACATCACTTGATAAGCAAGGATTCAGTCGACAGACCAAGAGTTTGGGAAAATAATAAGTATTCTAGATGTCGACTAGAAAGTGGATGAAATCTTTGGTGCGGATATATATATATACCAGATGGACTTAGATATGAATGTGTGTGTTGTGTGTGGTGTTGTGTGAAGAATAGTAGAAGAGCAGTGTGAAGGCAGTAAGACAGGTCCAGAATGTAACAGGACAGCAGCACCTAAGGAGAGTAAGAATGAAGTGTAGCAGAACAGTATATTAGGCCTAACCAGAACTAAACTTTAGCATATGTGGATGCTTCTCATCAGTTCAAGTATTTTGTTACCTTCTTTTCTTGTAGATAGTGAGTCTCTTGTAGGCAGTAAGCCTCTTGTGAGCAGTGTGCTCGGGTAGTGAGCCCTAATTGGAAAGTGCCATTTTGTACTATTCTATTCTTCTAACAAAGAATACAATCTTGGGTTAATCACCCCATGGTTTTTCCCTTAACTAGGTTTTCCACATCAAGATCATTCTGTCATGTGTACTAATGTTATTTCTGCTTCCATGGTAATGCTTGCTTGTATGATTTGATTCTGCACTAATTGTTAAAGAAGGATTGAAAATCAAAATAATTAAGATAACTGATTCACCCCCCCTCTCAGTTATCAACAATTGGTATCAGAGCCAAGTTCCTCCAAACAGAGCCTAACAGCTTGAGGAAGATCTGGAAATTCAAATGGATATGTATGGTATGAGGGAACAACTTCAGGTTGCCCTAGATGATCTTGAACAATCTAATTCTAAAGTTAATGAATTGAAGGAAAGACTTAAACAGGCTGATGAATTCATAAATGAATTAAAAGGGAAATTGAGTATCTCTATGAAAAAAAGAAAGGATCTACTTCAGTAATTAGCAAATCAAGGTGAAACCAATGATACAAATGAAGACCTAAAAGATAAAACCAAGCTATGTGAAAAGTTATCAAAAGAGGTCATTATGGTAAGACATGAAATGGAATCAGGAGTTATGAAGTTCACCAAGAAATTGAAGAAAAAAGAAAAACTGAAGATGATCTAAGACTATCTCTCAAGGAAAAATTAGAAGACTGCCATAAAATGGATAGAATAATCAGACATCTGGAATTTGATCTTGAAGATGCTAGAGATAATGAAGAAAAACTTGAGGATCAAATAGACATTCTTAAAAAGGATCTACAAACAGCAAATGAATACATAGAAAAATCCAAGATGAGCTCTACTCAACTTCTTGAAAGTCAAAAGAGGGTAGATGACAAACCTGGCTTGGGATATGAGAAAGGTGAAAACTTTGGATCCGATCAAAAGAACTCTGGATCAGGAAATCCAAGGAACAGATCTAGAAGACCTCCGGTAAGGCAACCAAATGCTCAAAGATATCCATCCTTCAATGGATATTGCCACAACTGCAATAACTTTGGTCATAAAGCAAATCAGTGCAGAAGAAGAATCAATCAGACTAATTCATTCTTCTCTGGACAGTGTTTCAATTGCAAAAGGTATGGTCACAAATCTCATGAGTGTAGAAATATGCAAATGAACAATTCATTCAATGGTAGATGTTTTGCATGCAATAGAATTGGACATATGGCTAATCAGTGTAGATCAAGAGGATATCAGTCAAATATGCAAAGAAATGTTGTTTGCTACAATTGCAATAAATCTGGTAATATTGCCAAATTCTGTAGAAGTAAGAATCAAGACAAAAGGGGTCCAGAACAGTATAATCATAGCCAAGACAAAGGAAAGGGAAAAGTGAATACAGATGAAATTCAAAGGGAGATGAATAAGATTTGGGTGAAGAGAAGCTCATAGAATGTTGGGGATGGATCTGCACTAGAATTTGGTGCTGATAATTCTTCCAAAAATTAAGTAGATGAGCTCTAGCTCAGGGGGAGTCATTAAGAAAAAAAATCCCCCAGCCAGTCAATTGGTGCCTGAAATTGGCACATGGGAAGTTGCGGATTAAAAGATTCTCAGAGAAACATCTAAAGAAAGCTTGGTAAAGATATGGAAGATCCACAGGAAGGTTTGAAGAGTCTAATCTTCCAAGATTGATCCAGTTTAACAGTCATCCAGTAAAATAGGATTATCACTGTTAGATCTGGTATGATTCAAATTCAAGGCATCTTGATCTGCAGATAGATCAAATGTTTGGGGAAAGTAAGATAATTTTTTAGTAACCACCAAGGATAACTCTAAGAATATCTCAGTGATCCGGAAAAAAGATCTTTCTCAAAATAAGAAGAACCAAGCAACCAGAATGACTTAAGTTGCGCATTTATTGTATTGGGGATTTAGGGTTTTTCTCATAAATAAAAGGGTTCATTCGCTCATCATTTGTACATTTGCATTTGAGAAGAAAAGAAGAGGAGCTCTACAACAAATTATTTCAAATTTCTCAAAGATCAACCATTGAAGTCGATTCATCCAGCAAATCAATCCGGCTCACTCCGCAAACTCTAGAAGCACAAAAGGTATTTTCTGTTATTGAATATTTCTCTGTAAATATTTTTGAAGATGGCTACACCGAATGTTGTAAAGATCACTGATAGGCCGCATCCTAAATTCAAGAAACATCCATATAAATCCTTAGAAGTTGATCCTCTAGGCACCTTTTCAAGCATTCCACATGGGGTTCTGCATGTAGAAGATGTTAGGGCATATATTCATGTGAATATTGAAGAATTTGGGGAATCTAAGTTGGTTGATATCTATCACAAGCATTTGATAGATGACTCATTTGAACTCAAAACTCAGTATAAAGCTATCCGGGATAAACATTTTGCACAGTGCATTCATTTCGCCTATTTTCTGGAAGATGAATGGGTCCGGTATATTTTGAGCAGAATGCATGACAACTTCATGTGGTTGAATGGGCCGTTTAAGATCACTAAGGATGCCATTAGGGCAGTAACTGGATTACACTCAACCAATGGAATGCCTACTCTCAAATCTGTCAAAAACCAAATTGTAAGTGAGGCTACCGGATCAAAATTTGATAAAAGAGCAATGACAATTGAGGATATCACAGATTCGGATATCAAGTTTGCATCAATGATAATTGGATATAAGATATATCACTCCAGCAGGGAGAATTTAGTATTTGGAACTGCTATATATACTACTTATGAAATGTTGAGGAAGAATGCAGACTATGATCTTTATGAGCTCCTTTTTGAACCAACTCTTGGAGAATCTGCAGAAGATAAAGAAGGATAAGAAGAATTCTTTCAAATATGGTGGTTTGATACTCTGCCTATTCTTTTACTACATGAATGAGCTACCTGAATCCAATGGATGGGTATGGCAAAACATCAGACTAGTTGCAATTCAGATCAGAGATTACTTGCATGGCCTTGGTGATGCTAAGGCACAAAACACAACACTATGGGGTTACTTCAAAAACCTCCAAAGCATGATGTGGGCTAGAGAAAGAATTCCCCAATCCTTAGTTGAAAAATATAAAGATACAGTATGCTTTATGGTAGAAACTGATCAGTGCCTAATGGAGGCAGTGAAACCAAGAACAGTGCGGATCATGCCAATGGGGTATGAAGTTGATGAGAAAATTGTAGAGCTGCATGTTCAACACATGCTAAGTCAGCCCAAGGATCCTAAGGCAGAAAGGTTTGGAACCTTTGAAGAATTAAGTGTAAAAATCCATGTGGAGCTCGGACAACCAGAGATGAAGAGAAAAGTGAGAAAAGAGGTAGAAGAATTTGCCAAGAGCTATGGAATCTCAAAAGAGGCACTTGATGCCAACAGAGAGAAAATTGAAAGGGAGAAGAAAGAAAAGCAAGAAACTAGAAAAGAAAGTGCTCCAGTGCAAGCCCCCTCCTAGACTAGATCAACCAAAAGCTCTGCACCTGCCAGTTCCAAGGGTCAAAAGGCTTCAAAACTGGAAGCTCAGACATCTGAAAAAGGAGAGAAGAGAACCAAGAAAAAGGCAACAAGGTCTTACACAAGCCAAAAGGATGAAGAAGAGATAGAATGAGATGAGGAAGTAAAGAAAATGAAGAAGAAAAGGAAAACATCTAGTGAACCCTCTACTGAAGAAGTAAAAGAAGAATTTGTTGAAAAACCTACTCTGTGCATTGATGACATCATAAAATTAGTTACTGTGGATGGGAACCTTCAACCAATGGCTGAATTCTATGATGATTACAATGAAGCTGACCAAAAGATCTTGCAAGAAGCCACAATTAGGTATCTGAATATCTACAACAAGGCTTTTATTGAAATTATATCTCTTATTCCCAAAAGCCTAGGAAAGGAATTAGAAATAAGAAAGAATAATGCTATGGCAAAGGATCTTGAGATCCGAGAATAGATAGCTATTCAACTATATCCTTCAATCACTCCTAAGAAGAAGAATATGATCTTCAAAGATTGTAAGGATGAGTTCCAGAGCAAAGCTAGAATGAATCAGCTTATGCTCGGAGAAACTGACAAAGTAGCAAAAGAGAAAGAAGAGATCCTTCGGAATGCATACAAAAGATTCAATATTCCTATTATAGAGGTCTTAGGTGATGATCCCTTGGCTATAGATGTTGAAGATGAATCTACTGAGATAATGGCAGAAGAGGTAAAGGAGACAGGTGAAGAAAAAGGTAAGGACTTAGATTCCTCTGCTCTAGAAGAGGAGGTCCATGATCAAGCAAACATCTCTCCTCTGGTTTCCACTACTGACTCTGGATCTAAAGAAGAAGAAAGAGTAGAAGAAAAGATCAGTCAAGAAGCAGAGGAAAAGGAAAAAGAAGATGATAGTAATAAGGGTGCAGAAGGAGAGAAAACTCCAATAGAAAAGACCACAGATGATAGTGGTAAGGCTACAAAAGGGGACAAAACCCTGTCACCGGCAAGAGACACAGCAGAAGCAGTCGAGGAATTCTTAACCAAGGAGATGATGGAATTTGATGAACCAGAACTTCTTCAAGGACCATTCAATTTTGACTCCCTCTCTCCAATTCAAACCATGAAGCTAGCATCCTTTACTTCAGCAAAGGCAAAAGAAAAACTTCTGAAGTCTCACATGGAAGATTGCAAGCTCATAGAAACTACATCCGGTGTACTAGAGAAGATCATGCCATCTTTTAAGAAGGATCCCTCAGTCTCTTCATTCGGTAATCTCAAATCTCTAATAAATAGTGTTAGCACACATTTTGATTCCTTAGAGAAGTCAGCAGAAAATAAAGTCTAGAAGGAGTTTATGGAAAAGAGATTCTTTGAAGTACAAGGACTAATAACCAATGATAGGAGAAATATGGATATAGGGATAAAGAGCTTAGAAAATGCTCTTGAAGATGGGGAGGAAATGTATAAATTTTGTCTATCATGGTCCAAAGTAATAGTGGAGATTGAGAAGAGAGTGAAAGAATAGGAGGATAAACTAACAAAACTATCTTAGAATTTTGATCCTCTTACCACTCCCATAATAAATCAAGAATGTCAAACTATTGCAGTCTTGAATGAAATTAAGAAGCTTGAGAAGGAGAAGAAAAATAGAATAAGTAGGTTGAGTGAGCTTAGAGGGATAATTATCCCTAAGTTAGAGGCCATGCATGAAGCCTTAAATGATGCTCAAACCACATCCCAGACAAGTGATCCGATAGATCTGAAGAGGGCAGAAGCTTTTGTATTTATGTTAAGTGGTTACATCTCAATTTTAGACAGGCTGAAGCTGAGCTGGGCAATAGAAGTTGTACAATTGAAGAATACTTTTGTAGATATACTAAAGTATATGTAAAGTATAACCAGATAATATACTTATGCAATAAATTTTAAAAATTTTGTTGTGCGGACCCCACCCTTTGCCATTGATGTCAAAATGGGAGTGAGGAGTAGTGAAAAATGAGGAATCCAGCTAAGGGGGAGCTCCAGAAAATGTACATAAGAATAGAGCATTAGCCAAGGGGGAGTATAGTATGACACTTAGTCATTATTCACTAAGTGTTGCCATCAATGCCAAAGGGGGAGATTGTTGGCAAGAGACACATTGTAGCTTCATGAGTGTTGTCATTGATGGCAACAAAGTTCATGCCACCCATCTGCAGGACATGGTGTATCTATACAAGAAGTCAGATTGTAGAGTAACTTGGTCCGGTGACCAAGAATAGAGTATACAGCAAGGTTCAACAATCAGGTATGGATCTCTCAGAGGAAGTATCTATGTAAAGTGCGAACTTGAGGAAGTCAAGAGGAGTACCTTGAATGATAGATTCTAGGGATTGGGCCTCCAATGATGAAAGAATGAAGAGATATAAGCACCTAAGTATTGGGTTCCTGTTTGGCAGAGTAAATAGAGGAAGAACTGGCCGGCAGAGCATCAGACCTTGATCCAGATGAGATATTGATGGTGATCAAGCTTACTAAGGTATCATTCATGATTGGCCGACATGATTGATGACTTCTATGAGCATCTCTTTGATACGTATCACTTGATAAGCAAGGATTCAGCCGACAGACCAAGAGTTTGGGAAAATAATAAGTATTCTAGATGCTGACTAGAAAGTGGATGAAATCTTTAGTGTGGATATATATACCAGATGGACTTTGATATGAATGTGTGTGTTGTGTGTGGTGTTGTGTGAAGAATAGCAAAAGAGCAGTGTGAAGGCAGTAAGACAGGTCCGGAATGTAACAGGACAACAACACCTAAGGAGAGTAAGAATGAAGTGCAGAAGATCAGTATATTGGGCCTAACCGGAACTAAACTTTAGCATGTGTGGATGCTTCTCATTAGTTCAAGTATTTTGTTACCTTCTTTTCTTGTAGACAGTGAATCTCTTGTAGGTAGTAAACCCCTTGTGAGCAGTGTGCTCGGGCAGTGAGCCCTAATTGGCAAGTGCCATTTTATACTATTTTATTCTTCTAACAAAGAATACAATCTTGGGTTAATCACCCCACGGTTTTTCCCTCAACTAGGTTTTCCATGTAAAAATCATTGTGTCATGTGTACTAATGTTATTTCTGCTTCCATGGTAATGCTTGCTTGCATGATTTGATTCTGCACTAATTGTTAAAGAAGGACTAAAAATCAAAATAATTAAGATAACTGATTCACCCCCCCTCTTAGTTATCAACAATATAGTGCCTTAGCCAAGCTACCTGTACATTTGTACAAGTTTGATTTTGATGATAAGTACCAATATATGATTTCTCTACTGAGTAGGATGACTGGCATGCCTCATGCTGGAAATTTCAAGAATTAGATGTTTGGGATCATCTAGATGATTTTATATGCAGACAACTGACCCCTATGGACAAAGATCATTAGTAACTCATTGGATGAGGGAAAGAAAAGCTTGGGAGGCCAAACATGTTTATTCTACATGACTTCATATGTGGTATACTCTTGTGCATATAAAGGAACATTTGATGCTTTGAAAATAGTGGGCAAGGCTAGTGGTGATGCTGATGATGCACACATATGGGATCATTATCCCCAATTGTAAAGAAAGGTATACCTCTAGGACTATAAATTGGTAAATGATGCATTCTCTATGCATTTGGTCAGAACTATCAAGGAGGATAGGACTAAAAGGCTAAGCATGGAGGCTCAAGAAATTGTCTATCGGCATGGAGCCTAGTTTATCCAGTTTGCCACTTTCTCATATATAAGGATCGAGGGATTTGAGGGGTAGCCTCTTATGTTGCCAAGATACCCCACTAATTGGGTCATCTTGATGGAATTTGTAAGGCAGGTATCTACCATAGTTGAAACCTATAAGGCATAGAAGAAGATATCTCTAGTTTTATTTCTAGTATCCATGGGCTTGTACATGTGCCCAGATTCAGAAAGTATAAAACATGTCATCGAGGGGTTGAAATTGATGTACCTACAACTGTTTCCTTTGGCCAGATCATATGATCCTTATGGTAGGATGCAGAAGGTACTGGTAAAACAAATACATCAAAAGCATCTAGAGGACTTTTGGACCAATTGTGATGATGAGGCTGAGGTGAGGAGAAGGAAAATCATGGGAAAATCATGTCCAATGAATATGAGGACAAAAAGGTGTATAATGACACCATATCGGCCCCAGCTCTTACACAATAGGAGGATATATCCTTAGATCAGCTGACAAATGGGGTGATCTAGCTAACCAAGGCTTGGGTAGATGCAGAGATATCTAGACTAAAGAAAAGGGGCATTGCCCTTATGATTGACAATAAGAAGAAGAGACAAGAGGTGTCTGATGAGGAATACAATGATTTCCTCACTAAAAAGAGAAAATCCAATGGGGAAAGATTGCCTACAGAAAAACAAAAGAGGATCCCCCCTAAGTGTAAGAAAAGTGAAAATGAACCAAAGGGGGTGATAATAGAGAGGATTGCCACTACAGCTGTAGGTGTATCTACATTGACTTAGTCATCTACATCATTAACATAGCCTCTAACAGAGAAACCAAAAACTAAGAGAATTTTAAAGCCTACTGTTGAAATTACAGAGGAGGAGGAAGGCCAGAACGTACAACATGAGGTGGATGAGGGAAACCCCTTAGAAGAGGAACATTTAAACAAAGAATTTCAAGATGATGATTTGCTGATGGCAAGCAAGAAGAGGAGGGGGATGCCGCTAATGTCACCACTTAAGAAATAAAGAACGGCCATGAGTAGAGATATCCATGCTGACCCCATCATGTTGATAGGTGTAGGTGGTGAAGTGTTCAAGAAGGAACTGCAGCATGATGTTCCTCTTCCCACCATAATTAAATTCAAAACTGAGAAGGCGGAGGAGCAAACAAGAGAAACGCTCAGGACAAGTAAGGCAGTTCCTTTCTCCTTAGATGACACAATAGATTTATCTGATGATGAGGTGGTCCATGAGGTGACTTTTCAATAGATGGAAACTCTGGTTGCCAACACCCAAGTGAGTCCTCATGGAACTCCATTAGCCCAGATAAGGGTGTTGGAAGAAGTAAAGCAAGCAAAGGAAATGAAATGGGGTAGACTAGAAAGAGCAGCCCAACAGATAGGGCTAGATGATTTGGTTGATCAAGTTAATAGTCTTGTAGTCATAGAATTGATGTATAGGGGTGATATAAGCCCAAGTAAAGATAAGGGTAGAACTAAGGAACCAAACAAGACTAGAGTGGCAGACCATAAAGAGAAAGATAGTACTGCTCTTGATCAGGGCCAGCAACAACATGGGATACTCACAGAACAAAAAATATCAGAAGTCCAACAAAAGAGTGGGGGTGATCAGGATATACTAGACACTGGTGTTGTTCAGGCTCAAAGAGGTTCAACATTGCCTTAGGATAAAGAGGATTAGGAGGTGTTACTTAGAGAAATCCCAAGAACAGAAGACAAACCAGGTCAGGAGGACCCCAAGTAACAAGATATCAATACATCAGGTGGAAAATAGGAAATTACCCATGATCAGGGTGATCCTTAAGGGTAGAATACATAGGCATCCCAAGAGGTTAATATTCCACAGGATGAAAAGGATAACAAAAAGATGAATATCCAAAGGATAGAGCGTAGGATGAAGCATAGGTTCAGACTATAGAAATTCCATAGGATCCTCCTTTGCAGAAGGTACCCCCTCAACAAGAACTCCAATAAGATGCCCCTAATGACGAACTTCATGAGGAAGATAAAGAAGGTGCCTTTTCCACCAAGGATAGAAGATAATACTAGGGAGCTCGAAACCCATGATATAAACAAGGGCCGCCAAGAATCTGGAGGTGATGTACCTCATTGGCTAGGAAAAGAAATATATATAGAGCAAATATCAAAAGTTCAAGAGTTTCATGTCTCTACGTTATTTGCTGAGAACATGATGAAACCAAAGAGGAAGGCTAGATTAACATCTTCTATAAAAAGAGATCCTACCACAGGTAGAAGAACTACACAGATAGCCCTTCCCACAGTTGAAAAGGAAAAAGGCAAAATAAGCCTGGAGGAATTCCAAATCACAAATGTTGATCTAGGTTTTGCCAATGAAGATAAAGAAGGTCAAGTGGGGAAGGATATTATTGATTCTTTAACCCAAAGGGTGAAGAGGGAAAAGGAGAAAAATAAAATACATAAGGAGCACATTGCTCAATTGCATTCTTTCATAAAAGGGTTAATTAACCCTGATCATACACCAATTGATCCTATAGTCCCATTGACTATTATATCACAGGAGGAGGTTACCAAATTGGACCTGATGAAACATGAAGCAATGGTAATGGAAAAATGGATGTTTTCAACGCTCACTAGGGCTGAAGATGTATTGAAAACCTCTCTACAAAGGTGGAATTCTTTGAGTGACCTAAAGAGAAGGGTGGATAAAATGTAGAATGATACAGGAAGATGGTCATCTCAATTGGAAAATGACCTCAGTGCCCTAAGTGAGATGAAGAGAATTGATTCACAAATTCTGATAAGTAATAAGGTGTTAGATAATAATACTGCCATGCTAACAAATATATGGTATGAAAATATCAGGTTTGAGTGTGATGTCTTGAAGAAGTGCAATGGCAAACTCATGGATATTAGTGTCAAACTACACAACATGATGGCATGTGAGGCAGAAACCTTGGAAGCCTTGGAAGGGAAAATAGAAGGTAAAATTGAGAAACAAGATGTAGATTTTGCTATTAAGGCTCTGTATGATAATTTTAAGCAGGTAGCAGATGACCCTCTCGCCCACTTGACCGAAGAGGTAATGAATAGGATTATGAGAATAAAGGTTAAAGTGGAGACATACAATGAGAAATTGAATAGTAGGAAAGGTAAACTAGAAGCTCTCAAGGCTAAGTTCTAGTCTCATAAACATGCAATAGCAAAAGCTAAAATCCAAGACGGGGGAGAGGTTGATAGAATAGTGCAAGCATATGAACATATCAAGAGAGTCGTAAAGGTCCACGTGAAAGAGGATGTCTATCAGAGTGATAGTGATGATGAAAGTGATGAGGATGAAGAGAACGATGAGCAAGAAGAAAATGAAGAAAAAGAACCTGAAGAGTAAATGTAGATGCATCACTAAGTGAACATATGCATGGGGTACTTATAAATGGTGAGTCATACAGATGGTTGCTAGCTGGCAACCTATGCCATGAGGGAAAGTTGACTAAGTCATAGGAGAATTATCAACTGTTGATCCAAATTGATAAATCTTGACCATTGGTCAATTGTTGCTGCCTCCTCACCTTATTCTATAAAAGGTGCAGGGATGCAATCTTTTAGTGATTCGAAACTTAATTGAAATCTGATTGCTGAAGAATTTAGGTCTTATTTCAAAGTTATTGTGAATATACATGTTTTGCATACTTAATGAAAGAGAAGCTATTTTGATTACAAATCATCGTAAATCTTGAGTAATCTGTGATTAGAATCTGGATATATTCATTGATTCACTGCATCATTTGGAGTGCTTTTCAGTTTGTATATATTATTTTCATTCCTTGTTCCTTTGAAGTTAGCATCAACCATACCTAGCTGTGGAACATCCTGGTGACTTATGGTTTGATTTCTTCTCTCCATGAATGTATCTTTTGTGTATGTGATTCAATAACTAAAGGTTCACTAAAATTAGAAGTATTCTTTTAAAGATCTTTGAATTTTATTACAGATCATCTACAGAATTGCAAATAACATATAATCAAAAGCAAATAAACATGAAATATGCAGATATCCCGTAGGCAATTGAAAATACAGAGCATATTTTGAATGAAAGCATGTCAAATTGACAAATATCATGCAAATTTAGATAAATATCCATGAAATACACATAAATATCCACTTATAGACATATCATTTAAATAAATATGCAGTGTAGAAGGTGTAAGTTCATAATGACCAATGATCAGAAGAATTGATCAAACTTACAAATATCACAGTAATCTTTGGAAATAGAGTAGAATTAACCTCTCGGTGGAGTGAATTTATAGAATACAGTGCAATACTGATCACCTAGGTGAATGTAAGACCCCTTGAAATGGAAAACAACATGTCACATCAACCCCTGAATAATGTCAGACAATCATGACCTGATGAATGGAGACTTGGAGTCATCAACTTATCTTAAGTTGATCGTACTTTACAAGATAATAAAGGTTTGTTGTGTATTTTTTTATACATGTTGTTATGATTAATAATCATCATCAACATGACCCAAACCATTTTAGTTTTGACCTTTTATTTTGGAGGTATGGGCTTGGATAGCTTTTTGAATGGACTTGGCTTTGATTCTTTGTATTGATGTCCTAAGGTATGAGGACCCTTAAGATGTTTGGTAGGATTTTTGGCTTTATAGGTAGAGGCATCCAAATGTCTATTTTTGAATCCCATGGGATGGATGGAATGAGTAGAAGCTTCATGTTTAGACAATGTATGCATTTGTTGGTCATGATTAGGATTTTATGGATAAGTGGATAATTAGGCATTGGTAGAAGTGGATGCAAAGTGGATGGTGGGATATTTGGAGTTGGAAGCAATGGAGGTAAAGTGGATGGTGGAAGGTGTATGGTCACATGCTTTTGACACTTGTAGGATGGTGGAGGTGGAATGGCTACATATGTTTTGGGTATATGATAGGACTTGCAATGGAGAATGGACTTAGGATGCATGGAGGAAGTACAAACATCTTTAGATTGTTTACCTTGAGGTGTGTATCCAAGACCATATTAGCATGGGGGGACTTTGACATGTATGGGCTCCAAAATACCTTGTTCATGAAGGCCTAAGCCTTTACCTTGGTAGTTCATGTTTTGGAGTATGTGATGTACTATGGGACTAGGTGTAGTTTGAACAATAGACTTGAGTTCATTATTAGATGGAGAAGGTGAGGTGGAGGACAAAGGTTGTTGTTGCCCCAAGGAAGAACACTCATGGATAAAAGTGGTAAGGCCAAGTGGACATGATAGTGGATTTGAAGTGGGGTTGATGTGTCATGCCCACATTTCTCATGCGGTCACGACACTCATCACACGTGTCATGTCCATATTTGTCATGTGGTCATGACAAGAAATATAAAAAATTTTCCACACAACCCTAGATACCCCCTCACACGTGTAAGTGTGCTCGGTGGTGTCACACATAAGGCGTAATCATGTCAGTCAAAGGCGGGGTAATGCATTCACTTGTGCATTCCTCTATGCGATGAAGGCCAACTAGGGGGTTGATGTAACGGGATTAATGTTGCTAATAGGGTTAGGATCAAAGATCAAAACCCTAGGTTAACCTAAGTGGATGATGGGATTTTGACACAAGTCAAAATCAAAAGCCTAATTCTAGTGCAAGAGAATAAATTTAAAATCCAATAACAATGTCGGCAACTAGCTAAAGCAATAATTTAACACTATGCAGGGTTAAAACTACTAGCCTAACTAAACCCTAGTTTCTAGAAAAATTCAACAGCATAATGCCTCACGGGCGTGAATAGGGTTTATTTTAATAAAACTAATTTTGGTCAATAGTTTACTAGGTTTACTAGTTGTTTTAATGAAAAAACTAACCAACTAATTAATTCACTCTATCCTTTTTAAAAAAACAATGCAATTGAATTAAATACTTGATTAATCACAAAATTACCCTTATGGGTTAATGTCTACATGTGTCAATCTACTTGCAAAGATTTAAATTTAATTACATTTCAATAAATTATAATTGGATTAATGTCCTACACAATAATTTAATTTCAATGAATTTCACATTATGTTTCAATAACCACACATGTAGGGAAATAAGTATATTAATTTAACCCTACTTAAATTAATTAGAAACAATAGATAAGGTCCTCTAACCTAATAGACTAGGCTTTTAAAATGGTCATATAATATTAAATGGAATAATAAAAATTTCATAACTCCTCTCATAAGGGATTTCAAATAGTAAAATCTAACTAAGCTAATAAATTACCCACTCATGAATAATCTCCCTAAATTCCTCTTTATAAAATTGCAATAACAAGAGAAATAATTAAAAGAAAAAAAATAAAAGGAGAGGAAGAACTTAAATAAAAACAATTTTAAAATGCAACCCTAAAAGCCCTTCACAATAAAATAAGAATTTCCTTAAGAATGGAAATAAAACCCTAGCCTCTAATGGCTTTGTACTTCCCTTTTTACAATCTCTCAATTTTTCCTTCTTCTCAAGTTTGTTTTCTCTATTTGTAGGTTTGGAAAAAAAATGGCCTCCATGAGTGGAAGCTCAAGGAAGGTATACACATTATGTATACCCGAGCATATATATATATATATATTTTATTAATATATATTAATAATCTATTTTCTTTATGCATATACCTCTAGTTTTAACAGAGGGTTTGCATTAAATGACAGGGTCGAGGTATATATATATATATATATACCTATTTATATACTTTGCAAAAGGTATAGGGTTTATGTAATACATTATAGATTTGCAGCTCTGAAAATGGACAAAGGCCAAAATTCTTATTGGGATGGCCGAGTGGTAGAGGCGACACTGTCCAAACTTACTAATCACTACAGAGTTCAATGTCAATGGCAGCATAGAAGGTATGAGGGACGAAGGGAGGGGCGATGTCTGAGGAGGCATGGGGAGAAGAGGGTTAGAGGGACTATTGGGAGCAGCAGTGGAAGGGGGATGTGGGAAGGGGTTGAGCCCCACCCACATCCCACTACGGTGGGGTGTGGGTGGGGCTCAGCGCCCTCCCCACACCTAAAACTCTCATCAATACTAGCGGCAGTGGGGGCATTTATCCCCAATGCAGTCTACTATCTTAAATCTTTTTTTTAAATATATTTACACACTGTCCATTATTTGTTTAACACAACATTCTATATGATTTTGTATATATATATATATATATATATATTCCCAGGCATAACACAGATTTAATTCTTGTTCATAGTTTCATTTCCTAAACACAAACCTTAAAGCATTGGTTTCAATGTATATATATTCATATATATATTTACATATATATATGTGTGTGTGTGTAAGTATATACATTATAGATAAATATTTCTTTTTGCTTTTATGCTTCAAATGAAAATTGTGAGATTTGAAATGATATATATATATATATATATTTGAATATATATATTTATATATGTATAGATACAAGACATTTTTAATACTATTTAAAAATGGGGCAAAATCTGTGTGTATATATATATATACATATATATGTATATATATACATATATATACATATATATGTACATATATATATGTATATATATATATACATATATATGTACACATATATATACATATACATATATATATATATATGTAGACATATATATATATATATATACATATATATGTACACACACACACACACACACACACACACACACACACACACACACACACACACACACACACACACACACACACACACACACACACATATATATATATATATATATGTCATTTCAAATCTCACAATTTTCATTTGAAGCATAAAAGCAAAAATAAATATTTATCTATAATGTATATACTTACACACACACATATATATGTATGTGTAAATATATATACGAATATATATACATTGAAACCAATGCTTTTATTGATTTTAAAACAAACTTATGTGTAGATATCGAAAGGAAATTTCTTCCACTAAATAATGCTGAAATTGAAATAATACAGCCAACACAAAATAACACTTCATATGATTTTTTTTTTCTATTTTTCCAAATAGCATATAAAATCAGCAACTAGAGATTTTACTTCCAAAGTAAATAAATCTAATACAACTCAAGTATGAATATTTGTTTTTTGCAACTCAAAAGAGCACAACCACTCTATTAAATAACACAATTACAAATAGGCTAACCTTGGCCATGCTCACTCATGAGCTCAAAATAACAACACAAAAAAAATAGTGTTTACTCCAACATCTCATAGCTCCAAGGAGAAACCTGCAATGACACAAAAGGGAAAGAAGCCACAGTGAACTTCTCTCCTCCCTATCATTGACTCACTCATGAGTCACCCCTAAGCTAGGAGGTCACCCTCACATAAGGTAAGCTCACACCACAACACAACAACGCATACAACACCCAAATAAAATACTCCCATGGCTATCACATAACAAAACTCATCCAAGGTGAGTTTAATGGGGTAGGGGAGTGGACATCACTCAACTCAAGAGTACCACTCCAACAAACTTCCCAAAAATAATTTCTTCTCAAGACCTCAAGCCAACTCTTAAACCATATTTTCACAATTTTTTTCTTGGCTCTCAGGCCATTTCACAAAAGTTCATATACACATATTGCCCTCAAGGCTAAAATCCCACCAAAATAAGGATGTGACCCCGAGGAGGTTCACTCCTCCCCCACCCCACACATGTTGAGTATTCTCTCCAAATGGAGAGGCTCTCACAACTCCCATACC
Organism: Cunninghamia lanceolata; assembly: GCA_027924645.1. NCBI lineage: Eukaryota > Viridiplantae > Streptophyta > Pinopsida > Cupressales > Cupressaceae > Cunninghamia > Cunninghamia lanceolata. The sequence continues at coordinate 4,236,392 of BSBN01001126.1, forward strand.
CAATTTTCCCACAACACAAAACAAAAACAAACAAAATAGAACTCACACAAACATCATGCAAGTAAAAAAAATGCATAAGGAAAGGCATTTTCTTTGAGTCCAACCTTATAAAGCCCAAATGGAAGATATTTGAGTAGAGATCCTCTATCTCCTCCTCAAAGTTTAGTCTCCAACCTTTTTCCTCTAACTTTCTCCCCAAAAGAAACTAAAATTCAAAAATTAGAAAAAGATTCAACAACCCCCTCCCCCTCTTCAAAAGGGAATAAAATAGGCTCTTCTCATGAGCCTTGAGGAATGGGGAGGTGATACATGTCACCTCCTCACTCCTCCACACAACCACTTGCAAGACTCTTGGAATGGGGAGGTGACACATGTCTTCCTCCCATTCCACCAAGTCTTTCTCCCATCCACTTTCTCTCTCTCACATATGTGGGAGAGAAAGATGGAGCTAAAGGAGGAGTGGGTACCACAAGTGCCCCAATCATCTCCTCCTAGGAAAGCCCACACAACCCCAAGGTACCCTCACCAATTGTGGGAGAGGCTTGGAGTTGAGTCCTCCACAATTAGGGGGTCTTGAAGACTCCCCCAACCTAGGAAAGAGGAAATGAAGAGGTTAAGTGTTTGACCCACTCATCCTCTCCCTCCCAAACTTCCATTTTCGTCACTTTAGTTCAGGGTGAAGTTAAAGTGACCAAATGGAGGTTTACCTAAGGTTACACAATCCCAAATGACCCCTAGACCCTAGGGGTACAACCCAGGGTCAATTTTAACCCATTTTGAGCACCATATGTTGAGTAAAAACACATAAAAAGGAGTCTCAAAAATTAAAACTCAAAATAACATTCAAATGACATTACAACTTACAACACCAATCAAAAATCAAATATAAGAAGGGGTAAACCTAACCCAACTAACATCACACAATCACATTACAAAAATTCATCATGCATCACATAGTTGATCCTGGTTCCTCTTGGAACTAGATCAGCTTTACACGGAAAACAACACAGTGTGTGGGATGATCTCTGAATATATGTGGCTTCATTAGAAAACACCTGTGCACTCAAATGAAATGTTAATCCCACATGTATATAATAGCCGAAGCAAAGTGAAACATACACTCCCATCATCACATGATCATATAAACATCAAAGAATCACATCATAATTAAATTCTAAATTTTACATATAAAAATCCCATCACAAGATAGAATCACATAATAAATTTCTAACTAAAATCTCATGAATAGTATCCCAATAATATCATAATGTAAATCATATGTCTAACATCATCAATGAATCAATATCAAGTTCTAATCACATCGTAATCATGCTAAACATAATAAATCCACATAAACAATAAAGTCTAATAGTCTTGCAAATCGGGATCAATAGTCCCACAAGTCTAATATGTATCACCAATAGTAAAATAAAGTAGTCAAATATAAGGGAATGAAATGGTAGGCCTCACATGATGGTGGATGTGGAAGGAGGATCACTAGGATCTTGCTTATGTTCATTTAGATCCAAGTTATTTGTTTGATCTTCTATGTTCGCTTGAGGGACAAGTGTCTCATTATGACAAGTGGATGTTGTGGGATCATGGATAGGTGAATAATTTTCTTTGCTTTGAATGAAGGAAATGAAATAGGGTGAATGTTCAAGTAAGTCAACAAGACTTTCATTAGATGGAGCATGTAGGTCTTTGGTGTCTTACTCATGAATGGTTGTAAGGGTATGACTAGGATCAAGTAGCTCATGAATATGTTCTTCATGGATAATGTCTTGATCATGGAAAAGATATATGTTACGGATATATCATGGAAGTGCTTTGATATTGATTTGGACTAAGGGTTGATGTTTCCAAATGCTTAAGGTTAAACTCTTGACATAGCTCTTGGGTTCCTTGAATGGAAGTGGATGACTCTTGGATAGGCTTGACACGTTCTTGTATAGGCTTGATGGATTGTGGGTCACATGATGGGCTTGAAGGGCTAGGCATGTTAATGGAGGGCTCATTGGGAAGCACAAGGGTAGGTGGACTATGTGAAGGAGTTGTAGGATTGGACATGACCTTTGGAAATTCTTTGGTAGGCTCATGAATGGGTGTTTGACATGGGGGTAGTTTATTCCTTGCTAGTAGCCAATGGATCACATCCTTTGCAAGTGTATATGTGAATAGACAATATAATGGATGGATGATAAGGGTAGATTGTGTTGTAGGCTTAGGATTGGGCTTTTTGGAGGGATAATGGTATTGTACATATTAGGATTTGGATTGGATGGAGCGATAATAGGGTTGGATGGATTGAGATTAGGATTGGGATTAATCTTACCACAATTTATGAGATTTTTGATCAATCTCTTAAGTTTGGCACAATTTAGTGTTGTATGGCCCTTACACCTATGGTATGCACAATAATGGTTTTGATTATACCAATGGGGTTTAATGTAGATTTCTTCAAAGGGTTCTATCGATGGGAGCTCAATCAAATTTGCTTGGACCAATTGTTCTAAAAGTATCTCCATGGAATCTTTTAGTGAAGGGTTAGTGGAACATGGGGATGAAGGTGATAAAGGTTGATGGACCAATGGACTAGGATTGGGATCACATGAAGGTGTTAGAATAGGACTAGTTGGCTCATGTGTTGGCATGTGATTGGATGGTGAAGGTCACTCTAGATTGGTATCTCCCTTGTCAAAGGTAATTAGGTCTTGCATAGGATAACTTGGGCTTGCTTGATTTATGTACAAAGGGCCATTTGGACTTGGATATACTTCTCGTTGCAAAGGTAGACTTAGATCTATCGATGGTACTTGATGGTCTTGATGATGTGTTGGGATGTTAGAATGAAAAATTGGATAATTTTGGGTTAAAGGTTGATAGGTTGATGTGGCATTGACTTGATATGTGGATGGATTCGGTTGGTGTGAATTTGAGGCATATGACACATAGGATTGAGGTTGAATGTGTTGGAAGTTGTGATGGTATTGTGGTGGAGGGATTGTATAGGATAATGGTTGTTGAGATATAGATTGATATGGATAATGATTGAGATTAGAAGAGGTGTGATAGGTTGATGAAGGGTTGATGTGACATGTGAATGGATTAAGTTGATATGAAGCAGGAGGCGATGACATGTAAGGTTGAGGTGACATTGGTTGTTGATAATGAATGCATAGAGGATGATGTGCTTGTTGGGCTTGACAAGTGTCCATGAGGTGTTGGGCTTGTGCTATGAGTTGTCACATTTGAGGTGATTGGTTTTTTTGAAATTTTTGGATCATGACATTGATCTCTTGAATGGTTTGTTGGCTTAGAGATGATTGGCTTGCTTGAGCTTGATGAAGTAGGTGAATGAATTTTATTGCTAGGTCTTCTAATGTTGGCATGGCGTCTCAAATGTGTTTAGGATTAAGACCCTTTTGGCAAGTGCTTGATTATGATGTGGGGTGACTTAGATGTGCGATTAGGATGAAGGTGACTAGGATGAAATTGATTGGGGTATGATTAGGATGGAAATGATTAGGATTAATGTTTTTTGGATGTGACTAATATATGTTTAGGATGAAATTCATTTGGATATGATTAGGATGTGATGTGGAATGACAAGATTGGATGATGTGGATGATGTGGCTTAAGATGTGTGTTGACTAGCATGAATATTTAGATTCTTTTGTTTATGTGTTTGGTGTTTATAGCTTGATTTGGCAATGTTCAAACAAATGATTATGCATATATACACATAAATCACTCACGCAAGACACATGAGCAATTTTAAATTTGAAATATGAAATGTGGTGATTAAGAAAGCACATGTGGAAGACACATCAACAAGCCCTATGACAAGTCAAGTGGATATGGCTAATTAGGTCTTAGGCTAGGTTGCACAAGGTTGACTAAGGGGAAATGAAATTGAAATCCTACCACATAGCCAGGAGAAAGGGGTAACCCACCCTTCACCTTCACTTCCCAAAGGTATAAAGTTCTTTGGGGCTTAGCCAAAAGTGACAAGATTCCAACTCTCAAAGGAGGGTGTCTTTTGATTTAGCCTAGATTAAGGTCATCCTTTGGAGTGGTGTGTCTCTAAGAAGGCCTCCTAAGATAGGGTATACAAAAGAAAACCAAGTGAGTTGTCACTTGATTCACACTCGCAGTTGTTAATTGCCCTTTAGAAAATGAAATGTGTGGAAGATAATTCAAGCACTTGTTCATTTTAGATCCCAAATCCAAATGTGTAGGAAGACAATGGTTCATTTTAACCCAATTTCAATGACGTTCTTGCAAGAAATGTTTGTTTTAGGACCCAAAATTCAAATGTGTGATCAAACAAGATGTTCTTTTTAAGACCAAAATTGAAATGTGTTGACAAGTAGTGATAAGAGATGAAAGACAGAATGTGTGCACCTGATTATTTTTCTCTTTCCGATCTGCTGTACGTAATGATGCCAATGTTGTTCCATCTCCTTAGATACCCCTAAAAGTCACCAAGACAAGAGAAAAACCAAACTTGCAAGCACCAAATCCAAATGTTCCTAAATTAGTGAAAAATATGATAAATCTTCAACCAATCAGTCCTGCAACAAAGATGTTAATAGTTTTAAATCCTCCTTTCTTTAGCAAATGGTAAAATATTGCACAAAAAGATGTTAGATGCCAAAGAAAGTGAAACAACAATAGGATTAGCCAAAAGCATATCACAAAAATTAATTGTGATGATTTGAAATGCAAATGAGCATGAAATTTTACCAAATGTGATAGACTAGGGCCCAATTGTGACCTGCTAATGGGCAATTGTGACTGTCTGTAGTGCAATTATGACTGTCTGTGATGCAATTGCACTCGGCTTTGCAAACAAAACCCTAGTTAACCAAATGTGGCCGACAGAGTGTAATTGCAATGATCTGCAGCTCAATTGCACTCAGAAAGTGCACAAATGCGATGATCCGTGGTTCAATTGCATATGGATTTATTGCAAATACGAGGATTTGATGTTTAATTGTGATTTAGGATGACCAAATGCACATACAGGGTGTTTTAGCAGGGGATTTTTCTAGGGCAAACCAATTGCATATGGTTTTGACAAAATGTGACAAATTATAGTTTAATTGTGTATGGATTTGACCAATTACATATGAATTTGACCAAATGCGAGTTTCTACAAACTGATTTCTATTTTCTTCACCAAATGCTCTTTTTTCACAAAATCTAGGTAAATTTGTGCTCAAAATTTATGGAAATGGCCTCTTGGATGTAATGGAGAGGTTAGATTTGAGCTAGGAGATCACCTAAATACATTTTCTTCCAAATCTTGACAAACTAGGGTTAGAAAAATACAAATTTTTGTAACAAAAACTTACAAAAACTAATGATTAGATCCAATAGGGCATGCTTCATGTCAGGCTCACCAAAATGTGTATATGAAAAATTTGGATAAATGAAAATGATAAAACAATACAAATGCATTACCTAATCCAAATCTTCAATACCTCAAATAGATAGAGTGATAGATGCATGCATGATGAATTGTTTGATTGATTTGATGTGTTGGTTTCTCACAATTCAGCAGCATAATGATAAGATAAAGATGATAGATAGAAGATGATAGATGAGAAGATGTAAGATTGAAGAATGATTTTGATAGCATATGGATGCATGAAAAGGTGGATTCTCAAATGGCTTGTAGAAGGCTTGATTTATAGGCAAGGCTTGGTTCAAATGGATGGTTGAGATTGAGAGGCTAAAGAATGATATGGACGGCTAGGATTGACTAGTTATTCCCACTCTTCAAGGGAGTTGTAGTCATGTGACAAGTGTAAATAGGAGGATAAGGCTCATGTGTAACCATGTACACAAAAACTCTTATTTAATATGTTCATGTGTGATTGTGTACACAAAAAGGATATTAAATGAAATTTGTACTACCACACATGATTCAATTGAGAGGTGGACAAGTGTTGGAATGTGGTGAGAGGTGAGGACCTAATTCAAATATTTTATTTGAATTAGTTGGGATATGTGGAAAATAATTAAATAAATAAGATTTATTTAATTAATTGGAAAGGTGGGATAAATAGGATTAAGATGGGATTTTAATGTGAATTAATTAAATAAATAAATTTATTTAATTAATTGGCTAATGGAATTAGTGGAATGAAGAGTGGCATTAAGACAAAATACTACATGATGTCTAGGATAATGTATTTGACTAGGTGTTGTAAGACATGGACAAATTTGGGGACAAATTTGGGTGTCTACAGTTGTGTTACATGTGATGGATGGATTTATGGATGTACCTATATGATGGATGAGATGTTATGATGTATACATAATGGATACATAGATGTATGATGTATATGACCGATGATATGCTATGATGCTATTTGATATGTATATGTTTGCGATGTTTGCGATATGAACTATTATGACTTGACATGTGCTTGGATGCAGGATGAAGCATATGCATATACGTGTTATGATAGATGGATTTAAGTATTATGTATGATGCAGTCATGTGCATATGATGTTAGGATAGATGGATTTATGTATGATGCAAATATATGCGTATATGTTATGTGGTGATATGTGGATATATGCTAAGGTATTTGTGGTGCAGGATGGGCTACTGACATATTTGTGATGCAGGATGACAAGTGATCATAATATGCTTAATATAACTCTGAAAATGGTCACAAAATGGTAGGGGAATAGTAGATAGTAGAAAGTAGGAGGAATGGAAATGTAAGTGTGTAGTGAATCTTGAAGCAACAAAAGAGAGATGGGGTGATGAGGGTAGATGTAAATGCAAGGAACTTCATCATATTGAGATATTATACCAATAATAATAATAATTGAGTGGTACTGTTAATGTAGCATGGGATGTTATGTACCAGGGTATGTGGAACTGAGGTGGTAAGGCATCCATGCATAGGACTTGAATCTACAAACAATAGGATGAATCCATTCATGCCCATAATAGTACAACCCTATCTAGACGAGGGAAGGGGACTCATAGCATAAGTCTTTAATGCGCCAGAGGCACCTTAGATGCAAAAGGGGATCAATATTCTAGAACCGACCGTACGATCCACAAGGTATGAATATTAATACAGAGTAATGAGAACCTCCCACAAGCATGGCATACAAAAGCAATGACCATGCCCCATTCTAGATTATTCTCCACATGCCATGATATGATGAGATCAAGGCAACTTTGACATAGTCCAAAAATGATGCATAAGATAAAAATCAAAGACCAAAAGACTAATTAACCCAAACACACAGCCATTGTATCTCTTGTTGAAGGATGGATGGAGGATTTGATGATTTTGTCCATTGTAGGAAGGATGTATCCTAGGACAAGAATCGATGATGGATTAAACTAAACTAAGGATAGGCGGAGTGATATGTGCTACTAGTTATGGAAAAATCAATAGGTTGGTGAATGATTTTAAGTGAGAGTGTTATGCTTTGATAAGATGCCTAGCAAGTACATTGATCATAGGTCAAGTGTAATCAACAAGCTTAGAAAAGTGGGACCATCCAAATGGGTTGGATAGGTGCATCGTATGTACATGCATACTAGATACTTCCTTCGTATTCCAAACTGCCTACATACTCTGTATCCATAAGATCAAGGCACATTACAATACAAGTGGTGATGATATGTAGTTCTGGGAGACTTGATGATGTAAGGATAGGGGTTGGTTCATGTGGAATGATGAGATATGGTTTAGTGGATGTGGATGTCAATTTTTCGGTGGGTACCATGGTATACAAACTATTATAGGTAGGGGATGGTGTTGCTCTAGTAAAGGGTGTGACGTTTGTACGAAAACATTAAAGGGACCAAGGTTATGGATGGATAGGAGGGTCAAGTGAGTGACGTAGTTGTGATGTGGAAAGATGGAAATTAAGTATTGGGAGATGAGAGATATTTTGGGAATGATTGACAATGGAAGCTCAGATGATGGGTTTATTCCAAAGCTCAGACGAGGGGACAAGTGGATTGGATAGTGCAGGTGAAAATGGGAAGGTGGTTTGAACAATGGATCCAAGTTGAACCTACACATGACACCTATAAGAAGGTTTTCATCATGGTACTTATCCAAGGTGCCACAAGGAGTGGTTTTCATCATAGGACAGATTATTTCTCTTTACTATTTTTTTGGAATTTGTTTTTAATTTTTTTTTTATTTTTCTTGTATTTTTGCCATAGGGTTTTTAGCAAACTAACTATGAAACCGCTTTAAATGAATGATATTCGTGAGCTTATCAAGTTCTTCTCCTTCAAGGGTGGAGAGGCGATATGCTCCAGAGCCATACTTTGCAGTGACAATGTAGGGTCCTAGCCAATTGGGTTCAAATTTCCCTTTTTTTTCTTGCTTAGACAAATTCCTTTGATTTTCTTTCAGGACTAGATCTCCTACTGTAAACTCTCTAGCATAGATCTTCTTGTTATAGGATCTGTGAAGCTGGTTTTGGTATGCTTGGAGGTGATTAAGAGCATTGAGGCATCATTCATCCAATAGCTCGATCTCTTGGAGGTGTGCAACATGGTATTCTTCATCAGTGATGACATTACACAAGGAGATGTGCAATGAGGGCAATTCAATCTCAATTGGCATGATGGATTCTACTCCAAAGACAAGGAAATATGGTGTAGCTCTTATAGGTGTGTGGATACTAGTGTGATAGGCCCAAAGGGTGGGATGGATATGGAGGTGCGAATCACGGCCAATTTTATTGACAACTTTCTTGAGAATTTTGAGTAAGGTTTTATTAGTTGCCTCAACCTATCTGTTACCTTGTGGGTAATATGGAGTGGAGCAATGATGTTGAATGTGGAATTGTTCACAAAGGTCCTGAGCATCATGGTTTTTAAAAGGTTTACCATTGTCGGTAACAATGGTAGATGGGATACCATAACGACAGATGATATGGTAAAGGATGAACTTGGCAATTTGGTTTCCAGTGGTGAAAGTGAGAGGAATGGCTTTGACCCACTTAGTGAAGTATTCAATGGTTGTGATAATGAATTTATGTCCATCGAAGGAGGATGGGCGGATTTTGCCAACAAGATCTAGGCCCTACTAAGAGAAAGGCCATGGTGTAGTAATAGGTTGCAATGCTTGAGAGGGAGCATGAATGAGATCTTCATGCTGCTGACAGGGCTTACACTTGAGATCAAGACAGCTTTGACATAGTCCAAAAATGATGCATAAGATAAAAATCAAAGACCGAAAGACTAATTGACCCAAACACGCAGCCATTGTATCTCTTGTCGAAGGATGGATGGAGGATTTGATGATTTTGTCCATTGTAGGAAGGATGTATCCTAAGACAAGAATCGATGATGGATTAAACTAAACTAAGGATAGGCAGAGTGATATGTGCTGCTAGTTATGGAAAAATCAATAGGTTGGTGAATGATTTTAAGTGAGAGTGTTATGCTTTGATAAGATGCCCAGAAAGTACATTGATCGTAGGTCAAGTGCAATCAACAAGCTGAAAAAAGTGGGACCATCCAAATAGGTTGGATGGGTGCATCGTATGTACATGCATACTGGATACTTCCTTCGTATTCCAGACTACCTACATACACTCTATCCATGGGATCAAGGCACATTACAATGCAGGTGGTGATGACATGTAGTTTTGGGAGACTTGACGATGTAAGGATAGGGGTTGGTTCATGTGGAATGATGAGATATGGTTTAGTGGATGTGGATGTCAATTTTTTGGTGGGTACCATGTTATAAAAACTACTATAGGTAGGGGATGGTGTTGATGTAGTAAAGGGTGTGACATTTGTGCAAAAACATTAAAGGGACCAAGGTTATGGATGGATAGAGGGTCAAGTGAGTGATGTAGTGGGGACGTGGAAAGATGGAAATTAAGTATTGGGAGACAAGAGATATTTTGGTAATGATGGATAATGAAAGCTTAGATGATGGGTTTATTCTAAAGCTCAGACGAGGGGACAAGTGGATTGGATAGTGCAGGTGAAAATGGGAAGGTAGTTTGAACAATAGATCCAAGTTGAACCTACACATGACACCTGCAAGCAAGTTTTCATCACGGTACTTCCAAGGTGCCACAAGGAGTGGTTTTCACCATAGGACAGATTATTTCTCTTTACTATTTTTTTGGAATTTTTTTTATATTTTTATATTTTTTTTATATTTTTGCCATAGGGCATTTAACAAACTAACTATGAAACTGCTTCAAATGAATGATATTCATGGGCTCATCAAGTTCTTCTCCTTCAAGGGTGGAGAGACGATATGCTCCAGAGCCATACTTTGCAGTGATAATATAGGGTCCTAGCCAATTAGACTCAAATTTCCCTTTATTTTCTCACTTAGATAGATTCCTTTGATTTTCTTTCAAGACCAGATCTCCTACTGCAAACTCTCTAGTGCAGATCTTCTTGTTATAGGATCTGTAAAGCTAGTTTTGGTATGCTTGGAGGTGATTAAGGGTGTTGAGGCATCATTCATCCAATAGTTCAAGCTCTTGGAGGTGTACAACACTGTATTCTTCATCAGTGATGACATTACAGAAGGAGATGTGCAATGAGGGCAATTCGATCTCGATTGGCATGATGGATTCTTCTCCAAAGACAAGGGAATATGGTGTAGCTCCTGTAGGTGTGCAGATATTAGTGTGATAGGCCCAAAGGGTAGGATGGATATGGAGGTGCCAATCACAACCAGTTTCATTGACAACTTTCTTGAGAATTTTGAGTGAGGTTTTGTTAGTTGCCTCAACATGTCTGTTACCTTGTGGGTAATATGGAGTGGACCAATGATGTTGAATGTGGAATTGTTCACAAAGGTCTCGAGCATCATGGTTTTTGAAAGGTTTACCATTGTCGGTAACAATGGTGGATGGGATACCATAATGGTAGATGATATGGTAAAGGATGAACTTGGCAATTTGGTTTCCAGTGGTGAAAGTGAAAGGAATGGCTTTGACCCACTTAGTGAAGTATTTAGTGGCGGTGATAATGAATTTATGTCCATTAGAGGAGGATGGGTGGATTTTGCCAACAAGATCTAGGCCCCACTGAGAGAAAGGCCATGGTGTAGTAATAGGTTACAATGCTTGAGAGGGAGCGTGAATGAGATCTTCATGCTGCTGACAGGGCTTACACTTCTTCACATACTCACATGCATCATGTTCCATAGTAGGCCAATAATATCCAGTTTGCAAGAGCTTCTTGACTAGGACAATTCCATTTGTGTGTGCTATGTAGATACTTGTGTGGACTACGTGTAAGGCAAGGGAAGCTTCTTTCATGTTTAAGAATCGAACCAGAGTGCCATCATAGCTTCAACAATAGAGGGTGTCGGCAAGGATAGTGTAGCGAGTGGCTCGATGAATGAGAGATCTTTGTTGTTTGCAGGTGGATTCAGGAGGGAAAGTGCGATATTGGAGGTAGATGTAAATGTCCTGATAGTAGGGATTTTCTAGACCAACAACCTCACACATGAATTCTAACTCAGCAACACGATATGCTGGCATTAGGAGCTATTTCTCAAGAAACTCACATTGATGGCTATCATGAGGCATATCTAAAAGAGAACCAATAGTAGCCATGGCATCAGATACTTTTTTGTGAAGGCAAGGTACCTGCTCAAACTATATGTAGGTGAAGAATAGTTTATGTTCATCAGCCATTTACTTATAGGGCACTAGCTTATCATCCTTTGTGAGAAACTCATCATTCACTTGTTTGATGATCAAATGGGAGTCTCCATAGACCTGTAGCTACAAGATATTCCATTGTACTACTATTTTGAGACCAATGATCAAAGCTACATATTTGGCTACATTGTTCGTACATGGGAAAGCAAGTTTGTAAGCTTTGGGAATGTAATCGTGTTGTGGGGTCACCATTAGTATTTCAGCCCTTGAACTGTGACTGGTGAAAGATCCACCAAAGTATAGTTTCTAGTGTGTTGATTCTATCATGGTTAGGATGGACTCATCTGGAAAGTCAATGGATAGTGGCTGATAATCTGTGAGGGGGGCTTCAGCCAGCTGATCTACGACAACTTGTCCTTTAATTACTTTTCTGTCAACATACTCAATATCAAATTCACTCAACAACATGACCCATTTTGCCATTCTTCCTGTAAGTGAAGTCCTAGAAAGCAGGTGTTTAAGAGGGTCAACCTTAGATATGAGCTTGATAGAATGACTTAGCATGTAATGTCGTAACTTTTGGGAATAGAAAATGGCAGCTAAACATATGCATTCCATGGGGGTATAGTTAAGCTCATATTTGACTGGGGTCCTATTGATGTAGTATATAGCCCTTTCATGGTCAAAATCATCCTATTGTGCTAATAGTGCCCCTAGTGCTACTGAAGTTGCCGATATATATAATAACAAGGGCTTTCCAGGATAGGCACCATTAGCACCGATGGTGAAGCAAGATACTCCTTGATGTAGTCGAATGCTTGTTGACAATTCTAATCCCACTTAAAGTGTACATCTTTGTGAAGTAAATGAGCAAAAGGATGGCATTTGTCTACAAGTTGAGTGGTGAACCTTCGTATAGCCTGTAGTTTGCCTTGAAGACTTCAGAGTTGTTTGAGCATCTTTGGAGGAGGCATTTCTATTATAGCCATGACCTTAGTAGGATACACCTCGATGCCCCTGCGGGAGACAATGAACCCCAAGAGTTTACTTGATGTTACATGGAAGACGCATTTCTTAGGGTTGAGGTGAAGCTTGTACTCTCTAAGCCATGCAAAGATCTGTTGCAAGATCTCAGGGTGTTCTTCCCTTGTTCTTGATTTTCCTAGGAGATCATACACAGTCTTCCATTATCTTATGTATCATGTCATGGAAGATAGTAGTCATTGCATGTTGATAGGTTGCCCTAGCGTTCTTGAGACCAAAGGGCATGACTTGCCAGCAGTATGTTCCCCAAGGACAAGTAAAAGTTGTTTTATGTTGATTCTTGGGGGCAATTATGATTTGATTATATGCAGAGATGCCGTCCATAAGGGAAAGCATCTCATGTCCTATCATGAGATCTACAATCATGTCAATGTTGGGAAGAGGAAAATCATCTTTCATACATGCCTTGTTAAGATCTCAGAAGTCTGTACAATAATGGATGCCCCTAGGTTTCTTAGCAACTGGAACAATATTGGAGACCCATTTTGGATAATCAATAAGACAAATAAAGCCGACATCTAATAGCTTTTGTAGCTCTTCTTTGATGAGCAAGGCGACTTGTGGGTACATCTTACAGAGCTTCTACTTAACAGGTTTTGCATTAGGATGTACCACAAGATGATGAACAACCAAAGATGGATCCAATCCTGGCATGTCGGCATAGGACCAAACAAACACATCAGGTGTTTCAAGAAGCACTATGGAGATGTTGGATTTTTCTTTTGTGCTGAGACATTCTGTTAGATGTGTGAACTTAGGTGATTCTTGCATGTCGAGGTTGATTTCTTGTGTACCTTCAATCTAAACATTGGAACCCTCTTGCTAGTGAGATGGTATGGGGAGAATATTAAGATCCTCATCTTCTAGCACCTTAGAGAGGTTTTCACTAGGAGATACATCTTTATTTTTCTCTTTTATGTTTAAAAGTGCCTCAGGGAGGTTTTCACTAGACGACAATTTTTTTTTTTTTGCTTTTTTGGACTAAGGATGTCCTCTTCCCCAAAATAGGTGTTAGCGTGCAAGCATATGTCATATTGTGAGGTGTCGCAGAGCTCTAGGAATACAGTGAGGGCCTCATTGTGTGGAAATATGTCGAGAGACAGGGGTCCTTGACTATCCCAAGAAATGATTTCGAGATGAACAAGGGGAAGGTCAATAATGAAGATAGAGTTGCCAGGGAAGATACATGAAAGATCAAGAACTTCGCATGAAGATATAATGACACTTGGAGTGATGTTTTCAACACTAGAAGAGGATTCCATTACCTGTACCAAGGTTTTAATGGGTCCATGGATTGTCACAGTCGGTGGAGCATATCCTAAACCAAAGTATTGAGCATATTGCTTGGGAGACGTAGGATCAACTGGTAGGGGTTCTGTAACACCTTGTTCATTGGCGCCAAGTCCTGTTCCATAGTAAGGCATTTTGGTAAAAATTTGAAATGGTACAGGATATTTTTCTTTAAAGTATTCTAGATTGATAGGTATAGGGGTGGTTTCATCATGATATAGCCAATCACTTAGAGTTGTTTCTTCAGCTTCTTCTTCTCTAGAGACCTGTGCTAGTACAAATGGAATTTTATCATTGATCCTGCGCTATTGTTCTTTTTCCTTCTTCTGAAGATGACAACCATGGGAGTGAGGGGACAATGGTAATTGTCCCACGTGGAAGGCATTGTGAAGCTCATACTTTCCACACCCTTTGTCTACAATCTTGACCTTCTGAGGTGTACGGGTGAAATATGAAGTGGAAGCTTGTGATTGTTCGATGATGACTTGTAGTGTTAATCATGATGTGGATGGGGTGGATGAGAGATCTTTGACATGATCCCCATAAGTGCTTAGACAATGGAATTGTCGATCATAAACAACCTCTAAGGCCTTGCAATATTCAAAGGGTTGTTGATCGGCAGGAATGGTGACTTCTACACCATTATGAGGGAATTTGAGGCATTGATGGTAGGTAGATGGAATGGCTTACATGGCATGCAACCATGGTTGGCCAAGGAGGAGATTATACGGAAGGTCAAGATCAATCACGTGACATAGAGTAGGCATGGTAAGTGGGCCTACCTTGATAGGGACACATATAGTGCCTTCAAATTCTTTCTTCATGTTCTCATATGCCTTGATGGAGATAACCAAAGATTCCAAGTCAGCCGCTGAATACCCTAGGAGTTTTATGAATTTTAATGTACATATGTTCAAGCTAGATCCATTATCCAAGAGGACCCTCTTGATCTTATGGTTGGTGATTTGGACTTCAATGTGGAGGGCTTTATTATGTGCAGGGTCGATAGGCAGCATGTTGGCATGACTAAAGGTGAGATGGTAGGTGTTGTGATGCTACAACACACCCCATTTTACCTCTTAGCAAAATGAGGACCCCTGCTGTGGCTGTTGCTTTTTTCTTATGTGTGGTCTTGCTTGGTGGTAAGGGGAAAAGAGGTAAGTGTTACAAGCTAGGGTGAAAATTGAAAAGATTTAGCATTAAGTACCAAGAGAGAATAGAGGTGAATTCTTTGTTACATTTGAGTAAAGGTTACTTTTTGAAACAATAAAAAATTCCCAATATTCTGTGAGATGTATGTGTTTTGGTAAAATGCATTATAAAAAAGTTTGTATATTGCATATACAAAGTCGTTTGTATGTGAGGTCGTTGTATAAGTCATGTCGAGTACAATCGAGTTTTGTATCGTGGTAGTTTGTATGCATATGCTTAATATTTGTATCATTTGCATACAAGTCAGACCTGATAGGTTTTCAGAAGTGGAATGAATAAAGTGTCGAGTTTGCATTGTATGTTGGTTTGTATGTATGTTCAATCTAAGCGTAAACAATATGCAAGGTGATATACATTCATGGACCCGAGGGAGATATAAAATATAGTTCATTAAGGTGAGAAAGGTATGTCCCATAGTTTGTATGTTTGTATGTTTTGGTTTTTGCATCTTTAACATACATACAAGTGTGAATTCCAAAAGTTAGTTAAATCTGATGTAAGCGATGCATTGTATCTTAGCTTTTTTGAGTAAGTATGCATTTGCTGAGTATACATGTATGAATCTGTAAGGATTATGCAATACAGTTAATAAAAGTGAAAAGTCTGAAATGATTGTATAAGGGTTTGTATGTATAAGGGATTGTATCTAAGTGTAGATACATTTATGTTTTGAAGAAGATACAAGTGGGTAAGTAAAGTAGGTCCCGCAGTAGTTATCTCATGGTTGTATGTTGAATATACAAACGGATATACAAATAGATATACAAGTGGAGATACAAAGGAATGAAAAGGTGAGATTCAATGAGGATTTCAAAACAAATGAAATAAGGTTATTTCTTTGTATGTATGAGAGATTGTATATTAACGACATGCAATCCTGATATACAAAGAAATGAAAGACACCGTTGGGAATTAAAAGGTAAAAGGGGTTTGTATGGGTTGCATTTGTATAATTGTTTGTATTTATTTTATATACATTGTGACATACAAACGAAAAGATACAAAGTTGAATATAACATAAGGGTTAACATTGTTTATAACCTATTACATGTTTAGACTTGTATATTGATGGCATACAAAGTGACATATCAAAAGCGATATCCAAGGAGACATACAAAAATGATATGTATGCAAAGGCTAGACTAACGGGTATAATGTTCAAAATTAAAGGGTTGAAATAGAAAGACGAAGCCGTATGTGCATTGAATGTAGCAATTAATGCTGAACTAACAATGAAATGATGAAATTTAGCATGTTAGGGTAAATAAAGAGTTGTTTTTCTTTCAGAATTGCATTGTTAAAACTAAAATTGTAGAGAAAAGAACTGTTGCACAAATTGAACAAAAAATTCATCACGGGATGAAATTTTAGAATGGAAAAGCCTGAAAATGGTAAATTGGGTCAACACTGTTATAGTTGAGCTGTCGCGGATACAAGTATGTTTCTTAAATGCCGTTGCAATGCAGTTAACTATAAAATACAAATTAGTTAGAGTAATTTCGTTTGAAAATGCAAGTTAATGATAAATTACTGTATCTTATTAGGAAATTGGCTGATTGTTTTAAAATGACCTAAAATCTAAAGCGTAAAAGACAAAAAAGGGATTAGGATAAATGTAAAATGTAGAAATTCATGGTAAAACCATAAGTAAAAGAAGTAAAAACAATAAGTTAAAAATGTATTTTTTCACAGGATGGCCCCGAAACAGAAGAAAGTGGATATAGGGGGTGAAGAAAAGGTGAAAAAAGAAATAAAGCCATGTAAGGAAATGGAAAAAGAGGAGTTACCAGTGCACAGAGGTTATCCTTCATTAATCACTACAAGTGGAGTAGGAATATATACAAGCATAGGAAACTATGATGCCGATGATGTTTTGCAGAAGATTACAATAGTAGATGCTACACCTGACATGAAGTGTATCTAGGAAAGAGGATTATACAGAGCTGCAGGTTTTTCGCTAGCCATGGAGGCTAAGGACTTAGTTCTAGCATGTATAAATAAATATGATCTAGCTTCCAGGAGGGTTATACATGAAGATAGGGTCATTGCAGACTTATCTACAAAAGGGATCGTGAGAACATTTGGTCTGGAAATACAAGAAGAAATGATGGACATTGATATTGACCAATATACATAGGATTTCAATAACAATGAAAGGGATTGTAGAAGCAGAATCTTCTATAGCTGGTATAACGAAGAGAATAAACCCAAGGCTGTAGCAAGAGTGCATAAGAACCTACACAGAATAGATTTCAAAGAAGAGATACATCTGATGATAACAATGTTGAGTAGGTTAGTTGGTCTAAGAGATGCAACTAAATGTGAACCTTGGATTTTCACTATCATTCAATTCATGAGGGAAGCAAAGAAAGAACAAGGCCAAATTCACTAGGCTAAGGCTATTAGTACAACCATATGGAAACAAGCAATGCTAAGGAAATAAAAGAACATGCCATTTTATTTGTCCTCATATGTATTATACTCATGTGCATCTATGATTCAACCATATATAACTAGAATTGACAGAATTGGGACCATGGGAAATGGCCCAGATCAAAAACTTGTCTATGACCATTATCCAGATCTACAGGAGGGTAATGCAGTAAGAAAGTATGCTTTGGTAAATGATGTATTCTATACATACATGGTGAGGGTTTTGAGAGGAGAACAAGATAAGAGGTTATCTAAGGATGCAGGGGATATAATTGGATTGTACAGTTCCTTGTACATTCAATTTTAGAATTTCACATATATTAGAACTAAGGGTTTTGAAGGAAAACCATTTATGCTACCTTGATATCCATCTAATAAATTTATTGTATTAGAATTCTCAAGGCAAAATTTGAATGCTTTCAAAATGTATAAGAAGAAGTATGGAAGTGGAAACTTGGGCAATTGGTAGGTATTCTTGTTATAGTGAAGAGGTGGCTGGATACTCAGAGAAGGAATTGAGATATTATGGATTTGAGGAATTTGAACTAGCAAGGCAGTTTGATCCTTTTCATAGGATACAAAGAACCATTGATCCTAAATTTAAACATCAAGTGTACTTTGAGGATTACTGGTCAGATTGCAAGGATGACAGAGAAGTAAGGAAAAGAGCACACAAAAGGCTGACAGTAGAAGAAATGAAAACTATGGGGGAAATCTATGTGCCTCTAGAAATTAAGGATGATAATGAATTGTTGCGTCATAGCTATAAGAGTGGTAGGCTTGTTCCTATTGGAGAGCCTGATTGGTCACAACCATGGAATACATCTTTGGATGCATTGTCCAAACCTGTCATTTTATTTTCCAAGACATGGTTGAAGAATAAAATAGAAGAGCTTAAAGTTAAGGGGATTGAGCCCACATTTCAAAAGAAAGGTAAGAAGAGAGTGAAGGAGCATCAAGATGAGCTCCAATGTTTCTAAGAGGAGAAGAGAAAAATTGTAGAATTAAAGATTATTGAAAAGGATAAGAATACCACTCTAATGGATCCATATGCCTTAGGGGTGACAGTGGCAGTATCATCAGGCACGTTTATAGAAGAAGATTCATCTGGTCATGGCACCAGTGTAGAGCAGACCAAGGCTACTAAAGGGTCAACAGGATAGAAAATCATGAAGGCAATAGCAATGAAAACATCAAAAGGAGAAACATCAAAACAAAGTGATGTTATAGGTGCACAGCAAATAGGTGCCAAATTGAGTGGCATACCTAGTCAGGCCACATCGGAAGAAAAAAGCAAACATATGCAAAGGTTAAAATAGAATTGGCCGAAGAAAAGATGCAAGAGTCAAGATTGCATGAAGCCAAACAAGTAAAGGAGATTATCAATGTTGAAGATGATAGTAGTGATAGTGAGGTCAGGGAGGTAGATCCTGAGACAAGAAAAGAAATTGGTATGGATGAAGAGAAATCATGTGAATACTCTAGTGAAGAAGAAGAGCAAAATACTCAGACAGATATGGAGATTGAATGAGGTTCACAATCTGAAGGAGAAAATGTACAAGATAAAGAAGAGGCAATAGATCCTTTTGGTATATTAGTGTCACCTAAAATCATTAAAGAAGTGCAGGATGTAGCACACCAGATAGAGGAATCTGAGAAAGAGGACACACCTGAAAAGGTTGTGAAGGAAAAAATAGCCTAGGCTGAGAAGGAAATAGAGATAAGTGCTTTTGGTGCTGATGTGTTAGGTATTTTGAATATGTATGATGAGAATAGAGAAGAAGAAAAGAATACAGAGAAAGAAAAAAATAAAGAGAGTAAGCATGAAAAGGAGAAAGATATAGAGGAACCTGAAAAGACCATAGGTTCACCTTCACAAATAGAACAAACAAACATGTCTGAGAAAGTGCAGGAACAAGTTGAAACAGTAGGAGAATCAATGGAAACATCAGATAAGCCTGAGGAAAGCAAGGACAACACAGAAAATGTTGTTGAAGGTAATATTGAACATGAGAAACAAAAATAAGGTATGGATATAGAAGATACAGAGAAAAAGGATAAGGAAGAAGAAGAACAAAAAGAGTCTTCAGAGGAAAAGAATTCAGAGGAAGGTGATGAAGAGGGAGGAGATACTGAAATTGAGGAAGATGATAATGAAGGTGAGTCCAAACAATAGAATGATCCACTTGTCCTAGAAAAAGGCCCTCAACCTTAGTCCCCTCCACAACAACAAGAACAACGAGAACAAGCAGACATGGAGCAGCCTCAAGAGGAGGTGATCAATGAAGAGAAAACAAAAAAAGGTTGCAAAGGAGGTTCTAGCCTGGCTAGGATTGGAAGTTAGAAGAGAAAAGGTAGAGGTACAATTGGTATCTATAGATATCAAAAGTTTATTAGGTGGTTCCACACCACAGAAAGAGAAGAGGAAAGCTAGAACCATGTTAGCAATCAAGAGAGGTCCTTCTGGATCTAGAATGTTGAATTTGGCCATACCACAAGAAGACAAGTCCAAAGGAGAAATAACAATAGGAGATTATAAAGTACTTAATATAGATCTTGGCCATAGAATAAGGGAACAACATATACATGAGTGGGAGGACATGCATTAGGCCACTGCAGAGATATTGAAGAAAGATAAGGATAAACATGAATACCTGAAGGGACACATTGTCCAACTGCAATAGTTTATCAAAGGGATGTGTGACCTCAGTGCTAATATACCAGAATTACCTAATGAAATGACAATGATATCAAGGGAAGAGGTAAAAGAGATGGGAAATAAGAAAATTGAAGCTAACATTTTTGAGATATGGCTTAAAGGCTTAATACAAAAAGGAGAAGAAGCAACAAGGTAGGGAACAACTAGTTGGGAGATAGATTTGGTAGAGAAGAACAAATGCAATGTTATATTACACAACTGCTAGTTCAGAAAAGAAGAATGCAAATCAGAAATAAGGCAACTTGATGAAATAGAAGACAGAGTAGAAGAATTGATAATTGAAGGAGCCCTTACTCCTCAAATGGTCAATCAGTTGCCACAAGCCAAACTGGAATTGAAATATGTTATATAAATTCTCATAAATTGCATAATAAATACCAGAGACCTAGAGGAGGTTGCAGATAGCATGATAAAGGTACACATGAAGATGATAGAAAAACTCATTGGGCATGAATGCCTAGAAGTACCTGCATATGGAGTGGAAAAGGCTATGAAAGAATTCAAAGCAATATTTTCATCATGTTTAGAGAACCCCACATCACATCTTAGAACATAAATGATTGACTCAATGATGGAAATAGGTGCTAAGACTAGGAAATACCAGAAAAAAATTAAAGATTTGGAGACAAAAGAGAAGAAATTGCAAGATGGAGTCAGAGCACAGGAATTCACATGGGCCAAAAGCCAAGAGGGTGACCGTGCTTTCATAAAAGGAGTAATAGGTAATTTTGCAGAATACCAAAAGGAATAGAGAGATACTAGAAATAGAATATGTTAAGTAAGAATTCAAGTGAAGGGTATCAACGATCAAAGTCAACAAATAAGAGAAGGTCAACGGGTATCTTAATTTGAAAAGATTCCAAAGACATCCTTTGAGGTGAACAAAGATACCATAAAGATATTTTAGGAAATGGTTAAGAATAGATGCACACCATTAATTTGGAAAGTTTGAATGCTAAGCGTTGATTTAGTTTTGTAATCGTAGCAGTATGAAGCTTCAAATTCTATATAAGAAGCTCTGCTACTTGTAACATATTACACAGGGATTTTAGAATTGTAGCTTGCACTTATAATTTGTCAGAGTATTGGAATAGAGAAGATATTTCTTTTAGTTTAGAAAAGGAGGTTGCTTGTGTCTACATCAAGGAGTACATGGAATGTCTGGTCTCCTTAGTGTATCTGTAAAAATGTCTATAAGTTTTCTAGTAATTTGATTAATGAAACAAAGGCCATTCTTACTGTTAAGGGAAAATTGGATCTAAATGAATAATCAATATAATAAATATCAATGATACCCAAAAATCAATGAAATAATGAACAAAAGAGATCAATCAAACAATGAACAATACAAAGCAAACCTCCTTTAATTCTCAGCTTCCATTGATCACCTATCACAAATGATCTTGTCTATGAATATGGCCCTCAGAAGGTGCACTTCCTTGCTATGATTCCAAGATGTTCAAATGGGAATGGCTATGATAGTTTCACCATGAAGATGAGATTCACAACAATGATAGTAGTGTGTAGTAACAAGTTTGATCGCAAGCAATGAAGGAATTGGTGCCAAAGGTGCGCTATAATTCCTACAGAGTAAGTTTACTTAAAGCTTGGATGAATGAAATGGAAGAACAGGGTTCAATTTATAGACTTGGGAAAGAGAAGATCAATGGTATAGAAAGAATAAGAAGATCAACGACTGAGAATGGTTGAGGAATGTGCACAAATAGGAAGAAGACAAGTGTCTTTCTATATTTTGCATGAGAGGAATTAATAAAATAGAAGAATGAGTTAACTGAAGAGATAAATCAATTAAAAGAATAGATCAATCAGTTAAGAGAATTGAACTAGAGAATGGAAATTGCATAAGGATAAGAAGATATTTGAGCTCAATTTAAATATTTAAAATATTCAATTGTATGTGCACAAGGATTGAATTATATTTAGAGATAACTCAATTTAGAAGAAATAGACAACTTAAATAAATAATTGATTTATTTAAATTTAGAGAAGATATTATTGGAAGAAACAATTAAATATTGGTATTATTTAATTTAGAGTGAATTTTGGAAGAACTAATTAAATAATTGATATTATTTAATTTAGAATGATTTTGGAAGAATTAGAAGAATTTAGGAAATAAGAAAGCAAATTAAATAAATAAATTTATTTAATTGTTTGTGCATGATTTGGAAGAATAAATAAAATATTTGATTATATTTTATTTTATTGGGAGGATTTAAATAAATTTAATTGATTTATTTAAATTTGGAAGAATGATTTGATTTAATTAAATAATTAAGAATTATTTAATTGTTTGGAAGAATTTAATTAAGTAAAGGATTTTATTTAATTTTGACTTTAGAAGAGTTAATTAAATATTTTGATATTTAATTAACTTAGAGGAATATGAATTGAATAAATAAATTTGTTTATTTATTTATTGATAGAGGAATTAGAATGGAATAAATATTAAGAATATTTATTTGGATAGAGTCGTGTCATTTTTAGGCGTATAGATTTTGTTCCTCTTTGATGCAATGCAGTTTACGGTGTTGCTTCAAATAATAAATTGTCTGATAATGATACATGCCCCAGTTTGCCCCTGGTATAGGTTATGATGATAGGATGCCCCCTTGGGAGATTGGATGGGAAGAAGGCAGAAGGACGAGAGACGGATAATCTCACAAAGATGAAGGGAAAACTTGGTTAGGATTGAAGAAAATAGGATGTGTTTCTGAGAAACGGGAAGAAAATAAGAAGAAATAGGTGCGGGAAGTAGTCATAGTCACCACATATCCAGTTTAGTGTTTGCATGCTATATATAGGAGCTAGGTCCACAAGACAAATCATTTGTACACTTGGTTTTGTTTGATTTACTTTTGAGAGCTTAGGAGAGTACAAAGCATAGAGCAGTCAACATTAGGATGGATATTCTACGTGAGGAGCACCGCTTTGAGTGAGTCCGATGATTCAATCGGCTAGCAGAGGTAGGACCCCCGGTATGTATCTCGAAAAAATTCCCCTAGGGTCAATTTTTAGTGTAATAAATGCTAGGCAAAATTAGGCTAGATAACTACGCCAGTTCAGAATTTGACGCATATGACATGCGAAACTGTGCATCTATCATTCTATGGCACATATAGGATATAGAATGGCACATGCATGAGTAAGGTCGGCGCATGCATCATTTGGCAGTGCATTTATGGTATGAGTCGGCGCATGTGACTGGGTGGTGCATTTACGGTATAGGATGATGCATGCACAAAATGTTGCGGCGCATGCATCAGAAGTGGCGCATTTGATAAGAAATGGTGCATGTACCCTCTGTTATGGTGCATATGATATAGGATAGTCAGTTTACTTAACAAAATTAACTTGATTGGCATCCTGTTTGACGCGTCAATCGATGAGCTATCTCTGAGATTGCAGGAATCTAGTCAAGAGATGTAGTGTGTTATTTTGATCAATTTGATATGTTTCTATAGATAAGTTAAGCATGGTACTTGCAGCTTTAGGTTGATGCCATGCTTTACGTGCTTGCAGGAGGACATACGAGATACATTGATGTCAAGGAAGCAGCTTCCCATGCCGATGTTGTAGTGACATATGTTGACTAAGATGGATCGAGAGGCGCTCGATGCGATGGGTTTAGATTACGTGTGCTTTATGCCCAAGGTTCGAGCGAACCGCGGCTTACTGACTACAGTGGTGGAGAGGTTTCACAGTGAGGATGGGACCTTTCACTTCCTGAAAGGTGAGATGATGGTGACCTTGTAGGATGTATACAAGATACTCCACTTGCCAATTTAGGGGAGCTCGTGGAGTATGATCCTGATGCAGGAACTTCTGGAGATCATAACTTTTGACTCGGATGTGGGTTTTATACGAGATTTTACAGGTGGATATGTTATGAGGTGGAAAGTGGTTTTGTAACCAACCTGGTGGGTTGGACCCCATTTTGGCACTTTTTCGGGGCTTGAAACTTTTATCTTGGCCCTCAAAATAGCAATTTAGTGTTTTTTTTCTAGATTTTTCTAGATTTTTCAAAAGTTGCTTTTGTAATAAATCAAAACTCATGTTTCAAATTTAGAATATTAGTTGGCATTTCATCCTACCTTAGTTTTAGGAAGCTTTTGGGAAAAAATAGGATTTTCAGGATATGATTGTAAAATTACCTAAAATGGCAAAATCTGACAATTGTCGAAATCTGCCAAAAAAAGGTAATTTTTTGATTTTTTTGTTTTTCTTGGATATAAGAGAGTTTTCTCTCATTATAGTAGCAGAGTTGATGAATAGAATTTTTTTATGTTCCAGTCTTCAAATCTTTGGCTCTCACATGATTAATGGAAAAATTGTATTGAGTGTATGTCGTGTGCTACATCATCTGGCATCAGAGCAAGAAGATGGTTGAGAGAGGAAGAGGAAGAGGCGGTCTTGCCCAGATGCATAGAGAAATGCAAAATCTACAAAGGCAAATAGCAAAACTTACAACACGGATGGAAAACCAAAGACTGGGTAGAGGAGGAGACGAATCTGATGAAGAGATAGGTCGAGGAGGTACAAATCAAGATACAAAACATAAAGAAGAAGAATTAGAAGGTATGAGTTTTGAAGAGAGGATGCTTAAGGCCTTAGAAGGGAAAAATGAAGGGATCAAGGTAGATGTTTCAGATTATGCAGGTAGTCTTAAACCAGAGGAGTTGATAGACTGGTTGAATGACATGAGAAATTTTTTTGAATGGAAATCCATGACAGAGGGAAAAAAGGTGAAATTCGCATGCACCAAATGAAAGGGTCATGCAATGATTTGGTGGGATCATGTTCAAAAGGAACAAACAAGGAAAGGCAAGAATAAGATCACGACATGGAATAAAATGGAGAAGAAGTTGAGAGAAAAAATTTTGCCCATAGATTATGTGCAAACCCTTTTTCGTAGGTTTCAAAATTTAAAGCAGAACCTCTCTTCTATACAAGATTGTACAAATGAGTTTTATATGCTATCTATACATGTAGAGCATCAAGAAATTGATGAACATATGGATGCTAGATATGTGAATGGCCTGAAATTCTCTATTCAAGATCAATTGAGCATGCATCGACTCAATAGTATGGAAGAGGCTTACCAATTAGCTCTAAAGGCTGAAGAAAAACAAAATAGATAGTACCATCAGAGGAATAGAGGAGGAAGAAGGGGTACATCAACCCCATTTCGAGGAGGTTTGAATTATGGCAGGGGAGAGTCATTCCATGGATTGGAAAAACAAGTAGATACTCGACAAGATCCTCTGAATCAAGAACGAGGAAGGGGATTTCAAAGAGGTAGAGGTTATGGTAGCGGTAGAGGATGGGAAAACCAGAGAAGGCCTTTCACTTGTTTTAGATGTGGAGAGGAAGGTCATAGGGAATTTGAATGCTCAAATTATAACATGCAAGAAAGAAATCAAGGGGGATAACCTAGGGTGAACCTGATTCAAACACAGCATGAAGTGGAAGGGATGGAACTAGAGGTTCCACCAGATGTGGGAGAAAGTCTCATGATGAGAAGAGCAATGGTGATTCTAGAGAAGGAGAAAACACAATCCAAAAGCTTTGATGGTTCATGGCTTCGAACCAATATCTTCAGAACTAGATGCACTTCAGGTGGCAAGGTATGTCAAGTTATTGTTGATGGAGGTAGTTGTGAAAATATGGTTTCTAAAGAAATGGTAGAGAAATTGAATTTACACTATGAAAAACATCCTCATCCATACTGCATTGCATGGTTTAAAAAGGGAAATGAAGTCACTGTTGATAAAAGATGCCTAATTAAGTTTAACATAGGGAAGATCTACTAGGATGAGATATGGTGTGATTTTGTCCCAATGGATGCCTGTCATGTGTTATTGGGAAGGCCATGGCAGTATGATAGAAAAGTCATACATGATGGAGAGAAAAACACATACACCTTTTGGAAAGATGGCTCTAAAGTGATTTTATTGCCTCTCAAGGATGAAGGAAAAGGTGAGACCATGTTGTCTGAAAGAGATGAAGGTGACAGGGTGTTGTTATGCATTAGTAGTGAAAAAAGGTGAAGAGGAAGACATTTCAGTTCCCCTAGAAGTAGCAGAGCTATTGAAAGAATTTGTTGATGTTGTGCCTAATGAATTACCTGATGGTCTACTGCCAAAGAGAGATATTCAGCATCATATTGATTTGATTCCAAGAGCAACTCTACCCAACCAAGTAGCTTATAGGGTGAATCCAACACAACATGCAGAGTTGAATAAACAAGTAACAGAACTCATAAGTAAAGGTGTGGTGAGAGAGAGCATTAGCCCATGTGTTGTACCAGCATTGTTGACCCCCAAAAAAGATGGAACATGGAGGATGTGCACTGATAGCAGAGCAATTAATAAGATTACCATCAAGTATAGGTTTCCTATACCTCGTATGGAGGACATGATGGATGTCCTTGCAGGGGCCAAATATTTCAGCAAGATCGACCTACAAAGTGGCTAAGGGACATTCACAAATATAGCCTTTAAGACTGGAGATGGATTATATGAGTGGATGGTTATGCCATTTAGGTTATCAAATGCACCTAGCACATTTATGAGATTGATGAACACTATACTACGACCTTACATTGGTAAGTTTGTGGTAGTTTATTTTGATGATATTTTGGTATTTAGTAACAGCAAAGAAGAGCACTTGCAACACTTGAGGATCATCCTTGGTGTGTTACGAAAGGAGAAGCTCTATGCCAATTTGAAGAAGTGTAGGTTCATGTAGGACAGTTTGGTTTTTTTAGGCTTTGTCATTTCTAAAGATGGTGTCAGAATGGATCTAGAGAAGGCTAGGGCAATTCTTGAATGGCCTAGTCCAAGTAGCATCACAAACGTAAAAATTTTTCATGGCTTGGCCACTTTCTATTGAAAGTTCATTCAAAATTTTAGTAGTATTGTAGCCCCTATAACAGATTGCACCAAAGGAAGGGAGTTTGTATGGACCACGGATGCTGAGGAGAGCTTTAAGTACTTGAAGCAAAAGGTAATAAAAGCACCTATACTTGCATTGCCAAATTTTGATAAGGTATTTGAAGTAGAATGTGATGCCTCCCATGTGGGAATAGCTGTTGTGCTTAGCCAAGCTGGAAAACCTATTCAAGCATTGAGGCATTGGAGACATTATCTAGTTCCCCAGGAGTTTGTATTGTTTATAGATCATATTGCATTGAGATACTTGAACACACAGAAAAAGTTGAATAGTAGGCATGCCAAGTGGGTCTCTTTCTTGCAGGGTTACAATTTTGTGTTGAAGCATAAGTCTAGAAAACAAAACCAGATTGTAGATGCATTAAGTAGGCATGTTGCACTTTTGACTACAATAGAAACTGAGGTGATTGGTTTTGATTCCATAAAAAAAGTGTATGAGTCTGATGATGATTTTTGGGAGATTGTGGAACAATTGAAGGCACCAGTATCTGGTAACTTGGATCACTTTAGGGGTGAATATTTTCTACAAGATGGGTATCTATTTAAAGGAAAACAACTATGCATACCAGTTGGCTGTATGAGGGAAAACATTCTCAGAGAATTTCATAGTAGTGGGTTGGCTAGACATTTTGGAAAGGACAAGACAATAGCCTTGATAGAAGATAAATATTACTGGCCAAAGATGAAAAGGGATATAACCAGGTATGTAACAAGGTGTAGGATTTGCCAAGTGGCTAAGGGACATTCACAAAATACAGGATTGTATATGCCATTGCCAGTACCAACTGCACCATGGATAGATTTGAGCATGGACTTTGTGTTGGGACTTCCACATACTCAATGAGGTAATGACTCTATTTTTGTAGTTGTTGATAGGTTCTCCAAGATGGTTCATTTTATTGCTTGTAAGAAAACTAATGATGCCACGGGGGTAGCAGAGTTATTTTTTTCAGAAGTTGTTCGACTACATGGTGTTCTAAAGATTATTACCTCTGATAGGGATACCAAATTCCTCAGTCATTTCTGGAGGACTTTATGGAAGAAGATGGGGACCAAGTTACAATTTAGTAGTGCCTATCATCCTCAAATAGATGGGCAAACAGAGGTGGTCAATCAGAGTCTAGGAAATTTGTTGAGGTGTATTGTTGGAGAAAAGCCAAAACAATGGGACTTGGCATTACCCCAGGCCGAATTTGCCTATAATAGTTCTGTTAACAGATCAACGGGAAAGTCCCCTTTCTAGTTTGTGTATGGCAGGAATCCTCAGGGTGTTCTAGATTTGGTACAGATACCAATGAAAGATAGGGTCAGTAATGATGGGGAAGCATTTGTAGAACACCTTCAACAGTTGCAGACAGAAGTGAGATAGAAGTTGCAGAAAAGTAATGAGAGGTATAAGAATACAGTGGATGCTAGTAGGTGACATCATATATTCAATGAAGGTGACTTAGTGATGGTATATTTGAGAAAAGAGCGGTTTCCTATTGGAACATACCACAAGTTGAAGTACAGGAAAATTGGTCCTTGTAAAATTACAAAGAAGATCAATGATAATGCATATGAGGTCAGTTTACCAAATGATCTTGATATTTATCCTATGTTTAATGTTTCTGATTTATATGCATTCCATGGTGAGGATGATGTTGAAGATAGTCAACTAGAAGTGGCATGGCACCACCACATTCCCCATAAGAAGAAGGAAAAGATTGCACAGGTTCTTGATAAGAACACTATCTACACTCGGCAAGGGCAGTACAACAAGTATTTAGTACAGTGGGAAGGATTGCCACCAATAGATAGCATGTGGATTACAAAGTGGGAAGTGCAGAGGTTAGATCCAGTCAAATGGCAGTAGTTTGAAGACACTCACTTGCAGGAGCTGTGTTCTTTTCAACCAAAGGAGAATGATGCAAGAACTTCCAGAGATCATAACTTTTGACTCGGATGTGGGTTTTCTACGAGATTTTATGGGTGGATGCGTTATGAGGTGGAAACGAGTTTTGCAACCAATCCTAGTGGGTTGGACCCCATTTTGGTACTTTTTCAAGGCTTGAAACTTTCATCTTGGCCCTCAAAATAGCAATTTAGTGTTTTTTTCTAGATTTTTCAAAAGTTGCTTTTGTAATAAATCGAAACTCATGTTTTGAATTTAGAATATTAGTTGGCATTTCATCCTACCTTATTTTTAGGAAGCTTTTGGGAAAAAATAGGATTTTCAGGATATGATTGTAAAATTACCTAAAATGGCAAAATCTGACAATTGTCGAAATCTGTCAAAAAAAGGTAATTTTTTGATTTTTTTGTTTTTCTTGGATATAATAGAGTTTTATCTCATTGTAGTAGCAGAGTTGATGAACAGAAGTTTTCTATGTTCCAGTCTTCAAATCTTTGGCTCTCACATGATTAATGGAAAAATTGTATTGAGTGTATGTCGTGTGCTACATCAGATCCACAGCGGGATGTAGGACTCGCAGAGTGCAGGTAGGTATTTGATGACCCTTAGCTGGTAGGACAAGTTATCTCCTGGCAGGACATTCATGACTACTATGAATATTTCCCTAGGATAGTTGTAGGATGGATCAGAGGCACCGTATGCCTTGATAGGAGATCGCATGGGTTCCCGATTGGATGGGGACAGATCATGGAGAGGATGGTCATAGAGGGCACCCATTATGCTTGGGGTGTCTAGGTATTGGCACACCTATACCATGACATGCATCAGGTGGTATACCACAGGGGTGCTAGTTTGTCAGCAGGTGTCTCACTGTTGCAGTTTTGGCTATGGGAGCACATTGCCATCACTAGGTCAACATGTGTTTTTCAAAGACAGAGAGGAGAACCGTACAACTATGGCTACGTAGGAGTGATTTCCCAGCATAGACTGGGGAAACTCAAGTATTGGAGGCATGCATTGGATGGGGTAGATGTGGTCATCTGGCGACCATATCTAGACTGTGAGCCTTGGAAGGACAAGGCAGATGAGCTGTCGTACTGCTATCAGACTCGGTGGCTAATAGGCTGAATGCAGTTTATTTTGGAGAGACAGATTGTTATCCAAGTTTAGAGGCAGTTTGGAAGGAGATAGGGCATGCCATAGGTGCAGGCTCTATTTGTACAGACTCATGCAGAGAGATTCAGATGGGGGCCAGTGGTGTCCTATGAGGAGGTAGTGGCAGAGTTTCGGTAGATTCCTTATGCTGTCTGGCTAATGCAGAGAGAGATCACAAATGCAGGGATGACTCATGACTATGAGGAGTGGTTTGTAGAGCATCCATTTCTAATATACTCAGGGCTTGGAGAACTGGTTCCTCGCATAGACAAGGCAGATTTAAAGGACGAGGGCTAGGTTGGCAGGAGGAGGAGGAGGAGAGGAGGAAGGGGAGGTGGTGAAGATGATGGGGGAGGGGGAGGTGGTGGGTATGATGGAGGAGATGGAGATAGACCTAGGCAAAGTAGGAGAGCTGGGGAGTGACCTTCTCACACTTAGCAGGTGGTGCAGCCGCAGGTTGCTTAGCAGGTTACACAACAGGCACAGATGCCACCACCTCAGCAGGTGGCACAGTAGCAGGTACCTTAGCCACAGGGGTAGAGACAAGCACAGGCTCCTTAGGATCCAGCATAGTCAGATGTCCAAGAGAGAGCTACCGCTATGCTGAGAGGGAAGGTTCAGCAACTTAGGATAGCTGAGTCTCGGTGGGAGACAGATGTAGAGGTTATCTCGGGGATCACTAGAGAGCAAGATATGGCAGAGGCGAGGATACAAGTTATCTGAGTAGAGAGGGACTCAGCAGTGGTAGCCCTTGGGATAGATGCCACTAGCAGCTTTTTGGTTGGACAGGTGCACCAAGCTCAAGCACAACTAGCACAGGCATAGGCACAATTGGCACAGGTGCAGGGGTAGTTATCATAGGTGTAGGGTGAGCTTGCTAGAGCGTAGGCTCAGACACAATACTACTGGGGTTTATACCATGGTGCTATTCTAGTTAGTTAGAGGGCTCTGAGGTACAGGAGCCAATCTATGGCCTCCCAGAGAGCAGGTGGATCAAGGTTAGGAGCCTTTGTGATGGGCCCACAATAGTCTAGGTCTGACAGAGGAGGGAAGACAGAGGATACTGCTGGAAGCAACGGGTCACAGCAGTAGGGTTAACAGATACTTGCATGGATTTTAGCTCCTACGTACACTTTTTGATGGCTCAGATAGCCAGATACGTACATGTACCATCTTGTATTTTGAGACATGTATCATTATATTTTAGATGTATACATTTGTATATGACACTGACTTAGAGATGGACCATTTGATATTGTACACTTGGACGCGTTTTGTGATATTTATATGATGATGTAGCTATTTGATTCTCTCTATACTTATGAGTTATAGATGCATTTCTATTGTATGATAGTGCTTATGTGATGCATATTTTGACTATGTCTATATGATGTTTATCTAATGCAGGCTTTTATATGATGCTTATGTGACCTAATGCAGACTTAGATTTTTTTTACTTGATATGCCTCTAATGTGTAAATGCAAATGGTATCTATATGATTATGCAGCTTATGTGATGCACTTATCTATGTTTTTGATTTTTTTCCTGTTGACACTATGTGATGATTGTAACATGTATATGGATGACCTAATGCACTTATTATGTATGCAACTAATTTAATCATGTAAATGACTATCTCATGTGATATGATATGCAACTATATGCTATGTTTTTGTGATGTTCAAATGTACACGATCGACACAGAGATGACATAATGATAGGTAGGAGATTGATTGAAAGAATGACTTGATAGAAAGACTCACAAGCTTTAATTTGTACTGATACTTTGCATTGCTTGGATCATTTATTGCATGGGATACAGATGTATGGATGTATAATGGATGTATGATGGATGTTTTGCTTTGGACATCTTGATGGTGCAAGTATTTTGAAGTGCTTATTTCAACATTGGGAGATTTTTTTTTGGTACTTTTTCCGAATATTGTAAGTTAATACAAGCATCTAGGTATAATTGAACTGAGATGACCTAAGTATGACTTACATGGATTTTGCTTTAGCAAGTTAATACAAGCATCGAGGTATAATTGAACCGAGATGACCTGAGTATTTCTTCCGTATCAACAGACAAGGATTACCCCCGTTCATGTTAGACATGTGATGTCCTCAATGATCTTTTGCTGATCATGTCTTAAGACAAGGCTTCACATTACTAAACTTTAATCCACAAACAACAAAACAAAGAAAAATGATTATGCCCCCATCATAGCATCTCTTGCTTTTAGCATCCTCGAGTAGCATAAAAAGACATAATAACAAAAATCAAGACTCTATAAGTTAACCTAACCAACACAAAACATTCTTGCATTTAGATGTGTTTGTTTCTTGCCATAATTTAGATAAAATCATTTAGAGTGCTTTAGCTACTTGCTTGTTTTGCTTTGGATAGGTTGAGGTGTTGCATCAAAATTTCTGTTTGAAAAAGTGGGCTTTGCTTTGTGTTTGCTTGGCTGGTGAAAGATTCCACAATCCTTATTGGTGAGATGGACCCTAAGGGACTAACCTAGTACCTCAGGGGTTCATTGCTAAATGGCCTTGCCTACGTGATGACATAGAGGCAACGTAGTTCGAGGTAAACCCTAATGGACCATGGATAGAATAGAGGATAGACAACAAGAAATGGGATGGATAGAAAGGTGGAGCCTCGAGGGAGCACTAAAAAAAATGGCCTTACCTACGTGACAACGCAGAGGCAACATAGTTCAAGATGCTTGGACCATGGATGGATACTGGTGACGGGCACTATGCTAGGCTGACACTATGGATAGGATACTGGAATAAAACCTTGGTTGATAAGGCAACAAAGAGATAGAATATCAAGCTACGATAGGTTATCGTTAGGTATTTATTATGGAATAGATATGGATCGAATGGGACACGAGTGAAGAAAAAATGAACACAGGGTGATTGGTTTCCCAAAGATGGAGAAGGCAGTTTATCACAAGTAACGCTTGTTTACCAGGTTTTCACCACTTGCTTTTATTTACACGAAAACTAGAAAGTATGCATGGCACCTGTTTGCCAGGCTTTCATCATTATACATATCCAAGGCACCTGTTTGCCAGGTTTTCACCAAAGGACAATTTTTTTGTACTTTTCTAATTTTTTGATTTTTTTTGTATTTTTCTGATTTTTTGATTTTTTTTTGTATTTTTCTAATTTTTTTATTTTTTTTGTATTTTATGCCCCCTTACATTGGGGTTCTCTTAGGTATAGAACTAGCGAAGATGAATGTTGTTGATTGGGTCATCGAATAGCTCACCCTCTAATGTTGCTAACTAATATGCCCCCGATCCATAGGTTGCTACAATCACATAAGGTCCAAGCCAGTTGGGTTCAAATTTGCCTTTCTTATCCCTATCCTATTGATTGTGGGGATTTTCCTTAAGTACTAGATCTCCAACCTTAAAGACTCTTGGGTGGACTCTATGGTTGTAGCTTCATGACATCATTTGTTGATATGCCTTGAGATGATTGAAAGCTTTCTGTCTCCTTTCCTCTAGCAGCTCTAGCTCTTGTAATCTAGAAACTCTATACTCTTCATTAGTTATGAGACCTTTTAATGACACCCTTAGAGACGGTAGCTCGACCTCAATGGGTAGAATGGATTCTGAACCATAGACAAGGGCGTAAGGGGTAGCATGTGTGGGAGTATGTATACTGGTTCTATAGGCCCATAGAGTGAGATTGAGTTGGATGTGCCAATCACGGCCAGCATTGTTAACTATCTTTTTGAGAAGTTTCAAGATGGTCTTGTTGGATGCTTCTACTTGACCATTGCCTTGGGGGTAATAGGGCATGGAGAAATGGTGTTGGATTTTGAATCGGTCACAAAGTACTTAGACATCCTGGTTCTTGAAAGGTCTTTCGTTATCCATTATAATGGATGAGGGAATTTCGTATCTACAGATGAGGTAATTAAAGATGAATGAGGAGATTTGTTTACCTGTGACGGTTGTGAGGGGGATGACTTAAATCCACTTGGTAAAGTACTCAGTGGTGGTTATTATGAATTTGTGGCTATTGGATGACGGTGGATGGATTTTTCCTACAAGGTCGAGTCCCCATTGACAAAAGGGCCAAGGTGTCGTTAAAGGTCTCAACTCTTTAGCTGGTGCATGTATTAGGTTCCCATGTATCTGGTACTGCTTGTACTTTACAAACTGATATGAATTTGTCTCCATGTTCGGCCAATAATAACCCAAACGCATGAGTTTCTTAGCTAAGGAAGGACCGCTAGAGTGTGTTCCACAAATCCCTTCGTGTATGTCTTGCAAAGCGGTTTGAGATTCTTCTCGTTCTAAATAGCAGAGTAATGTACCATCTAGACCACGTCAGTATAGGACGTCGGCAATAATGGTATATCGAGAGGTTTGGCGTATAAAGGTTCATCATAGGTTTGAAAATAAGTTAGGTGGGAGGGTGTTGTCCTTGAGGTAGGTTTAAACCTTACCATACCAAGGTGAATCAAATCCAACTAATAGGCATATGGAGTGGGTTTCAAGAAGATCATAAGTTGGCTGCTGAATTATCTCCACCAATAACTCGTACCGTGACTCATTCCCTGGGATCTCGAGGAGTGAGGCAATGGTTGCCATGGCATCTGCTGCTTTATTTTCAATGCGAGGTATCTGCTCAAAAGAGATGATCACAAAGTATTCGTTAAAGTCATCTACCATCCATTTGTATGGGACAAGCTTCTCATCTTTGGTTTGGTAGTCACCATTGACTTGGCTGATCACTAGTTAAGAATCACCATAGACATGTAGCTCTTTGATTTTCCATTCTGTTGCCATTTTGAGACCAATGACCAGGGTTTCATATTCTTCTATGTTGTTAGTGCATGGGAATAACAGACGATAAGACTTCAGTATGGTGTCGCCATGAGGAGGTACAAACAAGATTCCTGCCCCTGATCCATGGTTTGTGTAGGACCCGTTAAAGTAGAGTTTCTAAGAGTGTGTTGATATATTGAATAAGGATTCATCTAAAAATTCAAATTGCATTGGTGTGGTGTCCTATAGTGGTTCATCTGCTAATTGATCAGCAATGATTTGTCCCTTGATAGCCTTTCTATCTACATACTCAATATCATATTCACTTAGGAGCATTACCCACTTGGCTAGGTGACCTGTTAGAGCTGCCTTGCTTAAGAGGTACTTCAGTGGATCTATTTTTGCAATAAGTTTGACTAAATGTGCTAGCATATAATGACAGAGTTTTTGGGAAGCAAAAACTACCACAAGGCATGATCTTTCTATCTAAGAGTATTGCAACTCATAGCCCAACAATGTGCGACTGATGTAGTAGACGGCTCTTTCTTTACCTTCATAATCTTGTTGTGCTAGAAGGGCCCCAAGAGTTGTGGGTGTAGCAGATATGTAAAGTAATAGTGGCTTCCCTTGTATAGGAGGCATGAAAATAGGTGGATTCATTAGATATTCTTTTAGTTTATCAAATGCTTCTTCGCATTTCTCATCCCACCTAAATGGAATGTTCTTGTGTAGGAGATGACTAAATGGTTGACACTTGTCTACCAGTTGTGATATGAACCTATGGATTGCCTATACTTTGCCTTGTAGAGATCTAAGTTGAGTAAGATTCTTGGGTGGTGGCATGTCCATAATAGCCTTGACTTTGGCCAGATCTACTTCTATTCCATTAGCCGATATAATGAAGCCTAGTAGCTTGCCTGAGGTGACTCCAAACACACATTTCTTTGGGTTCAACCTGACTTTGAATTGCTCTAATCTTTGAAAGACTTTCTCTAACACATCCAAGTGTGATTCTCTTGTGAGTGACTTTGCAAGGATATCATCTACATAGTCTTCCATTGTGACGTGCATCATATCATGGAATATAGTGGTCATAGCACGTTGATATGTGGCTCCTACGTTCTTTAGCCCAAATGGCATGACATTCCAGTAGAAAGTGCCCCATGGACAAGTAAAATCCATCTTATGTTGGTCTTCTAGTACTATCTTGATTTGATTGTATCCAGAGAAGCCATCCATGAGAGATAACATGGTATGCCCTACTGTTAAGTCGACTATGATATCTATATTTGGCAACAAAAAATCATCCTTGCGGCAAGCTTTGTTTAGATCTCTAAAATCATTGCATAGTTTGACTCAGCCATCAGGTTTGGATACTAGTACTATGTTGGAGACCCACTTCAGATAGTCTATAGCTCTAATGAACCCTACATCCAGTAGTTTCTTAAGTTCATCTTTTACTAACAGTGCAATGTGTGGATGCATCTTTCTAAGCTTCTGTTTCACTGGTTTCACTCCTAGATCTAATGGAAGATGATGTAGAATCAAATCTGGATCTAACCCTGACATATCTACGTATGACCAAACAAAATTGACTTGCTTTTTCTTGAAGAAATGTACAAACTTAGTCTTTTCTGGTGGGGTTAGATACTTAGCAAAGTGAATGATCTTAGGTTGTTCCTATGTTCCAATGTTAATAGGTTCTGTAGGTTCCACAAAAATTTGAGACTTCTCCTGGTGCATGTCATCAAGGAGAGTGTCAAGCCTTCCATCGTTAGGTGCCACAGTTGGGTTTTCACCATCAGATGCATCCTTTCTTTTTACTATTTTGGGATCTGACACTGTCACGGAGTGATTTTCACCATCACATCCAATTTTTATTTTGATATTTTTATGACTAGAAGGCTTGGCACCCTCTCCGAAATAAGCTACGGTATTAAGTTCAATGGCGAATCTAGCTTTATGATCTCCTTTAGGTAGGTGGTCCCTAAGTTCCATGTAGTCAATATAGGCATCATCATTTTGGAACATATCTAGTTGAGGGGTTCCTTGTAGATCCTAGTCAATAAGTTCGAGATGCATAAGGGGGAGGGAGTCGGAGGATAGATCTGATTCATTGATAGTTTGAATGGATATGTTAGGAGTATTGGTAGGGAGAGTGTTCGGGATGGTACTTTCCTCCAAATTGTTTATTGCCATAGAACTCAAACCTTCCTTGAAAGTTGTATTCTCAGGTATAGGCAAATCACACTGTAATGGTCTATGTGGTAGCGTTTGTCCCTCACGGTAGGGGCTATAAGTTTGAATGGTGTCGACCTCTTTGTCATCATAGGAGTGCTCTATTAGCTCATCCCACTTATACTCATTGGAATCTGTGTCACTGTTCTCTTGAAGGGTATGGATCATTTCCACAAGACAAGAATTTGCTTAAGCTTTGCCCTTATCCTTATATCCTAGACCTTTTGTATTTCTCGCTAATGAGGATGAAGAAGGTTGAATGGGTTCTACTATTCCTTCCTTTCTTAGGCCGATGGGGCCTTGTCCTTCGTAACCCATTCTGTGTAAGATGGACTCACCTCGCCCATAGATTTCTATTGGGAGACTAGGTGGTTCTTTGTTGTGTGTTCTCTTCTTCTTCTGTGTAGAGCCATTGTAGGATATCTTGTTGTGATGTTCACAACACGCCCCATTTTACTCCTTAGCAAAATGAGGACCCCTGCTGTGGCTTTTTGCTTTTTGCTTGTGTGTGTCATTTTCTTGGTGGTAAAGGGAAAAAGGGAGTTAAAATTTCAAACCTTTTTAAAAGTGGAGAAGAAATGCATTTCAGTATTAGTGCATAGTATGGTTGGATTCCTTGTCAAAAATGAGCTAGGGTTTCTTTTTGAACCATGTTAAAATTTGCCATATTTTGCAAGTTATGAGCATTTTGGTAAAATGTACAAGGGAAGGGTTTGCTATTTGCACATACAAGTCTCTTTGTATATCAGGTTGCATATACAAGGCCCTTTGTATGTGAGTTCACTTGTATATAAAGACCTTTATATATCGCTTTCCATTTACAAAGTCATTTGTATATGCAAAGGTCATTTTATACTTGGTCGCATGAGTAGTCAGGTTCATATACAAAGTCAATTGTATGTCCTTTTGCCTTGTATGCATTTGTTAATGTTATATTTGTACATACAAGGTGGACCCGAAATGGTTAAGAGTTGAAACGAATAAACGTTTAAATCCGTTGCATGTATCTCGCACTTATATGTTTGGCAGGTCGTAACATACAATGCATTTATACAAGGACCGAAACCAAAAAGTTATTAAGCAATGTTAATTCATTGTATATATCGCACTTGTATATTTAAACATACATTTGATATAGACATTTGCAATGTGCAGGCCGCAGACCCAAAAGCATCGTGAAGAAGAGTTAAATGGTTGTATATTTGGCGCTTGTATGTTTTTACATACAAGTGAAAAAAACAAGTCAAGATACATGCAACATTCACATGCATCAAGCAGACCCAAAGGGAGTATTAAAAGTGGTTAAATCCTTGTATGTTTCCACAATGCATATTTCGTAACATACAAGGTGGATATACAACACTTTATACATGGCACAGAATCCAAATGTTATGAAGCACGGTTAATTCAATGTATATCGGGCTTGTATGTTTGAGTAACATACAATACAAATATACATCGGGTGGACCTGAAGGGGTTATTTCATTGAGTTAAGTCTTTGTATGTTTCAACTTGTATGTATGTTTCGATATACATACATTCTGAAACATACAAAGCGGAGATACATTGCCTGGAACCCAAATTTCATGAAGCAGAGTTAATTCAATGTATATCGGGCTTGTATATTCTCATATACAAGCCGATATACATTGCGTGCATACAACCGCTGAAATCGAAGATGTTATGAAAAGGAGTTAATTCATTGTATATTCTTGGCTTGTATATCAAAGATGCATTGTTATACATATAAGCTAGATTCAAAATGGAAGTTAAAAATAGAAAATTCTTTGTATGCATATGCGTTTGTATGTTGCGATATACAAACCGATATGCATTGCGGACATACAAGCCAGATTTAAAATAGTTTGAAATCTAATTAATTCGTTGTATCACATCTAGATTGTATATCGGATATACAAAGATTTAAACAAGGAAATTGAGTAGGAGAGCGAAGCGATGGAAATTTTGAAGCTTTCTTGGGCACCCGATGCATGTTTCTGGTCAACAATGTTTGACCCGACTGGTTTTAACACTGTATAAGCATTTTGATGCATGTTTTCCATGGTTTTTGAGCCCAATGGTTGTGTTTATGCATTTGGAGCCTGATTTAATGTAGATGTTCATTTTTCCTACTAATTTATTAAATAATGGTGCTAATTCCTGCTTGTTTATTGCAGATTGTTGGAGTAGCTGGGAAGAAGCAGAGTTGCCAACATAGTAACAGCATGCAGGTGAATGCAAAGGTGGGGTTTTAAATGATGATGACATCCTAGGCAGCGGGCTAGATCCCGAGAAGCCAAACACACCAGAAGGGGATGAAGCTTTCAATGCGGGGGAGTTTGCAGATGGAAACATTATTGAAGTAGCGGCGCCCTATCTTGGTATGCTACTTGAATTCTTGGCGGGATTCATTTCTCACTGTTGGATACTGCATTTCAAGATGCTAACTATTGATCTCCTAGGGTTTTTGGGTGCCAGATTGGGAAAAACTAGAGATATATATATTGAGCCCCTGTACTGTAAAAAAAAGGAGGGAGGAGGTCAATCATACAAAAAAATCAGACCTGTAATAGTTTTAGGAGAGATCAGATTACTGAGACTAGTGAGAACTGGATTGTTGAAATAATCAAGGTCCTTTCCTCAGATCATTGTAAATGTACCTATTTTATGAACATACTGTATGGAGATGAAGTTTCAGACTGTACCCTGATTGTAAACCTTAAGTAGTCTTCAAGTTGATTTCTAGATATGTTCTGGTGAATGCTATGTTCTATATAAGCACTTTCATTTCATTGCATGTTGTTGTCAACTTTTCCCCTGAAGATTTGCACTGAATCATACAGATTTGTGGACTGTCCTGGTGAAGTATGATTTTAGTTTTCTTCTCTCCATTGCTATATGGGAACATGTATGTGGATCAATGATCTCAGTCAAGTAATTTTAGGAATCTCACTCTCTCTAACCCTTTTTCTCATTTTAATTTCATTGAAATCACTTTCATAACTGCACATCATGATAAATTAGAAGTAGAACAGAAAAATATGCTGACATCCTGAAGACAACTGAATATCATTAGCATATTTTGAGCTAAATGCATGTAGTATTGAAAATGTCATGCAGAGAATCACAAATAACGGTAGAACTCATGCAAATATCAAATTAGACACATCATTTGGAGATATATGCTGTGTAGAGTAACTCCCCTGTATAGCATAGTTGGAAAAAAAATCTACTAATCTACGTAATGCCCCAAAATGGAAAATAGCAAAGACATCAACCACAGAGTAACATCAGCAAATTATGAACTAATCGACGGGGACTTGGGATCATGAATTCCTTGAATTCATCGTATCTTTCAGGATAAACAAGGGTTGTTGTGTGACTTTTGTTTTGTGTGCTTGGTTGTGACTGACATCACAAACCAATCAACAGGAAAATGGCGCTAGAAGGAGGGCATGGACAAAGAATCTGTAGATTTCTGCAAATATTGTAGAAACATTTTTGGAACTTTCAAGTTTTATTCTGAGATATGATAGATCTCTTTAAAATTTCAAAAAAAAAAGAAAGTAGGGTCTCATTTCAATGGATGCATATGAGGACAATTATCAAGTTAACATTCCTTTATTTCAGGAAGCTTTGACTAAGCAGCTTTATCCTCAAAGTTTGTATAGCTTCGGTTTGTCCACTTGTTGCAGGATACACCAAACTATAGAGCATAGTGAAATTAATTGTCTAACTTTTCTCACAAAGTTGGATTTATATTTGAAGGGACTGATACTTTTTATAGATGTGCTTAGGGCTGAAGTCTGGCAGAAAAATGAAAGAGTTCTGGAGCAACAGGACAATACATCTTCAAAGGCTAGGAGACATACATAAGAGGTACTAGTTGAATCAGTTCCAGAAGAGCGTAGGTATGAACCTTTTGAAAATAGTAAAGAGGAAATTACTCCCTTTTTTCAGTCATCAGACAATCAGCAAGGAGGGTTTGATGAGGGGGAAGATAAAAGTGAGATTCATCTTGATACATTTGGTAGATATATGGAATTACTAAGGAATACTTGTCAAGAGGAAATCTCTGGATTTGACCTGAAAAGTCTTGACGAAAATGATTTGGCAAAGAAATGTAGACTAGCATTGGTAGAATTAAGGTGCACTAAAATTAATGAGGTTCCTATTATAGCAACTAGTGGAGTCACAGAAAAGGAAATAAATACTGATTTCCTATCTGACTCCTTTAAATTGAGTGATCAAATGCAAGAATGTTGCAGGTCAATGGAACCAGATGCCTTACTGGATGGCAGAAGTGAGCGGCTTGATGAACCATTCATGAAAGTTGAAGATGAAAAATTTGGAGCTGTTGTGCACGATCAGATGCCAATCCAATGTCGTGAAACAGGGGAGTATTCCTATCGATTGGAAGTTGTTTCACCTTTATAGTCAAATGATTTAGAAATGATAAATTTCTATATATCAGGTTATGATGATGAAGATACTCATTTAGATACTAATGTGCAGGGAATTAAAGAAAATGTTGAGGTGTTTCCTGGAGTCAAAAGTCATATAAGTTTGCAAAATGAAGAGATGAAATTGGATAATGATGAGGAAGATCACTTCAGGAATTTTGAATCATACTTGTCTAGAAATATACAATGTAGTCGAATATTAGTTTTACCCACTGATGACATATTGATTGAAAATTGGTACAAATTACATGAAGAAGCACATTTAGAAAGGAATTATGATGCCTGCTTAGACATGATGAAATTAAAAATTAATAAAAGCCTTGAGGTGCTTCCTGAGGCCAAGAACCAGATGAACATCCAGAATGAAGGAACAAAGCTGGATAAAGATGAAGGAATAATACATCAGGAGTCATACATCCTTCAGTTTGAAGTGAGACCTGACATTGAGCTGAGAAATGAAAATATAAAGCCAAATGGGAGGCCAGCTGTCAATGAACAAGAATGTCCAACAAAACTAGAGATACACCAGGTTGTATCTTTCCTTTCCACAGTGTATACTGTTGATTATTATTTTGATTATGGAAATTAAGGAAATAGGACATGCATATGGGTTAATCATGAACATGATGAGCTTCCTTAGTTGCTGATAATCAGAGATTATTCTGTTAAACACAATGAGTTTAGAATACAAAAATATTTTTTAGAATACAAAGATGAATTTGCTAGGGTCAGAACCACAACTAGTGCCCTAATGCTCTTGCACAATCTAAGGAAGTATGCAAATACGGGTGTCTTTGGGTCTTTTCCTGGGTTTTATTTACCTTGTATGGTTTGTATGTAGTTTGGTAGGATGGTTGTTTTGTTTCTTTTCTTTGCTTTCTTTGTATAGTCGTTTGTACAGTGGCTTTGTTTTGCTTGTTTTGTTTCGGTTGCTTTATTTCCTCTGTAGGGATCTTTCTTTTGATTTAGAGTATAAAGGGGCAGATTAACAACCACTAAAAACAATGGAAAATTGAGATCATTAAGGTTAATTATTTGAAATTTATGCATAACTTGTTGTGACTGTCATGAATGTAGAAAGTCATTTAACTTGTGAAATTTTGTATTCAATAAGAATGGGTTGAGTATTCAAGGGATGTTTCTCACAATGACACACCTAAAATCCTTGGGTTTGTTGAACTTACCAGTGTAGATATTAGGTGAAAAATTAGAGGTCACCCTTGCTACCATTATAATTCTCAGCTTAATTTCAGCAAGTGACTGCTCCTTGCATCATGAAGTTACAAATGCAATACCTTATGAAATCTCTCTGAAATACTAAAATAAATAAAATAAATAAATAAAATGGATTATACTGAAAATCTAGATTAACCCATCTAAGTAACTCTACCGGGGCTATAGACGCTCGCTGGCAGTGGGGCTCTACTTAGGAGAATTG
Source organism: Cunninghamia lanceolata (assembly GCA_027924645.1). Taxonomy (NCBI): domain Eukaryota; kingdom Viridiplantae; phylum Streptophyta; class Pinopsida; order Cupressales; family Cupressaceae; genus Cunninghamia; species Cunninghamia lanceolata. The sequence continues at coordinate 4,279,698 of BSBN01001126.1, forward strand.
TAACGATAACCTTGCCGGGGCTATGGACTCTCGCTGGTAGCAAGGCTCTATCTGGTTGGCTATGAGGGAATGTCCTCACCTACGTAGTCTAATATCAGTCACTAGTTTGTTCAACTGATCTTCAAGATGAGGCTTATTAACCATGTGCACCCACTTAAACTGAAATGAAAATTCATGCACCTTATTGAATATATTGAGTCTCAAGTTGGATAATAATTTGCAGAAAAGATAGTTGGAAGTTATGAATTTATTTCATTCAATTTTCTTTAATGGGTTGAATTTGATTGTTTTGTTTGGTTGCTAGTTGTTGTGATGTTCACAACATGCCCCATTTTACTCCTTAGCAAAATGAGGACCCCTACTGTGGCCTTTTGCTTGGTGGTAAAGAGAAAAAGGGAGTTAAAATTGCAAACCTTGTTAAAAATGGAGAAGAAATATATTTCAGTATCAGTGCATAGTATGGTTGGATTCCTTGTCAAAAATGAGCTAGGGTTGCTTTTTGAACCATGTTAAAATTCACCATATTTTGCAAGTTATGAGCATTTTGGTAAAATGTACAAGGGAATGGTTTGTTGTTTGCACATACAAGTCTCTTTGTATATCGGGTTGCATATACAAGACCCTTTGTATGCGAGTTCACTTGTATTCAAAGAACTTCGTATATTGCTTTCCATATACAAAGTCATTTGTATATGCAAAGGTCATTTTATACTTGGTTGCATGAGTAGTCGGGTTCATATACAAAGTCAATTGTATGTCCTTTTGCCTTGTATGCATTTGTTAATGTTATATTTGTACATACAAGGTGGACTCGAAATGGTTAAGAGTTGAAACGAATAAACATTTAAATCCATTGCATGTATCTCGCGCTTGTATGTTTGGCAAGTTGTAACATACAATGCATTTATACAAGGATCGAAACCGAAAAGTTATTAAACAATGTTAATTCATTGTATATATCATGCTTGTATATTTAAACATACATTTGATATAGACATTTGCAATGTGCAGGCCGCGGACCCAAAAGCATCGTGAAGAAGAGTTAAATGGTTGTATATTTGGCGCTTGTATGTTTTTACATACAAGCAAAATATACAAGTCAAGATACATGCAACGTTCACATGCATCGGGTGGACCCGAAGGGAGTATTAAAAGTGGTTAAATCCTTGTATGTTTCCACAATGCATATTTCGTAACATACAAGGTGGATATACAACACTTTATACATGGCGCAGAATCCAAATGTTATGAAGCACGGTTAATTCAATGTATATCGGGCTTGTATGTTTGAGTAACATACAATACAAATATACATCGGGCGGACCTGAAGGGGTTATTTCATTGAGCTAAGTCTTTGTATGTTTTGACTTGTATGTATGTTTCGATATACACACATTCCGAAACATACAAAGTAGAGATACATTGCCCGGAACCCAAATTTCATGAAGCAGAGTTAATTCAATGTATATCGGGCTTGTATATTCTCATATACAAGCCGATATACATTGTGTGCATACAACTGCTGGAATCAAAGATGTTATGGAAAGGAGTTAATTCGTTGTATATTCTCAACTTGTATATCAAAGATGCATTGTTATACATACAAGCCAGATTTGAAATGGAAGTTAAAAATAGAAAATTCTTTGTATGCATATGCGTTTGTATGTTGCGATATACAAACTGATATGCATTGCGGACATACAAGCTGGATTTCAAATAGTTTGAAATCTGATTAATTCATTGTATCACGTCCGGATTGTATATCGGATATACAAAGATTTAAACAAGGAAATTGAGTGGGAGAGCAAAGCGATGGAAATTTTGAAGCTTTCTTGAGTGCCCAATGCATGTTTCTAGTCAACAATGGTTGACCTGACTGCTTTTAATGCTGTATAGGCATTTTGATGCGTGTTTTCCATGGTTTTTGAGCCTGATGGTTGTGTTTATGCATTTGGAGCCTGATTTAATGTAGATGTTCATTTTTCTTGCTGATTTATTAAACAATGGTGCTAATTCTTGCTTTTTTATTGCAGATTGTTGGAGTAGCTGGGAAGAAGCAGAGTTACCAACATAGTAACGATGTGCAAGTGAATGCAAAGGTGAGGTTTTAAATGACAATGACATCCCATGCGGCGGGCTAGATCTAAAGAAGCCAAACACACCAGAAGGGGACGAAGCTTTCAATGCAGGGGAGTTTGCAGATGGAAACATTATTGAAGGAGCGGCGCCCTGTCTAGGTATGCTACTCAAATTCTTGGTAGGATTCATTTCTCACCGTTGGATGCTACATTTCAAGATGCTGACCGTTGATCTCCTAGGGTTTTTGGTCACTAGATTGGGAAAAACTAGAGATATATATATTGAGCCCCTGTACTATAAAAAAAGGAGGGAGGAGGTCAATCATACAAAAAAAATCAGACTTGTAATAGTTTTAGGAGAGATCAAATTACTAAGACTAGTGAGGATTGGATTGTTGAAATAATCAAGGTCCTTTCCTTAGATCATTGTAAATGTAGCTATTTTATGAACATACTGTATGGAGATGAAGTTTCAGACTATACCCTGATTGTAAACCTTAGGTAGTCTTCAAGTTGATTTCTAGATATGTACTGGTGAATGCTGTGTTCTATAGAAGTGCTTTAATTTCATTGCGTGTTTTTGTCAACTTTTCCCTTGAAGATTTGTACTGAATCATATGGATTTGTGGACTATCCTAGTGAAGTATGATTTTAGTTTTCTTCTCTCCATTGCTGTATGGGAACATGTATGTGGATTAATGATCTCAGTCAAGTAATTTTAGGAATCTCACTCTCTCTAACCCTTTTTCTCATTTTAATTTCATTGAAATCACTTTCATAACTGCACATCATGATAAATCAGAAGAAGAACAGAAAAATATGCTGACATCCCGAAGACAACTGAATATCATTAGCATATTTTGAGCTAAATGCATGTAGTATTGAAAATCTCATGCAGAGAATCACAAATAAGGGTAGAAATCATGCAAATATCAACTTAGACACATCATTTGGAGATATATGCTATGTAGAGTAACTCCCTAGTATAGCCTAGTTGTAGAAATAGAATCTACTAATCTACGTAAGGCCACAAAATGGAAAACAACAATACACATCAACCACAGAGTAACATCAGCAGATTATGAACTAATCAACGGGGACTTGGGATCATGAATTCTTGGAATTCATCGTATCTTTTAGGATAAACAAGGGTTGTTGTGTGACTTTTGTTTTATGTGCTTGGTTGTGACTGACATCACAAACCAATCAACATATCTCTTTCCTCTGTCTCATCTAATGGGGTCCCCCATTTTACAAAGGGAGCTGTGGGAGGTGCAGGAGGAGCAGATGGTTTTGGAAAATGTCTAGGTTGCCCAAAGGATCTAGGAGGTAGAGGCATTTTGGCTAGATTGAGGATGTGCTCGATGGAGTATTCCCCTACTGTTTCTTTGATGGTAATTTTCTTCTCTTTGGGCTTGGATGAGGAAGCTTTAGAGGTAGAATCATGCTGTGGGGTAGGGAATATAGATGCTCTATTATTGGGTATAATACAATCAAATTTTGAGAGGACAGAGTTACAATGATGAAAGGGGTCGGGATCACCTTGGATGGTGACTTGCTTGCCATTATGATGGAATTTTATGCATTGGTGATAGGTAGAAGGCACAACTTTCATGGCATGAATCCATGGTCTACCTAAAAGAATATTATAGGCTAGCTCCCTATCTAGGACTTGGCACACAACATCTTTTATCACCGGTCCCACTTCTATAGGTAAGACCACTATTCCTTTGGTAGTTCTCTCCTCTTCATCATAGGCTTTGATAGTAATCTTCTTCCTTGGATCAACTACATTTTCAGAGAACCCCAATGTAAGGACTAGCTTGAGTGTGTAAATATTTAAACCGGCTCCCCCATCAATGAGAACCCTCTTGATGCGGTGCTTATGGATGAAGGCAATAATATGTAGAGGGGTGTTATGAGGTTGAGACACTGAGAGGTCATCTTGTTCGGTAAATGATATGGTACTTGAGGAGGTCAGATTACCTACCATGGCTTGAAACTTCTCTTGGGCCAAGTTAGTGGGCACAGTCATTTCCACTAAGGCTTTATCGAGAATCTCCTTGTGGGAGGAAGATAGATGCAACAAATCTAAGATAGAAATGTGGGCAGGAGTCTTCTACAGTTGGTCTATGAGACTATACTGATGGGGATTGAACTGAGAAGGTGACGACCTTGGGGGGAGGGTATTCAATGTGACCTTACCGCTGCGGGTGATGATGCTGCAATCAGTTTTGTTGGGTCCTGATTGCTGGTTAGATGTAACCACATTGATTTTTGGGACATGCTCTGATATGCAATTGATGGTATAATCGAATGGCACACTTGCGTAATTGGCATTAATATTCCCATTATTCTAATTTTGCCTATTGCAGTTGTTGTTGTTGTTGCCATTGTTGTTGTTGTTGTTATACGGCCTGTCATGATTAAGAAGTTGATCTTTGTAAGCCACATGCATCTCATTAGAAGTATGTTGTTGAGTACCTCCTTGATTTTGATCAAGTATGTCTTGGATAACATGTTTGAGACGGATACAATTGTTGGTCGTATGTCCTCTTCCTCTATGATACTCACAAAAGTCGGTGTCTTTCCAATAGTGAGGTTTGATTTGAGGTTCGTAGTCGCTTGTTGGCGGTAGAGATATTTCATTGTTAGCCAATAACTTCCTTAATGCAAATTCTTGGGACTCACCCAGCGTTGTGAACTTTTGCCTTGGGTTTGAGTTGAACCATGGCCTTGGCTCCCAAGAGAATGTTTTGTTGGGCATAGCATTGTTCATCTCTCCTTTGAGAGTGAATATTGGTTGTTGTTTGGGAGCTGCTACCTTGGCATCAACTACTCCATCATTGATGACATTTTTATTCTTAGTCCAAAACTTTGATTTGTCGGTCGTGTAGTTGGAGGCAGGTGTGTCCTTGTACAACTTAAGTGAACCCTTGGCGATCATAGATTTCTTGATAAATAATCCCATCTCAATGACCTTCGAGAATGAGGAGGGACATTGGATTTGGATTTGATAGCTAAGATTAGAGTGGAGGTTATGGACAAACATCTCCATCATTTGCTTCTCAGGCACATCATATAGGCATTTGCTTGCTAGAAGTCTCCACCTTTATAGGAAGGAGGCAAATGATTCGCCACTCTTTTGTTTGGTGTTGCATAGATCGAGCATGGTGATTTCATGTTTGATGTTGTATGAGAAGTGCGTGATGAACTTGCTGACTAGGTCATCAAAGGTCTTGATGCCTAGTAGAAGTCATGAGAACCACTCCATGGCTTGACTACCTAGAGATCTAGGGAATAGTTTCATTAAGAAGGTCTCATTATGAGCCACTTCCATGCACGCGGCGGTAAATTCCCTAATATGATCTCTTGGGTCTCCCTTTCCTTTGTACTTGTGGAATTTAGGAGCCTCAAACTGACAGGGGAAAGGAATCATGTCCAAACTTTTATCAAAAGGGTATGGTGCAATGTCTTCCAAAGAGTAAGTTTTGGTACTTGTTCCCATCTTGAGATTTGTCATTTGTTGCGTTAGACCCTCAATTTGTTTCCTCATTTCTTCCACAGGGATATTCAAGTCTATGATTTTCTTTCCTTTATCACCCTCAGTGTGATTTTTAGGCATTTTCTCTGTGGTCCTTTTCAGTGTATTGAGATCAAAGTTGGAGGGGAGATTGAGTCCTAGACTTGCAAGATGCATAAAGTACTTTTGAGGGTCCTCATGGAGCACTTTTTCTAGTAAGCACTAAAATTTTTGATCTTGGAGGTACCCTTGATAATCTTCATGAGAGATATCCTCATCACTATCGTGAGGAGTAACAATGTGATTGGATGATCCGGCCATTTCAAGCTGTATTTTGTATTGAGATCTAATAAGAACCATGTAAGGCGACGTGGGATCTGGTGGGATGAAACTAGAGATTTTGGCAAGATACTGGTGGAGACTGCTAAGAATAGGATATCTATGACAAGCCTTGGATGAAGGACTTTTTTGATCAATGATTCCAAGCAAGAAAACTGATACAAGATGATAGCCACAAGTAAGGGTACTCGATACCTATCTTACTATGAAGGGACTAGTCATACACCAAGACCACTAGCGAAGTTATGTGACCTACTAGGGTTACTTGAATCCAAAATGACTTGATATGGGATACTTTGACTTCAGACTAAAGAGACTCGATAGAAGGTGGATGAGATGACTGACAAAAGGGAGACTTTGACACGAAAGGGATGAAAAAGTGACTGCAAGGTAAGATCTGATCTCAGAATCCTAAAGAAGACTAAAATGGGTCTTTGAAAATGATAAAATTTTTCTCTCAAAGACTGTGGAAGTACTCATTGTCATGCATGCACCAAAATAGATGCACAACATAAACTTGCAAATACGCTGAAAGTCGATATATATGCATAATACCCAAATTTCAAATGTGCCATAATAGGTGGTAAAAGCATAGTAGGTTAGTTTAAATGTGCAGCGAGTTGGTACAAAAGTGGCACTTCAGATAGCAAATGCGTAACTCTGGCTTTTTCAATATTTTTGCAAATTTTTGGCAACTTTTATGATGTTTTTGGTATCTTTGGTTGCAAAAAAGGTATCTTTTGATCTGATTTTCCCTATTTATGGCAAGAAGACACAGCAAGCACAAAGAATGTTTCCATGTTTTTCTATTTTTAAAAAATTTTTTTTTACTCTTTTTGGACTAAAAGGAAAAGCAAGTACAATCCTAGGCTTCAAATGGATTACAGGGGATTTTGGACACTAAAATGAAAGGTGTTTAATGAAGGCAACCGTTTGAGTGGTTATACATGCAATAGCACTACTCTCCATTGTTGAGTCTCCCAGCCTGCAAGGGTTGCACCTTGGAGGGTTTTGGGGGAGGTTGGCTGTCGGTATAACACAACTGCACTTGTTGTTTGAAGCTTTCATTCCAAACACAATTTATTTATAGTGGATTGGTAGGGCTCGGTGTTTAGCTTGTTACCACTTAGGGTCATTCCTACTTGGATGAATAGTATCCAAGAGTAGGCCCCTCTAAATGAAAAACACATGCGAAAATGATATGTCTAGCATTTGTGTCACCCAAGATAGGGGAGAGCATAGGCCTGGTATCATTCCCAAAACACAGAAGATAGTGGTTCTTTTTTCCCTAGTTTAAAATAAGGAAAACTAGATGAGCTATCTACTTGGGTAAGCACATAAGTTTGTTAACTTTGAAGTGATAACAAGATAGCAATGGTTCAGTTTTACCCAAATAGAAATGATGTGTTCAATTTTTACCCAGATAGCACGAATTTGTTAACTTTGAAGTGATAATCGAGATAGCAATGGTTCAATTTTACCCAGATAGCAATGATGTGTTCAATTTTACCCAGATAGCATGAATTTGTTAACTTTGAAGTGATAATCAAGATAGCAATGGTTTAGTTTTACCCAGATAGAAATGATGTGTTTAATTTTACCTAGATAGAAATGTGTCTAACTATGAAAGATAGCAATAGCAATGATTCAATGATATGCAAGATAGCAATGATTCAATTACCACATTCCTAGTTAAAACTATGTGAGATTTGCATGAGCATCCATTTACTTTCCCATTAGAAATTGAAGTGTGAGTTGACAAGTGTAGCTATATGATTCTAAACCAGTACCTAGCCTGCAAACAGATCAAGAGTGTTCCTGCAAAAGATGTTAGCATTAGCGAAAAACTTCAAGGAAACCCTAAAAATCACTGCCTAGATCAGATGCACAGCTTCAGTGCTTGAATGCACAAAAAAAGAGCTCATAAGTGCCTCAGTACATATGCGCTAAGACAGAGGTCAAAAGCGTAGGAAAACAGGGTGTATGCGCCGAACTGACAGAAGTGCCATATCTGAGGGTATATGCACCGGAACAGAGTCTATATGCGCCGAAAGAATGTATGCACCAGAATAGACAGTAGATGCGCTGGACCGGAGACTGTATGCGCCAGAATAGATAGTAGATGCATGTTAGGATGTGTCAAATGCACGGTTTCTTCCTATGTACAGCTTTCTAAAACACAAAAACTCATTTTTTGGGTTAAATTTGGGGCTAGGCCCCACAGTGGGTGCCAAAAATGTTAAGGGAAAATTGGATCTAAATGAATAATCAATATAATAAATATCAATGATACCCAAAACTCAATGAAATAATGAACAAAAGAGATCAATCAAACAATGAACAATACAAAGCAAACCTCCTTTAATTTTTAGCTTCCATTGATCGCCTATCACAAATGATCTTGTCTATGAATATGGCCCTTAGAAGGTGTACTTCCTTGCTATGATTCCAAGATGTTCAAATGGGAATGGCTATGATAGTTCTGCCATGAAGATGAGCTTCACAACAATGATAGTAGTGTGTAGTAACAAGTTTGATCGCAAGCAATGAAGGAATTGGTGCCAAAGGCACACTGTAATTCCTGTAGAGTAAGTTTACTTAAATCTTGGATGAATGAAATGGAAGAACATGGTTCAATTTATAGACTTGGGAAAGAGAATATCAATGATATAGAAAGAATAAGAAGATCAAGGATTGAGAATGGTTGAGGAATGTGCGCGAATAGGAAGAAGAGAAGTGTCTTTCTATATTTTGCATGAGAGGAATTAATAAAATGGAAGAATGAGTTAATTGAAGAGATAAATTAATTAAAAGAATAGATCAATCAGTTAAGAGAATAGAACTAGAGAATGGAAATTGCATGAGGATAAGAAGATATTTTAGCTCAATTTAAATATTTAGAATATTCAATTGCATGTGCACAAGGATTGAATTATATTTAGAGATAACTCAATTTAGAAGAAATAGACAACTTAAATAAATTATTTATTTATTTAAATTTAGAGAAGATATAATTGGAAGAAATAATTAAATAATTGGTATTATTTAATTTAGAGTGAATTTTGGAAGAACTAATTAAATAATTGATATTATTTAATTTAGAATGATTTTGGAAGAATTAGAAGAATTTAGGAAATAAGAAAGCAAAATAAATAAATAAATTTATTTAATTGTTTGTGCATGATTTGGAAGAATAAATAAAATATTTGATTATATTTTATTTTATTGGGAGGATTTAAATAAATTTAATTGATTTATTTAAATTTGGAAGAATGATTTGATTTAATTAAATAATTAAGAATTATTTAATTGTTTGGAAGAATTTAATTAAATAAAGGATTTTATTTAACTTTGACTTTAGAAGAGGTAATTAAATATTTTGATATTTAATTAACTTAGAGGAATATGAATCGAATTAATAAATTTGTTTATTTATTTATTAATAGAGGAATTAGAATGGAATAAATATTAAGAATATTTATTTGGACATAGTTGTGTCATTTTTAGGCATATACACTTACATTGTAAATCTTATATGACTTTGTGCTTTGAATACAAGTAAACTTGAAATTCTACGTCTATTACAGAGTGTTTTCTGACTCTTACTGGTATCTGAAGTATTATTCTTTGAAAGCTTACAATCTCTGGTGTATGTTCATGAAAATGTTCAGGACTTTACATTTGAAGATTTAAATGTGTTGATTTGATCAATTTACTGTATGCTTTAGGACATGAGTAACAGAACATTTAAATCCTGTATTGAAATGACACTTAGCTTGAGTTTCTCTAACTTTTCTCCAACAACTGAAAATAATTAGCTTAAACGCAGAAATTTGAAGAAAATTGTCTTGCATTCGAATAAAGAATGAGGAATTACATTGATATTTGGTAATTTTCATATTAATTTGAAAGAAAATTTATTTTGTAGAAATTCATACAAAGCTTTATAGTACAATAGTGAATTTATGCAAAAGAATGAATACTTTGTTGATATTTGCAACAATTTGCATAGTTTGAGTCTAGTAAGTCACTGATTATCTTAATTCACGTAAGGCTCCTTGAATATTATAGTTTCACATCAACCTGCTGAATTGTCCACAAGGTCAAGACCTAACCATACAAAAACTTGAGATTAAGAATTCTTAGTTAATTCTTCATATCTTTCAAGATAGCTAAGGTTCATTTTGTGAATTTTAACTTTTGTTATGAATGTGTAAAAACAATCATCAATAGTTTTTGGTGCTAGAAGGAGGGCCTGACTTGAATTGAGGTAGGATTTGAGCAAAGATGGTTCATAATAGCGGTCGAGTGACCAGGTCTAGGTCTAGTTTAGAAGACATCTTTGTGCAATTACCTAATAGAAAACAGAATAAAGGCCTTTGATCTAGAATCCTAGAATATCACACGTAGGAGGTTCATCAGGAACTCCTCCTGGATCACCTTTCAATATACATAATATCGTAAGTCCTGATAGTTCTTCATTCAGATCTTTGAATCTTGGTTTGGGACCTCCTAGAAGTCCTATTTCTCCTAGAGGTTCCCAGTCCTCCCTTAAATACAAGTCCTCTCAGAGGTCTTAGCCCACCACGTGGTCCTGTAATGGCATATTTCAACATCAATTCCACTATAACATTCAATTATTATCATGAAATGCCAAAGAATCCTAAAAAGATTTGTCCTAAATATCAATTGCATCAAGATCCAAAAGATCATATTAGGATATTTAAGGAGGCGTGCTTTAGAGCTAGGTTAGAATATGAGGATGTTGTGTGAAGGTTGTTCCCTTACACCTTCAATGAGCAGGCTTCTAACTAGTTTGTCAACTTGCTAAATGGTTATGTTTCTTCTTGGGCACTCATGGAGGAGGCATTCTTGTCTAGGTTTAGAGGACCAATCGTTCCTTCTACTTTATATCATAAATTGGCAGCAATTAAAAGAGGTGAAGGAGAGCTCATTGACAATTTCAATGATAGGTTTCAAAAAGCTTTCTTTAGGTTAGTTGCTCCTTATATAGTAACTCCTAAAGCCCTATTAGTCATGTATTATGTCACCTTAGATCCATTGACTGCTATGTTTGTCAAGAGAAAAGTTGATATAGATACTATATCAAAAGCTTATAAAGAAACAGTTGTTATAAACCAGGAGATGAGACAAGCCACATACAATCCGTTTCTAAATGTAGGAAATCTTGGGATGCAAAATCAAGCATAGCCATGGAATGGAGTTCCCATGCACCATACTCTATTGTTAAATCCAATTCCTACATGTACACCAGTGTATAATCCTTCCCCTATCCAGGCTATAGTTCCTTATACTGGTAATAATAACAATAAGAATCAGACTAATGGTTAGTCTTTCTTCCAACCTCCTCAGGATACTTTTGTTTCAAAGGCACAAGATGATAGAGAGGAAATAAAAGAAATTATTGCATACTTAAGAAGATTAACCACTAAGATGACACAATTGAGGAATAAAAATTTCTATGGTAGAAATACTCAAGGATATAATCAAAACCAGAACTAGAATTATAGTCAGGGTCAAGGTTCAAATCACAATCAGAGTTATAATCAGAGTCAAAATCATAATCAGGGACATGGAATGCAAAATAGATGACATGCTAGAGATAACAAGGCTTGGGGTAATAACAACAGAAATCAGAATCAACCTAAGCCCCCTAGGACATGGAACACAGGACCATATAACAGTACTCTAGCATCTCCATTTGAGAGTCTAGATAATCAAGAAGTAAAACAACAAGCCAGAATTTAAATGGCTAATGTGGCACTAAAAAATTAGTGTAGAAATCACAATACAAGTGCACATGCTAAGTTAGATTGCCCTCAATTTCATCTTGCGGCTAGCATTTTTAATGTTGATATACAACATATCTGAATTTCTCATTCCCAAGGGGAATGAAATAGTACCCTTAGGGTTTGAGTCTACTTTAGTTTTAGAAACTTTCACTCTTGGAACTAGAGAGGAAGAGGATCAAATGTTAGAAGATGAACCTTACTTCTGTGAAAGTTTATATTCTAAATCACCCTTAGTATTGGATGCTTTTCTGTTTCCCTTTGAGACTAAAAATGAAGTGTTATATGAAACAGAGGAGGTGCAGGCTTTTCAATAGTCTAACAAAAATCATACTTATAATATGAGAAGTAACACTAAGCTTGGAGGTCCTTTCACTACCTCCACTCCTCCTAACAATTTCAATACTCCTCCAAATCAGCATGCTAGTAATAACCCTGCAGTATTAAAAGCTAATCATCATGGGACTGGTGGGACAGTAGCATCAAAAGTCCAAACAGGAAAAACAGAATCTATGGAAATAGTGACGTCAATGAACTATTTGTCTAAAGAAATAAGGAAAATTAAGGTGAGTGTACCTCTATATGAGTTATTGAAAAGTCCAGGGATACGGTCGGCTTTCATGAAATCTTTAGACACATCTGTAGCAAAGGAAACTTCTATTGATAATGATGTTCATGGTAAAGAGGCACAGTCCAAAGACAAAAGTAAGAAAACTAAATAGCCTTCCAACACTAATGTGGTCCTATATGCAGATAAGAGGGAAGCTCCTCCTTTCTTGCTAACCATTAGGATGTTGGGAAAGAATATACATAATTGTATGGTAGATTCTGGTCCATCAGCCAATGTAATACCTTTAGGGATATGCAAAACTTTAGGGCTGACTCCTACCAAATCTTCTAAGGTTGTGACTCAACTGGATAAGACCGAGGTTAATGTAATAAGTGAATTAATGCACATTCAAATGTAGTTGGCCTATGATCCTAGAGTGAGTCAGTTTATTGATATTCATGTAGTTGATATACCTATTAATTATGGCATGTTATTGAGTAGGGACTAGTCCAAAACATTAAATTGATATATGGCCACTAATTTCTCACACATGTAGCTACCTTGGAGAGGTGTCCCAAACTAGATTGGATAGAAGCTGAGCCTAGAATGAAACACATGATTATAGAGTACAACAAAACCAATGAGATATTATATGCCTTTGTTGAACCAGGTGTTTATAGAGTAACCAACAAGCAGGTGCAAATTGAAGAAATTTTGAAAATGAATTTTAAGGAAAAGCCTATCAGCAAAGAAATAGTGGTGTACATTGAGTCTGATTGCAATTCTTCTGATGAAGAGGACAATGCAATAAGTAATTTTGGCCAGATCATAAGGCAAGAAATAGAAAAGTGTATTGAACAAAAAATTCTAGTTTAGTGCAAGTTGTACAAAAGTATGTGCAGAGTCCATAATAAGCCTCATCCTGAAGAGAATTGTGGAATGTGCAGAGACATTATAGAATATCAATATGGAAAGTGCATGAAGAGGATGGAACTACAAGAAGGAAAAGTTAATCCTAAGAAACCTGAGTTATATTTTCATGATAACATAAATGTACCAATTCAAGATTTGAAAGAAGAAACAAGAGAGAAAAGTGTCAATTATTATGATTTACAAGTTGAAAATGCAAATGTATAGGCAAGTCAGAATGAAGCACCCAGAGCTAAACAAAATATAGACCAAGTGGGGCTTGCCAAGGTGAAATGTCAAAAGAATAAAAGTGGCATGTGGACACTAAAATGTGATGGATCTAAGTCTAAACAAGGTGTAGGAGGTGGTGTTGAACTTATAGATCCCAGTGGTAAGTCATTTTTAGTAGCATATAAGCTGCAATTTACTTGTACTAATAATGTAGTAGAATATGAATCCTTGATTTATGGACTTGTTATGGCTATCAAGAAGAAGGTAAGAATGATCAGAGTTTTTTCTAACTCTGAGTTAGTGGTCAGACAAGTTAGAAAACTGTATGCATGCAATTATAAGAAAATGGTGTGTTATAGGCACAGAGTATGGGATTTAATTGATTCATTTGATGCCTTTAACATAGAACATATCCCTAGAGAACTAAATCAAAGACCAGATGCATTAGCAATTGCTGCTAGCACTTTAGAGCCTTTAACATTGTTAGGTCTAAAATGATTTGCTATGGAATTAGTGAATGTCCCAAGTGTACCAGATAACACTACTCATTTCTAAGTATTTGAAGAGGATCAACGAATTGTAGACTTTCTTACATGTAATGAAGTATTTGAAGCTCAAATCATTGATGAGCAGGAAAGGCCTGATTTGTCTTGGGATGAAGAAGACATAATAAACTTAAAGAGAAATTTCTTACCCAAGGGGGTAATTGAGTTGGAAAATATTTTTGACTTTGATGGGGTAGTTAGATAGAGGGATTTTCTCAAGACTAAAGGGGGTAAATCTGATCCCTTTAACCTAGGAACAGAGCAAAGTACACAAAATGTGTTGATTGGAAAGGCTTGCTCTGAAAAGTTAAGAAAATAAATTGTGGATGTTTTGAAAGAATATAAGCATTTAATAGCATGGACATATGGAGATTTGAAGACTTATGATACATCCATCATAACTCATGTGATACCTTTAAAACTAGAAGTTAAACCATTTAGGCAAAAATAGAGGCCTGTGAATGCTATTTTGGAGCCTTTAATCTTTGAAGAAGTTAAAAAATTGTTGTCTACTAGAATAATTTTCCCAGTAAGACATTCAACCTAGGTAGCTAACTTTGCACCTGTGAGAAAGAAAAGTGGAGACATTAGATTGTGTGTTGACTTTAGAACCCTAAACAAGGCATCTGAGAAAGATAATTATCCATTACCTCCAATAGATGAAGTACTGCAAGCAGTAAATGGAGCCAGGATGATGTCTTTTTTGGATGGATTTTCAAGATATAATCAGGTCTTGGTTAATAAAGAAGATAGGTTGAAGACTACATTCACTTGTAAGTGGGGTAATTATGCATATAGAAGAATGCCTTTTGGTTTGATCAATGTAGGTGCCACTTTTCAATGAGCCATGGACATTGCGTTCCGTGGATTGTAAGGTAATTACATTATTATTTATATGGATGATTTAACTGTGTACTCTAAATATGTGTCAACTCATGTAGAGGATTTGATTAGAGTGCTTAAGATATGGAATCTCTCTCAATCCCAAGAAGTGTTCATTTGGCATGACAAAGGGAAAATTATTAGGACATGTCATCTCTGAAAAAGGAATATCAATTGAACCTGATAGAGTAGAAGGAATAAGAAAATTGCAATTACCTAATAGTAGGAAATAATTAAAGTCTTTCTTTGGTAAGATTAACTTTGTCAGGAAGTTTATTACAGGGTTTGCAGAGATTATGCAGCCATTAAACGTAATGCTCAAGAAGGATGCAAAGATAGAATGGACACTAGTAGCCAAGACTGCATTTGAAGATATTAAGGAAGCCATTTCTGATGCTCTTGTGTTAGCAAGTCCAAATTATACCAAGCCATTCTACATATATTCTTTTACATCTACACATTCAATTGCAACTGCCTTGACACAAAAGGGAGAAGACAATGAAGAAAAACACATAGCCTTCATAAGTACACCTTTGAAGGATGCACAATTAAAATATTTAGACATAGAGAGGTAAGCATTTGCATTAGTAAGAGCAGTAAAAAAATTTCAGGCATTACACATTAGGAAGCCAAGTTATAGCCATAGTACCAGATGTAGTAGTGAAAATGTTGCTGATGCAAAATGAGCCTAGAGAGAAAAGGGCCAAATGGATTACAATATTGCAAGAATTTGATATGGAGATCATTCCCATGAAACTAGTTTGAGGACAAGCATTAGTACAGACCATAGCCAACACATATCCAAATTTGGTGAAGCAGTAATATGTATTAAATTGTAATGATGCATCAGGGTGGTACGATGATTTGAACACATTTTTGATATCAGGTAAATATCCAAGTAAGTTGAAGTCCTCTCAGAGAAGAGCCTTGAAGATTAAAGCACAAAGGTACATGGTACAAGGGGGTCTTCTGTTCAAAAAGAACCATGAAGGTATCTATCTAAGGTGTTTGAACATAATAGAAGTAGATAAGGTGTTGTCAGAGTTACATGATAAATATGGAACCGCTCATGGTTCTCATTTGGCTACCATGCATAAGATTTTAAGAACTGGATACTATTGGCCAACAATCTTTAAGGATACAAAGAGTCATATTCAAAGTTGTCACACCTATTAGACTACAATAGACAAGGGAAGGAATCAGGCTAATCCATTACAGCCAGTCATTGAGTCTAGGCTGTTTGTACAGTGGGGCTTGGATTTCATTGGAGTCATAAATACTTCATCATTTGCTAGACATAGGTTTATACTGACAGTGACAAACTATTGTACAAGGTGGATAGAAGCCACGTGTTGTAAGTTTTCTACTACTGAGGTGGTTGTTAAATTTCTTGAAGAAAACATCATAACAAGGTTTGGAGCTCCATATCCACTGGCATGTGATAATGGCCCTGCATTTTCTTCTTTGAAATTTTTTAAATGGGCATTTGAGTATGGAATAGTTTTAAATTTTTCTTCAAATTATTATCCTTAGGGTAATGGTTTAGCTGAGTCTACTAACAAGATTTTGTTGGATATAATCAAGAAACTAATTGTAAAAAATCCAAAAGAATGGAACACATTGTTAAAATATGCATTGTGGGTAGCTAGGACTAAGGTTAAGTCTGCCTTGGGCAATGTACCTTATCACCTAGTTTATGGGATTGATCCCATACTTCCAGTAAATTTAAGAATACCTATCTGGAAGTTTGCTAATGAGTATCTAGGCTTTGATGATCATAGAGAAGCTAGATTAGTACATATCTTACAATTGGATGAAAAGAGAGATCAAGCCCTAGATAAATTTGCTAAGCATCAAGCTGTGGTCAAAAGGTGGTTTGATAAAAGAGCAAGGGTCAAAACATTCAAAATATCAGATCTAGTGTTGTGTTGGGATAAGGCACATGAAAAGAAAGGAAATCATGGAAAGTTTGACAAGTTTTGGTTAGGTCCACTACATAATAGGAGACAACACTTTTAGGCTCAAGACTTTGACTAGAGAAGATGTGCCATTACCTGTTAATGGCCAACATTTGAAACATTACTTCCAAGCATGAGAAAATAGGGTTTGTTCTATTATGTATCATATTGTAAACAGTGTATAGGGTTTGTTTTGTTGTTGCTTTTTTCTTGTTTTGTTGTTGGGTTGGTTTGTTTGTTGTGTTTCCTTGGCAAGGATGTTTGTTTTGATTTAAGGTATGCAGGGGTAGATTAATAACCACTAAAAATAGTAGAAAATTCAAATCATTCAGGTTAATCATTTGAAACTTATGCATAACTTGTAACTTTCATGAATGTAGAAAATGGTTTGACTTGTGAAATTTTGTATTCAATAACTGTGGGTTGAGTATTCAAGGAAGGTTTCTCATGATGACACACCTAAAATCCTTGGGTTTGTTGAACATATCAGTGTAGGTGTTAAGTGAAAAATTAGAGGTCACCCTTGCTACCATTACACTTCTTAGCTTAATTTCAGCAAGTGATCATACCTTGCATCATGAATTTACAATGATAATATCTTATGATTCTTATGTTACATAGAGTTAAAAAATATAAATAAATAAAATGGATTTTAAGGAAAATCCAAATTAAGTCATCTAAGTAACTCTACCAGGGCTATAGACACTTGCTGGCAGTGGGGCTCTACTTAGGAGAATTGTAATGATAACCTTGTCAGGGCTATGAATGCTTGCAGGCAGCAAGGCTCTATCTGGTTGGCTATAAGGGAATGACATCAACTATGTAGTTTAACACCAGTCACTAGCTTATTCAACTCATTTTCAAGATGAGGATTATTAATCACATACACACACTTAAACTCAATTGGAAGATTCATGCACCTTATTGAATATATTGAGTCTCAAGTTAAATAATGGTTTGCAAAAAAGAAAGTTGGAAGTTATGAATTTATTTCACTTAGTTTTCTTTAATGGTTTAAATTTAGTTGTTTTGTTTGGTTTCTAGTTATTGTGATGCTCACAACATGCCCCATTTTACCTCTTAGCAAAATGAGGATCCTTGCTGTGGCTGTTGCTTTTTGCTTGTGTGTGGTCTTGTTTGGTGGTAAAGGGAAAAGAGGTAAGTGTTACAAGCCATGGTGAAAATTGAAAAGATTTAGCATTAAGAACCAAGAGAGAATAAAGGTGAATTCTTTGTTAAAAATGAGTAAAGGTTACTTTTTGAACCAGTAAAAAATTCCCAATATTCTGTGAGATATATGTGTTTTGGTAAAATGCATTATAAAAAGGTTTGTATATTGCATATACAAAGTCATTTGTATGTGAGGTCGGTGTATAAGTCATTTCAAGTACAATCAGGTTTTGTATCGTGGTAGTTTGTATGCATATACTTAATGTTTGTATCCTTTGCATACAAGTCGGACCTGATAGGTTTTCAGAATTGGAATGAATAAAGTGTTGAGTTCGCATTTGTATGTTGGTTTGTATGTATGTTCAATCTAAGCGCAAACAATATGCAAGGCGATATACATTCATGGACCTGAGGGAGATATAAAATATAGTTCATTAAGGTGAGAAAGGTACATCCTGCAGTTTGTATGTTTGTATGTTTCAGTTTTTACATCTTTAACATACATACAAGTGTGGATTCCAAAAGTTAGTTAAATATGATGTAAGCGATGCATTGTATCTTAGCTTTTTCAAGTAAGTATGCATTCGTTGAGTATACATGTATAGATCTGTAAGGATTATGCAATACAGTTAATAAAAGTGAAAAGTCCAAAATGGTTGTATAAGGGTTTGCATGTATAAGGGATTGTATATAAGTGTAGATACATTTATGTTTTGAAGAAGATACAAGTGGGTAAGTAAAGTGGGGCCCGCAATAGTTATCTCGTAGTTATATGTTGAATATACAAATGAATATACAAACAAATATACAAGCGGAGATACAAAGGAATGAAAAGGTGAGATTCAACGCGGATTTCAAAAGAAATGAAATAAGGTTATTTCTTTGTATGTATGAAAGATTGTATATTAACGACATACAATCTTGATATACAAAGAAATGAAAGACACCATCAGGAATTAAAAGGTAAAAGGGGTTTGTATAGGTCGCATTTGTATAATTGTTTGTATTTATTTTATATACATTACGACATACAAATGAAAAGATACAAAGTTGAATATAACATAAGGAGTAACATTTTTTATAACCCATTGCATGTTTAGACTTGTATATTGATGGCATACAAAGTGAAATACAAAAAGAGATATCCAAGGAGACATACAAAAATTATATGTATGCAAAGGCTAGACTAACGGATATAATGTTCAAAATTAAAGGGTTGAAATAGAAAGCCAAAGCTGTATGTGCATTGAATGCAACAATTAATGCCAAACTAACACTGAAATGATGAAATTTAATGTGTTAGAGTAAATAAAGAGTTGTTTTTCTTTCAGAATTACATTGTTAAAACTAAAATTGTAGAGAAAAGAACTGTTGCAATAATTGAACAGAAAATTCATCACGGGATGGAATTTCAGAATAGAAAAGCTTAAAATGGTAAATTGGGTCAACGCTGTTATAGTTGAGCTGTCACAGATATAGATATGTTTCTTAAACACTATTACAATGCAGTTAATTATAAAATGCGAATTAGTTAGAGTAATTTTGTTTGAAAATGCAAGGCAATGATAAATTACTATATTTGATTAGGAAATTGGCTGATTGTTTTAAAATGAATTGAAATCTAAAGCATAAAAGACAAAAAAGGAATTAGAGTAAATGTAAAACATAGAAATTCATGGTAAAACCCTAAGTAAAAGATGTAAAAACAACAAGTTAAAAATGTATTTTTTCATAGGCTGGCCCCGAAACAGAAGAAAGTTGATACAGGGGGTGAAGAAAAGGTGAAAAAAAAGAAAGCCATACAAGGAAACAAAAAAAGAGGAGTTAGCAGTGCATAGAGGTTATCCTTCATTAATCAGTACAAGCGGAGTAGGAATAGATACAAGCATAGGAAACTATGATGCTGATGATGTTTTGCAGAAGATTACAGCAGTAGATGCTACACCTGACATGAAGTGTATCTGGGAAAGAGGATTATACAAAGCTGCAGGTTTTCTGCTAGCCATGGACACTAAGGACTTAGTTCTAGAATGTATAAATAAATATGATCTAGCTACCAGGAGGGTTATATATGAAGACAAGGTCATTGCAGACTTATCTACAGAAGGGATCGCGAGAACATTTGGTCAGGAAATACAAGAAGAAATGGACATTGATATTGACCAATATACAGAGGATTTCAATAAAAGTGAAAGGGATTGTAGAAGCAGAATCTTCTACAGTTAGTATAACGTAGAGAATAAACCCAAGGCTGTAGCAAGAGTGCATAAGAACTTGCACAGAATAGATTTCAAAGAAGAAATGCATCTGATGATAACAATGTTGAGTAGGTTAGTTGGTCTAAGAGATGCAACTAAATGTGAACCCTAGATGTTCACTGTCATTCAATTCATGAGGGAGGCAAAGAAAGAACAAGGACAAATTCACTGGGCTAAGGCTATTAGCACAGCCATATGGAAACAAGCGATGCCGAGGAAACAGAAGATGATGCCATTTTATTTGTCCTCATATGTATTATACTCATGTGCATCTATGATTCAACCATATATAATTGGAATTGATAGAATTGGGACCATGGGGAATGGCCCAGATCAAAAACTTGTCTGTGACCATTATCCATATCTACAAGAGGGTAATCCACTAAAAAAGTATGCTTTGGTAAATGATGTATTCTATACATACATGGTGAGGGTTTTGAGAGGAGAACAAGATAAGAGGTTATCTGAGGATGCAAAGGACACAATTGGATTGCACAGTTCCTGGTACATTCAATTTCAGAATTTCACATATATTAGAACTGATGGTTTTGAAGGAAAACCATTTATGCTTCCTAGATATCCATCCAATAAATTGATTGTATTAGAGTTCTCAACGCAAAATTTGAATGCTTTCAAAATGTATAAGAAGAAGTATGGAAGAGGAAACCTTAATCTCCTTGGGCAATTGGTAGGTATTCCTATTATAGTGAAGAGGTGGCTAGATACTCAAAGAAGGAATTGAGATATTATGGATTTTAGGAATTTGAACTAGCAAGGTGGTTTGATCCTTTTCACAGGATATAAAGAACCATTGATCCTAAATTTAAACATCAAGTGCACATTGAGGATTACTGGTCAGATTGCAAGGATGACAAAGAAGTAAGAAAAGAGCAAACAAAAGGGTAACAGTAGAACAAATGAAAACTATGGGGGAAATCTATGTGCCTCCAGAAATTAAGGATGATAATGAATTGTTACATCATAGCTATAAGAGTGCTAGGCTTGTTCCTATTGGAAAGCCTGATTGGTCACAACCAAGGAATACATCTTTGGACACATTGTCCAAACCTGTCATTTTATTTTCCAATACATGGTTGAAGAATAAAATAGAAGAGATTAAATTTAAGGGGATTGAGCCCACATTTCCAAAGAAAGGTAAGAAGAGAGTGAAGGATCATCAAGATGAGCTCCAATGTTTCTATGAGAAGAAGAGAAAAATTGTAGAAGCAAAGATTATTGAAAAGGATAAGAATGCCACTCTAATGGATCCATATGCCTTAGGGGTGACAGTGGTAGTATCATCAAGAACGTTTATAGAAGCAGAGTCATCTGGTCATGGCACTAGTCCAGAGTAGGCCCAGGCTGCTAAAGGGTCAACAGGGTAGAAAATCATGAGGGCAATAGCAGTGGAAACATCAAAACAAAGTGATGTTATAGGTGCAAAGCAAATAGGTGCCAAATTGAGTGGCATACCTAGTCATGCCACATCGGAAGAAAAAAGACAAACATGTGCAAAGGTTAAAATAGAATTGGCTGAAGAAAAGATGCAAGAGTCAAGATTGCATGAAGCCAAACAAGTAAGGGAGACTATCAATGTTGAAGACGACAGCAGTGATAGTGAGGTTAGGGAGGTAGATCTTGAGACAAGCAAAGAAACTGGTATGGATGAAGAGCAATCAAGTGAATACTCTAGTGAAGAAGAAGAGCAAAATACTCAGACAAATATGGAGATTGAACAAGGTTCACAATCTGAAGGAGAAAATGTACAAGATAAAGCAGAGGCAATAGATCCTTTCGGTATATTAGTGTCACCTAAACTCATTAAAGAAGTGTAGGATTTAGCACACCAGATAGAGGAATCCGAGAAAGAGGACACACCTGAAAAGCTTGTGAAGGAAAAAAACAACCCAAGCTGAGAAGGAAACAGAGATAAGTGCTTCTGGTGCGGATGTGTTAGGTATTTTGAATATGTATGATGAGAATATTGAAGAAGAAAATAATACAAAGAGTAAGCATGAAAAGGAGAAAGATACAGAGGAACCTAAAAAGAGCACAGGTTCACCTTCACAAATAGAACAAACAAACATCTCTAAGAAAGTGCAGGAACAAGTTGAAGCGGTAGGAGAATCAATGGAAACATCAGATAAGCCTGAGGAAAGTAAGGACAACACAAAAAAATGTTGTTGAAGGTAATATTGAACATGACAAACAAAAAGAAGGTATGGATATAGAAGATACAGAGCAAAAGGATAAGGAAGAAGAAGAACAAAAAGAGTTTTCAAAGGAAAATAATTTAGAGGAAGGTGATGAAGAGGGAGGAGATATTGAAATGGAGGAAGATGATAATGAGGATGAGTCCAAATAGGAGAATGATCCACTTGTCCCAGAACAAGGCCCTCAAACTCAGCCCCCTCCACAACAATAGGAGCAATGGGAACAAGCAAAAATGGAGAAGCCTCAAGAGGAGGTGATCAATGAAGAGAAAACAAAAAAGGTTGCAAAGGAGGTTCCAACCTGGCTAGGCTCGGAAGTCAAAAGAGAAAAGGTAGAGGTACAATTGGTACCTCTAGATATCAAAAGTTTATTAGGTGGTGCCACACCACAGAAAGAGAAGAGGAAAGACAGAACCATGTCAGCAATCAAGAGAGTTCCTTCTAGATCTAGAATGTTGAATCTGGCCATACCATAAAAAGACAAGTCCAAAGGAGAAATAACAATAGAAGATTATAAAATACTTAATATAGAGCTTGGCCATAGGACAAGGGAACAACATATACATGAGTGGGAGGACATGCATCAGGCCACTGCAGAGATATTGAAGAAAGATAAGGATAAACATGAACACCTAAAGGGACACATTGTCCAACTGCAGTAGTTTATCAAAGGGATGTGTGATCCCAGTGCCAATATACTAGAATTACCTAATGAAATGATAATGCTATCAAGGGAAGAGGTAAAAGAGATGGGAAATAAGAAAATTGAAGCCAACATTTTTGAGAAATGGCTTAAAGGCTTAATACAGAAAGGAGAAGAAGTAACAAGGTAGGCAACAACTAGTTGGGAGATAGCTTTGGTAGAGAAGAACAAATGCAATGTTATATTACACAGCTGGCAGTTCAAAAAAGAAGAATGCAAATCAGAAATAAGGCAACTTGATGAAATAGAAGACAAAGTAGAAGAATTGATAATTGAAGGAGCCCTTACTCCTCAAATGGTCAATCAGTTGCCACATGCCAAACTAGAATTAAAATATGAAGAAGAAATTCTCATAAATTGAATACTAAATACCAAAGACCTGGAGGAGGTCACGGATAGCATGATAAAGGTACACATGAAGATGATAGAAAAACTCATTGGGCACGAATGCCTAGAAGTACCTACATATGGAGTGGAAAAGGTTGTGAAAGAATTCAAAGCAATATTTTCACCATGTTTAGAGAACCCCACAGCACATCTTAGCACAAAAATGATCGACTCAATGATGGAAATAGGTGCTAAGATCAGGAAATACCAAAAAAGAATTAAAGATTTGGAGACAAAAGAGAAGAAATTGCAAGATGGAGTCAGAGCACAGGAATTCACATGGGCCAAAAGCCAAGAGGGTGACCATGCTTTCATAAAAGGAGTAATAGGTAATTTTGCAGAATACCTAAAGGAATAGAGAGATACTGGAAATAGAATATGTTAAGTAAGAATGCAAGTGAAGGGTATCAGCGATCAAAGTCAACAAATAAGAAGAGGTCAATGGGTATCTTTTTTTTGAAAAAATTCCAAAGGCATCCTTTGAGGTGAACAAAGATACCATAAAGATATTTTGGGAAATGGTTAAGAATGGATGCACACCATTGATCTAGAAAGTTTGAATTCTAATCATTGATTGAGTTTTGTATCTGTAGTAGTATGAAGCTTCAAATTCTATATAAGAAGCTCTGCTACTTGTAACATATTACACAGGGATTTTAGAATTGTAGCTTGCACTTATAATTTGTCAGAGTATTGAAATAGAGAAGATATTTCTTTTAGTTTAGAAATGGAAGTCGCCTGTGTCTACATCAAGGAGTACATGGAATGTATGGTCTCCTTGGTGTATCTATAAAAATGTCTGTAAGTTTTCTAGTAATTTGATTATTGAAACAAAGATCATTCTTACATTGTAAATATTATATGACTTTGTGCTTTGAATACAAGTAAACTCAGAATTCTGCATCTATTACTGAATGTTTTCTGACTCTTATTGGTATCTGAAGTATTATTCTTTGAAATCTTGCAATCTCTGGTGTATGTTCATGAAAATGTTTAGGACTTTACATTTGAAGATTTAAATGTGTTGATTTGATCAATTTACTATATGCTTTAGGACGTGAGTAATGAAACATTTAAATCCTATATTGAAATGATACTTAGCTTGAGTTTCTCTAACTTTTCTCCAACAACTGAAAATAATTATCTTAAACGCAGAAATCTGAAGAAAATTGTCTTGCATTTGAATAAAGAATGAGGAATTACATTGATATTTGGCAATTTTCATATTAATTTGAAAGACAAAGTTTGTTTCGTAGAAATTCATACAAAACTTTGTAGTACAACAGTGAATTTATGCAAAAGAATGAATACTTTGTTGATATTTGCAACAATTTGCATAGTTTGAGTCCAGTAAGTCACTGATTATCTTAATTTACATAAGGCCCCTTGAATATTACAGTTTCACATAAACCTATTGAATTGTCCACAAGGTCAAGACCTGACCATACAGAAACTTGAGATTAAAAATTCTTAGTTAATTTTTCATATCTTTCAAGATAGCTAAGGTTCATTTTTTGAATTTTAACTTTTGTTATGAATGTGTAAAAACAATCATCAACAGTAGGATGATAATTGAGCGACAAGTTTTTAGAGTTCGGCAAGAGGTATGTCAGTAGGAACGTGAGACTCTTGGAGAGCCTTGTCAAGTATTTATCGATGGATGGCGGATGTCCTAAGAAGTTCCAAGATGGATATTTGCACGGGGGTCTTTCCAAGATGGTCAAGGATGTTGTATTCAGAATTGGTAGTAGCAGAGGATGGGGATGGTCCCTTTATGGTTATACGCCCACGATGGATGGTAATAGCACATTTGGGGGTGGTATTTTTTATTTTGATGGTGGCAACATGAGTAGAATCAAAATCAATTCTACCCACTATATTATCATAGGGAGGTGGAACGTTGTTGTAGTTGATGTTGTTGGCTTGGTTGTTAGGATTAGTGTTGGAGGAGGATGGTTTGGATGTGGTTTGATTATTGTTGTGGTGGGGAAGAGGGTCTTGGTAGATGCCTAGGTTATTGTTGGGTGATGTATTGTTGTGGTCTTCCATTTGGATTCCACCATGATCAATGAGGTCTTGGACATAGTTCTTCAATTTCATGCATTTGTTTGTGGTGTGGCCCTTTATGTGATGATAGTCACAATATTAATTTTCTTTGTAACACATGGGTTTAGGTTGGTTTTCATCAAATGGCTTAGTCATGGGGAACTCAACCATTTGGGCTTGGACTAACTTTTGAAATACCACCTCGAGTGGTTCACCCAATGGAGTATATTTATGTTTTGGATTGTTAGGGGGATTCCGCTTTGGAGGAGTAGATGGGATCGATACATTGCCTGAAACATTTTGGACTACATTTGTCTCTTTTGGTTTAGGAGAAATGATTTGGATGTACTTGGAATCGGTAGCACCATCTCCTACAATGTTCTTGTTTTTAGCCCAAAATTTAAGTTTGTCGTTGGAGGTTTTTTCATTGTCATTCTTTTTGTAGATTTTGACTAGACCCTTTACAATAAGGGCTTTTTCAATAGTGACCCCTTTTTCTATGATCTCATCAAAGGTAGATGCACAATGTACTTGCAAGTGGAAGGCCATTTCTTGGTTGAGATTTTGGATGAAAATATGGATGAATTGTTTCTCAGGGGTTGTCCAAGGTAGCCTACTAGCAAGGGCTCTCAATCTTTGTAGATAAGTAGTGAAACTCTCGCCACTTCATTGTTTAGTATTGCAAAGGTCAAGCATAGTGATCTCATGCTCTACATTGTATGAGAAGTGGGAAACAAATTTCTCTGAAAGATCGGCAAAAGTGGATATGAAGCCATAAGGTAAGTGCATGAACCATTCTAGGGCTTGTCCTCCTAGGCTTCATGGGAAAAGACGAAGGAGGAAGTGGTCATCATAGGTGACTTCTTGGCATGCCATGAAGACTTCCTTGATGTGGTCACGTGGGTCTCCTTTTCCTTTGTATTTATCAAATTTTAGCATTTCAAAGTGTTGAGGAAAAGGTGTGATGGCAATGTTTCTATCAAATGGGTAGGGAAATAAGTCTTCAAACTTATAATGTTTCTTTTGGGTCCCTAGTTGGATGTTTTTAACTATGTTTTTCATTTCTTTCCACTCTTGATCGAAACGGTTAGCAAGAGGTGGTTGCGATGTGTGTTGGAGTAGAGGTTGTTGTGATGATGATTGTTGATATTGGGGATGGACATATTGTTGTTGTTGTTGGGGATGGATGTATTATTGGAATTGTGTGTGTGGCGGAAGGCCTATAGTTTGCATGTAAACATGGGACCCATAGGTTTGTTGTTGCGGGATGACTTGTTGATTTTGGAGTGGCTATTGTTGTTGGGTGCCATAAGGAGGTGGCATCAATGATGCATGGGGAGGTGGTTGATGCATGGAAGGTTGATATGTGTGCATGGGATTGGAATAGCTTGTCAATCAGTTTTGTTGTTAGTTAAGTGGATTTGCAATGGGTGTTCGAGTCATGGGTGGTGCTACCATTTGCATGATGATCAATCTTGGTGGAATATTTAGTGGAGGGAGAGGTTGTGGTACAATCGTGGTGGCTTCTTGTTGATTGTTTGGTGGGGATGGTATGGAAGTGATGGTGACATTAGAAGGTACCCCAAAAATGAGTACATTGGAAGGTAGCATGTCATCAAGTAACCTAATGGGGGGGTTGGATACTTGTGGTTGTGAAACATTTCTAGCCCTCATGTTTTGTCCCAAGGTGTGAATGGCGGTGGTGTTGGTGGCATATCTAGCCCATGGATTATTGTAGATGGGTTCATTTGGATTAGGGACATGCCCCCATGGTTGATCGCGGATGGGTGTTAGTGGTTTGTCATGAAAGATGGTTTTGAGCTTGTCATAGTCATATGAATATGGAAGGTGCGCGCCATGTTCAATGAGACATTGAAGAAATTCATCCTTATGGTTGTCAATGAAGTGGTCAAACTTGTCATGTAACCCCTTTTCATTAAGAAACTCGACAAAGGTGGGGGAATAAGTTTGATGAGGAGGAGTGGATGATTCACCCATTTTAGGTTGTTTGACATATTCCTCTATGTTGCTCATGGTACAGCCATTAGGAGAGAGGGGTTGGTAACAAGAATCCATTTTCTCAGCTTGTGATCGTGTGATGGGAGGCATAAAAGGTGAATTTGGGTCAGATTTGGATGACAAGGTACCAATGATGAGAGATGAATATAGGTTCAAAATCTAGATCAAGATGATTAAAGGCCGATGGTTATCCTATATACTTAGGGTAGACAAAGAGCCTAAGCAAAAGGACAATAGGATTATTTTACTTGGGGTATACAAGATGCACCAAGCAAAATGGGATTTCTTGGAATCCACTAACTTAGGAGTTGTCAAGATTCCTAAGCCAATTTATCCAAGGGGGGTCAATAATTCCTAGTTTATATTAAACCCAAGATAAACAAAGTCTCAAGATTAATACAAACAAAAGGACAATTTTGATCTAGAGTTTTAACCTTAGGATTTGAATGTGATTTGGATTGGTTTGTTGATTAGGAAAGATTTGATGGATTCGATGATAATGATTGATTATGGATTGATGTAGATTGATTACTAGGATGGTACAATTGATTAAGGATGGTAAAATTGGTCAAGGCTAATGAGGGATAAACAAAGTTTCAACTAGGGATTGTTTAAGGATAGTGATGACTTGGGACCAATTATGGATGACATAAACAATTTAGGATCTAAAGGGGATGATGATAAGGCTAATGGTCGATGATTAGTGTGGATCACAAGTTAAGAGTGATAAATGGACATTGGCATGGAATAGGTCGAGTGTAATATCAAAGGATAATGTGAAACGGGGATGGTCGGCAACCAAAAGGACACAATTTTGACTTTATGAAATGTTTTGGACTGGGTGCTGATTCAGGGGACTGGGCACTGATTCAGAGATCCCAGCATTGATGTGTAGAAACTAGGCACTAATGCAGGATAGTGATGGTTTTATATGGTTTTTCGAGGTGGTGAATTGATTTTTTGGAAAATTTTGGGCTTTGAATGTGATTTTTTTAACTTTGGGAGGTTAAATGATGGATTTGGGAAGTTCAAATGTTTCAATGGTTCATTTTTTTTAATGGTGTTTGGATTATGTCAATGATAGTTTTCTTTGGCAAGCCATACAAACATTCCAAACAAGAGCATACAATGGCCAAAGGTTTTGTTTGTGAAATGTGTGAAGATTTATCAAGCATGTACAACCTAAGGCGAATCAAGGACAATACTTGAGTTCCCACTTGGATTTCTCTAGTAGCACTTACTTAAAGAGGTTAACTTAGAAGCTTGGTGACACTGGCTCCCCCTTACATGGCACTCACTTCTTAGGTAGACCAAGCTTCAAATTTCTAAAGACCCAAATATCTGAAGAAATTTGTTAGCTCTACTTTAAGTTGTGAGAGTTTGGGATGGCTTCAAAGGTCTATCTTCTAACCCCCTGCACCAAGAAGTAGAAGGTTTTTGGCCTCTAAAACATATGGTGTTTAGTGGGGGAACATTCAGGGGATTGACACGTTATGAGCATCCGATAAACCACTTAAAGTTTTGACTATCTCTACTAGGAGTTTCATATACACTAGGTATGACTTCCTTTCAAGCTAAAACCATATGGTAAGTGCTTATACCGATTTGGACTTGGCTTTTTCCTTATTCTAATTTATACAGTGGACCAAATGAAAGTACCACTTGGGGTCGCAAATGAGTTCTCCTTGGGGATGTGTCTCAAGAGCAGGCCCACTTCCTAAAATGAAAAAGAGAATAGAACCATTTCTCTTCACCCAAGATCCTTTTGAAGGTGAGGGGAGAAGATAATTTGATTCTATCCACTTGGGTAACACAAATGTGTAAGTGCACAAGACATGGAAAACAATTGCTAATTGTACTTTTTAAGCCTAAAAATAAAGTGTGCCTAAGATTCTTTGCAAACAAGATTGATTTTAATGCAATTTGTTGTTCTTTTTAACCCATGAAATGTAAACAATGTAGGATTGTGGTTCTTTTTAACCCAATGAGTGAGATATGCAAAATTCTTGTTATTTTTAGCCTCAAATGAGTGAGATATGCAAGATTGTTGTCTTTTTTACCCCAAATGAGTGTGATATGCACCAAAATAAAGTGTTTCTAACCTAACAAAACCCCTACAAAGAAATGTTAGTAGTTTGTGATGAGTCTTCGACGGTCGAATGAGGCCGCAAGTCAAAGTGTTAGTTTAAAAACTCAATTTAAGACTAGATGCTAATTTGTGGGACTAGGCACTAATGTGCTATGATAGGCATTGATTCAAGTTTGGTAGAGTTCCCCCCTTGCAAAGTGTACTTTTTCTGCAAAACAGAGAGTTAGGCCTATAAGAAATGATGGTGAGAGGCTCAAAAACCAAAATCAAACATTAAATTCACACAAAGTGGTCATAAAATATTAGTTCTATCCTAAGTCAAGATGGGCACTGTGAAAGGAAGCAAGGTATGCAGAAACACTTCCTACACTGATCTAATGAGGAAAGATTTATGAAGATTTTTCTTTTACAGTTATAGATTAAAATGCACATTAACAAAAAGATAATAACTTCTAAATGCAAACACAAAACTCACAACACAGGATATACATGGGGAAAACCCTTTTAGGTAAAAAATCCCACACTCCAAAGCCGCCCAATGTATTATTCAGAAATCATGAAGACTACAATATACTTGCAAAGTAAGCTTTTACATGAGTATATCCAACTAGAGATCCAGGAGGTAATTCGACATCTATAAGATTCTTACACACAACCTCCATCTCCAGCTCCTTATATATAGGAGATACAATATAGTAAACCGTTACCGGTGTTGAGACATGGACCAGCTAGGACTTGAACCTAGGACCTTCCATTCGCTACTAGAGTGCTCTACCACTGAGCTACTAGCCCCTCTTGGACTAGTCCATCATCGGTCCAGGTGTGGCTTATTTCCAACACCAACACCCCCCCTTAAGCCACACCTCTCGTGTGCTTGGGGCTCCTAGCCTGGGACTGGCTCTAATACCATGTTGAGACATGGACCAGCTAGGACTCAAACCTAGGACCTTCCATTCGCTGCTGGAGTACTCTACCACTGAGCTACTGGCCCCTCTTGGACCAGTCCATCGTCGGTCTGGGTGTGGCTTAT
Organism: Cunninghamia lanceolata; assembly: GCA_027924645.1. Lineage (NCBI taxonomy): Eukaryota > Viridiplantae > Streptophyta > Pinopsida > Cupressales > Cupressaceae > Cunninghamia > Cunninghamia lanceolata. The sequence continues at coordinate 4,310,438 of BSBN01001126.1, forward strand.
TTCCAACACCAACAACTAGTAATTACAAAACCATGAGCCAAAACCACCCATAAAGTTGCATCCAAATTATCTCTAATCAAAGATAACTTGTGATGTGCTAAAACACACACCATGTGTAACTCTCCCCTTTACATCTCTTTTATGTGTCCAACATGTTTTTACATTTCCCAAAAATAGAAGGTCCAACTTCCGGAGGTCATAACTTTTGACCCAGGTGTCCGATTAATGAACTGTTTGATGTGTCAGAAAGATTGTGAAGAGATATATCACCATGTAATGAAATTTTTTGGTTACAACAATTTTTGAAGCATTTAGAGAAGTTTTGATTCTAGTAATTGAGTTCAAAGACTTTTTCTAGTAGTTTCAAAAAATAGAAACTTTAATATCTCGTGATATAGATATGATCTTGAGATGAAAATCACCTGAGATGTTCACTTAGTTATTTTACACCTTTTGGAAAATGTTTCAGGTCAATCCAATCTCAATTAAAGGACTTACTAAAAATAGTAAGTCTCGCTATTTTTAGCTCATTTGGAAACATGTGGAAACTTTGAAAGTTCCAAACCATTCTCCAAGATAAAGGGTATTCAAAAAGGCCAAAACTGGGAAAAATAGAAACCTTTTGAAGTTGCAAGGTTGAGACACTTTTTCTTAGCACACTGATTTAGGAGATTGGGCACTAATCCATTGTGACAGGCACTGATCTGAGATAGACAGCACCTCCCCTTTGCAAAATGAGTTTTTCCTGCAAAATAGAGAGCTAACATAGCCAAAAAGTTAGCAAAAATGCATTTAAAACATGATGCATGTGTAAAACACTAAAATTGACCAAAAATCCATGCAAAAAAAGTACTTTTACCTTATCTTCAACTAGGTGCTGATCTGCTGGGCTGGGTGCTAATGTGCTAGATAGACACTACTTTGCAAAATTTAGGCATTGATCTTACCTATCAAAAGAAAAAGCACATAAAACATGCAAATTTATCAACTAAAAAGGTGGTGGGGTCACATCGAGTGTGCCAAAATGTCTAACTATGGAAATGAGATCTCAAATGGATGCAAATTCAACCTAAAATACACCCAATCTCAAGTCCAAGTGACCTCAAGATTGGGTTAAACTACTAACACACTAAACTATCTAATTCACCTTATCTAAGCCTATTAGTAGTGATATACCCTAAGATATTATATGCTAAACTAAACTTAGACTAGAATTGTAGTAATTCTAATGGATGTGAGCACTCAAATTGGAAGAATAACTTTGCATAAAATGACTTGTTCCAAATGGGAGGAGGAGGCCTCAATTTATAGTTTTTTGGTGATGAGATTGAAGGGCTATGATCAATTTGGAAGATCAATGTTGAAGATTGCTTGAGGATCCTCAAGCAAGGAGAATTGGACAAATGACATGATTGGATTGAATGAGAATGTTTCCCCAAGATTCAAGGGATGATCAATGGATAAGATTGCAAGTTTGAATGGATGGATGGCTAGGATTGGGTAGGTGTATGACATGTAAGGACTCATTTATGAAAAGGTAAGGCTTGGACTTTGTGAGAAATTTTAAATTCCATGGAGAGGACAAGTGGAATTTAAAATTAGAAGAATAGTGTTCAAACAGTGCCACATGGAATTTTAAATTGGAATGAATAGTGACACATGGAGTGGGGTGGAAGAAATAGGACAATTGTACTCAATTTGGAAGATTTGCCTATGCTTCCAAAGTATGACTTGTCATGTACATGTTTTTCCACAAGATGACAAGTGGACTTCTAGAAACATGGGGGTTTGTAATGATGAATTAATTAAAAATAATTCATGTGCACATGGATTAGAAGAAAATAATTATGATTACAAAAAGTAATCAAAAGTGCACAAAATAGGGAATTAAATAAATATGCTAATTTATTTAATTTTTGGAATGAACTATAGTAAAAAATATTTAATTTTCAAACTATAGTAGAGGAATTTGATTTTTATGATAGGATAAAGGCACAAAATAAATTAATTAAATAATTAAAAATTATTTAATTAATAAATAGATTGGATGAAGTGATGCAGGTGAATAGGGTTGGATGTGTGGGTGAATAAAATTAGTTGTGACCATTTTTAGGAGTCTACAATTTACTAATAGAATTATTCCACCCACTAAGGGGTTCCTAGATAAGTGTAGCAATATTCCTAAGATGGTTGTGTGGGAGGTACCTAATGCACCTTCTTTCTCAAAACCAGTTATTACAGTTCAAGGTGATCGAAAACCACCTCGACCCCCAGATTGCATCCTAAACTATGCAAGACTAAATCACTCAAAGAAAACATGGTGTTCAAAATATGTTGCAACAACCACATCACAATGTGATTTCTCACACATATAACACTCATAATGACAAACAAGGTAAGCAAGAACGTCATGTGCCTATCTCTCTTCCATGTTCTCAACCTATGCTCCCTTCACCACCTCATCTTACTCATAAAGGTGGTCAAGAATATGATCTTGTCGAACAACTTTGTGCTACTCCGGCTAAGATCTCTCTTTGGGATTTAATACAAACATCACCTACATGCCATGGAATGCTCCAAGAAGCTTTACAAAAGGTGATTGTACAACCTATTGTTTAGCTAAATGATGTAGCATCTTTGTTAGATTGTATGCATGTGACAAAAACAAACATTCTATTTCAACCACATGAATTACCATCAACCAAAGTTCAAAACCAATATGATCCTCTTATAATATTTGTAACCATAAATAAAAAGTTAATAAAGCAAGTTATGATTGACAATGGATCAGCTCTTAATGTTTGTGTCATTGACCTACTACACAAAATCAATATTGACACATCTTTAATCAAACTGGATAGAATTAGCATTCGTGGTTTTGATAATAATGGTAGACAATCTATAGATACTATAATCCTACCTATAAAGGTTGGGCCCATGACATTATCTAGCCATTTTAATGTTATGCCTGGTTCTCTCTCATATAATATGATTCTAGGTAGACTGTAGATCCATGCCATGGGGGTAGTTCTATCTACCCTTCATCGATCACTTAAGTTCATCTATCAAAACAAGCTCTACACCATGAAAGTCGATCTTGAACTAGATAATTGTTTAAATATTGAAATGCAAAAACAAGTTAACAATCATTCGAGTTTAAACAACTTACAAGTTAATTCATCAATTCCTCTTGCCACAGATTATGTTGTGCAAGACTCTACACCATTGAATGCACTTTTTGGTGACGACTGGCATTCATTAGATTTTAATCCTTACAGAGTTGGGGAATATAAACTTAATAGCATTGACACATCAAAATTTGCATCGATCTCATCTAAGCAATCTTTGGTAATAGCAGAGAAACCTAAAGTCTCCTTAGTAGAAAACAAGGATAATACTTTTACTTATACTACAAATTATGATACCTATGAGGCTTCACCATCTTCTAAAGAAATGTCATCCCTCTATGGTTGAGGATTTAAAATCCTTTATAACAACTGCGACTATGTAGGTAATGGTTATGGCGTAAATCAACAAGGAATAAGAGTACCTTTACAAGTTGTTGGAATTAATTATATAGTCAGTATTGGATACTACTCTTTGAAGCCCACTAAAGCCTCTTGTTGTCCTAAACTTATTGTTAATGCACTCTCAACAAGACCAAAACAACATGAGAGATGTCCTGGGCTGATAGACAAAAATTTTCCGCTGAGATATATCCCTATGAATCAAGTAAATATTTCTCCCTCTTTCAGCCACACTTGTTGTAGCAAATTTTATAATTACTCTCAAGGGTGGCCTCTTCTTAGATGTGTATGTTCTTAATAGTGGGTTATATCAGGTAAGTATTTCTAACCATTTACCTCTATGTTGTGTTTCCCCCGTAATGTGTTATGTGTTGTTTAGGTCTCCTTGCATGAGGTCCTTGATACTCTTCTGAGATCAAGGATATCAAGAGACTGCCTCTGTTGTGACCCTTCTTCTATTTGTATCATCATTCTTCTATCTTGTTTCTCCTCTATTTTCATTGTTGTGTGTTGTGTCTTAGGGGCATAGTATTACAGTTGGTCACCTGTGGGCACCTTCCTACGTGACGACTGTAAGGCACTTGTTCTCCTCTCTTGATTTATTGTTTACCTTCTTCTAGTGGTTCTATCTAGCTAATGGATGACAAAAAATAAACAAATAACTGATATGGACCACGTGTCCCTTCAGTGAATAAGCAAAAATGGACCTAGTCCATACATGACAATGGGGTTGATATATATTATCCAACGCTTGGCTTGTAGAATCAATCTGTGTAATATTTTGATGATGTTTAATATTTGCTAATGAACCATAACAATATGGCTGCTCTATACACTTTGTTTATCTTGGGTCTGGCCTTGGTTACACTCGGTTCTAAGATCTCCGCAGTATAGCCCTATGGTTATACTTAATTTTTGAATCCATAGTATAACCTTTTATTTTGATGTGATTATGATTATACATTGATTTTATCATGTGATGTGGTTATTATAGAAAGATTTCTAACCTCTCTTCTTGCAGGAAATTATGTGTTTGTGGGAACATTCAGTGATAGTAAAGTACATGTCACCTCTGGGGGCATGGGCTTTGTGAAATCTCTTGTTCCCTTGTGTGATTTCTTCCTACCTTAATGTGCTTGATATCAATACATGATATCAACCACCTTAAGGTGGGGGCATATATAAGGTAAGTTGTTTGATGATTTTGGTACTAATAAAGCATGTTTGCATACATTGATCTATGGCATATACCTCCTTTTTGTTGTAAGGTGTCTCTGAGACATGGGTGGGGTTGTATACTTTTGGCACATGCTTCCTTTTCACTATAAGGCATCTCTATGATGCGGGTGGGGTTACATTTTGAAAGCCCTCTGTAGAGGCAAGGATGGTGTATCTCTTGAGCTAGTGCACATCCTTTTTATTCTAAAAGTCCTCCGAGTAGGTGGGGTTGGTGTATCCTCCCTTAAGTATGTCTTTGGCAGTTGTTGTGGCATAAGCCCAACTATCAGGTGTTCCTATAATGTGCCTAAGATGGTGGTGAACCTAGCAATAGGCTCCTTCCATCGCTTGTTTGTCATGTTTTAGACGTATAGTATGTATTTGGCATACTATATGGTGCTCATGATTTTCGTGTCTTCTACATGTTTGTTCTCAAGTATAGTCCAAAGAGAGTGGTCAAATGCCCCTCCTATGCTTTGGGATTTGTATGGCATGTTTGTCCTAGGTGTAGTCTATAGTTGTATGGTGTGTTGAATTAGGTCCAGACAACTGAGAGGGGGGGGGTGAATCAATTGTCCCACAATTTAATAATTTATTTTTCTTAACCTTCCTTTACAACTTATGATCAAATCAATGATGAAAACATTTTAGTATTAATCAATAACACATGAGCAGAAACATAAATAATACACTTGACACCAAGATTTTTGATGTGGAAACCTGGTTAAGGGAAAACCATGGTGGGGGTTAACCCACAAAGATTATACTCTGTTAAAAGTATTACAATAGGGAATGCACATTCATTTGGGCTCACTGCCCAAAGCTCACTTCTCAAAAGAAGGCTCGCTGCCTACAACAAAGAAGAGTTACAATAAATTTGAACTGATATTTGGTATCTATTAATGTTGGAGTTCAGTTCCAGTTAAGTATAGAAAACTAACTTGATACACTTCATCCTTACTCTCCTCTTACTGCTCTGCTAGCATCCAAACTTTGATCTCTGCTTCTTTTTTCAATTACTCCATAGTCACAACACACAAACACCAAAATCATCCAATTCCATCAGATATATATATCTGCAACATGATCTACAATCATTTTACCAGTCAGCTTCAAGAACATTTAGAACTTTGTAGAGTACTCTGCTCTGTCAGCTACATCCATACATGATATGAGATGCAGATAAAAACTTGCACTTGTAAATGATCAATCATGTCGGCTATCATTACTTATCATCACCAATTTCCCAATAAACAACTTCTATACATCCAAAAATAAGATCATTCACAAGGTAAGCCTATTCTTCTTCTGTTTGTTCTGTCAAACTGAAACCCCATACTCAAAAGCTAATATATTTTGAGTCCTTCATCTCTGGAGGATGAAACTCTAGATTTAGAGTGTCTTGGAAATGCTTACAACTACCTCAGATCCATAGCAAACCATGCCTTTCCACTGGATAGATCTGGACTAGGATACTAGACCCTGTCACCTACTCTGTTCCTGACTACCCAGACTTAGACAAATTTTGATTCTGACTTCTGGTGTGAACAAATTGTGTTATGCAGATGATTGGGATGATCTTGGTTGCCATCAATGACAACACCTATCATGCCTAGCAGTGTCTCTTGCCAACAATCTCCCCCTTTGGCATTGATGGCAACACTTAGTGAAAAATGACTAAGTGTCAAAAGTAGCTCCCCCTTTGCTTGTGCTTCATACTATTGTTCACACTACTTTTTGGTGCTCCCCCTTAGCTGGATTCCTCATTTTTCACTGATCCTCACCCCCCCTTTGACATCAATAACAAAGGGTGGGGTCCATAAGCCAAAATTCTCCTAAAAATGGTATATAGGACTGGATATGTACAACTAATCATTAAGTTCTATTCACATGAACTTGAGAATATCTGTAAAACTATTTTTCAATTGCACAAGTTCAGAGGCCCAAGTTACCTTTATTCCATCCAAAATTGAGATGTGTCCACTCAGCAAAAATGCATATGCTTCTGCCTTTGTCAGATCCAAAGGATTACTTGTCTGAAGTGCAGTCTGAGCTTCTGATAAGGCATTAAACATGGTTTCTAACTTGGGGGCAATCAATTCCTGGAGCTCACACATTCTCTTCATAATGTTACTTTTTTCTTTACCGAGCCTCTTTACCTCATCTGTCAAGCTAATTACTTGGCATTCCTAACTTATAGGAGAAACTATTAGAGGATCAAAAATTTGAGAAACATTTGGCAATTTTTGTTCTTGCTCCTTTATCTTCTTCTCAATATCCTCACTAATTTTGGGCCATGATAGATAGAATTTTTACATATCTCTTCCATCATTTAAAGCATTCTGAATACTCCTTATGCTAATTTTGAGTATCATCCTATCATTTCCTATTAGATTATGTACTTCACTAAATTTCTTATCCAAAAACTCTTTCTGGACCTTTACCTCTATAGATTTTTCAAAGGATTCAAAATGAGTATTTACAAAACTTACAAGATTTTTCAGATGTCCAGAGGGGGAATCAAATGGACTCTTTTGGTAGGAAGGCATTAACTTATCCAAAATCCTAGTTTCAAGCCCTAGTAGCTCATTATCCTCCATGTGGGACTTTAACAACTTTTTTCTAGCCTTTACTTGGGTGAATGATGCTATTTTCATCAATTGAATGGGAGAGAGAGCATCTGGATTGGTTAGACTTTTGAGTAGTTTAGGCTCATCAAGCTCAATCATCTCTTTTTCAAAAAGACTTTTCACTACATCTGTAGTGTCTCTTGCAACATTTTCTAAATCATCCATTTGTTCATAAAAGTTTTTAGCATCTATTTTAGGTGCTTCAACATTTGCACCATCTTCTTTTGCTTTGTCTTCTTGGTTTTCTTCCTTCTCTTCCTTTGCTTTATCATTTCTTGTATCACTTGCAGGTGAAATCTTTTCTTTATCTTCACCACTCACTACCTGATCCTAAGGGGTCTGTATAGCAGCAATATCCTCTTCTTTTTCGGAAAGATCAGGTGGAAGAGTTTCTTCTGCATCAATTATTTTGTCTGTCATTTCTATGTCCTCCTGACTGACTTGTTCCTTTCCCAGAATAGAGGCTTCATGAAACTCAGATTGTTGCTTAATGATGTTCTTTTCCTAGACTTCTCCAACATTCAGCTTTGATGAATCAAATCCAGCATTAGTCTCTTCATAGATTAACTCCAGAGGATCTAAATTAACAACTTGGTCATCAATCCCCTTGTTAATCTCTTCTTCTAGAGATTCCAATTTCAGAACTAGAGAATTGTCTTCTTCAACTTATTTCTCTGAAATAATATAATATTCATCCTTGTCTAGGGCCTTTTACAAAATTTCCTCTATTTCTTTTGCAATTTCCTTAGTTTTACCAAGCATTTGCTTGTTCATCCGAACCTTTCTTCTAAATTTTTATTTAATTTCTCTGAGGATTTTATCTTCTTCTCTTCTAGTTAATACAGGACACAAAGTAGAAAGGACATACTCTCTAAGTTCTAGATCTTTAGCCTTGGCTATTTCTTTCCTCATTTCTAGTACTTTCCTTAAACCTTTAGGAAGTTCTTGTAAAATTTCCAATAGGGCTCTATTGAATTTGTTCAAATATATGATAATGGTATCTTCCAAAAATTTCTTATTTGCTTGATCAAAATTATCATAGTAAACTCTGATAGGCTTTAAGTTTCCATGAATAGTGATTGTTTTTTACAATTTCATCAATAGTCATAGCGACCTTACCAGTTACTTGCTTTTTACCAGTCTTAATGCTTCTAGAAGGCTGGTCTTCAGAAGTCTTCAAAGTTCTAGCTTTCTTAGATTTTATTTCTTTGACTTCTTCATCTGTCTCTGTCTCCTCATCATGTTTTGTGCCCACACTCATTCTTATGGATTTTGTTTTCTTTCTCTTACTTGCTTCACCAGATGGTCTGACTTCTGGTTTTGTAGTTTTAGGAGGAATAGAAGTAGCAGTAGAGCTTCTAGTAGTCCTTGAAGTGAAGGATGGTTCCACTGGAGCATCTTCTTGTTTCTTGTCCTGTTTTTCTTTTTCAGCCTTCTCAATTCTTTCTCTATTTTGTTTCACTACTTCCTTGGTTAGGCCAATGCTCTCAACATACTTTTCAACTTGCCTCTACACTTTCCTCTTGGTCTCTGACTGTCTAAGTTCCACATGCAATTTTAGACTTAGTTCCTTGTAAGTTCCAAACCTTTCCATAGAGGTATCTTTAGGTGTGCTCAGAAGATACTGAGCATACATATCCAAAACTCTTTCATCCACCTCATAACTCATAGGTATTATCCAAACTATCCTTGGTTCTACAGCTTCCATCAAGCACCGATCTGTGTCAACCATGAAACATATGTCATTTTCATACTTCTCCAAAATTATTTTAGGGATTCTCTCCCTTACTTGCATTAAACTTTGGAAGTTTTTTAAGTAGCCCCAAATGGCAGTCTTTTGGGCTTGGGAGTCACCAAGACTGAGAAGGTGATCTCTTATTTGCCATGCTACTTGCCTGTCAGTTGTCCAATACACACCTTGAATTCTAGGTACTTCATTCATAAAATAGAAGAACAAACATATAATCAAGGAACCATATTTGAAGGTATTTTTCCTATCTTTCTTTATTTTTCTTAGATTCTCAATCAACCGATTCTATAGTAGATCGCAAAGATCATAATCAACATTCTCCTTTACTATTTGATAGGCTGCATATATTACAGTTTCGGAGACAAATTTTTCCCTGCTGGAATGGTAAATCTTGTACCCAATCACCATGGAGGCAAATTTAACATCAGGTTCTATGATATCATTGATGGTCATTGCCCTTTTGTTAAACATGGCACTGGTAAACTTAGTCACTATCTGGTTTTCCATAGCTTTCAGCATGGGTAATCCGCCGGAGGAATTTAACCTAGTTACATTCTTGATAACTTCCTTTCTAATCTTAAATGGTTTCAATAGCCACATGAACTCATTACATATTCAACTCAAGACATATCAAACCCATTCATTTTCATCAAATATCAGAATCCTAATGACTTGCAGAAAGTGTTTTCTTTCTAGGGCTTTGTATTCTGGTTTCAATTTATGGCTATCATTAGTTAAGTAGTTGTTGAGCAAATCCAAGAGTTTTAGGTTTCCAAATTCATCCATGTTACAGTGGATGTATGCCCTAATATCTTCAACATGTAAAACCCCATATGGAACACCTGAAAAAGCACTGAGCGGTTCAACTTCAATAGATTTGTAAGGATGCTTCTTAAATTCAAAACGGGGCCTTTCAGTGACATCAACAATTAAAGGTGTAGCCATTTGCAGAGATTGAGAATTCAAGAGGTTTCACAGAAAATAGAAATGCCTTGTTCCGCAAGTTAGGGTTTTGCTTGAGGATCCTTTTCACGCTTCAATTCTTGAGAATTCTCAGCTTAGAGCTCATTCACTCCACTTCTTTCTTCTCATGCAAAGTGATCTATCTGGGGAATGAATGACCCTTTTATGCTCCGTAATGCTTAATTTGTCTTTGTAATAAATGCTCTACCCTAGTACATCCAGTTACTCTGTTTGTTGAACAATTTCTCATGAATTATTTTGCAATTTGCAATATCCACTTTTTTCTTCAGGAAATCCTTCCAAATGATCTGAAACAATCCAAGATCTCTTTTCTTACTATGCCAGATTCAGGTACTTACTTACTGGCTGGGGGATTTTGATTTTTATTGCAGCTCCCCCTAAGCCAGAGCTCCTAATTTAATTCCCTAAGGATTATCTGCACCAGATTGCAGTGTGGACTCATCACTATGGTTCACAATTGCTTTCTTGACCCATGTCTCACTTGTTTCATTCTGGATCTCATTCTCTTCAATTTTTGTTTTGCCTTTGTCTTGTCTCTGCTCATCCAATTTTCTAATTACTAGACCTCTTCTTTCATTAGTCCTACTTCTGCAGAATCTTTCAAAATGACCAGATTGGTTACAATGGAAGCACACAACATTCCTTTTCCCATTTGATTGATTTCCTCTTGATCTGCACTGATTGGCCATATGTCCTAATCTATTGCATGCAAAGCATTTGCCATTGAAGGAATTCCTATTTCCTCTATTTGATGAGTTATTCATTATCATACTTCTACATTCATTAGATTTATAACCATACCTTTGACAATTGAAGCATTGTCCGAAGAAGCATGGATTATTTTGATTTACTCTACTTCTACATTGAGTGGCTTTATGACCAAATTTATTGCACTTGAAACAATTTCCATTGAAAGATGGATACCTTTGAGCATTAGGCTATCTTACTAGAGGTCTTCTAGGTATGTTTCTCCCATTCCTTGGTTGAAAGTTTCTTTGTCTAGATCCAAAGCTTTCACCTTTCTCATATCCAAGACCATGCTTGTCATCAGCCCTTTTCTAACCCTCAAGTATTGCTTCAAGTTTAGCTAAACTTATCTTGAACTTCTCCTTGTATTCATTTGCAACTTCTAGATCATGTCTGAGAATGACAATTTGTCTTTCAAGATCTCTTTCATTGTCTTCGCTTTCTTGTAGATTAGACTTTAGATGACCATCTATACTGTCCAATCTATAGTATTCATCAGTTCTTTCTTTCAGAGTTTGATTCAAATCTTCTTCAGTCATTTTTCTTTGCTCAATTTCTTTGGTAAACCTCATTGCCCCAGATTCCATCTCAACTTTTAGAGCAGCAACTTCTTTTGACAGCTTCTCACACTCCTTTGTCTTTTCTTCCAAGGCTTCATTCAGGCCATTTTATTCAGTTATACTGGATAACTATAGAAATAGCTCCTTATTCCTTCCCATAGACTTCTTTAATTTATCTTTTAACATTTCAATGGTATCATTAGCATCTTTGATTTCATCTTTCAGATTAGATATTTCTGCTTTAGATGATCAAGATCTTTTAGAGCTAGCTGAAGTTGATCTTTGAGTGAACCCATTGAAAACTCCTTCCAAGATCTTTCCTCAAGATGTTAAGCTTCTTTTAAGGAACCTCACTCTGATAAAAATTGTTGAATTAGGTCCACACAACTTAGAGGGGGGTGAATCAGTTGTCCCACAATTTAATAATTTCTTTCTCTTAATCTTCCTTTACAACTTATAATCAAATCAATGATGAAAACATTTCAGAATTAATCAATAACACATGAGCAGAAACATAAATAATACACTTAACACCAAGATTTTTCACATGGAAACCTAGTTAAGGGAAAAACCACGGTGGGGTTTAACCCACAAAGATTATACTCTATTAAAAGTATTACAATGGGCAATGCACATGCATTCAAGCTCATTGCCCAGAGTTCACTTCTCAAAAGAAGGCTCACTACCTACAAGAAAGAAGAGTTACAATAAATTTGAACTAATAATTGGCATATGTTAATGTTGTAGTTTAGTTCTAGTTAAGCATAGAAAACTGATTTGATACACTTCATCCTTACTCTCCTCTTACTGCTCTGCTAGTATCTGAACTTTGATCTTTGCTTGTTTTCACAATTACTCCATAGTCACAACACACACACACACCAAAATCATCCAATTCCATCAGATATATATATCCACAACATAATCTACAATCATTTTACTAGTCAACTTCAAGAACATTTAGAACTTTGTAGAGTACTCTGCTCTGTCGGCTAGATCCATACATGATATGAGATGTGGATCAAAACTTGCACTTGTAAATCATCAATCATGTCGGCTATCATTAATTATCATCACCAATTGCCCAATAAACAACTTCTATACATCTAGAAATAAGATCATTCACAAGGTTGGCCTATTCTTCTTCTGTTTGTTCTGTCAAACTGAAACCTGATACTCAGAAGATAATATCTTTTGAGTCCTTCATCTTTGGAGGACGAAACTCTAGATTTAGAGTGTCTTGACAATGCTTATAACTACCTCAGATCTGTAGCAAACCATGCCTTTCCACCATATAGATCTGGACCAGGATACAGGACCCTGTCACCTGCTCTATTCTTGACTGCTTGGACTTAGACAAATTCTAATTCTGACTTTTGGTGTGAACAAATTGTGTTATGCGGATGATTGGGATGATCTTGGTTGCCATTAATGACAAAACCTATCATGCCTAGCAATGTCTCTTGCCAACATGGTGATGAGTCCCTCCCTACACCTTGGGTTTTGTATGGCATGTTTGTTCTCAAGTGTAGTCTGAAGCTGTGTGGCGATGAGTCCCTCCCTACACTTTCAGATTTGTATTACGTGTTTGTTGCCCCATATGTAGTCTAAAGAGCATGGAAAAATGCCCCTCCTACATTTTGGGTAGTGTGTTGCATTTTTACTTTCCATGCATCTATATCTGCATTAATTTATATATATGTGAAAATGAAAAAGAAACAATCATTGCATTCACTGTATTCACTGTGTTTTGTGTGTCTTCATTACTATCTTCTTCGTGTTTTCCATGATTGTTACTATCTTCTCCATGTTTTGCATGCATGTGATTGTCTGCTCTATGTTTGGTGTGTCTACAAATAGTTCCTAAATCTTTGTGTGTGCATTAGCCCTAAGTGCTAAGCATGTTTGTTTTGTTTTGACTATAATTTAATACATGTATGGGCCTTGCATTCATACATACATTAAAGTGGGGACTAAATGTTATGTTAGAAAATGTCTCCCTAGACTTTTTCCCTCCTAAGCTTAGCTCACGGGTCCCTTGTTTTGCATCTTGCATGATTATTTTGACTCCCAAAAGAAAATGGCCTAAAACCCATGTCAAATGGGGCTTGACGGACATTGTGTGCTTTAGACCTAACCTAAAATGGGGACCTGGGATATGCACACTTGTGCCCTTGTCCTGCCCTATTTTAGGCAGGTCCCAATTTTAAATGTTTGTTATGTGACTGTTAGTTAGGTCCCATGCCGACATCTTAAGTTTGAATTATGAAATTTATAGTGGGAATGTGTTTTGTTGCATGTATAAGCACGTTTAGGGATTCATTTGAAAACTAAAAGATGATTATGAACTTTTGGTCCATTTATGATCTTAGAGTATTCAAGATATTCATTGTTGCAGAGCAGAGCATTCTTATTGTTTTTGTGATTGTAGATTTAGCTTCATCTTCTCATGTGTTGAAGAATCTTCATCTATGCGAGAGTGACATCTTTGAGATATCTATTCATGTTTGAATCATTTATCAATTAGTTTTTGCCTCTATCCCATAGGGATACACACTCTTTATCTGACAATGGTATGTGGAAGACTTGAATGCCCTTCCACGGCTTGACTAAGGAAAGCTCCTAAACACCACAACCCCCAACCACACTCCTTGTGATTGTAGGTTACAGGTATTAGATTTCATGGAGTGGAGTTGCAGAGGAAGGTTACAGAAGAAAAGGATTCTGAATCTAGCAGAAAGAAGTAGTTCAGAGCACCTTAAGAATAAGGGCACCTTGGGCAATGTCCTCTGAGGTTGCAAACATAGTAATCTTCATGATAGTGACAATCTACATCTAAAGAAGCCCCGACATCCTGAAGATCGGCCTACCTTGGACTAGGGTGCCTAGGGTAGTGTCCACATCTTCTGTGACGAAAAAAAATGGAACAATGATTATCAATGTCGAAACGAGTCCCCAATTCCCTAAAGAAAATTGTACCTTAGACTAGGTCCCCTAGGGCAATGTCCCCAATTATTCCGTAGCACGAACTTCAAAAAATGGTCAATAATTAATCCCTATCTACTAACTTAGTCTGTGAGAATTTGTTGTAATTTATCAGTTTACCTACTGTTTTGCATAATTAGGGTTTTTAGCATACTTGAGCATTAAATTAATACATTAATTGATAATTCCTAAATTTCCACATCATTCCAAGTGACACACCCACCTGTAGGATAATCCTCTTACAAAAGTTGCAATTCAACTTGGTGGGATGTCCTTGAATGTTTGTAGTGAAAGGGGGTCTAGCTATTCAACCCCATCTTCCCTCTTTTCCTATAAAACAATTTCAAAACTAGCTATTTGAGTTTAAAGAATTGGTAGAGGTGATCAAGAAGATAGTCTTCTCAAAGAGGGTTAGTTGCCGATACCACAAAGGGCCAAATTAGAATGCATTGTTTGAAGCTGTGACAAGTTCCAAAGATCAATTTCTAGAGAATGCATAAGAAAAGGATCACTACAATAGCATTGAGCAAGGTTAGATATGGACACTAATTATGGGTGTTGCACTTTATTTATCTCAATTCAATTATTTTTTGGTCTTGTAGTAAGTCACTTTTTGATTTAAAGTGAGTTTAATTGTAATTTAATTTTGGGCCTGTTAGGTCTCAAAAATGCAGATTGCCAGTCCTAAGAGGATGCCAAGCTCTATGTTTAGATTGGCAACGTTTCTGAACTAACTTGACGAAATCAACCTTCAAGGTTTAATGATTTCCTTCGCTTTAGGTCCTGCTACACCTAGCCGGGTAAACCTTGGAAAATTAAGGCAGATTGAATGTGAATGTGTGGATTAATTAAATCTATCTACAATGGCATAAGATGTAGGATAGATGAAATGCTTGCTAAATAGTTTTATGTCTAATGTCTAATGAGTGATTGGTAGAAATTGTATAAGCAATATCAAGGTAAAAAGGGTTTAAGTATTGAATAAAATAAGACTAGTGCCTTGTTGGGTAACAGAGTCAATTTAAAGGACCAAGACTAGTGGTTTCCTAATGGCAATAATTCTAATTGTTTGGCACAGTTTCAGTTTATAACTTATATAAACGTGCAAGTAAATGACTGACAAACTCTTCTTGATAATCCAACCAAATAGAATCAGATATCTTATAATTCACCAGAAGGTATTTTAATCCTTACTTGAAGGAACCAAATGAAATGAATGGACAAGATTAACAGATAATATTTTACTGGAGACAGAATGGCAATCTAATTGTATGGCCCTACTTAGTAATCCAAGCTTAATACTTCTAGGCTACTGTAACTAAATCAGAAGGGTTTAATTCCTCAAATGGATACCAACCTATTTAATCACACAGATACAGCAAATGTGTATTGACAGATCAAATATATACTTGATATGTTTAATCTGAATATCAAGGAAATCCAGAAATGGAGACAGCCACACAATTGAATAATCTTAACAAACAACTGATACCAAAGCAGAACCACTAAATCAGAGAACTTCAAACTTCTTCTTCAAATAAAATATGCAACATAGTCATTTTGAAACATTGTATATATGATGTATATGAATATATTCTACTGCTGATGCCCTTTCAGCATCGATTGTTTGAACTTATATAGATGTTTCTATGAAGAGACATAACTCTTCAATAAGTCTTTTGGGAACTTGACAAGCATTAATAATAATTACATAAGCGTAATTAAGCTCTATTCAGCCATAAATAAACTTTAGCCAGGTGATCTAAATACTCCTGATCACGATGAGAATCAGTAAGATCAATAGCATCTCTGGTAATCACATCAATTGTGACCATCTTTTCCAGGTGTTTGCAGGCTTCTCTGGATGCAGAAGTTTTGTCTTTGAGCGCTCCTGTGGCCTCATGTAATATGACTTGACAATCAATGATCCATTCTTCTTTGCTCTTTACCTCTCCATTGTCTTTAAATAATCTGGGCACTCCTGCATTTGAGGCATCAGCTCCTTCCTTAGCATTAGCTTTAAGTTTGTCATAATAATTTTGATGATGTTTGAGCAATGCTCTTGTATCAGAGATATCTGTACTATCAGTAGCACTTTTGTTTTGTAACTCAATCAATTTTTCTTGTATTCTCTTTTCAAGTCTTTGATGTTCTTTAACTGCTTTATAATTCTCTGAGTAATTGTCCCAAAATTGGTTTAACCCCCGCACCATGTTTGCATACCTGCTCTGCAGTATTGTTACAAATACATCTATCTAAATTTGTGTGGCCTGGTCAGGGGATAATACTTGAATGCCTTGTGAACTCTCACCTTGAGTTATTCTTTTAGTGGATTGACTAAAAGTGCTCTTAACAGCATCCTTCAAGTAATCATTTTCTTTTGTCAGTCTTTCACAATTCAATTTGTATGTATCTCTTTCTTTGATCAACATTTGAGCTTGTGCTTTATTCAACTTTGCAACATTGATACCAATGTCTGCAGTAATTATAGGGTCAGTTTCCCCTGCTCTAAAAGTCATAACATGGCCAAAAGTCTTTTCAGTATCTATGATGGCCATCTTCTTATGGGGAGAGTATAACGCCCATATCATCAAGGAATTTTCATCATTATTGTATCTTGTTCCCATATATACTTCATTAACTCCTTCTGGAGTAAGCTTATACTTGTCATTAGCATTATTCAGAAAACTATCAAAAACCAAAGTAGAATTTAAATCCAGACCAGGAAAAATCATAACCCCTGCATCCTTGAGCAACTGTCTACCCTTGCTTGGTGTCATGTCTTGCATTTCTTTATCTACTGTTTCCTTCAGCATATCTAATAACTATTTTTCATTATCAGCAGAAACATCATCTACTGACTCTCTGATCTCTTTCCCTTTGTATTTATACAAAAATGATTTAAATTCTTTTGATTGAATAAATTTATCATCTGAAATGAAAGAATCATAGGCTGTTTGGCATGGATCCTCATCAGCAGAACCGTCCTCATCATGTAGCACAACTGGAGGCTAATATTGTTGCATTCTCCTTTTGGACATTTCTATTGTTTTATCTTATGGCTTCTCTTGTTCTGTTAGTTCTTCATCTTCAGAGGATACCACTTCAATCTCTGCTAACCGCTTTTTCTTTTCACTTAAATCCCTGTTATATTTTTCTACCACCAATTCAACTTCTGCTTCTTCTAAATTTCTAATGACATCATCATGTGGATAATGTATGTGCATGTATCCACTGCGATTTTGTTTTCTTCTTGCAGCATCAATAAAACCTTCAGGGTCAAATCCTTTTCTCACGTCAGCAGTCATCATGTTATAATGCATTAATTTATCTAGAATGAGATTGTAACCTTCTTTTGAAACCACAGTAAAATCTCCAAAACATAAGGTGCTGGGCATAAACGATTGTTTGTCATGTGAACTCAAATGCATCACATTTGAACAATGCATTTGCCTGATTATCTCTAGATATGCAAGCCTGTCAGGGACAGTCTTGGGCAATATGAATGGAGCATCCTCAAAACCATAAACTCTGATCATAGTAGCATCTTCAAAGCAATACCAGTCACCCCAGTTATGAGTGATAGTAGGGGGGCCACCAAAATCTTTTGGTCTGAGGAATCTTTTTATTTCAGTTGAAATTGAATATTCACAGGGGTGATTAAAATACCTATACAACACTTTTATATAATGCTCTTCAAATTGAGCATAGCTGGAGTGGGCATTTCTACTATCCCAGATTCTGGTCCACATTTGTACAGGTATCTTTTCCCCTTTCTTATCTGCAGCAACAACTCGAAACTCACTTGGCCATAACCCTACTTCCTGGCCATAATATAACACTATGTGCATAAGCATTGAGTAATGCTCAAAAGAGCATGCTGGAGCACTATTTTTTATTGCAGATAGACCAGAGTCCATTCTATTAGCAATATAGGAAGCATAATCGAATTGCCTTGCATTATGACACTAAATGTCAGAGGCTATGACCATCAGAGGAATAGTCATGAACTTGGGGACCTCTGAGCCAAGGACTTGGCCTACAGAAAAATAGGTATGCTATATATATGGTTCAAATATGGCTACATGAAAGGGAGGGCCATCATTTTCAGTTAAGAGCATCACTTCTCCTTTAACCCTGGGCCTATGAATGGGCAACCTCCATCCATTATAAGTTGTGTCCATTCTCCAATACTCTTTATCCAGATCTTCATAAATGATAGGGACAGTGCATAAATCATCTAAATCAAAAACCTCACAAATAGCATTTTTTGACAAATGCACAATTGGTTCTCCCTGTGGGTTGTAGATGGCTTTTAGGTTTGAATTATAATGTCTAGCAAGCAATTGAAGGAGTTCCACATTCAAGAATACATTAGGTACAACCAGTTTTCCTAAATTCATGTGCCATGGGTTTGACATAGGAGCATTCCTAAACCTTCTATTATAGTGGAATCTGAAAAGTTCATATCCCCGAATTGGGGTCCAGATATCTCCCAGGCGTTTGTGTTTATCTTCTAATTTCTCCACTTCTGCCCTGAGTTGGGCAGACCTTCTGGCCTTGGGAGTTGACCCAAGCAATTGGTCAATTAGGTCCTGATTAAGTTTTCTTTCTTTCACTTTCTCCTCAGGGGTTTGTTCAGTTTTTTGTTTCTTAGGCTTACTGGTTTCCCCTTGTAACTTTCTTCCTTTTCCCTTTCCCGGAGTTTCCATTTTAAAACTTTGGCAGAAAATTTAAATACAGGCTATACAGCGGTTTGTGTATATGTACCTGTCGTTCGGTGGCTGGAATTGGAATCCTCTGCTTTTGCCTTAAGAGTTCCTCTGTATTCTCTTTTCAGACAGTTTTTTGCAACTATAATGATCGTAGAAATTTTGTAGCCGTTTGTATTTAATTATCTGATCAATTCAATGTTCATCGCTGTGAAGTGTCACATCACCATAACTCTTCTTATCGGCATGAATTTTAAAATGTCTGGGCGACCTCAATGCTTTTATGGCGCGAACAGTCAATCGGCGTGACCCCTCAATTGTATTCCTGACACTATGTAATGTCATATCTTAAGTGGGCACGACCATCGGCATGACTTCCTTCATCACCATGTGTTTTAGATTTCTCTGCGATATAGTGAGTCTTACCGATATGATTTGTTTATTGAGGTGATTAATACTATCGGGATAACATAATTATGTTCTCCCAATCTTTGTTGTCTCACTGATAGTCATCTCTACTTTGGGTCGGGATGACTTTATTATTGTCTCGCCACTAGAGTATCAACAGGTATGAATTTTATTCTTATCGGAATGACATATACTATCGGGATAGCCTTTTAAAGATAACCTGATCCGAATCATCTCCCCGATGGCCCTTTCATATCCTTTATCAGACAGAGTATGTTAAAGTGTCACCGACACCTTTTGATCGCCGTGACTTGTGAATCAGCGAGACCTAATTCCCTTGTCCCGATATGTTGAGTCATCCCGACAGATACTTGTATCGTTGTGAGTCTTGCCAAAAGCTCTCTTATCGCCAAGACATCAAGTATTAGAAACTTCTTTGTGTCTTATCCCGATAGCTTACTTCTTGCTGATGGCTATTTGCTTCGTTACCCCTGCAGGATGTTCGGTGAGACTCTTGCCGAAATACTTCATCGGTATGATATATACCGTCGGGGCAACTTTTAAAAGGTCATCCAATAGTTGTCTGTCATACCGATCGGTATGACCACTTGCTTCTCTTGCTGATGTAAGGTCATCGAGATTACTTATTCCATCGGTGACTTCCATAGATCTCCTTCCGATCTACCTTCTCACGCCGATGGTTATTTTGAAATGATTCCTTATGTATCGGTGTAAACAAAACAACATCTTGCCGATGGATTGACTTTGAAGAAATTTGGCATTGCTCATCTATAGACACCTTGTGAGATACATTAAAATTTTTATTACAGTCTTTTGGGGTGTTTTTTTAGGATTTGTTCAAATATAATAGACTGAAAAGATAGTAAAAATTTCAAATTTTTACTGTCCTAACAGTGGCTCTGTCTGGGATGTATACTCTCTGTGAGTATAACAAGGATCCAGATCTCTTGGGGAAGTAGACCACATATTTTATTTATTTTGGGGTGAGGTTTTTATGAAAATGGGAAAAGGAAAGTCACAAATGATGGGGAGTGGGAATGATTCCTAAACTACTTTGCATGGAATAAGATATTTTGAGAATTATTTGAAGGTTGTCCATGCACTGGCAATGCTCAATTCTCTTTGTACATGTTTATGAAAAGAACTTCTTCAAATATTGCCCATGTATAGGCAATTCTTGCTCCTCTCCTGACATATTCTGTACATAGTAAGAATCATCACCTCCCTTGCCAGTGATAACGAAAGGACCCGACCACAGGGCTTCAAATTTTCCATGTTTTCCTTTGTCCTGACATCTTGCATTCCACATCAGTACCAGATCATTTACTTCAAACTTTCTGTCTTTGGCCTTCTTGTCAAAGAGATATTTTACCTGTGATTGTAATTTAACATTCTGCCTTTGAGCTATTCTTCTTGTTTCATCAAGCTCTGCCAATTGTTCCAACCTTTCCTCCATTGGTTCAGGAATATTCAAGTCTTCCTGGAGAATGAATTTGTATACTGGTATAAAATTTTCCAATGGTAATCTTGCTTGTGTTCCATATACCAACTCATAAGGAGATCTCCCAATTGCTCTTTTTATAGTAATTCTATCAGCCCATACTGCCATTCTTAATTTTGAATCCCATGCCTTCTTATTTCTATCCAACATTCTTTTTATGATTTTCAAGAGGCTCTTATTACTTGATTCAGCTTGTCCATTGGCCTGTGGATGGTAGGGAGCAGCATAAGAAACAGTGATACCATGTGTACTGCAAAAACCTTTAAATTCATCAGATCTAAAACACATCCCATTATCTGTAATCAATCTTACTGGAGTACCAAATCTGTATATAATATTATCCATTAGAAAATTAATCACAACTTTACTTGTAGCCTATTTGGTTGGGATCGCTTCTACCCATTTTGTAAAGTAGTCAGTAGCAACTAAAATCCATTTATGCCCCCCACTTGATTTCTCTGAGACTTCACCTATAAAATCAATACCCCATTGATAAAATGGAGCCTCAACCTGCATAGGTTTTAAGGGTAGTGCTCCCTGATATTTTAACTTGCCTAAGAACTTCTGGCATGCTTCACACTTTCTAGTGTATTGGTATGAATCCTTAAAAACTTTAGGCCAATAGTATCCTGCCCTTAGGATTTTGTGGGCTGTAGTTTTCGCTGAGAAATGACCTCCGCACATGCCTTCATGCAACTCCTTCATAATATGTTTTGACTGATATTCATCCAAGCATAATAGTAGAACCCCATCTCTGTTTTTCCAATAGAGATCCCCACTGATGAGTACATATTTTGAAGCTTGTAGTTTGAGTGTCCTCCTTTTCTTATCATCATATCCTTTAGGACACTTCATATGATTTAGATAATATATTATATCAGTATACCATGGAGTGTGTTCAATACTGGTACTTGCATCAACATTACATATCTGAGAAGCTTCTAGATTACTTTCAGCCATCAATTTGGCAAGACCCTGTCCCCTTACCAAATTAGTGATTTGAATTTCAATGTTGAATTCCTAAATCCTATTGATCCACCTACATCTCCTACCGGTGACTTCAGTTTGGACCAATACATCCTTCACTGCAGCATTAGGAATATATGCTGTGATTTTAGCTCCCACCAAATATGGTCTAAAATTTTTAACTGCTTTTACCAATGCATATGCCTGTTTTTCAATAATGTCATACTTCAACTCTGCATTCTGAAGGGACTTGCTGAAGAAAGAGATAGGCTATTCATATCCATCATTGTTTTTCTATAACAACACTGCTGCTACTGTATGATAGGAAGCAAATGAGAAAAGTTGGAAAAGTTTACTGAAGTCAGGGGATACTAAGACTGGAGCTTGCTTGATTGCCTCCTTAATATTGCCAAATGCTTCTAATGTTTCTATTGTCCACTTTATTTTTGAGTTCTTCTTTAGCATTCTTGATATAGGACAAATAATTTCTGCAAAATTTGGTATAAATCTTCTGACAAAATTTATCTGGCCAAAAAATGATTGTATGGCTTTTACATTTTTTAGAATAGGGAGCTGATCAATTGCTTTTACCCTTTCAGGATCTATTTTAACTCCTTCCTTCGAGACTATATGACCAAGCAATTTTCCTTCTGTCACTGCAAAATGTCATTTTTTAGGGTTCAATGATATCCCATATTCTAGGGCTTTGATAAATATTTGTTCCAAGTGAGTGCAATGATCTTCAGCCTTTTCTGAATATGCTGTCAAATCATCTTGATACACTATCATAATCTTATTGATCAATTCAGCAAAAGCCACAACCATTGCTCTTTGGAATGTTGCTCCAGCATTAGTTAATCCGAATGGCATTCTCAAATATACATATGTTCCCCACGGAGTAGTGAATGCAGTCTTAAATTGTTCTGATTCCTTAACTTTTACCTGATTGTAATTGGAGAAACCATCCATCATTGATAATAATTCATACCCAGTGACTTTCTGCAATATTGCCTCCATATTGGGAAGAGGATAATTATCTTTGAGGGAAGATTTATTCAAGTTTCTGAAATCCACACACAGTCTAATGTCACCATTCTTTTTCCTGACAGGTACTAAATTTGAAACCCAGGAAGAATGTCTAATAGGTTTGATTATAGCTCCATCTCTTAACTTTGTAAGTTCCTCTAGCATTTTAGGGGCTAGTGTAGGATTAATCGGCCTCTGCTTCTGTCTGAATGGTTTAGCATCTGGGTTCAGTGGTATCTCATGTTGAAATAAATCCTCTCTATATGCCTTTAAATCATCATATGACCAAGCGAATACATGCCTGTACTTCCTGAGCAGGTTGATAAGTCTACTCCTGATTTTTGGGTCAAGACTTCTTCCAATATACACATTTTTTGGAGTTGTTTGTGTCCCTAAATTGATTTCTTCAAGGTTACTAGGTATCACTGGTGTGTCTTTCTTTTTATATCTGTCATGTCCATCAAATGCCTTTTCTAATGCAATAAGTCCTTTGGGTATCTTATTCGTTTTCAACTGAACCACCTCTTGGCCAAAAAGGGTTTCCTTCCCATCATGTTCTACAAATGCGTTAAAATCAATTTCTTGATTTTCATAATAGTCAGCACAATGCAAGAAATTGATTATATCAGCATCACTATCAAATACTTGCCAGTTCTGTATATTATCAGGGATGGTAGGTCTAGTTTTAAATTCAACTTCTGTGATTCCTCCTAATGTGACATCATCTCTCTTTAATGCAATGTTTGCTAAAAAGTCTGCCATAATGGTTTTAGACCTATCAACCCAGCTGATTGAAAAGGCATCAAATAATTCAACACTATCCCAAACTGCATTTCTGTACTATCTTAATCTTTTATTTTTAGATAAGTATTTTTCTCTTACTTGGGAGATGACCAGTTCAGAATCACCATAGACAGCCAACTTTTTTATTTTGTGTTTGGTGGCTATGTTTAGGCCAATGAGCAGGGCTTCATACTCAGCTACATTATTTGTGCATTCAAATGTCAATAGGAAAGAGTATTTAAAAGTTTTACCTCCTGGTGAAATGAAAATTACTCCAGCCCCATTTCATATTTTGCTACATGCACCATCAAAATACATTTTCCACAAATCATTTTCTCCTTTCATAGATTCAGTGTGTATTGCGTCAGTGTTATGCAATTCTGGTGTAGTTTCTCCAGCTTTGAAAACTCCTAAATCTGTGTCACAAAAGAAATTCACCTGATGCCGGTCCATTCTTTCTATAATATTATCATACCTTGGCTCTCTACACAATTTGATTTCCTTGCCACCCACTGGTATGGTGGCATATGATAAATCTAACTGAACATTGCCTCCTGCCATTGCAGCCCATTGCCTTGATAGAAGCATCCCATAATACGGTGGGATGTCAACCATAGTAATGTCAATCTTATAAGTGGCTTCAGGATGTGAGGCAAGTTTTACCTCTACATCCTTCATGATACCAACTACTGGAATAGATCTGTTATCCATTGCATAACACTGGCCATACGTAGTATCAACCCACATTCCCAATTCTTTCATAACTGCTATAGGCATGATATTCATAGCAGCACCTAAATCAATCATGCAATTTCTGACTATCCTGTTCTTCATTACTAGTGTAGTATAGAATGGGTCTACCTGTGAGGGATTTTTTGTAAGTGTGTCGCCAAGGTATACCTCAGGCATCTTGAAATTTTCCTGATGCACATTATTTGTTGTTTTTTCAAACCCTTTATGTTTTGGATTTGGTATATCAGAAATCATCTTGACAACTGTACTCCTATATTTATCTATTTTCATCATCTCTAGAAGTGGGACTGATATCTTCACCTGAGACACTGCATGTGCAATGTCAAAAGAATGGGCTATGATCTAATTATTTTTTTCTATTTTTGTGTTCTCTTTTTCTTGATTTTCTTTCATTTTACTTTTATCCCCCTTTTCTGGTTCTTTAGATGATGATTTTGTATTATTCCCTTTGTTATTCTGGTCTTTTATAAATACACTCCCAGGAGTTCCTTGCCCAATATTTGTTGTTCTATTCCTTAAGTTATAAGTGTTTCAAGCTTGAGCCACTGCAGCCACTATGAGAGCTTCTCTTTCATCCTCAGTAGGTTTTCTCCATTGACCATATGACTTGTTGTTACAACTATCTTCCTGGTCTGAGAATACCTCTTATTCTCCCATGTTGATATGATACTTTTGGTTCCCTACATCATACTCATATCCTTCTTCTTCTGAAGAAGAATAATCTTCTGTCACCACACATGGTGTATCTTGCATCATATTGATGGTGTGATTATCCCTATTATAGTTGTATAGCATTTCCTCTTGCTGTATGGATTTAGCTACCTCACAGTATTCAGGTAAATGTGGTAAATTACATACAAAACACCAAGGCTTATTTTCTGCCATGTGTGCCATGTTTCTTTTCAGGGGATCAGGAGTATCTTTTCCATATGGTTGCTTTCTGTTGTTATCGATAGGTCTTCCATCCTTCCAATTTGTATTGTAGGGCATATCATGTAACCTAGGTCTATCATGTCTATGCTGACCCTCTGGTTTAGTTTGTTGAACATTTGGATTATGAGGATTTCTATGATTATCCCTCTTACTGACCATTCCTACAGCCTTCCTATTATTTTCAATAGTTATGGCCACTTTCTGTGCTTCGGCCAAGGTTGTAGGACACCTGTTTCTAAGTTCATATCCTGTTTTAGGGTCAAATACTTTCATATAGATACTTAGTGCTGCCTAGTCAGATAACTTAGCTCCATGTGGTACCTTATTATGTAACTTGGAAAACTTCAAGTTGAAATCAAATACTGACTCATTTTGATACTTCTATATACTTATTAATTCATGTAATGCAAACTCAGAAGCATATTGGTTACCATACTGATCCTTAAACTGGTTATGGAAATCAGTTATTGAATTGATTGATGCATCAAGCAAGCTGTTAAACCAATCTCTGGCATCTTCAGTGAGGGACATCATGAATAACCTCATTCTAATGTTTTCCCAATCCATACCAATATCCTGTACAAAAGCATTAAAACTTCTGATATGATCTTTCGCAGATACTGCATTGTTTCCAGTAAACTTGGGAACCATATTTCTCCAAGTACTATCCATAGGATATGGATACAACTGATATCTGGTTAAATCAAATTGACTACATATATTTGCAAGGTTTTGAGGTGGGAAGTTCAAAGGTGGTGGATTGGGATAATAATTATATCCACCTGGTGGCTGATGGTATGCATATTGTTGATGTTGGTTCATGTGGGGATTTGTGTAGTTGTTTTGTGGTCTATAATATTGTTGACCAGGGGGTGGGTAATTATTTGCCATATGTTGAGATGCATGATGTATAGAAGGTGGTCTAGGATTTTGGGGAATAGTATTCTGATGACTTCCAGATGCATGTGAGTTTTGAACACCACATGTATTTTGCTGTGTATTTCTTGAAATATTCCCTCTATGCGGAGGTACATATTTTGGGGGGGCTGTTTTGGTTTTACTTTTCCTCTGTTGAATTTCTTGCTGCAACAACTCCCTCTCTTCCTATATCTTGTACCTTTCAAGTTCCTTCCGGAGCATGAGTATTTCCTGTTGCTCTTCACTCATGTCCTGATTATTTATTTCCTAATGTTATGGATTATCATTCATTCCTTGATTTGAAAATCCATATCCTATCTCTTCTCCCTGATGTAATGACATCTTGAAATCATGTTCATCTTGGTTCCTATCAATATCCCTCATGACCTTTGCATCATGATCACGCTGTTCTTGAGGAGTGGGTCTGTACCTTGCCAAAATATCATCAGTTGCTCCACTGAGGTTCTCGTTTGAATCATGCAGAGGTGTGAATTTGTTGTGAATTGAAATATTTTGTTCTGAATCATTCTCTTGGATGTCCAGATTATTATCTTGGTGGGAATGCTTTGAATTCACATTTCTCTTGGAAATGTTTCTAAGTGGTGGAGATGACTGCAAATTTCTGCCTTCCATCTTGGATCTCCTACCATCCATTTGATATTGAATTTTTTGTTATAATTGTAACTAGAGTCGCCACCTATTTGTTAAATAGGAAAAGTTTATATTTTATCTGTAGGGTTCTTGTCACCAGCAGAGTTACCAACTTAACTTTTCTGAAATGACTCTATGGAAGAAAGGATTAATTTCTAAGGTCTTTTACTAAGTCCCCAGCAGAGTCGCCAATTTGTTAGGTCTCAAAAATGCAGATTGCCAATCCTAAGAGGATGCCAAGCTCTATGTTTAGATTGGTAACATTTCTGAACTAACTTGACGAAATCAACCTTCAAGGTTTAATGATTTCCTTCGCTTTAGGTCCTGCTACACCTAGCCGGGTAAACCTTGGAAAATTAAGGCAGATTGAATGTGAATGTGTGGATTAATTAAATCTATCTACAATGGCATAAGATGTAGGATAGATGAAATGCTTGCTAAATAGTTTTATGTCTAATGTCTAATGAGTGATTGGTAGAAATTGTATAAGCAATATCAAGGTAAAAAGGGTTTAAGTATTGAATAAAATAAGACTAGTGCCTTGTTGGGTAACAGAGTCAATTTAAAGGACCAAGACTAGTGGTTTCCTAATGGCAATAATTCTAATTGTTTGGCACAGTTTCAGTTTATAACTTGTATAAATGTGCAAGTAAATGACTGACAAACTCTTCTTGATAATCCAACCAAATAGAATCAGATATCTTATAATTCACCAGAAGGTATTTTAATCCTTACTTAATGAAATGAATGGACAAGATTAACAGATAATATTTTACTGGAGACAGAATGACAATCTAATTGTATGGCCCTACTTAGTAATCCAAGCTTAATACTTCCAGGCTACTGTAACTAAATCAGAAGGGTTTAATTCCTCAAATGGATACCAACCTATTTAATCACACAGATACAGCAAATGTGTATTGACAGATCAAATATATACTTGATATGTTTAATCTAAATATCAAGGAAATACAGAAATGGAGACAGCCACACAATTGAATAATCTTAACAAACAACTGATACCAAAGCAGAACCACTGAATCAGAGAACTTCAAACTTCTTTTTCAAATAAAATATGCAACAGTCATTTTGAAACATTGTATATATGATGTATATGAATATATTCTACTGCTGATGCCCTTTCAGCATCGATTGTTTGAACTTATATAGATGTTTCTATGAAGAGACATAACTCTTCAATAAGTCTTTTGGGAACTTGACAAGCATTAATAATAATTACATAAGCGTAATTAAGCTCTATTCAGCCATAAATAAACTTTAGCCAGGTGATCTAAATACTCCTGATCATAGTGAGAATCAATAAGATCAATAGCATCTCTGGTAATCACATCAATTGTGACCATCTTTTCCAAGTGTTTGCAGGCTTCTCTGGATGCAGAAGTTTTGTCTTTGAGCACTCCTGTGGCCTCATGTAATATGACTTGACAATCAACGATCCATTCTTCTTTGCTCTTTACCTCTCCATTGTCTTTAAATAATCTGGGCACTCCTGTGTTTGAGAAATCAGCTCCTTCCTTAGCATCAGCTTTAAGTTTGTCATAATAATTTTGATGTTGTTTGAGCAATGCTCTTGTATCAGAGATATCTGTACTATCAGTAGCACTTTTGTTTTGTAACTCAATCAATTTTTCTTGTATTCTCTTTTCAAGTCTTTCATGTTCTTTAACTGCTTTATGATTCTCTGAGTAATTGTCCCAAAACTGGTTTAACCCCTGCACCATGTTTGCATACTTGCTCTGCAGTATTGTTACAAATGCATCTATCTGAATTTGTGTGGCCTAGTCAAGGGATAATACTTGAATGCCTTGTGAACTCTCACCTTGAGTTATTCTTTTAGTGGATTGACTAAAAGTGCTCTTAACAGCATCCTTCAAGTAATCATTTTCTTTTGTCAGTCTTTCACAATTCAACTTGTATGTATCTCTTTCTTTGATCAACATTTGAGCTTGTGCTTTATTCAACTTTGCAACATTGATACCAATGTCTGCAGTAATTATAGGGTCAGTTTCCCTTGCTCTGAAAGTCATAACATGGCCAAAAGTCTTTTTAGTATCTATGATGGCCGTCTTCTTATGGGGAGGGTATAACGCCCATATCATCAAGGAATTTTCATCATTATTGTATCTTGTTCCCATATATACTTCATTAACTCCTTCTGGAGTAAGCTTATACTTGTCATTAGCATTATTCAGAAAACTATCAAAAACCAAAGTAGAATTTAAATCCAGACCAGGAAAAATCATAACCCCTACATCCTTGAGCAACTGTCTACCCTTGCTTGGTGTCATGTCTTGCATTTCTTTATCTACTGTTTCCTTCAGCATATCTAATAACTATTTTTCATTATTAGCAGAAACATCATCTACTAACTCTCTGATCTCTTTCCCTTTGTATTTATACAAAAATGATTTAAATTCTTTTGATTGAATAAATTTATCATCTAAAATGAAAGAATCATAGGCTGTTTGGCGTGGATCCTCATCAGCAGAACCCTCCTCATCATGTAGCACAACTGGAGGCTGATATTGTTGCATTTTCCTTTTGGACATTTCCATTGTTTTATCTTGTGGCTGCTCTTGTTTTGTCAGTTCTTCATCTTCAGAGGATACCACTTCAATCTCTGCTAACCGCTTTTTCTTTTCACTTAAATCCCTATTATATTTTTCTACCACCAACTCAACTTCTGCTTCTTCTAAATTTCTAATGACATCATCATGTGGATAATGTATGTGCATGTATCCATTGAGATTTTGTTTTCTTCTTGCAGAGTCAATAAAACCTTCAGGGTCAAATCCTTTTCTCACCTCAGCAGTCATCATGTTATAATGCATTAATTTATCCAAAATGAGATTGTAACCTTCTTTTGAAACCACAGTAAAATCTCTAAAACATAAGGTGTTGGGCATAAACGATTGTTTGTCATGTGAACTCAAATGCATCACATTTGAACAATGCATTTGTCTGATTATCTCCAGATATGCAAGCCTGTCAGGGACAGTCTTGGGCAATATGAATGGAGCATCCTCAAAACCATAAACTCTGATCATAGTAGCATATTCAAAGCAATTCCAGTCTCCCCAGTTATGAGTGATAGTAGGGGGGCCACCAAAATCTTTTGGTCTGAGGAATCTTTTTATTTCAGTTGAAATTGAATATTCACAGGGGTGATTAAAATACCTATACAACACTTTTACATAATGCTCTTCAAATTGAGCATAGCTAGAGTGGGCATATCTACTATCCCAGATTCTGGTCCACATTTGTACAGGTATCTTTTCCCCTTTCTTATCTGCAGCAACAACTCGAAACTCACTTGGTCATAACCCTACTTCCTGGCCATAATATAACACCATGTGCATAAGCATTGAGTAATGCTCAAAAGAGCATGCTGGAGCACTGTTTTTTATTGCAGATAGACTAGAGTCCATTCTATTAGCAATATAGGAAGCATAATCAAATTGCCTTGCATTATGACACTGAATGTCAGAGGCTATGACCATCAAAGGAATAGTCATGAACTCGGGGACCTCTGAGCCAAGGACTTGGCCTACAGAAAAATAGGTATGATGTATATATGGTTCAAATATGGCTACATGAAAGGGAGGGCCATCATTTTCAGTTAAGGGCATCACTTCTCCTTCAACCCTGGGCCTATGAATGGGCAACGTCCATCCATTGTAAGTTGTGTCCATTCTCCAATACTCTTTATCCAGATCTTCATAAATGATAGGGACAGTGCATAAATCATCTAAATCAAAAACCTCACAAATAGCATTTTTTGACAAATGCATAATTGGTTCTCCCTGTGGGTTGCAGATGGCTTTCAGGTTTGAATTATAATGTCTGGAAAGCAATTGAAGGAGTTCCACATTCAAGAATACATTAGGTACAACCAGTTTTCCTAAATTCATGTGCCATGGGTTTGACACAGGAGCATTCCTAAACCTTCTATTATAGTGGAATCTGAAAAGTTCATATCCTTGAATTGGGGTCCATATATCTCCCAGGCGTTTGTGTTTATCTTCTAATTTCTCCACTTTTGCCCTGAGTTGGGCAGACCTTCTAGCCTTGGGAGTTGACCGAGGCAATTGGTCAATTAGGTCCTGATTGAGTTTTCTTTCTTTCACTTTCTCCTCAGGGGTTTGTTCAGTTTTTTGTTTCTTAGGCTTACTGGTTTCCCCTTGTAACTTTCTTCCTTTTCCCTTTCCCAGAGTTTCCATTTTAAAACTTTGGCAAAAAATTTAAATACAGGCTATGCAGCGGTTTGTGTATATGTACCTGTCATTCGGTGGCTGGAATTGGAATCCTCTACTTTTGCCTTAAGAGTTCCTCTGTATTCTCTTCTTGGATAGTTTTTTGCAACTATAATGATCGTAGAAATTTTGTAGCCATTTGTATTTAATTATCTGATCAATTCAATGTTCATCGCTGTGAAGTGTCACATTGCCATAACTCTTCTTATCAGCATGAATTTTAAAATGTCTAGGGGACCTCAATGCTTTTATGGCGCGAATAGTCAATCGGCGTGACCCCTCAATTGTATTCCCAACGCTATGTAATGTCATATCTTAAGTGGGCGCGACCATTGGCATGACTTCCTTCATCGCCATGTGTTTTTGATTTCTCTGCGATATAGTGAGTCTTACCGATATGATTTGTTTATTGGGGTGATTAATACTATCGGGATAACATAATTATGTTCTCCCGATCTTTGTTGTCTCACCGATAGTCATCTCTACTTTGGATCAGGATGACTTTATTATTGTCTCGCCGCTAGAGTATCAACAGGTATGAATTTTATTCTTATCGGAATGACATATACTATCGGGATAGCCTGTTAAAGATAACCCGATCCGGATCATCTCCCCGATGGCCCTTTCATATCCTTTATCGGACAGAGTATGTTAAAGTGTCACCAACACCTTTTGATCACCGTGACTTGTGAATCGGCGAGACCTAATTCCCTTGTCCCGATATGTTGAGTCATTTCGACAGATACTTGTATCGATGTGAGTCTTGCCAAAAGCTCTCTTATCGCCAAGACATCGAGTATCAGAAACTTCTTTGTGTCTTATCCTGATAGCTTACTTCTTGCCAATGGCTATTTGCTTCGTTACCCCCCGTAGGATGTTCGGTGAGATTCTTGCCGAAATACTTCATCGGTATGATATATACCGTCGGGGCAACTTTTAAAAGGTCATCCGATAGTTGTCTGTCATACCGATCGGTATGACCACTTGCTTCTCTTTCTGATGTAAGGTCATCGGTATTACTTATTCCATTGGTGACTTCCATAGATCTCCTTCTGATCTACCTTCTCACGCCAATGGTTATTTTGAAATGATTCCTTATGTATCGGTGTAAACAAAACAACATCTTGCCGATGGATTGACTTTGAAGAAATTTGGCATTGCTCATCTATAGACACCTTGTGAGATACATTAAAATTTTTATTATAGTCTTTTGGGGTGTTTTTTTAGGATTTGTTCAAATATAATAGACTGAAAAGATAGTAAAAATTTCAAATTTTTACTGTCCTAACAGGGCCTATTAATGAAATAAAATTCATAAATTGTAACTTAATATTAGGCCCATAGATTATTTTAATCTAACCTAAATTTTAAAGGGGAATTCTAATTTTGGGCACTCCAACTTGGGTATAAATGTAAGTTTTAAAAACATTGTAAATAGTTATAATTTTGGAGAATAGTGTTGTGTTCTTTCACAACATGTACCATTTTTCCCCAGCAAAATAGGGACCCAACCTTTTGCATGGCTTTTCTTCTATGTTTTCCCTTTCTAGGCAATATGTTAAGATGTCATGTCTTGATCCTTCAAAAATTCAATGTCTAAATTCACCCTTACAAAGGTCACCAATAGGTGGATAATGGAATTCTAAGCAACTTTGCCTTTTATAGCATGTTGAAATTCAATACAGTGAAGGAGTTATGCACGGTCAAAGTTCTAGTCTACCAGATAATTTAATCAAAGGGATATGGATGTTAGGATCCAAATAATATTCATTCATAATATCCATGTCCATTGATTTTTTTTATGTCTAGTCATGGTATTAACTCTTGAGTTCTTAAACCTTACATGTGGACCTAAAATGATCATTAAACCAAGTTAAGTTGATAGTTGCACAGATGGGATGGATGCAATTTCTTATCATAATATCAATAGTCATATCCCCTCAAACTATCAAATTTACCACAATGAATCATGAAACCATCAACCAGATGGATATTTTGACATGGATATTTCACATTTGCCAAATATCTATATCCATGTCAAATATCCATATCCCTATGATGCCTATCAAATTTCTTCCCGACATACACTTTCAAGGTATGGACATTTTGTACTAGACATTTACTCATGGATATTAAGTTCATAATATCCATGTCCAAATATCCATATACTTACCTTGTGTAACATCAGAAAATGTCCCCTTGGGGGCTTTTCCCTCATAGGGTTTAGCTCTGGGGTCATTAGCATACATTTAGGACATCTTAGTTCATATTTTGGCATCCAGATGGAATGAGACCTAGGTTTCATGGAAAAGTGGACCTAGGAGAACCCCTTGACCTTAACCCTACTCAAAATAGGGGGGGAGGATTGGGTGCCCGTGCCCTAGTCCTGTCACATTTTGCGTCAGGCCCAAAATTTAAGTGTCGGTTTATGACTGTTATTTGGTCCCTAGGCCAACATGGTAAGTTTTGATTTTCAAAATCTTGGCGGGAATGTTTGTAGTTGCATATAAAAGCATGCTTAGGCATTCATTTAGAAACTAGAGATTATGTTCATGTGATTTTGGCATCCTAAGGTGATTCAAGGCTTTTATAGTATTGCAAGAATAGACTTGTTTTGTTTATGTGTTTGTATTTGCAGATTTGGGCATTCATCTCCTCATGGAATGAAGAGCATCTTCCTCCCATGAGATCTTCACTACAAGGTGATATCATTGTGCTTTCTATCATTGTTTCATTTGGATTTGGTCTCTGGCTCACAAGGGCACTCTTTCTCTATCTGACATAGGTGTTTGGAAGACTTAAGTGTCCTTTCGGGACTTGACTAAGGCAAGCTCTTAAACACCACAACCCCCAAACCAAGTTTCCATGATTGTGGGTTATAGGTTGAGGAGATGGACTAAGTGGAGTTGCAGAGGAGCATATTGGAGTGTTTGAAGTGTAGGAAAGGAAGAAAATCTACCCCCTGGACTAGGGTACCTGCTCCCTAGTCCTTGAAGTTATGTTTCAGGAAAATCTTTGATACAGAAGATTCAGGTTGTAGATCTTGTTGCCAGATCTGGATAGAAAATAGGGCCTTGGACTTGGGTACCCACTCCCGTGTCCCTAACTTTTTCACCTTGGGTCTCCAAAAATAGGTACTCTATAATTTGGGATCTTGCTTCCGTCTGTAGCAGCATTTTTCGTAATTCATCAGTTTACTTCTGTTTTTACATAATTAGGGTTTTAATGGTCAATTGAGCATAAGAGAGAGAAAATTAACAATTAAAAACCCTAATCCAAGCTTCCTTACATCTCACAGTGACTCTAGGGTATGATAGTGCTCACCACTCAACCCTAGGTCCTTGAATGTAAAGTAGAAAGGCGGATTTAAACACCAAAACACTAAGACATTAACAAATCCAATTTTCCACCTAAACACCTTGCTTTAAAGCCTATTTTTGGAACCTGAACCATTTACTTTTTCAAAGTGATATTTGGGATCGGATATTTTACACTTGCTTAATATCCATACCTGTCCAAATATCCACATCTATATCTTGAGAAAGGACATTGCTCTATGTGTCCCTACCATTGACTTGTCAACAGGATCTTTTACATATGGACATTTTTGCAATAGATATTTCATGGATCCTAACATTCAAAGGTGAATTAGATCCTAATATCTATTTCTTTAGTCAATGATGTTTGACTGAGACCTATTACTGACATCTTATGGGCATTATCATATGGACATTTCGAACAAATATTAATTTTGAATATCTATATCTAGATCCCTTTCACATTTAATGCTATGAATAAGTGTTGTTGGTCTTTCAAATTTAAAAGCATGCCCTTTGACACTTGTAACTTCCTCCCATGTCCACACTATAAAATCCTACGTAACCACAGGGAGGGTAATTAATAAGCCCTAATCGACAGATTTTCTAAGGATATATGGCAAATTCATCCATTATTATTAATTATTAAGAAATTTGAGCTGGAATTACAAAGAGATAAAAGGTGAATTATATGTGATTAAGGTAATTCTATAGCAACTACATAATGGTGTTGTAGAGAAAAAAATAGTGAGAGCATAGTAGCACGGTAGCCATATCTACAACTGCATATTCAGGTTGAAAATCCTAATTGCAAGGTATGAATAAGATAAAAGACTCCTTTGTCCTTTTAATTTTATAGTTTACTTGTTGAGGGTAAGCTCATGTCATGAAGGTAAATTCCTAGGATAAATTTACATTTACGTATGGATTTGTAGGTTGTGGTTTATGTTATAAATTTTGAGGTAATTAACATGATAAAACACCTAAACCCTAGGTTAAACCATGGATATTTGTGATTTACAGGTCAAGATGTAGAAATGCATAGAGAAGTGAGACATTGAGATCAAGCCTGACATGTTCCCTAAGCCAAGAAGCATATACAGTAAGTATGGTTTTGCAAAAGATACTCACTACAGACAAATAGATTTTGGTGCTAGAAGGAGAAGGAATAATCAGGACATCATTGTCCAATTGGGATACCTTGGCATTCATGAGGACAAAAGATGGTATATTGAAACAAGTATTTTCCAAGAGGCTTTATTGAAATGATCAGGATCTCCCAAAGCTAAAGAGCATGGGAAAACTGGATGATCAGGTACTACTGAAGAACATATACCCTGACACTAAAAACCATATTAAGAATATCTACGTGGATTAAGGATATGAAGTTGGAGATGGGTATGTTGAGAAGGTACCAAGATGAAGCAGAGGGTATTGGTGCTAAGGCACATAAATTACTGATTGATTAAGTGGATATCATGGAAGAATTACTAGGAAAATTGATGAATGATAGTAAGACATATGATGAACAAGAATCTAGGGAAGCATTCAGGCTAGATTCGAGCCTATGATGAAGGACTTGGTGTCATATTTTTTAGATATTTCTATAGATCAGATGATGGGACTTTCCATGAAGATGAAAGAGTATAAGGGAAAGTTGGAAGATAGAATGAATCAATGGATAGTTCTTAGTGATCAGCTACAAATGTAGGAACATGCAAAAGTTAAGGCACAATAGTTTGATAAGGTTGAAATAGACACATCCATAAAGGCATATGAATTGTATAGGAGAAAGGATTCTAGAGAAATGATAATTGGAGAAGATTCATCAGTAGAGGAAGAGTAGAATATTATTGAAAATACTTAAGTGAAGATACCAGTGAATATTTGATATTGCCAGCTATCTTCCATTAGTGATTACCAAATGGTGATCACATGCCATGTATCATGACCATTGATTATTTTGAATGATATATTGATCGGTGGACTATTGTAATTGATCTCAGGTTCTTATGCTATAAAAGGACCTAGATAATCTTGCATAACATAGACTAAATTGTTGAAACTTTGAGCACTAAGTTTGTGATTTTTTTTTACAACTTTTGTGATCTCTTCTCAAGGTTCTTTCTTAGATCAATGTATATGTGTATATTCTTTGCATACATAATGAAAATGAAGATACATATTACAGTCCAATCATAAATCTTGAGTATTCTTCTATTGATTTCTAGCTTGTGATTGTGAATTGTTGATGCAGGAGCATCCTAGGTTGTAGAGCAATCTTACATCAACCAAAACATTTTTCATTCTTTCTTTTCTTTCATTTTGAGTTTAGTTAAGTTAGTTGCAGTTTCAACATTTTGTACCGCATTTTTCCACATCTTGTGATAAGATCTCATGGAGCAAGACTTAGTATCTAGACAACATCATCTACATCTTATCCAAATTTCAGGTCATTTGGACTTGTCTACTAAAAGTTATTGCTATCAAAAGTTCACTTGCTTTCACAGAGCGGAGCATTCAGGTAGTCAGTTGAAGGAGAAGGTTGCAAATCACTTCCATGACTTGCAGAGCTAAATGAAGCATGTCACACAACACATAATGATCAAATAGATCTTTCTTAAGGTTCGCACCTTGATTCATGCATTTATGGAGCATTACAAATGTTTAGGCCTGACCTATTTGTGTCTACACGTTACATTCCTTCATTGAAGTTTGTAACCTTTCTTCGATGATGCGGATGATTTCTTGAGCTTGGAGATGATATATATAGATCTCTAGGATGTATAAGAAAGATAGTTAATTAGTTAGATGATTCTTAGTTCATGACCATTAGATGTTTTGAGCTTCAAAGCAATATCTATTGTAACTGGAATTAGGCCTAAGAGCCCTGTGATTGTAGCCTGCATGTTGCTAGAATATAAGCATTCTAAATATACATGATTTATTGAGCATTTGAATCTTCCATTTCATTCTATATTTGTGTTGTTTCCATTGTGTTTACTCTTGCTGCACAACCTGGATAGTTCATTTTGTGAACCCTCTGACCATGACTACACCAAGTGGTATTAGACCAAATTTTTGAATCCTTTGGGACTGAAGCTTTGGAGTGAAGGCATTCTATAAGATCTTGTGGTGAACTGATCGTCAACCTAAGGCAATCTACTTGTGTTTGTCAATAGATTGCCGAGTATTAGGTAGTTGCTACCTTGTATTTAGATCACCAAATTGAGGCAATTGCACCGGATCCTAGGAAGAGATGCCACTAAGGAGGATACCTACTATAGGCACTATGGATGGAAGAATGGACAAAATGATGGAGATGATGAAAATAATGAAAGTTAGATTGAATGTTGTAGAAGAAGACAGAAGAAGAGTATTAACACCTAGACATGATGTTGAAAGTGATGATGAAGAATTTCAATCCACTGATCAAAATGAAGAAACCCTAGAAGAAGAAGAAGAATCATATCAAGTGAAGATGTTGAGAGCTATTTTGAAGATTGGAAAGAGACCCATAGTGGAAATACTGAATTATACTAGAAATTTGAATCTGGAGGAATTAATTGATTGGATAAAAGACTTTGAAGAATATTTTGAATATGAAGAAATTGAAGATTCAGAGAAGGTGAGATTTGTGAAGACTAAGTTGAAAGGACATGCTACTATTTGGTGGAAAGAAGTTCAGTTAGATAGAAATAGAAGAGGAAAAGAAAATATCACAAGATGGGATAGAATGGTGACAAAGTTAAAGAATCAGTTTATGCCTACTAACTATGAGTTGGAATTGTTGAAGAGATTGCAAAACCTAAAACAAAAGGAGAAATATGTGGAGTATACTGAAGAATTTCATAAGATGATCATAAGAACTTAACATAGTGAAGCAAGCAAGGAGAAAGTGGCAAGATATATCAATGGACTGAGATTGAACATTCACAAAGAACTGAGTTTGGTAAGGATGACAACAATAGAAAAAGCATATCAGTTTTCCCTAAAAGTTGAAGACAAGTTGAATAAGAAGCATGAGCAGAGATAGAGAGGTAAAGCAGGTAAATTTTAGAGAGGTAGAGCATATTCCGGAGGAGACATATCATATGTGGAGTAGAACAAACAAAATAGTCCATTCAAGAAGGAAGATAGAGATAGCAGTTCATACCGGAGAGATGATAGAACTTTCCACCATAGAGGGAATCATAATTCTTATCAGAGTGAAGGGTACATGAGAGAAGAAAGAGGATTGGATAAGAAAACATTTAGAGGAACTTGTTTTAAGTGTGAGGTTGAAGGACATAGAGCATTTGAATGTCATCAGTGATGTACAAGCAAGAAGACAGAGAATAGTGAAAGGACAACTTATGTAGAAGAACATGTTGGATCACTTAATTCAGTTGTGTAAAGGGTGGAATTTTGGATAATTAGTTTTTGATAGTTTTGTGTATATCCTCCTTTCACCCTAATACATTCAAGGACTTTGGGTTGAGTAGAAATGCACTGTCAGCCCCTTGGTTACTTAGGAATGCAAGGAAGATTGGATTAGAATGACTTGATTGCCAATTATACTCAATTATGCTCAATTATATATCAAAACCCTAATTATGCAAATATGGAAGAAAACAAACAAATTACTAAAAATGTTGTGACAAGAAGATGTAAAATGACAGATACATGTGCACCTATTTTTGAAGTTCAGGAAGCGGAATAGTTGGGGACTAATGAGCAGGCACCCAAGTCCAATGCCCTGATTTTTGTCGGGATCTAGGAACTTGATCTGTAACCTATTCTAACTATCATAGAGATTTCTCTGTTGTGGAATCTAGAGGACTAGTGAGCAGGTGCCCAAGTCTAGGGACCTATTTTCAAATTTGATCCACAATTTTGACACTGCAACATTCCTCTGCAACTCTACTTTTCTTGCTTCTTTAACCTATAACCTGTAATCATAGAAAAATGGGGAGGGGGTTGTGGTGTTTAGAGGCTTGCCTCAGTCAAGCTCCGGAGAGACATTCAAGTCTTCTGAACACTATTGTCAGATAGAGAGTGCATGCCCTAGGGAGGTAGAGGCCAAAGCCAAATGATAAATGCTTGGAAACACAAATGATATCACCTTGTAGTGAAGATCTCATGGAAGGAAGAAGCTCTTCATGCCATGAGGAGATGATTTCTCAAATCTGCAAATACAAACACACAAACAACACAAATCTACTCTTGGTACATAATGAATGCCTTGAATCACCTTTAGAATGCGAAAAGATCACAATTTCTTGATAGTAACCATCTAGTCTACAAATGAATGACTAAACATGTTTATATATGCAACTACAAACACTCCTGCCAAGAATCTCATAATTCAAACTTACTGCGTCGACATAGGACCTAAATAATGGTCACAAGTTGACACTTAAAATTTGGGCTCGACCTAAAATAAGGCAAGACTATGGTGCGGGCACCCAAGTCCTCTTATTTTGGTCAAGGATTAGTTCAAGGGATCCCCTAGGTCCCATTTACCATGAAACTTAGGGTTCATTTCATCAGGATTTCAAAATATGATGCAAGATGTCCTAAATGCAGATAAAATACCTAGGAGCTAAACATTATAAGGGAAAAATCCCCAAGGGGACATTTTCCAATGTTACATTTAGCCCCCACTTTAATGTATGTATAAATGTGAGGCCAATACATGCATTAAAGTATGGTCAACAAACATAGCAAACATGCCAAGCATAGAGAAGACACGCGAAATACATTGAAGAGAATGACAAGCACGCAAAACACGGAGAAGATAGTTATAGTCACGCAGGACACAGAGAATACTACATATGGGACAACAAACATGCTAAACAAAGAAAGTACTCTAAACACACACACTTTGAAG
The DNA here is from genome assembly GCA_027924645.1 of Cunninghamia lanceolata. Classification (NCBI taxonomy): domain Eukaryota; kingdom Viridiplantae; phylum Streptophyta; class Pinopsida; order Cupressales; family Cupressaceae; genus Cunninghamia; species Cunninghamia lanceolata. The sequence continues at coordinate 4,350,974 of BSBN01001126.1, forward strand.
ACACAGAGAAAACACAGCAGACAAGCGATGGAGTATTCCTATTTCTAGGCTCATCACCATCTTAGGCACATTACATGCACACACCGATGATCAGGCTTCACCACAACAATCACCGAAGACACGCTTAAGGGTTGAGTTAGTCATAGAACTGGTCCCCACCTCCTGATGAGGACTTTTTAAAAATGATAGGATGGGCATTCTCTGCAAGAGATACACCACCCTTGCCTCTGCAGAGGGCTTAAGATGATTGATTGATTGATTGCAAACAAACTCAAAGTGTAGGAAGTACTCATCGTACTAGTCTTTAAACTGCACCTGAGGACAAACACATTGCTAACATCTACAATAGACAACTCACCTTATGTATGCCCCCACCTTAAGGTGGTTGATATCATGCATCGATATCAAGCACGTTAAGGTAGGAAGAAAATACACAAGGGAACACAGAATTTTGCAAAGCCCATGCCCCCCGGAGGTGACATGTACTTTATGATCACGAAATGTTCCCACAAACAAATCCCTACAAGAAACATGTTAGTGTCCACATAGTCATGATAAACAACAACATCAATGCACATGATCAATCACACAAAGAGCTAAGGTTATACTATGAATTCAGAGATTGAGGATAACCGTGGGGCTATATCACAAAAATCTCAGAACTAAGTGTCACCAAGGTGAGATTCAAAGACAAACAAAGTGCACAAAGTAGTAGTATTGTTATGTTTTGTAAGTGAGATAAAAACATCATCAAAATCACTATGTAGAAAGTACAGAGTGCTACTACTAGCCAAGCGTCAGATAAGATATACAACCCCATCATCATATTAAGAACTAAGTCTTTTTTTTTTATTTTTCACTAAAGGGATGCTAGGTCTGCATCAGTATAAATGTTTTTTCATCATCCGCCCACTAGATAGAAACACTAGAGGAAGGGAAACAATAAATAAGAGAGGATAACCAAGTGTCTTAGGGACAATCATGTAGGAGGGTGCCCCCAATTCACCAACTACGATGCTATGTCCGTAAGACACAACACACAACAATCAAATTGGAGAGAGAGGCAATATAGAAGAATGATTATACAAATAGAAGAAGGTCACAATAGAGGCAGTCTCCTAGTATCCTGGACCTTACAAGAGAATCAGGGGTCATCCCAGGAGGCCTAAACAACACATAACACATCATGGGGGAAGAACATCACGAGAGAGATAAAGGGTTAGAAATACTTACCTGCTGGTGCTATCAAATTAAATTTTAGAGCCTGCAAACCTCTTGGAGAGGTACTCGATCATGTTTAGTGAAAAGTTTGAGTGGTTCTTATGAAATTCTTGTTTATTATCTGTTAAGGGAAAATTGGATCTAAATGAATAATCAATATATAAATATCAAGGATACCCAAAACTCAATGAAATAATGAACAAAGAAGGTCAATTTAAACAATGAACAATACAAAGCAAACCTCCTTTAATTCTTTGCTTCCATTGATCGCCTATCACAAATGATCTTGTCTATGAATATGGCCCTTAGAAGGTGCACTTCCTTGCTATGATTCTAAGATGTTCAAATGAGAATGGCTATGATAGTTTCACCATGAAGATGAACTTCACAACAATGATAGCAGTAGTGTGGTAACAAGTTTGATCGCAAGCAATGAAAGAATTGGTGCCAAAGGTGCACTATAATTCCTACAGAGTAAGTTTACTTAAAGCTTGGATGAATGAAATGGAAGAACATGGTTCAATTTATAGACTTGAGAAAGAGAAGATCAATAGTATAGAAAGAATAAGAAGATCAACGATTGAGAATGGTTGAGGAATGTGCATGAATAGGAAGAAGACAAGTGTCTTGCTATATTTTGCATGAGAGGAATTAATAAAATGGAAGAATGAGTTAACTGAAGAGATAAATCAATTAAAAGAATATATCAATTAGTTTAGAGAATAGAACTAGAGAATGGAAATTGCATGAGGATAAGAAGATATTTTAGGTCAATTAAATATTTAAAATATTCAATTGCATGTGCACAAGGATTGAATTATATTTAGAGATAACTCAATTTAGAAGAAATAAGCAACTTAAATAAATAATTGATTTATTTAAATTTAGAGAAGATATTATTAGAAGAAATAATTAAATAATTGGAATTATTTAATTTAGAATGATTTTGGAAGAATTAGAAGATAAGAAAGCAAATTAAATAAATAAATTTATTTAATTGTTTGTGCATGATTTGGAAGAATAAATAAAATATTTGATTATATTTTATTTTTATAGATTGAGATGATTTAAATAAATTTGATTGATTTATTTAAAGTTGGAAGAATGATTTGATTTAATTAAATAATTAAGAATTATTTAATTGTTTGGAAGAATTTAATTAAATAAAGGATTTTATTTAATTTTGACTTTAGAAGAGGTAATTAAATATTTTAATATTTAATTAACTTAGAGGAATATGAATCGAATAGATAAATTTGTTTATTTATTTATTGATAGAGGAATTAGAATGGAATAAATATTAAGAATATTTATTTGGATAGAGTCGTGTCATTTTTAGGCGTATACATTATCATATGATACTTGTTTCTTAAATCCTTGTGTAAATGTGACATTTTGTTGCTTATGAGGAGGGGAGCCACTATTATCTCCAACTATTGATAATTGTCTTACTCTTTTTCAATTTTTAGCAAGTTTTTGTTGTTGAAGCCATCTAATGCAATAACAAGAATCATCCTATACCATCTCACTCATCTATATCAGTTGTTCTACTTATTTTTCTGATGCATTTTGGTTATTTCCCAATCCTAATAAGGATAATGGAGGAGGAACCTTAGTGTAAATCCCATTTCTTCATAGACGAGGTGGGTTATCCAACTTTTCCTTCTCCACTTTAATCATACCCACGATATTATCATATTCTAAGTAATCATCATCAACAACTACTTCCACTAAACCCTGTTCCAACATATTGTTATCAGTATGCTTAGGGAAGGGATTGGTGAAGATATGTAAATTCTAATTCAGCAGAGCAACCGACTTGTTTCCGTTATCATTCACACACGATACCTGTGTAACACTCGAATCAATGAGGTCTTGTATTTCATGTTTAAGGTGCATACATCATTCAGTATCATGCCTTTGTGTCTGATGAAAATGATAAAAGGCATTAGCATCGAAATAAGGTCCTTGTGCTCTACTAGGATCGACAGGATTAATTAGAGGAAGCTTTAGAAGATTATTGCTCATAGCTTGATTCATGATAGAATGATATGACTCAGATATCAGAGTAAACTTTCATGGTTGATATGATGCTTTCTTTGGATTAGTGATAGTAGACACATTAGAAAAGTTATTTGTATTTGGTCCATTAATCTTGATGAAACTCATATTATTGTTATTCCTCTTATAGTTGGTTTGTGACGATCCACCCATGAATTGACCAACTTGAGCCAACGAGTTTTAGTTTTCATACTGACTAGACGAAAGTTGATAATCACGAAGGGCAATGCATAAATGTTGAAAGGAGTTATACTTCATCAAGAGGATCTTATCATAGATGTTAGGTTGTAGATTTGTAAAAAACACCTTTTAAACATCCTCATCTTTCATCTGATATTGAATTTGTGCATATAAATCTTGATACCAACTAATAAACTTAGTGAATTTCTCTTTCAGACCTTTCTTACAATGAACTAAATCAATCAAGCAAACTTGAGGTCCAATATTTGCTTGAAAATGTTGTAAAAGTTGATCAACCAATTGTGAAAAGGAGTGTATGGAATTTGCAAGTAATGAGAAAAACCATTCTAAAGTAGTATCCTTGAGAGTTCGCGGGAAACATTTTGCTAACAAGTCCTCTTCAAAGTAGAAATCACTACACATAGCTGTGAATGCTGCCACATGAGTATTAGGATCACCTTTTCTACCATATGTTTCAAAGCGAGGAGTCTCAAACCTCTTAGACATAGGAGTTATCAAGATTTCATAGGAAAGGGGATTACGGGCATGATATGTTGGTATATTAGGTTGCAAAGAATTTGTCAAATTTGTTACCTTTTGTTGTAAAGCAGTCATGCCTTGCAAAAGTTGGTTTAGGATGGCATCATTGGGAGATGTAGTTTGCTACGAGGAATTGGACCCAAAGTGAGGAGGTGATTGAGCTTGAGATGTGATAGGCAAAGGTTGTGAATAGGTCAACGGTGGTTGGATATAATGGTAGGTGGCAGGTGGTTGAGAATAACTATATGTAATGGGAGGTTGAGAATAAGTGGGATGAAGAGGTGGTTGAGAGCAATTATTCATAGAACAGGTCCCCTTAGAAACAAAATTCTTATAATTAAATCATATAGCTTTGTAATTAGTACCATTAGATACTCTAATACCAGTGGTAGCATTACAAGCATTTGCATCAGTTGTTAATATCGTTGGTGTAAAGGTAGATATTCCCGTAGTTAGTATAGGTGCTGATACTTGTGTATGATATGGTGACAGAGTGTTATTTATTACTTTTACACATTCAGTCACTAGCATAATATTGGTTTGTACAATATGTGCTAAACCATGGATTACATTAACACAATCTTTTCCTTCTTTTATCAATTATCTTACATGGTGAATCATAGGTATAGCTTCTTCAGATATCCTCTCAGTTTGCACATATTCTTAGAATTCAGATAGGTCTTTATCAAGTTTATCTATTTGCTCATCAGATACATGTCATGTCACCTCAATAGTATCATCAACATCATGAAAAGTTTGCTCTTCCATTGTACTTGTGATAGGTGTAATATCTTGTAGCATTTATGTCTCTCCTTTTGTAAAGAAGGTGTTCAATGTACCCACTTCTTCAAGAGCACTAGATCCCTTGTGTCTTATGCTTCTTCTTAAAGGAATATTTCTCTTATGGTAGTGAGTTATGAGACTCATGTAGCAATATGTACAAACTTTAGGCACAAGATATGTTTAAATGCTTGATTTTTTGTACTTTTTTAATGTAAATGTATGAAAGAAAAGGTGTTGTAAAGATTTTGATTAGGAGCAGAAAATAATATGTCTTTTTTCAGTCTAATGAAACAATAAAACCCTTTACAACACACTTTTGATGTGAATCTAAGATGACGACAAGTCAAAACTTAGCGAAAATGCCCAAAAATATGCAATTTTTCACATTTTTTCAATCCCAAGACCTAATGAAAGAGCTGTTGTAATGAATTTTATGAGGTGAAGAAAATAATAGAAATTATATCAGTCACCTATAATCATAAAATCTTTTACAACATGCTTGGAGTGCAATCTAGGTCAAACCCTAGGGCAAATATAGCAAAAATATGCAATTTTTCACCAAATTTTTAATACAAGAGCCCAATAAAGAGGTGTTGTAAAGATTTTTAGGAGGGGAATCAGATAATAACTCTGATAACATCTAATTAGTGCAAAAATATTAATCATAACACACCTATGGTACAAATTTAGAGAGTCGATAAGGCCAAATCTAGTGAAAATCAAGGTTTTGCAAGCCCTAGGTTTGAGATCTTGATGCAAAATGCTATATGAGTGTTTTGCAGTCTAATTTATGATGAAAACTAGTTCTCCTCAGATCTGAGAATGATTTTCAATCCTACCATGCAAAATGCAAGTGCAAATCTTATGAAAAATGAATGAAAAATGCTAGTTTTTGTTGAAATTTTCTATGTAAAGATGCAAATTTTTGATATCTAAATGCAACACTACAGAAAAATAAAAATTTGAATGAGTCTCTAAGATCAGTAGAAAAATCTAAAACAAGATTTTACCTACAAACCCTAGTTTTTGAAATTACTAGGTTATATGAAAAATTTAAAATTTCTAACAAAACCCTAGTAATTTTATGATCAAAATGCAATGCAAGCTATTGAATTTTTGTAATTTTCTGTAATTTAGCTTAGATCTACTGAAAAAATTAGAAATTTTATGAAATTCAAATTAATTCATGAAAACTAGAAACCCTAGAATGTAATTTTTTTAAAATTTTCAAATTTTGTAATTTTTTCAATGCAATAAAATGAATGATGATATGAATGAATGAAACTAATGCAAATCTGAAGAAAAACACTCAGCAAGGTGCAAACAAGTCCAACAACATGGGTTCACCAAAATGTAATGGGTGGAATTTTGGATAATTGGTTTTTGATAGTTTTGTGTATATCATCCATTCACCCTAATACATCCAAGGATTTTGGGTCGAGTGGCAATGCACTATCAGGCCCTTGGTCACTTAAGAATGTAGGGAAGATTGGATTAGAATGATTTGATTTCCAAATATACTCAATTATGTTCAATTATATATCAAAACCCTAACTATGCGAATACGGAAGCAAACGGACAAATTACTAAAAATGTTGCGACAAAAAGATGTAAAATGACAGATAAATGTGCACCTATTTTCAAAGTTTAGGAAGTGGAACAGTTGGGGACTAATGAGTGGGAACCTAAGTCCAATGCCCTAATTTTTGTCAGGATCTGGGAACTTGATCTGCAACATGTTTCGGCTGTCACAGAGATTTCTTCATTGTGGAATCCAGAGGACTAATGAGTGGGTGCCTGAGTCCAGGGCTGTATTTTCAACTTTGATCTGCAATTCTGACACTCTGCAACACTCCTTTGCAGTTCCACTTTTCCTACTTCTTCAACCTGTAACCTATAATCACAAAAAATGGGGAGGGGGTTGTGGTGTTTAGAGGCTTGCCTCAGTCAAGCCCTGGAGAGACATTCAAGTCTTCCAAACACCGTTGTCAGATAGAGAGTATGTTCCCTAGGGAGGTAGAGGCAAAAACCAAATGATAAATGCTTGAAAACACAAATGATATCACCTTGTAGTGAAGATCTCATGGAAGGAAGAATCTCTTCATGCCATGAGGAGATGATTGCTCAATCTGTAAATAAAAAGACACAAACAACACAAATCTACTCTTGCTACATAATGAATGCCTTGAATCACCTTTAGAGTGCAAAAGATCACAATTGCTTGCTAGTAATCATCTAGTCTACAAATGAATGCCTAAACATGTTTATATATGCAACTACAAACACTCCTGCCAAGAATTTCGTAAGTCAAACTTACCGTGTCGGCATAGGACCTAAATAATGGTCACAAGCCAACACTTAAAATTTGGGCCTGACCCAAAATATGGTAGGACTAGGGCACAAGCACCCAAGTCCTCCCTCCCTATTTTGGTTAGGGATTAGTTCAAGGGATCCCCCTAGGTCCCATTTACCATGAAACTTAGGGTTCGTTTCATCAGGATGTCAAAATATGATGCAAGATGTGCTAAATGCAAATAAAAGACCTGGGAGCTAAACCTTATGAGGGAAATGCCCCCAAGGGGACATTTTCTGACATTACAAGTTGGAAAACTAGAGAAAAGAGAATCACTAGTCATGAGGAGAGCATTATTTCAATTAGAGATAACCGAGGAACTACCACAGAGGAAAAGTTTGTTCTGGACTAGATGCAAATTAGGAGGTAAATCTTGTAAGGTTATCATTAATAGTGGTAGTACTAATAATTTGGTTTTAGAGGAGATGATGACTAAGCTGAATCTAGAGAGATTGAAATACCCTAAGCCCTAAAAGATAGCATCGATTCAAGATGAACACAAGGTACTAGTGAGTGAACAATGTTTGGTAAAATTTCATATTGGATCTTATCATGATGAAGTATTTGTTGATTGTAAGAAACAATGAGAGGGGGGGTGAATCAGTGTTCTATAAATCTTTTCTTGCACTTCTACTTTTAACCATTTCAAAAGAATAATCCAATAGAAGCAAAATATCCAATTGAATAGCATCCACAAAAGAATGACACATAACATCGAGATTTTGGAAAACCCAAAAATGGAAAAACCATGGAGAGGATTAGCTCTCAAATATATATTGCAATCTTTACAAAAATGATGTTCAGGCTTGGTCACTCCATAGGCCTAGAACATGCTGGCTTACTTCCATGAAGTACAACTAGATTTAGCAGGCTCACTAGCTCAACCCTAAACCTCACAAGATTACAATAAGGGTTGTTAAACCTTGCTGAAGGCTCACTACCTTGATGATGAAAGCTTGCACATGAAAACTGAATACTACTTAAGCATCTTCCACTATGCCAGGGTGCAGTCTTTTAGCAACTAAATTATGAATCTGAAGTCTTCATCACTACTGATCTTCTAACTCTACTCTAATATTCACATCCTCACTTCACACAGACACACTTATATGCCACACTCACACACTCAACTAAAATTCATCGTTCTTATATATCTGCATCATGATTTACTCCATAATCAGGTCGACATCCAAGAAGTGAAATGTGTACATAGAAAGATGTACCTTCTCACTCAATCCAATGCACTATGTGTCAGGTAGACCCAAATATTTTCCCAAACATGTTCATATACGTTGGCTCTAATCATTCAAATACTTGAATAGATCTTTCACACACTATCCTTTCTCCGCATCATGATTTATCTCACTAGTCGGCCTATTCCTCAAGAGCATGCTTAAAAACTTCATCTGCTGACTTACAACTTTTATTGAGGATCTCAAAACACCTTCCAAATCATATCAAGGACACTTTACACATTCCCAATCTTACTCTTAAAACTGCAAGGCATTATATTATCTTGCAGAGAAATGTGGACCATCAGAACTCAGACTCTGTCTCTATCAAACTCTATCAAACACTATGCCAATACTTTAGCAACTTGTAGCTAACCTTCCGGTGGACTTCAGATCTCCTAACTCTAGAATAAGACACTTCATACAAGTGTTTACAACACCTTACAACCATATAACAAAATACTTATCTACAGAGGAATGCGGACTTCTGCACTAGACCCTATTCACTATTCCTACTATACCTTTGCTTACCCAGACTTAGATATTTCCTCTAAGTGACTTCTGGAGGATGTCAAGACTTAAACCTTGGAGCATGATACCATGAAACAATTACTAACATCATATCTAAACTGTGTTACACAATCATCATCTACAGAGACATACTATCTGACTTACTGTCCTCTACTTAGATTACTTTTCATACTTAGCCATTTTCTATTAACTGGACCTGAAATCCAATATGCTCTTCTGGAGTTATCTCTTCTAGCCATGGTAATAAGATCTCTGAGCCATGTTTCCATCAATGACAACATACAGGTCCATACCAGAGCAGTGTCTATTGTCAACAATCTCCCCCTTTAGCATTGATAGCAACACTTACTGAAAAATGCATGACTGCTCCCCCTTACTCTATACACTTCATTCTCCTACTCCCCCTAAGATGTTTATACATTTTTCACTAATCTTCTTCTCCCCCTTTTACATCAATGGAAAAGGGTGTGATCTAGAATCCAAAAATTTCAAAATTTCAAAAATGTATGTACTTAGCCGCAATCTTTATGTTAATATTACATATGTTTGAGGATGTCATTAAATATGGTTTTAATCTACATCCACTCAATGTTCCAACCTTTCTAAGAATTATCCAAAATTTGAATGTGTCCACTGTAGAGAAAAGCTAAAGCTTCTACCTTATTGAGATCAGAAGGTGTGCCTATTTGTATAACTACCCTAGCCTCTACAGCAAGATTTGTCATTGAGTCCAGTTTAGGGCAAACTAGTCTCCTTAGTTGTCCCATTCTACTTTTCATTTGATATTTTCAATTTAACAAGTCATTCAGATCATTGTGGATGTTGATGAATTCTACTTCCTTATTTCTAACCAATTCTGTTGTTGGATCAAATTTGTTAGAGATGTCCATCATTTTCTGTTCCAACTCTTTGATCTTTTCTTCAATCACCTGAGCAACTTTTGGCCAGGATAGACAAAATTCATACACATCTCTAGCTTATTTCACAGCTATTTGAATGTTGGATATTGAATTATCTAAAAAAATCTTATCCTTGGCTATCATTGTCTTTAATTCTTCTAGTTTTTTTCCTTCAAATTCCTGCCTTACTTTTGTTTCTACAGATTTCTCAAAAGATTCAAACTGATTACTTACTAAATTTATTAATCCCTTCAAATGACTTGCTAGGGGCATGGATGAATCCTTCTTGTGGGTAGGCATCAACTTCTCCAAAATCCCAGATGCTTCATCAATCAATTTACTATCCTTAGTAAGTGATTTCAACAACTCTTCTTGAGCCTTTGCTTGAACAATTGAAACCCACTTAAATTTATGTGTCGGAGACATTGTGTCTAGATTTATTTTGCCCTGTAGAAATTCTAGTTCATCCCAATCTCGTTTCTCTTTATCTAGCACTTCTTTTACTGATGCAATAGTGTCTCTTGTCACCTTTTCTTCATAAAATGAGACTTTATTTTTCTTCTCTCCTTCAACTGTGGCTTCTGTAATGGATGAGATCCTTATTCTTTTTCTGGGACTAGATGTTGGTCTCTCCTCTTCAGATCTCTTATCTTTCCTTTCTGGAGTGTTTTATGCCCATTCTACCAGTGTACTTGTGAACTTGGATCCTCCTAATTTGGTTTCTATCTTAATTGTTCATCTGATGTTCTCTCTGACTGCTTAGGTTCCATCAACATTCTGGAAGATAATTTTGAGAACGTCTTGAATCTGTCCTCTTTGGGATCAGTAGGTTTACTTAGTAGTGTATCAGCTAATTCAGTCAAGACATCTTCTGCAACTTCATAACCTAGTGCAGGGACCCATACAGTTCTTGGTTCCACAACTTCCATAAAGCATGTCTTTATCCACCATGAATATAATGTCCTTTTCATACTTTATCACTACTTTTTCAGGTATCCAAAACCTTCTTACCATTTTCTATTGAAAAACTCTAAAATATTTCCACATTATTTCATTTTGTATATCTACTTTACCCAAACTCTATAAATGATTTCTTATTTGAGCAGCTACAGGAATGTGATTGAGCCAGATAACATTTCCTAGACCAGGTAGCTCTTTTAGGAAGTAAAAGAGTAAACATGTAATCAATGTTCTATATTTGAAAGGATGATTAGTTTCTTTTGCCCTTTTCAAGTTATCCATAACTTCATTCTGGAGCAATTCACAAAGATCATAATCCATATTATTTTTTTATCATGTCATATGCTATGTATATAACTGATGCAAACATAGAATTTTCCTTGTTGGAGAAGTATATTTTGTATCCAATAATCTTTGATGCAAATTTGATAACCAGATCCCTGATATCATTCACTATAAGGCCATTCTTCTCAAATTTGGCTCCTATTAGCTACAATACCACATTGTTCTTCATTTTCTTTGTCTAGAACCCTTCCAGAGGAGCTCATACCGGTTACTGCTTTGATGGATTCTTTAGTTATCAAATAGGGTTCATCAAGCCATAAAGATTCATCATGAATTTTTCTTAGAATAAGCTTGACCCATGCATCAATTAGAATTGAGGGAAAGTCCAACCAGGTGTCAAATTTCTTTTCTCCTAGAACTTTGTAATCATCTTTCAGAACAATGTCTGCAGTAGTTAGTTCATCCAAATATAGTTTGCCTAACTTCATATGATCATATTCTTCTAAACTGATATGAATGTATGCCCTGATATCTTCCATATGCATGACCCCATGTGGAGTAATTGAGAATGCCCCTAATGGATCATTTTTTAGAAATTTGAAGAATTGTTTCTTAAACTTGGGGTGAGACATTTTTCCTATCTTGATTACATGAGGAGTAAACATTTTTCAAAAGAAATTTAATTTTCACAGTAGGGTTTCAAGTTGCAAATACCTTTTTCACCGGAATAGGGTTTCCTTGATCTCAATTTGAAAATTTTTGGAGAGTAATGTAGTTGTTTTGAATTTTTTTTTCTTTGGTTTGCCTTAGTCACTTGTATGTAAAGTAATTTTGAAATCAAACAAGTCTCCTTTTATCCTCTGCAAGGCTTGACCTAGTCGTTATTAAACGCTTATTTTCAAAGAGCTGCCAAAACCCTTTACTGTAGAACACAAATGATTAGCATTGCTCCACAATATGCCGTATTGACCCTTTTTCTTTCATTTTTTCTTCTAAGAGCTATGTCACATCAGATTTCATCATACGCCTTTGTGCTGAATTCTGGCACCCACTTTCTGGCTGGGGGATTTGGATTTTCCACACTGCTCCCCCTGAGTTAGAGCTCTCAATTTACTTCCTGGAGGAAGTATCTACACCAGATACTGGCACAGATTGCTCCCTAACTTCAATTACTTCTTTCTTGGTCCATACCTTGTTCATTTCTTTCTTTTTTTCAATCGGATCAACATTTTCTTTTCCCTTCTCATTTTTTTGCTCTATTTTCCTTTCTTCAGAATAGTGATCTCTTTTCACATTCCTGCTTCTACAAAACCTTGCAATATGTCCAGATTTATTGCAATTGAAACATACCACATTCTTTTGACCTTGATTCCTTCCATTGATTGAATTTGATCTACATTGATTAGCCATGTGTCCAAAGCTATTGCATGCAAAACACTTTCCATTGAATGATTGATTGTTCCTGATATTTTGAAAATTAGTTCTTACCGAACTTCTACATTCATTTGATCTGTGTCGCATTTTATAGCATGTATTGTACCTAATAGAATTCTAACTTACTTTACTTCTGCATACAATAGTTGTATGACCAACCCTATTGCAAGTGAAGTATTTACCTTTGAATGATTGTACATTCCTTCCATTGTTGAAACTTTTCCTGATCTAATTTCTACATTCATTTGCTCTATGACCAATTTTTTTACAATTGAAACATTAACCAAAAAATCATGGAGTTTTTTTATTTATTCTACTCCTACACTGAGTAGCCTTATGACCATACTTATTGGATGAACTACAATAACCATTGAACGATGGGTACCTTTCAGCATTTAGTTATTTGACCGGAGGTTTTATAGGTCTTCTTCAATTTTTGAACTGGTATCCTTTGTTTTCCCTTGACTCGGTGCTTATTTGACCAGAGTTTAAACTTTCTCCTTTCTCAAATCCTAAACCATGTTTGTCATCAACATTCTTCTAGCTAGCAATCATTTCATCAAGCTTTATAGTACTTATCTTGAATTTTTCTTCAAAACTTCTGGCCTTTTCCAGATCTATTTTTAAACTTATAATTTCTTTTTCAAGTTTTGCACAATCTTCTGATCTGTTCTTCACAATCCAATTTAGATCATCTTTTGCTCTTGTTCTTTTTTTAACTTCTGCTTCCAAATTATTTAGGGCTTCATTTGCTGATAACAATTGGTCACTGACTTCTTTGTATTTGTCTTTGAATATCTTGACTTGCACTTTCAGCTTTAAGATGCATTCGTTAGCTTATTGCAAGTTTTCTTTCAGATCCCTAACCTCTGCTTCAGAATTTTCAAGATCCATAAGAGCTGCTTCTAGTTGGTTGTATCTCTCATAATTTCCATACCTTCTTGCTGCCATGATCATACTATCCTAGATCTTCCTTAAGATGTTAAACTTTTTCCAAGGAACCTTGCTCTGATACCAATTGTTGATTGTTAGGAACACTTAGAAGGGGGGTGAATCAGTGTTCTATAAATATTTTCTTACACTTTTACTTTTAACGATTTCAAAAGAATAATCCAATAGAAGCAAAATATACAATTGAACAACATCCACAAAAGCATGACACATAACACCAAGATTTTACTTGGAAAACCCAAAAAGGGAAAAAACACGGAGAGGATTAGCTCTCAAATATATATTGCAATATTTACAAAAATGATGTTCAGGCTTGGTCACTCCACGGGCCTAGGACATGCTAGCTTACTACCATGAAGTACAACTAGATTTAGCAGGCTCACTACCTCAACCCTAAACCTAGCAAGATTACAATAAGGGTTATTAAACCCTGAGGGCTGTTAAACCCTGTTGAAGGCTCACTGCCTTGATGATGAAAGCTTGCACATGAAAATTGAATACTGCTTAAGCATCTTCCACTATGCCAGGGTGTAGTCTTTTAGCAACTAAATTCTAAATCTCAAGTCTTCATCGATGCTAATCTTCTAACTCTGCTCTACTATTTGCATCCTCATTTCACACACACACTTCTATGCGACACTCACACACTCAACTGAAATTCATCACTCTTATATATCTGCATCATGATTTAATCCATAATCAGGTCGGCATGAAAGAAGTGAAACGTGTACATAGAAAGATGTACCTTATCACTCAATCCAATGAACTATGTGTCACGCAGACCCAAATCTTTTTCCAAATGTGTTCATATATGTGGGCTCTAATTATTCAAATACTTGAATAGATCTCTCACACACTATCCTTTCTCTGCATCATGATTTATCTCACCAGTCAGCCTATTCCTCAAGAGCATGCTTAACAACTTCATCTGTTGACTTACAAATTTTACTAAGGATCTCAAAACACCTTCCAAATCATATCAAGGACACTTTACACATTCCCAATCTTACCCTTAGAACTACAAGGCATTATATCATCTTGCAGAGAAATGTGGACCATCAAAACTTAGAATCTATCTCTGTCAAACTCTGTCAAACACTATGCCGATACTTTAGCAGCTTGTAGCTAACCTTCTGGTGGACTTCAGATCTCCTAACTCTAGAATAATACACTTCATACAAGTGTTTAAAACACCTTACAACCACATAACAAAATACTTATCTACGGAGGAATGCAGACCTCTGCCCTAGAACCTGTTCATTGTTCCTGCTATACCTTTGCTTACCCAGACTTAGATATTTCTTCTAAGTGACTTCTAGAGGAAGTCAAGACTTAATCTCTAGATCATGATACCACCAAACAATTACTAACATCATATCTAAACTTCATTACACAATCATCATCTACAGAGACATACTATCTGACTTACTATCTTCTACTCAGATTACTTTCCATACTTAGCCATTTTTTGTCAACCGGACTTGAAATCCAATATGCTCTTCCAGAGTTATCTCTTCTATCCATGGTAATAAGATCTTTGATCCTTTTTTCCATCAATGACAACATATAGTTCAATATCAGAGTAGTGTCTCTTGTCAAAAGTGTTGTGTGATATTATGCCGATGGATGTATGTCATATATTGCTAGATAGACCATGGCAGTATGATATGAAAGGTATACATGATGGGAGAAATAATACTTACACTATAGTATCTAATGGAAATAAAATCACCTTGATACCTTTGGAACATGGGCCTAAAAATGAAGTACGTGGGAATGCTAGAATCTATTTGGTTGATGGATGGAAATTTATGGATGTTTTGAGACATGAGAATATATGTTTTTCTTTGATCCCTAAGACACATGGAACCCTAAGTACTGAGATTGAAGAATCACACCCAAAGGAGATAACTGAATTGTGGATAGAGTATGAAGACATCATATCAGATAATGTACCTGAAGGATTTTCACCCATCTAGAGTATCATTCATCATATGGATCTTATAACTGGAGCTAGGTTTCCTAATAAAGCAGCACACCGGATGACACCAGTAGAGAATGCAGATCTGAATAGATAAATACATGAAATATTGAGGAAAGGACTGATTAGAGAAAGTTAAAGCCCATGTGTAGTACCTATAGTGCTAGCACCAAAGAAAGATGGAGAATGGAGAATGTGTATAGACTCTAGAGCAATCAATGAGATCACAGTTAACTATAGATTTCAATTACCAAGGATGGATGGAATTATAGATTGTTTGAGTAGAGCAAAGTATTTCACAAAGATAGACTTGAAGAGTGGATACCATCAGATCAGAATCAGAGGAGATGAATGGAAGACTACATTTAAGACAAATGAAGGATTGTATGAATGATTAGTGATGCCTTTTGGATTGACTAATGCACAGAGTAATTTCATGAGGTTGATGAATGAGGCTTTGAAGAAATTTTTTGGTAATTTTGTTATTGTATACTTGGATGATATTTTGATTTTTAGTAAGACAAAAGAAGAACATTTGTGGCACCTTAGACAAGTATTGCAGAGACTGAGAGAAGATAATTGTTGATAAACATCAAGAAATGCAGTTTCATGAAGCAAAAATTGATATACTTGGGATTTGTGATTTCTGCAGAAGGATTGAAGATGGACCATGAGAAAGTTAAAGTAACTATTGAGTGGCCAACACTTAAGAGCATTGGAGAAGTCAGATCATTTCATGGATTAGCTAGTTTATACCAGAAGTTGATTAGATATTTCAGTTCAGTATGCACACCAATGACAAAGACAATGAGAGGTGATAGAAAGGACTTTAAGTGGACATCAAGAGAAAATAAAAGTTTTGAATTGTTGAAGTAGAAAGTGATAGAGAAACCAATGTTAGCATTACCGTCTTTCAACAAGGTATTTAAAGTGGATTGCGATGCAAGTGGAAATGCAATAGGAGAAGTGTTAAGTTAGGAAGGTAGACTAGTAGCATATTTTAGTGAGAAGTTGAATAATGCAAGGAGAAGATATTTAGTTTATGATTAGGAATTTTATGCCATAATTCAAGCTTTGAAGAAGTGGAGACATTATTTGTTGCCTAAGGAATTTGAGTTGTATATGGATCATCAGGCTTTACAGTATCTGAACAGTCAAGGAAAAATAAATTAGAGACACATGAGATGGGTAGAGTTCATGCAGAGTTACACATTTGTAGTTAAGCATAGAAGTGGAAAGTCAAACAAAGTTGCAGATTCATTGAGTAAAAGAAGGAATTTGCTGAAAGAGATGAGAGTTGAAGTATTAGGTTTTGAAGAACTAAAGCACATATATGAAGCAAATCTTGATTTTGTAGAACCATGGAAAGCATGTAAGGAACCTATTGTGACACAAAGGAGTAAGTGGTTAGATTATTTCATTCAGGAGGATATGTTGTTCAAAGGAAATCAATTGTGTATACCTAGGAGTTCAATGAGAGACAATTTGATCAAGGATAAACATAGTGGTGGATTGGTAGGACATTTTGGAATTGACAAGACAATCGCTTTGGTAATTAAATATTACTTTTGGCCTCAGATATATAAGGATGTAAGGAATTTTGTGCAAAGTTGTAGAGTATGTCAAGTTGCAAAAGGGAGTAGTTAGAATACTAGTTTGTACAAATCTTTGATAGTACCGAAGAGACCTTGGTAAGATATAAGCATGGATTTCATATTAGGATTTCCAAGAACATAGAGAGGATGTGATTATATATTTGTAGTGGTAGACAAATTTTCAAAGATGGCACATTTCATACCTTGTAAGAAGACAAATGATGCAGTGCATGTTGCTGACCTATTTTTCAAGGAGATTGTGAGATTGGCTGGATTACCTAAGAGCATAATTTCAAATAGGGATACAAGATTCATTGGATATTTTTGGAGGACACTGTGGAAGAAGATGAAGATAGACCTAAAGTTCACTTCAACATTTCATCCACAAATAGATGGACAAACAGAAGTGGTAAATAGGAGTTTGGGTAACTTGTTGAGATGTTTGTTACGAGAGAAGATAGGAAATTGGGATCTCATTCTACTGCAAGTAGAGTTTGCATACAATAATTCAGTGAACACGAGCACTTGAAAGACAACTTTTGAGATTGTGACTAGAATGAAACCTAGAGGAGTTGCAGAGTGGAGAGACATCAGTATGGAAAATAAGAGAACTGCAGAGGTAGAAGAATTTGTAGGATACATGGAGACAGTACGTAATCAAGTCAGGAAGCATTTGGAAGAGATGAATAATAAGTATAAGGAGCAAGCAGATGAGAATGTGATAAATAAAAAAATTTTAGTTGGTGATGAAGTAATGGTATATCTAAGAAAAGAGAGATTTCTAGTAGGGACATATAACAAGTTGAAGATGAAGAAGTTTGGACCATGTAAGATACTCAAGAAATTTGATTCAGGAAATGCATATGAAGTAGAGATACCAGAGACATTGGGTATATCACTTATATTCAACATTGCAGACCTATATCAATATCATGAAGGAGAATCAAGTGACAACATTGATGATGATTTGAAGGATCAGTTACTAGAGTGACAACCAAAGAAGATAGAGGACATCTTGGACATCAAAGTTGGACACAACACCAGAGGGAAGCAATACAAAGAGTATTTGGTAAAGTGGAAAGGCAAACTAGAAGAAGATTCATCTTGGATTTCTTAGGCTGAGGTAGATTGCCTTGGTTTTCTTCTAGCCCCAACAAAGTGAGGGACTCACTTTTTCAATAACCCCAGGTGCCTGATGCAGGAGCATCCTAGGTTGTAGAGCAATCTTGCATCAACCAAAACATTTTGCATTCTTTCTTTTCTTTCATTTTTAGTTCAGTTCAGTCAGTTGTAGTTTTGGTATTTTGTACCACATTTTGCCACATCTTAAGATTAGATCTCATAGAGAAGGACTTAGGATCTAGACAACATCATCTACATCTTATCCAAATTTTAGGTCATTTGGACTTGTCTGCTAAAAGTTTATCGCTATTAGAAGATCACCTATTTTCACAAAGTAGAGCATTCAATCAGTCAATTGAAGCAGAAGGTTGCAGAGCACTTTTGTGACTTGTGGAGCTAAATGAAGCATGTCACATGGCACATAATGATCACATAGACCTTCCTTTAGGTCTACACCTTGATTCACACATTTGTGGAGCATTACTAGATGTTTAGAGCTAACCTATTTGTGTCTACACGTTACATTCCTTCATTGAAGTTTGTAACCTTTCTTGGCCGACATGGAGGATTTCTTGAGCTTGAAGATGGTATATATAGATCTATAGCATGGATTAGAAATATAGTTAATCAGTTACATAGTTCTTAGTTCATGATCATTAGATTTTTTGAGCTTCAAAGTAATATTTGTTGTAATTGGAATTAGGCCTGTGAGCCCTGTGATTGTAGCCCGAATGTTGTCGGCATATAAGCATTCTGAATATATGATATATTGAGCATTTGAAGCTTCCATTGCATTCTATATTTATGTTGTTTCCATTGTGTTTAATCTTGTTGCACAACCTGGATAGTTCATTCTATGAACCATCTTACCATGACTACACTAATTATTGTGTTCTATTAAGTGCATTCAACTAATTGCATGTTGTCATCAACCTACCTTTGAAGATTTGTACCAATCATACGTAATTGTGGATCTCCTGGTGAAGTATGGTCTAGTTTTCACTTCATCTCATGACTATGTTAGAATATGCATGTGGATCATTGGTAATATTTAATTAGTTTAGAATTTTAAATCTTTTAACTCTTCATTTCTTAAATACAGTGGATAAATACAAATATTGACATATCCTAAGCAATACATACTAAGCTGATGCAAATAATGGCATATCTTGAGCATAAACATAGTAGAAGCTACAAATAATAGCAAATGCCATGCATATAATCATAAATATTAGTGAATTACAAGCTTTAGAGAACATCTTTAAGTGAATCCAAGCTTTATATGTCAAGATTAGTTTAGGGACTTGGATAGTTTCAGAAGAACTAATCAAAGTTAGAGAAATGTCAGAAAACTAATCAATGTTGAGATAATTTCAAAGAGTTGATCAAAGTTGTGTTCAATTCATGCTTATATGTATGAATCTCAACTAGATATTATAAGATTTAACATAATTGACAAGGATATATGCAGATCAGGTACAACATGCATAATATTTGTGAAATTTAACAAAATCTAAGGAAAGATACAATTGCAAACTATAAGTCCCCCAAAATGAAATAGCATATCACAACAACTCCTAAGTGACTATCACAAGGTCAAGACCTGACTAACAAAGACTTGGGATCATACGTTCACCTTGAACTTATCATATATTTTAAGATAAATAAAGGTTTGTTTGATAACTTTTATTTCTATTGCATGTGACTAATTGACACATCAGCAAATAGGAAGTGAGAAAAGGATAGAATAGAGGTAACAAGTATTAGAAACTCCAAGTTCTAAATTGGGTTATGTTTTAACACCTATTTTAAAATTCAATGAAAAGGATGGAAGTCTAGGGCATATTGTAAGTAATGTCATTCACAAGTATTTGACTTTGAGAGTTGATGTGTGAGATTTGCATGTATAATATAGTAGTTATACATATTTTCCATTCATTTTCAATTAAATCCTTAGATGATTACATTGATTTGTGTTAATACTTGTGTGAAATATTGACAAAGCAAAGTTAATTTAAATTATATTCTTCTTAGTTAATTGATTAAGTGACGGTGTTGCAAAATAGATCCATTTTATTTTATTTTATCTAGCCTTAAATGTTTTTTATATTGTGATTAATCATTAAAATAAATAAAATAAAAAATAATAATATAATATAAATATATACTCTAGGGTGCATGATTTGATTACTAGACCCTCATACCCAAAACTCAAATAACAATAATTTACTTTTAGATCTAGTATTTTAATGTTTATTTATTTCCATGGATCTGGGATCTTATATGATAGATCAATATTTTAGATTGCTAACCATATGGTTGAAGGTTAACCATGATGAATAACTAAGATCTCACAAAAGGATAAAATAAAGGGGATATAAGCATAAATGATTGGTTTATCTTTCATTGCCAAGACCTTATAGCTTTTTAGGAAAGGTGGAGTGACCTTACAACTTTAATTGGCTATTTTTGGTAGCATTGAACTACTAATCAATAGGATTGGCACTAGAAGGAAGGATTGACGTGAGATATTAGTTTTATTATTTCATAAATTGTCTAAAGATTGTAGATTTGAGATGGTTCAATATAGAAAAGGGAAATATTATCACTAGATTTAAAGTAGTTCCAAATATTATTGAATCCCCATGATGAAAAGGGATACTCTCCCTTTCAAATCTGCAACATAAACCTACACAATAGCCTATGCAAGAAGGCTGCAAATAAAGTGAACAACAGAAAATAGAAGAGAAATCTACAACACAATATTTTATTTAAATCTGAAAATTCATTAATCAATATGAAGCTTATGAGCTTCTAGAATCATACATCCAACACTTGCAACAAACAACTTTTCCAACATCCTGGACTCATTCTAGTAGCATCTAGATATGCAACTCAACTTCTCCAAAATCCCCCTCTCACCAAATGAGAAAACATCAATATATCGAAATTGCGTGAGAAGAAACCACTATTGGTTTCTCAAAGTCAAAACAACCTCCACTAAACTATCAAGAAAACTCGTCGCTTTCTTCCTATCACTGCTCCCTCATTTTTTTGAATTTTCCAAAATGGTTTCTGGGTTTTGTTCGTCTCCTTCCCATATTTCTAGAACATTTTGAATTTTTCTATTTATATCATAAATGAGAAATTTATACCCATTGTACTGAGACTAGGTCTCATAATTATGACCTAGACTTGCAACAACATGCAAAACTTGTGCCCAACATGCAAATGCATAAAAAGAATGCAATTGAACATGAAATAACATGCATACCAAGAGGTCCAACCTAGAAATAGGATGCTCAAATGGAATATTCTACTATTTATGCCTTTGAAACATTTACGAGAGCATAATTACATTTACAATTTTTGCCACAAGGAATATTACAAAGTTGCAAAACAAAATATTTATTCTCCTATCCCCAAAGCCCTTATTGAAAATAAACCAAATTAAAATAACAATATTTTTTGGTTGACATAGGATTTCCCATACACCTTGGATGCTCCTACATCAGACACCCAGGGTAAGAAGTTTGTGAGCATATACTCACAAATATGTGCACAAAAATGCTCTCTTTTTCCTCTTTTTTCAGCATCTACCTGTAACACTTCCCATACTCCTCCACCAACTCTGCTTTGCTGTCCTCTTTCTCAACATGGAATCATTGTAATCTTACCTCCTCCACCAATATGTATCTGCACTATCCTCTGCAATATCACACCAATCTTTCTCTACATACAAATCAGCACTAACAAAATCCAACTGTACCATCTCTTCTACATTTACCAACTATTCTTCTACACTCATTATCTTATTCATTTCCACATGCAAATAAACTTTCACAAATTCAGGAGGGTATATCTTTACCTCTTTCACCTCTTCCTCTATCACTACTACTGCAACATCTGTCTTCTCGTTATCTTCTGCAACCTTTTCATCTTCATCATAAAATAGAACATTTTATGTGTTACCTCTTTCTCTGCAACATTTTCATCACCATTGTCTTCTGCCCCATCTTCTTCATGTTCATTCTCTACTGCTGCAACCTCATGATATGCAACAACTACATCTTTTTTCTCATCCTCAACCATTGTTGTAGTCTTTTCTTCTTCCTCTTCCTCAACCTCTTTCTCTATGCCTTCCTCAAAGCATACTTCTGTAATATTTTCTCCTTCTTGTTCACCTACATACACAACTATGACAAACTTTTTACCTTTCTTCCTTGGCATTCTGTCAAACACTTGCCACACACTCTCAATTTTCAACCTCTCAGGTATAGACTGCCTCACAATTGGTGATTTTTCTACACACAAATCACACACACACACACACACACACACACACACACACACACACACACACACACCACAGGTCCTACTACAAGTTGCCTCACATTCGGTGATCTTCCTACAGACTCAGGAACAACATGCTCTGATGCAACTGATGAAAAGGGATACTCTCCCTTTCAAATCTGTAACATAAACCTACACAATAGCCTATGCAAGAAGGATGCAAATAAATTGAATCATAGAAAATAGAAGAGAAATCTGTAACACAATATTTTATTTAAATCTAAAAATTCATTACATCAATATGAAGCTTATGAGATTTTGGAATCATACATGCAACATCTACAACAAACAATTTTTCCAACATCACAGACTCATTCTGGCAGCATCTAGATATGCAACTCGACTTCTCCAAAATCCCCCTCACCAAATGAGAAAGCTTCAACATATAGAAATTGTGTGAGAAAAAACCACTATTGGTTTCTCAAGACAACCACCAAGAAAACCTGTCACTCTCTTCCTACCACTGCTCCCTCATTTTTCTAAATTTTCTAAAACAATTTCTAGGTTTTCTCTACCTCCTTCCCAGTTTTACATAACATTTTGAAGTTTTCTATTTTGATCAGAAATGAGAAAGTTATGCTCATTTTACTGAGACTGGGTCTCATAATTACGATGCAGACATGCAACAACATACAAAACTTGTGGCCAACATGTAAATACAAGCAAAGAATGCAATTCGACATGCAATAACATGCATACCAAGTGGTCCCACCTAGAAATGGGATGCCCAAATGGAATATTCCACCATTTATGCCTTTGAAACATTTACAAGAGCATAATTACATTTACAATTTTTACCACAAGGAGTATTACAAAGTTGCAAAACAAAATATTTATTCTCCTATCCCTAAAGCCCTTATTGAAAATAAACCAAATTAAAATAACAATATTTTTTGGTTGGCATAAGATTGCTCGTATGCCTTGGATGCTCCTACATCACCCCACCACTTCAATAATATAGAAGAGTAAAAAAAATAAGGGAAGAGTTATATCTAAGGTGGATCAAACCCTAGGTATGTCAATTTAGGTAGAAGTTGTTAGTGTGCAATCCTCCAACCCATCAAACCCACTAATGACATACTTTGTGTTGCAAGAATGTGCAGTTGCTGCAAGTAGTGTTGCCATTGATGTCAACATGTTAGTCTAGTGTTGTCATTAGTGTCAACTGGTTGAGTAGAGATAAGGTTCAAGGTTGGCTTCAAAGAGTAAAGATATAGTGCTTTGAAAAATAGCAACAAAGGTTTAAGTCAAGACATAGACTATGACAAAGGAAGAGTGTTCCAGAAAGTGTCAACTAGACATATGGAGACAATTGTACCGAACAGTTTGATTGGTACTTTTGCAAGAGGGTTTTATCCTATTCCTTACAAGATGATTTTACCCTCCATAGAAGACTATTGTGCAAGAAGATTTGATCCGATAAGGAGATATGTTATGAAATTTGGCTAAGTGTATGTCTAGTAAAACTAAACTACAATGTTTTAGTAATTTGGCTTACATCAGTACACTTTTGAAGATCTTTCTCTATGGTTCTAGCATATGATTATTGGTCATTAGATACATCTAAATCCAAAATTTTGTTTACTAATGATCTCCAGTGTGAAAGATGTGAATAGCAGAAGACCAGCCTAATAAGAGTACAGTTGTTCCTGGTACAAAGCATGTAAGTAAATGGATCCACATTTCTCCAACATGAAATATTTTTCTTTACGATTGTAATATGTTGTTGGTGAATACTCAAATAGTCCAAATTCAAAGTTTTAGATCCTAAAGTCCTCTAGAATGAATGTTAAAAGTGACAGAGTATCGCACTCTGTATTGACAGAGTATCGCACTTTGTATTGACAGCGTTTTGACAGTGCCAGTGACACATTGAGACACTTTGCATTTTATTGCAAGTAAAGGGTTTGCTATGCGGACTTGAGGTTAAGATTATGAATGTTTGTAGCATGTATATTCCAAGGTTTAAGCAATTTTGTGGTTCACATACCGATTTGTGAAATAATAGATAGTTCATATTATTGTTGTCTTGCCAGTGGAGCTGACCTAAAGGTATTGATGTTGTACGGAG
The DNA here is from genome assembly GCA_027924645.1 of Cunninghamia lanceolata. Taxonomy (NCBI): domain Eukaryota; kingdom Viridiplantae; phylum Streptophyta; class Pinopsida; order Cupressales; family Cupressaceae; genus Cunninghamia; species Cunninghamia lanceolata. The sequence goes on from BSBN01001126.1 coordinate 4,375,526, forward strand.
GATAAATATGCTTGGCAGAGTTAAGTGGTAGCTATTTTAGGGAGAAAATGTTATTTCAATAGATTTATCCTTCCTACAACAAGACCTTATCCAATATGAGCACCTCTCTTTGGAAAGAGATATGATGGATGTGTTTTGTTTTGTTATTTGGTCAATTTTTTTTGGTTATCTTATCTCTCTAATTCTTGTTCAAGACCACCTTGATCTTCCTATATTTTGGTGTGTTACAAGAAGTATGGACTAGGGAATTGTCATTTCTTTTGTATGTTGTGTTTGTGGGATGTTCATGTTATCCTACCAAGGCTAATATTTATCTTGTATGTGTTGGAATAGCTTCTTGAATAAACAATATCCTTTGCATCCGAGGTCATTCAAACACCTTTTGTTCACTAGGACCATCATGTACCAAGACTATCTTCCATATGTTTCCAACAAGGTTCTATTATGTCTGGTATGAATAAGGATATCCCTTTGTTTGTAGAGTAAATGTCCATACAAAGGATATATCATCATGTTGGTCTTATATACCTTGGTGCATAACATCCATTTGCTATATCAAATTAAGGATTGCTCTTTAGATTTTTTATTTATAACCTAAAGCAAAATCATCCCATCCATCTCCCCATACATCCTAATAAAAATCTATAGCTTTGACAATTTGATCAACTATTTTATTCTTCTACTTCATACATCATTTCTTCTACTATCATTTGGTCGATACATCACCATATCATCCCATTACATTCATGAATATCCTGCAAAACAAACATTGTCACACATCATACACCCCTAGAATTATAAACATCATATATCCATAGCATCATACATACATCATATATATATATATATCCATAGCATAAATAAGTACATCATCTATCTATTACATCATATCTATCCATAACATCATAAAACCATCATCACATCATGTATACATTACATAAATCCATAATCATAATGCATGTCATCCATACCATCATCATCACATAACATATATAAACATCATAAACATCATAATCACATAATATACATGATCAAAAACATGTCGCATATCATATATACATCCAAAAATAAATAGGTCTCATGTACATGTCTATACAATGGGCTACATGAGCCATAAATATACAAATATATATAAAATCTCGAAGGCATCATCATGTCATATATACATCATCATCATATCATTGTAAATACAAATGTCTACATCATATAAAATATATATACATCATGTTAAGCTACCCTTTGAAGGCTCTATCCTTGACCCTAATGGTTGTGGTCCTGTAGGAGGAGGTTATGCCCTTGTTGGTAATAATGGTGGTGGTGGTCCCATCATAGAAGCCCCTAACCTCCTAGAGGAGGAAGCCCCTGAATGACTCCACTTAATGAAGCTAGGATGTCACTAGTCTAGAGGCACCACACTCTGATATAGTTCTCTATAATACTCTACCTCCTTGGTGATCTATATAACATCCCTCTGTACCATGGCTAGCTCCGAAACCAATGTCATCATGGGCTAATCTACCCCATTGACTGATCTCGCAGAGTCCCTCTCCTATCTGTACCTCTATACCTAAGACTCAACCTGCATCCTTAGGGATAATGATGCATCTCTATTGTCCACAACCCAAGTGTCTCTCAATCATTAAGTGCATGTGATAGTACCTATACCTATTCTTGTGTCTATAAGGCCTCATGGGCCTCATCCCACTCCTATCAAATTCTCACCACAACCAACTCTGCCTACAGTTGCCGATGTATCTTGGCATCCCTCTTAGAGGTAATCTACTGTACTAATCCTTGTAATCTCTCCACCACCATCTATAAGGCACCTTGCTCTGACAAGGGCCTAGAAAGCCTCATGCCCATATCCTCCTCCCCATCACCTTGCACTCCAATCTTTGGAACCCCATCTCCTTGTCATGCCTCACATCCTCCTCCCTCACCTCCTCCATCAGAACATCCTCTGGTACTACCTTTCCCATGTTTACCTCTCCAACAACCACCTCCTCTACTCTCTGCTTCTACCATCAAGCCTGTCCTAGCACCACCGCTAAGCCCCTTGCACCCAACTCTCCTGATAGCCTCCATCTCCCTGCTACCTCATTGGGTACTATCAAATGCACTAACCTGTCAACTAACCACCACACATCATACTCTAGAGTCATCCCTAGATTTGCTCCTCCTCCTACTAGATCCCACTAAACGGGAGCTAGAGCCTCAAAATATGCTAATGCTCTATCCACAACTATCCCAGGACCCCAATGAGCTACTTCCCACTGGTTCCTAGCATAAATCTCTTCCTACATGGATATTGGCTAATGTAGGCCAAACTGTCACAACAACCTATCTAGCATGTATTACTCAATAATATATGTAGTCCTCCCAATCAGATACCTAGCCTATCGACAGTACAAAAGATGCTTGGTGTCATTGACCCAAACTTCACAGTCTCTCCAAGGCCTCCAAATGATGTTGTCCATCTCGTCTAATACATCCCTCTAGTATGAGATCTCTCCCAACCACCACTGTGTCACTGTGCCCTCATATAAATAAACAAATGGCATTCCTGGTCCCCTCCTCGGAGCAGATATTGGCTGAGTAACAACTATATGCTTCAAAGCCCACACATGTAATAATGTCACTCCTACTAGCAAATTGGAACCATATCTGTACACTACTTGATGCATATCATGATATAACTATTCTAGTACATAAGGGCTCCAAACATACTAAATCATCCCCTCTAGTACTCGACCCCATCCAATGGAAAATCCCCTGGACCATTGATTAGGCATCAAAACTACTATGATCAATCCAGCTAAAAACAATCTCAATCTATCAAATCTCTCTCACATCTGACTCAGCTTGATCTCCCCATCCTCGATCCCTAGGTCTTGAGTCATTAGTAGTCTAGCTAGTGCACTCTCCCTAATAATCTATGTCATATACAAACTGCACTCCGTGTATTGGGGTGCGTAGTATCCTCCACACATCCTCAAGCCTGATGGTGACCTCCTTAGTCGACAACAAGAATGAATTGTGCTCACTGTACCACTACTTAACCAATGCAGTCATCATAGACTAGTGTGCTCTAATCTAGGACATATGCACAACATACCATAAACCCATCACATCTAGAAATAGCTACTCCTCCTTGGTCAAATCTACAATGACATCCATCATAGTAGGATGGTTCTCTTGTGATGTCAATGACTAAAGTACCTCTCGCATCCATCACAAACCATTTGTTAGATGCTTTGAAAACACCCTTGAAAACCTAATTGCATCAAAAGTGTCTATCTATCATTAGTAGCTTCTTTTTCATTAACATATAACTACAAATCAAATGTGCAATATTTCTCATCAAAAGTACACATCTGTCTATCATTTATGGTTCATTTTTCAAATGCCCCATTATGCTTGTCAAATGCATCATTATGTCCTTCAGTTACACACAACTACAATCATTTCCAAATTTCTACTAACTTATCACTAGTGCATCATTTCTGACCTAGTTTTTCAAAAGCCTAGTTGCACTCATTACTTACACCACTTTGCATCACAAGCATAACATTACCTATCAAATGCACCAAAACACTAGAATTGTGCTTTTGAATGCATTGCCTTTCTACCTACCTCTAGCCACAATAAACACACCTAATAAATATCCTAAGGACTCAAAGGATAGGTACATGCTACCACAAGTGCTCCAGTTGGCCGCTGGTAGGTCCAAACCTACTTTGCTTAATGATTTGCCCTAATAATGCCCACCATCTTTGCAACTATCTTGAACTCTTGATACGCTAGATCTCCTAAGCTCTAAGTGAACGTCAATGACTAGGGAGAGTGCAAATGACTTGAAAGTGACCCCCTTAGCCTATTTGTATCCATCATAACCCTAATTCTTCCCCCCCAAGCCCTAATTCTTCATCTTGCGTACCTTATTTCTTCATACTATGATCTTTCACCTTTATTATTCTATCAATCCACCTTGTTTCTCATCCCTATTCTTCACCTAGTCTTTTCTTCCTATCGCAAGATTACCCAAAAAAATTATTATTCTTTCTGACCAATCTCTTGAAGGGGCACCCTACCTCTATCCCTCATTACGCTGGGGCACAAATATCAGTAATATTTTTCATACCATTATAAATTCTTTGAAACAACTCCATAAAACACATTGTCTCAAAGAGGGGCAAAATGTAGACACTAAAAATGAATAACACATTCCCATTTCATTAATCACATCATTTCTTCATTAATTCCACTATCCAACTGTTGGTGTTTTTTCTTGCAACCTTCAATCCTAAGAAGAATAACACTACCCAAACTGGGGGACAAGGGATTTAAGACAAAGAATCTAAACTATCAACAGATTGAAGACAAGAAAAATCCAACTTAACAAGGCTATAAAATCTCTCTACGCTTTGAGCTCCACAAGACTCAGGTGGGTGTACCTAATTTGCAGGCTTGAATAAATGATAAAATCTACACCAAATGATAAATTACAAACTTACTAGAAGTGGATGGTTCTTAGTTATATGGTGACAAGTATTTCATATTCAACTAGATTCAAGCATATCCTCTTGTGTATTGAATAAAATTCAGAACAAATAACCAAAAGTATCTTCACCTCACACGTGTAGAAGAAAAACAAGTAGAAATCTTTAAGATTCAACTTCTACATTTTTTTGATCATGAAGATATAAGGACAAAATAGCTTAAACAACAAAGCCAATGAACATCAAAGTAAAATGGATTTTTAGTTTTTAAAGTGTGTGATTCCCTCTAGGGTTTACATAGAAGAAACATACTAGATTAGTGCCTTGTCCATTTACAGAGTCAAGATACAAATAATCCATCAGATAACAACATGAAATGCAAGATCAATGACTTTCTAACAATTATTGTCTTGTAATAATGAGGCCACTAATGCAGAAAAACATTATTAGCAATTCTAAATAAAACACATTATCCCCACTATTTGATCAAAAGCAAGATTAACTCATTCTTTGAACAAGGGCCATCGACCAAACATTTATTGCAGCGAATGTGCAACAAAAATCATCATAATCTTTGATAATTTTTGTTATGTCAGAAATTATCCACCTGTATGGAATGGTACAATTTCCCCATGGTTTAGCTCCCCCTCTTTTGTGACCTTTCAACCTAGTTTCTACAAACCTTCCCAAACCTTGACTGACTTATCCCTAATTGAAAGAATCTCATATTTTTGAATAACTGAAGACTGAATTGGAGAAACAAAGTTGGATTTGGGGTCCCCCAACCTCCCTAAGGTAGTCCTGTTCTAGAAATTAGGGCTTGGACATGGGCACTAGTGCCCTTGTCCTCCCTAATTTCCCAAGGTCCTAAATTTTAGAGGGATGTCAGCTCTTGCATGCATTCTAGGATTCTGCTTTCAAATTTTCATTTTTCGTGCATTGTCAACATCTTATTTTGAAATTTGAAATTCCTAAGGTTGGATATAAAGAGACATTTGAAAACCATTTTAACACACACAATTCTTATGCAAGCTTGATGCCAAAACTCTACCAAAATTGCCATTGAAGATCAGTGATTTGGTGAAGCTCTTGAAGTTCTTTTGATTTTTCTATCTTGAAGATAATGGATGGAGATTAGGAATCAAGATATTGAGACTATCTTGCTCTTCCTAGGGTTTTTCACACCTTTTGCATGATCGGGAGAAGGGTTGAAGCCTCCAACATCAATCTTGGAGATCCTCTGTGGACATTGCTGATTTTCGTTCTTGTTCATGCAAGTCTTCATTGATTTCATCTCCTCAAGGTGAAGTTAAATTTGTGAGTTTATGCAAGTTATTGATCTTCCCTTGATTGAGACATCTAGGGTTTGTTATTTTCTGCATACACTTTGCTAGGGTTTGCACACACATCTTCAAATCTTTATCTCTGGCTATTATTGAGGTGGGAACACTGAAACGAGGCTTTACTAAGGTAAGCTCCCATATAGCTGCAAATAGGTTTCTCCTCCTTTTCCATATACAACTTGTATTTGTTGAGATCCAGTGGAAAGGAGTTGTAGGAAGGTTCATTTTGTGGGCATAGTTGTGACAAAATTTGGATTTTGGAATTCTGAGACTTTCAGGACAATGGTGATGGTACCCTAGTCCAAATGGGCAAAATTTTTGGGATCTGGGAGCCTCTAAAGGTTGTTGTTCCCCTGGCGTAGAAGATCCCTAGTGCAGTCATGGTAGGAGGGTTCATAGAATGAACTATCTGGACCATGTAGCAAGAGTAAACACAACGGAAACAACTCAGAGAACTGGAACAAATACAAATTTAGTCATTTAGTATATCATAGAATTCAAATACAGATTAGTCAGCAACATGCATGCTTATAATTAGGGCTCACATGCCTGATTACATACATGCGCAAGATAAATCTTTGAAGCTCCTTAACACAAAATCTAAACTATGAACTTATTGATAAATTCTAAACTACTTTCCTAAGGATCTATTACATCAGTATATATCATCTCTAGACCAATAGATTCCTCCACGTTGGCCAAGGAAGGTCACAAACTCCAACGAAGAGTTGTAATGTGTACACATATAGGTTGGACCTAAATGCATAGAACACTTCCTCAAATGAATAGAATAACATGCAGATCTCTGAGGAAGGTTAGCCACACACCAAAGATCATTGAATGATGTGTAATTAGGTTCTACAAGTCAAGGGATGCTCCGTAAGTCTTCTCCTTCAACTAATTGTCTGAGACTGTTAGGATGCTCTATTATGAGAGAGCAGTCGATCTTCTGATAGTGATAACTTTCTGGTAACTGATCCAAATGCTCTGAATTCTGGATATCATGTAGATGAATGAATGTAGATGCTAAGTCTAGATCCACAAGATGTGAAATGCAATTGTGGTAGAATACTGGACCAAAAGTTGAAACTGCTTCTTACTAAATTGTTTGAACTGAACTAGAAAATGAAAGAAACAAATTAAACTACAATCTGACTGAACTGTCTGAACTGAAGTAGAAGATGAAAGAAACAAATTGAAATGCAAATGTTTTTGGTTGATGCAAGATTGCTCTTGAACCAAGGATGCTCCTGGATCAGACATCTGGGGTTATTGAAAAAGTGAGTCCCTCAATTTGCTGGGGCTAAGGGAGAACCAAGACAGTCCATCTCAACCTGAGAAATCAATGATGAATCTTCTTCTGGTCTACCTTTCCACTTCACAAGATATTCTTTGTATTGTCTTCCTCTACTGCTTCATCCAATTTTATTGTCCAAAATGTCTTCAATCTGCTCGGTGCTTGTTGTGGTAACTACTTCTTCAAGTCTTCTTCCATGTTGTCACTGAATTCTACTTCATGTTACTGATAAAGGTCTACAATGTTGAAAATAGGTGATATACCTAAGGTCTCTGGTAACTCCACTTCATATGCATTTCCTCAATCAAATTTCCTGAGTATCTTACAAGGTCCAAACTTCTTCATCTTCAACTTGTTATAAGTCCCAAATGGAAATCTTTCTTTTCTCAAGTACATCATTACTTCATCTCCTGTTGGAACTAGATATGTTAAATCAAAATTTTCAAAAAAATCCTCACCTTGTATGCATTTCGAGATCAGTTTGCAAAATTCTTGCCCTTGTTTTATCCTCATTATTCTCCCTTGGGTAGGCATCGTCATTCCATTCATTTCTATTAATTAGTACGTCCATTTAAGTCTTTTTCTTTTACCTTCATTTATTAAGAAATTAACAGTTTCGAACCTCCGAGATTGAACTTCCACATTGGTTAAATTGGTTCATGAGTTCAATTAGTTCACCAGTTCAATCGGTTCACTGGTTCAAACAATTTGTTGATTCAAACAGTTCACTGGTTCAATCCATTCATTAGTTCAAATAGTTCATTAGTTCAATCGGTTCACTAGTTCAAACAGTTCACAGGTCGAGTGGTTCATTAGCTTGAATGGTTCATTGGTTCAAATGGTTCATTGATTTGAGTGGTTCATTGGTTCAGATGGTTCATTGGTTCAATGGGTTTATTGGTTTGAGTGGTTCATTTGTTTGAATGGTTCATTGGTTTAATGGGTTCATTGGTTCGAGTGGTTCATGGTTTGAATTGTTCATTGGTTCAATGGGTTCATTGGTTTGAATGGTTCATTGGTTCAATGGGTTTATTGGTTTGAATGGCTCATTAGTTCAATGGGTTCATTGGTTCGAGTGGTTCATTGGTTCGAATGGTTCATTGGTTCAATGGGTTCATTGGTTCAAATGGTTCATTGGTTCAATGGGTTCATTGGTTCGATTGGTTCATTGGTTTGAATGGTTCATTGGTTTAATAGGTTCATTGGTTCGAATGGTTCATTGGTTCAATGGGTTCATTGGTTCGAGTGGTTCATTGGTTCAATGGGTTCATTGGTTCAAATGGTTCATTGGTTCAAGTGGTTCATTGGTTTAAAGAGTTCAACGGTTCGTCGGGTTCATAAGTACATAATGCTTGTTAAATCAGTGGGAATAAGTTAGTCGGGATAGAATGCCGATCTTATACTCTCGGTAAGAAATTTATATCAGACTGATACATACGATCAGAGTAAGTTTTACTGATCAACGAAGTTATTAAAAGAGCCTCACCAAGCTTACAAAGAACTATCGGTTAAAGGGGTGAATCAGGATAAAGCCTGCCAGTTTCACCGACACGATAGTCACAATGATGTTGGGGACATGTTGTGAAAGGTCTTGCCGACACAAAATACAAAAACCCTAAAAATGACATTTAACTATGAATGGTTAATATATTCTTCTGACATTTGAAGTATGGGTTTTTTCAAGATATACATAGCAGGGATCAAACTATAAAACACCCATGAAAGGATCTCAATGAACTAAATAAAATATTGATAAGGAGTAATAAAGAAGCCCTCGAAAGATATTAATCAGCATTGCATTTGAAGATCCTTGTTTGATCTTGAAATGGTTATCCATCTGATGATTAAGACGAGTATTAATTTTCCTGAACTTGTTTATTAAGACAAATATTGTTGTTCGGTTATCAACCATCACAACTGTTGTAACTGGTCTGAAGCTTGTATGCCACTCTTTATAAGAGATGACCAAGACCAGAGAAGAGGATATTAGAAGATAGATAGAATAGGAGGAGATTACAAAACAGAATAGGGGATACTATAGATTAGATTTGAATAGCAATGCTAGTTCATTTTTAATATATTTTATTTCTAATAGATCATGTGCAAGCATTCTCTGATGAAGTCAAGTTTGTAAGCATGAAGCAGTGACTGGAAGATTTCGGTATCAATTATCTGTTAAATTTATTAAATTATATGACTGTCTCCTTTCAAAGTTTTCTCTGTTATTCAATTTGAGTTATCAAGTATATCTTCAAGTTTTCTATACACATTTGTTGTTATAGTGTGATAAGATTAACTAGTTTCTATTTTCAAAATTAAATCCTTTAAATCTATCATAGTAACTCAGAAGACATTGTCATGGATCTGTAAGAAGAGTCATATAGTTAGGGTTTGTATTCTGTCTCCAATTTTTGATAAATTTGTTACAATTGCAATATTACTCTAATAGGTTCCTTCAAGCAGGGATTAAATCCTTTTAGATGAATGCAGGTAATATTTTATCAATTGGATATATGTAAGTATGGAATACTAACTATTTCCTTGCAGGGTTGTACAAGTTACATACCTATTTTTTATGCCAGATAGTTCGAGTTCTTACCAAACAAACAATCATTTATTTCATGATCATACTGACTCTATATTCAACAAGGCACTGGTCTAGTATTTTCATTATCACTTATACAAATTCATTTTAGATTTACTTAGTTAGATTGCATTATGTTTTAACTTTTGAATTTAGATTATTTTTAGAATTAAATTGTTGTCATTTTTATCTATTTTATAATTTGTGCCATTATAAATAGTTAGATTAATTATGATTAAAGTAGTAATCATCTCTTTATATACTTTATTAGTTAGAGGTTTACCCGCCTAGGTCTGGCAGATCCTGAAGTGAAGGGGGTTTAGCCATATCTACCTCATGTCAGTTAGCCAAAAACATCAAGAGAGCCTGGCACCCTCTTAGGGTTAATGACCTGCATTTTTGAGACCTAACAAAATTGGCAACTCTACTGGGGAGTCAAGTGAATGTATTAACCAGAGATTCTAAAGTTTTTTCCATCCAAGTCGTAACAGAATTGGTGACTCTACTAGGGAATCAATCTTAAATTTTGGTTAAAGATCATTTTAGAGTCAGAGAATTAAAAGGCATAACTCTGTTGGTGGAAGGAAAAACCCAGAAAATTGATTAGTCCTCTAAATAGAGGTGGTGACTCTACACAAAATTTAGATTAGTTTTATGAGAAAATTGTCATAATGGATGGTAGGAGATCTAAAGTTGATGGTAAAAAATTGCAATCATCCCCACCTTTAAGGCCTCCTACTAAGAAGACTGGGATATCAAGTCAGTCACGTAGTAATAATAACCAAATCCCTTTAGAGAATACAAGTCCTCTTGGCCAAAATTATACAATATATACTTCTTCATTCCATGCTGAAGGTGATAATCCCAAGACACTAACAGATAATCATAATGATGTTTTCAATCGGGAAGCATAGCCACAAAGGACAGATGAGATAGAAAATTAGGGTGAGGAAAATCATGAACATACAAGTGATCAGGGTATCATAGACTATGACTGTATGACTGATCAGGAACTTGCTATACATTTAGAATATCAAGAGCAAAGACTCAAAAACAGACAACAAATGATACAAAGAGCCGAAGAAATCAATAGACAAATGGCCCTTTTAAATCTTCAAGCATGAAATTCAACTAGGTATGTGCCCCCTCACAGAAACAATAACAATATTAATTAGCATGGAATGCCTCAAAATACTATAGCTATTGGAAACACTAGGGTACCCCATAATACATGCAATAATCTTTCTCAGCAAAATAGGAAAATACCTAGACCTCCACCTGTTAATACTAGGAATGTTCACCAATAGTATCCACCACTAGGGCATAGACTTAACAATCAACAACCGTGACCTCCTCCACAACAAAATGTGTATCATCAACACCATGTCCAACCCAATATGTATCCACAACCTCCATTTGGATACCCATATTATCTGCCATACCCAAATATACCACCTCCTAATCCTACAAGTATGGCCAAACAATTTGATTTGAATAGATGTCAGCTATATCCTTATCCCATGGATAATAGTTGGAGGAAAAATATCCCTAAGTTTATAGGAAGCAGTGAATTGACTGCTAAAGAACATATCAAACAATTCAATGCTTTTATACATGACATTGGTAACAAATATGAAGATATAAAAATGAAACTGTTTATGATATCTCTTACTAATGAAGCAAGAGATTGGGTAAATAGCTTACTAGACGCTTCAATATATTCCTTGACAGACTTCTACAATCAATTTTTAGAACAATTCAGAAATCAATGTGCCCCAGAATTTGCTCTTCATGAACTAATAACTATTCAAAAGTATCAAAATGAATAGGTGTATGATTTTATTTTGATATTCACTAAACTGTATAACAAGGTCCCACAAGAATCCAAATTAAACAACCAAGCAGCCCTCAGCATATATTTCAAAGCATTTGACCTAAAGACAGGTTATGAACTCAAGGGAAAAAGTCCTAGAACCTTGGCAGAAGTACAAAAAATGGCTGTCACCATTGAAAATAATAAAAAGGCTGCTGGGATGATTGGAAAAAGAGACAATATAAGAGTTCCTCAAAATACTAATCCTCTGGCAAACAAGTAAGAATATTCACATAAGAATGAAAGACCAAGACTCCATGATAGGCCATATCATACGAACTGGAAAGATGGAAAGCCCATGGTTACTAACAGGAGACATAACTATGGAAAAGATACCCCCAACCCTTTGAAGAAAAGTGGAGTCCATGCGATGGAAAATAATCCATGGTGTATGCCCTGTAATTTACCACACTCTCCTGATTATTGTGTGGTAGCACAATCAATACAAAAAGATCAGGTACCTTATAACCCTAAAATGGATCATCATACTATAATATGTTGGGTGTCACACCTTTCACTATTGAAGAGGACTATTCATCCAACGAGGAAGCAGGGTATGAATATGATGTAGGAGCACAAAAATATAATGTGAACATAGGAGAACAAGAAATATTTTCTAAACATGAAGAAGACTTAGGAAATTGTGGATATGACCTCAACATAGCACAAAGTTACAATTGGCAAAAACCTTCTAAGGAAGAGAGAAAAGCTTTAACAATGGTTGCGGTAGCACAAGCCAAGGGTAGTTACAACCTGAGAAATAGAACAATCAATGCTGAACAAGGAACTCCCCGAAGTATATTTATAAAACATTAGACTACCGGTAAAAATGATAAAAGTAAAGCTGAGAAAACACCTCATGATACACCTCCTATTGACACACCAAAAAAAAAGGATGGCACAAAAACTGTGGAAAAGGGGCAAACAAAAGTTGAGAGGTCAAAACTAAACATAAATCCCTCATTTGATATTGGTCAAGCTTTTTCTCAAATGAAATTATATGTGCCACTTCTAGAAATGATGAAGGTGGAAAAATATAAAAATATAGTGGTGAAGATGATATCAAATGTATCAGACAAAAGACCCGAACAACATAGTTCTAAAATAAATACGCAACAAGAATCTATCAAAATACCTGAGGTATACTTGGGTGAAACATTAATGAAAAATCCATCTCAAGTAGATCCATTCTATATTACCTTGCTGATAAATAATAAATTAGTTAGGAATTGTATGCTTGATTCAGGAGTAGCAGTAAACATAATGCCCATGGCTATTATGAAAGAGTTAGGAATGTGGGTGGATACTACATTTGGTAAATGTTATGCAATGGATAACAGATTTGTCCCTGTTGTTGGAATCATGAAAGATGTTGAGATAAAATTAGCATCTCATCCTGAAGCTTCTTATAAAATTGACATCACTGTGGTAGATATCCCATCAAACTATGGAATGTTGTTATCTAGACAATGGACTGCCATGGTAGGGGGAAGTGTATAATTAGATTTATCTTATGCTACTATCCCATTGGGAAGACAGACAGTTAAACTATATAGGGAGCCAAGGTATGAAGACATTATAGAGAAAATTAATCCAAATCAAATGACTTGTTTCTGTGACATAGACTTCAGTACATTCAGGGTGGAAGAATAGTCTAAATTGCATAATACAGACCCAATTTACTACGAAGCTAAAATGGATGAAAATGAAGTATGGACCATGTATTTTGATGGCGTGTGTAGTAAGGTAGGAAATGGAGCCGGGGTGTTGTTTATATCACCATCAGGAAAAACATTCAAATATTCTTTTTCTCTAAATTTTGAGTGTACAAATAACATAGTTGAATATGAAGCACTTTTAATTGGGCTAAACATCGCTAGAAAACACCAAATAAAATTGTTATTAGTGTATGGAGATTCTGAATTAATTATTTCACAAGTCAAGGGTAAATATTCCTCAAAAAACAAAAGACTCAAACAATATAGAAATGCAGTTCTGGATGATATAGAATTGTTTTATGCTTTTTCAATAAGTTGGATAGATAGGTCAAAGAATATAATGGTTGACTTCCTTGCAAACATAGCTTTGAAGAGGGATGACATTACCTTGATAGGTATTTCAGAAGTCAAGCTCAAAACTAGACCAACTATCCCAGACAACATATACAACTGGTAGGTGTTTGATAGTGATGCTGATTTACGTAAATTTTTGCACTGTATAGATCAGTATGAGAATCAAGAGATTGATCTTAATGCTTTAGTTGAGAAGATTGATGGCAAAGAGACTTTATTTGGCAAAGAAATTGTTCAACTTAAAACTAATAAAATTCCAAAGGGTTTAGTAGCATTAGAGAGAGTTTTTGAAGCTAATGATCAATCCATTTCCAAAGAAGTGACAATAAAGGAGGATGATGTGGAAGAAATAAATTTGGGAACTGAATTGTCACCTAAAAAGGTCTACATTGGAAAGAAAATAACCCTTACAATCAGAAGCATGTTAATTATCTTATTGAGAAAATATGAACATGTATTTGCCTAGTCCTATGATGATCTTAAAGCATATAGGAAAGATTTGTTCCAACACGAAATCCCACTGAAGCCAGATGCTAAGCCTTACAGACAAAAGTAGAGACCCATCAACCCAGTGTTAGAACCAAAGATGTATGAGGAACTTATAAAACTTAGGGAAGCTGGCATAATTAAACCTATTAGGCATTCATCATGGGTCTCAAATTTAGTTCCTGTTAGGAAGAAGAATGGGGATATTAGACTTTGTGTTGACTTTAGAAACTTAAACATATCCTCCCTCAAAGATAATTATCCATTGCCTAACATGGAAAATTTGTTGCAGAGAGTTACTGGCTGTGAGTTATTATCCATGATGGATGGGTTCTCCGGATACAATCAAGTAAAGGTTAAAGATTCTAAACAATACAAAATAGCCTTTACAACCCCATGGGGAACTTATGTATACGTAAGAATGTCATTTGGCCTTACAAATGTTGGAGCCACATTCCAGAGGCTGATGGACATTGCTTTTGCAGGTTTAATAAATGATATCATGGCTATATACCAGGATGACCTTACTGTATATTTAAAAAAGGATAAGGATCATGTGAATCACCTTGAGAAGATATTGATTAGAGCATTAGAATACGGTGTTTCCTTGAACCCCAAGAAATGTAAATTTATAGTCACAGAAGGGAGATTACTTGGGCACATAGTGTCCAAAGATGGAGTTAGGATTGATCTTGAGAGAACAGAGGCAATAGACAAATTTCCTATTCCAAAAATAGTCAAGGCTATACAATCATTCTTTGGACAAATAAACTTTGTGAGAAGGTTTATACCAAACTTTGCAGAAATAATTAACTCTATATCTAGAATGTTGAACAAAAATACAAAGTTTAATTGGACAGATGAATTCATAGAACCTTTTGCATCCATAAAAAGAGCAATTAAAGAAGCTCCAGTGCTAAAGTCTCCTAATTTTAGTAAACCTTTCTAGATCTTTTCTTTTGCATCTTTTCATACAGTAACAGTAGTTATGTTACAAAAGAATAATGAGGGTTATGAGTAGCCTGTTTCTTTTTTCAGTAAATCACTCCAACATGCTTAACTTAACTATGATATCATAGAGAAACAAGCTTATGCATTGGTGAAAACTATCAAGGCATTTAGACCTTACCTGGTTGGGGCTAAAGTGATAGCTTATGTACCAAATGCAGTAGTCAAAGATGTGTTCATGCAGAGTGAAGTAACTGGGACGAGATGTAGATGGATAAATCAACTTTAGGAATTTGATATAGAAATTCAAATCACAAAGCTAGTAAGGGGACAAGGGCTAGCAAAATTAATGACTGAAACAAATCTTGAGGCTTCCCAAGTATGTAATATTGAAAACGAAGAGGAAATGATAACAAGTATTGAAAAAACTCCTTGGTATACTAACATAGTATATTACCTCAAGCACATGAAATGCCCTAACGGATTTGATGATAATAAGAAAAGGACTCTAAAATTACATGCTTCTAAATATGTGCTTATAGAAGGAGATCTTTTTTGGAAAAATAATGATGGTGTCTTACTGTTTTGTCTAGATGAAGAACAAGCAAAATCTGCCTTACAAGAGATGCATCAGGGAGTATGTGGTGGTCATTTCTTAGCTAAAACCATAGCACACATGATATTAAGGGCTGGATACTATTGGCCCAAGGTTTTCAATGATGCATACAGTTTTACTAGGAAGTGTGAGGCCTGTCAGAGATTCTCAGGAAAGCTAAAGTATCAAGGGGCATTACCCTTGAGACCTATGCAAGTTGATGCCCCATTTCACCAATGGAGAATTGACTTTATAGGAGAGATTATGGAGAAATCAAGTGGTGGTCATAAATGGATATTAGTAGCCACTAACTATTTCATGAAATGGATAGAAGCAGTGCCCACTAAACAAGCAACTAGTAAGGTTGTGATCAACTTCCTATTGGAAAACATTTTAACTAGATTTGGGGTACCTTTGAGGCTCATAACTGACAATGGAATGTGTTTTAGATTGGATGAGTTTAAATTTTTTTTGTAAAATTTATGGTATTATAATCTCATATTCTTCTCCCTACCACCCACAAGGTAATGGACAAGCTAAGTCCAACAATAAAAGTATCCTGAAGATTATAAAAAGAATGCTGGATAATAACAAGAAAGCTTGGGACTCTAAGTTGAGACTGGCATTATGGGCTGATAGGATCACAATAAAGAAAGCAATTGACAAATCACCATTTGAATTAGTATATGGAGCTCATGCCAGACTCCCAATACACAACCTACTGCCAATATGTAAGTTTATCCTCCAAGAGGATTGGGATGTCCCAAAACTGATGGAGGAAAGGCTAGAACAGTTAATGGAATTAAATGAAAAGAGGGAACATGCAATGCAGTAGAATAAAAAAATGCAGATGCAAATGAAATACTTATATGATAAAAAGGTTAAAGTCAAAAAATTTGAGGTAGGTGACATAGTGCTTATTTGGAATGCCAGAAATCAAGAAAAAGGGAAGCATGGAAAATTCAATGCCCTATGGATTGGACCTTTTGTCATAAATGGTAAGGTAGGGGAGGATTCATATCATGTACAGAACATGTCTGGTGAGGAGAAAGAACTGCCAGTACATCGGGAGTTTTTGAAACATTTTTTCTCTTAAAAGGAACTCAAGAGAAAAGAATTACCAATGCATGGACAATTCTGGTTAAACTCTCTAAATGTTCTTTTCCATGCATGGTAGTTTAGAAGAGTTAAATAAATTTCTTAAAGATCACTCTTATCAAGAAATAAAAACTTTTCATAAAGCAATAACCCAGGATCTTCACCCTTCATAGTTCACCCATCGTCAAATGAAGAAGGTATTGGTCTGCTCCTCCAGAAATCTGGGATCTTGCTATGCCCACAAGGGGCATGCATCCTCAGACAGAGCCTATGTTGGAACTAGATATGTTAAATCAAATTTTTCAAAAAAATCCTCACCTTGTATGCATTTTGAGATCAGTTTGCAAAATTCTTGCCCTTGTTTTATCCTCATTATTCTCCCTTGGGTAGGTGTCATCATTCCATTCCTTTCTATTAATTAGTACATCCATTTAAGTCTTTTGCTTTTACCTTTATGTATTAAGAAATTAACAGTTTTGAACCTTTGAGCTTGAACTTCCACATTGGTTAAATCGGTTCATGAGTTCAATCAGTTCACTAGTTCAATCAGTTCACTGGTTCAAATAGTTCATTGATTCAAACAGTTCACTGGTTCAATCGGTTTATTAGTTCAAATAGTTCATTAGTTCAATCAGTTCACTGGTTCAAACAATTCACGGGTCGATTGGTTCATTAGTTTGAATGGTTCATTGATTCGAGTGGTTCATTGGTTCAGATGGTTCATTGGTTCAATGGGTTCATTGGTTCGAGTGGTTCATTGGTTCGAATGGTTCATTGGTTCAATGGGTTCATTGGTTTGAGTGGTTCATTGGTTTGAATGGTTCATTGGTTCAATGGGTTCATTGGTTCTAATGGTTCATTGGTTCAATGGGTTCATTGGTTCGAATGGTTCATTGGTTCAATGGGTTCATTGGTTCGAATGGTTCATTGGTTCAATGGGTTCATTGGTTCGAATGGTTCATTCATTCAATGGGTTCATTGGTTCAAGTGGTTCATTGGTTCAATGGGTTCATTGGTTCAAATGGTTCATTGGTTTGAGTAGTTCATTGGTTCAAATGGTTCATTGGTTCAATGGGTTTATTGGTTCGAGTGGTTCATTGGTTCAAAGAGTTCAACGGTTCGTCAGGTTCATAAGTACATAATGCTTGTTAAGTTAGTGGGAGTAAGTTAGTCAAGACAGAATGCTGGTCTTATACTCTCACCGACAAATTTATATTGGACTAATACATACGATCAGAGTAAGTTTTAAAGATCACCCCGATGATATAAGCTATACTGATCAACGAAGTTGTTAAAAGAGCCTCACGAAGTGTACAAAGAACTATCAGTTAAAGAGGTGAATTGGGATAAAGCCTGCCAGTTTCGCTGACACAATAGTCACAATGATGTCGGGGACATGTTGTGAAAGGTCTTACCTACGCAAAATACAGAAACCCTAAAAATGACATTTAAATCTAAATGGTTAATATATTCTTCTAACATTTGAAGTATGGGTTTTTGCAAGATATACACAACGGGGATCAAACTATAAAACACCCACAAAAGGATCTCAATGAACTAAATAAAATATCAATAAGGAGTAATAAAGAAGCCCTTGAAAGATATTAAGCAAAATTGCAGTTGAAGATCCTTGTTTGATCCTGAAATGGTTATCCATCTGATGATAAGATGAGTATTAATTTTCCTGAACTTGTTTATTACGACAAATATTGTTGTTCGGTTATCAACTATCACAACTGTTGTAACTGGTCTGAAGCTTGTATGCCACTCTTTATAAGAGATGACCAAGACCAGAGAAGAGGATATTAGAAGATAGATAGAATAGGAGGAGATTACAAAACAGAATAGGGGATACTATAGATTAGATTTGACCAACAATGCTAATTCATTTTTAATATATTTTTTTTCTGATAAATCATGTGCAAGCATTCTCTGATGAAGTCAAGTTTGTAAGCATGAAGCAGTGATTGCAAGATTTTAGTATCAATTATCTGTTAAATTTATTAAATTATATGACTATCTCCTTTCAAAGTTTTCTCTATTATTCAATTTGAGTTATCAAGTATATCTTCAAGTAGTCTATACACATTTGTTGTTATAGTGTGATAAGATTAACTGGTTTCTATTTTCAGAATTAAATCCTTTATATCTATCACAATAACTTAGAAGACATTGTCATGGATCTGTAAGAAGAGTCATATAGTTAGGGTTTGTATTTTGTCTCCAGTTTTTGATAAATTTGTTACAATTGTAGTATTACTCTAATAGGTTCCTTCAAGCAGGGATTAAATCCTTTTAGATGAATGCAGGTAATATTTTATCAATTGGATATATATGTAAGTATGGAATACTAACTATTTCCTTGCAGGGTTGTACAAGTTACATACCTTTTTTTTATGCCAGATAGTTCAAGTTCTTACCAAACAAATAGTCATTTATTTCATGATCATACTGACTCTATATTCAACAAGGCACTGGTCTAGTATTTTCATTATCACTTATAAAAATTCATTTTAGATTTACTTAGTTAGATTGTATTATTATTTTAGCTTTTCAATTTAGATTATTTTTAGAATTAAATTACTGTCATTTTTATCTGTTTTATAATTTGTGCCATTATAAATAGTTAGATTAATCCTGATTAAAGTAGTAATCATCTCTTTATCTTCTTTATTAATTAGAGGTTTACCTGCCTAGGTCTAGCAGAGCTTAAAGTGAAGGGGGTTTAGCCATATCTATCCCGTGTCAGTTAGCCAAAAACGTCATGAGAGCTTGGCACCCTCTTAGGGTTAATGACCTGCATTTTTGAGACCTAACATCTCCCACTTCAAATTCCTTATGTCTTCTCTTCTCATTTGCCTTTTCCTTATATCTACTATTCATGTCCTCTAAATGCTTCTTCACCTGATTATGCACTGTCTTCATATGATTTGCAAAATCTTCTGCTTCTACACTTCTCTTTTCTTCCAGGCTGATGTCTCTCAATTTTGTAACTCCTCTAGGATTCACTCTGGTCACAATCTCAAAAGGTGTTCTTCTGGTACTTCTATTTACTGAATTATTGTATGGAAACTCTTCTTGTGAAAGCATCAAATCCCAACTTCCTATGTTCTCTCCAACCAAACATCTCAACAAGTTTACGAAACTCCTATTCACTACCTCTGCCTGTCCATTAGTCTGTGGATGGAGTTGAACTAAACTTCAAATCAATCTTCATCTTCTTCCAAAAGTATCCAACAAACTTTGTGTCTTTGTCTGAAACTATACTCTTAAGTAATCCATGCAATCTTACAATCTCCTTGAAAAATAGGTCAGCTACATGCACTGCATCAGTTGTCTTCTTACAAGGTATGAAATGAGCCATCTTTGAAAATCTGTCAACCACTACAAATATTTAATCATGTCCTCTTTGTGTCATAGGCAATCCCATTACAAAATCCATGCTTATGTCTTCCCAAGGTCTCTCCGATACTGTCAAAGGTTTATACAATCTAGTATTCTGACTACTCCCTTTTGCAAATTGAAAAACTCTACAACTCTACACAAATCTCCTAACATCCTTATGTATCTAAGGCCAAAAGTAGTTTTCACTCACCAAAGCCACTATCTTATCAATGCCAAAATGTCCTGCCAATCCACCACTATGTTTCTCTTTGATCAAATTATCTCTCATTGAACTTCTAGGTATGCACAACTAGTTCCCTTTGAACAACATGTCCTCTTGAATGAAATAGTCCAACCACTTACTCCTATCTATCACAACAGGGTCCTTACATGCTTTCCAAGTTTCTACAAAATCAGTGCCTCCCTCATACATGCTCTTTAATTCATCAAAACCCAACACTTCAATTCTCATCTCTGTCAACAAGTTTCTTCTTCTTCTCAATGCATCAACAACTTTATTTGATTTACCACTCCTATGCTTCAACACAAATGTATAACTATTCATGAATTCTACCCATCTCATATGTCTCTGATTCAACTTACCTTGACTATTGAAATACTGCAAAGCTTGATGATCTATATACAACGTAAACTCCTTAGGCAACAAGTAATGTCTCCACTTCTTCAAGGCTTGAATTATGGCATAGAATTCCTGACCATAAACTAAATATATTCTCCTTGCATCATTCAATTTCTCACTAAAATATGCTACTGGTCTACCTTCTTGAATTAATACTTCTCTAATCGCATTTCCACATGCATCATAATCAACTTGAAATACCTTATTGAAATCCAGTAATGCCAAAACAGGCTGCTCTGTCACTTTCTGCTTCAACAACTCAAAACTTTTGTCTGCTCCAGATGTCCACTTGAAATCTTTTCTGTCACCTCTCATTGTCTCTATCATAGGGTTACATACTGAACTAAAATTTCTGATGAACTTCCAGTAGAAACTAGCCAATCTGTGAAATGATCTAACCTCTCCAATGCTCTCTAGTGTAGGCCATTCAACAATTGATTTCACTTTCTTAGGGTCCATCTTCAATCCTTCCATAGAAATCACAAATCCCAAATATACCAACTCTTGTATCTATCTATTCAATTCTTCATTCTCTACTAGTGTCATTCTATGTGCTACTTTGTTAGGCAAACTTGCTCCTGGTATAAGATCCATGTGATGACTGATACTCCTTATAGGTGGAAATCCTTCAGGTACATTATATGATATGATGTTTTCATACTCTATCAACAATTCCCTTATCTCCTCCAGTTGTGATTCTTTAGTCCCTTTCTTCAATGCTTCAGGATTTTTAGGAATCAAGGCATAACACATATTCTCATGTCTCAAGCCATCCAAAAAATTTCTTCCATCTACTAAATAGATTCTAGCATTCCCACATACTTCACTCTTAGGGTCATCTTCTAAAGGAATCAAAGTAATTCTGTTTCCATTTGCTATTATAGTCTATGTATTCTTTCTCCCATCATGTATAGCTTTTCTATCATACTGCCAAGGTCTACCCAACAAGATATGACATACATCCATAGGCATAATATCACACAAGACTTCATCATGATAAGATCTAATATGAAATTTTACCAAACATTGTTCACTCACCAATACCTTATGATCATCCTAAATTCATGCTATCTTATATGGCTTAGGGTGTTTCAATCTTTCCAACTTCAGCTTAGTCACATCTCCTCTGAAACTAGGTTATGTAAACTACCACTATCAATTACAACTTTACAACACTTACCTCCTAATTTGCATCTAGTTCTGAACAAGTTTTTCCTCTGTGATGGTTCCTCATTTGTCTTTGCTTGAAATAGTACTCTCCTCATCACAAGTGATTCTCCTTTCTTAATTTTGCCTACTGAACTGGGTGATTCAACAAGTTCTTCCACATAGGCTGCTCTTCCACTATATTTTTTCCTCTTACTTGTACTACCTTGGATACACTCAAATGCTCTATGTCCTTCACCTACACACTTGAAACAAGTACCTCTAAATGTTATCTTATCAAATCCCTTTCCTTCTCTCCTATATCCTTCATTTTGGTATGCACTAGGGTTTCCTCTCTGGTAAAATTTTTTGCCATCTCTCTGGAAAACATTGTTATCTCTGTCCTCCTTGAATGGGCCATCAAACTTGTTTTTCTTCGAATATGATCTATCTCCTCTAGGAAATGTTCCACCTCTTTGAAATTTACCTCCTCTACCTCTTTGTCTTTGATCATGCCTCTTATTCAGCTTCTCTTCAACAATCAGGGCAAACTGATATGCTTCTTTCAAAGATGTCATCCTTACCAAGCTTAGTTCCTCTTGAATGTTAAATCTCAGTCCATTGATATATCTTGCCACTTTCTCCTTGTTTGTTTCACTATGTCCTATTCTTATGATCATCTTATGAAATTCTTTAGTGTACTCCTTCACAAATTTCTCCTTTTGTCTTAGGTTTTGCAATCTCTTCAACAATTCCAACTCATAGTCAGTAGGTATAAATTGATTCTTCAGCTTTGTCACGATCCTATCCCACTTTGTAAGATTTTCTTTTCCTATTCTATTTCTTTCCAACTAAACTTCTTTGCACCATATAGTAGCATATACTTTCAATTTTGTCTTTGCAAATTTCACCTTTCCCAGATCTTCAATTTCCTCATATTCAAAGTATTCTTCCATGTCATTTATCCAGTCAATCAATTCTTTAGGGTTCAAATTAATAGTATAATTTGGCACATCAACTCTAGGTCTCTTTCCAATCTTTGAAATAGCTCACATCTTTACTTGATTCGATTCTTCCTCTTCATCACCTCCAAGGTTTTCACCAGTTTGTTCAACAGATTGAAATTCTTCATCATCACTTTCAACATTAGGTCTTAGTATCAATCCATTTATCCTATCTTCTTCAATAGCATCCAAATGAATTCAGATTGTTTTCATCATCTCCATCATCTCATCCATTCTACCAGCCATTGTTCCAATGCAGCAACTCTTCTTGGCGACATTCTTCCTAGGATCAAGTGTAAACTGCCTCAGGTTTGACAACCGGGCTACAAGATGACAACTGCCTCTCAATCAGCGATCAGTTGCAACACAAGTAACCTGCCTCAATTCAGCGATCTGTCTACAACAAGATCTTACAGAATTCCCTCGCCAACTTCATTCAATTTGCTCCCAAAGATTTGAACTTTTGCTCTGATACCACTTGGTGCAGTCACGGTAGGAGGGTTCATAGAATGAACTGTTCAAACTATGCAGCAAGAGTAAACACAATGGAAACAACTCAAAGAAATGGAACAAATGTAGATTTAGTCATTCAGTATATCACAGAATTCAAATATAGATTAGTCGGCAACATGCGGACTTACAATTAGGGCTCATAGGCCTAATTACATACATGTGCAAGATAAAGCTTTGAAGCTCCTTTGCCCAAAATCTAAACTATGAACTTATTGATAACTTCTAAACTACTTTCCTAAGGATATAATACATCATTATATATCATCTCTAAACCAATAGATTCCTCCACGTCGGCCAAGGAAGGTCACAAACTTTGATGAAGAGTTGTAATGTGTACACAGATAGGTTGGACCTAAATGCATATAACACTTCCTCAAATGAGTAGAATAATGTGCGGATCTCCAAGGAAGGTCATCCATACACCAAAGATCATTGAATGACATGTCATTAGGTTTTGCAAATCAAGGGATGCTCTACAAGTCTTCTCCTTCAACTGATTGTCTAAGACTATCAGGATGCTCTGTTCTAAGAAAACAGTCGATCTTCTGATAGTGATAACTTTCTGGTAACTGATCCAAATGCTCTGATTTTTGGATATGATGTAGATGATAAGTCTAGATCTGCAAGATTTGAAATGCAATTGTGGTACAATACTGGACCAAAAGATGAAACTGCTTCTGACTGAACTATCTGAACTGAAATGGAAAATGAAAGAAACAAACTAAACTGCAATCTGACTGAACTATTTGAACTGAACTGGAAAATGAAAGAAACAAACTGAAATGCAAATGTTTTGTTAGGGTTAGCCGGTAGAAGATATCAATTAAATGCAAATAAAGATTAAACAGAGGAATGGAAATACACAGAAATAATAATAGTGAGAGACAAGTTTTAACATGGTTCACCCAAACTCGGGCTACATCCACCAAATAGAGAGTCCAATATTATTATCTAGTAAATCAAACTAATTACAACTAGCAATCCCTGCAACTCAATACCGCTGCAAATGCTACAATACAATATCAATCAAAACCCTAACCCTTAGCCAAATTTATCAAGCCTTTTTTTTATTACAAAAATAGGGTTTTCTTATGTCAGTCAATGAAAAATAACTCTTACTACCCCTTGACCCCATAGGAATTTGGGGGGAAACCGTGCCAATAAAAGTGGGGATAGTTTAACCTCCGAGTTTGATTAGGCTCCATATAACAACAATCTCCCACTTGGAGACTGATCAAACTCCACACCATATCATCTCCCACTTGGAGACTGATCATAACTCTACTGACCCTATAGCTCCCACTAGAAATAAGCACACTGGACTCTGTTGTTCTGTTTTTGTTATTTTCAATCTAGAAGACTAACTGAAGCTGAAGAGGAGCTCAACTTCTCCCTTGTCACTACCTTTGTAAACATATCCACTAGATTTTCATCTATATGTATCTTTTCCAGCTATAATTGTCCATCATCCAACACTGACCGAATAAAGTGATACCTCAACTGTATGTGTTTGGTCTTTGAATACAGGACATAATTATTTGTAAGATGTATGGCACTCTGACTGTCTGTATACAAAGAACTGTTAGCCTGTTGTTTGCCCAATTCTTCCATGAAAGATTACAGCCATATTATCTCCTTGCTTGCCTCTGTTGCAACTACATACTCTACCTTTGTGGTGGATAAAGAAACCACCTTTTGCAACTTGGAAATCCAACTCATCACTATCCCACCTACAATAAAGACATAACCTGTAGTACTCTACCTAGTATCAATAGCCCCTGCCAAGTCTAAGTCTACGTAACCTACTAAATCAGTATTAGAGTCCCCAAAACATAAGTGTTTATTGGATGTACCTCTCAAATATTTGAGAATCTATTTTACCGCATTCCAATGCTCCAATCTGGGATGACTCATATACCTACTAACAACTCCTACAGCATGTGCAATATCTGGTCTCATGCATACCATGGCATACATTAAACTTCCTACCACTGAAGCATATGGTACCATGGACATTTTCTCTTCCTCCTCTTGTGTCTTAGGACACATCTCCTTAGTCAATTTCAAATGACTAGGCAAAGGTGTACTGACAGCTTTTGCATTCTCCATATGGAATCTCTGCAACACCTTTTCAACATAATCAGGTTGAGATAGAGTCAATTTTTTGTTCTTCCTATCTCTGCAAATTTTCATACCAAGGATTTGTTTTGCTGCCCCTAAATCCTTCATAGAAAATGACTGTGCTAACTATTATTTTAACACTCTTGTGTGATCCATGTTAGACCCAACTACAAGCATGTCATCAACATATAAACATAAAATAATGTATCTGTCATTATCCAACCTCTTAAAATAAACACAATGGTCATAATTACACCGTCTGTAGCCTTGCTCAGCCATAAAACTATCAAATTTCAAATACCATTACCAAGGTACTTATTTCAGGCCATACAAACTCTTCTTCAATCTGTACACCAATTTCTCCTTACCTTTGACCTCAAATCCCTACAGTTGTGCCATATATATCTCCTCCTCCAAATCACCATGGAGAAAGGCAGTTTTCACATCTAGCTGTTCCAAATGCAAATCTTCAACATCCACAATACTTAAAATAGTATGAATAGAAGTCATTTTGACAACCAAAAAAAATATCTCATCAAAATTAATGCCCTTTTTCTATGCAAATCCTTCTACAACTAACCTAGCTTTAAATCTTTTCATACCTCCATCTTCCTCTTTTAGCTGATAAACCCATTTGTTTGGTAAAGCCTTTTTACCTGCAGGTAACTTACATAATTCCCAAGTCTAATTTTTCAGCAAGGAGTCCATTTCTTCTTTCATTGCAAGCTCCCGCTGAACTTGTGTATCAACTTGCATAGCCTCATCATACCCTTTAGGTTCACCAACATCTGTTAACAAAATAGAATACAAAGAGGGAGAAAACCTTTCAGGAGGTCTACTTAGACTTGTTGACCATCTAACATTCACTGGAGTTTGTGGTATTTCTGGTTGCTATTGCGGAGCATGAGGAACCACTAAAATATCACTATTTGGAGTATCATCTAGCACCACATAATCCTTTTCTTTCTTCTCATGCTGCTACAACTGATCTTTGTACAACACCTTCTCATCGAATACAACATCCATGCTTCTCACAATTTTTTGATTTTCAAAATCCCAAAGCCTATAACCAAATTCATCGATGCCATATCCAACAAAGGTACACTTTTTTGATTTTACATCCAGCTTGGTTCTATTTTCATAATCTACATGTACAAATGCTTCACATCCAAAGGTTTTGAGAAAAGAATAACTCACCTTCTTACCTGTCCATACTTCTTCTGGAATACCACAACCCAAAGGAACTGAAGGACCTCTATTAATTAAATATACAGCAGTGTTGACATCCTCTACCCACATGTTTAAAGGCAGCCCAACATGCAATCTCATGGTCCTTGCATGCTCCATTATTGTCCTATTCATGCGTTCATCCACTCTATTTTCCTGTGCAGTCCCTGGAACCATTTTCTACCTACGAATTCCATTAAAGGAACAATAATCCTCAAATTCTTTGCTGCAATACTCACCACCATTATCAGATCTGAGACATTTTAATCATTTACCCATCTCATTCTCAACCAAGCTTCTCCATTTCTTAAATGTTTCAAATACATCAGATTTCTGCCTGAGGAAATAAATCCATACCTTCCTAGTTGCATCATCTATGAATGTAACATAATACTGAGAGCCACCAAGAAAAGATACTTGAGTTGGTCCCCATACATCTGTATGCACAAGCTCCAACTTTTTATCTTTCTTTTGCTTCCCATCTCTGAGAAAACTGACTCCCTTTTGTTTTCCATACACACAACTTTCACAGAAATCCATATTAATACATTTTAGACCTGGTAAAACTTTCTTAGAATGAAGTACCTTCATACCTTTTTCACTCATATGCCCAAGTCTGTTATGCCACAGTATTGTCTCAGAACCTGTAGCAACTGTTCTTGAACCTATTTGTTTTTTCTCTGCAACAGCTAAAGTAGAAGGAACAATATGACCTGTACAAAGATATAAGGTGCCTACTTTCACACCTTTTGCTACTATTAAGGCACCTTTTGAAACCTTCCAATTTTTATTAGTAAATGTAACAATGCAACCTTCTTCAGCTAGCTATGCTGCTAAAATTAAATTCCTACTAAGCCTTGGAACATGCCTTACCTCTTGTAGTAGCCAATGATTCCCATTCTGCAACTTAATCTTGATTCTTCCCTTTCCAACAATCTGACAGGGTTCGTTATCTCCCAAATAAACCAACCCAAAATCCCCTTGGACATAATCAAGAAAATAACTTCTATGGGGTGTAGCATGAAATGAGGCCCCTGAATCTAAAACCCATGAGTCATCAGCATTATCTAGGGAAAGAATCAAAGCATCATCTTCAGACTTATTACTTACCACATTTGCCTCCTTATTGCCTTCTTGTTTGTCTCCTTTATTCTTTCGAGACCAGTAAACTTTTTTCAGATGACCTAGTTTTCCACAGTACTAGCAGTCCTTCTATCCTCTAGATTGGGATCTCTTATCCTTTGATTTTCCTTGTGACTTCCCATGACCTCCAGAACCTTTTCCTCTCTCCTTTGATCTGCCCCTGCTTTCTACACTCAAAACATTGCTTGATGTGGATCCACCTAAGCTTTTCCTACGAATTTCCTCACTCAGAATAACACCAACAACATCATCAAATTTCAGGGTATTTGAACTAGAAATAGAGTTACTAACCACTATTACCAAACTATTCCAACTTTTAGGCAATAAACATAATATCAAGAGAGCTCTAACTTCATCAAATTTTACATTTACAGAAGTCAATTGACTGACAATCGTATTAAATTCATTTAAATGATCTATCACAGATCCACCTTCAACCATTTTTAGATTAAACAAATGCTTCATGAGAAATACCTTATTTGAGGCTGAGGGTCTTTCATACAATTTAGCCAAAGCTTTCATCAGACCATCTATTGCCTTCACTTCCATTATATTGAATGCCACCGATGGTGCTAGGCACAACCGAATGGTTCCCAGTGCCTTTTTGTCAAGAAGATTCCAATCCTCATTAGTCATTGTTGCCAGTTTCTTGGTTACTCCTTCTAATGGCCTCCATAAATCCTTTTGATAGAGGTAATCCTCCATCTGCATCTTCCATAACTGATAGTTATGCCCATTAAATTTATTGACCTTCAATTTACCCTCGTCCGCCATTGCTCCCACTCAACCGTGAGACTCCCACTCAACTATGAGACCTTCCAACAAATAATTAATCAAACACAACCTGCTTTGATACCACTTGTTAGGGTTAGCTGGCAGAAGATATCAATTAAATGCAAATAAAGATTAAACAGAGGAATGGAAATACACAGAAATAATAATAGCGAGAGACAAGTTTTAACGTGGTTCACCCAAACTTAGGTTACATCCACCAAATAGAGAGTCCAATATTATTATCCAGTAAATCAAACTGATTACAACTAGCAATCCTTGCAACTCAATACCATTGCAAATGCTACAATACAATATCAATCAAAACCCTAATCCTTAGCCACTTTTATCAAGCTTTTTGTCAGTTACAAAATAGGGTTTTCTTATGTCGGTCAATGAAAAATAACTCCCACTGCCCCTTGACCTTGTCTTGGGGACACTACCCTCAAACCCCCACAAGGGACACAGCCCCTTAACCCCGTAGGAATTTGGGGGGAAACTGTACTAATAAAAGTGGGGAAAATTTAACCTTCGAGTCTGATCAGGCTCCATATAACAACATGTTTTTGGTTGATGCAAGATTGCTCTTGAACCATGGATGCTCCTACATCAATCCCAACTTTCAAAAACTTGCGGGATAATGTTGATGGTGCCCTAGTCTAGGGTACACTGTCTCTGATCTATTTACTTTGCATTTTTGTATTTGTTTCATCAATGTCTATGTCAGAAATTAAGTTATTTCAGTCTGATATGCAAATTAGGGTTATGAGGTTAGAGAGAGGAAACTAGCCTGTAAGTCTTGATTTCAAACTGTCACAGAGTCACAATAAACATGAAAAGGGAACATTGGTGAGTAGTAGTTTATCCCTAAACTTTCCCCTTTGCTTCCCTAATGTCTTAGCTGGTGAAAGTGTGGGACTCACATCTCCTATCTCATCTCCTTCCATTGTCACCACTAAAAATTTTGGTAAACCCATGCTCTAAAGAATTTGCATCCTTTAACAACTCAGATTGGATTAAGTTTGTTGTCCTAAAACATATTTAGATTGCAAGTTCTCTCTCATGAAAGCACATGTTTAAAATCTTGCATAATCCTTCTTTATTTTCATTGAAAGAAGATTGAAAATCCAAACTTTGTGTGTTGCATAGTGTTATTATTTTTTTCCTTTTTACAAAGTTTATCTTATAGCACTTTTCATTCAAGTCTTGAGTTAATTTGAGCATGTTAAAATGTTGGATTACTTTTTGTAAGACTTTCATGCATACGATGAGCTATTTAGTTGTGATGACTTCAATATGTTATATGAAGCCCTTGATGACTTCATCTCAATTGAACAGTCCACTATGACTCTAAAACCATCACTATTTCAAAGATTTGTAAATGCAATCTATATTCATAAAAGCTAGAGAAGAGCCTATGAAACCAATAATAGTGGTCACTGCAAGTCCAGATGTAGTTCAGACTCCTTGTAAACTAGTGTTCACTATTAGAGGTCCATCATCTTCTTCTCATTCTCCTGATCAAATTTACAACTATGCCAAACAAATATCATGTTCATCTACCCAACAACCTAGTCACACTATGGTTTCTCATACATACAACACTCGGAATAACAAACAAAGAAAACATAAATCAAATATTCTGATATCTTTACCAACCTCTCAACCGATGCTTCCTCAAGCACCCCATTTAACAAATAAAGTTGGTCAAGATTATGATCTTGTAGAGTAGCTCAGGGCTACTCCTGCTAAGATATCTCTTTGGGAACTTATACAAACCTCATCTACATACCATGGAATGCTCCAAGAAGCCTTACAAAAGGTGATTATGCGACCTGTTGTCAAACCCAATGATGTAGCAGCTCTCGTAGACTGTATGCATGCAACAAAATGGATATTTTGTTTCAACAACATGAGTTGCCATCTCCTGAAGTTTAGAATCAGTATGATCCTTTAATTATATTCATTACAATAAACAAGAAATTGATTAAATGAATTATGATTGATAATGGGTCTGCTCTTAATGTTTGTAGTCTCATTTTATTACACAAAATCATAGTTGATACATCTTTGATTAAACTAGATAAGATAAGTATCTGTGGCTTTGATAATGTCAGACGACAATCCGTAGGCACTATAACTTTACCTGTACAAGTTGGGCCTATAACATTACCTACCTTAATTCATGTCATTCCTTGTTCCTTGTCTTATAACATGATTTTGGGTAGACATTGGATTCATATGTTGGGGGTAGTCCCTTCTACTCTACATCATTTGATCAAATTTATTCACAGAGATAAACTGCACATGATTCATGTTGATCCTAAACTTGATCTCTATGCGCAAATTGAGTCGTAGAAACAAATTGTTCAACACAAGATTTTAACTAATTTGAAAGTTGACCAGTCAAACTCTCTTGCCACAAATAATGTTGTTATAGACTCTAAAGAATCAAATGCATTTATCGGTGATGATTGGGGTTCATTAGACTTTATAGCTCCCTCTGTGAGTGAATATAAACTTAATGATCCCACTCTTGAAACATCGAAGGTTGCTTTGATACCCTCTCAAAAATTGAATGTGAAACTCATACTCTCGAACTCCCTCTGTGAGTGAATATAAACTTAATGATCCCACTCCTGAAACATTGAAGGTTGCTTTGATACTCTATTAGAAATCAAATTTGAAACTCAAAGTCTCGTTGGTTACCAATTCAAACAATACTTTCAATTATACTACAGATTATGAGACTGATGAAGCCCCACCTTCTTCCAAAGAAATGACTTCTCTTTATGGTCAAGGATTTCAAATCCTTTATAAGAATTGCAACTATGTGGGTAAAGGTTGCAGTATTAAGCAACAAGGAATCAGACTCCCTATATAATCTGCTTCACACCATTATTCAAGTGGCATTGGATATAATCCTTTCAAAGAATCTAAATCCTGTCGATGTTCTAATCTTAACGTTAATACCATATCAACATTAAATTTAATCTTTCCTAAGATGATTGACACCACTAGTCCACCAGGAGAGATCGCTTTAGATTTCTTCTCCACAGATGAAGTGATAATGTAATTCATGGGTGCTTATGATAATGTTCTCCGTTACCACCACAAACGTGGATTACCTTACTATTTGAATAATGATGAATATTTTGGAAAATCTACTAGCATGATAAGTAATGCTTCGACATCTACAGATCAAACTGAGGGATCACAATAATCACTTGATCTCCTAGACCACAGTACTCTATTAAATAAAAAAATTGTCGATGTTTTTATGGAGAAAGATAATGCTGAAAAAGTTATTCCTACTGGTGATTGTTTAAATTTAGCAGAAAAAGAAGAAATGACCAAGTTATTACAAGAATATTCTGACTTATTTGCTTGGAATTATTTAGATATGCTTGGTATTGATCCTCAGAATGTGACACATAACATCATCTTTAAACTAGTTGTTAAGTCATTTAAACAAAAGATTTGTAAGATGAATCCTAAGATTGCACTGCTTGTAAAAGCTGAGATAGAAAAATTGTTACAAGCCAGGTTTATTTGCCCTATTGACTATTCTCCATGGATTTCAAATGTCATCAATGTTGCCAAACCAAACAGCTACCTTTGAATGTGTACCAATTTCATAGATTTGAATCTTGAATCTTTGAACGATGATTTTCCACTTCAAAACATTGATATGATTGTTGACTCAATAGCTGGCCATGAATTACTTTCATTCATGGATGGATTCTCAGGATATAATCAAATTTTCATAAACCCTCAAGATCAATATAAAACAACTTTTATAACACCTTGGGGAACGTTTTGTTGGTTGGTCATGCCGTTTGGACTTAAAAATACAGGAGCTACTTATCAACGACCCATGACCCTTATATTTCATGACTACATACACAAAACTTTAGAGGATTATGTTGATGACATCTTAGTGAAGTCTATTCATCACCAAGATCATGTCACAACCCTATAATAGATATTTGAACATATAAAAAAGTAAAATATGTGATTAAATCCCCGTAAGTGTGTATTTGGTGTAGATAGTGGAAAACTGTTGGGGTTTATCGTCTCACACCATGGTATTGAAGTGGACATGAAAAAGATTGATGTGATTGTCAATATGCCAGCACCTAAGAATGTATCTCAACTCTGTAGTTTGCAAGGAAAGATATAGGCCATCTGTTGATTTGTGTCCCAACTTGTGGATATGACTCGTCCATTTACTCAACTATTGAAGAAAGATTTGAGATTTCAATGGAATTTGGTTTGTCAGAAGGATTTTGAGGACTTAAAAAGTTAGATTGCCAAACCTCCCATTTTATAGCTTGTTGTGTCTGGAAAACCTTTTATTCTTTACACCTCAACATCTAGTCATGCTCTAGCAGCTTTATTAGCCCAAGATAATGCTGACGGCAAAGAATGTGTTGTATATTATGTCAGTCAAACTTTGCTTGATTATGGAGTACGATACACTGTTATTGAGAAGCATTATTTAGCTTTAGTGTTTACAACACAGAAGCTTAGACACTATCTATTAAATGCTGAAATACATGTCATGGTAAAATTTGACCCTTTAAAGCATCTCTTTGCTAAAACTAATTTGTTGGGTCATCTTTCTAAATGGGTTATGTTGTTAACTGAATTCGATCTTAAGTTTGTCTCTTAGAAGCCGATTAAGGGACAAGCAGTAGTGGACCATTTGGCTGATGCACCCTCCCCTTTTACTATACAAAGCGAGGATACATTTCTTGATGACCAAATATTGACTATTACTAAAGAAGATGGATGGGAATTATACTTTGATGGATCAAGATGTCAAACTGGCTCTGGTGCAGGTGTCATACTGATACCTCCTTTAGGCAAGCCAATTCCTATGTCTTATCATCTCAACTTTTCATGCACAAATAACATTGCCGAGTATGAAGCCCTCATCACAGGACTCTGTGCTTCTTTAATATTGAACATCAAGAATATCACTATATATGGTGATTCACAACTTATAGTATGACAAATAAATAGATCCTATCAAGCTAAATAAGATAAATTGTCCCAATATCGTGATCTTGCTCTCTTTGTTAAAAATGTTAACATCTTTTACAATCGATACCATTCCTAGGAAAGATAATCGACATGCTGATGCAATGGCAAGAATAGCTTCCCTTATATCCCCTGACGATTCTTCTAGTGACTTTGTCTTTCATATTCAAAATCTTTAAATACTAGGTGTGGAGGATTCTATCCTTAGACCTTCATAACTCTATTGAAATATAAATCAAGACGAATTGTTCTCCCATATATTCAATTACTTGCATGATAGAACTATCCCTAATTTAACATCTAAGAATGCTTGCATTCGCCTATGCAAGCTTGCAACACGTTACATCATATTATCAAATGTCTTGTATAGATGAAGCTATAATGGTATTTTACTCTGATGCTTAAGTAATTCAGAACTTCCGATAGCTTTAGGGGAAGCTCACTCTAGTGCTTGTGGAGGGCATTTCAGAGGCAAGTCACTTATACAAAAATTAATACACATGGGGTAATATTCACAGACCATGGAACAAGATTCCTTTGCTTACATCAAGAAATTCCTCTAGACTTAGCAACATCAACACTTAATCCAAGCACCTGCCTAGGAACTTCATGGCCAAGTCTCACCTTCGCCATTTTTTGTTTGGGGCTTGGACTTAATTTGTAAGATATCTCCACCTTCTTCACAAGGACACACTTTATAATCACTGCTATAGATTATTTCATAAAATGGGTTGAGGTTGTTCCTTTGCGATCTGTTAGGACAGTAAAAATTTAAAATTTTTACTATCTTCTCTCTCCACAATATTTGAATAAACCCTAAAAAATATCCCAAAAAACCATAGTAAAAATCTAATGTATCTCACAGGATGTCTATAGATGAGCAGTGCTAAATTACTTAAAGGTCAATCTATCGGCAAGATGTCATATTGCTTACATCGATACATGAAGAATCATTTGAAAATAACCATTGGTGTGAGAATAGAGATCAGAAAGAGATTTATAGAAGCCATCGATGGAATAAGTAATACCGATGACCTTTCATCAGCAAGAGAACCAAGTAGTCATACCGATCAGTATGACTGATAATCATTGGAGGATCCTTCAAAAGCTACCCTGACGGTATATATCATACCGATGAAGTATTTCGGCAACAGTTTCACCGAACATCCTGCAGGGGCAATGAAGCAAATAGCCATCGGCAAGAAATGAATTATCGAGATGAGAAACAAATGAGTCTCTGATACTCAATGTCTTAATGAAAAGAGAGCTTTCGGTAAGACTCATAGTGATACAAATATCTATCGGGATGACTCAACATATCGGGACAAAGGAATTAGGTCTTGTCGATTTACAAGTCACGGCGATCAAAAGGTGTTGGTGACACTTTAATAGACTCTATCCGATAAGGAATATGAAATGACCATCGGGGAGATGATTGGGATTGGGTTATCTTTTAAAAGCTATCCCAATAGTATATCTCATTCCGATGGGGATAAATTCATACCTGTTGATGAGAAGTTTTAATTATAGCGGCAAGACATTAACAGAGTCATTCCAATCCAAAGTAAAAATGACTATCGGTAAGACAACAAAGCTCGGGGAAACATAAATATGTTATCCTAATAGTATTGATTACCCCGATAAACAAATTACTATCGGTGAGACTCTTACTGATAGTTATATCCGTAAGACTCATTATGTGGGAGGGAAATCTAAATCACACGGCGATGAAACAGGTCCTGCCGATGGTCACGCCGATTGATTGTTCACACCATAAAAAGCATTAGGGTTGCCTAAACATTTCAAAAATTATGCCGATAAGAGGAGTTATGGCGATGTGACACTTCACAGCGATGAACATTGAATTGATTAGACAATTAAATACAAATGGCTACGAAATCTTTTACGATCATTGTAATTGCAAGGTCATTTGAGAAGAGAATATAGAGGAACTCTTAAAGCAAAAGCAGAGGATTTTGACTATAGCCACCGAATGACAGGTACATACATACAAACCATTGTGTAGCCTGTGTTTAAATTCTCTGCCAAAGTTTTAAATATGGAGACTCCGGGAAAGGGAAAAGGAAGAAAATCACAACGGGAAACTAGTAAGTCTAAAAAATAGAAAACTGAACAAACCCCTGAGGAGAAGGTAAAAGACAGAAAACTCAACCAGGACTTAATTGACCAATTGCTTGGGTCAACTCCCAAGGCCAGAAGGTCTGCTCAACTCAGGGCAGAGGTTGAGAAATTAGAAGATAAACATAAGCACCTGGGAGATATCTGGACCCCAATTAGGGGATATGAGCTTTTTAGATTCCATTATAATAGAAGGTTTAGGAATGCTCCTGTGTCAAAACCATGGCACTTGAATTTGGGAAAACTGGTTGTGCCTAATGTATTCCTGAATGTAGAACTCCTCCAACTGCTCACCAAACATTACAATTCAAGCCTGAAAGCCCTCTGCAACCCACAGGGAGAACCAATTGTGCATTTGTCAAAAAATGCTATTTGTGAGGTGTTTAATCTAGATGATTTATGCACTGTCCCTATTATTTATGAAGATTTGGAGAAAGAATATTGGAGAATAGATACAACTTACAATGGATGGAGGTTGCCCATTCATAGGCCCAGGGTTGAAGGAGAAGTGATGCCCTTAACTGAAAATGATGGTCCTCCCTTTCATGTAGCCATATTTGAACCATATATATAGTATACCTATTATTTTGTGGGCCAAATCCTTGGTTCAAAATTCCCCAAGTTCATGACTATCCCTCTAATGGTCATAGCCTCTGACATTCAGTGTCACAATGCGAGGCAGTTTGATTATGCTTCCTATATTGCTAATAGAATGGATTCTGGCATATCTGCAATAAAAAACAGTGCCCCAGCATGCTCTTTTGAGCATTACTCAATGCTTATGCACATGGTGTTGTATTTCGGCCAGGAAGTAGGGTTATGGCCAAGTGAGCTTAAAGTTGTTACTACAGATAAGAAAGGGGAAAAGATACCCATACAAATGTGGACCAGAATATGGTATAGTAGATATGCCCACTCCAAGTATACCCAATTTGAAGAACACTGTGTAAAAGTTTTGTACATGTATTTTAACCACCCCTGTGAATATTCAATTTCTACTGAAATAAAAAGATTCCTTAGGCCAAAGGATTTTGGTGGACCCCCTACTGTCACTCATAATTAGGCAGACTGGTATTGCTTTGAGGATGCGACTATGATCAGGGTTTATGGTTTTGAAGATACTCCATTCATATTGCCCAAGACTGTCCCTGACAGGCTTGCATACTTAGAAATAATCAGGCAAATGCATTGCTCAAATGTAATGCATCTGAGTTCCCATGATAAACAATCATTTATGCCCAGCACTTCATGTTTTGGAGATTTTACTGTAGTTTCAAAAGAAGGTTACAGTCTCATTTTGGATAAATTAATGCACTATAATATGAGGAGTGCTGAGGCCAGGAAAGGGTTTGACCCTGAAGGTTTTATTGACTCTGCACACAAGAAACAAAATCTTAGTGGATACATGCACATACATTATCCACATGACGATGTTATTAGAAACATAGAAGAGGCTGAAGTTGAGTTGGTAATAGAAAAATATAATAGGGATTTAAGTGAAAAGAAAAAGCAACTAGCAGAGATTGAAGTTGTATCCTCTGAGAATGAAGAAATGGCAGATCAAGAACAGCCACAGGACAAAACAGCAAAAATGTCCAAGAGGAAAATGCTACAATATCAGCCTCATGTTATGCTACATGATGAGGAGGGGACTGCTGATGAGGATCCACGCCAAACAGCTTATGATTCTTTCATCTCTGATGATAAATTTATTCAGTCAAAAGAATTTAAGTCATTCTTATATAAATACAAAGGGAAAGAGGTCAGAGAGTCAGTAGATGATGTTTCTGCTGATAATGAAACATAATTATTAGATATGCTGAAGGTAACAGTAGATAAAGAAATGCAGGACATGACACCTAGCAGGGGTAGACAATTGCTTAAGGATGCAGGCGTTATGATTTTTCCTAGCCTTGATTTAAATTCTACTTTAGTTTTTGGCAGTTTTTAAAATAGCTCAAATGATAAGTATAAACTTACTCCAGAAGGAGTTAATGAAGTATATATGGGAACAAGATACAACAATGATGAAAATTCCTTAATGATATGGGCGTTATATCCTCCCCATCAAAAAATGGCCATCATAGATACTGAAAAGACTTTTGGCCATGTCATGACTTTGAAAGCAAGGGAAACTGACCCTCTAATTACTGTAGACATTGGTATCAATGTTGCAAAACTGAACAAGGCACAAGCTCAAATGTTGATCAAAGAGAGAGATGCATACAGATTGAGCTGTGAAAGATTGACAAAAGAAAATGATTACTTGAAGGATGCTGTTAAGAGTACTTTTGATCAATCCACAAAAAGAATAACTCAAGGTGAGAGCTCACAAATCATTCAAGCATTATCCCTTGACCAGGCAACACATATTCAGATAGATGCATTTGTTACAATACTGTAGAGGAGGTATGCAAACATGGTGCGGTGGTTAAACCAGTTTTGGGATAATTACTCAGAAAATCACAAAGCAGTTAAAGAACATGAAAGACTTGAAAAGAGAATACAGGAAAAATTGATTGAGATACAAAGCAGAAGTGCTACTGATAGCATAGATATCTCCGATGTAGGAGCATTGCTCAAACAACACCAAAAATACTATGACAAACTTAAAGCTGATGCTAAGGAAGGTACCGATGCTTCAAATGTAGGAGTGCCTATGTTATTTAAAGACAATGGAGAGGTAAAGAGAAAAGAAGAATGGATTGTTAATTGTCAAGTCATATTACACAAGGCCACAGGAGCTCTCAAAGACAAAATTTCTGCATCTGGAGAAGCTTGTAGACACTTGGAAAGAATGGTCACACTTGATATGATTACCAAAGATGCTATTGATCTTAATGATTCTCACCATGATCAGGAGTATTTAGATCACTTGGCTAAAGTTTATTTATGGCTGAATAACGCTTAATCATGATTATGTAATAGTTGTTAATGTTTGTTAAGTTCCTAAAAGACTTATTGAAGAGTGTTGTCTCTTCATAGAAATATCTATATAGGTTCAAACAATTGGTGCTAAAATATCATCAGCAATAGAATATATCCATATACATAAGATACAATGTCTCAAAATGACTATGTTGCATATTTTATTTGAAGAAGA
The DNA here is from genome assembly GCA_027924645.1 of Cunninghamia lanceolata. Lineage (NCBI taxonomy): Eukaryota > Viridiplantae > Streptophyta > Pinopsida > Cupressales > Cupressaceae > Cunninghamia > Cunninghamia lanceolata. The sequence goes on from BSBN01001126.1 coordinate 4,414,558, forward strand.
AGTTTGAAGTTCTCTGATTCAGTGGTTTTTACTTTGGTATCAGTTGTTTATTAAAATTATTCAATTGTGTGGCTATCTCCATTTCTGCATTTCCTTGTTATTCAGATTAATATATCAAGTATATATTTAATCTGTCAATGCACATTTGATGTATCTATGAGATTAAATAGGTTGGTGTCCATTTGAGGAATTAAACCCTTCTAATTTAGTCACAATAGCCTGGAAGTATTAAGTTTGGATTACTAAGTAGGGCCATATAATTAGGATTGCCATTCTGTCTCCAAGACAATATTATCTGTTAATCTTGCTCATTCATTTCATTTGGTTCCTTCAAGTAAGGATTAAAATACCTTCTGGTGAATTATAAGATATCTAATTATATTGGTTGGATTACCAAGAAGAGTTTGTTAGTCATTTCCTTGCACGTTTATACAAGTTATAAACTAAAACTGTGCCAAACAATTAGAATTATTACCATTAGGAAACCACTAGTCCTAGTCCTTCAATTGACTCTGTTACCCAACAAGGCACTAGTCTTATTTAACTCATTATTTAAATCCTTTTACCTTGATATTGCTTATACAATTTCTACCAATCACTTATTAGACATTAGACATAGAATCAGTTAGCAAGCTTTTCATCTATCCTACATCCCATGCCATTGTAGATAGATTTAATTAGTCCACACATTCACATTCAGACTGTTTTAATTTTCCAAGGTTTACCTGCCTAGGTGTAATAGGACCTAAAGCGTAGGAAATCATCAAACCTTGAAGGTTGATTTCGTCAAGTTAGTTCAAAAACGTTGCAAATCTAAACATAGAGCTTGGCATCCTCTTAGGATTGGCAAACTGCATTTTTGAGACCTAACAAATTGGTGACTCTACTGGGGACTTAGTAAAAGACCTTAGAAATTAATCCTTTCTTCCATAGAGTCATTTCAGAAAATTTAATTTGGTAACTCTGTTGGTGATAAGAACCCTATAGATAAAATATAAAATTTTCCTATTTGATAAATAGGTGGCGACTCTAGTTACAATTATAACAAAGAATTCAATATCAAATGGATGGTAGGAGGTCAAAGATGGAAGGTAAAAAATTGCAGTCATCTCCACCACTTAGAAACATTTCCAAAAGAAATGGAAATTTAAATTTTTCTCACCAAGATAACAATCTAGATATCCAAGAGAATGATTCAGAGCAAAATATTTCAATTCACAACAAATTCACACCTCTGCATGATTCAAATGAGAACCTCAATGGAGCAACTGATGATATTTTGGCAAGGTACAGACCCACTCCTCAAGAAGAACATGATTATGATGCAAAGATCATGAGGGAGATTGATCATAACCAAGCTGAAAATGACTTCAAGATGTCATTACATCAGGGAGAAGAGATGGGATATGAATTTTCAAACTAGGGAATGAATGATAATCCAGAACATCAGGAAATAAATAACAATGCAGAGAATTTAAAAGACATAAGTGAAGAGCAACAGGAAATACTCATGCTCTAGAAAGAACTTGAAAGGTACAAGATATAGGAAGAGAGAGAGTTGTTGCAGCAAGAAATTCAACAGAGGAAAAGTAAAGCCAAAACAGCTCTCCCAAAATATGTACCTCCACATAGAGGAAACATTTCAAGAAATACACAGCAAAATACAGGTGGTGTTCAAAACTCACAGGCATCTAGAAGTCATCAGAATACTATTCCCCAAAACCCTAGACCTCCTCCTATACATAATGCATCTCAACATATGGCAAATACTTACCCACCCCCTGGTCAAGAATATTATAGACCACAAAACAATTACACAAATCCCCACATGAACCAACATCAACAATATGCATATCATCAGCCAACAGGTGGATATAATTACTATCCCAATCCACCACCTTTGAACTTCCCACCTCAAAACCTTGCAAATATATGTAGTCAATTTGACTTAACTGGATATCAGTTGTATCCATATCCTATGGATAGTACTTGGAGAAATATGGTTCCCAAGTTTACTGGAAACAATGCAATATCTGCAGAAGATCATATCAAAAGTTTTAATGCTTTTGTACAGGATATTGGTATGGATTGGGAAGACATTAGAATGAGGTTATTCATGATGTCCCTCACTGAAGATGCCAGAGATTGGTTTAACAGCTTGCCTGATGCCTTAATCAATTCAATAACTGACTTCCATAACCAATTTAAGGATCAGTATGGCAACCAATATGCTCCTGAGTTTGCATTACATGAATTGATAAGTATACAGAAGTATCAAATTGAGTCAGTATTTGATTTCAACTTGAAGTTTTCCAAGTTACATAATAAGGTACCACATGGAGCCAAGTTATCTGACCCAGCAACACTGAGTATCTATATGAAAGCATTTGACCCCAAAACAGGGTACAAGCTTAGAAACAGGTGTCCTGCAACCTTGGCCGAGGCACAGAAAGTGGCCCTAACTATTGAAAACAATAGGAAGGCTGCAGGAATGGTCAATAAAAGGGATAATCATAGAAATCTTTAGAATCCAAATGTTCAATAGACTAAACCAGAGGGTCAGCATAGGCCTGAAAGACCTAGGTTGCATGATATGCCCTACAATACAAATTGGAATGATGGAAGACCCATCGATAATAGTAGAAAGCAACCATATGGAAAGGATACTCCTGATCCCCTGAAAAGAAACATGACACATATGGAAGAAAATAAACCTTGGTGTTTTGTCTGTAATTTACCACATTTACCTGAATACTGTGAGGTAGCTAAATCAATACAGCAGGAGGAAATGCTATATAGCTATAATAGAGATAATCACACCATAAATATGATGCAAGATAAACCATGTGTGGTCATAGAAGATTACTCCTCTTCAGAAGAAGAAGGATATGAGTATGATGTAGGAAACCAAAGGCATCATATAAACATGGGAGAACAAGAAGTATTCTCAGACCAGGACAATAGTTGTGAGCAACCTATTTGTTATAACAACCAGTCATATGGTCAATGGAGAAAGCCTACTGAGGATGAAAGAGAAGCTCTCACAGTGGCTACAGTGGCTCAAGCTTGAAACACTTACAATTTAAGGAATGGAACAACAAATGTTGGGCAAGGAATTCCTGGGAGTGTATTTATAAAAGACCAGAATAACAAAGGGAATAATACAAAATCACTATCCAAAGAACCAGAAAAGGGGGATAAAAGTAAAATGAAAGAAAATCAAGAAAAAGAGAACACAAAAATAGAAAAGAATGACCAGACCATGGCCCATTCTTTTGACATTGCTCATGCAGTGTCTCAGGTGAAGATATCAATCCCACTCCTAGAGATGATGAAAATAGATAAATATAGGAGTACAGTTGTCAAGATGATTTCTGATACACCAAATCTGAAACATAAAGGGTTTGAAAAAACAACAAATAATGTGCATCAAGAAAATTTCAAGATGCCTGAGGTATACCTTGGTGACACACTTACAAAAAATCCCTCACAGGTAGATCCATTCTATACTACACTAGTAATCAAGAACAGGATAGTCAGGAATTGCATGATTGATTAAGGTGCTACCATGAATATCATGCCTATAGCAGTTATGAAAGAATTGGGAATGTGGGTTGATACTACGTATGGCCAGTGTTATGCAATGGATAACAGATCTATTCCAGTAGTTGGTATTATGAAGAATGTAGAGATAAAACTTGCCTCACACCCTGAAGCAACTTATAACATTGATATTACTGTGGTTGATATCCCACCGTATTATGGAATGCTTCTATCAAGGCAATGGGCTACAATGGCAGGAGGCAATGTTCAGTTAGATTTATCATATGCCACCATACCAGTGGGTGGCAAGGAAATCAAGCTGTGCAGAGAGCCAAGGTATGACACTATTATAGAAAGAATGGATCGGCATCAGATAAATTTCTTTTGTGATACAGATTTAGGAGTTTTCAAAGTTGGAGAAACTACACCAGAATTGCATAACACTGATCCAATACATGCTGAATCTATGAAAGAAGAAAATGAACTGTGGAAAATGTATTTTGATGGTGCATGCAGCAAAATAGGAAATGGGGCTGGAGTAATTTTCATTTCACCAAGAGGTAAAACTTTCAAATACTCTTTCCTATTGACATTTGAATGCATAAATAATGTAGCTGAGTATGAAGCCTTGCTCATTGGCCTAAACATAGCCACTAAACACAAAATAAAAAAATTAGCTGTCTATGGTGACTCTGAATTGGTCATCTCCCAAGTAAGAGAAAAATATTTATCAAAAAATAAAAGATTAAGACAGTACAAAAATGCAGTTTGGGATGATATTGAATTGTTTGATGCCTTTTCAATCAACTGGGTTGATAGGTCTAAAAACATTATGGCAGACTTTTTAGCAAACATAGCATTAAAGAGAGATGATGTCACACTAGGAGGGATTACGAAAGTTGAATTTAAAACTAGACCTACTATCCCTGATAATATACAGAACTGGCAAGTGTTTGATAGCGACGCTGATATAATCAATTTCTTACATTGTGCTGACTATTATGAAAATCAAGAAATTGATTTTAATGCATTTGTAGAGGAACATGATGGGAAGGAAACCCTTTTTGGCCAGGAGGTGGTTCAGTTGAAAATGAACAAGATACCCAAGGGACTTATTGCATTAGAAAAAGCATTTGATGGCCACGACAGATATAAAAAGAAAGACACACCAGTGATACCTAATGACCTTGAAGAAATCAATTTAGGGACATAAACAACCCCAAAGAATGTGTATATTGGAAGAAATCTTGACCAAAAAATTAGGAGCAGACTCGTCAACCTGCTTAGAAAGTACAGGCATGTGTTCACTTGGTCATATGATGATTTAAAGGCATATAGAGAGGATTTATTTCAACATGAGATACCACTGAAGCCAAATGCTAAACCATTCAGACAGAAATAGAGGCCGATCAATCCTACATTGGCCCCTAAGATGCTAGAGGAACTTACAAAGTTAAGGGATCGAGCTATAATCAAACCTATTAGACATTCTTCCTGGGTTTCAAATTTAGTACCTGTCAGGAAAAAGAATGGTGACATTAGACTGTGTGTGGATTTCAGAAACTTGAATAAATCTTCTCTCAAAGATAATTATCCTCTCCCCAATATGGAGGCAATATTGCAGAAAGTCACTGGATGTGAATTGTTATCAATGATGGATGGTTTCTCCGGTTACAATCAGGTAAAAGTCAAGGAGTCAGAACAATTTAAGACTGCATTCACCACTCCGTGGGGAACATATGTGTATTTGAGAATGCTATTCGGATTAACTAATGCTGGAGCAACATTCTAAAGAGTAATGGATGTGGCTTTTGCTGAATTAATCAATAAGATTATGATAGTATATCAAGATGACTTGACAGCATATTCAAAAAGGGCTGAAGATCATTGCACACACTTAGAACAAATATTTATCAAAGCCCTAGAATATGGGATATCATTGAACCCTAAAAAATACCATTTTGCAGTAACAGAAGGAAAGTTGCTTGGCCATATAGTCTCGAAGGAAGGAGTTAAAATAGATCCTGAAAGGGTAAAAGGAATCGATCAAATCCCTATTCCAAAAAATGTAAAAGCTATACAATCATTTTTTGGTCAGATAAATTTTGTCAGAAGATTTATACCAAATTTTGCAGAAATTGTTTGTCCTATATAAAAAATGATAAAGAAGAACTCAGAAATGAAGTGGACAATAGAAACAATAGAAGCATTTGCTAATATTAAGAGGGCAATCAAGCAAGCCCCAGTTTTAGTATCCCCTGACTTCAGTAAATCATTCCAACTGTTTTCATTTGCTTCCTATCATACAGTTGCAGCAGTGTTATTACAGAAAAACAATGATGGATATGAACAACCTATCTCTTTCTTCAGCAAGTCCCTTCAGAATGCAAAGTTAAAGTATGACATTATTGAAAAATAAGCATATGCATTGGTAAAAGCAATAAAAAATTTTAGACCATATTTGGTGGGGGCTAAAATCACAGCATATGTTCCTAATGCTGCAGTGAAGGATGTATTGGTCCAAACTGAAGTCACCGATAGGCGATGTAGGTGGATCAATAGGATTCAGGAATTCAATATTGAAATCCAAATCACTAAATTGGTGAGGGGATAGGGTCTTGCCAAATTGATGGTTGAAAGTAATCTTGAAGCCTCTCAGATATGTAATGTTGATGCAAGTACCAGTATTGAACATACTACATGGTATACTGATATAATATATTATCTAAAACATATGAAGTGTCCTGAAGGGTATGATGATAACAAAAGGAGGACACTCAAAATGCAAGCTTCAAAATATGTACTCATCAGTGGAGATCTTTATTGGAAAAATAGAGATGGGATTCTACTATTATGCTTGGATGAATACCAGTCAAAACATATTATGAAAGAACTGCATGAAGGCATGTGCGGAGGTCATTTCTCAGCAAAGACTATAGCCCACAAAATCTTGAGGGCAGGATACTATTGGCGTAAAGTTTTTAATGAATCATACCATTACACTAGAAAGTGTGAAGCATGCCAAAAGTTCTCAGGGAAATTAAAGTATCAGGGAGCACTACCCTTAAAACCTATGCAGGTTGAGGCTCCATTTTATCAGTGGGGTATTGATTTTATAGGTGAAATCTCAGAGAAATCAAGTGGGGGGCACAAATGGATTTTAGTGGCTACTGATTACTTTACAAAATGGGTAGAAGCAATCCCAACTAAATAGGCAACAAGTAAAGTTGTGATTAACTTTCTAATGGAGAATATTATATGCAGATTTGGTACTCCAGTAAGATTGATTACAGATAATGGGATGTGTTTTAGATCTGATGAATTCAAAGGATTTTGTAGTACACATGGTATTACTATTTCTTATGCTGCTCCCTACCATCCACAGGCCAATGGACAAGTAGAATCAAGTAACAAGAGCCTCTTGAAAATCATAAAAAGAATGTTGGATAGAAACAAGAAGGCTTGGGATTCAAAATTAAGAGTGGCAGTATGGGCTGATAGGATTACTGTAAAAAGAGCAATTGGGAGATCTCCTTATGAGTTGGTGTATGGAACACAAGCAAGATTACCATTGGAAAATCTTATACCAGTATACAAATTCATTCTCCAGGAAGATTTGAATATTCCTAAACCAATGGAGGAAAGGTTGGAACAACTGGCAGAGCTTGATGAAACAAGAAGAATAGCTCAGAGGCAGAATGTTAAATTACAATCACAAGTAAAATATCTCTTTGACAAGAAGGCCAAAGAGAGAAAGTTTGAAATAAATGATCTGGTACTGATGTGGAATGCAAGGTATCAAGACAAAGGAAAACATGGAAAATTTGAAGCCCTATGGTTGGGTCCTTTTGTTATCACTGGCAAGGGAGGTGATGACTCTTACTACGTACAGAATATGTCAGGAGAAGAATAGGAATTGCCTATACATGGGCAATACTTGAAGCAGTTCTTTTCATAAACATGTATAAAGAGAATTGAGCATTGCCAGTGCATGGACAACCCTCAAATAATTCTCAAAATATTTTATTCCATGCACAGTAGTCTAGGAATCATTCCCGTTCCCCATCATTTGTTACTTTCCTTTTCCCATCTTCATAAAAACATTACCCCAAAATAAATAAAATATGTGGTCTACTTCCCCAAGAGATCTGGATCCTTGTCTTACTCACAGGGAGTATACATCCCAGATAGAGCCACTGTTAGGACAGTAAAAATTTAAAATTTTTACTATCTTCTCTCTCCACCATATTTGAATAAACCCTAAAAAATATCCCAAAAAACCATAGTAAAAATCTAATGTATCTCACAGGATGTCTATAGATGAGCAGTGCTAAAATACTTAAAGGTTAATCTATCAGCAAGATGTCGTATTGCTTACACCGATACATGAAGAATCATTTGAAAATAACCATCGGTGTGAGAATAGAGATCAAAAAGAGATTTATAGAAGTCACCAATGGAATAAGTAATACCAATGACCTTTCATCGGCAAGAGAACCAAGTAGTCATACCGATTTGTCATGCCCACATTTTCCATGCGGTCACAACACTCATCACACGTGTCATACCCACATCTATCATGTGGTTATGACACGAAACATCAAAAATTTTCTCACGCTTCCCTAGAAACCCCCTCACATGCGTAAGCATGCTTGGCGGTGTACACTCAAGGCGAAAACCCTACAGTTGTCGGCAGGGTACAAAGTACAATTACGTTCATCCAGATGCACACAGTCTGACAAGGGAGTCTCTACGACGCCGTTAACGTCACTACAAGGTTTATATTATCAAGGTTCCTAACCCTAAATCTCAGCAGATTTTGGCAGCATAATGCCTTACGGCGTAAGTGGGAATTACTCAACACTATACTACTTACGGGGTTCCCTGATAGATTAACAACTTCCCACGATGCCTTGTTCCTACTAAACTGACTCGTGATCTCCCTATTGGGACCTTTTTTCAGCAAAGCACAATTGTCTGCCTCTTTTCTCATTTCCTGAAATATACTCCTCCTTCGAACTTAGCATTCTCAACGAGACAGTTCGTTTGCCCTCTCTTCCTTTTCTCTGGATCTTAATTTTGATTGTATTTCTATCATGCTCACCTTAACTATTTCTCTGAAGTTTTAGTTTGTTTATATTTCAATCTCTCTCTTTTGGTTTCTACGTTTTCTTTATGTTTATCCTGTCCTTTCTTCATATTCTACGTCAATCAGAGTTATCACTGTATCTACTTTTAACTTTATTCCTAACTTCCAGATGGTCCAGATCACATAGGTTGGTTTACTACTTTGCTGGACTTAGTCTCCTGGTTTTCTCCAAATTAGGATTCACCTTTACGTTTGTATTAATTAAACTTGTTCCTAAGCAAAATTAGTGGAAGGGTACATCTACTTAGTTCTCTTATCCCAGGTGGGAAATGCCACGCATTTTCTCCTCTATGTTTTCCAATGTTAGTTTTTCTTCTTCTTTCTCTCTTTCATGTTTTCTCCATTGGGCATTTACTAGCTACAGTTGAGATTTAAATGGCCTCACATGGAATGTCTGTGATGGCTTATTTAAGTTTATTTCTAGTGTTCTTTTAAACAAGGTGACACGTAATTTTCCTCTTCATTTTCCTGGTTATTAAATTATGTTGAGATTTGAAACTTCCGAGAAACTCTTCCAGGAATAATATAGCATATTCCTTTATGCTCCCTTTAAGTTATAATTTTATTTTCTCTTGTTGTTGTAACGACAAATGGCCTCTCTGATAACTTTTATCACCTAATTAATATAAGTATGTATCTATATACATATATATATATGGATTATATATATACATATATACATATATATATATATACAATTATATTTATCTTGTTGTGATTACTACTAGTATTATTATTACTATTTTATTACTAATACTATTATTACTATTGTTATTATTGCAATTGTTATTCTTTTATTTTTTAGTTTTTTTATATTTATCTAAACAATATTATGTCTTCCTTTTTATAAAAACCCCATACAATTGTATTTTCTTTGAAGGGCTGAAGCCCTAAATTCCTTAAATCATTTTAATGGTGCCCTAACCCCCCTTTGTTTTTTTTGAGTGGCAGGTTATATTCATGGCGGCGGCCATGGAGGAGGGTCAGCCAGAGAAGGGAGGAGGTTTTTTTTTGTTTGTGTTCTGAGTGTGAGGCAGCGGGTTTGAGGTGGCGGGAGCCACGTTAGGGCCGTGGACAGGGAGTACAGGGAGCCACGCAGAGGGGGTGTCGACCATGGCGGAGGGCGGGAGGTGGAGGTTATTTGGGAGGGGAGTGGGCAGTGTTTGGGCCGCGCAGAGGGCGGCGGGCGGAGATTCGTAGGCGGGAGTGAGGTGGACGCGGTGGTGTAGCGGCTGCGAAGGGAAGGGCCGTGGCTCACAGTTTTATCATCCGTAGGGTTCATTGGGTGGTTGGGGTGTGGGGAGGGGGGCGGAGCCCCCAACCACATCCCATGTAGTGGGGGTGTGGGTGGGGGCTCCGCCCCCTCCCCACACCCTACTTTGTTTAAGGGCCTGCGGTGGGGTTTCAACCCCACTGCCCATGTAATATTTTTTTTTAATTTCTTTTTTTTTTTTTTTATGTCTCTCTGTATATACAAAAAAAAACACAGAGAATATAATATTCCATTTCATTTTATATATATGTCTACCATTTAATTTTATTGTGATTGCAATTTCAATGCATCACCCAAACGTAACAATATTCAGTAATCTACATACAAGGATAATTAAAATTTATTTCTTTCCCGACCTCATTTAACTTCAAGTCAGTCATTTTCTTCTAAAGCAAGAAGTAGAATATAAACTATAGTTACCCTTCTAAAAATTCTTTTTTTTTATCTCCAAATTCCATTTCAATACATAGCAAAGTTACATCTTCATAAATTTACAAAGAACTAATATTTTCACTAATTTATCTAATAACACAAATTTGATTTAACAACTTGATAATATAACTTGGTAATAAGTTACAACTTGATAATATAATTGCAAAACCATACACAACAACAATACTGAAGGGAAGAATTTCTCTCCTTCCTAGACAATAATTTGTTACAACTTCAGAGGGAGAGACTCCCTCCATAATGAACTTAAATAGGATGTAGCTCAATGAACCAAACTCTTCTTATAGCAAGGATGAAATTCTTTCTCCCTAAGTACAGCACTCCTCCAATTCCAACCATAAGCTTCAAGAGGAAACCTGCGTATCAAAGACAAATAAAGAAGAAAACACCACTCATCTAGCTCTCCTCCCTTCCGTAGACCCGCAAGAGGGTCACCCCCGAGCTAGGGAGACCATACTCACACCTGAGAATTCAAGCAATCCACTTCACAACAGGGAACAACAACAAACTCAAAACACACAAACACCCGTGGGTAAATTACACAACATGAAAACTCAACAATAGTGAGCTTTACAAGGGGTAGGAGAGTGGACACACTCGACTCCAGAGTGTCACCCTTACAGATAATATAACCAACACAATTCTCTTGGCCTCAAACCAAGTTTGATCACAAAATTTTCCAAGGAATCTGTATTTGACTCTCAAGTCAAAGAACCAGTCACAAATACACGCCCTCAAGGCTTTCAACATCCCAAAAGAAGAACCCAGGTATGCACCTGAGGAGGATCACTCCTCCTCTACCCTAAACTTGATGAGCATTTCTCCCAAGTGGGAGAAGCTCTGTCAACAACCTAACAACAGTTCCCACAAAAACAAAACAAAAACACAGCAAATAAACAACTTTCACACTCTTTTCATACAACAATCAGATATACGAAAGAAAGGTAAAACCAAACCAACCTTACAAAGCCCTTTAAGGATGAAGCTATTGTAGAGCTCCACTGAGATCTTCTCCAATCTAAGCCACCAAACTCCCTCCTCCTTTTCCTCTCCCAAAAGTTAACTTTCTTATTTTGGCAACAAAAATCAAACTCTCCAAAATTCAACTAACTCCCTTCCCATCCCAAAAATAGAATTCAAATAACCCAAATCCTTTCAGTTTACAGGAATGGGGAGGTGACACTTGTCACCTCCTCACTCTTCCCAAAACCACTATTATGTCCCAAGGGATGAGTGTTGGCTTATGTCACTCACCCATCCCTAGAGTACTCCTTATCCCTCTCCTCATGTCATTTCTCTTACGCATGGGAGAAATAAAAGGAGTTAAAGGAGGAAAAGACAAGTGACCCATGCCTCTTCTTCCTTCCTTCCTTATGGATGACCCCACAACTCATGGGGAATCTCACTAATGGTGAGGGTGACTTCAAGTCAATCCTTCTATAATGGATGGGTTTGTAGTCATCTCTTACCTTGGGGATTAAAGAGGGATGGGTTCGGTGTTGGTACAACCCATCATGTCCCCCCCATACCTCCAATTTTCGCCACTTAACTTCAGGGGGAAGTTAAGATGACCTGATGGAGGTTACTCAAGGGTTACCCATGCCAAATGGGGCCCTAGACCCATGGGGTATAACCCAGGGTCAACTTTAACCCATTCTAGACACCCATGGTCAAGGTAAAGCACAAGAAAAGACCTCAAAGATTTAAATAAAAGAAAAGAAATTCAAATTCAATCTTTTTACAACACAAATCATAAGTCAGTGTTACAAGAGGGTAGACCAACCCATTCGACCTTATGAAAGACCACATTACAACACCATATCAAACACAGAGTGATCTTGGTTCCTCGTGGAACCAGATCAGCTTAACATGGATTAACAATAACAAGGTGCGGAATGATCTCTGAAATCTGTGGTTTGATTAGTAAATTCCTGCACACTAAATTGCAAGATCAGTTTCACATATAATCATCATAGCCGAAGCAACTTAAAAACATGCATTATCATGACATAGTTCTAAATAGCATAAATGAATTCATATGACAATTTTCCATCATCACCTAATTAACTTTTCTAAAATGTAAACTTATCCAAACATCACCCAATTAGTTTTTCCGTAATCATAATAAAGTTTAATAGTTTGACAAATCCGGGAACTACTATCCCACAAATATAAAAAGTATCAATAACAGTAATGTAAATAGTCACAAGAATAGAAGTAAAAAGGGTGGTCCTCACATCCTCTCCCCCTAAGACTATACTTCCTCCTGGAAGTCATCAAAAAGGTGAGGATAAAGGGTCTTCAATCTCTCTGCATCTTCCCATGTTGCTGTGACTTCGTCGTATAGGTCCCACTGGACCCTAACCTAGTCTAGCTCTTGACCTCGAAGGGCCAGCGTCTGACGAGCCAATATGCGAATTAGCTCCAACGCCTGCTGTCCGTCTGCCTCTACTTGAAGAGCACTCCAATCCAACACGTGAGATAAGTCAGAAATATATTGACGTAAAACTGAGACATGAAATACATCGTGGATACGTGATAGGCTAGGTGGCAAGGCTAGATGATAGGCTACAGGTCCTATCCGCTCCAAGATCTCAAAAGGTCCTACAAATCAAGGTGCGAGCTTAGAGCCCTTCCCATAATGGATTGGACTCTTGTGCGGTCGCACTCTCAAAAATACTCTATCACCCACAGAGAAGCTTCGGTCTGTCCTCTTAGCATCGGCATACTTCTTCTACTTGTCTTGTGCTTCCTGAAGTCTCTGTCTAATCTATTTGACCTGCTGTTCCATATTCTAAACTATCTCTGGACCAATGGCCGTTTTGTCCTCTATCCGATCCCAACTCAATGGTGTTCTGCATGGTCTGCCATATAAAGCCTGGAAAGGGGGCATACCCAAGGAGCTGTGATGCCCATTATTGTAGGCGAACTCAACTAGATATAGGTACTCCTCCCATCTAGATTGATGGTCCATAACATACATGCGAAGCATGTCTTCTAACACCTGGTTAACTCTCTCTGTTTGTCTGTCGGTCTCCGGATGATAGGTTGAACTGAAGTTGAGCTGTGTGCCCAACACCTGATGTAAGGCTCTCTAGAACGATGAAGTAAATACAGAGTCTTTGTCAGATATAATGTGGCGACGTACCCCATGAAGTCTAACAATTTGATCAAGAAACACCTTTGCCATGGATGGTGCATTGTACATTGTGCATATCGGTGAAAAATGCGCCACTTTGGTCAGCTTGTCAACTATCACCATAATAGCATCATGGCGACGTGATGACATAGGTAGACCAATGATAAAATCCATAGAAATGGTGTCCCATTTCCATTCAGGTATCTTGTGAGGGTACAACAGTCCCGCTGGATGCTGATGTTCAGCCTTGACCCTCTGACATTCTAGGCAATGAGCAACATATTCTGCAATGTCACGCCTCATCCTAGCCCAATGATAAAGCTATCATAAATCAGCATGCATCTTCTTCACTCCTGGATGTGCTGCATAGGGTGCTCTATGAGCCTCCGATAGAATAATGGTACGTAGATTACCCGCGTGGGGTACATAGATGCGCTGCCGATGTCGAAGCAACCCATCAAACTCAAGGGTATATCCTACGAATTTGCCCTCAAGGGCCCTCTGATTTAGAATTTCTTGCTGCACCTCAAGAAACCACTCATCCTCCGGTAGATGCTGTAAGATGCGATCTCTCAAGTCCACCCTCAAAGTCAGGGTCAGGATCTCGTGGCGCCTTCAACTCAAAGCATCAGCAACCATGTTCTCCTTCCCTTTGATGTAGTGGACATCAAAGTCATATTCGCATAGGAATTCCATCCAACGCCGTTGGCGGGCGTTCAAGTTTGGCTAGGTAAAAATATACTGCAAGCTGATGATTCGAATGGAGTTCAAAGCATCGACCTAAGAGGAAGTGTCTCCAGCAGACCAAAGCATGAATAATTGTTGCGAGCTCTAAGTCATGAGTAGGGTAGTTTAACTCATGTGTCTTCAGTTTCTACGATTCGTATGCGATCGCTCTACCACCCTGCATAAGCACGGCTCCCAAACCTTCTAATGATGCATCAATGCAAACAACAAACTCCTCTGTAGGATCTGGAACTGCTAAAATAGGAGCACTGGTAAGACGCTCCTTGAGGACTCCAAAGGCCTTTTCACACTGCTCGGTCCAAATGAAACCCTTCCCTTTTTGCTGAAGGGAAGTGATGGGATGTGCTATTCTAGAAAATCCCTCGACAAACCGACGATAATACCCAGCTAACCCCATAAAGCTTCTGACCTCTGTCGCATTGGTGGGTGCCGGCCACTCCTGAATTGCTCTGATTTTAGATGGATCTACGGAGATGCCATCGCTTGATAAAATGTGTCCCAAATACTGCACCTCTATCCTGAAGAAGGCACACTTTGCCAAGTTGCCATAAAGCTGCTGCTCTCGTAATCGCTGCAAAACTTGACGCAAGTGCTCCACATGTTCCTCCTTAGTCCGCGAATAAATCAAAATATCATCTAGAAATATGATCACGAACTGATCTAGGTAAGTACGGAATAGCCCGTTCATGAGACTCATGAATACTACAGGGGCGTTCGTCAACCCGAAGGGTACCACTGTGAATTCATAATGGCCATATCTGGTTCGAAAAGCAGTCTTATGAATATCTACCTCTGTGATGCGCAGTTGGTGATACCCAAATTTTAGATCAATTTTTGAGAACACTCTGGCTCCCTACATCTGATCAAAAAGGTCATCAATCCTAGGCAGAGGATAACGGTTCTTCACCGTCACCTTGTTCAACTGCCTGTAGTCCATGCATAATCGAAGAGACCCATCCTTCTTCTTCACGAAAATAACTGGTGCGCCCCATGGTGAAACGCTAGGTCGGATGTGCCCCTTCTCAAGTAATTCCTCTAACTGCAGCTTAAGTTCAGTGAGTTCATGTGTAGTCATCTTATAGGGTGCACGGGATATCGGTTCTGCACCCGGCACTAAGTCGATGTGGAAGTCCACTTCTCTGCATGGAGGCATACCTAGTAATTCCGGCGGAAATACATCGGCAAACTCTCTAAGGATAGGGTGATCATCTAAAGTAACCTCAGGTTCATCCTCTACTCTATCACTGACCGTAATAGCAAACATCTGACATCTCTTCTGCATACAGTGCTTAAGCTGCTGAGCGGATATCATACGAACAGCCACGGGCTTTTGAATGCCCATTATCTCAATCAACAAACCATGATCATCTAAACAACTAATCATCCTCTAGAGACAATCTAGCTTGGCTCTATGTGCCGCAAGCCAATCCATACCCAGAACTACACCGTAAGATCCTAATGGCATAACCCTAAGGTCATATGATGTAGTGAAGGATCCTAAGGTGATATTGCAGTATTTAACCAAGGTATCTACTGACATCCTAGCCCCAAAGGCCAACTTAACCTCCCACCTAATGTCTTGCCTAGAAGCCACTAGCCTGCAACGCTCCACTAACGATGTAGACAGAAAGGAGTCAGTAGCTCCCGAGTCAAAAAGGATAGAGATGGGGAAGTCCCCAATCGTACCTACTGCCTTGATGACTGAGGCCTGGAAATCAGCCTGGTGGTTATCAACCACCGCAAACATGTGGTGGGATCTGCCCACGTCACCTATGGTCTGCTCAGATCCTCCTGATCGGGGCTGTGCCCCTGCTGTAAATCCCTGCAGGCACTCTCTAGCCAGATGCCTTGCCCCACCACACACATAACATGGTCCTCTAGCCTGTAACTGCCCTGACTGTGTTCTACCTGACTGTTGTTGCCCAGTTCGTCCCGTGGACCCCTGTGAGGCTCTGTAAGACTACTGGGACCTCGCGGGTCCTGTCGATGAACCCTACTATCTCTGATCTTTGCGTGAACCCTGTTGCTACCAATCACGGTTCTATCCTCCCTGACCCCTTTGTTGGAATTTAGATTTTTGCTGATGTTGCTGCTGCTGTGGAGGCCTAGGAGGTAATGATGAAGAGTTATATGCCCCTCTCTGTATTGTGTTTTGAGGCCTTCGAAAGTTTTGTTGTTGTTGGGGATTACGATCCTGGTACTGCGGGCATGAATTCTGCCCTCGTCCCTGAATTTCCTCTGATATAAGGGCCTTTTCAATAGCCTCGCTCATGGTCTGGGGGTCTGCCATATGAATTGGTCCTGCTATCCTGTGATTCAGCCCCCTGATAAATTTGTGTATTAAGATTTTCTCATCATGGAGGTATTCCGTGTAACGAGAAAGCTCAATGAATCAGCTCTCATACTGAGTAACAGTGAGTCCCCTCTGCTGTAAATCATGGAACTCATCGATCCTGCATTGTCTGTAATGTTCTGACAAATATTGTGCATTAAAGCCCTCTATAAAGATATCCCAAGTGAGTGTATCCACGGAAAGTCGGTGCTTGCACTCCTCAGTGCGCCACCAGGTAGCTGCTGCATCCCTTAGAAGATGGACTGCCACTCATGCTTTCGTGTTGCTTCCATATGGTCGCAATGCAAAACACCTGTCTAAACTAATCAGCCAAGCCTCAGCCACAACTCCCTCTGTAGCACCTATGAAAGTGGGTGGGTTGAGCCTAAGTAGATCTTTGATGGGGTCCCGTCTATCTCTAAGTCCCACAACTAGCTCTTCCACACCATCCTCATACAATCCATGATGTACCTATCCTGCCCTCTGGATCTCATCTCGTCTCAAAGGTCTCAGAGGACTCCTGCTCCATGCATGGGAGGCTGACCCTACCTCCTCTACTATAGTGTTGGGAATCTCAACGAAAGGCTCCACACGTGGCACCTCTCGTGGATCAATGCGGGGCTCCTCAAGTGGCTCAACACGTGACTCAGCACGTGGTTCCCTACGTGGCTCCTCTTGCGGATCAACACGAGGCTCAACACGTGGCTCAGGAATCACTGGCGGTAACCTCTCTAACATAGCCTGCAATGCCTGTAAGATCTATGGACCTATATCCAATACTGGTGGTGCCTGTGGTACTAGTGGTGCTTGTGGCACAGGTGGTGCAGGTGTGCTGCTGTAACTACGGGTGCCCGTCCCTCGGCTGAGGAATCGCTGTGCACCTCGACAGATGCTGTGTGATGTGATCGCGCTCGTCGAACATGTCAGGGAGGCATCCTACAAAACAAGGTAGAGACTAATTAATCAAAGTTGTGGAATAATAATGTGCCCAAATATGCCCAGTGTTTAAACCTGGCTCTGATACCAAATGTCATGCCCACATTTTCCATACGGTCACAACACTCATCACACGTGTCATACCCACATCTGTCATGTGGTTATGACACGAAACATCAAAAATTTTCTCACGCTTCCCTAGAAACCCCCTCGCATGCGTAAGCATGCTCGGCGATATACGCTCAAGGCGAAAACCCTACAATTGTCGGTGGGGTACAAAGTACAATTGTGTTCATCCGGATGCACACAGTCTGACAAGGGGGTCTCTATGATGCCGTTAACGTCGCTACAAGGTTTATATTATCAAGGTTCCTAACCCTAAATCTCGGCAGATTTCGGTAGCATAACGCCTTACGGCATAAGTGGGAATTACTCAACACTATACTACTTACGGGGTTCCCTGATAGATTAACAACTTCCCACGATCCTTGTTCCTACTAAACTGACTCGTGATCTCCCTATTGGGACCTTTTTTCAAAAAAGCACAATTGTCTGCCTCTTTTCTCATTTCCTGAAATATACTCCTCCTTCGAACTTAGCATTCTCAACGAGACAGTTCGTTTGCCCTCTCTTCCTTTTCTCTGGATCTTAATTTTGATTGTATTTCTATCACGCTCTCCTTAACTATTTCTCTGAAGTTTTAGTTTGTTTATATTTCGGTCTCTCTCTTTTGGTTTCTACGTTTTCTTTATGTTTATCCTGTCCTTTCTTCATATTCTACGTCAATCAGAGTTATCACTGTATCTACTTTTAACTTTATTCCTAACTTTCGGATGGCCCAGATCACATAGGCTGGTTTACTACTTTGCTGGACTCAGTCTCCTGGTTTTCTCCGAACTAGGATTCACCTTTACGTTTGTATTAATTAAACTTGTTCCTAAGCAAAATTAGTGGAAGGGTACATCTACTTAGTTCTCTTATCCCAGGAGGGAAATGCCGCGCATTTTCTCCTCTGTGTTTTCCAATGTTAGTTTTTCTTCTTCTTTCTCTCTTTCATGTTTTCTCCATTGGGCATTTACTAGCTACAATTGAGATTTAAATGGCCTCACATGGAATGTCTGTGATGGCTTCTTTAAGTTTATTTCCAGTGTTCTTTTAAACAAGGTGACGCGTAATTTTCCTCTTCATTTTCCTGGTTATTAAATTACGTTGAGAGTTGAAACTTCTAAGAAACTCTTCCAGGAATAATATAGCATATTCCATTATGCTCCCTTTAAGTTATAATTTTATTTTCTCTTGTTGTTGTAACTACAAATGGCCTCTCTGATAACTTTTATCACCTAATTAATATAAGTATGTATCTATATACATATATATATGGATTATATATATATATATATATATATATACATATATATATACAATTATATTTATCTTGTTGTGATTACTACTAGTATTATTATTACTATTTTATTACTAATACTATTATTACTATTGTTATTATTGCAATTGTTATTCTTTTATTTTTATTTTTTTTTATATTTATCTAAACAATATTATGTCTTCCTTTTTATAAAAACCCCATACAATTGTATTTTCTTTGAAGGGCTAAAGCCCTAATTCCTTAAATCATTTGAATGGTGCCCTAATCCCCCTTTGTTTTTTTTGAGTGGCAGGTTATATTCATGGCGGCGGCCATGGAGGAGGGTCAGCCAGAGAAGGGAGGAGGTTTTTTTTTGTTTGTGTTCTGAGTGTGAGGTGGCGGGAGCCACGTTAGGGCCGCGGACAGGGAGTACAGGGAGCCGCGCAAAGGGGGTGTCGACCATGGCGAAGGGCAGGAGGTGGAGGTTATTTGGGAGGGGAGTGGGTGGTGTTTGGGCTGCGCAGAGGGCGGCGGGCAGAGATCCGCAGGCAGGAGTGAGGCGGACGTGGTGGTGTAGCGGCTGCGAAGGGAAGGGCCGTGGCTCACGGTTTTATCATCCGCAGGGTTCATTGGGTGGTGGGGGTGTGGGGAGGGGGGTGGAGCCCCCACCCACATCCCACGTAGTGGGGGTGTGGGTGGGGGCTCCGCCCCCTCCCCACACCCTACTTTGTTTAAGGGCCTGCAGTGGGGTTTCAACCCCACCGCCCATGTAATATTTTTTTTTAATTCGTTTCTTTTTTTTTTATGTCTCTCTGTATATACAAAAAAAACACAGAGAATACAATATTCCATTTCATTTTATATATATGTCTCCCATTTAATTTTATTGTGATTGCAATTTCAATGCATCACCCAAACATAACAATATTCAGTAATCTACATACAAGGATAATTAAAATTTATTTCTTCCCGACCTCATTTAACTTCAAGTAAGTCATTTTCTTCTAAAGCAAGAAGTAGAATATAAACTATAGTTACCCTTCTAAAAATTCTTTTTTTTTATCTCCAAATTCCATTTCAATACATAGCAAAGTTACATCTTCATAAATTTACAAAGAACTAATATTTTCACTAATTTATCTAATAACACAAATTTGATTTAACAACTTGATAATATAACTTGGTAATAAGTTACAACTTGATAATATAATTGCAAAACCATACACAACAACAATACTGAAGGGAAGAATTTCTCTCCTTCCCAGACAATAATTTGTTACAACTTCAGAGGGAGAGACTCCCTCCATAATGAACTTAAACAAGATGTAGCTCAATGAACCAAACTCTTCTTATAGCAAGGATGAAATTCTTTCTCCCTAAGTACAGCACTCCAATTCCAACCATAAGCTTCAAGAGGAAACCTACGTATCAAAGACAAACAAAGAAGAAAACACCACTCATCTAGCTCTCCTCCCTTCCGTAGACCCGCAAGAGGGTCACCCCCGAGCTAGGGAGACCATACTCACACCTAGGAATTCAAGCAATCCACTTCACAACAGGGAACAACAACAAACCCAAAACACACAAACACCCGTGGGTAAATTACACAACACGAAAACTCAACAACAGTGAGCTTTACAAGGGGCAAGAGAGTGGACACACTCGACTTCAGAGTGTCACCCTTACAGATAATATAACCAACACAATTCTCTTGGCCTCAAACCAAGTTTGATCACAAAATTTTCCAAGGAATCTGTATTTGACTCTCAAGTCAAAGAACCAGTCACAAATACATGCCCTCAAGGCTTTCAACATCCCAAAAGAAGAACCTAGGT
Source organism: Cunninghamia lanceolata (assembly GCA_027924645.1). Classification (NCBI taxonomy): domain Eukaryota; kingdom Viridiplantae; phylum Streptophyta; class Pinopsida; order Cupressales; family Cupressaceae; genus Cunninghamia; species Cunninghamia lanceolata. The sequence goes on from BSBN01001126.1 coordinate 4,435,325, forward strand.
ATGCACCCGAGGAGGATCACTCCTCCCCTACCCCAAACTTGATGAGCATTTCTCCCAAGTGGGAGAAGCTCTGTCAACAACCTGACAACAGTTCCCACAAAAACAAAACAAAAACACAGCAAATAAACAACTTTCACACTCTTTTCATACAACAATCAGATATACGAAAGAAAGGTAAAACCAAACCAACCTTACAAAGCCCTTCAAGGATGAAGCTGTTGTAGAGCTCCACTAAGATCTTCTCCAATCTAAGCCACCAAACTCCCTCCTCCTTTTCCTCTCCCAAAAGCTAACTTTCTTATTTTGGCAACAAAAATCAAACTCTCCAAAATTCAACTAACTGCCTTCCCATCCCAAAAATGGAATTCAAATAACCCAAATCCTTTCAGTTTACAAGAATGGGGAGGTGACACTTGTCACCTCCTCACTCTTCCCAAAACCACTATTATGTCCCAAGGGATGAGTGTTGGCTTATGTCACTCACCCATCCCTAGAGTACTCCTTATCCCTCTCCTCATGTCATTTCTCTTACGCATGGGAGAAATAAAAGGAGTTAAAGGAGGAAAAGATAGGTGACCCATGTCTCTTCTTCCTTCCTTCCTTATGGATGACCCCACAACTCATGGGGAATCTCACTAATGGTGACGGTGACTTCAAGTCAATCCTTCTATAATGGATGGGTTTGTAGTCATCTCTTACCTTGGGGATTGAAGAGGGATGGGTTGGGTGTTGGTACAACCCATCATGTCCCCCCCATACCTCCAATTTTCGCCACTTAACTTCAGGGGGAAGTTAAGATGACCTGATGGAGGTTACTCAAGGGTTACCCATGCCAAATGGGGCCCTGGACCCATGGGGTATAACCCAGGGTCAACTTTAACCCATTCTGGACACCCATGGTCAAGGTAAAGCACAAGAAAAGACCTCAAAGATTTAAATAAAAGAAAAGAAATTCAAATTCAATCTTTTTACAACACAAATCATAAGTCAGTGTTACAAGAGGGTAGACCAACCCATTCGACCTTATGAAAGACCACATTACAACACCATATCAAACACAGAGTGATCTTGGTTCCTCATGGAACCAGATCGGCTTAACAGGGATTAACAATAACAAGGTGCAGAATGATCTCCGAAATCTGTGGTTTGATTAGTAAATTCTTGCACACTAAATTGCAAGATCAGTTTCACATATAATCATCATAGCCGAAGCAACTTAAAAACATGCATTATCATGACATAGTTCTAAATAGCATAAATGAATTCATATGACAATTTTCCATCATCACCTAATTAACTTTTCTGAAATGTAAACTTATCCAAACATCACCCAATTAGTTTTTCCGTAATCATAATAAAGCTTAATAGTTTGACAAATCTGGGAGCTACTATCCCACAAATATAAAAAGTATCAATAACAGTAATGTAAATAGTCACAAGAACAAAAGTAAAAAGGATGGTCCTCACATGATCTGTATGACTGATAATCATCGGAGGATCCTTCAAAAGCTACCCCGACGGTATATATCATACTGATGAAGTATTTCGGCAAGAGTTTCACCAAACATCCTGCGGGGGCAATGAAGCAAATAGCCATTGGCAAGAAATGAATTATCGGGATGAGAAACAAATAAGTCTCCAATACTCAATGTCTTGGCAAAAAGAAAGCTTTTGGTAAGACTCACAGCGATACAGATATCTATCGGGATGACTGAACATATCGGGACAAAGGAATTAGGTCTTGCCGATTTACAAGTCACAGCTATCAAAAGTAATAGACTCTATCCGATAAGGAATATGAAATGACCATCGGGGAGATGATTGGGATTGGGTTATCTTTTAAAAGCTATCCTGATAGTATATCTCATTCCAATGGGGATAAATTCATACCTGTTGATGAGAAGTTTTAATTATAGTGGCAAGACATTAACAGAGTCATTCCGATCCAAAGTAAAAATGACTATCGGTAAGACAACAAAGCTCAGGGAAATATAAATATGTTATCCCGATAGTATTGATCACCTCGATAAACAAATTACTATCGGTGAGACTCTTACCGATAGTTATATCGGTAAGACTCATTATGTCAGAGGGAAATCTAAATCACACGGTGATGAAACAAGTCCTGCCGATGGTCATGCCGATTGATTGTTCACGCCATAAAAGGCATTAGGGTCGCCCAAACATTTCAAAAATCATGCCGATAAGAGGAGTTATGGCGATGTGACACTTCACAGTGATGAACATTGAATTGATCAGACAATTAAATACAAACAGCTATGAAATCTTTTACGATCATTGTAATTGCAAGGTCGATTGAGAAGAGAATACAGAGGAACTCTTAAAGCAAAAGCAGAGGATTTCGACTACAGCCACCAAATGACAGGTACATACATACAAACCATTGTGTAGCCTGTGTTTAAATTCTCTACCAAAGTTTTAAATATGGAGAATCTGAGAAAGGGAAAAGGAAGAAAATCACAAGGGGAAACTAGTAAGTCTAAAAAATAGAAAACTGAACAAACCCCTGAGGAGAAGGTAAAAGATAGAAAACTCAACCAGGACTTAATTGACCAATTGCCTAGGTCAACTCCCAAGGCCAGAAGGTCTACTCAACTCAGGGCAGAGGTTGAGAAATTAGAAGATAAAATTAGAAGGAATGCTCCTGTGTCAAACCCATGGCACTTGAATTTGGGAAAACTAGTTGTGCCTAATGTATTCCTGAATGTAGAACTCCTCCAACTACTTACCAAACATTACAATTCAAGCCTGAAAGCCCTCTACAACCCACAGGGAGAACCAATTGTGCATTTGTCAAAAAATGCTATTTGTGAGGTGTTTAATCTAGATGATTTATGCACTGTCCCTATTATTTATGAAGATTTGGAGAAAGAATATTGGAGAATGGATACAACTTACAATGGATGGAGTTTGCCCATTCATAGGCCCAGGGTTGAAGGAGAAGTGATGCCCTTAACTGAAAATGATGGTCCTCCCTTTCATGTAGCCATATTAAAACCATATATACAGTATACCTATTATTCTGTGGGCCAAGTCCTTGGTTCAAAAGTCCCCGAGTTCATGACTATCCCTCTAATGGTCATAGCCTCTGACATTCAGTGTCACAATGCAAGGCAGTTTGATTATGCTTCCTCTATTGCTAATAGAATGGATTCTGGCATATCTGCAATAAAAAACAGTGCCCCAGCATGCTCTTTTGAGCATTACTCAATGCTTATGCACATGGTGTTGTATTTTGGCAAGGAAGTAGGGTTATGGCCAAGTGAGCTTAAAGTTGTTACTGCAGATAAGAAAGGGGAAAACATACCCATACAAATGTGGACCAGAATATGGTATAGTAGATATGCCCACTCCAACTATACCCAATTTGAAGAATACTATGTAAAAGTTTTGTACAAGTATTTTAACCACCCCTGTGAATATTCAATTTTTACTAAAATAAAAAGATTCCTCAGGCCAAAGGATTTTGGTGGACCCCCTATTGTCACTCATAATTGGGGAGACTGGTATTGCTTTGAGGATGCAACTATGATCAGGGTTTATGGTTTTGAAGATACTCCATTCATATTACCCAAGACTATCCCTAACAGGCTTGCATACTTAGAAATAATTAGGCAAATGCATTGCTCAAATGTAATGCATCTTAGTTCCCATGATAAACAATGATTTATGCCCAGCACTTTCTGTTTTGGAGATTTTAATGTAGTTTCAAAAGTAGGTTACAGTCTCATTTTGGATAAATTAATGCACTATAATATGAGGAGTGCTGAGGCCAGGAAAGGGTTTGACCCTGAAGGTTTTATTGACTCTGCATGCAGGAAACAAAATCTTAGTGGATACATGCACATACATTATCCACATGACGATGTTATTAGAAACTTAGAAGAGGCTGAAGTTGAGTTGGTAATAGAAAAATATAACAGGGATTTAAGTGAAAAGAAAAAGCAACTAGCAGAGATTGAAGTTGTATCCTCTGAGAATGAAGAAATGGCAGATCAAGAATAGCCACAGGACAAATCAACAAAAATGTCCAAGAGGAAAATGCTACAATATCAACCTCCTGTTGTGCTACATGTTGAGGAGGGGACTGTTGGTGAGGATCCACACCAAACAGCTTATGATTCTTTCATCTCTGATGATAAATTTATTCAGTCAAAAGAATTTAAGTCATTCTTATATAAATACAAAGGGAAAGAGGTCAAAGAGTCAGTAGATGATGTTTCTGCTAATAATGAAACACAATTATTAGATATGCTAAAGGTAACAGTAGATAAAGAAATGTAGGACATGACACCTAGCAGGGGTAGACAATTGCTTAAGGATGCAGGCGTTATGATTTTTCCTGGCCTTGATTTAAATTTTGCTTTAGTTTTTGACAATTTTTTGAATAGCTCAAATGATAAGTATAAACTTACTCCAGAAGGAGTTAATGAAGTATATATTGGAACAAGATACAACAATGATGAAAATTCCTTAATGATATGGGCGTTATATCCTCCCCATCAGAAAATGGCCATCATAGATACTGAAAAGACTTTTGGCCATGTCATGACTTTGAAAGCCGGGGAAACTGACCCTTTGATTACTGCAGACATTGGTATCAATGTTGCAAAACTAAACAAGGCACAAGCTCAAATGTTGATCAAAGAGAGAGATGCATACAGATTGAGCTGTGAAAGATTGACAAAAGAAAATGATTACTTGAAGGATGCTGTTAAGAGTACTTTTGGTCAATCCACAAAAAGAATAACTCAAGGTGAGAGCTCACAAAGCATTCAAGCATTATCATCTGACCAGGCAACACAAATTTAGATAGATGCATTTGTTACAATACTGCAGAGCAGGTATGCAAACATGGTGTGGTGGTTAAACTAGTTTTGGGATAATTACTCAGAAAATCACAAAGTAGTTAAAGAACATGAAAGACTTGAAAAAAGAATATAGGAAAAATTGATTGAGATACAAAGCAGAAGTGCTACTGATAGCACAGATATCTCTGATGCAGGAGCATTGCTCAAACAACACCAAAAATACTATGACAAACTTAAAGCTGATGCTAAGGAAGGTATCGATGCTTCAAATGCAGGAGTACCTGTGTTATTTAAAGACAATGGAGAGGTAAAGAGCAAAGAAGAATGGATTGTTAATTGTCAAGTCATATTACACGAGGCCACATGAGCTCTCAAAGACAAAATTTCTGCATCTGGAGAAGATTGTAGACACCTCGAAAGAATGGTCACACTTGATATGATTACCAGAGATGCTATTGATCTTACTGATTCTCACCGTGATCAAGAGTATTTAGATCACTTGGCTAAAGTTTATTTATGGCTGAATAAATCCTAATCATGATTATGTAAAAGTTGTTAATGTTTGTTAAGTTCCCAAAAGACTTATTGAAGAGTCATGTCTCTTTATAGAAACATCTATATAGGTTCAAACAATTGGTGCTGAAATATCATCAGCAGTAGAATATATCCATATACATAAGATACAATGTCTCAAAATGACTATGTTGCATATTTTATTTGAAGAAGAAGTTTGAAGCTCTCTAATTCAGTGGTTTTTACTTTGGTATCAGTTGTTTATTAAAATTATTCAATTGTGTGGCTATCTCCATTTCTGCATTTCCTTGTTATTCAGATTAATGTATCAAGTATATATTTAATCTGTCAATACACATTTGATGTATCTGTGCGATTAAATAGGTTGGTGTCCATTTGAGGAATTAAACCCTTCTGATTTAGTCACAGTAGCCTGGAAGTATTAAGTTTGGATTACTAAGTAGGGCCATATAATTAGGATTGCCATTCTGTCTCCAAGACAATATTATCTATTAATCTTGCTCATTCATTTCATTTGGTTCCTTCAAGTAAGGATTAAAATACCTTCTGGTGAATTATAAGATATCTGATTATATTGGTTGGATTACCAAGAAGAGTTTGTTAGTCATTTCCTTGCACGTTTATACAGGTTATAAACTAAAACTGTGCCAAACAATTAGAATTATTACCATTAGGAAACCACTAGTCCTAGTCCTTCAATTGACTCTGTTACCCAACAAGGCACTAGTCTTATTTAACTCATTATTTAAATCCTTTTACCTTGATATTGCTTATACAATTTCTACCAATCACTTATTAGACATTAGACATAGAATCAGTTAGCAATCTTTTCATCTATCCTACATCCCATGTCATTGTAGATAAATTTAATTAGTCCACACATTCACATTCAGACTGTTTTAATTTTCCAAGGTTGACCCGCCTAGGTGTAACAGGACCTAAAGTGTAGGAAATCATCAAACCTTGAAGGTTGATTTCGTCAAGTTAGTTCAAAAACGTTACAAATCTAAACATAGAGCTTGGCATCCTCTTAGGATTGGCAACCTGCATTTTTGAGACCTAACACGATCCATGACTGTGGAAGTAATTTGTCAGTTTATACAAGATAACATTATATCTCGATTCGGCATACCTTCATCCTTTGTTTCTGACAATGGAACACCATTCAAGAACAAGGAAGTGAAGACATTTTTTGACAAATACCACATTCAACATCACTTCTCTATGCCTTACTACCCTCATTCAAATGGCCAAGTTGAAGCTTCAAATAAGGTTATAGGGAAAATCTTACAAAAAACTATTAGCAAACACAAAAAATATTGGCATACTCAATTGACCTATACATTATGGGCATATAAAACAAGCATTCGTATAGCTATGGGGACCACCTCGTATAATCTTGTCTATGGTGCCGATGTAGTAATGCCCTTAGAACTTGAAATTCCTTCCTTAAGAGTTTCTCTAAGGGATGTTCTTGATGATGACATGGAACAAGAAAAGTGACTACAACAACTTGAAATGTTGGATGAACAGTGTATCAATGCTCTCGAGCATCTTAAAGTGCACCAGAAAAGTATACAATGATCATATAATGAACATGTTATACACTATTCATTTGTTGTTGGAGACTTAGTGCTTTATGAGAATCAACACAATGTGAATGCACCTTTGAGAGAAAAAGGGAAGTTCAATCCTAATTGGCTCAGACCTTATGTTGTTACTGAAGCCTTTGGATCAGGTGCATATAAGCTAGCTGATGAACAATGTATGCTACTTAAAGAACCCATTAATGCAACATATCTCAAAAAAATTTATGCTTAAGATCATGTGTTAAATGTTACTTTAAAAGTTAACTTATTAGCCAGTTTAGCTTCAAATTTGACAAAACATGTTCTTTGTCTTAATTAATTTAACATATTCGGTTAATTATGGTTGTATCTTGTTTCAACATTGTAAGATTACCTTTGTACTAACTATCTTAATCATAGAATACTAATCAGGTATCAATCATATTGAGTCATTGTGCTACATATTCTGCAAAGAAATGTTAGTATCATATAAACATTTAACATGTTGCATTTCACATAAAATCACATGTGATAGATTAGACAACAACCAGAAATAGTAACAAAAAAATATCATATATATATGGGATGTCTTAATGCAAAATACATCCATCACATAGTTGAACCCCTATCACCTGTACCTGCAGAACCTTGTGGTGTATGTGTGACGGAAGGCTGACCATGTGTGGCTATGGATAGCGAATGACTTCTAGAGCCACTTCATGCTCATAACCCCTTGATCTCTCCCCTTAGTCCTAACACCTTGTCACATGTATCCTAGTACATCTACTGATACTGGTCTCTCTTAGAGGTAACTCTCCCTAGCTCTTCCTGAATCCTATCCCTGTCAGCCCTCATCTGATGTAATGCTACCAAAGAAGCCTCACTATTGATGTGACCTCTCTCAAGCATAGTATCTGCTACAATCTGCTCATGAAGTGACTACAACTCTACCTCTACACACTCGACTCTCTGAGTGGATTGATCTATGATACCTTCCGCTGATAATTTGTATCTCAAAAAAGACATAAATATCTTTGCATGCCACCTTGCAGATGGCTATAGCGAATACCCTGCACACACATGCTACTCGGCCACATTAGATGGTTCTATGTCTACTATGACATGACTCACAAAGTCACACCATGCATCTATCCTAACTATAAAATATAAATAAAGTAGATATCAGCACCTCATATAAATATAAATATAACTCAAAATAGTTATAAGTTACTGCATATAAATACACAAAAAGTGTCCTACCAAGACCGCCATCTAGCCAAGACAGAACTTAGATAGCTAATGGTATGATGAGCTCTGCAGCTGATGTTACAGGTGGGGGCATACACCTACTAGATTCTCCCTCCCTGCATCGACTCGATCTCCTCACACCCGTAGGCAGGGGAACTTGAGCACTCGACTGAAAGTGAGTATCCTCTTCCTCGTGGATGTCTGACTCCTGATAGTCTCTCTGTGTCCTTGCTCAAAAGGCATACCATGATGTGACCTCTCCCTCATCGTCATCCTCATCCATCTCATCACCATCTACATCATAGTGACTTGCTAAGTCACTAAAATCATCCTCCATCTCTACATCGATCCCCTGCCTAGCCCAAGGCTGAGGATCACCGATGTGGTGACCAGGCAGATAAATGGGAGCTGGTCGCACCTTCTTCCACCAGATCTCATATGCTTCGGTCACTCTAGCATCATCTGCATCGAACACTAGCTCTTCATCCTTTGGATCATCATCATCACTCACTGTCATGTCTGCTATAGTTGGTCATCGGGTGATGTTCACCCTAACTACGTTGTGCACAGAACGTGGATAGATTGGACACGATCTGGGAACATCATGTCAATGTTTGAACTAGCATGCTACCTGATCATAGTAGAAGCATGAGATGACGTGATCAAGGTGACCAGCTAACAACTGATCCCTCTACATCCTCACTAACTATCTTCACTCACCAGACCATGCCATACAATAGAGATAAGGTCTCCAAGCCATGCCATTAGGCTGTAATCTATCAAATATAATCCTCCAGTAAAGCAAATCACCATACCTCTAACATCTAATCAGGGGATAGGCATGAGCTCATGGATAAGCTAACTCTAGCTCTATAAGAAAACTAACATGTCATGTACACCTAATATGCTCAAAGGCCCATATCTGCAATAGTGTACAACACATCAAACCCTATGCCTCATAATGCACATACCGATCCAAATCATGATACAAGTGTGCAAGCATACTGTGCCCCCATGTGTACGCTATCCTATGCTACTCCATCACCTTGATTGTGTGTACAAGGCCACCATGAAGGTGAGTGCCACGACTATCAGGTGCAACTGCTAATGCTATCATCACAATCATGATCCACTGAATCAGTGGGATATCAGCGCATCTCTACTCCAATAGTTGAAGCTATATATGCCCGCGCTCGGCATGAGCAACTATGTGGTTCAAACAGTATATCTGACTCTACCGAGTATACTCTGCCAAGTGGTAATCTGTGACTCTCACTATCTCTCCCCGTATAGGTAGCCGCAAGATCCAGAAGACATCCTCTAGTGTAATGGTCATCTCTCCCTTCACTAGACGAAAGTAGATGTATATGCATCCTATCTCTCCATGAGTGCCATCAACATGCTCGCATGAAACCTAATCGTAGGCATATCAAAGACCCACCAAAGCCCTACATCCTATAAGTGGCTTCGCTCTACAACTGTCATGCTACCAATGTGAACTCGTAGAAGTGACATAAGGTGACCACCTATGTGCTCTCGCATCACATGGAAAACCTGTATGACATGAACAACAACAGATTGTATCAGTTCCCGAGCATCAAAAGGTAACACCATGATAAGACTGAAGAACAGTGCCTAGTCCCTGGGGCCCTTGTCCTTTCTAGACTTGGGCACCCTAGGAGGACCTGGGCGCCCAAGTCAGACTTGGGCTCCCTAGGTGGACTAGGGCATCCAAGAATGACTTGGGCACCCTGGGTGGACTTGGGCACCCCTGGTTGGGACCCTTGTCTAGTCTCCCCTAGCAGGCATGATAAATGACATAAATTTAGCAAATGATAAACACAAAACAACTCAAGCAAGGATCAGGGACCTACCTCAGCCTCAAGGTGCCTCTTTGCTACTCAATCTCAAAGCATCTCCAGCCTTGACAAATGGTATGAGTCCGTTAGGTCAGCATCGTTGATCTCCTTTTCCTTCTCCTCTACTCCTCTACAAGATGACAAGTAACAAATGATTAGTGAAAAGTGATGTCTCCCTTTACATATAGTGAAGTAAATGAGAAATCCTATCACTACCTAAGTGCAAAAATAGAATAGTTTCATTCTTGATTCTTTATCTTTGTTAAGGGAAAATTGGATCAACAATGAATAAACAATAATAATCAATATCAAATACCCAAAACTCAATGAAATGGTGAACTAAAGAGATTCAATAAATAATGAACAAACAACAAAGAAAACCTTCTTAATTCGAAGCTTCCATTGATTGCCTATCACAATCGATCTTGCATGTATGAAATAGGGCCCTCAGAGAGTGCACTTCTTTGCTTTCTTCAAGAATGTCAATTGGGAATGGCTATGATAATACCGCAATGAAGAGGAGCTTCACAACAATGATAGTAGTGCGTAGTAGCAAATTATTGGAAGAAACATTTAAATAATTGGAATTATTTAATTTAGAAGATAAGAAAGCAAATTAAATAAATAAATTTATTTAATTGTTGTGCATGATTTTGGAAGAATAAATAAAATATTTGATTGTATTTTATTTTTGGAGATTGAGAGGATTTAAATAAATTTGATTGATTTATTCAAATTTGGAAGAATGATTTGATTTAATTAAATAATTAAGAATTATTTAATTGTTTGGAAGAATTGACTTAAATAAAGGATTTTATTTAATTATTGGAAGAATATATATATATTTTTTTTAAAAAGAGGGGTAAAAACTTTATTGAAGTTCAGAAAAGAACATTACAAAGCATCAAAGGGCCAAGGCCCTAGTAATCCATAAGAAACAGCCATACAAAGCATAAAACAACATCATCCTTCACCAATACCATTCCCATCCTCAGCAAGAATCTTCTCCAAGTCATATCGGAGCTCATGAGGAACCTGCTCCCATTCATCAACCTTCCAACCATCTAAATGCTCAGAAGCCCACTTAGCCAAACAATCTGCTGCCCTATTCCACTCCCTTGGAATATGGACAAAAGACACCATCTCCATCAAAGAACTTATCTACAGAATTTGTTGCACCATCATAGCCAACTGCCAACTAACATCAGAAACCTTCTGTGTATTCAGCAAATTAATCAAAACCTGTGAATCAGACTCATAGATAACCTTGTGCCATCCCAAAGCATAAGCCCTCTCCAAAGCATAGAGGATTGCCAAACCTTCCATAAGGTTGATAGTTTGCCATCCTTCATGAACAGAGTAGAGAAAAACCACCGATCCTAAAAAATCCCTGCCAGTCCCACCAATCCTAGCATGCCCAGGATTGCCCCTTGAAGAACCATCAGTATTGAGCTTCAGAATGCCAGACGGAGGGGGAAGCCATCTTCCCACCCTTTGCACTTTCTTTTTCACTCGCCTTCCTTTCCTGACACAAGCAGAAGCTGGAGACAACCCCTGAATACCCAATCTATCCACCAACTCAGCATCTCCTTTCTCCAAAGGGAACACCACATCACACTTAGATTCCACCGTCTCCCGAATCATACTCATAATTTTGTGCCAAACTTGTTGAATCAACAACTTCTCACCTTGAAATATTCTGCGATTCTGTTCTAACCAAATTTGCCATAGTATGAAGGAAGGCCTAGCATACCACACATCTTGTAAGAAAGAGGCCATAGAAGGAGGTCTACCCAGACTACTCCAAAAATCCACCAGGGATGAAGCATGAACACAGGGGCTTTTCCAAACGTCCCACCAAAAATGCCAAAGCTGCAAAGTCAAGGGACAACGAAAAAACAAGTGAGAGGAGTCCTCCTCTCCACATCCACACATAACACACATAGAAGGGCCTTGAAAACCTTGCTTCTGAATATTATCCCAAGTCAAGCACCTATTCCAAGCCAAAGTCCAAATAAAGCAGTTACACTTCGGCCAAGAAAGCTTATTCCACACTTTCTTCCACCAGTGAACCTCCACCCCCTCCAGCTGGTTAGATAACAACACCTAATATCCAGAAGCAACAGTATAGACACCCTTAGAATTAGGAGACCAAGAAAGAACATCCCCTTCCTGGAGGGAGCTACAATGTCTACGAGAAAGGATACTATGAAGCTCAGCACACTCCTCCTCCATACCAACAACAGGCCACTCATCAGGATTCTTCCATCTTGCCACCACCAACTGCCCATGAGAAGAAAAGGACTTGAAGTCACTCACCCTTGACCAACCAACTTCACAGAACCTCTGGCACAGAGTCACCAAATTAGGAAACTGAGAAACAATGGGAGGAAAACCATCCCAAGAATCAGACCAAAAATGAGCTTTTGTCCCTCTTTTACAAATCCAAAATAAACCATCCTTGACCAGAGTAGCCCCTTTCTTGAGCGTACTCCAAATCACTGAGCCTTTCCCCACCAGTGGATACCGAGGAATATCAATTTGAGGGATCCCTGGGAAGTATTTTTGAGTTAATATCCTGGCCCAGATCCCATCCTACTCCACACACCACCGCCAATACAATTTAGCAGCCAATGCCATCCCTGACAACAACAACTACCTTAACCCGAGGCCGCCAAACTGCTTTGGGCTACAAACAATGTCCCATCTAACAAGGCTCCATTTAGAGGACAATAAGCTACCAGCCCATAAAAACTGTCTTGCTAAGGAATCCAATTCCCTAACAAAACCCAAAGTGGCCACCTGAATCATACATCTATAAATGGGGAGGGCCTGCACCACAGACTTGAGCAACTGAACACAACCCGCAAAGGACAACCAGCGATGGGTCCAATGATTAACTTTCACATGAAATTTATCCAGAATATTCTACCAAGACTCCTTGGGAAGTCATCCAATAGAGATGGGAATACCAAGATAGGTCAAAGGGAGAACCCCAGTCTGAAATCTCAAGATATGAGCAATTCGTCTCTGAATGGAACCTGGAGTATTGAAGAAAAAGATGGAAGACTTATCTTCATTGATCAATTGGCCTGAAGCTAGAAGATAAACATCCAACACCTTGCGCAAATTCAAAGCTTCCCTAATTGTAGCCATACCCATCAAAGCAGTGTCATCAATAAACTGCAAGTGAGATTGTGGAGGTAAACCACCTCCCCACCCCCAGCCCTGAATGAAACCTAACTCCACATTCCTTCTTATCAAGCATCCCAGACCCTCAACAAGAAGAAGAAACAAGTAAGGAGAGAGGGGGTCACCCTGCCGCAAACCCCGAGAGGTGCCAAAAAGCTCAGAGTGCTCACCATTTACTAACATCGAGAAGGAGACTGAAGTAACACAACTCATAACCCAATAAATCCACGCATCCCCAAAACCAAAAGCACCAAGAACCTTCCGAAGGAAGGACCATCGAACACGGTCATAAGCCTTAGCCATATCAAGCTTGATGAACATTGCCTTATCTTTGGAATTAGCCATAGAGTGAATGGTTTCAGTTGCAATAACAACCCCATCCAGAATCTGACGTCCCACCACAAAACCACTCTGTTCCTCAGAAATCAGCACTTTAAGCCACTTTTTCAACCTATCAGCAATCAATTTAGAGATAATTTTATAAATCACATTGCAAAGAGAGATAGGACGAAATTGACTTAACCTATCCGCCCCATCACACTTTGGGATGAGAGCAAGGAAGGTAGAATTCAAAGCCCGTAACATCTATTTATTCTTATGAGACTCCTGAACAACTGCCAACAAGTCCAACTTGATAATCTCCCAGAATTCTTGAAAGAACTCAATCGGGAAACCATCAGGGCCAGGAGCTTTCCCCCTCTTCATTTGAAACACGATCCCCTCTAGCTCCTCAATTGAAATATCACTCATAAGATGCTCATTCATCTCCCTAGAAACCAAAGAAGGGATACAAGAAAGGACCTGAGCTTCCTCATCAGAACCCCCTTGCGAGTCCTCCCTAAATAAAGAAGCAAAATATTGCATAGCTTCACATGTGATTTCCTACAAAGAAGAAAGAGTTTCACCCCTATCATTCACCAGAGTAGAAATAGAATTGCCATGTCTCCTGGCTTTCACCGAGTTGAAGAAAAAAGCAGTATTTTTATCTCCTTCCTGAAGCCACTCAATTCGAGCCTTTTGTTTCTAAAAAACTTCCTCTCGTAGCTCACACTCTTCCAATGCTTTTAAAGCCCTAGTCTCTTCCCGAAGCAGGTCCTCAGTCACTCCATCCTCCCTGATCAACCTTGTAATACCATCCAACTCAGCTTGGGCAGCAGTCTTAGCATGGAAAATGTTTCCAAAGCACTACCGATTCCAACGTTTAAGCTGATACTTGACAAATTGAAGTAACTTAGCAAAAGTATACATTGCTGTACCATAAGCAGGTCTACCATACCTCCACCACTCAACAATATAGTCATGGAGAGAGGAGTCACGCAACCACATAAGCTAGAACTTGAAAGAAGGAGACCGAGGCACACGAGCTGAAGAAATAGCCAGCTTGATAGGCCAATGATCTGATCCCCTCCAATCCAAAATTTCAGAGCTAGAAGACCACAACCCACCAACCCAGTAGCAAGAAACCAGAAAGCGGTCAAGTCATTCTGCAATGCAGTTATTCCCAATCCTCTGATTATTCCAAGTAAACTGGCCATTAATGGGCTTGATATCCACCAGATTTAAAGCTGAAATGTTATCCTGAAGTAGCAGTGCAGAAGGCTCAAGCCTCGCAATACCACCCCTCTTCTCAGCCAACTTAGAAATAGCATTGAAGTCTCCAGCCATAATCCACGGATGGAAAGGAACCATGCTTCGGACAAACCGGATATGGGACCACAACAGTTGTTTACCCTAAAGTTCAGTAGGCACATAGATATTGGAGAAGAGAACAGACTCCCCTGTCTCAAAACAAGAAGCAATCATAGAGATAGAAGACTGAAAGGACAACCACCAAAGAGGGCGGATCTTCCAAGGATTCCATAAACAAGCCACTCCTCCAGCAGACCCTTGAGCACCAATACACTGGCACTCTCCACTCCCCCACAACTCAGGCACTAAACCAAACATACACTCCACTGATACCTTAGTCTCCTGCAGGAAAAGAACATCAGGAGATTGACTTCTAACCAAATCATGAACAGCTTTTTGTCGAGGGCCACTATTCAAGCCCCTTACATTCCAGGATAGAACAATCATTTCAAGGGGCTTGAAAAATGAGAATCCAAAGTCTTAACAGATCCTGACTCTACCAAAGTTTCCCCTGTTAATTTAATCTTATCCAAATCTTTTTTTCTACCAAGCTTGGAAGACTTCTCCCCAGCCCCTTTTTTTGGATCCTTTTGATGAAGACCCAAATGAGAAGAAGAAGACTTATTAATCTTCACCCCCTCATTACCTACATTTGAAACACGAGGAGATCCATCCTCACCACCCTTCTTCCCTACTATAATAGGAACCGATTCCACCTAGACTTCCATTTGAACGTCTATGTCCATTTGCAAAGCCCTATTATCCTGCAAAACCTGAGTAGCTTCAGAAAGAAGGCCCTCCTGTCCTGTACCTGAAGCACCCTGATCCATATTCACCAAGCCTGGATTCATTTCCTACTGGCTGAGATCATCTAAAACTTCAAATCTATTGAAAGAATCTTCATCCTGCCTTTCCTTCAAAGTCCTCTTTTGACCTCGATTCCTATTTCGAGCCTTGACAGGAACCAAACCATCAGCCCCATCCACATCACCAGGAATGGGTTCCTTCCCCTTTTCAACTCTAGGGGGATTGCGAGGAGGCTGCGAAGGCTGGGAGTCCACAGGCCTAGCCTTAGGGCATCTCCTCTGTAAATGTCCATATTCATGACAGAGACGACACCGAAAAGGAAGAGTCTCATAGTCCAACTGCTACACCCAAGAGTAAGGACCTGCACACATATCCACCGAATCTGGCAAGGGTTTACTCAAATCAATCTCAACACATATACGGGCAAAAGTCATCACCTTTTTAACTTGAGTCTGCTGTGAAGCACCAACTGGTTTTCCTAGCATTGAAGCTAACAAGTGTAAAACATCATCCCGCCAACATTCCACAGGAAACCTTGGAAGCCGAACCCACACTGGAACCCAGTTCGGAAGCTCTTCAGCAGGATTGAATCCCGCATGCCAAGGTTTAATGAATAACCCAATCTGATTATGAAAATAGGGGCCTCCTTCAAAGGCCTTATTGTGATTTGCCAAGCAATTGAATGAAACCATGAAAAAGTTATTTGCTAAAAGCATAACCTCCATTTCTCCCTCTGGCATCCAAGTCCGTTGGGCCCATGATTCAAGAAATTGTAAAGAAACCCGCATCCCCATAAACTTGCACAGCAATGCATGCTTCGAATAATAATCAATATCTTCCGCAATCATCTCCAGCGGGATAACCAATTTTGGCCTCTCCTCACAACGTTCAAGACATCCATTGATCTTTGTAATCCGAGTACCACCAGACAAACCCGAACCAACCAACCCTGGATCTGGTGAGAACAAGTTATTATTAAAAACCTTCGAAGTGTGCGAAGGAGAATTTGCACCAACTGCTGCTAAGCGAAAATCCATCTTGGGACTAGCCCCTGAAGACTCCCCGATCGGCATTGAAACTAAACAAGATCCAAGGCGGGCAAGCAGGCCCCCAAGAAAAAAGAATCACCACTAGGGTTTAACCGATCCACCACCCAGCACTGCCTTCGAACTGCAGACCCAAACCAACCAGGCACAAAAACCCCACCCACGGCCTCCAACCAGGCACAAAACCCCCGCATGCTCAGGGAGAAAGAGACACCGATGCCGCTGAAAAAACTTTGCACTGATAAAAAACACAACCCCAGACCTCCCCAAAATGCATGCACTCCCCACACTTCGCACGACCAAGAAAAAACTAGAGGATCGGGCTAGGGCACGAAAGCCCTAGCTTGACATGCAGCTGGAAGAATATGAATCAAATAAATAAATTTGGTTATTTATTTATTGATATAGGAATTAGAAGGAATGAATATTAATAATATTTATCTAGACCGAATCATGTCATTTTTAGGCGTATACATTTTGCTCCTGTTTGATGCAATGTGGTTTTATCACGTTGTTTCAAAGAATAAATAGTCTGATAATGATACATGCCCTAGTTTGCCCCTAGTACAAGTTTAACGACGATAAGATGCCCCCTCGGGAGATTGGATGGGAAGAAGGTAGAAGGCGTGAGACGGACAATCTCACAATGAAGAAGGTGAAAAATAGGTTAGGATAAAGAAAGAGCTGAATGATACGTGATGCAAAATAAAATGATAACACACACACAAGCAAGTAAGCAAGTATGCACAAATGATACAAGAACAAGCAAGGTATTGCCCCTGTCAGGTAGTAAACCAATGATTAATCAATATTGATATACGACAATGTTGTCATGGCGGGGAACGATAGATCCCTAGAGCAAACACGAAGGATGGCATTTGGTTTCAGGAAATGAAGCATGTCATCTAAGATGTGTGTGTTGGTCTAATTTCGACAATGTTACATCTTGTATAAGACAATTGATTGATTAACTGATTGAGTTGGTTTACGACCAGGCAAGGATCAAGACCACTGATTGTGATTGGATCATTTGACAAGATTGACTTGACTTGATTGGTATGGATTAAGGATGGACTTGCATTTGGATCACTGCTCAGATTGACTGGACAAGGATGAAAGATATGATGATGATAGAATTTTGATTTGGACAAGGATGAAAGATATGATGATAGATGGAATTTTGATTGATAGAAGAATGACTCGATAGAAGGACTCACAAGATTTTATTTGTATTGATACTCTACATTTTTTGATCTTCATTGCATGGGATATGGATGCAAAATGCAACTGGATACAGTATGGGTATGGATATGGAATGCAAATGGATATGTTATGGATATGGAATGCAAATGGATTTTTGCCATCTTGATATTGCAAGTATTTTGAAGTGCTTATTTCATCATTAGGCGTTTATTATGTTGTAAGGAAATACAAGCATCTAGGTATAATTAAACTGAGATGACCTGAGTATTTCTTACATGGATTTTGATATAGCAAGTTGATACAAGCATCTAGGTATAATTGAACCAACATGACTTGAGTATTTCTTGCGTATCAACAAACAAGGATTGCCCCTGTTCATGTTTAGACCTTTGATGTCCTCAATGATCTTTTGCCGATCATGTCCTTAGACAAGGCTTCACATTACTAAAGTTTAATCCACAAGCAACAAACAAAGAAAATAATCATACCCCCATCATAGCATCTCTAGCTTTTGGCATCCTTGAGTAGTATAGAAATGCATGATAGCAAAAATCAAGACTGTATTTTAACCATGTTTCCAATCCACAAAACATTTTTACATTTAGATGTGTTTGTTTCTTGCCATAATTTGGGTAAAATCATTTAGAAGGCCTTAGGAGTTTGTTTGCTTTGCTTTGGATAGGTTAATGTCTTGCATCAGGATTTCTACTTGAAAGCATCTTTTCTTGCGCTTGCTTGCCTGGTGAGAAGGTTCCACAATCTTTATTGGTGAGACGGACCCTAAGGGACTAACCTAGTGCCTTGGGGGCTCATTGCTAAATGGCCTTGCCTACATGACGATGCAGAGGCAATGTAGTTTGGGGTAAACTTTAGTGGACCTAAGACCTAGGTAGTAGAAAGTGGCGCAGACTCAGATAGATAGAAGGACTAGACACGTGATTAATGGGACAGTGGAGCCTCGGGAGCACATAGAAATATGGCCTTGCCTACATGATGACACAGAGACAACGTAGTTCATGGATTGACTTTGATGGACCTAGGATATGGATCGGATGAGACACGATATGGAACAGATATGGAATAGATATGGATAAGATATGGAACAGACAAGACACAATATGGAATAGATACAGATTAGACAAGACATGATATGGAACAGATATGGATCAGATATGGAACAAACATGGATTAGATGAGACATGATATGAATCAGGTATGGAATAGATATGGATCAGGTATGGATCAAATATGGATCAGACATAGATCAGATATGGATTAGATGATACTGATGACAAGGAAACACCACAGATAGGTAGATGGATGGCCGATAGTAGATATGGATGGTTAGGTAGAAGGAAACAAGGATGTGATCTCCAAGGACTATGTCACATAAGATTAACGTGCCCCATTGTAGGTAGAATATTTAGGATTTTTCATGGCAATGCTTATGACGATAGGAGGATACGAGGATAATGAAGGATTTGCTTGGTTCGCGAGGGATAAGGTATGTCAAGAGACACCTAAAACATTTGTCAACATTGTGCCCCCAATCTTTATCAAGACCAAAGAAAGTAGAGGAATGGAAAGTTAAGATAGATAGACTGGATAGTATTGGTAGGATAGGAAAGGAAATGGTACAGAAGGAAAATGATAGGAGAAGAGTGATAGGCTGATGAGACAAGGTGCCCCCAAGTGTAGGTGACGCAGAAGATCAACTTACACATGACACATGTTTGCCAGGTTTCCATCATGGTACTTATCCAAGGCCCCTGTTTGCCAGATTTTCACCATTGGACGAAGGGATTTTTCTTTACTTTTTTTTTGGATAGGAGAGGGTGGAATATAGAAGAGAGGGACCCAAGTGCCTAGTTCCATGAAAGGTGATAGTCCCACTAGAAAGATGTCGTCGCATGGACCATGTCGAGTGCTCTCATAGATGTTGGTAGGAGATTGCATGACAGTGAGATGGAGAAGGTAGATAGCAGATTGCGGAAGGTGCTATAGTGGATGATGATGCAGAATACGGAGGGAAGGCTTATGCAAAAGCATGGACCATAGGAATAGGATGAGGAAGACATGTAGGATAATAGTGGAAGGAAGAGGAGATGGAGGTATATGGAAATGTTATGGGATGGAAGGGAATCATGACCAACGGTTGCACATACCATGATAAACATTGAAGCTGGTGATGGGAAAGTAGTGTAGGAAGCAACATAGACTTTTTCTTGTGGATGAATGACTTACACATGTAGGGATCCACATAGACTAGGTATTTTGTTGATTTTTACTCATCATGTGGGATGTAAGATTTTGAGACTTTTGGATGGAATGGGAGAAAGTGGATGGTTGAGATTCTTGAGAGGTGGATACCTCATTTGACTTTATGGCTTTTTGCTTAGGTACCCAAACCATTTTGTTTTTAGATAGTACCTGTGAAGGTATGGGTTTGGGTGTATGCAACTTTTGTGCAACTTTTGGAGTAATCATTTGTTGGATGCAGACCCACACCTTTTTCAACTTGGCGTATAGGTGTGTGGGTGTATGCAGCTCTTGAGAAGGATGTTTCTTTGATTCTTGGTTTTTGTATCCTAGGTCATGAGGACTCTTAGGATTTTTGAATTTAGGGGTAGAGGTATCCAATTTTTTGTTGGTGAATTCTCTTGAGATGGTGGAAGTAGAGTGGGTGGAAGCTCTTTGTTTAGACAACATGTGCATTTGTTGGTTATAATTGGGATTGTTAGAAGATTCATAGATGGATGGATAAGGTGTTGGAAGAAGTGGTGGTAAAATGCATGGAGGGATATTAGGAGTTGGAAGTAGTGGAGGTAGATTGGATGGTGGAAGGTGTATGGTCACATGCTCTTGGGATGTATAGGATGATGGAGGTGGAATGGTGACATATGTTTTGGGGATATGATATGGTTTGCAATGGAAAGTGGGGGATTTAGGAGGAGTGGAGGAAGTACCAACATCTTGAGATTGTTTACCTTGGGGTGTGTATCCAAGGCCATATGAAGGAGGAGGAACATTGACATGGACGGGCTCCAAAATACCTTGTTCATGAAGGCCTAAGCCTTTACCTTGATAGTTCATATTCTGGAGTATGTGATGGATAGCAAGATTGTGTATAGATGGAACACTAGACATGCGTTCTTTATTGGGTGGAGAAGGTGAGATAGAGGATAATGGTTGCTGGTGTTCTAAGGAGGAACACTGATGAATGAAAGCGGTAAGACCAAGAATATATGGTAGGAGATTTGCAGCATGGTCGATAATGGATGGCAGAGGAGTATTATTGGTTCGATCTTCTATGCTTTCTTGGGAGGCAAGTGTCTCATCAAAGGAAGAGGAAGTTGTTGAATTTCGGATAGGACTAGATGGGGTTATAAGCTCAAGACCATGGAACGCATAAAGTGGACTAAGAGGATCATCATGGTCTGCTTGATCATAGATAGGATTTAGCATGATGGGATTAATGTTCTCTTGTATAGGTTCTTCATCAACGATAATATCTTGATCATAGAAAAGATATAGGTTATGAATGGTTTGAAATTGGACTTCTTTCTCATGTATAGGTATAGGATCATCAAAAAGATAAAGGTTATGTAAGGGTCGGATGGGAGTGCTTTGATCTTGATTTAGACAAGGGGTTGATGTTTCCACATGTTCTAAAGTGTGTTCTTGACATAACTCTTGATGTGCTTGAATTGAAGTTGAGGTAGAGGACTCTTGGATAGGCTCTTGGTCAACAACATGAAGGTGTGATGGACCTTGACTTTGGTGCATGGTAGGGGGTTCTTCAATAAGCTCAAGGGGTTGCCGAATACATGACGAGGTTGGTACAAGGGACACGCTTGAAGACTCTTTGATAAGGTCAAGGACCAAAATTTGGGGACATGGTTGACTCTCTGCAAGTAGCCCTTGGATCACATCCTTTGTAGGCATTTGGGTAGATGAATGAGGTAATAGAGGAGCGGATTTAGAGTTCTCCCTAGATTTTCTTTTGCTATGTAAATCTGGAAAACATTTTTCCCAAAACTTATTGGAGGCTTCTTTGTTTGTCCATTTAGAGCTCAGGGAACTCGATGGCAGTGTTGGTGTAGGATTGGTATGCTTTGGGATATGTGTCTTAGAAGATGGTGAAGGATGACTAGTAGATAGAGTGGTATACAATTTCCAACTTGAGGTGGTGCTTTCCTTGTCATGAGCATCATTAAGATAGGAAACAGATGTATGAGTTTGGGGCAAGGCATAGCTAGTACTGACACGTTCAACTTGTAAGATTGCCATTTCTTGTTGTATGACTTGGAGTTCTTGAGCAATTTCTATATGACCTTGGGGTGAGGTGTCTAAGGTTAATTGTAATTTTAGGTGTTTGAGTTCTTGAGCAATTACTTCTAATTGGTTTGTCATTTCAACATAAACTGACACAGACTAAAATGGGTACCTAGAAAACCTAAAATTTTTCTTTGAAAGGATGTGGAAGTACTCACTGTTATGCATGCACAGAACCAGATGCGCTATAGAAACTGGTAAATGCATGGAAGGTTGGGATAGAAGCACCACACTGGTAAATTGTAGATGCACTATAACATGTTGTCAAAGTGTTGTAAGTCAGTATAGATGTGCTGCAAGTTGGCACAAATGCACAGCAACAGAGGATAGATGCACCGCTCTAGTTTTTTTCTCAGTATTTTTTGCAAGTTTTTGGAAATTTTTTGGATGTTTTTGGTACTTTTGGTTGCAAGAAAGTCTTTTTGATCTAATTTTCTGAAATTATGGCAAGAAGACATAGCAAACACAAAGAATATTTTTATGGTTTTTTTTTTTTAAAAAAAATTTTTGGCTCTTTTTGGACTAAAAGAAAAAAACAAGTACAAATCTTAGGCTGCAAATGGATAACAAGGGTTTTTGGCCACTAGAACAAAGGTGTTTAATAAAGGCAACCGTTTGAGTGGTTATACATGTGGCAGCACTACTCTCCATTATGGAGTCTCCCAGCCTGCAAGGGTTGCACCTTAGAGCATTTTGGGGGAGGTTGGATGTCGGTATAACATAACTTCACTCGTTTGAATCTTTCACTCCAAACACAATTTATTTATAGTGGCTTGGAAGGGCTTGGTGTCTAGCCTGTTACCACTTAGGGTCGTTCCTACTTAGATGAACGGTATACAAGAGCAGGCCCCTCTAAAGGAAAAACACATGCGAAAATGATATGTCTGGCATTTTGATCACCCAAGATAGGGGAGAGCATAGGCCTAGTATCATTCCCAAAACATAGTATATAGTGGTTCTTTTTCCCTAGTTAAAATGAAAAAAAACTAGATGAGCTATCTACTTGGGCAAGCACAGAACTTTGAAGTGATGTAGCAAGA
The DNA here is from genome assembly GCA_027924645.1 of Cunninghamia lanceolata. NCBI lineage: Eukaryota > Viridiplantae > Streptophyta > Pinopsida > Cupressales > Cupressaceae > Cunninghamia > Cunninghamia lanceolata. Next base: position 4,458,618 of record BSBN01001126.1, read on the forward strand.
TAGCAATGGTCCAATTTTAACCAAGATAGCAATGATGAGTGTTATGATGTTCACAACACGCCCCATTTTACCCCTTAGCAAAATGAGGACCCCTGCTGTGGTTTTTTTCTTTTTGCTTGTGTGTGTTGTTTTGCTTGGTGGTAAAAGGGAAAAGAGGATTAAAATTGCAAACTTTGTTAAAACTAGAGAAAAAATGCATTTTCAGTACCAGAGCAGAGTATGGATGGATTCCTTGTAAAAAATGAGCTAGGGTTGCTTTTTGAACCATCTTAAAATTTGCCATATTTTGCAAGTTATGATCATTATGGTAAAATGTACAAAGGAAGGGTTTGTTGTTTGTATGTACAAGCCCGCTTGTATATCGGGTTGCATATACAAGGCCCTTTATATGCAAGTTCACTTGTATACCAAGGCTATTGTATATCGCTATTCATATACAAGGTCATTTGTATATGCAAAGGGTTTGTTTTATCCTTAGTCGCATTTGCAATCGGGTTCGTGTACAAGGTTGTTTGCATGTTGGGTTGCTTGCATATTGCATATACAATCCCCTTTGTATATCACTTTCATATACAAAGGCGATTATATGTCCTTCACCTGGTATGCAATTTAATAGGGGTTCTATGTATACATACAGTATGGACCCGAAATAGTTTAGTATTGAAATGAATAAATGTTTAAAGTCCATTGCATGTATCTCACGTTTGTATGTTCGGCAGGTCGAAACATACATGGCAAATATACAAGGGTTTTATACATTACCGTGGACCTGAAATGTTATGACATAGGATTTAATCGGTGTATATTTGAGGATATGCAAAGCACGATATGCAAGCCGCAGAATCGAAGAAGTATTAAAATTGGTCAAATCGTTGTATGATTCTGGCTTGTATGTGTCTACATACATTGAATAACATACAGGTCGGAACCGAAAAGTCTATGAAGTATGTTTCGCGTAATGTATATCTTACATAATTTGCGATATACAAGTGCTTTATGCATTGCACGAAACCCAAAGGATCATTAAGCATGATTAATTTGTTGTATATCTGCGGGCTTGTATAACATGCAATGCGAGTATACATTGGGCAGACCCGATGGACTTATTAAAAGGAGTTAAGTCTTTGTATATTTTGTGCTTTGTATGTTTTGACATACAAAGCCGATATGCAATGACTTATACATCGCGTGGACTTGAAGTTTATGAAATGTGGTTAAATCATTGTACCTTCCAGACTTGTATATTAGTGTATACATTACAATATACTATGCACTTTATGCATACATGCTATGGACCCGAAGGATTTATCAAACAAAGTTAAGTCCTTGTATGAATATCAACTTGTATATTGGAAAGATAGGACAACATGCAAGTGCCGGAATTGAAAAGTTATAGAATGAGGTTAAGCTGTTGTATATCTGCGCTTTGTATGTTGCAATATATACAAGCCAAAATATGCATTGCGTGGAATTAAAAGGTTAATAAGCTACAGTTTATAATAGCGATGGGTCCGAATGCACATGCAAATGTGTTTGTACGTTGCGATGTACAAACTGATGTGCAAGGTAAAATGAACAAGCCGGATTTGAAATGGAAATTAAAAATAGAAAAATCCTTGCATAATTTGGTGCTTGTATATTAAAATATACAAGCTCAATATACAAGAGGGACATACACTTGCCATATACAAGGATTTGAACAAGAAAAGGGTGGGAAGGCGAAGTGATAAGATTTTTGAAGCCATTTTCGAGCCTGAATGCATGTTCTTGGTCAACGATGGTTGACCCAGTTAGTTTAGCGTTGTATATGAATTTTAGGTGCGTGATTTTCACAGATTTAGGGCTCGATACTTGCGTTTGCACGGTCACGACTGGATTTAATAACTATTTATCTTCTTGTAGGTTTATTAGGTGAAAGGATATTTATTGCTGGTCTATTTTTTGTAGGTTTACAATTGAAGAAGGAACTGAAGCTTGATGGTGATGACGTCATGGAAAGGAGATCCAATATCAGGAGCAGAGGAGGATAAGGATGAAGGGAGAGGAAGTCAAGGCCTTCAATGATGAAGATAAAATGTAGATGGAGACATTATTGTAGCAGACAACAGAAGTTATTATTGAGCTGCTAGGGTTTTCGGAAGGGCATATTTCACCCAAATTTGATGTATGCTCAGAGATTTTTTGAGAGACAGGTTCTCCACCATTGAATACTATAACTAGAGGTTTGAACCATTGTTTAACTAGGGTTTTGAGTTGTATTGAGGACAATCAAGTCTATATATTATGCCTCTTTACACTGTAATATTTTACACAGGGATTTGTAGCAATAAGATTTTGTAAAAGTAGCACTTAGCATAGCATTTAGGAGTAGAAGGAGGTCGCCTATGTTTGCAACAAGGAGCATGTGGAACATCATGCCTCCTTGTTGTATCTGTAAAGCTTGTAAGTTTTCTCTAATTTGATCAATGAAGCTAAGAGTCATTAAGACATTGTAAATCTTATATGACTGTCTGTTTCTAATACAATTGAATCTGGAATTCTGCATCTATCTTCTAAGTGTTTTCTTTCTCTTCATTGTGTTTGAAACATTTTCTCTTAGAGCTTGCAATTTTAAGTGTATGTTTGTGAAAATGCTCAGAACTTACATTTAAGGTTTTTGTCTGTGGACTTGATCAAGTTGTTGTATGATTTATAAAGTGCATAACAGAACAATTAGATCCTTTGGTAGAATGAATGAAGTTTAGTTTAGATCTTCCTAACTTTTCCCAAACCATCTGAAAATACATAGCTTTAAACACAAGAATTTAAAGGAAATTGTCTCATATTTGAAAAGTATGCATAACCAAGTTTAAAGTAGACAGTTTTCATAAATATTTAAGAGGAAAAAGCTGCAATAATTCAAGAAAACCCTTTAAAGCTTTGCAGCACAGTAACACTTTTATGTAAGAGAATGAACAACATGCTGATTTTTTTATCTTTTGCAAAGTTTGAGCCCAGTAAACCAACAAGAAACCCTAAATCATGTAAGGGCCCTTGAACATTACAGCTTCACATCAACCTACTAAATTTGCCCAATAGGTCAAGACCTGACCATATTAAACTTGGGATTAAGCAAATCTTAATCGATTCCTTCATATCTTTCAAGTCAGTTAGGTTCATTTTTTGTGAATTTTAACTATTGTTATGACTGTGTTAAAACAATCATCAACAATTTTCTGGCGCTAGAAGGAGGGCCCCATTTGAGTTAGGATTTTTTTCAAGTAGAGTTGGCTCATAATAGTAGTAGAGTGACTAGATCTAGATCTAGTTCAGGGGATATATTTGTGCAATTACCTGATATAAGGTGAAGTAAGAGTCCTCTGATCTGGAACCCTAAAATAACTCACCCAGGAGGCTCATCTAACACACCCCCTGGATCACCTTATACTATCCATAATATTGTGAGTCCTGACATTTCTTCATTCAGATCTTTAAATCTTGGTTCAAGTACTCCTAGATGTCCTAGTCCTCCTAGAAATCCTATCCCACCTGTAAATCCATGTATTTCTACAAGTCTAGGTCAGGCACAAGCACCTGCACAAGAGGAAAGGGAAGAAATCAAAGAGATCACTACACACTTGAAAAGATTAACCACCGAAGTGACACAACTAAGAAATGAGAATCTCTATGGAAGAGGCAACCAAGGATACAATCAAAATCAGAATTATAACCAAGGCCAAAATCAGAACTGTAATTCAAATCAAAATTAGCACTACAATTAGAGCCCTATCCAAAATAACAGCCAAGGCCAATATTCAAATCAAAGGCAAAACTATAATCAGCATCAGGGTCATAACCAAGGGCAACTAATGCAAAACAGGGGGCTAGTGATAGACAATAGGGCCTGGGGTAACAATAACAAAAATCAGAATCAACCCAGGCCACCCAAAGCATGGAACAATGGACCAAACAATGGTACTCTAGCTTCTCCTTTTGAGAATATAGATAATCATGATGCAAAACAAATAGCTGGCACCCAAATGGCTAATACATCACTAAAAAATTGGTGCAGATTTCACAATACCAATGCCCATGCTGAGCTTGACTGTCCATAGTTCCATTTAGCAGCCAACATTTTTAATATAGATGTGTAGCCTCATACTTCTAAATTTCTCATTCCCAAGGGTAGTGAGGTAGTACCCTCAGGGTATGATACAACTTTAGTTTTAGAAACCTTTACCTTTGCAACTACATAAGAGAAAGAAGATCAATTGTTAGAGGATGAACCATACTTCTTTGAAAATCTTTATCCTAAATCAGCCTTTGTAATAAATGCTTTTTAGTTTCCCTTTGAAAATGAAAATGAAGTATTGATTGGAACAGAAGAGGTGCAGGCTTTTCAACAAACAAATAAAAACCCCACCTACAATTTAAGGAACAACACTAGGCCAAGAGGACCTTTCACCACTTCCATTCCTCCTAACAACTTCAATACACCCCTAGATCAGAATGCTAGCAACAATCCTGCCATACTTAAAGCTAATCATCATACAAATAGTGGAACAGTAGTACAAAAGGTCCAAACAAGTAAAATTGAAACAATAGAGACAACAAGATTAATGAGTTACTTGTCAGAGGAAATAAAGAAAATTAAGGTCAGTATACCTCTGAATAAATTATTGAAAACTCCAAGGATCAGAAATGCTTTTATAAAATCTCTGGATACATCCATGAAAGATGAGGTCGCTGCTGATATAGCTGTTCCTAATAGAGATTCACTGCCTAAAGAGAAAAGTAAGAAAGTTGAGCACCCTTCCAATATAAATGTAGTAATGTATGCTGATAAGAAGGATGCTCCTCCTTTCTTGTTAACTGTTAGATTGTGTGGGAAGAACATACACAATTGCATGGTAGACTCTGGTGCATCGGCCAATGTAATGCCCTTAGGGATATGTAAAACTCTAGGGCTGACCCCCACCAAATCTGTAAAGGTTGTCACACGGTTAGATAAAACTGAGGTTAGTGTGATAGGAGAATTGATGAACATTCAAATGCAATTAGCTTCAGACCCTAGGGTAAGCCAATTCATTGACATTCAAATAGTGGATATACCCATGAATTATGGAATGTTGTTGAGTAGGGATTGGTCCAAGACATTAAATGGATATATGGCCACTGATTTTTTGCATATGTGGCTACCTTGGAGAGGTGTCCCAAACTAGATTAGAATAAAGGCAGAACCCAGGATGAAACACATGATAACAGAGTATAATTGAACTAATGAAATATTATATGCTACTGTTGAACCTGGTGTTTATAGGATTACTAACAATGGGGTACAAATTGAAGAGATCATGATGTTAAACTTTAGAGAAAAACATGTCAGCAGTGAGACAACATTATTCATTGAGTCTGATGGAAATTCTTCGAATGAAGAAAACAATGCAATGAACAAATTTGGTAATGCCATTAGACAAGAGATGGAAGAATGCATTAAACAAAATCTGCTAGCCCAATGTAAACTGTATAAGGACAGATGTAGAGTTCACGATAAACTACATTCTAAGAAAATTTGTGGAATGTGCAAAGACATCATTGAATATGAATACAAAAAATACGCGAGGAAGGTAGGGCTGCAAGAGGGAAATGTGAATCCTGATCAACCACATAGATACTTTCAGAGTAGTGTAGATGCTCTGATTTCAATTTTAGGAGAGGGAATAAAGGACAAGGGTAGTTGTCTTTTTGATTTACAAGATGAAAATGCACATATGCAAGTTGACCAAATAGAAATACCCATGAATAAATAGGCCAGCACCTCACAAGTGATAGAAGGGACAAAGCATGCCAAGGTAAAAGGTTAGAAAAGTAAAGATGGCATGTGGACACTAAAATGTGATAGGTCCAAATCAAAACAAGGTGTGGGTGCAGGTGTTGAACTCATAGATCCTCAGGGTAAATCATATCTAGTAGCATATAGACTACAGTTTTCTTGTACTAACAATATTGTTGAATATGAAGCCTTAATTTTAGGACTTGTCATGGCCATCAAGAAAAAGGTGAAAATGATTAAGGTATTTTCAGATTCTGAGCTAGTGGTTAGACAAGGAAACTATATGCATGCAATTACAAGAAAATGATTTGTTACAGACATAGGGTATGGAGTTTAATAGATTCATTTGATGCTTTCAACTTAGAGCATATCCCTAGAGAACTGAACCACAGGCCGAATGCACTTGCAGTTGCTGCTAGCACACTAGAACCCTTGACACTATCAAGATTGAGGCAATTTACTATTGAATTAGTTAATGTTCCCAGTATCCCAAACAAACAATGTTACACACTTTCAGGTAAGAAGTTGCTCTTCAAGTTGATTATATCCTCTTCGTCCCATGTTACCTCAGGCCTTTCTTGTTCATCAATGATTTGAACCTCAAATACCTCATTACAAGTCAGAAAATCAATAATTTGTTGATCCCCTCCAAGAGCATATTTTTGACTTTGATGGGGTAATAAGACAGAAAGACTTACCCAAAACAGGGGGTAAGTGTGATTCACACAACTTAGGGATAGAGCAAAGTCCACAAAATGTGCTGATTGGAAAGGCTTGCTCTGAGAAAATAAGAACAGAAATTATAGATGCTCTAAAAGAATACAAACACGTCATAGCATGGACATATGAAGACTTGAAAACATACGATACGTCCATCATAACCCACATGATACCTTTGAGACTAGATCTTAAACCATTTAGGCAAAAACAAAGGCCTGTGAACGCCATTTTAGAACCTTTAATCTTCGAAGAAGTAAAGAAGTTATTGTCTGCCAGAATAATTTTCCCAGTCAGACATTCAGCTTGGGTAGCTAACCTAGTACCAGTGAGGAAGAAAAATAGAGACATCAAGTTATGCGTAGACTTTAGAAATTTGAACAAAGCATCTAAAAAGGATAATTATCCTCTGCCTCCAATAGACAAAGTACTGCAAGCAGTGAAAGGGGCAAAGATGATGTCTTTTTTAGATGGTTTCTCGGGCTATAACTAGGTCTTAATAGATAGAGATGACAGATTAAAAACCACCTTCACTTGTAAATGGGAAAATTATGCATATAGGAGAATGCCCTTTGGTCTGATCAATGTAGGTGCCACTTTTTAGAGAACCATGGACATTGCATTCCGTGGATTATCAGGTAAGTGCATTGTTGTGTATATGGACGATCTGACTGTGTATTCTAAGGATGCATCCACTCACGCTAAAGATCTTAGGAAAATACTTAAGCAATGTGAGAGGTATAAAATTTCCCTTAACCCTAAGAAATGTTCATTTGAAGTAACTGAAGGTAAATTACTAGGGCATGTCATTTCTAAAACTAGAATATCGATCGACAGAGATAGAATAGAATCAATAAAAAATTTGCAAATACCAAACAGTAGGAAAGAGTTGAAATCATTTTTTGGTAAAATTAACTTTGTTCAGAAGTTCATCATGGGTTTTACAGAAATCGTGCAGCCATTAAATGCCATGTTAAAGAAAGATGTGCAAATGGAGTGGACACCTGTGGCTAGGGCTGAATTCAAAGATATCAAGCAGGCCATTTCTGACACCCCTGTACTGACAACTCTAGACTACACAAGGCCGTTTTACATATATTCCTTTGCATCCTCCCATTCAGTCGCATCTACCTTAATGCAGAAGGGTGTAGACAATGAAGAAAGCCCATAGCTTTTATGAGCGCGTCGCTGAAGGATGTACAACTAAGATATCAGGATACCAAAAGACAAGCATTCACACTAATGAGGGCCGTGAGGAAATTTAGGCATTATATTTTGCGCAGCCAGGTCAAAGCTATAGTGCCAGACGTAGCAGTAAAGATGCTGCTGATGCAGAATGAACCTAGGGAAAAGAGGGCCAAATGGATCACCACACTATAAGAGTTTGACATGGAAATGATTCCCATGAAGCTGGTCAGAGGGCAAGCATTGGTGCAAACAATAGTGAACATAGACCTAGATTTGATAAAATAGCAGTATGTACTAAATTCCTAGGATGCATTAGACTGGTATGGCGATTTAAACACTTTTTTGATATCTAGAAAGTACCCAAATAGGATGAAGGCTTCTCAGAGGAGAGCTTTGAAGATTAAAGCACAAAAGTATATGGTGCAAGGAGGTCTTCTGTTTAGGAAGAACCATGATGGAATCTATTTGAGATGTCTAAACAGAGCTAAGGTGGATAAAGTGTTGATAGAACTGCATGACAAGTATGGAACTGGCCATGGTTCCCATCTAGCTACAACACATAAAATATTGAGGACAGGCTACTATTGGCCTATGATGTTCAAAGATATAGAGAGTCATATCAAGAGTTTCCACACTTGCCAGACTGCAACAGATAAAGGAAGAAATTAGGCCAATCCATTACAGCCTGTGATTGAATCAAGACCATTTGCACAATGGGGCCTAGATTTCATCAGAGTCATCAATCCCCCATCTTCCGCAGGACACAAGTTCATACTGATGGTAACGGACTACTATACAAGGTGGACTGAGGCCACATGCTGCAAGTTCTCCACAACTGAGGTAGTTATCAAGTTTCTTGAAGAAAACATCATAAGCAGGTTTGGAACTCCCTATTCATTGGTATGTGACAACGACCCTGCTTTCTCTTCTTTAAAGTTTTCTAAATGGGCATTTGAATATGGAATCATTTTAAGGTTTTCTTCAAATTATTACCCTCAAGGTAATGGATTAACTAAGTCCATGAAACAAAATTTTGTTAGACATAATCAAGAAGCTAATTATAAAGAGTCCTAGAGAGTGGAATACCTTGTTAAAATACACATTGTGGGTAGATAGGACCAAGTTTAAAACAAATTTAGGCAGTGCACCTTATCATTTAGTTTATGGGACTGATCCCATACTTCCAATAAATCTGAGAATACCAATCTGAAAGTTTGCGAATGAGTATTTAGGCTTTGATAATCATAGGGAAGCCAGGATAGTACAAATGCTACAACTAGACGAGAAAAAAGGTCAAGCCATCGAGAAATTTGCCAAACACCAAGCAGTAATTAAGAGGTGGTTTGATAAGAGGGCAAGAGTCAAAAAATTTAGAATATCAGACTTAGTGCTGTGCTGGGATAAAGCACATAAAAGAAGGGGAGTCATGGAAAATTTGACAAACTATGGCTAGGTCCATTGCAAGTCTCAAAAATAATAGGAGACAGCACATTTAGACTCAAGACCTTGACTGGGGAAGATATGCCATTACCAGTTAATGGCCAACATTTGAAACACTACTTCTAGGCTTGAGGTAAAGGGTGTTCCTTTTTTTTGTGTAATATAGTGTAAGTAGTGTACAATTTTCTTTTTGCTGTTTCCTGTTGTAGGTTAGTTGTTTGTACACTTTTGCTTTTGTTTCTTTCTATTTTGTTGTTTTGTTTCTATTTTGTTGTTTGTACAATTTTCTCTTGCTTTGTTTTTTGTTTTTTTTCTTGTACAGTCTATTGTTGGTTTGTTGTTGTCGCCTCAGCAGGGATCTTTGTTTTTCTTTAGAGTATTAAGAAGCAAGCTAACAACCATTGAAAACAATATAAAATTTAGAATATTCAAGCTAATCATTTGCAATTTATGCATAACTTGTTGTGACTATCATGAATGTAGAGAGTTGTTTAGCTTCTGAAATTTCGTATTCAATAATAGTGATTGAGAATTCAAGGGAAGTTTCTCACGATGACACACCTAAAATCCTTGAGTTTGTTGAACCTACCAGTGTAGATATTAGGTGAAAAATCTAAGGTCACCCTTGCTACCATTACAATTCTCAGCTTAATTTTAGCAAGTGACCATTCCTTGCATCATGAAGTTACAATTGCATCATCTTATCAAAAATTTCTATCAAATATCAATAAAATAAAAAAATAATAATAAATAAATAAATAAAGTAGATTATACTGAAAATCTAGATTAAGCCATCTAAGTAACTCTACCGGGGCTATGGACGCTCGCTGGCAGTGGGGCTCTACTTAGGAGAATTGTAACGATAACCTTGCTAGGGCTATAGACGCTCGCTACCAGCAAGGCTCTATTTGGTCAACTATGAAGGAATATCCTCAACTACGTAGGCTAATATCAGTCACTAGTTTGTTCAACTGATTTTCAAGATGAGGATAATTAATCACGTGCACACACCTAAACTGAAAATGAAAATTCATGCACCTTATTGAATAACTTAGGTCTCAAGTTGAATAATGATTTGTAGGAAAGATAGTTGGAAGTTATGGATTTATTTCATTTGGTTTTCTTTAATGCTTTGAATTTAACTATTTTGTTTGGTTGCTAGTTGTTGTGATGTTCACAACACGCCCCATTTTACCCCTTAGCAAAATGAGGACCCATGCTGTGGTTTTTTGCTTTTTGCTTGTGTGTGTTGTTTTGCTTGGTGGTAAAAGGGAAAAGAGGATTAAAATTGCAAACTTTGTTAAAACTAGAGAAAAAATGCATTTTCAGTACCAGAGCAGAGTATGGATGGATTCCTTGTGAAAAATGAGCTAGGGTTGCTTTTTGAACCATCTTAAAATTTGCCATATTTTGCAAGTTATGATTATTTTGGTAAAATGTACAAAGGAAGGGTTTGTTGTTTGTATGTACAAGCCCGCTTGTATATCGGGTTGCATATACAAGGCCCTTTGTATGCAAGTTCACTTGTATACCAAGGCCGTTGTATATCGTTGTTCATATACAAGGTCGTTTGTATATGCAAAGGGTTTGTTTTATACTTAGTCGCATTTGCAATCGGGTTCATGTGCAAGGTTGTTTGCATGTTGGGTCGCTTGCATATTGCATATACAATCCCCTTTGTATATCGCTTTCATATACAAAGGCGATCGTATGTCCTTCACTTGGTATGCAATTTAATAGGGGTTCTATGTATACATATAGTATGGACCCAAAATAGTTTAGTATTGAAATGAATAAATGTTTAAAATCCGTTGCATGTATCTCATGTTTGTATGTTCGGCAGGTCGAAACATACATGGCAAATATACAAGGGTTTTATACATTGCTATGGACCCAAAATGTTATGAAATAGGATTTAATCATTGTATATGTGAGGATAAGCAAAGCATGATATGCAAGCCACAGAATCGAAGAAGTATTAAAATTGGTCAAATCATTGTATGATTCGGGCTTGTATGTGTCTACATACATTGCATAACATACAGGTCAGAACCGAAAAGTTTATGAAGTATGTTTTTTTCGTTGTATGTTTCGCGCAATGTATATCTTACATAATTTGTGATATACAAGTGCTTTATGCATTGCGCAGAACCCAAAGGATCGTTAAGCATGATTAATTTGTTGTATATCCGCGGGCTTGTATAACATACAATGCGAGTATACATTGGGTGGATCCAATGGACTTATTAAAAGGAGTTAAGTCTTTGTATATTTTGTGCTTTGTATGTTTCGACATACAAAGCCGATATGCAATGACTTATACATCACGCAGACTTGAAGTTTATGAAATGTGGTTAAAATGTTGTACCTTCCAGACTTGTATATTAGTGCATACATTGCAATATACAAGGCACTTTAGGCATACATGTTATGGACCTGAAGGATTTATCAAACAAAGTTAAGTCCTTGTATGAATATCAACTTGTATATTGGCAAGATAGGACAACATGCAAGTGCTGGAATTGAAAAGTTATAGAATGAGGTTAAGCTGTTGTATATCTGCACTTTGTATGTTGCGATATAAACAAGCCAAAATATGCATTGTGCATAATTAAAAGGTTAATAAGCTATAGTTTATAATAGTGATGGGTCCGAATGCACATGCAAATGTGTTTGTATGTCACGATGTACAAACTGATGTGCAGGGTAAAATGAACAAGCCGGATTTGAAATGGAAATTAAAAATAGAAAACTCCTTGCATATTTTTGTGCTTGTATATTAAAATATACAAGCCCAATATACAAGAGGGACATACACTTGCCATATACAAGGATTTGAACAAGAAAAGGGTAGGAAGGTGAAGCGATAAGATTTTTGAAGCCATTTTGGAGCCTGAATGCATGTTCCTGGTCAACGATGGTTGACCCGGCTAGTTTAGCGTTGTATATGCATTTTAGGCGTGCGATTTTCACAGATTTAGGGCCCGATACTTGCATTTGCACGGTCACGACTAGATTTAATAACTATTTATATTCCTGTAGGTTTATTAGGTGAAAGGATATTTATTGTTGATCTATTTTTTGTAGGTTTGCAGTTGAAGGAGTTGAAGCTTGATGGCGATGACGTCATGGAAAGGAGATCCGATCTCAGGAGCAGAGGAGGATAAGGATGAAGGGTGAGGAAGTCAAGGCCTTCAATGATGAAGACAAAATGCAGATGGAGACATTATTGTAGTAGACAACATAAGTTATTATTGAGCTGCTAGGGTTTGTCAGAAGGGCATATTTCACCTAGATTTGATGTATGCTCAGAGATTTTTTTGAGAGACAGGTTCTCCACCATTTAATGTTGTAACTGGAGGTTTGAACCATTGTTTAACTAGGGTTTTGAGTTGTATTGAGGACAATCAAGTCTATATATTGTGCCTCTTTACACTGTAATATTTTACATAGGGATTTGTAGCAGCAAGAGTTTGTAAAAGTAGCATTTAGCATAGCATTTAGGAGTAGAAGGAGGTCGCCTATGTCTGCAACAAGGAGCATGTGGAACATCTTGCCTCTTTGCTGTATCTGTAAAGCTTGTAAGTTTTCTATAATTTGATCAATGAAGGTAAGAGTCATTCAGACATTGTAAATCTTATATGAATGTCTGTTTCTAATACAATTGAATCTGGAATTCTGCATCTATCTTCTGAGTGTTTTCTTGCTCTTCATTGTGTTTGAAACATTTTCTCTTAAAGCTTGCAATTTTAGGTGTATGTTTGTGAAAATGCTTAGAACTTACATTTAAGGTTTTTGTCTGTGGACTTGATCAAGTTGATGTATGATTTATAAAGTGCATAACAGAACAATTAGATCCTTTGGTAGAATGAATGAAGTTTAGTTTAGATCTTCCTAACTTTTCCAAACCCATCTGAAAATACTTAGTTTTAAACGCAAGAATTTAAAGGAAATTGTCTTATATTTGAAAAGTATGCATAACCAAGTTTAAAGTAGATGGTTTTCATAAATATTTAAGAGGAAAAAGCTGCAATAATTCAAGAAAACCCTTTAAAGCTTTGCAGCACAGTAACACTTTTATGCAAAAGAATGAACAACATGCTGATTTTTTATGATCTTTTGTATAGTTTGAGCCCAGTAAACCAACAAGAAACCCTAAATTATGTAAGGCCCCTTGAACATTACAGCTTCACATCAACCTACTAAATTTTCCCAACAGGTCAAGACCTGACCATATTAAACTTGGGATTAAGCGAATCTTAATTGATTCCTTCATATCTTTCAAGTCAGTTAGTTTCATTTTATGTGAATTTTAACTATTGTTATGACTATGTTAAAATAATCATCAACAATGAGTTCAATTTTATCCACATAGCATGAATTGTTAACTTTGAAATGATGGTCAATTGAAATAGCAATGCTTCAGTTTTAACCAAGATAACAATGATGAATTCAATTTTATCCACGTAGCACTAGTTGTTAACTTTGAAGTGATGGTCAATAGAGATAGCAATGGTTCAGTTTTAACCAAGATAGCAACGATGTGTTCAATTTTTGCCCAGATAGTAGTGATTTGTTAACTTTGAAGTGATAACAAGATAGCAATGGTTTAATTTGAAGTCCAAATGAAATGTTTGCCTAACTAAACACACAAAGATTTATTTTAAAGCTCAAAACAAAAGCGTGCCTAATTTAGTGATAAATGATTGTTCTTTGACCGCTCAAACCTGCAGAAGATATATCAAAAAAAAAAATTCACCTTTCTTTGACAAGCGTTTAAGTCAAGCTGCACAGATAAATCATTAGTTTCCAAGAAAAAACACTAGATTTAATCTTAGAAAGATAGCTGAAATTTGGCTGTAAAAATAGCTGATAAAATGATAAAATCACTTGATCAAACCTATTTCATTGTGAATTTCACGGAATTACCTTTCCAACGAGTGTTTATTTGCGCGATTACGAGTTCGTATGCTCCTGTTATGGAAAAAAGAAAAAGATACCACCCTTATGACATGTAGAAGAAGGCAGGATGGAGGATTGTTGGATAAAATGATGCACACTACAGAAGCACCCTTCAGACTGCTAGATAAAAGGATGTGGAAGCACCCTTCAGACTGCTAGAAAAAATGATGCACCCTGTACGAGCACCCTTCAGACTGCTGGATAAAAGGATGAACCCTGGGAAAGAGTTCTTCAGACAGTTGGATAAAAGGACGCAGAAGCACCCTTTGGACCTCTGGATAAAGTAATGCACCCTATGGAAGCACCCTTTGGACCACTAGATAAAAGGATACACCCTGCGGAAGCACTCTTCAGACCACTGGATAAAAGGATACACCCTACAAAAAATCTCTTCGGACAGTTGGATAAAAGGACACGAAAACACCCTTCGAACCGCTGGATAAAGCGATGCACCCTGCGGAAGCACCCTTTGGACTGCTAGATAAAAGGATGCACCCTCAAAAAAAATCACAAAGATTTTTTTTTAGTTGCTGATTTTTGTGAATTAACAAGTGATTCTAAGGTTTTTGACCTTCTTGAGCATGTTGGTGATGTCAGTTTTAGCCCAGGAGGTCACCTTTTGATAGATCCTTGCAAAACTTGATAATGGGGTTTAGAGAAACATAAATTTTTACTACAAAAATTTTCAAAAAACATAAAGCCCCATAGTGGGTGCCAAAAATGTTAAGGGAAAATTGGATCAACAATGAATAAACAATAATAATCAATATCAAATACCCAAAACTTAATGAAATGGTGAACTAAAGAGATTCAATAAACAATGAACAAACAACACAGCAAACCTCCTTAATTCGAAGCTTCCATTGATTGCCTATCACAATTGATCTTGCATGTATGAAATAGGGCCCTCAGAGAGTGCACTTCTTTTCTTTGTTCAAGAATGTCAATTGAGAATGGCTATGATAATACCGCAATGAAGAGGAGCTTCACAATGATGATAGTAGTGCATAGTGTGTAGTAGCAAATGTGATCACAAGGAATGAAGGAATTGGGGCCAAAGGCGTGTTGTAATTCCTGCAGAGTAACGATACTTAAAGCTTGGATGATAGAAATAGAAGAATGAGGTTGTACTTATAGACTTGGAAGAATGAAGATCAATGGTATAGAAAGAATGAGAAGATCAAACGTTGAGAATAGTTGAGGAATGTGCAACGAATAAGAAGAAGACATGTGTCTTGCTTTCTTTTGCATGAGAGGATTTGCTAAGAATAGAAGAATGAGTTAAAGCAATTAAAAGAATATAATAATCAGTTAAGTGATTTAAAACAAGAAGGGATTTGCATGAGAATAAGAAGATATTTTGCCTTATTAAATATTAGGAATATTTAATTGCATGTGCAATAAGATTGAATTATATTTAGAGATAACTCAATTTAGAAGAAAAAGCAATTTAAATAAATATTTGATTTATTTTAAATTTAGAGAAGATATTGTTGGAAGAAACATTTAAGTAATTGGAATTATTTAATTTAGAAGATAAGAAAGCAAATTAAATAAATAAATTTATTTAATTGTTGTGCATGATTTTGGAAGAATATATAAAATATTTGATTATATTTTATTTTTGGAGATTGAGAGGATTTAAATACATTTGATTGATTTATTCAAATTTGGAAGAATGATTTGATTTAATTAAATAATTAAGAATTATTTAATTGCTTGGAAGAATTGAATTAAATAAAGGATTTTATTTAATTATTGGAAGAATATGAATCAAATAAATAAATTTGGTTATTTATTTATTGATAGAGGAATTAGAAGGGAATAAATATTAAGAATATTTATCTAGACCGAATCGTGTCATTTTTAGGCGTATACAATCTTGACCTAATGAACTCAGATTTTCATGTCATTTGTTGCATTAGAGTCTTGGTTCCACTCCCCATCTTACCCAATGTGTTGTGCATGAGTTTTGTTTCTATAAACAACCCTCATAACACATTTTCATCAAGTTTCCCTTGAAATCAACACGAGCAGATATCTCCTTGTTTCTCCTGTCTGAACTAAGCAAGCAAAAACAAGGGGGGGCATATATATCCCTTGATTTCCTCCCTCATCATGTCTCATCACTCAACCCCCTTAGCGTTTATGAACTAACTCATTGGTGGTGGTTGTAGGTTAATCTAATTTTGCACTTTTAACAGTGTTCCTTTGTAGGTTGTGGATCCTAACTTTGTCATCTTGCAGGATTATAGACTTAGGGGCTTCTTCCTCTTGTGTAGCAACATTTATGCATCCTCTGCCATATCCTTTTAGGTATCCTTTTCATGATTAATGTATTTACTTTCCTTTAGTTGCATATGCACATAGTGTCATATGGCTACTAAAGTGGGAGCTAAATGTTATGTCAGAAATTTTCCACCTATATGGAATGGTACAATTTCCCCATGGTTTAGCTCCTCCTCTTTTGTGACCTTTCAACCTAGTTTTCATAGACTTTCCCAAACCCTAACTAACATAGCCCTAACTGAAAGAATCTCATATTTTGGAATAACTAAAGACTAAACTGGAGAAATAAAGTTGGATTTGGGGTCCCCCAACCTCCCTAAGGCAATCATGTTTAGGAAATTAGGGCTTGAACTTGGGTGCTAACACCCTTGTCCTCCCTGATTTCCTGAGGTCCTTAATTTCAGAGGGATGTTAGCTCTTGTCATGCATTCTAGGATTCCACTTTCAAATTTTTGTTTTTCACATGATTTTGACATCTTATTTCAAAATTTGAAATTCCTAAGGTTGGATATAAAGAGACATTTGAAAAATGTTTTAACACACACAATTCTTATGCAAGCTTGATGCCAAAACTCTGCAAAAATTTCTATTGAAGATCGGTGATTTGTTGAAGCTCTTGAAGTCCTTTTGATTTTTCTACCTTGGAGACAATGACACTATCTTGCTCTTCCTAGGGTTTTTCACACCTTTTGCATGATCAAGAGAAGGGTTGAAGCCTCCAACATCAAGCTTGGAGATCATCCGTGGACATTGTTGATTCACCTTCTTATTCATGCAAGTCTTTATTGATTTCATCTCCTCAAGGTGAAGTTGAATTTGTGAGTTTATGCAAGTTATTGATCTTCCCTTGATTGAGACATCTAGGGTTTGTTATTTTCTACATACACTTTGCTAGGGTTTGCACACACATCTGCAAATCTTTATCTCTAGCTATTATTGAGGTGGGAACACCAAAATGGGGCTTGACTGAGGTAAGCTCCTATATAGTTGCAAACATTTTTGTCCTCCTTTTGCAGATACAACTTGTATTTATCAAGATCCAGCAGAAAGGAGTTGCAGAAAGGTTCACTTTGCGGGCACAGTCGTGAGAGAATTTGGATTTCAGAATTCTGAGACTTTCAAGACAATGGTGATGGCACCCTAGTCCAAATGGGAAAAATTTCTGGGATCTGAGAGTCTCTGAAGGTTGTTGTTCTTCTAGTGTAGAAGATCCTGACATTTAGAAACTTGCGGGATAATGTTGATGGCACCCTAGTCCAACTGATCCTCAATTTCCAGGGACACTATCTCTGATCTATTTACTCTGCATTTCTGTATTTGTTTCATCAATATCTGTGTCAAAAATTAAGTTATTTCAGTGTGACATGGAAAATTAGGGTTATAAGGTTAGAGAGAGGAAACTAGCTTGTAAGTCCTGATTTCAAATTGTCACATAGTCACAATAAACAAGAAAAGGGAACATTGGTGAGCAGTAGTTTATCCCTAAACTTTCCCCTTTGCTTCCCTAATATCTTAGCTGGTGAAAGTGTGGGACTCACATCTCCTATCTCATCTCCTTCCATTTTCACCACTAAACAATTTTGATTGAAGAAATAAAACATACATTCTAGGAGACATTTCTACATGACATAGTTCAATTTCAACTATAAATTGAAATGCATGCCATTATCTAAACATATGATTACATTATTTGAGAACTAAAATTTTAAGAACCCTAAAGCCTAAGTAGAAACTCTTTACAAAGACCATAATCTCCCCAACCTGGAGAAAGATTGGAACCCCCTATATTATGGCCTTGGATTCCCATTTATAAAAACATGGGAGAAAACAAGCTAAGAACATGTTTTGGCATAGAAAGAAAAAAACACATTCCACTCTGCACTATAGTCCAAAGCAACCTGAGGGCTACATTAGAAAACTAAATTATTTCCTAGAGAGGGAACACCAACTACTTTGTCACTTACTAGTGCCACTCCTGCTTGTGGAAAATAGGTTGTTATAACATAATGGTCTTCCATTAGCATGGCTGACCATATGCATGCTGAGCTCAGCTACCCTTCACAAGAGCACACCTGCAAAAGACAAAATCCTTAGCAGCTTCTAAATGACAACATCCTCCACCTTACACCACGCTTCAAGCATAGGATGGTAACTCCCCATCTTTCAATCAGAAATCCCCTCCCACATCAATCTTCAGGTTGTATGTGGAAATCACACACAACAGACCTTGGGGGTGCTAAACTCCCAACCGAATAGGCAGCAGCAACAGTCAAATTTTACCCTTCCACTTCAACTGACATCACCTAGAAATACAACACTCCTATTATTGCTTAAGTGTTGTTAAAACTCATAGTGTTGTGGAAGGGAAAGAGAAACCAATGAAGCCTCTCTACATCAGAGCCCTAACTAGAAACCCATAGTAGCATTGATTCACTATAGTTTCTAGACATGAGACCAAATCCCCCACTTAGGTGAAACTAAAGGACAACATGGAAATGAAGGTAGAACACCCCCTGCTAGCCACCCCCTTAAATTTTCCCCAAACCATCGATACCTTATGAAAATGCACCTCAGTCTTCAACTCTATATGCATAGAGCAAAAACTAAGAGAAAAGAGACATACTTCCTAAGATATGGGACAATGAACACAGTTTGATGGGATAGGACATAGTTTACATTTTGAACAGGAGAAGATATAGCCAAAGGTAAAGGGGGCCTATCTATTTATAGAAAAAAGATGGTGTCTATATTTCCCTCAATTTTTGCTATATCCAAGATATTTCAATACTACCAATAGTACTATAGTCCTGGTCTTAATTGGAAATTCTGGGAATTCAGCCATAGCCACCCGATAAGGAAATGGAGGCACTGACATTCCTTTCTTTTTATCATTTCTAGGCCTAGTAAGTACAAAACTTAATCATAACACCTGCTCCCAAAAATGAGAGAGAGAGAGAGCTAAAGATTATTTCTAGATTCCTATGCCCTCCCATTTTTAGGCCATTCACATATACTACACTTAATTCCAGCATAAAGTAGAAATCCTAATAAATCCCTGTGAAAATGACAATAAGCTCAAATAGAAGGAATACCCTGCACAACAGTGGTGAAGATAACCCACTGCACGCTTGAAAAAGGCACATTACTGCATTGGTATGTTGATCCCAGTGCGCCACTACAATGCCACTCTATCTGCTTACATGAACTAGAGCAACCCCATGCACATTACACTCAATTTTAAATTTCGGCCATTGATTCTTTAGTTGAATGCATCAAGGACATCCTAGATTTGGACATGTGGCAGCCGCTCACTGCTCTGTATGACACCAGGGCCCATCGGTAGACTCCCTATGGACTGGCAGGGAATGGTCAGGATCTGATCCTCAGGAATGACTCAGACCCTTCGATCCTGGGCCCACCCTCAGCGTCGCCTAAAAAACCACAAAGTGCATATGAGGACATGCCACGTGGCATCTGCCCGTTGTCCTGCACAAAAAATTTACCGGTTATTTTATTACTACGGGTTGACAGGCGACTAATAGAATGTGAGCTATGGGGCCACACTGTGCCATACGTAGAGAAAATTAAGCATGTGCATTAAGTTGTGATATAAAAAGGGGGACCCCCTAGGCACTTAGGTAAGATTTTTTGGCCCTGCGTAAAGCACACATGAAATAATAATTATTTGCTTACTCAAACTTAAAACATGGGAAAAAATTAAAATGTGCATGATCAAATACCTAGATAGGGGCAAGGGGCCAACACATCAACAATGCCAAAGACTAAATCATAACTTAAGTGACTAGAAAAAGTGAAAACAGGCCAATGACGAATTAAAAGAAATGTTAGGGTTTTGTAGAAATAGGGTTTTTGGAAGGTTTAACTTGTAATAATGAACCTTAGCAAATGGAAAACAAAACCCTAACACTCAAGGGACCAAAAAAGACTAAAATTTTGGAAAGTGACTGCAAAACCACTAAAAAATCTCTAAAGTCCCATTAGTGGCTCTAGTTGGGGATGTTTGTTCACAAGAGCAAGGTGAGATCCTAGAAAACCTCCTGGTAGAGTAGATTGGGCCAAAAAACAACAAAGTAGAGTAAAGCCAAACATTCAATAAATTTTAGCAACAAGATGTCCCAAGACCATCCCAAAGTGAAAAATGAGACTTGCCCCCGTCAAAGATTTTATTTTTCAATATCTGCACCAGGCCTAGATTAGGAATAACATCATTGCACCTTAGATTCCTTCCAGAGACCTTAACTCTATCATTCCTAGCTAGTTCTGAGCCTCTTTGATCTTGACAATTAACATAGACTGGATCATTCCTTCACAAATCCTCAATGTGAGAAAAGGATTAATCATGTGAAGCTAGTTATAATAGTTTAGATAACTACTTTTCTGGTCACTTTCAAGATTATCAGGTAGAAATGGAAGATGAAAACATTTATGATCTATTGCATGATTTGTACCAGAACCATCATCTTCACTTGCAACATCTAGGTGAGATGTGAAACACTCACAAGTGATGTCCTTAATGAGCTTATCTTTCTCTTCACACAAGGCTGCCCAACTTACAGGCATTATCTTAGGTTGTAAAACCATTGACCTACACCTGCTCACAATCTCTGAGGCATGAATTTCACCATAAACATCAATACCTGACAATGGAGACTCATTTATATGTGTAATAGCATCCCCTTCCCAGTTGAAACCCTCCATCTCAGCATCTTCCACATATTTATGCATTCCCCTGACTTTAGGAAGTCCTCTTCATATTCTTTAGTTTTTGCATCCTTTGGATCCTCTACAAAGAGTGGGTTGTGTTGCAAGTATGAGGTTAACTAGTGTTGTCATTGATGTCAACATACTCATATTGCATTGGTAAGAAGGTTTGGATGAGCTGTGTGTTGAGGATATTAAGAAAAGTAGTCTCAATCAGGAACAGTGAAGAATAGTGATAAGAAGAAGGCAAATGTACTCAATAGGTTGAGAATCAGAGGATGCAGATTAAAGGGTTTGTAGATATGAGTCTTGAGATATTCCAGTTAAGATTTTAGAGGTCCGCATGAAGATATGAAAAAGTTGTGATTGGTCAAGTAGAACCGGTTCTGGGAGTTGTTCCAGAGTGACAGATTGTTACAAAAAGGTCCGGTGAGATCTGGAGGAGCATTGTCAGACTCTGCAAATTGGAAGGAGTGTTTGGGATGTCCTTGTGATGTGTCTTCTTAGTTTGTACAAAGTTTGGAGGTCCGGAAGCAACTTCTTCATGACAGTGGCAACAGACTATGTTCTTGAAGTTCCAGATGAAGAGGAGAAGAGATTCCAGTGAGTAGAGGAAGTATGGATGTACCTGGTTAATCAGGCAAGCTCGTGAAGGTTCTTGGATCATGTTGAGGTTATGTTGTCGGTCCGCATTGGTGGTAGAGCCCAGAATTGAAGATATTCTTCTGGATGAAGTTCTTGCTCAGACTAGCTGATCAGATGAGTTGTTCATCTTGCAAATGTTCTTGTGGTGGCTGACTGGATGTATTAATCATCTTGCAGATGTCCTTATGGTTGATTGCCAACTTAGATGATTGTTCCTAAGTTAATTTCTTGTATAAATAAAGGTTTGTGAGTTCATTTCAAAGTGTGTGGATTAGCGGATGAGAGGGGTATAGTGAAAGAGCGTAGGGCAGAGCAGAAGTATCTCAGGCTTAAATGGAACTGATCCAGACATGGTAAAGATGTCAATCTCTAGTTCAAGTTTGTGATTCTTATCACTTTGTAGATAGTGTGTCTCTTGTAGGCAGTGTGCCTCTTTGTGAGCAGTGTGCTCGGGCAGTGAGCCCCAATTGACATGTGCCATTCATTTTTCTTATTCTTCTAATAAAGAATAATCCTTGGGTTAATCACCCCATGGTTTTTCCCTTAACCAGGTTTTCCACATCAAAATCTTGGTGTCCAATGTGTTGATGTTTATCTGCTCTTATGTTTATGCATTATGCTTTCATGGATGGTTAATTGATATGCTATTAACTAACAAAGAAGAATCAAGTGTTTGAAGTAGAAGCAAGTTTTTGTACAACTGATTCACCCCCCCTCTCAGTTGTGTGCCCTAGATCTAACAATTGGTATCAGAGCTAAGTTCCTCTGAAAGAAGCTTAACCGCTTGAGGAGATCCAGGATGTCGTCATACAAGAAGGATAGTCCGAAGTTCAATGGAACCAACTTCACTCTTTGGAAAGGTCGCATGAAATGTCACTTGGAGTGTATGGGAAAAGCATACCTAGCCATGGTCTCAAAACCATATGTACCTCCACAGGGTGGTCTGACAACTCTGAATGAAATCACAGATGCTGAAAACAATTTGCAGACCAAGGAAGCTCTTCTAAGCACATTGAATGACTCAGATCTCTCAAATGTTATTGACCTACCAACTGCATATGAGATCTAGACTAAGCTGGAACTTCTGTATGAAGGAGATGAGTTTGTCAAGAGTACAAGGTTGCAAAGTCTGAAAGGGAAATTTGAAAGATTGAAGATGAGAGATGATGAAAATATCACTACCTTTATGCCAAGAGTGAATGAGCTAATGTGTGGAATTAGGAATGCTGGTGGAGTTCTGGATGAAAATGAGATTGTTTGCAAAATTCTCAGATCCCTTCCTGCTGCCTACAAAATCAAGGTTGCTGCCATTGATGAATTCAGAGCCCATACAACTGTCACAAGAGAGCAACTGGCTGGCAAACTGGCTGCATTTGAAATGACAGAGTTTGGAGATGATCCCCCCAAGACTAAATCTGCATTCAAAGCCAGTGCCTATGTGAAAGGCAAACAAAGATTTGATCTGAGAGAGAACTCTTCAAGGAAGCTGTTATGGTATGAACAAGCAAGGAAAGATATGGAAGAGGAAGAAGTAGAAACAGCTCAACTTGAAGCCCTCATTGCAAAAAGACTACCAAGAGGATCCAGTAAGTATGAAGGTAAACTACCCCTTAAGTGCTTCAACTGCAATAAGATTGGTCATTTTGCTTCAAGATGTCCGGAAAGATCTGCAAGGTCTAATACCAACAGACAAAGGTTTCAAAAGAACTACTATTATGTTCATGAAGAAGATGACAATGAAGGAGTAATAGATGATGAATCAGAAATAGGAAACAAATCCAGAAATGAATGGGTGTTTATTGCCATCAAGGAAGAAGATTCAATATCCTCTGAATCTGTCAATCATAAGGTTATAGAAAGAGATTTGGCTGCCCAAATTGAAGAAAAGGATGATTGGGTTATTGACAGTGGATGCTCTCACCATATGACTGGTGACAAGAACAAGTTCTTAGATTTGGAAAAGTATGAAGGAGGAATGGTAAAGTTTGGTGACAATTCTGCTAGCAGAATCAGAGGTAGGGGAACTATTTCTTTTGCTGGAAAGAGCAAAATCGATAATGTACTATATGTTGAAGGATTGAAGCACAATCTTCTCAGTGTTGGTCAGTTAGTGGATAAAGGCTATGATCTCTGGTTCAAAAATGGAAGATGCAGAATCTTTACAAGCTCTGGAACTGAGATTGCATCCGGTACTCAAACTAAAGGTAATATCTTCCATCTGGTTGGTTCAAATAAAAGTTATCTATTTGTTCAAGTTGATCAAAGTTGGCTATGGCATAGAAGGATGTGTCATGTAAATTTTGATAACATCATCAAGATAAGCAATATTCAGGCTGTAAGAGATCTTCCAAAATTGGTGAAACCTACAAATAGTTTGTGCAAAGAATGTCAGCTAGGTAAACAGAGCAGAGTCTCTTTCAAAAGCAAGGATCAGTCCACTACCGGATTGTTGGAATTAGTACATACTGATCTCTGTGGTCCGACAAGAATCAAGAGTATGCAAGGTGATAGATATTTCATGTTGCTAATTGATGACCATTCCTGGATGATGTGGGTTACCTTCCTAAAAGAGAAATCAGAAGCCCTTGAGAAGTTCAAAATCTTCAAAGCTATGGTAGAGAATCAAACCGGATTGAAACTAAAGTGTCTAAGGTCTGATAGAGGTGGTGAATTCACATCCGGTGAATTCATAGACTTTTGTGAGAAGCATGGCATAAAGAGACAGTTGTCTGCTCCTAGGACTCCACAACAGAATGGAGTAGTTGAGAGAAATAACCGGACCATCCAGGAAGCTTCTAGGACAATGATGATGGAAGCAAATGTTCCTCAGATGTTTTGGAGAGAAGCTGTCAGCACTGCAGTCTACACTCTTAACCGAGTTCAAATCAGAAAAAATACTGGTAAGACTCTTTATGAACTTTGGTTTGGTATAACTCCTACCGTGAGATATTTCAGAGTATTTGGTAGCAAGTGTTACATCAAAACAGATGAAGATTTAGGAAAGTTTGATGCTAGAAGTGATGAAGGAATTTTCTTGGGTTACTCCACTCAAAGCAAAGCATATCGATGTTACAATAAGAGACTAAAAAAGATGATAGAAAGTACAAATGTGAAAGTTGATGAAGGAATTGAGAAGCCCTCAAGGTTTTATGAATATGATGAAGATGATTAGGATGGTGCTCTGATTCAAGGAACTCAATCCCTTCCTGAAAGTCAGATTTAGACTGATCTGGTAAATTAGGAAGAAGAGGTTTGTCTGAATGAACCTGATCATGAAACATCAGTGCAAGAGACTCCCAAAGTTCCAAGGTATGTAACTTTAAATCACTCTGAAGATCAGATCATAGGTGACAAAAGCAAAGGGGTACAAACAAGGAGGAAATTTGCTCAAAATTCAGATGAATGTTGTTTTATTTCAAAGATTGAACCTAAGACAATAAATGAAGCATGTAATGATGAAAATTGGACAAAAGCAATGGAAGAAGAGTTGATGCAAATTGAGAAAAATCACACTTGGGATCTTGTTCCCAGACCTAGAAACAAGAATATGATTGGAACCAAATGGGTCTTCCGGAACAAACTAAATGAGGTTGGTGAAGTTATCAGAGACAAAGCCAGATTGGTCTGCAAAGGCTACTCTCAAATAGAAGGAATTGATTTTGAAGAAACCTTTGCTCTGGTAGCAAGAATTGAAGCAGTCAGATTATTCCTTGCATATGCTGCCTTCAAAGACTTCAAGGTATATCAGATGGATGTCAAGTCTGCCTTCCTAAATGGTGATTTGGAAGAAGAAGTATACATTGAACAATTGGATGGATTTTAGTCGTCTGATAATGATGATATGGTCTGCAAGTTGAAGAAAGCATTGTATGGATTGAAGCAAGCCCCAAGAGCATGGTATGAAAGGTTGGATGAGCATCTTGTGCATATTGGATTCAACAAAGGTACTGCTGACAGTAACTTATATTTCAAAATTGATCATGAAAATATTTTGATTGTTGAAGTGTTTGTGGATGATATCATTTTTGGAGGAAGAGATATTATGTGCAAAACTTTTGCAAATTAGATGAAAAGTGAGTTTGAAATGTCTATGCTTGGTGAAATGAATTTCTTCTTGGGTCTACAAATTACTCAAACAAAGAAAGGAATCTTCATTTCTCAGAACAAATATGTGAAAGAATTGTTGAGGAAATTTGGGATGGAAGATTCAAAGCCAGTGAATACTCCCATGGCAACTGGATGCAATTTGAGCAAAGATGATGACTCTCCTAAGGTCGACCAAATAAAGTATAGATCAATGATTGGAGGATTGTTGTATCTAACTCAAACTAGACCAGATATAATGCAAGCTATTGATCTTGTTGCTAGATTCTAGGCTGACCCTAGAGAATCTCATGTCATGGCAATCAAGAGAATTTTTAGATATCTAAAAGGGATAGTTGAGTATGGTTTGTGGTATCCTAGAGATCATGATTTCTCTCTTCATGCATATACAGATCTAGATTGGGCAAGAGATGTGGATGACCGGAAGAGTACCAGTGGTGGAGCATTCTTTTTGGGAAAGAGATTGGTTTCTTGGCTAAGCAAGAAACAAGATGCAATATCTCTATCTACAACTGAAGCAGAATACATTGCAGTAGCAGGTAGTTGCACTCAAATCTTATGGATGAAGCAAATGCTAAGAGACATTAAAGTTGAATATGAGGAGCCTATCACAATTTTATATGATAATTCAAGTGCAATTAATATTTCTAAGAATCCGGTATTACATTCTAAGACCAAGCACATATCTATCAAGTTTCACTTTCTGAGAGAACAAGTGAACAAGGATGAAGTCAGATTGGAGCATGTACCCTCCAAGGATCAGATTGCAGATATTTTTACTAAACCTCTCCCCAAGGACTCTTTTGAGTATCTCTAGGAGAAGTTAGGGGTCATGGCCCCTCTGGTGATGAACTAGGATGCACTGATGTGCATCAGTCCAGTGGATATCACAGTCACATCTTGTGATCCAGATTGATGATGGGGAGCTGCTACTAAGGGGGAGCAGCTGGTATGATTCTGATATGTTACAAGTGCAAGTATGAGCCCTTTGCCATTGATGTCAAAGGGGGAGAGAAGACATGTGAAAAACAAGTGGTTGATGATCAAAGGGGGAGCAGTAAAGGAAGAGAAGACATGTGAAGAGTTGTTGCTGATAGGGGGAGCTATGACAGAAAAGAGAGGTTCTTGTCTTGATGGTTTTTCACATTATATGTTGCCATCAATGACAAAGGGGGAGATTGTTGCAAGTATGAGGTTAACCAGTGTTGTCATTGATGTCAACATACTCATATTGCATTGGTAAGAAGGTTTGGATGAGCTGTGTGTTGAGGATATTAAGAAAAGTAGTCTCAATCAGGAACAGTGAAGAACAATGATAAGAAGAAGGCAAATGTACTCAATAGGTTGAGAATCAGAGGATACAGATTAAAGGGTTTGTAGATATGAGTCTTGAGATATTCCAGTTAAGATTTCAGAGGTCCACATGAAGATATGAAAAAGTTGTGATCGGTCAAGTAGAACCAGTTCCAGGAGCTGTTCCGGAGTGACAGAGTGTTACAAAAAGGTCTGGTGAGATTTGAAGGAGCATTGTCAGACTCTGTAGATTGGAAGGAGTGTTTGGGATGTCCTTGTGATGTGTCTTCTTAGTTTGTACAAAGTTTGGAGGTCTGGAAGCACCTTCTTCATGACAGTGGCGACAGACTGTGTTCTTGAAGTTCCGGATGAAGAGGAGAAGAGATTCCAGTGAGTAGAGGAAGTGTGGATGTACCTGGTTAATCAAGCAAGCTTGTGAAGGTTCTTGGATCATGTTGAGGCTATGTTGTTGGTCCGCATTGGTGGTAGAGCCCAGAATTGAAGATATTCTTCCGGATGAAGTTCTTGCTCAGACTAGCCGACCGGATGAGTTGTTCATCTTGCGAATGTTCTTGTGGTGGCTGACCGAATGTATTAATCATCTTGTGGATGTCCTTATGGTTGATTGCCGACTTAGATGATTGTTCCTAAGTCAATGTCTTGTATAAATAAAGGTTTGTGAGTTCATTTCAAAGTGTGTGGATTAGCGGATGAGAGGGGTATAGCGAAAGAGCGTAGGGTAGAGCAGAAGTATCTCGGGCTTAAATGGAACTAATTCAAACATGGTAAAGATGTCAATCTCTAGTTCAAGTTTGTGATTCTTATCACTTTGTAGACAGTGTGCCTCTTTGTGAGCAGTGTGCTCGGGCACTGAGCCCCAATTGGCATGAGCCATTCATTTTTTTTATTCTTCTAACAGAGAATAATCCTTGGGTTAATCACCCCATGGTTTTTCCCTTAACCAAGTTTTCCACGTCAAAATCTTGGTGTCCAATGTGTTAATGTTTATCTGCTCTTGTGTTTATACATTATGCTTTCATGGATGGTTAATTGATATGCTATTAACTAACAAAGAAGAATCAAGTGTTTGAAGTAGAAGCAAGTTTTTGTACAACTGATTCACCCCCTCTCAGTTGTGTGCCCTAGATCTAATAGGTTGTATCTAAACCAGTGAGAAATATGAGTTCTCTCTTTTGGTAATTCTAGAGGTTCATCATAAAGGGGATTGTGCCATATGTTCATTTCTACTGTGAACATTTTAATATCTCCTTCAAATATTTCCAAACTCTCCTCAACATTATTGAACTCTGTAATATTACAACCAACATCTTTTTCATTGATATAATCATAATCTATTTTGGACTGGTGATAGTCAACACTATTTCTCATTCCATCTTTTGGCTTTTCCACACACCTTGAAGTATCATAATCAGAATACCTTTCAAATTTCACAACACTACTTATCATCAGTGGTGATACCCCATTATTCATATATTCATCATAATACATAACTTGATCATCTGAGAATGAACATACATTATCAACACCTTGTATGTTAATGTTATCTTCTTCTAGAACATAATGTCATAGCCCTTCATTAGTTATGCTATGCAATGCATTTGAAATTTTATTCATGCAATCTTCAGGTGCACACACCATATTATTTAGCTACTCAAGAATACCCTTTTCACTAACATGAGAAATAATCTCAATTTGGAACAAGCCCTTTTTACTCACCCCTCTTACATCATTGTTTGAATCATAGCCCACAATGATGCTAGTAAGATCAACATCATGAAAGTTACTATCCCTATCACCATGAACCACTTTTTCTACTGCATCTATCCAATCGAGAACCTAGGAAAAATTTCTTGGCTTCAACTTCTGTGGCAATAAACTCAAACCTTCCCCATACATCTCACAAAATAAATCAATGCATACATGTTCTTGAGGCTTGAAACCAATAGGGATATCCATATAAGTTTTCAATATTCTAGAGATAAAGAATACCCTAATTCTCCCTAATGTCTTTTTATGTGAAGAAGAGCCTAAATAAAGACCACATGATCATCACTACATGTAGCTTGCTGATAGTTTGTTTGAGATTCTATATGATCAGCACCATGGACTGATGTATAAACTGGGATGGCAAGGGTGTAAGTATGCTGATTTTCTTTTCTAATTCCTAACTTATAATTTTTTATCACTATATTTTAGGGTCACAAACAATCGTAGATAAGTAACCATTGTATAATCCATATTTCCAGTTGTCTTCAATATTCGTGGTAGTTTCATAATCTTGATGCATAGCTATAGGATCTTTATCCCTCAACTAGTAACTCATTCTTCTATAAAAAGATCCCAAGTAAATAATAAAACTTGTTGCATCACTCAACCTAATAGCTTCAGGAATGTCTCTGAATGTTTTTGCAAATATTAAATTAAATGCTAGGACTAACTCATCCTCTTCTTTCTGAATATTCCTAAAATTACTGATTGTTGAACATGCATTAATCCTCTCACCAAACTGCTCCATAAAGCCCACCTTAAACTCATCCCAAGAATAGATAGAGCACGTTGGTAAATAAGAGAACTAGTCTCTTGTGTCTCCTTTCAAAGATTGAACAAATAATCTCATGACAACATCTTCAAAATCTACCTCATAATCATCTATTACATAAATGAAATCCTGCAGATGCTTATTTGTTGATTCTAATTTACCACCACTGAACTTTGACAAATGCTCTCTAACCCCATCAAGAATAGAATTTAGATATTTTTGGATACCATTAAAATTCAATGCTTTGTATCTTTTAATAGAGAAGACCCCTCTCTGAGGGTATGATTGTTGTTGTAATGCATAGTGCATTTTGATATTCTTAACAATATCTTAAGTATTCTTAACTTCTCACAGCTTGACATCTTACAACGTCTTAAGTATTCTTAACAAATTCCTTTTTTCTCTATTGTAGACCTTCATTCAATATGGGAATAACTTTCTACTCAAAGCATTCACAAATAACTTCTACCCATCTAATTTATTCTTCTTTGGAGATGAAACAAAAGTTAAGGACCAAATACCAAGAAATTATTATAGACCTCACAGTTTTCTCCTTGTGACTGGAAACATTTTAGATGTTGAAAAATTCTTCACAGTTTTATTAGGTTCTTTCTCATAGAGTTGCCACCTCTTTTTACAAAGGACAAGATCCTTAAGCAACTGGGGGCTCCCAAATAAATACTTTTCTGAGTCCACTCCACTAGCAAAGCCATATAAATTTTTCACATACACAACTTTCTCTTTGGTCAATCGGTTCAGAAGCAAGTAGAGTCACCACCCTCTTAAAGGGAATGATAATATCTTATTCATATGCAAACTCTAACAACCCATATCAAACTACGGGACTAGATTAATATGTCCCCAGTAGAGTCACCATTTTTGTTGGTGTTTTTTCTTGCAACCTTCAATCCTAAGGAGAAAAACACTACCCAAACTGGGGGACAAGGGCTTTAAGACAAGGAATCTACACTATCAATAGATTGAAGACAAGAAAAATCCAATTTAACAAGGCTATAAAAGCCTTCTACTCTTTGAGTTCCATAGGACTCAGGCGGGTGTACCTAATTTGTAGGCCTGAATAAATGATAAAACATGTGCTAAATGATAAATTACAGACCTACTAGAAGTGGATGGTTCTAAGTTATATGGTGATAGGTATTTCATATTCAAATAGATTCCAGCATATCCCCTTGTACATTGAATAAAACTGAGAACAAATAACCAAAAGTATCTTCACCTCACACATGTAGAAGAAAAATAGGTAGAAATCTTTAAGATTCATTTTTTTGAACATCATGAAGATATAAGGACAAAATAGCTTAAAAAACAAAGCCAATGAACATCAAAGCAAAAGTGATTTTTAGTTTTTAAAGTTGGCAATTCCCTATAGGGTTTACAGATAAGAAATATACTAGACTGGTGCCTTGTCCATTTACAAAGGTAAGATACAAATAATCCATCAGATACCAACATGAGATGCAAGATCAGTGACAATCTAACCATTACTGTCTTACAATAATGAGGCCTCTCATGTAGAAAAACATTCTTAGCAATCCTAAATGAAACACATTATCCCCAATATTTGATAAAAAAAAAAGATTAACTAATTCTTTGAATAAGGTCTATCGACCAAACATTTATTGTAGCAAATGTGCAACAAAAATCATCATCATCTTTGATTATTTTGATTGAAGAAATAAAGTAAACATTATAGGAGACATTTTTGCATGATATAGTTCAATTTCAATTAAAAATTAAAATGCATTCCATTATCTAAACATATAATTACAGTATTTGAGAACTAAAATTAGACCATAGTCTCCTTGACTTGGAGCATGATTGGAACCCCCTATATTATAGCCCTAGATTCCCATTTACAGAAACATGGGAGCAAACAAGCTACATACCATGTACATATGTCATGTTTTTATTTGACAAATTTTTCTTCATCTTGTCCTAACAGAATATGTCAAAAGGCATCTTTAAGGCATAACATGACAAAAACACATTCCAATTTGTGCTATAGTCCAAAGCAACCTGGCAACTACATTAGAAAACTAAATTATTTCCCAAAAAGGGGATACCAACTACTTTGTCACTTACTAGCCCCACTCTTACTTGTGGAAAACAAACCATTATAATAGAATGGTCTTCCACCAACATGGCTGACTATATGCATGCCAAGCTCAGCTACCCTTCATAAGAGCACACCTACAAAAGACAAAATCCTCAGCAGCTTCCAAATAGAAGCATCCTCCACCTTACACCACACTCCAGGCACAGGAAGGTAACTCCCCATCTTTCAATAGGAAATACCCTCCCACATCAATCCTCAATATGTATGTGGAAATCACACATAATATACCATAGTGGTGTCGAACTCCCAACTGAATAGGTAGCAACAGTAGTCGAAGTTTGCCCTTCTACTTCCACCTACATCACTCAAAATGACAACACTCCTATTGTTTCTTAAGTATTGTTGAAACTCATATTGTTGTGGGAGGGAAAAAGAGACAAATGAAGCCTCTCTACATCAGAGCCCTAATTGGAAACCCATAGTAGCATCGATTCACTATAGTTGCTAGATAGGAAACCAAACCCCTCACCTGGGTGAAACTGAAGGACAACATGGAAATGAAGGTAGTGCACCCCCTGCTACCCACCCCCTTGAATTTTCCCCGAACCATCTATACCTTAGGAAAATGCACCTCGGTCTTTGACTTTGTATGCATAGAGCAACAACCAAGAAAAAAGAGATATACTTCCTAAGATATGGGACAATGAACACAGTTTGATGGGATAGACATAGTTCACATTCTGAATAGGAGAAGATATAGCCAAACGAAAAGGGGGACTATCTATTTATAGCAAAAAGATGATGTCTTTGCTTCCCTCAATTCTTTCTATATCCAAGATATTTCAATACTGCTAGCAGTACTATTGTCCCACTCTTCATTGGAAATTATGGGGATTCAGCCATAGCCACTCGAGAAGGAAATGGAGGCGCTGACACTCATTTCCTTTTGTCATTTTTGGACCTAGTAAGTACAAAACTTAATCACAACACCCGCTCCCAAAAATGAGAGAGAGAGCCAAAGATGATTTCTAGATTCCTACGCCCTCCCATTTTCAGGCCATTCACACATACTACGCTTAATTCCAACATTAAGTGGTAATCCTGACAAATCCCTGTGAAAATGATAATCAGCTCAAATAGAAGGAATACCCTACATAATGACGGTGAAGAGAACCCACTGCATGCTTGAAAAAGGTGCATCACTGCACTGGTACACTAATCCCAGTGCACCACTACACCGCCACTCTGTCTGCTCTCACGAACCAGAGTAGCCCCTTGCATATTGCAGTCAATTTTAAATTTTAGCCGTTGATTCTTTAGTAGAATGCATTGGGGATGTTCCAGATTTGGACATGTGGCAGTCACTCGCTACCCCGCATGACACCAGTGCCCATCGGTAGACTCCTTAGAGGCTGGTGGGGAATGGTCAGGATCCGATCCTTAGGAACAACTCAGACCCTATGATCCTAGGCCTGCCCTCGGTGTTGCCTAAAAAACCACAAAGGTGCATATGAGGACACACCATGTGGCGTCTGCCCACTACCTCGCACTGAAATTTTACTAGTTATTTTATTACTGTGAGCTATTGGGTGACTAATAGAATGTGAGTTGTGGGGCCACACCATGCCATACTTAGAGAAAATTAAGCACATGCATTAAGTTTTGATATAAAAAGGGGGACCCCCTAGGCACTTAGGTATGATTTTTTGGCCCCGCCTAAAGTACACATAAAATAATAATTATTTTCTTACTCAGACTTAAGACATGGGCAAAAATTAAAATGTGCGTGATTAAATACCTAGCTAAGGGGCAAGGGGCCAACACATCAATGATGCCAAAGACTTAAGTCCTAACTTAAGTGACTAGAAAAAGCAAAAATAGGCCAATGGCAAATTAAAAGAAATATTAGGGTTTTACAAAAATATGGGTTTTGGAAGGTTTAAGTCTTAATAATGAACCCTAGCAGACGAAAAATGAAACCCTAACCCTCAGGGAACCAAAAATTACCAAAATTTTAGAATGTGATCGCAAAACCACTAAAAATTTTCTAAAGTCCCATCACCAACATTAATTAAATAATTTCTAATTATTTGATTAAAACTAACATGTCATCAACTTTATTCTTCTAATCCACTTTAATTAAATAATTTTCTTTATTTAATTATATCATCCATTTCAACCTCCAATCTCACATTAATTAAATAATTCATATTATTTAATTAATTCATCATTTAATTCCTCTTATTCACAATAATTATATAATTTCTAATTATTTAATTATCTAATATTATCTTCACAATTAAATAAATTAAATTGATTTATTTAGCTAACTTTTCTACTCTCCTCTCATAAATAAATAAAATCAAATATTTATTTATCTTCTACTTTCTTCTATCATGCACATGAATTAAATAAATTTATTTGCTTATTTCTAATAAAATCTTCTTATCTTCTAATTATATTTTTTCTTCCCATAAATCACTCATCCACATGAATTAAATAATTTATTATTACTTCTTTCTCTTTCAAATCCATTTACATGTTAAAAAATAAATCATGCATTGAGTTAACTTAGCTTTCAAATGTTTATCTTTATCAATCAATTTATGAAATAGAAAAAGAATTCTATTTATAAAAATCAAATCAGTTTTATTATCCATAAAAGCAATTAAATCTTTACGACAAGATTTTTTCATGGACACATGTCATGTGCACATTCTTCATGTCCTCTCAATTTATCTCATTCGTTCAATTCATTCTATTTTTCTCCACCATTGATCAATATCTTGTGAAATATATAAATACTCTCATTCTCCATATCACAAACCCTCCTTGATCATTGAGCTTTGAGCACCCATATCATGCTTTGAGCATTTATCCACTATCATTGTGCACTCATATTCAATTTTTTTTGCTATTCAAGGTTATGCAAAGTAATTGAGATATCCACATATTACACCAAAGAATCCAAATCAATTGTGGTAATCTTTGTTGTTTTGCATTGATGTTATACTTTCTATCATGGGATAATTCTTTGAAGGTGATGTTGAAATGAATTTGAGTCTTTTATGCTTATTGTTTACATTCCAATTTTCCTCATACACAATAACTTTATCATTACCATGAAACCCTCCCATTATCATAAACCCATTGAGATCTTCAAACTTCAGAGCATTATTCCAGATGTATGACCTTGCATTGAGAAAAATACTAACCTATAGGAGCTATAAGGATCTTTATAATTTCATTATTGATGAATCATATTCATCTCCTGTCTTGAATCCAAGGTTTCAAGAGCTTTTAACACACAAAGCCTTGGAGATGAAATACACAATGTGTATTCTAGCGATAGGCCTGAAATAAGATTTCCCTGATCCCTTGTCATTTCTACTTCACTTTCATGGATCCCAGGAATACATAGACCTAGTATGCTTCCTCCACAAATTGGGAAACCTACAAGGTTAATAGAAAAAACCCTAAAAACCATATTTAATGCCCTAAAAACCTAAGCCTAGTCAAAACCTTTATAAAACTTTGACTCTTCTTAAAAGAAACTCCTGAACATCTTGGTTTTACATGGGATTTTTTGGAAACTCTAAGGTTTATAAAGATTTTTGAGCCTAACACATCTTTTGACATAGAAAATAACACATTTTATCTTTTATGTATTAAAAAACCTTTTGAAGACCTTTAAATACTATTGAAGACCCCTATAAAGACTCAAAAGTCATGGCCAATATTTTATAAGAGTAGGAAATGACTGTTAACATTTCATAAGGATCCCCAAGACTATGAGTCTGGAAAAATCAAATAAGTCAACATTTTGGTGACTTATATGGGGTGTTTGTCTACTAAACACTGAGATCCAGTAGCCTTATGTGTTCTATTGGGCATAAGAGTCATAAGAAAACTAAAACAACCTCGAAAAGAAGACCCTATGCTTGATCAAACTGAAGCTGCACTAAATAAAAAATAACAAAAAAGGACAAACACAAAATTACCTGAAAAATAACTAAAAATGCAGTCTCCTAATGAGAAAATAGCATGTGCAATAGCACTTCAAAGAACATAAGATAAGCTACAATGTTCAACAACTCTTATTTACTTATCAACACAAGTGAATTTAAGTATTTCTAACTAAAAGTCAATTTTGGTCAAACATATGATCTTGTAAGATTCATTCTAGCTAAGTCAGGTATGTCAACAACTTTTCCAACTAAAATTGTTGGCTAAATGCATATGTAGCACCACTATGAGGCCAATTTACCAAAAAAATAAAATTATTTGAAAAACTTGATATTTCAACTTGTAGTCATGTAAATAATATTTTTAAAAAAATATAAAAATATACTTTGGTAGATCTATAAGTTTAGTTTTCAAAAACATATATATTTTAATAGTTTAATTATTATTTATATTTTCCTTTCTATTTTTACTAAAAGTAGGTTATCAGCACAAAACATTAGATCGATTACCATATCAAGGAAAAATGGTAAAACTTATTAAAAAAAATTGAAAAAAATATGATGCACTAGATAAAAGAATCTATATCAAGATGGTATAATTTTTTTTCTATTTTAGATAAATAGTTAATATGAAAGTTGACGTCAAATGGAAACAACTACGTTTTAATACATGCACATTTTATTATTTATTTAAAAATATATATTTATCAAAATTGGAAAAAAAATATATCCATGCACTAAAGTTTCAAGTTATACATACACACAAAAAAATTGAAGAAATTTTTTTTTACTATATAAAGATTGATGTCTCATGTAACTTTCATTTTTCAGCATTTTATCAGCAACTAAATTACAGTGTCAATTTATTAAAAACTATATTCAAATAATTTTATAATTTTTTTCAAAAAATACAAACATAAAATATACTAAAAAAAAATATTTTATTAGTTTACATCATTTGAAAATTCAAAACATATATGTCACTTTTTAGTGATTCAAGTTTAAAAGTTAGATCAGTGTTGGCCATTTCCTTTATAAAAGTGTGACACAACTTTGTGCTTTTACCCAACCAAGATCAAAATAGAGGCTTGAGGTGTATCTAATTGATTGGGGTAGGAATAACTTCTCCATCCAGCTTTGAAAAATGGAATGCATTAGCTTGTTTGCTACTAGTTATGATGTACAGGTCACTCCAAATGATATCAAACTTTGTGTGTCTTCCAGTCGTAGCCTTGTCTTCATCCCATTTCAAAATGAAATCTCCTTCCTTGAACACTCTATCAGCTACTCTTTCGTCAAATGTCTTAATCTATGCTTGATGAGTTTCAAAATTTTGCATTTCTTGATCTCTTACCTCTTCAAACTCCACCAACTCAGCCAAACTTATTTTTATTGCATCATCCTATAACATTTCTAGCTATTGTGTAAGTTAAAGAGAAGGCAACTCAAGTGATATGGAAGTTTTTCTTCTCTACCATAAAGCAACATGAAAGGAGAGTTACCAATAGCCCTCTTAGGTGTGAATGTATCAGTCCAAATGGTTGTCTTGAGATTAGTGGTCCAAGTTTTTTGATTGTCCTCTATTGCCCTTTTGATAATCCTTATGAGGTTCTTATTTGTAGACTTAGCCAAACCATTCACTAATTTGAAATCTTACAAAATCCTTAGCATTATCAAAAATAACAGTAAATGGAACACCAAACATTATAACTATCCCCTCAAGGAAGTCTAGAATAGAGGCCTCAATATTATCCTTTAGTGCAACTACTTCTATTCATATTGTAAAGCAGTTTGTACCTATTAAGACCCACATATGACCAGTACCAAATGGTGGATTTATCACACCAATGAAGTCTAACCCCCATTGGACAAAAGGTTGGTCTATTTGGATGGGGTGAAGAGGAAGAGCGACTAATCTTTATTTTCTTGTGAAATAGGTACACTCATTTCAACTTCTTACTCACTTATGAGCAACCCCAAATAGATTAGACCAATAATAACTAGCCCTCATGATTTTAACAGTAGTTGTCCTTGGTGAAATATGACCCCCTGAAGGATCTTTATGGAACTCTTCAAGCACTTTGTGAGTCTAATCTTAACCAATCCATCTCAATAGAACTCCATTAATATATTTTCTAAATGAAACACCATCAACAAGGACATAGGGGATGGAATGTAGTTTGAAATACCTGTCTTTATTGATTTAAACCATGTGGATACTCATATGTTTGTAGAAAAGAAAACATATCATGATACTAGTTATTTGGAATGTCAAGATCAACTAATTGGGATTCTTTTAGAGCATATACTATATCATTACTAGCCTCTATGTCTAGAGTCATCTTTTCGCATTACCCTTTATCCCTTACAAGCTTGGTGATTTTTGATATCTACATCATACTCCATAACTTTGGTAATCCACCCAACTCTTTTTTCACTCGTGCAGCTATACTCAATAGGAGCTCCTTCACGCTTTAATGACTAACCATAAATTGTACCTTGTTATTTGAAACCATATGCCTAAGTTTTTTAATGGCTTTCACAATACAAAAAACTTGTTTTCAACAAAGTTATATCCAAGTTCATATTCTTTGAGGGGTTGAATTAAAAATGCTATTGGGTACTCCATTTGGTCATTGTTTTGTTGAGTCAAGATAGTTGATATACTCCCTTCACCTCCAAAAGCATAAAGAATGAACTCTTTATCATAGTTGGGATTAACTAGAGTAGGAGATTGAGAAATGGCTTTCTTGATTGCCTCAAAGATTTCCATACTTTTCTTAGACCAATTGAATACACTATTCTTTGTTAACATGGAAGTAAGAGGCTTTCCCATGAAAGAAAAATTTGGTACAAATGTCCTTACAAAGTTAATTGACTTTCCCAAAAAGATTTGAAGGCCTTTCCTATGACTTGGAAGAGAAAAGGATAAAATAACACATACCCTTTCTAGATCAATTGTCAGACCCTCCTTTGAGACTATATGTCCCAACAACTTACCATAATGAATAGAAAACAAACACTCTTTTGGATTCAATGACACTCCAAACTCTCTACACCTATCAAAGGCTTTCCTTAAATTGTCCAAACATTCATGTGTATGCTTTGAGTAGATATTTATATCATCCAAGTAGACCAAAATTATGGCATTGATTAAGCCCTTAAAAGACATATACATTTCCCTTTGTAAGGTTCCATCAGCATCGGTCAACCCAAAAGGCATTTTCCTGTATGACATAGTGCCCCATTTGGTGGTAAAGGTTGTCTTGAATTTATATAATTCTTAGAAAAGGATTTGGTTATACCCCAAATAGCCAGAGAGAAACTTTTATCTCTAGCTATTATTTGAAGGATTTGTTCCATGGATGGAAGTGGATAATGATCCTTGAGGGATGCCCTATTAAAATCTCTAAAACCCACACAAAGCCTAATTTACCCATTCTTCTTCCTAACAAGAACTAGATTGGTTACCCAAGAGGAGTGTTTGATTGGGAAAATAATGTTTTCCTCTAAAAGTTTGTACAACTCCTTTTTCGTTAATGGTTCAATATTGGGATTGATTGGCCTTTATTTTTGTCTAATGGGTTTGACATTAGGATCCAATTCAATGGTTGTTAGTATAGATTAGGATCAAAACCTCTAAGATCTTTATAGGTCAATACAAAAATATCATCATGCTCTTTACAAAGACCAACAAAAACATGTATTTAGACTTACTACATACCTTCCCAATCTTCAAAACCTAGTCTTTTACAATGGCTACTTCCTCATAGTCCTCGTCATTGATGATCATATTAATTTTTTCACCTCTAAGTTGATCATAAGTGTTGAAAATTCTCTCTAGATTGATTATCCCTTTAGGAAACTTATTTTTCTTTACATAAATGACTTGGTCACCATACTATTCTTGCAACATGGATTTATTTTTACCAGAAAACTCTTCTCTTTCTTGTAAATAATTAACAATATGCTGGTGATTTTCAAACACTTGCCAACTAATCACATTATTAGGGACAACTGATCTTACCAAAAGTTTAACAATTTAGTCCTTCTCTTCTATGATGTCCTTGGGGATGTCAAATTGTGCACCCACTGATGAAATCCTATCAACATCTTTATTATTTTCTCTAGGGATAGATTGGATTTTGGAGGCATCAAAATATTCAATAAGATCCCATACTCTACTTTTATAGGCCTTCCAAAAATTATTTTTAGATGCACTTTGAGCTCTAACTTGGTGCACAACAAGCTCACTATCACCAAATACTCACAATATTTTGATTCCTCTTCTATGTGCAAGATGAATACCTTGAACCAATGCTTCATACTCAACTACATTGTTAGTATATCTAAAATGAATTATGAAAGAAAAGAAATACCTTTATTTTTTAGGAGAAATCATTGTTACACCAAAACCTACACCATTTTTACTCCTTGAGCCATCAAAATAATGTTGCAAGTATGTGCTAACTGGTGTTGCAATTGATGCCAACATGCTTGTGTTGTCATTAGTGTCAACTGTATCTTCTAAGGTTGTTGTTATTGGTTGATTGAGTTATTGTGTCAAAGTGATTTTATTGGCTTGTATAAGTGTTGATGATGTTGTTTAGGGTAAAACTGGATTTTGTTAATCTTTTGTTGTTTAGATGTTAAAATCCTCCTTTCACCCTAACATTGAAGGATCTAGGGTCGAGTGGTGAGCACTATCATACCCTACGTCACTTACAGATGTAGGAAAACTTGGATTAGGGAATTAATTATCAAAATTTCCTTCTCTTATGTCTAATTAACCATTAAAACCCTAATTATGCAAATACGACAACAAATTGATGAATAACGAGAAAAGCTCTTGCAAACAGGAGTAAAATAAAAAATCACAGAATACCTATTTTTGGGGTTCCGAGGCAGAATAGTCAGGGAGTAAGGTGCGGGCGCCCAAGTCCAAGGTATCTACTTTTTCAGGGAATCTAGACCTCTGACACTGATCAGCCCTATAACTTCTATTTCCTAAAATCTGTCTGCAAAGGACACTATTGTGGGTGCCCTAGTCCTAGAAGTGCTCCTTTGTCTAACTTTTCTTTAGATCCTGAATCCGTGATGCCTGCCAAGCCTTCCTGCAACTCCACTTTTCCTAGATGTGACACCTATAACCTGCAATCAAAAGACTTGGTTTGGGGGTTGTGGTGTTTAGAGGCTTGCCTCAGTCAAGCCTCAAAGGACACTTAAGTCTCTAAACACTGTTGTCAGACAAAGAGTGCGTGCCCTTGTGAGGCAGAGGCAAAAACCAAAGGAATTAATGATAAAAACACAATATTATGTCACCTTGTATTGAAGCTCTCATGGAGGAAGATGCTCATCATGCCATGACAAGATTGATACTCAAATATGCAAATATCAACATGCAAAACATAGAAGTCTGCTCTTGCAACATGATAGAAAGCCTTGAATCAACTTGAGAATGCCTAGAGCTCACAATGATCATCTAGTTTACAAATGAATGCATACACATGCTTATATATGCACCTACAAACATTCTTGCCAAGATTTTAAAAATCAAACTTTACCGTGTTGGCAAAAGGACCAAGTAACGGTCATAAACCGACACCCAAAAATTGGGGCTGCCTCAAAATAGGGCAGGACTAGGGCATGGGCACCCAAGTCCTCCCCCCTATTTTAGGTAGGGTAGAGCTTAAGGGGTCCTCCTAGGTCCTATTTTCCATGAAACCCAGGTCTCATTCCATCGAGATGCCAAAATATGAACTAAAATGTCCTAAATGCATGCTAAAGACACGGGAGCTAAACCTTATGAGGGAAAAGCCCCCAAGGGGACATTTGAAAATGACAAGATGATGCAATCTGCTCTGAGAAATACACCATCCCCACCTCTGTAGAGGGCTGAAGAAAAAGGATATGCTCGATATCCCGCCTTCGCATAGGGCTTACATGATTGATTGATTGATTGCAAACAAGCTTAGGATGCACGATGCACTACCCTGGGGCACAATTCTTTGAATCTGAGGTCAAACACATTGCTAACATCTATAATAGACAACTTACCTTATATATGCCCCCACCTTAAGGTGCTTGATATTATTTATCGATATCAAGCATGTTAAGGTAGGAAGAAAACACACAAGGGAACACCGAATTTTGCAAAGTCTATGCCCCCCAGAGGTGACATGTACTTTACGATCACCAAATGTTCCCACAAGCACATCACTACAAGAAACATGTTAGTGTCTACAATATCATGATAAACAACAAGATCAATGCATATGATTAACCACAGAAAGAGCCATGGTTATACAACGAATCTGGAGTTCGAGGATAACCATGAGGCTATATCACGAAGCTCTCTGAATCAAGTACCACCAAGGATAGATTCAAAGGTGAACAAAGGTGCACAGAGCAGCAGTATTGTTAAGGTTTATAAATGGGACAGAAACATCATGAAATTCACTATGTGGAAAGCATGAGTGCTAGCCAAGCATCAGATAAGATATACAACCCCATCATCATATTAGGAACTAAGTCCATTTGTTGATTGCTCTTGAAAGGGACACTAGGTCCACATCAGTATAAATGTTTGTCATCATCCACCCGCTAGATGGAAACACTAGAGGAAGGGAAACAATAAATAAGAGAGGAGAAAACAAGTGTCTTAGGGACAATCATGTAGGAGGGTGCCCCCAAGTCACCAACCATGATGCTATGTCCATAAGACACAACACACAACAAAGAAATTAGAGAGAGCAATTTAGAAGAATGATGACACACATAGAAGGTCACAACAGAGGCAGTCTCCTGGTATCCCGAACCTTATGGGAGAATCCAAGGTCATCCTAGGAGGCCTAAACAACATATAACACATCACAGGGGAAGCACATCATGAGAGAGATAAAGGATTAGAGATTCTTACCTGTAGGGTCTTCATATTATATCTTGGAGCTCTCGAACCTCTTGGAGAGGTATTAGATCACATTTAATACAAAATTTGAGTGGTTCTTATGAAAGTCTTGTTTGTTGTCATATGATTCTTGTTCATTAAATCCTTGTTTAAATGAGACTTTTTGTTGCTTATGAGGGGGAGAACCACTATTATTTCCGTTTGTTGATTGTCATCTTGCTCTTTTCTAATTTTTAGTGAGTTTTCATTGTTGAATCTTTCTAGGATAGTAGCAGGATTCATCCTGTACCATCTTGCTCATCTGTATTGGTCGCTGTTCTTGCTTTTGGGATGCATTTTGATTATTTCTCGATCCATATAAGGATAACAGAGGAGGAACCTTAGCATAAATTCTATTTCTTCGTGGACGAGGTGGGTTATGCATTTGTTTCTTGTTGACTTGAATCATACCCATGATACTATCATAGTCCAAGTAATCATCCTCGTCTACTTCCGCTAAATCTTGTTCCACCATATTATTTTTGGTATGCTTAGGAAAAGGATTAGTGAAGATTTGTAAATTTTGATTCAGCGAAGCAACTGACTTATTTCCATTATCATTCACACCTGATACCTGGATGACATTTGAATCAATAAAGTCATGTATCTCATGTTTAAGACGCATACATCATTTAGTGTCATGTCCTTGCGTCTGACGATAATGACAAAAGGCATTAGCATCGAAGTAAGGTCCTTGTTTACTAGGATCAATAGGCTTAATCATGGGAAGCTTCAAGATGTTATTACTCATAGCTTGATTCATTATGGAGTGATAGGACTCAGATATTAGAGTAAATTTTCTTGGTTGATACGATGGTTTCTTCAGATTATTTATAGCACACATTTGTATTTCGTCCATTTATCTTGATGAAACCCCTATTATTGTTCCTTTTAAAGTTGTTTTGTAATTGTCCACCCATGGATTGACCAACTTGAGCTAATGAGTTTTGGTTTTCATACTGACTAAATGAAAGTTGATAATCGTGAAGAGCGGTGCATAAATGTTGAAAGGAGTTATATTTCATCAAGAGGATCTTATCATGAATATTAGGTTGTAGATTTGTAATGAATATTTTTTGAACATCCTCATCTTTCATCTGATACTAAATTTGTACATAAAGTCCTTGATATCGACCAATGAATTCAGTCAACTTTTCTTTCAGACCTTGTTTACATTAAACCAAGTCAATAAGGATGACTTGGGGTCCAATATTTTCTTGAAAATGTTGTAAAAATTGATCAATCAACTGCAAAAAGGAGTGTATTGAATTTAGAGGTAATGAGCAAAACCATTCTAAAGCAGTATCTTTGAGAGATCGCGGAAAAAGTTTTGCTAACAAATCCTCTTCAAAATAAAAATCACTACACATAGTTGTGAATGCTACCACATGAATATTAGGATCACCTTTTCCACCATATTTTTCAAAGCGAGGAGTCTCAAACCTCTTAGGCATAGGAGTTCTCAAAATAGTGTAGGATAACAAATTACGGGCATGATATGTTGGTAGACTAGGCTGTGAAGAATTTGTCCAATTTGTTACCTTTTGTTGCAAAGCAGTCATGCCCTGTAAAAGTTGGTTTAGGATGGCATCATTGGGAGATGCGGTTTGTTGTGAGGAATTGGAACTAAGGTGAGGAGGTGATTGAGCTTGAGATACAATATGCAGAGGCTAAGAATATGTTAATGGTGGTTGGCCATAATGATAGATGGAAGATGGTTGTGAGTATGTTATAGGTAGCTGGAAATGAGTGGAATAAATAGGAGGTTGAGAACAATTATTTATAGAAGATGTCCCTTTAGGAACTAAGTTTTGATAATCAAATCCCACAACTTTGTAATTAGTGTCGTTAGATACTCCAATACCATTGGTAGCTTT
Organism: Cunninghamia lanceolata; assembly: GCA_027924645.1. Classification (NCBI taxonomy): domain Eukaryota; kingdom Viridiplantae; phylum Streptophyta; class Pinopsida; order Cupressales; family Cupressaceae; genus Cunninghamia; species Cunninghamia lanceolata. The sequence continues at coordinate 4,503,215 of BSBN01001126.1, forward strand.
ACTACAAGCATTTGTATCAGTTGTTAAGATTGTTGGTGTAAAATTCAATATTCCTGTAGTCAGTATAGGTATGGATACTTGAGTATGAGATGGTGATAAAGTGTTATTTATCACTTGTGCACATTTAGTCACCAGCATGATATTGGTTTGTACAATATGTGCTAGACCACAAATTGCATTTACACCATCTTGTCCCTCTTTTATCAATTCTCTTATATTGTGAATTGTAGGGACAACTTCTTCAGCTATTCTCTCATTTTCCATAAATGATTGATATTTAGCTAGCTCTTTATCCAACTTTTGTATTTTCTCATCAGATACATATCTAGTTTCCTCAATAGTGTTATCAACATCATAAAAATTTTGTTCTTCCATTGAGGTTGGAGGATGTGTAATATCTTGCACAATTTGAGTTTCTCCCTTTGTAAAGAAGGTGTCCAAAGTACCAACTTCTTCAAGAGCACTAGATCCCATTAATCTTTTACTTCTTCTCAAAGGGATATTGTTTTTAGGATAGAGTTTCATAAATCTTATAAAATCATACAACACACAACACATGAACTAAAAGAACAAATCCTAGGAGAAGGATATGATTGATGGCTGAAATGCTTGGAACTTTGTACCTTTTTCAATGCAAACGAATGGAATAAAGGATGTTGTAAGGATTTCAGTGAAGGGAAGAAATTTATATGTCTAATATCAGTCCAAAACAGTAATATAATCACTCTCAACACACTCTTGATGCAAATCCAAGATAATGCCAAGTCAAAATATAGTGAAAATATGTCAAAATAGACACTTTTTCCACCAAAACTCAATGCAAAAGAGCATAACAAAGGGTGTTGTGAGGAAAATGATGATGGAAAAAAAATAATATCAGTAATAACAGAAACTTGGTGTCAAAATACCCAGCACAACATGCTTTTAGCGCCACTTAAGGTCAAACCCTAGTGAAAATATAGCAAAAATAGGCTATTTTTCATGATTTTTCAACTCCAAGACCTAGCAAAAGGGGTGTTGTAAGGAATTTTAGGAGGAAAAAAAAATAATATCAATATTATCAGTCACCTCAATCCATAAAATTGATTACAACATGCTTGGAGTGCAAACTAGGTCAAACCCTAGGGCAAAAATGGCCAAAATGTGTAGTTTTTCACCGAATTTTCACTACAAGAGCCCATTAAAAGGGTGTTGTGAAGCTTTTTATGAGGGTAAGGAAATTATTACCCTAATAACAGAAAATTAATGCAAAAATATCCTTCACAACACACATAAAGTGCAAGTTTAGAGAGTCGATAAGGCCAATTTTAGTGAAAATTGTTGTTTTTGAAGCCCTAGGTTTGAGATCTTGGGATAAAATGCTATGTCAATGATTTGAAGTCTGATTTATGATTAAATTGTCTTACTCTTAGATCTGAAAATGATTTTCAATCCTTAACATGCAAAATGCCAATGCAAACTTAATGAAAATGCATCAAAATTGCTAGTTTTTTGTTGAAATTTTCTATGCAAAAATGCAAATATTTTAAATCTAAATGCAAATTCACACTAAAATGAAAGACTAGAGCCAAATAAAAATTTTAATGAGCCTCTAAAATCACTAGAAAAATCTGATAAAAGATTTTTCCTACAAACCCTAGATTTTGGAATTACTAGGTTATATAAATTTGTCAAAATTTCCATAAAACCCTAGCAATTAAATGATGAAAATACAATGTAAATTTCTAATTTTTTTGGATATTTCTATAGTTTATATCAGATCTGATGCAAAAATCATGAATTAGGAAAATTTAGGAAGTATTGATGCAATTTAGTAAGCCAAACAATGCAAATTTTTTTGTATTTTTCCAAATTTTCAATTGTTTTGAAATTTTCTCAATGCAATAATGTAAATGCCTATATGAATGAATGAAATCACACCAAATCTAAAGAAAAACACTCATAAAGTTGTAATTTAAGTACAAAAACATGGGTTCACCAAAATGTTTAGGGTAAAATTGAATTTTGTTAATCTTTTGTTGTTTAGATGTTAAAATCCTCCTTTCACCCTAACATTGAAGGATCTAAGGTCGAATGGCGAGCACTATCATATCCTAAGTCACTTGTAGATGTAGGGAAACTTGGATTAGGGAGTTAACTATCAATTTTTCCTTCTCTTATGTCCAATTAACCATTAAAACCCTAATTATGCAAATACGACACCAAATTGATGAATAACGAAAAAAGCTCTTACAAACGGGAGTAAAACAACAAATCATAGAATACTTGTTTTCGGGGTACTGAAGCGGAATAGTCAGGGACTAAGGTGTGGGTGCCCAAGTCCAAGGTACCTACTTTTTTGAGGAATCTGGACCTCCTTCCAACACTAGTTAGCCTAGTAACTTATGTTTCCTGAAATCTATCTCTGGAGGACACTGTTGCGAGTGCCCTAGTCCTGGAAGTGCTCCTTTGTCTAACTTTTCTTTAGATCCCAAATCCGTGATGCCTGCCAAGCCTTCCTACAAATCCACTTTTCTCAGATGTGACACCTATAACTTGCAATCAAAAGACTTAGTTTAGGGGTTGTGGTGTTTAGAGGCTTGCCTTAGTCAAGCCCCAGAGGACACTTAAGTCTCTGAACACCGTTGTCAGACAAAGAGTGTGTACCCTTATGAAGTAGAGGCAAAAACCAAAGGAATCAATGATAAAAACACAATATTATGTCACCTTGTAGTGAAGCTCTCATGGAGGAAGATTCTCTTCATGCCATGAGGAGATTGATGCTCAAATCTACAAATATCAACACGCAAAACATATAAATCTACTCTTGCAACACAATAGAAAGCCTTGAATCACCTTGATAATGCCTAGAGTTCACAATGATCATCTAGTTTACAAATGAATGCCTACACATGCTTATATATGCACCTACAAACATTCCTGCCAAGATTTTAAAAATTAAACTTTATCGTGTTGGCAAAAGAACCAACTAATGGTCATAAACCAACACCCATAAATTGGGGCTGCCTCAAAATAGGGTAGGACTAGGGCATGGGGACCCAATTCCTCCCCCCTATTTTAGGTAGGGTACATCTCAAGGGGTCCTCCTAGGTCCCATTTGCCATGAAACCCAGGTCTCATTCCATCGGGATGCCAAAATATGAACTAAAATGTCCTAAATGCATGCTAAAGACCTGGGAGCTAAACCTTATGAGGGAAAATCCCCCAAGGGGACATTTTATGATGTTACAAATGTTATTATATTATTCTTGTTGCTAAGTTTCTAAGTACTTTTGAGAAAATTTGTTCCCCAGAGGAAACAATGTGTTGCAGAGTATTCTGGCTTGCAGGATACTGTTTGAGTTTTTGCTCTGTATTTCTTCTATGTTGAAGGTCAGAGTGTGAGATTTTGATATGTTGTTGAGAAGTATTTGAAGATGCTAAATCTAGAATTTGGTGGTCTGGATCACTGTACAGTGGAAGTTCTGTTCACCAATCTGAAGACTACAATTGACAAAGTTTCTAGGTTATGGAGTAGTTTCAGGTGGTGTGGTTATGGACATATGTTTATAAGGTCCTTATCTATCTTCACTTCAAAGTATTTGTGATTTGGTACTCTGAAAAGCAAGTTATTGTGTAGTAGAGTTTGACAGTGTTGTTTGTGAGCAAATAGTGAACCTTCTTCAGGTGAAAGGTGTTGTAGATGATTTTGTTGGTTCTTAGGTGACTTAAGGTTGTTTGTGGATGTCTCCAAATCATATTGAAGGCTTTTTCTTGGTCTAAAAGTTATGGTTGTGTTCTTAGAAGTGTGTACCTAAAGATCCTAGTGTTAACACCAGTTTTGGCTAACCTGGTTGTTTACACTCTTTCCGGATGTGCTTCATGGATTGTGGAAGCATGTGAAGATGTATTTAGGTCTAAACTAAGCTATGAAATGTTCTACCTTCAATCCTTTTCTTCAGAAGAATGTTTAGGTCCAAAATTAAGTTGAATTATGTATGTTTGTTGACCTTGGAGATTGTTTCAAAGGTTGTAGAGTGTGTTGCTAACCTTAGTGAATGTTTTAAGGTTTATTATTGATATAAATAAGTGAAAATAATTCATGTGTAGGGTGAAGATGTGAAGATGATAATATTTGTGTTGTAAGACTACAAAAGTGATAAGTATTGTGCTTCATTGGAATTAAACTCAGGCATGTGGTAGATGTTATCATATCAGTTCATGGCGGTGAGCTACCTCTTTGACAGTGAGCCACCTCTTTTGGCAGTGAGCCTATTACAGTGAGCATTCTTTTGGGTAGTGAGCCTATTTGTAATTTAGTATTGATACTACTTTATATTGTGAGCTAATCCTCACCATGTTTTTCCCTTTTAGGATTTTCCACGTAACAATCTGGTGTTCTCTTGTGCATGGTGTTGATGTGTTTAAGTTTCTATTATATGAATTTCATGTTTAACCTTCACAACAGATTAAGTATTTAAGTACACTAATGTGGATGTGTTTAAGTTAATGAGAGTTTGAATTTTTTGATACAATTGATTCACCCCCCTCTCAGTTGTCTTTTGCATTCAAAAATTGGTATCAAAGCGAGGATTCCTTGGAAGAAAGCCTAACATCTTAAGGTAGATTTGGGATGGCACACAAGAAACACATTCCTTAGTTTGATGGAACTGATTATGCCTTCTGGAAGGTACAAATGCAAAGTTCTCTTGTTTCTCTTGGTTATAATGTGTGGAGAATGGTTGAAAAGGAATATAAAATACCTGATAATGGTCTGGAGACTACAATGGATATTAGGGCTTATGAGACTAATGGAAAAGCTAGAAATGTCCTATTGAATGCTCTATCTAATACTAAAATGGCAAAAGTTTTGGATCTGGAATCTTCTCATGAGATCTGGGAAAAATTGAAGAATATCTATGAAGGAGATGAATCTATCAAAAAGGTCAAGATACAGAACTTGAAGTCCAAATATGAAACCATGTGGATGTCTGAAGATGACAACATAACAAGCTATATGCAAAAGGTTGACAAAGTTGTCAATGGCATCAAAGGTCTTGGTGGAAATCTGACTGATGAAGAAGTTGTGAATAAAATACTCAGAACACTTCCCAAATATTATAGTCATATAGTGTTTTCCATTGAAGAATTCCTAGATACGGGTAATTTTTCAAAAGATCAATTGCTTGGAAAACTGACTTCTTTTGAGATGAGAGATTTTGGCACTACTGATGGTCCTGTGAAAGTTGAGATTACTTTTAAAGCCAAATCAGAAAAGACTATTAGATCATATAAGTATGTTTTGGAATCAGATGAGGAAGACTTTGATGAGATTGAGGCAAACTTTGTAAATAGAATTAAAAAGGGAACTAGAAAGTTCAGAGGTAAGTTACCTTTCAAATGTTTTAGTTGTGGTAAGATTGGTCATTATGCTTCAAGATGTCCTGATAGAACTTTGAAGATCAAGAACAAAGAAGGTAGAGGTAAGATGGTAAGGAAAAGTTACTATGTTAAAGATGATGAAGGTGTAACTGATGATGAATCTGATTTTGAGGATGGTAATGCTCGTGAATGCTTGTTTATTGCCCTAAAAGAAGAACTTGTTTCTACTAACCTTACAAGCTATGTGGAGGAAGGAAGTCCAAGAGAAGAGAATGAGATGTCTGCATTTCATGCAAAAAGGGAAAAGGATGAATGGATCATTGATAGTGTATGCTCAAATCACACGATAGGAGATATGATTAAGTTTGTCAAATTGGAAAAGTATGATGGAGGACTAGTTAGATTTGGTGATGATGCAGCTAGTAAGATTTGTGGAAAAGGGTCAATTACTTTTGATGGCAATCATAATACAAATGATGTTCTTTATGTCAAAGGCTTAAAGCATAATCTTCTAAATGTTGGATAGATGTGTAACAAAGGATACAATCTAATGTTTAAGGACAATGGATGTGAGATAAGGAAAAGCTCCAGAACAATAATTGTTGCTGGTAAGAAGACTCATGGTAATGTTTATCAATTGAAAGGTACTGACAATTGTTGTTTGTTGGCTTAGACAAATGAAAGTTGGTTATGGCATAGGAGAATGTGTCATATTAACTTTGATAATCTCATGAGAATAAGCTCAGTTCAAGTTGTAAGAGACCTGTGTAAGATTGTGAAGCCTACTAATTCCATTTACAAAGAATGACAATTTGGGAAGTAAACAAAGATAAGTTTCAAAAGAAAAGAACAAACCTCTACTGGCCTATTGGAGTTGGTGCATACAGACTTGTGTGGTCCTACAAGAATAAGAAGTCTACAAGATGACTAGCATTTCATGCTACTTATTGATGATTATTCAAGAATGACTTGGGTTACTTCTCTTAGAGAAAAATTAGAAGCCCTAGATAAGTTCAAGGCATTTAAAGATATGGTTGAAAATGAAATGGATTTGAGAATCAAGTGTTTGAGGTCTAACAGAGGTGGTGAGTTTACTTCAAATGAATTTGATGCTTTTTGTGAAGAACATGGGATAGAGAGACAATTGTCTACCCCCAAAATTCCTTAGCAAAATAGAGTCATTGAGAGGAAGAATAGAACAATTCAGGAAGCTACTAGAACAACGATCAAAGAAGCTGACCTACCAAAAATATATTGGAAAGAAGCTATTCATAGCATTGTCTACATTTAGAATAGAGTGCAAGTCAAAGCAAATGGAACAAAGACACCTTATGAGTTGTGGTATGGAAGAACTCCCATTGTCAAGTATTTCAAAACTTTTGGAAGTAAATGTTGTATTAGAAGAAACGAAGAGTTGGGAATGTTTGATGAAGGCATATTCCTTGGGTACTCTACTAAGAGAAAATATTACTGGTGCTATAACAAAAGGTTGAGGAAGATTGTTGAAAGTGTAAATGTGAAGGTGGATGAAGATATTCAAAAAATCTCAGTGCCAGATGGATATGAGTCAGAAGAATATATTGATATAGAAATAGGTGAAGAAGAAAAAGACAAGGAAGTTTAGATTGATGAAGAAGAAGCTCTAGAAAGAATTCCTAAAACCCCCAAGTATGTGCAAAAGAATCATTTAGAGGATTAAATCATTAGAGACAAAAGCAAAGTAGTTCTGACAAGAATAAGTGTTGCAGAAGAACAGGTAAATCTCTATTTAATTTCAAAGGTTGAACCTAAGACATTCTCTAAAGTATGTAAAGATGAACATTGGGTCAAGGTAATGGAAGAAGAATTGATACAAATTGAAAAGAACAAGACTTGGGAACTTGTCCTTAGGACTACAAATAAGAATGTGATTGGAACAAAGTGGGTTTTTAGGAATAAGTTGAATGAGAATGGAGAAGTTGTAAGAAACAAATCTAGACTTGTATGTAAAGGCTACTCACAAATGGAAGGAATAGACTATGAGGAAAATTTTTCTCTAGTGGCAAGACTAGAACTTATTAGGTTGTTTTTGGCTAATGCAGCACATAAGGATTTCAATGTACATCAAATGGATGTAAAGTATGTTTTTCTGAATGGTGAGTTGGAAGAGGAAGTATATGTAGAGCAACTTGATGAATTTTAGTTATTAGACAAACCAAATATAGTATGCAGATTGAAGAAGGCATTGTATGGATTGAAGCAAGCTCCCAGATCTTGGTATGTTAGATTAGACAAGTATTTGTTGCAACAGGGATTCAATAAAGGGTCTACAAATAGTAATTTGTATATCAAGGTAAACAAAGATCAAATCTTGATTATTGAGGTCTATGTAGTTGATATAATCTTTGGTGAAAATGAAGGTAATTGTAAGAACTTTCCAAATGAGATGCAAAAAGAATTTGATATGTCAATGTGTGGTGAGATGAACTTCTTTCTTGGACTGCAAATTAGTCAGACCGATAAGGGCATTTTCATTTCACAATCAAAGTATGTCAAGGAGTTGTTGAAGAAGTTTGGAATGGAAGAATCTAAACCAATGTGTACTCCCATGACAATTGGTTACAAGCTGAGAAAAAATGTTGAATCTCCTAAGGTTGATCAGAGAAAATATAGATCAATAATTGGAGGACTACTATACCTAACTAATACTAGACTGGATATCATGCATGTAGTTTGTCTTGTGGCAAGATTTCAAGAAGATCCTAGAGAGTCACATGACATGGCAGTAAAGAGAATATTCAAGTATTTGAAGGGAACTCTAGATCATGGTTTGTGGTATCCCAAGAATAATGACTTCAACCTAAGTGCCTACATAAATGTAGATTGGGCCAGATGTGTAGATGATAGGAAAAGTACAAGTGGTTTTGTGTTCTTTCTTGGAGATAGAGTTGTGTCATGGCAAAGTAAGAAGTAGGATTTAGTATCCTTGTCTACTGTAGAGGTAGAGTACATTGCAACAACATCGTGTTGCACACAAGTGCTATTGACGAGACAAACTCTGAAGGATATCAAAGTTGAGTATGATGATCCAAATCCTATTTTCTATGATAATACCAATGCCATTAACATTTCAAAGAACCTAGTGATGCATTCAAGGATAGCATATTTCTATCAGGTATCACTTTTTAAGAGAGAAGGTTACATAGAAAGAAGTGAAGCTTGAGTATGTGCCTACAAAAGATCAGATTGCTAACATATTCACCAAGGCTCTTCCTAAGGATACATTTGAGTATCTTCAAGAAAAGTTAGGTGTTATTACCCCTCCTTTGTTGAACTAGATGCATATGGAAGTGCCTCATTCTAGTGTGATTCAAGAGTCATTTCTTTTCTAGACTGATTGTGGACGCTACCTCTCAGGGGGAGTAGGTAGTGACATTGAAGAGTGTTACAATCAGAGGGAAGTATTCAAAGTAGTTAAGAACAAGTGCAAGTATGTGTAGTATCATATTCAGGGGGAGAAAGATTGAGAAAGGTGAATTACCCTTTACCATTGATGTCAAAGGGGGAGAGAGTTCATGTGAAAAACAAAGGGAGAGTAATATGTATAAGAGAAAGGGGGAGAATGAGATTAGTGCAGAATTGTGATTGATGGTTTTTCACATCATATTTTGCCATCAATGACAAAGGGGAGATTTTTGCAAGTATGTGCTAACCGGTGTTGTCATTGATGACAACATGCTTGTGTTGTCATTAGTGTTAATTGTATCTTCTAAGGTTGCTGTTATTGGTTGATTGAGTTATTGTGTCAAAGAGATTTGAATGGATTGTAGAAGTGCTAATGATGTTAGTATACTATTCATGTTACTAAGTTTACAAGTGCTTTTGAGAAAACTTGTTCCTCAAAGGAAACAATGTGTTGCAAAGTATTGTAGCTTGAAGGATACTGTCTGAGTTTTTTCTCTACATTTCTTCTGTGTTGAAGATCGGAGTATGAGATTTTGATATGTTGTTGAGAATTTTTTGAAGATGCTAAATCTATAATTTGGTGGTTTGGATCGCTGTGTAGTGGAAGTTATGTTCACCAATTTGAAGATTATAATTGACAAAGTTTTTGGGTTGTTTAGAGGGGTCTGGGAGAAAGTATTTTTCTCTGTATTTCTCTGTAGATTAGTTTTAGGTGGTATAGTTCTGGACATATGTTTATAAGGTCCTTAGCTATCTTCATTCCAAAGGATTTGTGATTTGGTGCTCTGGAAAGAAAGTTATAGTGTAGCAAAGTTTGACAGTGTTGTTTGTGAGCATACAGTGAACCTTCTTCAGGTGAAAGGTCTTGTGGATGATTTTGTTGGTTCTTAAGTGAATTAAGGTTGTTCATGGATGTCTCTAGATTGTGTTGAAGTATTGTACTTGGTCCACAAGTTATGGTTGTGTTCTTGGAAGTGTGTGCCTAAAGATCCTAGTGTTAACACCAGTTTTGGCTGACCTAGTTGTTTACACTCTTTGTGGATGTGCTTCATGGATTGTGGAAGCATGTTGAAGTGTGTGAAGATGTATTTAGGTCTAAACTAAGCTATGAAATGTTCTACCTTCATTTATTTTCTTCGTAAGAATGTTTAGGTCTAGACCTAACTTGAATTATGTATGTTTGTGACCTTGGAGATTGTTTCAAAGGTTGTAGAGTGTGTTGCCAACCTTGGTGAATGTTTCAAGGTTGATGATTGATATAAATAAGTAAAAAGTGTTAAGGGAAATTATGCATAAATATCAATGAAATCAATAATACCCATAACTCAATGAAATATAGAAATAAAGAAGATTTAAAACAATGAATGATACCTCAACAAACCTCTTTAATTCATGGCTTATTGATGGCCTATCACAAATGATCTTGTGTATGAATATGCTCTTAGAAGGTGCACTTCGTTGCTATTCCAAGATGTCAAGTGGGAATGGTCGTGATAGTTTATTGCAATGAAGATGAGCTTCACAACAATGGTAATGGTGATATGGTAACAAGTTGATCACAAGAAAATAGAATGACTTGGGTGCCAAAGGCATGCTGTAATTCCTGCAAAGTAATGGTACTAAAAGCTTGGATGAATGAAATGGAGGAATTGAGTTAAATTTATAGACTTGAGAGAGAGAAGATCAATGGTATAGAAAGAATAAGAAGATCAACGGTATAGAAAGAATAAGAAGATCAATGGTATAGAAACCTTGAGAGAACATGCACGAATAGAAAGAAGACATGTGTCATATAAAAGCTGTTTTGTTTGAGTTAACTACTTTCTTTTATAAAGATAAGATTGATTTCATAAATTAGAATACTTTTTTCTAATTTAAGAGTTGATAAAAACAAGGTTGATTGAATTAGTTAACTCAACTTGTGATTTTCTTTTACATGATTGGAGAGAAATTAAATAATAAATTATTCAATTTTGTGTGCATGAAGAAGAAGACTTATTTTTAGAAGATTTTTGAGGAATTTGAAGATAAGAAAGCAAATTAAATAAATACATTTATTTAATTGTTTGTGCATGATTTGGAAGAATAAATAAAATATTTGATTGTATTTTATTTTTATAGATTGAGAGAATTTAAATAAATTTGATTTGATTTATTTAAATTTGGAGGAATAATTTGACTTAATTAAATAATTAAGAATTATTTAGTTGTTTGGAAGAAATTAAATTAAATAAAGGATTTTATTTAATTTTGACTTTAGAAGAGGTAATTAAATAATTTGATATTTAATTAATTTAGAGGAATATGAATCGAATAAATAAATTTGTTTATTTATTTATTGATAGAGGAATTAGAATGGAATAAATATTAAGAATAATTATTTAGACTGAGTCGTGTCATTTTTAGGCATATACATTTTGCCCCTCTTTGATGCAATGCAGTTTACGGCATTGTTTCAAAGAATAGACTATCTGATAATGATACATGCCCCAGTTTGCCCCTGGTACAGGTTTAACAACGGGATGTCCCCTCAGGAGATTGGATGGAAAGAGGGCAAAAGGACATGAGATGGACAATCTCATGATGAAGAAGGTGAAAAACATGTTAGGTTGAAGAAAACAGGTCACGGTTTGGAGAAACAGGAAAAAATGGGCCTGGGAAATAGTCACAGTCACTACATAGCTAGTTAGTGTTTACTCACTATATATAGGAGCTGGGTCCACAAATCTAGTCATTTGCACACTTGGCTTTTGTTGATAGGTCCTTGAGAGCTTAGGAGAGCATAGGAGCATAGAGCAGTTGAGATAGATATGGATATTCTACGTGAGGAGCACCGCTTTGAGCGAGTCTGATGGTTCGATTGGCTAGCTGACATAGGACCACCAGTATGTAGTTTGAAAAAACTCACCTAGGGTCATTTATTAGTGCAATAAATGCTAGGCAAAGTTTAACTAGGACAGATGCGTTCATCTGTGTTTCGGCACATATGCACTCTGAAATTGCGCATATGATATATTTCAGAGCATTTATGGTATGAAATGACACATTTACAAGATCTGCGCATGCATGATATGGGTCAGTGCATAGGGTATAGAATAATGCATATGTCATGTGACTATGCTTCTATGCTGTCTAGCTGCACATGTGTCAAGAAACTGCGCATGGGTGACATGTTACGGCGTATTCATTGTGAAGTTGTGCTTGTGATATGGGACCACACATTTACTCAATTTGGCAACGCATTTACCAGAAGTGGTGTATTTTCTGTGAAATGGTGCATGTACCCTCTGGTTCTGCACATATTCTTTAGATAGCCAGTTTACTTAACAAAATTGACTCGATTGGCATCTTGCTCGATGTGTCTATTGATAAGCGATCTCTGAGATTGCAAGAATCTAGTCAAGAGATGTTGTATGTTGTTTTGATCAATTTTGACATGTTAAGTAAATGATATGATGTTGTAGATAGGTTTGAGTAGTCTTTGTAGTTTTGGTTGATGGATTGCTTTTCTTGAGTGCAAGAGGACATCTGGGATGTACTCATGTCGAGGGAGCAGTTTCCCTTGCCACTGTTGTAGTGATACATTCTTACTGAGATTGATCGAGAGGCTCTCAGTGTGATGGGACTTGATTATGCTTGCTTCTTATAAGGAGGCATTAGCAGAGTTCCAGTAGACTCCTTATGTGGCTTGGCCGATGAGGAGGGAGGTCTAGATGTAGTGATGACTCCTGATTATGAGGAGTGGTTAGCAGCTCATCCATTCCTGAGGTACTTAGGTCCTGGAGAGTTGGTACCTCGCCTAGATAAGGACTCCTCAAATGATGAGGATGGTGCAGGCAGGAGGAGGAGGAGATGTAGGAGGGGGAGAGGAGGACGGGGAGATGGGGATGATGGAGGTGATGGAGAAGGAGGAGGAGGAGGAGGAGGAGGTGGTAGAGATGGAGGTGAGGGAGGATATGGAGGTAGAGGGAGGCAAAGACAGAGGAGGAGAGCTGGGGACAGACCTTCCTAGCAGCAGCAGGTAGTGCAACCACAGGTTGCACAACAGGTTGGTTAGCCGATATAGATGCCGACACCACAGCAGGTGCCCCAACAGGTAGGTCAGCAGCAGGTGCCCTAGCAGTAGGTGCAGGGATAGGGTCAGGCATAGCAGGTGCCTCAGGTTTAGGTTCTGCAACCTAATTTGTAGCAGCAGGCCATTATTATGCTACAGGGATAGGTGAGACAGCTCAGGGCCCATCTTAGAGCAGTAGAGTCTCAAAGAGAGTCTGATGCATGGGTATTATCAGGGCTCACGGTAGAGCGGGATGCAATAGAGGCAAAGGTGCAGGCCTTGAGACTGGAGAGAGACGTAGCCCTAGCCACCTTGGGTATGGATGGGGCCACTACCTTCTTGGTCACACAGGTGCAACAGGGACAGACCCAGGTTCATCATCTACAAACATAGCTAACATAGGTACAGGGTGAGCTTGCTAGGGTGTAGGCTTAGACATAGTATTATAGAGGATTGTACCATGGAGCAGTGCCAGTAGACCAACGTGCACCGAGTTACAGGAGCCAGTATGTGGCTTCACAAAGGGCATGGGGTTCACAGTCAAGAGCTTCAGTGAGGGGCCCATAGCAGTCAGGGGCCAGTAGAGGAGGGGATGGAGATGGCAGTGCTGGGAGTAGTGTCCCATGGTAGCAGGGCTAGCTGACACTTGTACAGATTTTGGCTTTACGTATACACTTTTTGATGGCTTAGATAGCCTGATATGTATATACTTCTTTCATTTTGTACTGAGACATGTATCATTATTTATGCAATGTATACATTTTATATGATTTTGACTCAGAGATGGACTTTAATATTGTACATTTGGACATGTTTTACTTTATATTTATATGATGATGCAGCTTATTTGATCTCTATATGTAGTTTCATATGTTATATGTTATGGATGCATTCTATCTTATAATGTTTCATGTGTGATGTGCATGTTATGATACTCTATATGATGCTATGTGATGTTTTACATGATAATGCAGTTGAATGTTTCTACACTATGATTCTAGGACTCTGATATGATGATGATCTAATGCAGACTTAGATGATTTCATGTATGCACCTAATATGTAAATGTGGATATTATCTATATGATTATGCAGTGTTATGTTGTTGATTTTTCTATTGATGCTATGGTATGATGCAAATGTATATGGATGACCTAATGCACTTATTATGTATGCAAATGATTTAATCATGTTAATGACTATCTCATGTGATATGATATGCAAATTATGCTATGTTTTTGTTATGTCCAAATGTACTCAATTGACACAAAAATGACACAATGATAGATAGAAGACTGACAGATAGAAGAAATGACTCGGTAGAAGGACTCACCATCTTTTATTTGTATTGATATTCAGCATAGGATTTTTTATTACATGGAATATGGATGTAAATGGATATGATATTGATGTGAAATGGTTTTGCCATTTTGATATTGCAAGTATATTTGAAGTGGTTATTTCATCATTGGGCAATTTGTTTTGGTACTTTTTCCAAATGTTGTAAGTTAATACAAGCATCTAGGTATAATTGAACTGAGATGACCTGAGTATTTCTTGTGTATCAATAGACAAGGATTGCCCCCTTTCATGTTAGACCTCTGATGTCCTCGATGATCTTTTGTTGATCATGTTGTTAGACAAAAGTTGTCACATTACTAAAGCTTAATCCACAAACAACAGAAAAAGAAAATAATCATGCCCCCATCATATATCTCTAGCTTTTGGCATCCTCGAGTAGCATAGAAAGACATGATACAAAAATCAAGACTCTGTAAGTTAACCTGATCACAAACACAAAACATTCTTGTATTTAGATGTGTTTCTCTTGCCATAATTTAGATAGAATCAGTTTGAGTGTTTTAGGTACTTGCTTGCTTTGATTTGGATAGGTTGATGTTTTGTGTCAAGATTTCATGCTTGATTGTGCTTGCATGCCTAGTAAAATGAACCCTAAGGGACTGACCTAGTGCCTTGGGGGATCATTGCTAAATGGCCTTGCCTATGTGACGACACATAGGCAATGTAGTTCGGGGACCTAGACCATGGATGGACTAGAGGATAGGAGACAAGATATTGGATGGACAAGAAGATGGAACCTTGGGGGCTCATTGATAATGGCCTTCCATACGTGATGACGTAGAGGTAATGTAGTTCAGGATTGACTTGATGATACTGATGACAAACGCTATGCTAGGCTGACACTGTGGATAGGATATTAGATAAGACCTTAGTTGATAAGGTGACAAAAGATATAGAGTATCAAGCCATGATAGGTTATCATTAGGTTGCACAAGGTTTTTTTATTATGGAATAGATATGGATTGGATGAGAAATGATGGTAGGAAGAATGGACACAAAGTGATTGGCTTCCCAAAGATAGAGAAGGCGGTTTATCACAAGTAGCACCTATTTACTAGGTTTTCACCACTTTATTTTATTTTCATAAAAGATAAAAGTACATGACACCTGTTTGCCAGGTTTTCACTAGAGGACAATTTTTTTGTTGTTTTTCCATTTTTTGATTTTTTCAAATTTTTTGATTTTTTTTGTATTTTTGAATTTTTGCCCCCCTTACATTGGGGTTCTCTTAGGTATAGAACCAGTGAAGATGTATACTATTGATTGGGTCATCGAACAACTCACCTTCTGATGTTGCTAACTGATATGCCCCCAATCCATAGGCAGTAATGATGATAAAGGGGCCAAGCCAGTTGGGCTCAAACTTACCTTTCTTTTCCCAATCCTATTGATTGCAGGGATTTTCCTTAAGTACTAGATCACCAACATTGAAGACCCTTGGACAGACCCTATGATTGTAGCTTCATGACATTCTCTGTTGATATGCTTTGAGATGGTTGAAGGCCTGTTGCCTTCTCTCTTCTAACAGCTCTAACTCTTGCAATCTAGAAACTCTGTAGTCTTCATCAGTGATAAGACCATTTAACGACACCCGTAGAGATGGTAACTTGACCTTGGTGGGCAAAATGACTTCTGATCCATAGATAAGGCCATATGGGGTAGCACTTGTGGGAGTGCATATACTGGTTTGATAGGCCCACAGATGACTGTCTTCTTGAGGATTTTCAAGATTGTTTTGTTGTTGGTTGAACATAACCACATTGACTTGTGGGATGTTCTCTGATATGCAGTTGATGGTATAATCGAATGGTACGCTTACATAGTTAGCACTATTGTTTTCATTCTGCCTGTTGTGATTATTGTTGTTGTATGGCCTGTTGTGATTGAGGAGTAGATCCTTGTATGCCACATGCATCTCGTTAGAGGTATGTTCTTTAGTGCCTACCTGATTTTGGTCAGGTATGTCTTGAATGATGTGTTTGATATGGCTACAATTGTTGCTCGTGTGGCCTCTCCCTCTATGATATTCGTAGAAATCCGTATGTTTCCAATAGTGAGGTTTTATTTGAGGTTCATAGTTGCTAGTTGGTGGAAGAGTGTGTTGGCAAGAGACACATTGTAGCTACATGAATGTTGTCATTGATGGCAACAAAGTCCATCCCATACATCCGTAGGACATGGTGTGTCTCTACCGGAAGACAGATTGAAGAGTATTTTGGTCCGGTGACCAAGAATAGAGTATGCAGGAAGGTCTGACAATCAAGTTCGGATCTCTCAGAGGAAGTATCTTTGTAAAATATGGACTTGGCGAAGTCAAGAGGAGTACCATGACTAATATATTCTAGATTTTGAGCCTCTAGTGATGATAGAATGAAAAGATATAAGCACCTAAGTGTTGGGTTCCTGTTTGGTAGAGTAGACTGAGGAAGACCTGACCGGCAGAGCATCAGACCTTAATTCAGATGGGATATCGATGGTGATCAAGTTTCTTGAGGGATCATTCATGGTTGGCCAACATGATTGATGACTTCTATAAGCATCTTTTTGATACACATCACTTAATAAGCAAGGATTCAGCCGACAGACCAGAGTTGGGAAAATGTTGAGTATTTCGGATGCCGACTAGAAAGATGATTGAAATCATTGATGCGGATATATATATACTCGATTGATTTCAGTATGAAGGTGTGTGTGGTGTTATGTATTGTGTGAAGAAAATAAGAGACAAGTGTGGAAGTAGTAATACAGGTCTGGTATGTGACAGGATAGCAGCACCAAAGAAGAGGAAGAATGAAGTGCAGTAGATCAGTGTATTAAGCCTAACCAGAACTAAACCTCAGCATATGTGGATGCTTCTCATTAGTTCAAGTATCTTTCAATGTAACTTGTATATAGTGAGTCTCTTGTAGGTAGTGAGCCTCTTGTGAGTAGTGTGCTCAGGTAGTGAACCCTAATCAGCAAGTGCCATTTTTGTATTTCTATTCTTCTAACAGAGAATACATTCTTGGGTTAGTCACCTCGTGGTTTTTCCCTTAACAAGGTTTTCCATGTCAAAATGTTTGTGTTATGTGTATTAATTTTGTTTCTGCTTTCATGGTTATGGATGCTTATTTGTTTTGATGTTGTACTAGTTGTTAAAGAAGAATAGAAAGTTAAATTAACTTAGATAACTGATTCACCCCCTCTCTCAGTTATCAACAATTGGTATCAGAGCTAAGTTCGTCCAAATAGAGCCTAACAGCTTGAGGAAGATCTGGGAATCTCAATGGATATGTATGGTATGAGGGAACAACTTCAGTCTGCCCTAAATGATCTTGAACAATCTCACTCTAAAGTAAATAACTTAAGGGAAAGACTCAAACAAGCTGATGATTTCATAAATGAACTTAAGGAGAAACTAAGTATCTCTATGAAAAAGAGAAAGGAACTACTTCAACAATTAGCAAGTTAGAATGAAGCCAATGATGCAAATGAAGATCTGAATGAGAAGAACAAATTATGTGAGAAGCTATCAAAAGAGGTCATTATGGTAAGACATGAAATGGAATTAGGGGTTATGAAATTCAACCAAGAAATTGAAGAGAAGAGAAAAACTGAAGATAATCTAAAATAATCTCTCAAAGAGAAATCAAAAGACTGCCACAAAATGGATAGAATAATCAGGCATTTGGAATCTAATCTGGAAGAAGCTAGAGATAATGAAGAACAACTTAAAAATTAGATTGACACTCTAAAAAGAGATCTTCAAACAATAAATGAATACAAAGAGAAATTCAAGATAAGCTCTGCTTAGCTTGAATTTCTTCTTGAAAGCCAAAATACAGTAGATGACAAGCAAGGCTTGGGGTATGAGAAAGGTGAAAGCTCCGGATCTGGTCAGAAGAACTCTGGATCAGGAAATCCAAGGAACAGGCCTAGAAGACCTCTGGTAAGACAACCTAATACTCAAAGATATCCATCCTTCAATGGATACTGCCACAATTACAATAACTTTGGTCATAAAGAAAATCAGTGTAGAAGAAGAATGAATTAGACTAATTCATCCTTCTCTAGATAGTGTTTTAATTGCAAAAGGTTTGGTCACAAACCTCATGAGTGTAGAAATGTGCAAATGAACAATTCATTCAATGGTAGATACTTTGCATGCAATAAAATGGGACATATGGCTAATTAGTATAGATCAAGAGGATATTAGTCAAATATGCAAAGAAATGTTGGTTTCTACAATTGCAATAGATCCGGTCATATTGCCAAACTCTACAGAAGTAAGAATCAGGACAAAAAGGTTTTGGTGCATCGTAATCAAAACCAAGACAAAGGAAAAGGAAAAGTAGATGCAGATGAAATTCAAAGGGAGATGAACAAGATTTGGGTAAAGAGGAGTACAAAAAATGTTGGGGATGGATCCGCACCAGAATTTGGTGCTGATATTCCTTTCGGAAACTAAATAGATGAGCTCTAGCTCAAGGGGAGTCTCAAAAGAAACCAATTTCCCCCAGCTAGTCAATTGGTGCCTAAAATTGGCACATGGAAAGTTGCGAATTAAAGGGTTCTCAGAGAAACATCTAAATGAGCCTTGGTAAAGATATTGAAGATCCGCAAGAAGTTTAGAAGAGGTTAATCTTCCTAGATTGATCTGGTTTAACAGTCATCTGGTAAGAACATGATTCTCACAATTAGATCCGGTATGACTCAAATTTGAGGTATCTTGATCAGTGGATAAGTGGAATGATTTGGGAAAAATAGATAGATAGCTAATAGTGCATACCAGTGATTTGGAAAGATCTCTCTCAGAACAAGAAAAACAAGGTAACTAGAATAACTTAGGTTGTACATTTATTGCAAAATAGAATTAGGGTTTGTACAAAAATAAAAGGGTTTTTAGGTTCATCATTTGCACATTTGTATTCGAAAAGAAAAGAGAAGGAGCTCTACAACAAGTTATCTCAATCCTCTCAAAGATCAAACCGCAGAAGTCAATTCATCCAAGCAAATCGATCTGGCTCATATCGTGAACCCTAGAAGCGTAAGAGGTATTTTCCACTCTCAAAATCTCTCTCTGAATTTGAAAGATGGCTACTCTGAATGTTGTGAAGATTACTGATAGGCTACACCCTAAATTCAAGAAACATCCCTATAAATCCCTAGAAGTTGATCCCCTAGGCGCATTTTCAAGCATTCTGCATGGGGTTTTGCATGTAGAAGATGTTAGGGCATATATTCATGCAAAAATTGAGAAATTTGGAGAATCCAAGCTAATTGATATCTATCACAATCAGTTAATAGATGATGCTTTTGAACTCAAACCTCAATACAAGGCTATCTGGGACAGACATTTTGGACATTGTATCTATTTCCCCTATTTTGCAGAAGATGAATGGGTCCTGTATGTTTTGAGCAGAGTGCATGACAACTTCATGTGGTTGAATAGACCATTTAAGATCACAAAATATGCTATTAGGGCGGTAGCCAGTTTACATTCATCCGTAGGGTTACCTGTTCTCAAATCGGTCAAAAACCAAACTGTGAGTGAGGCTACTGGATCAAAATTTGACAAGAGAGCAATGACAATAGAAGATATCATTGATCCAAATATCAATTTTGCCTCCATGTAATTGGTTACAAGATATATCACTCCAGCAGGGAAAATTCAGTACTCAGAACTGCAATTTACACTGCTTATCAAATGCTAAGAGATAATGCTGACTATGATCTTTGTGACCTCTTGACTCAACTATTGGAGAACTTGTAGAAAATTAAGAAGGATAAAAAGAATTCATTCAAGTATGGTGGCTTAATACTTTTCCTATTCTTCTATTATATGAATGAGCTACCCAGAACTAGTGGTTGGATATGGCAAAATAATAGACCAGTAACCATACAAATTAAAGATTATTTGCATGGAATTGGTGTTGCCAAGGCACAAAGTACAACACTCTGGGGCTACTTCAAGAATTTTCAGAGTATGATGCAAGCTAGAGAAAGAATCCCTCAATCATTAGTTGAGAAGTACAAGGATACAGTGTGCTTTATGGTGGACATTGATCAATGCCTGATGGAGGCAGTGGAACTTAGAATAGTGTGGATCATGCCAATGGGGTATGAAGTTGATGAGAAAATTCTAGAGCTACACATCCAACACCTGCTAAGTCAACCCAAGGATCCTAAGGCAGAAAGGTTTGGAACCTACCAAGAGCTAAGTGTAAAAGTTTATGTTGAACTTAGACAACCATATATCAAGAGAAAAGTAAGAAGGGAAGTAGAAGAATTTGTAAAGAGGCAATTGATGCCAACAGAGAGAATATGGAAAGGGAAAAGAAAGAGAAACAAGATACAGAAAAAGAAAGTGATCCTGTGCAAGCCCCTTCCCAGACTAGATCCTCCAAGAGCTCTACACCTGCCACCTCTAAGAGCCAAAAGGCATCAAAACAGGAAGCCCAGACATTCGGAAAGGGAGAGAAAAGAACAAAGAAAAAGGCAACAAGATCCTATACAAGTTAGAAGGATGATGAAGGAAACTAAAACCGATGAGGAAGTCAAGAAAATGAAGAAGAAGAAGAAAACATCTGGTGAACCCTCTACCAGTCAAGACAAGGAAGAGAAGGTAGAAGAATTTGTTGAAAATCCTACTCTCCGCATTGATGATATAATCAAATCAGTCACTATGGATGGGAACTTGAAACCAATGACTAAGTTCTATAATAATTATAGTGAAACTGAACAGAAGATCCTGCAAGAAGCTACAGTCAGGTATTTAAACATCTACAACAAAACATTCATTGAAATTATATCTCTGATTCCTAAAAGTCTAGAAAAGGAACTTGAAATAAGAAAGAACAATGCCATGGCAAAAGACCTAGAAATCTGGGAGCAGCTTGCAATCCAACTTTATCCCTCCATCACTCCAAAGAAAATAAACATGGTCTTCAAAGATTGCAAGGATGAGTTCCAAAGCAAAGCTAGAATGAATTAGCTTATGCTTGGAGAAACTGACAAAGTGGCAAAAGAAATAGAAGATATTCTCTGGAATGCTTTTAAAAGATTCAATCTTCCTGTTATAGAGGACTTAGGTGATGAACCCTCTACCATGGATGACAAAGGAGAATCTACTAAGACAGTTGCATAAGAGACAAAGGAAGGTGAGGAGAAAACTGAGAATCTAGATCCTCTGTTCTAGAAGAGGAAGTCCTTAAAGAAGCAAATATATCTCATCCGGTTTCCCCTGCAGACTCCAGATCTAAAGGAGAAGAAAGAATAGAGGAGCAAACTAGTCAAGAAAAAGAAGTAAAGGAAAGGGAAAAAGACCAAATAGAAAAGACCCTAGGAGATAGTTCTAAGACTATAGAAGGGAAGAAGACTCTGTCTCCAGCAAGAGACACTACAGAAATTGTCAAAGATTTCTTGACCAAAGAGATGATGGAATTTGATGAACCGGAACTACTTCAAGGACCATTCAACTTTGATTCCCTCTCCCTAGTTCAAACCATGAAGATAGCATCCTTTACTCAAGCAAAGGCAAAAGAAAAACTTCTGAAGTCTCACATGGAAGACTGTGAGCTCATAGAAACTGCATCCGATGTATTGGAGAAGATCATGCCATCCTTTTAGAAGGATCTCTCAGCCTCCTCATCCGGTAATCTAAAATCTCTTGTAAATTCTGATCACACAAATTTTGATTCCTTAGAGAAGTTAGCAAAAGAAAAGGTCTGGAAGGAGTTTTTGGGAAAGAGATTCTCTGAAATACAAGGACTAATAACAAATGATAGAAGAAATTTGGATATTGGAATAAAGAGCCTAGAGAATGCTCTTAAAGATGGTGGTGATCTATACAAATTTTGTCTATCTTGGTCCACCGTAATAGTAGACATCACCAAAAAAGTAAAAGAACAAGAGAGAAAACTATCAAGTTTATCTCAAGGTTTTGATCCTCTCACTTCTTCCATAATAAATCAAGAGTGTCAGACTATTGCAGTCATAAATGAAATAAAGAAGCTTGAGAAGGAGAAGAAAAATAGAATAAGCAGGTTAAGTGAACTTAGAGGGATAATTATCCCTAAATTAGAGGCCATGCATGAGGCCCTATCTGATGCTTAGACCATAGCCCGGACCAGTGATCCGATAGATCTAAAGAGGGTAGAAGCTTTTGCATTCCTATTGAGTGGTCACATCTCAATTTTAGATTGGATGAATCAAAGTTGGGCAACAAAATTTGTCCAATTGAAGACAACTTTTGTAGATATACTTCAGTATATGTAAGTGTTTTATGTATACATATTTATCCAGTCAAGTATAGACTAATTTTGGAGATTTTGGTATGCGGATCCTACCCTTTCCTATTGATGTCAAAGGGGGAGTGAGGAACAGTGAAAAATGTGGAGCCTAGCTAAGGGGGAGCTCTGGAAAAGTGTACATAACAACAGAGCATCATCCAAGGGGGAGTATACTTTAACACTTAATCATTTTTCACTAAGTGTTGCCATCAATGCCAAAGGGGGAGATTGTTGGCAAGAGACACGTTGTAGCTTCATGAATGTTGTCATTGATGGCAACAAAGTCCATCCTACACATCTGTAGGACATGGTGTGTCTCTACCAGAAGACAGATTGAAGAGTATTTTGGTCTGGTGACATAGAACAGAGCATGCAGCAAGGTCCGACAATCAGGTCCGGATCTCTCAGAGGAAGTATCTTTGTAAAATACGGACTTGGGGAAGTCAAGAGGAGTACCATGACTAATATATTCTAGAGTTTGAGCCTCCGGTGATGATAGAATGAAAAGATATAAGCACCTGAGTGTTGGGTTCCTGTTTGGCAGAGTAGACTGAGGAAGACCTGACCGACAGAGCATCAGACCTTAATTCAAATGGGATATTGATGGTGATCAAGTTTCTTGAGGGATCATTCATGGTTGGCCAATATGATTGATGACTTCTATAAGCATCTTTTTGATACGCATCACTTAATAAGCAAGGATTTAGCTGACATACTAGAGTTTAGGAAAATGTTGAGTATTTTGGATGTTAACTAGAAAGATGATTGAGATCATTGATGCGGATATATATACCCGATTGATTTCGGTATGAAGGTGTGTGTGGTGTATTGTATTGTGCAAAGAAAAATAGAGACAATTGTGGAAGCAATAATACAGGTTCGGTATGTGACAAGATAGCAGCACCAAAGAAGAGGAAGAATGAAGTGCAGTAGATTAGTGTATTGAGCCTAACTAGAACTGAACCTCAGCATATGTGGATGCTTCTCATCAGTTCAAGTATCTTTCATTGTAACTTGTAGACAGTGAGTCTCTTATAGGTAGTGAGCCTCTTGTGAGCAGTGTGCTCGGGCAGTGAGCCCTAATTGGGAAGTCCCATTTTTGTATTTCTATTCTTCTAACAGAGAATACATTCTTGGGTTAGTCACCCTGTAGTTTTTCCCTTAACAGGGTTTTCCACGTCAAAATATTTGTGTTATGTGTATTAATTTTGTTTCTATTTTCATGGTTATGGATGCTTATTTGTTTTGATGCTGCACTAGTTGTTAAAGAATAACAGAAAGTTAAATTAACTTAGATAATTGATTCACCCCCCCTCTTAGTTATCAATAGAGTGATCTCATTGTTGCCCAATAACTTTCTTAATGCAGACTCTTGGGACTCTCCTAGTGGTGTGAATTTTCACCTAGGATTGGAGTTGAACCATGGCTTTGGCTTGCAAGAGAAGGTTTTGTTTGGTGTCACATTGTTTGCTTCTCCTTTGAGAGTGAAGATTGATTGTTGTTTGGGAGTTGCCACTTTGGCATCAACTACTCCATCATTGATGACATTTTTGTTCTTTGTCCAAAATTTTGACTTTTCTGTGGTGTAGTTAGAGTTAGGGATGTCCTTGTACAACTTTATTTTCCCCTTAGCAATCATAGATTTCTCTATAAATAGTCCCATCTCGATGAATTTTGAAAATGAGGTAGGGCATTGAATTTGGATTTGGTAACTTAGATCAGGGTTAAGGTTGTGGACAAACATCTCTGTCAATTTCTTCTTAGGTATATCATATGAGCATTTGCTCATGAGTTGTCTCCATCTTTGTAAGAAGGAGGCGAAGGATTCACCACCCTTTTGCTTTGTATTGCATAGGTCAAGCATGGAGACTTCATGTTCAATGTTATATGAGAAGTGTGTGATGAACTTGTTTACTAAGTCATCAAAAGTTTTGATACCCAGTGGAAGTCATGAGAACCATTCCATGGCTTGACTAACTAAAGATCTAGGGAATAATCTCATTAAAAAAGTTTCATTGTCAGATACTTCCATGCACGCAATGTTAAATTCCCTAATGTGATCTCTTGGCTCTCCTTTCCCTTTATACTTGTCAAACTTAGGAACTTCGAACCAAAAGGGGAAGGGCACCATGTTCAAACTTTTGTCAAAGGGATACGGTGCGATGTCTTCCAAGGAGTAAGTTTTAGTGTTTGTTCCTGTCTTGAGATCTGTCATTTGTTGTGTTAGGCCCTTGATTTGTTTCCTCATTTTTTTCATAGGTATGTTTGGGTCTACGACTTTCTTTCCTTTGTCCTCACTAGTGTGGTTTTCATGAGTTTCTTCTATGGTCTCTTTCAATTTGTGAGATTGAAGTCCGAGGGGAATTTTAGTCCTAGATTTGCAAGATGAAGAAAGTACTTGTGAGGGTCCTCGTGGAGCACTTTTTCTAGCAAGCATTGAAATTTCTGATCTTGGAGGCTTCCTTGGTACTCTTCATGAGTGATTTCCTCATCACTATCATTAGGGGTGAAAATGTGGTTGGATGATCTGGCCATTTCAAGTTATTTTTGATTTTGAGACCTAGTTAAAACCATGCGAGATGATGTGGGAAGAGGTGGCATGAAACTAGAGATTTTTGTAAGGTGTTGGTGTAGGTTGGTGAGAAGAGGATACTTGTAGTGAGGAGATTCGAACAAGGGACTCTTTTGATCAATGATTCCAAGTAAGATGGTTGATACAAGATGATAGCCACAAGTAAGGATAGTCGATACCCGTTTACTATGTAGAGACTAGTCGTGCACCAAGACCACTAGCAAAGTTCTGCGACCTACTAGGGTTACTTGAATCTAAAATGATCTGAAAAAGGTCTTGCACTAATCTGATATGGAACTATTGACTTTGTTTTGGAAAGACGTGGTGAAAGGTGGACAAGATGACCGACAAAAGAGAGGGCGTGCTATGGAAATGAATGGAAAAGGTGACTGCACGGTAGATCTGATCTCAGAAACTAAAACAAGGCTGAAATGGGTACCCAGATATGCTTGAAATTTTCTCTCAAAACCTCAGGAAATGCTCACTATTGTGGATGCACAGGTACAGAAGCGTTGAAACATAGGACAAATGCGTAGCAAGTCGATACAAATGTATAGTACTAGTAAAAAGAAAATGCATAGTAACATATGATAAAAGCATAGATAGTCGATACAGATGCGCAGCAGGTTGAGGTAAATGTGCAACTTTGCAGGACAGATGCGTAGTTCTAGTTTTTTGACTTTTTTTGCAATTTTTGGCACGTTTTTTTGATGTTTTTAGTTTTCTTGGTTGCAAGTTGGTCTTTTGATCTAAATTTCTTAATTATGGCAAGAAGACACAACTAACACAAAGAATGTTTTCATGGTTTTTTAATTTTTTTGTAATTTTTTGGACTCTTTTTGACTCAAAAAGAAAGTACAAATCCTAGGTTTGAAAAGTCAATATTTGTCGGATCCCCTAGCTATTCATATTCAAAGTGGATAGCTTTAGGATCTTGGTAGCACCAGCTCCTCTCCATGGTATAGACTTCTCACGCATACCAAGATCTGAGTTTCCCAAGGCTCGTACCCCCACCGAACCTTAGGATTGTCTATGCTATCTCTACTAAGAACCACAAGAATCAAGGTGGATTCGAATGTCCCACCTTCTACGCCAACAAATAGAGGGTTTTTGGGCTACTAAAATAAGGATGACTAGTAAGTGCAACCGTTCAAGTGGTTATACATGCGGTAGCACTACTCTCTATTATGGAGTCTCCCAGCCTGCAAGGGTTGCACCTTAGAGGGTTTTGGGGGAGGTTGGTTGTTAGTATAACACAACTTCACTCATTGTTTGAAGCTTTCGCTCCAAACACAATTTATTTATAATGGCTTGGTAGGGCTTAGCTTTAGCCTGTTACCACTTAAGGTCATTCCCCAAGGATGGAAGGATATCCAAGGGCAGGCCTCTCTAAAGGTTTAACACATGTGAAAATGATAGTTCTGGCATTTTGGGCACCCAAGATAGGGCAAAGCATAGGCCTAGTATCATTCCCAAAAACATGAAAGATAGTGGTTCTTTTCTCCTAATTAAAATGAAAAAGACTATATGAGCTAGCTACTTGGGCACACACGCAAGTTGTTAACTTTGAAAGCAAGATAGCAATAAGATAGCAGTGGTTCAATTTTATCCTCCTAGCATTGGGACTAGATTCAAGTTGTTGATGCAACAAGATTCAAGTTACTCCTTTCCTAGTTAGATCTAGATGTGATTTTGCATGAACATTCAATTACTATCCTTTTAAAAAGATGTTGTGTTAACAATGCAACTAGAATGACTAAACCAGCCCCTAATCCTACAAGTAGATGAGAGAATATTCCTGTGAAAAGTGTTAGCGTTAAAAGCCACTGTTCAGAATAGATGTGTAGCTTCAGAGCCTAAATGAGAAGAAACAGAGCTCAGAAGCACAGAAATTTTAAAAGCGTAGAAATAGAGTTTATATGCGCAAGAAAAGAGGGCATACGTGTAGGAATATCATATGCGTCAAATCAGAGGTTGAATGTACAACTTCAGAGGTTAGATGCACCAAAAGGATAGATGCACTAGAATAGAGATCAGATGGGTGATAGAATTGTTCAAATGCACTGAATCTCTCTGTGTATAGAACCTTGGCACAAAAAACTTAGTTTTTGGATTAAATCAGGGCAAGGCCCCATGGTGGGCACCAAAAATGTTAAGGGAAATTATGCATAAATATCAATGAAATCAATAATACCCATAACTCAATGAAATATAGAAATAAAGAATATTTAAAACAATGAATGATACCTCAAGAAACCTCTTTAATTCATGGCTTCCATTGATGGCCTATTGGAAATGATCTTGTGTATGAATATGCCCTCAGAAGGTGCACTTCCTTGCTATTCCAAGATGTCAAGTGGGTGTCATGCCCACATTTCCCATGTGGTCACGACACACAACACATGTGTCATGTCCACATTTTCCATGTGGTCATGACATGAATTACGAAAAATGTTTCTACCTATCCCTAGGAACCCCCTCGCACGCATCTGCGTGCTCGGTGGCAATACGCATAAGGCGTAAACATGTCAACATAATTCGGGAGGTGCGTTGTCCCATGAAGTCCCCTGCATGATGATAGTCATCTAGGGGGTATGCGACATGAAGTGTGTCGCTTTTAGGGTTAGAACAATTTTAATCCAAACCCTAAGTTTCCTAGGTGTGAAGATGATTTCACCAGATTCAAAACCTAACCCTAACTCAGGTCAAAATGAAAATGAAATAATGATCGAGAAATAATGACATGATGGACGCATGATTAAAGTGGAATGGTGAAATAAAAGTTAATAAAATATCATAAAATTAAAACCCTAGAAATCTAGGAAAAATTCAACATCATAACACATTTTCAATAATCGACAAATTTGTTTTTAAAAATAAAACCCCAATAAGAAAATTACACAAAATTTAAGACCAAAAATTTAAACCTAAGAACACATTTAAAACAATTTAAAATAACAAAATAATTACCCTACCAAGGTCAAATAAATCATCCTTGCATTAAAAGGCTAAAAATTTGAAATAAAATATAAAAAAATAATTACACGAAGCCAAATTGGATTTCAAATTTGAGTCTGTTAATAAATATAATTTCAGCATTTTTAGGAGACATTAGTGAGGTCTATGATTTTTCTTCCAAACTATCCATTTCTCAATCTTTGAGTCAGGATTCACCTACTAAACAGAGTTCTCTCTCTCCCTCTAAGAGAGGACGTAAACCAAAATCATTTAAAATGCAAGAAGAAATAAAAGTGGGCCTGCAGGCTACTTTGGAAACATGTCTGAGATCGGGGAGAGTCAGGAACTCTCCCCGCGAGAAATGAAGCTCCTCTCTTGGAATGTTAGGGGCATTAATGCCCCTAACAAAAGACGCTTGATAAAGTGTTAGTTAGATTCATCAGGTGTAGATATTGTCATGCTACAAGAGTCAAAATTATCAATTTCTCAAGCCGATAGAATTTTCCCAAGCTGGTTGAAATGGAAGTATATTCATTCTCCTTCTCAAGGAGCCTCAGGAGGGCTGATTGTTCTCTGGGATAGTACAGTGTGTGTAGTGGAATTAATTTGCTCTGTTCCAAATTTTCTTTTGGTTAGGATTACTTCTTCCTCTGTTAATTTTTGGTTATTTAATATTTATGGTCCTATTGCAACTAGAGAAAAAAAAAACATTGTTGGGATACTCTCACAGCACTTCTAGAGCAATTGTCTGGAGAGAAAGTTATTTTAGGGGGGGATTTTAATGCTTTATCTTGTCTGTTAGAAAAGACAGGTGGAATTTCCCCACCCCAGAGGGTAATCGAGGATTTCAAAGGGTTCATAGCTGATAATGCATTACTAGATAGCCCGCTACTCAATGGGAATTTCACTTGGTCAAACAGGAGGAAAGGCTTTTTAAATATAGCAAAAAGATTGGATAGGTTTCTTTTTTCTCCAGAATGGTGTCTTGAGGCAAATATTTCTGGCACTTCTATTCTTCCTTTTACAACGTCAAACCATTTTCCTATTTCTGTTCAATTTGGTGTCATTCATCGGAAAAAAAATATAAGGCCTGCATTCAAATTCCAAGCTATGTGGTTTAGAGATAAAAATTTCTTATCCTTATTAGAATCCTGGTGGAAAAATGCTCCTTTTGTAAATGGTTCACGTATGTATTGGGTTAATGAGCATTTAAAATATATAAGGAAAAAAATTATGGATTGGAATAAATCCTCTTTTGGTAACATTTTTTCACAAAAAGCAGCCCTACAACTTCAGTTACAACAATTAAATGAAACAATTATTTCTAATGGCATGGATAATGTATCTTTTGAAAATATAAAAATGTTACAAGCACAATTAGAGGAAATTTTATCTCGGGAAGAAATCTTTTGGAAACAGAAATCTAGGGAAGTATGGCTAAAGGAAGGGGATCAAAATACTAAGTTTTTTCATGTCTCGACCATTCTAAGAAGGCACCGTAATTCTATTTTTTCCATCAAAGATTCTATGGGTAACATTTTACATGACAACTCTCTTATTCAAAAAGAAGGAATTAACTATTTTCAGAAACTACTCTCTAAAGATTTAATTCAGATCCCTAGTACAACTGTCTCTGAAGTCTTGGATAATATTCCTAATCTCATTTCCCTTGCAGATAATTTGGAATTGATGAAAAAGTTTACCATGGAAGAAGTTAAGGTAGTAGTCTTCTCCTTAGAACCAGATAAATCACCTGGTCTAGATGGTTTTACTCCTCTTTTTTTTCAAAAATGCTGGGAATTTGTGGGCAAGGATATTTGGCTGGCTGTAGAAGAAGCTCGTCGAAATAGAACTGTTCTGAGAGAGATTAACTCAACATTAATTGCTTTGATCCCCAAAATCACTTCTCCTTCCTCCTTTGCTGATTTCAGGCCCATTTCATTATGTAATACCTTATATAAGATCATTTCCAAAGCAATAACGTTGAGACTAGCTTCACTAATTCCAAAAATTGTTTCTGATGAACAAGACAGTTTTGTCCCAGGTAAGGAAACTTCAGAAGGTGCTTTGATTGCTCATGAGGTAATTCATTCAATTCATCAACACAAACTTCCTGCAATGATGATTAAACTGGATATGCTAAAAGCTTATGATAAAGTATCCTAGGATTTTTTATTCAAAGTACTCCTCAAGTTTGGATTTTCTTCTAAATGGTGTAAATGGATCCAATCTTGTATTACCGGTGTCAGTTTTTCAGTATTGATTAAGGGTACGCAATCTAAATTTTTTAAATCCTCTCAAGGCATACGACAGGGAGATCCTCTTTCCCCTTTTCTTTTTATTTTAATGGCTGAAGGTTTGAGTAGACTAATTCTGAGTCAGAATACATTGGGTCATTGGAGAGGGATTAATATTCCTAGAATTCCTTTTTCTATCATGCATGCATTATTTGCAGATGATACTTTGTTGTTTGGGCAACCTGTGATGGGAGACGCTAGAGTTCTGAAGGAAGTCATTTCTAAATATTGTTTGGTATCTGGTCAAAAAGTGAATAATAGTAAATCTAAAATTTTATTTTTCTTCTCTTTTGATTTGGTGCAAACTAGGATAGCTAAGTATCTTGGTTTTCAAATTGACACTTTACCCTCAAGGTATCTAGGAATTCCTCTTTTCTCGGGTTTGATTAAAACAATGTTCTGGGATAAGCTTCTATCAAGTATAAAAACTAAAATATCTTCCTAGAAAGGCAAATGGCTTACTTTGGCAGGTAAACTCTTGATGATTAAAATAGTTTTATCAGCGATTCCAGTTTACTTGCTATTAGTTTTAAAAGTTCCAAAAACTATACTTACTTTTATTGTGAATATGTTACGGAAATTCCTTTGGAATGGTCCTAATTTACAAGGGAGAAAGATTCCACTCCTTTCTTGGGATAAAATATGCATCCCAAAACAATTTGGTGGAGCTGGCATCCATGATATTGCAGCTCAAAATAAAGCTCTCGGAGCTAAACTTGTTTGGAATTTGTATGAAAAATCAACCTCTAAATGGGGTAAAATAATGTATGCCAAGTATCTAGATTCTTTTAATCCTGAAATATTATTTACTCTTCGAAATCCAAAGGCAGGTTCTCACATGTGGAAATTTTTGATACATTGTCGAGAAGTTATTTCTTCTTATTTATCTTGGGTTATTCACGATGGAAGTTCTGCCCTTTTCTGGGATGATTCTTGGAATAATCATCCCCCTTTAACTAACACAGTCTTCACGAGATTAAATCTTTGTTATGTCAGGTGTGGGGACCAAAAGTTAAAGATTATTATGAAATTGATCCTAACTCAGCTTTTAATTCAGTAAAATGGAAAATTTTGATGAGTTCATGGTTCCTAAAGAACAAAAGACTCTTCTTAAGAATATTTTGAAGGATCACAGGCTATTTATCTCAAGTGAAAAGGATAAGTTAGTCTAGGCTCCTTCGAAGTCAGGTTGTTATACAGTTAAGCAAGGTTATCTAAGTATCGCTAGTAAGGATTCTAATCCACATCTTTCTTGGCCTTATAAGCTTTGCTGGAGTGATTCATGTCTGCCCAAAGCAGGAGCTTTCTCATGGTTAGCATTGCATTCTCAAATCCTTACTAGCGATAGATTAGTTAAGCTTGGGGTTGCAAATCCCTTCTTATGCCCCTTTTGTCAGGAAGTGGAAGAATCTGTAGATCATCTTTTATTGAATTGTGATTTCTCATCACAGGTTTGGTTTTGGCTTATTTCTAGATTGAACTGCTCGAGTCCTCTTCCTTGTTCTTTACTACAAGTCTTTCAAAGTTGGCCTATTCTATTCTCGAAGTCTACTTTTTCTACTCTGTGGATTGTATCACCAAGCATTGTCATTTGGTCTCTTTGGTTAGAAAGAAATAGTAGAATATTTTAAAAAGTAAGTAATGCACTTCCTATTGTGTTGGGCAAAGTTGAAACATCTATTTTAGAAGTAATTTTAGCATCTTTGTTATCAAAGAAGGTGGGTTCTCTTATTTTTACAAGTTGGGATGATTTGATTTTGCAAAATTGGAAGCAGTTAAAAGTGCCTGATAATTCTTGCTTTAAGTCTGAAGCTTTGATTGATCGTTCTGTTATCAAATGGATCCCTCCCACTGAATCCTTTGTCAAGCTTAATTTTGATGGTACTAGCAGAGGTAATCCAGGAAACTCTAGTGCTGGTTGTGTTATTCGAAATCATCATGGAACAATTCTTAGAGCTTTGTCAATTAAACTTGGTACATTAACAAATAATGAGGCTGAGGCTTTGGCTCTAATTGTAGGCTTGAATTTAGCATTAAAATATGGTTTTACTAACATTATTGTGGAAGGGGATTCATTGAATATTGTTTCAGCCTTCTCCAAGAACTCTTCTCTGAGTTGGAAAATAGAATATATTCTTAAGTCAGACAGAGATCTATTAAATAAGTTTCATTCATTCCAGATTAGGCATACCTATCGAGAAGGTAATCTTTTAGCTGATTTTCTTGCTAATATTGCTTTTAATTTTGATGAAAATGTTATCGAATGGACTTCTGACTCTCTTCTTCAGATTCCTAGTAT
The DNA here is from genome assembly GCA_027924645.1 of Cunninghamia lanceolata. NCBI lineage: Eukaryota > Viridiplantae > Streptophyta > Pinopsida > Cupressales > Cupressaceae > Cunninghamia > Cunninghamia lanceolata. The sequence goes on from BSBN01001126.1 coordinate 4,535,831, forward strand.
AAGCTATATTTTGGCCAAAGATTCAATTGATTAAGGCATGATATTTTGGTTCATTTTTTAGATTTTACATTTAATCATTAGCTTTATTTTATGGTTCTCATGATGTTTAGCTGACGTTGTTTTAAGTATTGTGAATTATTTCAAATGACGAATTGTACCCTGTTGATTACTCCTAAAGACGGCTGGCAGAACTCGCACAAGGGAATTGGCATTCCACCATCTTCTATCATTTATGAGATATGCGCAGCACCTCTCGCATTTATTTGGTTTCATTTGTGTTCACTGCTGCCGTAGTTGTTTTGTTTCTTGTTCTCTAATCTTCCCGGTACAAGGTCCTACTCTTTGCTTAGTTAGCTATGATAGTATCTTGGCTTCTATTTTACAGCAAAATTTTATAGATTTCTATGGGTTCCATTCGCCAGAATACTAGAATCTCTTGGCCAATTTGAAATTGGGAACGTCCCCTTCTTGGCTATTTCACTTTTAATGCATTGCAGGAAGTCTTCCAGGTTTATAAGGCACCGGTGGGTAATGCTATTCTCCAGGTCTGTAATTTACCAGCTCTTTACACTCCAGTTGCTATTTATCCCTCTCAGGTTGCTTCCCATTTTTTGTCCAATGCAATGGATCTTTTGCAGTCTGGCGACAGGGTAAGAGATTTGGGGCTAAATTTAATACAAAATGTGCATTTTTCTGTTGACATTTTTAATTCTGCTTTAGTTGATTATGATGTGCATGAAGGGTCTGCTCCCATTGGAGGGTTATTTGACTGCAGATGTTTATTTCGAATGCCTGGGTTATACTGCCTGTACAATGCTTTTTCACATGGTCTTCGCAACAACTGTATCATCTCTTTCTGGAACTCCATTCATTGTCATAGGCAGGAATTGAGCCCTCAATTGGCAGATACGGCTTTTGAAGTGTTTAATGTGTTGCTATTTCTTTTAAATTATGTGCCTCCTCCTCCACCACCTCCTCCTCAACTTGTAGAGGCTGATGAACATGTCGAAGATCAAGACTTGCAGGTTATTGAGATAGAAGATTAATGGGACTCTCTTTCAAGTTTTTTGCCTTCAGTGGATGCCTCTTTTTCTGGATTTTGTATCTACCAGATGTTTTGTAATTCCTTTTTAAAAAAACTATATTTTCTTTGGCATGATTCCAGTCATTTTTGGATCAAACTATGTTTTTGAGTCGATTATATATAATCTTGTTAAACTTAGGCTACAACCGGAGGTTTTCTTTGCTGATTCTTTCCTACCGGTATGCCGTTTCTAAATCTGGCATTTTGTAACTACTTTTTATTAATATATTTTAGTGGTTTAACCACTTTTTTGCAAAAAAAAAAAAATTCAGCATTATATTTCTTAACTAACTCAGAATAAAGAGGAGGAAAGAGATTAAAATACTCTTTCCCATAAATAATAGTAATATCAATAAACAGATAAAATATTAAAATCACGCTAGGGAAATATAAAATAAATACATTGATTAAAATGAATTAAAACAAAGGGAACACACTTCCCATAACAACACAAATTAATTCTTCCCTTTAAAATACAAATCACAAGACATTTAAACAAAATGCAAAATCACATTTAAATAAAAGACAAAATTAAATGAACACAAGAATTAAAAAGACAAGGCAAAAATAGAGTGTTAAAAATAAGGAATAAAATAAACTCCTCACAACTCCTCTCATTAAAAATTGGTTTTCAAATTAAAAGCCCTGATTTCATTTTAAAATTGGTTCTCTACAAGAAAGCCCTAAGTTATATTTTATTGTTTTCTCTTTGACAAGAACCCTAGCATTAGTTTATTGGTTTCCTTATGGAAACCCTACTTCCATTCTTTCTCTCATTTTGTTTGCCTCATTTAGTTTTCTTAGTTTTGTTCACTTGTTTGCAGGTTGGAGGTCTTGCAACAATGGCATGGAAGCCATTAAAATACCTCATGGAGGTATATCTATTATATATATGTTCTTCCCTTTTTTTTAATATATATTTACATATACATACATTCTGTGTATGTATATATAAATATATATACACAGTTAAACTATAGACTGTCAAAAAATGAGCTTTTCTTTAAAACTAAAGACCAGGGATATATATATATATATATACATACTCACATTGTATAATCTGCAGGTTAAAATAGGGTGAAGGGGCCAACGACGGCCATGACGGAGGATGGAGCAGAGGTTGCAAGGGATGGCGGAGCGAATAGTGAGGGGCGCTATATGTTTAAGTGTTGACAGTGGGGAGGGGGTCGAAACCCCCACCCACACCCTTTTCTTTAAAACTAAAAACCAGGGATATATATATATACTCACATTGTATAATCTGCAGGTTAAAACAGGGTGAAGGGGCCGACGATGGCCATGGTGGAGGACGGAGCAGAGGTTGCAAGGGACGGTGGAGAAAACAATGAGGGGTGATGTATGTTTAAGTGTTGACGCCACCACAGCCCCCTTTACTCAAAACAATCTTCATTTAAAACACAGTCTGTGGATATACAGTCCGCCCTAAATGGATTCTGATCTTTGTTCATTTTTTTTGTAAAATCTAAACTCTATTATGTGGTATATTAAATGGGTATAGACTATATATATACGTTTTGTTTCATTATATCATAGTTTATAAACTTCTTCTAATATTGTATATACATTTATATATATGCACATATAGGTATATATGTATGTGTGTGTGTGTATTTTAATTTATACAGAAAATAAATAAACTCTAGTTTCTTTTCTTTTTTCATCTAATCTCTGTGTATTCTTTTAATTTCAGCATATACACAGTAATTATTAAAAAGGAAAGAACAACAAGCTAGATTCATAAAATAATAAAACAAACCAGTATACACACACACACACACACACACACACACACACACACACACACACACACATTGCACTTATTTTCTTAAACAATGGTTTAAAAATAGAATACTGACTTTCTGATTAACTCTATTTTTTTTTTTGACAAACCATAGAATACTAAATTTTCATTTTTATATCATAAGTAAATAAACTATTATTAAATTTCTTTTTGAACATATATAAATAGTGATATGTTTTTTTTTTTGAAAGAGCTTGTAAGGTAAATATTACAACTTCCACTAAATATTCAATAACCTATATTCTTGAATAGCAACTTATTAACATAACATTTCAAGCAACTTAACAGAAAATAAATCTCTTAAATTTCTATCCTCTTTTCTTTGTATGCAATAAAACTTTTACAACCACTGATGTATATTTTCTTTTTTTTTTGTTTAAAAGAACAATGACAGCAAAAATATATTTAAATTCACATGCATCTCTCCAAATACCCAACTCCACAACATAGGAAATAAACAGGTCATAAATAAAATAGAAAGAATGTTTACATTTCAACACTTTTTACAGCCAACTTCAAGGGTATGATAACTTGACAAAATAAATACAATAGGGCCACAAAGGCCATGGCTCAAACAACCAACAACAAAAGACCAAGCAACACAAAGAAGGGACTTCTCATCAAGCTCCATTTCTTCATTTAAGCACCTGCAATAAATACACAACAAGCAGGAAAACCTAGCCACTTTGAAATTCCCTCCTCCCTACCATAGACCAACAAGTGGGTCACCCTCGAGCTAGGGAGGTAGGGATTCACACGGTTGCAAACACACCACAACAAGCATCAAAGCAACAACAACACAAAAATCAACCCCAAGGATAAACACATAACACAACTCATGAAAATGAGTTTGATGGGGTTAGGGAATGAACCCCTCTACTTCAAAGGCCACACCAATATACCAACATACCAAGTCTCATGGCCTCAATCCAAAACCTCCAAAACCACAACTCCTCAAATATCTCAAAATAAACTTCCATGGCACTCTTGCCATTCAAATAATCTCCACAACAAGTAAGAAGCCCTCAAGGCCATAAATAACACAAATATGGGAGTGACCTCAAGGAGGTTCCTTTACCCTAACCCAAACAAGTTGAGCATTACTTCTAAATGGAGGTGCTCTCACCAAACTCCCATCCCACACAAAAATGAAACAACAAACAACAAAAACTACAAACACATCACAATAAAAGTATGCAAGGGTAAAGAGCATAGTCATGAGGCTTACCTTCAAAAGCCCTATTATGGAAGCACATTTGGTGATGAGCTCCAAGCTTCTCCAAACCTTCCAATCTCCAAAAATCCCTCTAACTTCCCAAAAATTGCTCAAAATAGAAAGAAATCTCCAAAATGCAAGAACCCCACACTCCTCAACAAGAGGTAATATGGGCCATCAAAATTGGCCTTGAGGAATGAGAAGGTGACACTTGTCACCTTCTCCTTTCTTCTTGTATGCCACTTACAAGGGAGAGGAAGTGTGAGGGTGACAAGTGTCATCCTCCAATTCCATCTCAATCCTCACCTTATCCACTTGTGCTCTCACACATGTGTGAGATAACAAGTGGTGAGGTGGCATTCCCCTTCAAGCCTCCATGAGGATAAGGGATGCCATATGGTATCCGCTTATTCTCAAAGAGAGCCATCTCCCTCCAAGATGCTCTTACACATGTGTGAGAGTCTTGGAGGAAGATCCCACACACTAGGGAGTCTTGGAGACCTCCCAAGTCTTCATAGGGAAGGGATTCCCAAACTTTGGGAAGGGAGATGAGTCTTTCCCAAAGCATGACTCATCTCCCACCTTATCTCATTCAAATTTCGTCACTTTGACTAAACCTTAGTTTAGAGTGACCAAAAGTGAGTTATCCCAAGGTTTAGTTAGTCAAAATTGACCCTAGACCCTTGGGTAACCACCTAGGGTAAATTTTGGGACACTAAGGTTCACCTAGGGGGTCATAAATCCACTTTAAATGGCCTAAAAAATAAAAACAATACCAAGTGGTATAAATCAATAAAATTATACAAGACATGATAAAATTAAATTAAACAAGGCGTACTAGGCCAAAGTGATAAAATTAAACAACCACTTAAATCAACACTCAATTTCAAACGTGATCCTCATCCCTCTTGGGAATGGATTGGTCTCACAGGGAATAACATATGTGTGAATTCTACCTCCAATTTCCCATGGCTTGGGAATGTAATCCTGCACATCTTGATCAAGTGTCAATCATATCATGATAATCATAGCCGAAGCAACTGGAATTAAATTCATGCCATTGAATACAACAATAATCATCTATAACATAATTCTGAATTAAACTGTATTTTTCTATCAAATGTCACATAATCATCATCACATAAATAACTAGAAATCACATCACAAAACCTCATCTTATATTCTTGCATGTCTAATCACAAAAATAGCATTGAAATATGATCGAATCGAATCATCATATGTCTAATCAATGTCAAATCAAAGTCAGAAGATATAATCAAATCTGCATCATGAAACCATAGTCTCTAAAAGTCTAATAATGTCATCAACTGAAATGCATAACGATCAAAATAAGGAAGACCTCATAGTGGGAATGGCTGTGATAGTTTATTGCAATGAAGATATCTTCACAACAATGGTAATGGTGATATGGTAACAAGTTGATCGCAAGCAAATGGAATGACTTGGGTGCAAAAGGCGCGCTGTAATTCCTGCAGAGTAATGATACTAAAAGCTTGGATGAATGAAATGGAGGAATTGAGTTCAATTTATAGACTTGAGAGAGAGAAGATCAATGGTATAGAAATAATAAGAAAATCAATAGTATAGAAACCTTGAGAGAATGTGCACAAATAGAAAGAAGACATGAGTCACATAAAAGTTGTTTTGTTTGAGTTAATTGCTTTCTTTTATAAAGATAAGATTGATTTCATAAATTAGAATGTTTTTTTCTAATTTAAGAGTTGTTGATAAAAATAAGGTTGATTGAATCAGTTAACTCAACTTGTGATTTGCTTATGCATGATTTGAGAGAAATTAAATAATAAATTATTCAATTTTGTGTGCATGAAGAAGAAGACTTATTTTTAGAAGATTCTTGAGGAATTTGAAGATAAGAAAGCAAATTAAATAGATAAATTTATTTAATTGTTTGTGCATGATTTGGAAGAATAAATAAAATATTTGATTGTATTTTATTTTTATATATTGAGAGAATTTAAATAAACTTGATTTGATATATTTAAATTTGGAGGAATATTTTGACTTGATTAAATAATTAAGAATTATTTAATTGTTTGGAAGAAATTAAATTAAATAAAAGATTTTATTTAATTTTAACTTTAGAAGAGGTAATTAAATAATTTGATATTTAATTAATTTAGAGGAATATGAATCAAATAAATAAATTTATTTATTTATTGATAGAGGAATTAGAATGGAATAAATATTAAGAATATTTATTTAGACCAAGTCATGTCATTTTTAGGCGTATACAAAAATAATTCGTGTGTAGGGTGTAGATGCGAAGATGAGAATATTTGTGTTGTAAGTGTAGACACCCTGAAATGACCGTGTCATCAAATCACTGGCATTCCGTTATCTGTCTAATCACCTGCATTACAACGTTAATTAAATAATCTAATTATTTAATTAATTATCATCAAATTCTTCTAAATCTCCTAAATTCAACATTAATTAAATAAATCCTCTTTATTTAATTAATTAAATTAAATTCTTCTATATTCTTCCACAATTAAATAATTTTAATTATTTAATTAGATCATTGACACCTTCCAAAATTCACCTCTACATTAATTAAATATATCCAATTATTTAATTAATTCAACAAATTCCCTCTTATCTAAAATTAAATAATTCTTAAATTATTTAATTAAATCAAAAATCATTCTCCCAAAATCATGCACAACAATTAAATAAATTTATTTATTTAATTTGCTTTTAAATCTTCTAAATTAAATAATTCCAATTATTTAATTACTTCTTCCAAAAATATCTTCTCTAAATTTAAATAAATCAATTATTTATTTAAATTGCTTTTTCTTCTAATTTGAGTTATCTCTAAAATAACTCAAGCTTTCTTGCTCATCAATTAAATATTTCTATATTTAATAAAGCAAAATATCTTCTAATTCTCATGCAAATCTCTTCTTCTTGTTTTAAATCACTTAACTGATTGCCTTATTCTTTTAATTGATTTATCTCTTAGTTAACTTATTCTTCTATTCTTGATAACTCCTCTCATGCAAAAGCAAGCAAGACACATGTCTTCTTCTCATTCGTTGCACATTCCTCAACTTATCTCCTCCATTGATTCTTCTAAATTATCTAGACCGTTGATCGATCTTCATGGAAATCTATATAAACCCCCCTCATCTCCTTCATTTACGCTCTCTCTTCAATCGTATTCTCAGGCACACTTAACAGAGATTTGAGCATACAAAATGCGTCGATTGAGTACTATCACGATCTTTTGACATTGATCTCTTGAGCACACTACTTGCTCGTTGTAGCTATGGCTTCGCAACTTCATTGAGCAATCTACATATCTCCAAAAGGGAACAATACAGGTTTTGGTAAGAGCTTTCATTTCTCTTTGATTTGTCATGGTTTTTACTTAGATTGGTTTCCTTTATGTTATTGGGTTCTTTGATTTTATTTAGTTTAGATTTAATCAATTTTTCCTCATACACATTCTAGCACGCCCGGTGGGACCCACTAATCCCTTTGTTTCTTTGAGAAATTTATTTTTTTTGAAGTCACAGTACGGCATAGCGCAAACGACCCCCCACAGTGCTTCTGGCAGGATCTTTGAGCGCTTTTGCAGACATAGTTCGGCGCTCCTGGGTGCACTGCGGCGCTTTCGGCAGCGTAGCACATCGCTTTTGGCCTGACAGAAAGGCGCTTTTGGCAGTATTCTACAGCGCTTTTGGCTAAATTAGGGTTTTGACTTTGTTCATTGTCTTGCAGGGTTTTCACGCCATCTATCTTATTGATTTGTATGACAAGCTATTGTATTTGTCAAACAAACCTATTTTTTTTAGACATCCTAAGCTGCTTTATTTAGGAGTACCTTCGATTTTTGTGTTAATCCTTGGCATTGTTACGACTTTTGAGCTTTGTTTAAAGATTGCAGAACACAGATCTCTCAGCTACCACTTCTCCGAACAGTCAATCAATCAGGGAATTTTACTTTAGATCTGATTATTTTGAAACAATTCCCCTTTTTATTATCTGAGACAGCACAGCACATTTGGTTATATTGTATCACGCTTTTGGTAACACAGCCCCACACTTCCGGATATTCTTCAGCGCTTCTGGTACTATTATATTGCGCTTCTGGTCTGCATCACAGCACCTTGGAAAACACAGTGCAGCGCGTCTGGATATTCTACAACGCTTCTGGTAAAATCCTGCATCGCTTCGGATCTCTGTTACAGCGCTTTTGGAATACAGTAAGTCGCATATGGTAAGATTTTGCAGCGTTTTTGGTCAAAGTTGATTTTTGGCTAACTTGTGAATTTTTTGTGGAACTAACTCACTTGTTGCAGCTTCTTATTACTCACATAGATCCAATAGGTGTTTTCTTAACATGTTCATGTAGGACGAGCATTGAAGACCTCTTGGATTTATCTCACTAAGTCTTAGAAACACATTGCATGCTTAAGTGGATAATTGAACAAATCTTTTCTTGCAATCTAAAGTCTTAGGAACATACTGCTTTTCTTAAGGGACAATGGACATGTATGAACAAACACCTCAATTTTCTAAAGGACAATGGACATGAATGCCAAACACCTCATTTCATAAGGGATAATTTACAACTACAAACGTGTGTGTGCATAGCTTAGTGGCACCTTATTTTTCTTATAACGGGACAATTGAACCTTTGTTTGATGTGTTTGCTCTTACTTTTCTATACTTCCTTTAGAAGGGCCTACTTTTGGATTGCGCTTCATCCAAAAGGGACGACCCTAAGCAGAGTTTTCCTTTGAACCGCTATATAAGAGGGATAAGGCGAAAGCCAAGTCCTAACCGACGTCAGCCTTACCTTGTGGTGCCAAACTGAAAAGAGGTGTACTAGCTCTTTGTGGAAACGATTTTCACATTGAGCGAAGTGTTTGAAACTCTTAGTAGGATTGGTTAAAGCTTTTAGTAGCTTGTCACATTGCTCGTAAGGCGTTGGTCCCTCAAAGTCACTAAGAACCATTTTAGATAGAGACTACTCGACCTACCTCCGAACATTGCGGTAATCATCAGTGCAAGGGAAATCGATTTAAACCCTTAAGATACTCACCATTGGCTCCCTTGAGAAGAGATAGTATTCCCTTGGACATAAAGCTCTTGTGACCTACTTGAGCTTTCCAAGGGGAGGGTGAGATATCCCTACCTATTGTCTCTCGCAAAGATACTAAATATCCGACACCTTTATGGAATGATATTTTTATCGACGGAGTATTAAGCTGTGAGCTGATCTACTGCAATGAAACCTTATCTCTAGGGATAAAAAGTGCTTGTTATTGATTGCAAATTGTCTTAGACCTGTGGAAACATTGGGCTTGTTTGGAGCCTTGAACATACACTATCTGTTGTGTCAGTCCTTGTACCTTTTTTGACCACTTGTTTGCTGTGTTTTCTCTTGCCAAACCAACCCAATCAGAAATAGAAAAATCTTGCCTTTGAAAAAACATCAGAGACTACTTCAGCACCCCTGGTATTACAGCAGCTCTCCTTTGGTAATACAGTAGATCGCCTTTGGTCAGCAGTACCCCACCTCTGGCAAAACTCTACTTCAGCGCCCTTGGTATAACAGTAGCTTGCTTTTGGTCACTGTAGCTCACCTTTGGTATAGTAGTAACTTGCTATTGGTAGCTCAGTCCATCGCCTTTGGTCCACAGTAGTACGCTTTTGGTAGCACAGTCCTGTGCCTCTGGTCAAACAGTATAGCGCTTTTGGTCTAGTACTTTGTGCATCAGAGTTTGTTCATTTCTTCAAAGCATCTCACAGATTCCCATCATTACATTGTGTCCAGGTATATCCCATGGTCACCACTAGGCTACAACAAACTATGAAATCTAGGCAAGTTGTCCCTAAGAAGCACAAGTCCCCTCCTTGCACACCGCAATCAGGTCGTCTCAACATTACTCCCAAGGTGACTCCTAGTACACCCGCGGCAAAACCAATCAGCTCTCCGAACATGCCGCACATAGATGAACCAAGCAATCCTCATGAGGATAGAACCCCTTTGATAAATGCACCTCAGTATACCACAGGCTTGCCTCCAGATTTTGTCCCACAAGGTTATATCGTAGATCAAACCCCATCTCAAGAAGAGCGACACTTTGAAATAGGTCAATCCTCTCAAGAAGATGGGCAAGATCTTGATGAATTTATACAAGATCCTAGAGCTATAGCTGCCTTTGATAAAATCCTTACTGAGAACCAGGATCATTTCTTTCACTTGCTTGCAAAGCAAGGTGCCAAGTTATCTCAAGATTTTGATGTGTCCACCCTCAAGGAGAGCACCAACACCCAAGAAACCATACAAGCGGTGCAAACCATGTCCACGGTAACTATGCCCTTGCCTACTCAAGGCTCGTAGTATAGGAATCCCCTTTTTCAAAATCCAACAAAGGAGAGGCCCATATCACCACTTTTGACTCCTATGGAGATCTATCAAAACCAACAAGAAACTCTCCAATGTCAAGCAGAGTTAGCTAAGCCAGCCACCTTAGCTCGATCGAATGTGCAACCACCTCCTAAAGTGTCCACCCCAATCACAAGTGGAATCTTGGTTACCCCATCACGCGTAGGTTTCCCACCCAATTACAATCCGGGGAACACTTATGTAGCCATGCAACAAGGGTATCAACAAATGCCGCCTCCTATATCATCACACCGGCATGTCTCTCAACCAATTAGAGTCACGCAGCCCCAGCCACAACATTCTTCTACTCTTGTCCTCAAGCAACCCCAACCGTCGCAAATCACTTCTACCTATGTTCCTCCACCACAACATTCTTCTACTCTCATCTTCAATCAACCCCAACCGTCGCAAATCACTTCTACCTATGTCTCTCCTCCACAACGTTCATCCTCACTCAACTTCTTTCATACATTGCCTAGCCACTCTCAACATTCCCAACATCAGGTTTCCCAAAGCTATGTGCCACCATCACAACCTAATCAAACGCACTTTAGCTTTCCTCCCCCCAATACTTTTCTTCAACCATCGCAAAGCCAACATTCTTACCTAGCGCCACCTCCACCTCTGCCTAATCAAGGCCTCCAATTCCAACCCAATCTGAACCAATCGTACAACCTGTATGTTCCCAATCAATCTTACGACCCTTATAATACCAGTGCACATGGCTTACATTATAATCTTCCATACGGGCAACACCAACTGCTCTTTGGACAACAGGAGATGTTACCAACCCCTCCCACGACTATGGAGCTAAAGATTGCAGAAGTTCAAAAGCAGCTATCTGATCTTACGTTTGGCCACACCAAAAAGACCTTCTCTTTAGAGGAAGTGTGTCCTTATCCTTTTGATCGGTCATTACCAATGATCCCTTTTCCTCAAAATTTCACTATTCCCAAGTTTGATAAATACAAAGGAAAAGGTGACCCAAAAGACCATCTTAGGGAATTCTATCTTGCTTGCTTCGAGGTCTCTCATAACGACACATATCTTATGCGTCTCTTTCCGCGCAGTCTTGGAGGTCAAGCAATAGAATGGTTCTCACACTTACCTACAGGTATCAGGTCTTTCAACGAGCTAGCAGAGAAGTTTGCCACCCATTTTTCTTACAACGCAGAGCATGAGATTTCCATGACGGACCTATGCAACAATAAATAGAAAAATGGGGAAACTTTCATTTCTTTCCTTCAACGATGGAGACAAATGGCTAGTAAATTCCCTTTCAAGATTCCAGAGAAACAGCTTGTTAGCATATTTGTGCAGGACCTCAACCAAGAGTTAGGTTTCCATTTGCAAATTCTTAGTGCTACAACCTTCGATGAAATCACATACAAGGGTATCAACATTGAGAAGGCCCTCATCGCTAAGGGTGTGGTCAAAATCTTTAAGGAAACGAAAGATAGCACTTCTCATCAACAGTCGAACGATAAACCCAAGTATTGGAACAAAAACAAGAACATGGTCAACGATGGGGTGGTCGATACTAAGCATGTCCAAACGTTGCAAACACCGCTGCAGCTCTCCAAACCAAGTCAAGCTCCACCTCAACAACAGCAGCAACAAAGGCAGCCTTATCCCAACCAACAGCAACGACAACAAGAGCGGCCCCAACAAGATTACCCTCCGCGACGTCATTTCACTCCCTTGGGAGTGCCCATCGAATCGGTCTTACAGCAAGCTTTGCAGAAAGGGCTCATCACCTTACCTGATGCTCCCCCATATGGAGAACCTGTCTACAAAACGGCACGTTACAGATACAATGAGTATTGTGAGTTCCATAGGAGCAAAGGTCATTGAACTACGTCTTGCATGAAGCTTAAGCACCTCATCCAAAACCTCATCGACGGTAATCAAATCACTTTTGAGGATGAATCACCAGCGCAACACACGAACAAGGATCTAGATATGTACAAGGAACCATTCCCTCATCACGGTCCACCTCCTCCTCAGGATAGAGGTAAAGGTATCAATCACGCTTCCACGTCTTTTGATTCCATTGTAGGTCATTTTGAAGAGAGTCGAGTGTCTACCCTCACCATCAAAGGCAAATCCACGGATTGTGTTGTTACTACTTGTCGAGGTCATGTCACCATCTGTGCACCTACACCTAGGCTTCCGGTTCAGTCTAATTATAATCTTGTTGAACATTTAGGGAGAACACCAGCACAGATCTCTATTTTGGACCTTCTACGGTCATCACCTGCACATAGAGTGGTGTTAGAAAAAGCCCTCCAAGAGTCTTCCGTTCCTAACAACATAGCAGTCGCAGATTTCCAAGCTATAGTGGGTAATATTGCTTCGCCTTACAACATGGTCTTCTCTGAGAAAGACCTCCCCTCCCACGATCCATGTCACAATGATGCCCTACATATTGAAGTTCTCATCCATAAGCGCAAAATCAAACGCATCCTCATAGATGGTGGTGCTGGTCTCAACATCTATTCTTTAAAGTTACTAAAGCAATTGGGATACTCTGAGGATCACGTCAACACTGATCATAGTATTACAATCAAGGGATATGATGATGCAGAACGCCATTCAGAAGGTGTTATTCACTTGCCTATACAGCTGGGCCCCGTTATGCTTGAAACCAGGTGTCAAGTTCTTGATATTGAGCTGCCTTACAACATTATCCTAGGCCACCCGTGGATCCATGCAATGAAAGCTGTTCCCTCCACGTACCATCAGTCCCTAAAATTCCCATACAATGGTATAGAGATCACCATCCCAGGAGATCCTAATCCTTTTGAATTTTGCTGTGTCTTGCAAGGAAGCTATAAAAATTGCAACCAAGTGCCTAAAAATGACAAAGCCCTTGAATCCCCTCTCTATGTTGACCCTGAAACTCTCATGCAAGCCTCTACCAGTGAACCTACACCCCTCCCCAAAATCACAGCTCGCATCCGAGATATAGGCTTTGGCACTTATGATATCTCAAAATCTTGTTGTGTAGGGCGGATGCCTTTATCTCCAAAATCTTACGGCAAACCACCCATTGCCAAAGTAACCAAAAAAGCAGTTATTCCTCCCCCAACATTCCTAACCTAATTCCAACATGGACGGTTATTGGAAGAGGAAACTATTGAGGACATCTCTTCTTGGCTCTACAAGGAGAAAGAACCAGTCACGATACCAGTCAAGTAATATGGCAATGGCTTAAGGATAGTAAAAAACATGGGCTATAAAGGCAAAGGTGGCCTTGGGAAACAAAATCAAGGAACTATGGAGCCCATTGTTGTGACAAAGAAGCTAGACAAGAAAGGATTGGGATTTGGTAAGAAGGTACCACGTGCCTTGGACATCGAGTATATCCTTGATGAGGTAGGTGACACTTTTCCCGCCGATACGACATCTACAGAGGATATCATTGATGACTCTTCCCTCCACATGACCAATCTATTCGTAGAATCCTCCATTTTTACATTATCCTTCGTCTCCTTAACTTCCACCACCAGCACCCAGAATGTCACGCTTGTCTACCCTGAACTTATCGATTGGGACCAACAAGGGGCCCCCATTATAGATGTCTTTCAGAATGATGAAGCTCTAGCTGAGTTCATGGGACTTCGGGAAGGTATCCCTCTTGGTGATCACAAAGCAAGTTTTGTAATGGAACTAGAGCCCATGGCTTATTTTGGTGAGAATGCCAAATCCTCCAGTCGCAAAAGTACAAATAAAGAAAGATCTCTAGGTGAAAACCACACTGTGGCACCTCCTGATCATAAAATAGTAAAAATAAAGGACGTATCCAAAGGTGAAAACCCAACTGTGGCACCTGAGGATGGAGGATTTGACCTTCCCTTACCATCTAAGTATCAAGAGAAATCAGCTCTCCTAGTGGAAGATTCTATAGAGATCAACCTGGGTATAGAACAGAATCCAAAGACAACATTCCTAGCAGCATCATTATCTGACACAGAGCACAGAAATCTTAACAACTTCTTCTTGCAACGAACCATCAACTTTGCATGGACCTATGCAGATATGCCAGGGCTAGACCCTAAGTTGGTAGTTCATTATCTCACAGTTGATCCCAAGGTGAAACCAGTCAAGCAGAAGTTGAGAAAAATGCACCCATAGATAGCTCTCTTGGTGAAGGTGGAAGTACAAAGGCTATTAGACGCAAAGTTCATACGGCCTATTGACTATTCAGATTGGGTCTCAAACATTGTACCTATGTCTAAACCTAATGGGCGCATCCGCATGTGTAATGATTTCAGAGATCTCAATAAAGCATGTCCTAAAGACGACTTTCCACTACCCAACATTGACATTATAGTGGACTTGACAACAGGTCATGAGATGCTTTCTCTCATGGATGGATTCTCAGGTTACAATCAGATAAGGATAGCTGAAGAAGACCAACATAAGACAACCTTTACTTGTCCTTGGGGCAATTATTGTTGGTGTGTCATGCCGTTTGGTCTGAAGAATGCAGGAGCAACCTATTAGAGAGCAATGACAGTGATATTTCATGACCTCTTTCATCACATCATGGAAGACTATGTTGATGATATACTGGCTAAATCTTCTAGGGCGGATCACATATAGGTCCTAGGACAGATCTTTGACAGGCTTGAAAAATACCAAGTAAGACTCAATCCAAAGAAGTGTGTATTCGGTGTAACATCAGGAAATCTATTGGGATACATTGTATCTTGTAGAGGCATCGAAGTAGATCCAGCAAAAGTAAAGGCTATAGTGGAGATACCTCCACCCAAGAACCTTAAAGCACTAAGGAGCCTTCAGGGAAGGTTGCAATCCATCAAGCGTTTCATCTCACAGCTAGCAGATAAATGTCAATCCTTTCAACACTTGCTCCGAAAGGATGTCTCATTTCGATGGGACAATAAGTGCCAAGCAGCATTTGATCAACTTAAATAGTATCTAGCTACACCTCCTGTATTGGTTCCACCAGTTGCGGACAGACCATTGATCCTATACATCTCCACTACAAACTTGGCCTTAGGGGCCCTGCTAGCACAGAATGATGACACAGGAAAGGAGCATACAATTTATTACATCAGTAGAACCTTGGTGGGATACGAGCTCAATTATTCACCAATGGAAAGGGCTTGTTTAGCAGTAGTGTTCGCCTCCCAAAAGTTGTGACATTACATGTTGAACCAACATACAAATCTGATAGCCAAGATTGATCCCTTGAAGTACCTACTAGCAAAAGCTGCTCTCACAGGCAGACTAGCTAAATGGGTCATGATCCTTAGTGAGTTCGATATTGAGTACACGGATCGTAAAGCAATCAAAGGACAAGCCCTCGCGGATCAACTAGTAGAAGCACCTATGAAAGATACACATCCTATGGTAGCAGACTTTCTTGATGAGAACCTCTTCACTCTTGCTACCTCCATAATGTGGAAGTTATACTTTGACGGTTCCTACACACAGCATGGATCAGGAGCTGGCATCTTATTTGTTACACCTCAGAATGACTACATTCCAAAGTCATATCGGCTTGCATTCCCTTGCACCAATAATATAGCCGAGTATGAAGCACTCCTTATAGGTCTCCATACAACAGTTCAATGGGATATCACATAATTACAAGTATATGGAGACTCACAGCTAGTCATTCGCCAAGTCACAGATGAATACCAAACAAAGGATGAAAAGTTGGTCCCCTACAAGCAACTAGTGGATGCCTACAAACCACATTTTTCTACCATCACATTTGAGCAAATTCCAAGAGAGCATAATAAAGCTATGGATTCTATGGCTTCTGTAGGGTCACTAATTGATATGCCTGCAAATACACAGAAGTGTGAATTCTTGATCGAGCAATTGTTGATATCGGCCGTCGATGTTCCTGTTACTGAAATCATCTGCGAACTTGTTGGTCCCAATTCCCCATGGTATGAAGATATCTATGAATACCTCAAGAACAATACCTTTCCCCTTGACCTATCCTCCACCCAACGTAAAACCTTTATCCGTCGATCCTCTCGTTACATCATTCTGGGTGATACACTATATCGCCAGAGTCTCGATGGTATCCTCTTACGATGTCTTAATGCGGAAGAAGCCGAAGCTACCTTACGAGACATACATGAAGGTGTCTTGGCGCACATTCTACCAGTCCTAATCTTGCTAAGAAGATACTCAGAACAGGTTATTACTGGCCTACAATAGAGCAAGATGCTGCACAGTTTGCTAAGAAGTGTCTACAATGTCAGCAGCATGGAGATCTGATTCACGCACCAGCTCATGAGTTACAACCTGTGACTACTCCATGGCCTTTTTCTCAATGGGGTCTCGACCTCGTAGGACAAATCCACCCTTCCTCCTCTAATGGCCACAAGTTTATCATTACTGCCACTGAGTATTTCACGAAGTGGGTGGAAGCCATTCCTATGACCTATATCACCGGTAAGCAAATAGCCAAGTTTATTCTAAACTACCTCATATGCCGGTATGGTATTCCCCAAGCCATTGTCACTGATAATGGGAGACCATTCAAGAACCAAGATGTTCGTGCCTTATGCATACAATACAATATCCAACATCGCTTTTCAACTCCCTACTATCCGCAGAGTAACGGCCAAGCTGAGGCTTCCAATAAAACCATTCTCAAAATCCTCAAGAAAATAGTCAATGAAGCTGGTCGTGATTGGCACTTGCAACTCAATCTTGCCCTCTGGGCCTACCGCACTAGTATCAGAACACCAACTAGTGCCACACCCTATGCCTTGGTCTTTGGCTCTGAAGCCATCCTACCTATAGAGGTCGAGATCCCATCCTTCAGAGTATCCATGCAGGACCTGATCAGCGGAGATGAGTATCGCACTTCTAGATTAGCTGAGCTTGAACTACTAGATGAGAGGTGCCTTGCCGCACTTAATCATCTCCATGTCTATCAAAACTGCCTCCGGCGTAATTACAACAAAAAGATCAAAGAAAGACGGTTTCAAGTTGGTGATCTTGTACTTAAGGAGAATCAGAGAAATCAAGCAGATCGAGAGAAGAAGGGCAAGTTTGAGCCTAACTGGTTAGGTCCCTTTATTGTGACAGCAGCATATGGATCAGGAGCTTATACTTTAGCTACGCCTGACGGCATTCCTCTAGATGAGCCACTTAACAGTGTCCATCTCAAGAAGTTCTATGCCTGATCCTCAGAATATTCCAAAAAAAACAACAAAAAAACAAAAAAAATCCAAAAAAATCCTTCCTCTGGTGAAAACCTAGCAAACAGGTGCCTTAGATAAGTACCCTAGTGAAAACATGGCAAACAGGCGCTATGTGTAGAGTCAGCATCCATCGTCTATCGATTCATGTCCACTCCTTGTCTAGTTCACAACAACACGCCTCATCCATCCATCCATAATAAAACCATTGACTTCATTTGCATTTCCATCTCCCTATCTAGTATAGCTTGGAAATTTGTCAGTGTCCATCGTCATCTTCCCATGTCTTGATCTATGTCTACAGTTAACACTGTCTTGTCCTAGGTCAAGTCTTTCTGTGTCTTCTTCGGCAATCACCCCTACAGTTTCCTCTACCAGAATGGGGGCAACTCTTTCCTTAACTTAGGTCTAGGATTGGTTCCTTGTTCGTGGTTCGCAGCACATACTTTGATCTTTTCTCATTTCCACAGGTAACACCCTTTAACGAACACAGAGTTCCTACGATAAGGCTGTTATCTTCTCAACACTTTTTCTACATCATCACCCTCACCCAGAACTACATATTATCTCTTCGCAATCTTAAAGTACCTTGATCCCATGGATATGGGTATGTAAGTAGTCTGGAATATGAAGGACGTTTCCAGTACTCAGGTACACAGGATCCCATCTTCTCAACGCTTGTCCACATCATATCATTTCTTCTCAATCTTAAGGTACCTTGATCCCATGGATATGCGTATGTAGGTAGTCTGGAATACGAAGGACATTTCCAGTACTCAGGTACATAAGATCTACCCCTTTCACCTCGATCCATTTCATCACTCTATCCAGAACTACATATTTATCGCGTTCATCTTCCATCGTAAGTGTGCCTTGATCCCGTGGATACAGGGTATGTAGGTAGTCTGGAATATGAAGGATGTATCCAGTACTCAGGCACACACGATCCATCATTCTCCACCCATCCCAATCCATTAGCATTCCATCCTTCTAGTCTTCCGTTTGTCAAAATCCATTCGCCTCGACTTGACTAACTCAAGCAGCAAGCTAGCACATCCTTTCAAAGCAAAAGTCCTTAACAAACCTGAAGCAAAGCAACTTTCTTCCAGAGTCATCTACTATCATGCATACCGATTGCCAACATCAGCTAAGTACCGCTTAACCAAGCCCTAGATCCACAAGCTTGTCTTCTGCGAAGTGTTCCATTGTCGAGACCAACACACGCGTCTCCTACGACATGTGGCATTTCCCGCAGCAAGACATTGCTTTTTAGGTAGATAGCACCCTTTAATGGACACAGAGTTCCTACGATAAGGCTGTTATCTTTCCTATCCAATCTACCTTGAGCAACCTCTTTGGCAAGAGAATATGTTGGCTGTATGTTTACTTTGTAGGTCAGTCAATTTGTGTTATGGTTTATCTTTTGTTCCCTATTCCTGTACCTATTCAAAGCTACCTTGATTTATCTATAATCTTGGTATGTTGCGATGCAGTACGGATTGGGGGCATAGTCATTGCTTTCTGTGTGCTGTGTTTGAGGAATGATCTCTAGTATCTTTCTTAGCATTCTATTTATCTTGTGTGTGTTACGACCTAGCATCTTACATATTAATATTTCTTCTTGCATTTACATGTATGGAAGTTTATTTTATGTTCAAGACTATGGCTTATTCACACATGCCAACAAGGTTATATTATGTCTAACGGATCTAAGTCCAAACCATTTGCTTGCAGAGTCAACGTCCATGCACTCGGATATTACTGCACCTTGGTCTTTTATACCTTGGTGGTGAACTATCCACGTGCTATATCAAAATAAGGATTGCTCTTTATATACAAATGCGAAGCCATTGCAACAAGCTCAACTTTCATCCATTTCCACATCCTTTATATCGCTTTCATTGCAGTAATCGATCAACAGTCTCTGTCTCCATCTCCTCCTATTCTCCTCTCTGGTGCATATCTGTAAAACCCACATGTCAGATATCACTAGTTATCACATCTATATCATCATATATCTCTATCATCATACATCTATAAGCATCATATAAAGCCACATATGTCATCACATGAATCCATAATCATACATACATATCATCAAATCCATGACATCAGGGAATGCATACACAAAAGCATGAACAGCTGTGAGTCGAACAGATCATCATATGTATATCATAAAATGGCCATCATAATACAAAATCTATGTGTCTACATCAATAGTACAAAAATGTGTATACATCCAAATATACACCAATATAGTACATTAAGGCTATCAAGAGCCCTCAAAATATACATCAGAATGCACACAGGCATCTGTCCAAAATAATACAATATGATACAATACAAATATATGTGCCCTAGTGGGTAGAGCTACCCTCCTGCTGTGGCCCCTGTCCTCCCCCTGTGCTCGGTGGAGGTCCCCCTGATGGTCCTCCTCCTCCCCCTGGCGGTAAGAGTGGTCCTCTGACTGAGGACGCTGACTGCCCTGTCCTCCGGGATCCTGATGCCCCAGACCTGCTCCTGTCTCTATAACTCGGTGCCTGCTGAGCTACTGGCACCGCACCCACATATAGGCCCCTGTAGTACTCTGCCTCTCTGCCCGCGGATACTAGCTCACCCTGCACTTGGACGAGCTCATTGTACAAGGTCCTCTGGTCTGCACCCAGTGCATGGCATGCCTCCTCTCTCTCCCACCTCACTCTAAATAGTGTGGCCTCTGCTGTCAAACGCAGCTGCACCTCTACATCTCTCTCTCTCCTAGCCTGTGCTAGCTCATTTACGTCTGCTGCTGGTACGGCTGGCAGATGCACTTGTACCTGTGCCTGTGCTTGTATCTGGGCCTGCAGCTGTCTATATGCCTGCACCTGTGCCTGTAGCTACACCTGCACCTGTGCTAGGGCTGTCTGTGCTGCCATGGTTGCCTGTGTCTGTGCCTGGGCTGTGGCCTCTACCTGCCTCGCATCTACCTGCGCTGCATCCCTGTCTCTCCTAAGTCGAGCCATCCGGAGCTCCAAGCAAGTCCTCTGGGCTATCTCCTCCTGTAGCAGTCACTCTGCTCTCTGTAAGTCAGTCTCTACGACCAGGCCTACTACCTCTGCCATCTCTACATCTGCCTGCTGGCTGCTGCCCTCTCCACCTGCCTGCTGGCCCGCTGCCTGGCTGCCCTGGCCTGCCGCCTCATCTTGGCCTCTCCTCCAAGAACTAGCACCTCTCCCACTACCCCTGCTACACCTGGTGTAGTCAGTCTCATCGGCTTGTGTGTCTACTAGTACTGATCGTACTCTGGCAGTGTCCCTGGGTCTGCTAGCCCAGAGTCCCAATCCCATCTCATAGGGATGAGTCCCCACACCTCTGTTAATGCTGTCGCCACTGGGATCTCGGCATCCCAGTCCCCAACCTCCCTCCGTGTCCTAGTATGAGTGGCCTCCCCCACTGGTAACCCCTGTGGCAATCCAAACTGCCTGAGGACTCGCTCGGGTAGGTACCTCTATCATATCTGCATCTACCGAACAGATAACGTGCCTATCTACAGTACATAAGCTGCTCATGCTCGTCCGCCCACTCCTCACACAGTAACTAGGGCCTCCATATAAACATGTCCATCTCATCTATCTGCTGCCTCCAGTAGCTGACAGACCCCATCCTCCGGTGTGTCATCACCCTGTCGTATAGAAATGCATATGGCTCACCTCTGTCTCAGTGGCGCTGTGCCATGGGTCTGATGACTGGAATGTGCTCCCACGCCCATACCTGTAACAAAGTCACACCTGCTGAGAGGCTTCTGCCTCTCCTGTACACACAATGGTGCATATCGTGGTATAGCTGGCCTAGAACGCAGGGTCCCCACGCATACTGTCTGCCATGGGTGAACATCCCTGATAGCACTGTACCCCAGCCAACTGATAGTCCTCTAGATCTCTTGTCCAGGCAAAGGAAGCCACCAATCAATGAAGCAACGATCCATCTGATCCTATTGCAGAGCCTC
Source organism: Cunninghamia lanceolata (assembly GCA_027924645.1). Taxonomy (NCBI): domain Eukaryota; kingdom Viridiplantae; phylum Streptophyta; class Pinopsida; order Cupressales; family Cupressaceae; genus Cunninghamia; species Cunninghamia lanceolata. The sequence continues at coordinate 4,557,579 of BSBN01001126.1, forward strand.
GGGATGTCTACCCATCTGATCTCCCCATCCTCTATCCACAGGTCGTCTGTACAGAAGACCTCCTCCAAGCCTACCTCGCCCTGTGCTGGGTCAAAGTCAACTATCTCTCCATCTATCTGAATCCTCAGGATGCGGTACACATCCTCTAGTGTCACTGTAGCCTCCCCTGTCAGAAAGTGGAATGATGAGGTCTCGCTGTGATACCTCTCCACGACTGCTATCACTAGGGTGAGATTCGCCCTAATGTGTGTCAAGTGTGCCAGGTGCCACATCCCCGCATGCTCCAAAAATGCGTCCTCCTCCCATGTAAGCTGAACCACCTCATGCGCTATCACGTGATGTCGCTCCCACGACATCAGTGGTGGCAAAATCCTCTGCATCCATCACAAATCACTTGTCAGTTTCTTTCCCAAATCCTTCCAAACCTATCTACCATCAGTCCCTAAAACCCCCAACTTGCCCTTTCCTCTTTGGCAGCCTCACTTTTCTACTTGCCCCCTAACTTTTCTTCTATTTCAAACCAAAAGTGCTTTGTTTTATACACAAGCGCTATCCCTCTCCACTAGCAGCGCCATACTGTTCATCTAGCCGTGCTGTGATGTTTGAACCACACGCGCCTTGTTTTTCCAACTGCGCCATTCTGTCCTACCAACCGCGCCACTCTGTCATACCAGACGCGACGCATTTTTTTCACCTTCCCACCACTTGCACTACCCTGCTTTGCCAAGTGCGCTACATTGTTTAGCCAAGTGCGCTACAGGATTTCCCAAATGCGCTGCGGCGCGAGCACCTAATACCAAAAGCGACGCGGTTTTACCAAGTGTGCTGCGTGCGACTACCACCCGTGCTGCAGCGCGCCAAAAGCGCTGCAACCCTATACTAGACGCGCTACAACTTCCTAAAGCACTTTTGCTTGACATGACTGACCCTACCTAAACCTAGCCCTAAACGTCCCTCAATGACAAATGAAAAGGGGGTTTTCAATCACTTACCGCTGCCGGAGCTCCTGCTGGCCGCCTATAGGTCCACACCAACTCCGCTCGATGACTGTGCGCTGGAATCGACATCTCTCCTCGCTGGCTGCTCCACTCTCTCCAACTAGGTTTGCTTCTCTCCTCTCTAAATTTAGCTTATCCAAGGGTGCAAATGAGGATTGTGGTCCCCATGGGACCTATTTATAGTGTTTCCCCCCTTAGTTTTTCTTTCCCACCCCTTCTTCTGCTTTTCCTCCTCTCTGGTCGCGTCCTCTTCTAGTCGAGCGTCAACACCTTTCCTCTGTCGCTTCCCTGTCTTCCCGCTCGAGGGGGCATACACTGGGGCAACTACCTACACTGGGGCATCAAAAATTGTATCACGTCTTCGACAATTAATTTCTTTGACGCAACGCTACATGTTGCATTGCATCAAAGAGGGGCAAAATGTAGACACCCTAAAATGACCATGTCGTCAAATCACTGGCATTCCGTTATCTGTCTAATCACCTACATTACAACGTTAATTAAATAATCTAATTATTTAATTAATTATCATCAAATTCTTCTAAATCTCCTAAATTCAACATTAATTAAATAAATTCTCTTTATTTAATTAATTAAATTAAATTCCTCTATATTCTTCCACATTTAAATAATTTTAATTATTTAATTAGATCATTGACACCTTCCAAAATTCACATCTACATTAATTAAATATATCCAATTATTTAATTAATTCAACAAATTCCCTCTTATCTAAAATTAAATAATTCTTAAATTATTTAATTAAATCAAAAATCGTTCTCCCAAAATCATGCACAACAATTAAATAAATTTATTTATTTAATTTGCTTTTAAATCTTCTAAATTAAATAATTCCAATTATTTAATTACTTCTTCCAAAAATATCTTCTCTAAATTTAAATAAATCAATTATTTATTTAAATTGCTTTTTCTTCTAATTTGAGTTATCTCTAAAATAACTCAAGCTTTCTTGCTCATCAATTAAATATTTCTATATTTAATAAAGCAAAATATCTTCTAATTCTCATGCAAATCTCTTCTTGTTTTAAATCACTTAACTGATTGCTTTATTCTTTTAATTGATTTATCTCTTCAGTTAACTTATTCTTCTATTCTTGATAACTCCTCTCATGCAAAAGCAAGCAAGACACATGTCTTCTTCTCATTCATTGCACATTCCTCAACTTATCTCCTCCGTTGATTCTTTTGAATTATCTAGACCGTTGATCGATCTTCATAGAAATCTATATAAACCCCCCTCATCTCCTTCATTTACTCTCTCTCTTCGATCATATTCTTAGGCACACTTAACAGAGCTTTGAGCATACAAAATGTGTCGATTGAGTACTATCATGATCTTTTGACATTGATCTCTTGAGCACACTACTTGCTCATTGCAGCTATGGCTTCGCAACTTCATTGAGCAATCTACATATCTCCAAAAGGGAACAATACAGGTTTTGGTAAGAGCTTTCATTTGTCTTTGATTTGTCATGGCTTTTACTTAGATTGGTTTCCTTTATGTTATTGGGTTCTTTGATTTTATTTAGTTTAGATTTAATCAATTTTTCCTCATACACAGTAAGGCTACAAAAGTGATATGTGTTGTGCTTCATTGGAGCTGAACTCAGCCATGTGGTAGATGATATCATATCAGTTCATGGTAGTGAGCCACCTTTTTGGCAGTGAGCCTATTGTAGTGAGCATTATTTTGGGCAATGAGCCCTAGGTAGTGAGCCTCTTTGTAATTTAGTATTGATACTACTTTATATTGTGATCTAATCCTCATCATGGTTTTTCTCTTTTAGAGTTTTCCAGGTAAAAATCTAGTGTTCTCTTGTGCATGTTGTTGATGTGTTTAAGTTTTTGTTATATGCATTTCATGTTTAACCTTCACAACAGATTAAGGATTTAAGTAAACTAATATGGATGTGTTTAATTTTATGGGAGTTTGAAGTGTTTGATACAACTAATTCACCCTCCCTTTCAGTTGTCTTGTGCATTCAACAAATATAGCTACCATATTCCACCAAGACCTTCTTGTGGCTTCACAAGATTGGGAATGACTAAATTTTCTTCATGGATACAATAAGTACACAACCCTAATTCTCTGACATCACCAAGAGGTTCAAAATGAAGGTTATTTCCCCATTCATCAAGTAAAAAATCAAGGACTTCTTTTAAAGGTGTGGTAGCCTCATGAACACTACTATCTTCTTCTTGGTCTTATATTGTGTAATTCATGTTAAATAGGACTATGGGAATATGGATCAATATGAATTATTGAAATAGGTTCAACTTTTATGGTTACTTTTGTTCCATACCTAGTTCTAAACAACATATGGGACCAATCAAGAGATAAATACCCTCCTATTTTGGTTGTGAACTCTCTAGATATACATATCAAAAATAGGGGAAGATCTATGACTGAAATATCTTGTAAAATAGTGCAACTAGGACATGCATGTAAGGTGAGTTTCAAATCCTTAATAACCCCTAATATTCTGATAGTGGTACCATCTAATTGCACCACTCCCTTAGACACCAGTTCATATTTAATACCAAGTAGATTAGCTACTTTGTTGGGCATAACTAAGGTACTAGCCCTTGAATCAATCATGAAATTATGAACCAAATGATAAACAATAATCAAATGCATATATAAAGGAGGTGGCTTACTATTTTTTTGTGTTTCCCTCCTCTTTTAGTCGACAAATTTTGATTGGTGTTGTTATACCTTCTTTTGTCATGACATTAGTTGGATAATTGAAACCTTTTAAGGCATCCTTAAGCAAGTCTCTCTAAGTTGGAATGGACAAGGCTTCCTACATTGTAACATTAATATTAGTTTTCTTCATTTTATCAACAATACTAAAAGGAATGTGACCAACCTTTGGAGGAATTTTAGGGACAACAGGGTCTACTCTTGATTACTGATTAGTTTTTGGCTGATTTTATGTTTAAGTACCCTTACTAATAGCCTGATTTGTTTTTGATTCAAAAGTCCTAACTACTAGACCTTTGGTATCCCCTATGGATGCTCGATGGGTCGATTCTTGACCAACCATTGAGTTTGATCCATCTTTCATGGCTCTCTTTTTTGACCTTGTGTTATGTGCTAATGAATTCATGTCTTTACCTAATGCTTCAAACTGATTCATACCACAAAAATCAACTCCATGCTTATTGATGATGATTGTTAGTCATAACAACATGCATAAAAGTTTACACAACAAACCTTTATTATCTTGAAAAGTACGATCAATTTGGAATGAATTGATGACTCCAAGTCTCTATTCATCAGGTCATGATTGTCTAATGTTACTCAAAGGTTGATGTGATATGTTGTTTTCCATTTCAAGAGGCCTTACATTGTTCTGATAACATGAATTGATGTCTAAACATCTAGTTATACACCTATTTCCTATAAATTACTTCACAAACAAGGTTATTTCTACTGTACTCAATAGATGATGATCATATTTGTAAGTTTGATCAATTCTTCTGAACATCAACTATCATGAACTAATACTACTTCTACACTTATGAATTTATCAAAATAATGTGCCTTTAAGCTGATATTTGTAAGATTAATGTTATCATTTATGTATATTTACATGAGATTCTCAAATTTACATGCAGATTTACTCATATAAGCTATAGATATTCAATTTCCTTCAGGATTTATGCATATTTTTATGTATTTGCTTAGAATTATCTATGTATTTGCATTTGTGAAGGTGATTTGCAATGAAATTCAAGAAAATAAATTCAAACATTCTAAATCTACTAAATTTAAATGAGTCTTTGACAGTCGGTCCATATGCAGCATTTAATATTTCACAAAACAGAGATGAAATCAAACCATGTGTTGCCAGGCCATTCCACAACTTCACACAATTGATGCTAATCTTCAAAGGTAAAGAATTAAAACAATATCCACAAATTGACTGCACTCCAAGGGACGTAGCACATCATAGTGAAATATCAAGATGACATTCACAAGATTACTCAGAATTTACGATGATATGTAATTTGATCTCTATTTCATTAGTATTCAAAAGCATGCACATTTACAATCTATCTTGAGAAAGTATCATGACATTCAACAATCCTATCTCAATTAAGTCTCTAATAATCATACAAGGTGCACTCCATCTCCTTTTATAGAATAAAGAGAGGAGGTTGTTACAAATGATCAACGATCAGGATTTGCCTATCGAGATCAATGGTCAATATCTCTTCTTTGACTGGGTCAACGTATGTAGATGTGGCATAGGTTACCAACTGACAACCATCTGGTAGAACTCGATCATTTCTTTTGTCTTGTTATGCATATGACTCTATCCTCATGCATCTCTACTTACTCTTCATCCTCTTCTTCATCATCTTCTTCACCTTCTTCTTCATTTGCATCCTCTTCTTCATCTTTATCTTCATCATCATCATTATCATCATCATGAGGATCACTTCCTATATGTACTCTAATCACTGCCCTAATGGATTCATATACTTGTACTATTCTTTCAACTTCCCCTGCATCCTGGACTTTAGCTTTCACTACAGCATGCTTTTGAGAATGGAATTGTGCCTGCAGAGTTGCCCATTTGCTCTTTCTATTGTTTAAATTCTCCTTAGATGCCTCTATCTTGGCTTCATTCTCATAGCCTTATTGATTACATCCTCTTTCAAATGATGAAGAGGGTCATATGTTGCCTGCTTGAAATTATTATGGAAAGCTTGGATCACAAAATTAGTATCCTGAATCTCTATCTTTCCTTCTACATTACCCTCCAAAGCTTCCAAAATACTTATGTCATCAGCCATTAGGTGGTACAGCTTTACACTGATATCCCTGAGCTTGCTATTACATTTCTTCAGGATATCAGTTTCAAATTTTGTATCCTCATACCAAAGGTTCAACAATTGTGTTGTATTGTTATCCAATACCTTATTATCCGTGAGCACTTTCATATCTATTCGCCTCATCTCAGCTATGGCATCCAAATGCTTTTTCCAATTTGAAGGATCTGTGACCCACCCCATTTTGCATTTTATCTACATTCCTCTTTAGTGTACTAAGCAAGTCCCAATTTGTAAGGGAGGTTTTTATTACTGCTTCAGCTTCAAAAATAAAAAGAACAAACCAATTATCTATTATGTGGGCCTTGTGCTTCATGAGATCTAATCCTGTTATCTCATCTTGAGATATGATAGTCAGTGGTGTAGCTATGTTAGTTAGCATATGATTAGGGTCAGTTAACCCTTTTATGAATGTATGTAATTGAGCAGTGTGCTCTTTATGCACCTTGTTCTTATCGTTTTCTTTCTTTACACTCTATGTTAATGAATCAATGATATCCTTAGTCTCTTGGCCTTCTTGTTCCTCTGTAGTAAAGCCCAAATCAACATTTGTTATCTAGAATTCATCAATATTTATTTTCCCTTTCTCCTTATCTACTATTGGCAATGCTACCTGAGCTGTCCTCCTACCTGTAGTAGGATCTCTCTTTATTGCAGATGTAGGCCTTGCCTTTCTTTTTGGTTTCATCATGCTTGTTGAAAACAATGTAGAGACATCAAATTCAGGCACCTCTTCAATCTATTGCAGATTTATTATTTGTTGTAGCTAGTATGGCACATCACCCTTGGGTCCTTGTTAGTCAGTCTACTCACTTTCAGCATCCTGAGACTCTATGTTTTGTTCTACCCTTGGTGGTGAGTTTTCTTTCCTTGGTTCTTCCTCATGCACTTTCTCATGAGGGATCTCTTGCTAAGGTATCTCCTATTGAGGGGTCTCCTACTGAGGTGGAGGGGTTCTTATGATGTATTTACATTCTGATCATGTACCGCCTCTTGCAATTTATCCTCATGAGTATCCTGAATATCTTGATCTTGTGTATTTTTTGGCACTTGGTCTTCATGGGAAAATTATGCATTTTGATATGTTCTATCTTAGGGATCGCCCTGATCATCTTTGGTCACTTTCTCTGGTTCCTTTTGCTTACCATCATCTTGTGGCAAACTTTGTTCCTCACCTTTTGAGGTGTCCATTTATTCAAGACCTAGGATTTTACCCAATTCCTTCTCATCCATTTTCTCCTCTAATGCTAGGTTACTATCTCGATTATCATCTTGAGCAGGTGGTGGTGGATTATTCTATTTTTAAACTTTATCAGGGATCTCCTTATCAATCTCCTCATGTACATTGATCTCTACTTTTTCTGGTTCTAGAGGTGGATCATCATCTCTACCTTGATCTCCATCACCCTGGTAAGCTAATTTTTCTATAACAGGGCTAGTGACCTGATCAACCAAATTGGTCAATCCTATCTACTGAGCTACATCCTCGGGGTCATCTTCTTCAATTTCCTCTATCTCAACATGCTCTTGATGAGTTTCATTTTGGAACATAGGAGTGCCATGATGAGTCATCTTTGGATTAGCCACTAGGGTCTCCATCTTTTGAGCAGTAACATCCCTAACTACCTCATCATCAGACAAATATACTATATCATCGAGTGGAAGAGGTGGTTCTTTCCTTGCCCTATCGTCTCTCTTCTCTCCATGCTTCTGGCTTATCAGTTTTGAATTGAATGATATCTGGGATGGGAACCTCATGTTGCAAGTTCTTCATAATACCATGACCACCTTCACCTCTCAATGAAATGGGATTAATATCAACATGTCCTCTCATTGCAGTCTTATGTTTCTTTTGGGGTGGTGTTTGCTAAAAGGAAGCAAGGTACATGGAACACACTTCCTATGCTAATCTAATGAGGGAAGTAGAGTGCAAATTCTTTTAAATCCTTACAATTACAATGTTATCAACCCAATAACAAAGATATTGTATCAAACAATATACATATAAAATGACACAAAAGAAGAGAGAGACAAGATTTAACATGGGGAAAACCCTTTCAAGAAAAAACCCCACACTCCAAAACCTGCATAATGTATTAACAAATCTAAATGTTGTTTACAATACACTTGTAATGTAAGCTCTTAGGAGTCTTCGACACTCGTATCTGGAGGTATTCCGGTAGCATAACAGTACCTGTCAATCACATAATGCAACTCCTCCTCAAAGCACCTGTTTATATAGAAAATACAAGGCAAAATTGCCTCTATCTTGGAATGGGTGTCCAACTTGGCCTCATGGCCCAAAACCCACACCTATGGACACTGGTCAACATTGTAAGATGCATATGACACTTGTCCACACACCCCATCCCAAAGAGGTCACCTATTTACAAAATGGGCTATGACAGATGCTATTACGACTCTTACAACTGTCATAGAATTTGTCATAGTTGTCATAACTTATAGCTATAAAAGAATCTATCATACACAATCTATAAATAGCATATTCTCTTAAAACATGTCATAGTCCACCTTGGGGTGCCCAAAGATGCCTTTTTCAAAGATGCTTCTCGACACATGTCTTCACCTGTCATAGAATCTCCTATTTCCAACTCTTACATGTCATAACTTCGTCATAGGAATCTGTCATGACCGTTTTAGTCAATATTCCCTTACACACCATCTAAGATGCTGACACATGGCAAAATATCCCTTCCACAAAGTGGGACACCTATCTCCTCATGTGAGGACAAAATTACAAGTTGCCATCTTCCATGTAGGATGACACATCACTGTGCCACATCCCACAAGATGGCAATAAACAAATAAATATAATGAAAATGATACAAGGAATTACCAAGGTTGAGACACCTTAATTCCCAACATTCTCCCACTTGTTGAACACCTTGTAAGAGCCAATAGAATTAATAGGATTTAACTACTATAGGCTGAGAGGCCCATAGATTCTGAAAACCATCTGAACTTCTCTGTGCCCACTGGCTTCATCAATGCATTTGCAACATTCTTCAAACTATCTACCTTCTCCAAATTTACCTTCCCATCCTCTACCATGTCTCGCATGAAGTGAAACTTTACATCAATATGCTTTGTTTTGGCATGGAAAGTTGGATTCTTCACAAGGAAAATTGCACTCTAACTGTCACAACAAATCATAATCTGTCCTTCATCAACACCAATATCTGAACACAATCTCTTAAGCCAAATGGCTTCCTTACAAGCATGAGTTACTGCCATATACTTAGCTTCTATTGTGGACAAAGCAACCATAGGCTGTCACTTACTCATCCAACTAATAGCACCACGAAACATTGTGAACAAATATGTACTGGTGGATCTCCTGCTGTCAATATCACATGCCCAATCAAAATCCACAAATCCATGAATACAAACTGAATGCGGAGGTCTTGTAACATTACCATGATAGCATATGGAATACTTGGAAGTACCCCTCAAATATTTGAACACTTGTTTAACTACATCCTAATGTACCCATCCAGGATTAGCCATAAATCAACTAAGAACTCCCACTGCTTGGGCAATGTCTGGTCTTGTGCAGACCATAGCATACATCAAACTACCAATAACACTAGCATAAGGTATTCTACTCATGTCCTGTGCCTCACTATGAGATTTTGGACAATCATTAATAGACGACTTTGTCTCCAATGAAACAGGAACACATAATGGTCTACAATCTGTCATGCTGAACCTATCCAACATGGTCTTCACATACTTACTCTGGCTTAACCAAAGTTTTCTATTAGTTCTGTCTCTTTTGATTTCCATTCCTAGAATGTGCCTAGCTTCCCCTAAATCTTTCATTTCAAACTATGCTGCCAACTGAGACTTAAAATTAGAGATCATATTCTTACCCTTCCCAATCAGCAACATATCATCAACATATAATGCAACAATGAGAATACGATCACCATCAAACTTCAAGTACCACATCCTAGGAGACTGCTTCAAACCATACAAAGATTTTTTCAACATGCAAACCAAATTTTCTTTACCTTTCACTATGTAATGCTCTGGCTGTGACATGTAAATCTCTTCCTCCAAATCACCATGAAGGAAAGTTGTCTTCACATCCATCTATTCTACCTCTAAGTCATAAGCAACTGCAAGAGATAGAAGAAATCAAATGGATGTCAGGTTTGCAATGGGAGAGAAAATTTCACCATAATCAATTCCCTCCACTTGTGAGTACCCCTTTGCAACCAAAATGGAACAACTCAACCAAACTTAGCCAAAATTTGAACACATTTGAACCAACTCCCAAACTAGCTGAACAACTAGGTTTTGTACCAAAATCGAGTCTGACTGACCTGTAACACTTCGATTCATCTAGTCGGTCAAGGGCCGTGAAAACCCATACTGAAGCCTTAAACCAATTAGAGCTAAAAGCCTCGACCTCTGACCTCCAAAGCATTCATTGCATTAACTGACTAGGATGGCAAGATCTAAAAGCCCCGCAAAATCCTAGAGTTTATTTTGAGATAAAATCATCTTGTGCTGACCTTGTGCTAAAAGACCCCATCTCTGACTTGGTCGGATGCCTAAGAAATCTTCGCTAGTTGGCGACTAACAAAAATTCCGCTGAGAGCAAAGAAAGTAATCTTGCGCTAAAAATAGTTTCATCCAACTTCGCGCTAAAACATGCCACCACTAACCCAGTCAGTTGATTCCAAATCTGACGCAGGTCGTACAAGGCCAAATCTCACACAAATATAGTAAAAGTTATCTCAGTTGTCTTACGTTAAAATTCCAACCAACTAACTGAATGACTAACTCAAGTCGATACCCTTGGAAATCCGCGTAGGTTAGTTGACCTTGAATTTTGCACAAAACATTGAAAGCGCATAAGCATTGAAAAACTTAGTGGTCGATTGAACCCGATTTCCCCGCTGAGGTCGGTTGACCTCAGAATTAGCACTTTTATGTCTATAGGTTGAATGACCCTGAAATTGGCGCAAATGATGAAAAATGATCATTTTTTCAAAGAGAGAAATGTCTGATAGGATGTAATGATGACTACAAATGATGAATGTTGATGTTTCACATGTTTCAAATGGGATTTTTACAGTTTTGAAGTTTTTATTGCATACATTGATGTTGAATTGCCTAAAGTTAGATTATGAAATAAATGCAATGTAATAAATGTCAGATTTCTATTCTTTTCAGGCATGTTAATAACTTAGCAAATGCATTACAAATTCATCAAGTTTTGGATAAGGTTGAAGTCCATTAATCCACTTGACAATGAAGAACCTAAACTTAGGGGTTAGTGAAATCTCTTGAGGTATCAAGCTTATGAGGTCTAGTCTTGCAGGTTAGATGACTGCCCGGGCTCAAATCATGAAGTATGAATTCAAGGGCATTCCTCCAGAGACAAAGATTCATACCAAATGGAATGATGTAGGAGATATGGATCTAGGTCACATAGACCTAGATGACTTCATACTAAGAACCTTTGGCCCAAATCTAACTCCTAGGCCAAAACACTAAAGGATAGTGGTATAGCACAAGCTGTCGCCTTCCCCACCTCAGTGCAATGTGCAGAACTGATAGTAACATGTGTAGATAGGTATGATGTCATGACAAGAACCATCCAAACCACCAATGGAGATATCCTAGCTGATTTAAGTCTTCCTTCTTTGGCTAAAACTTTTGACATCCCATGGCACACAGTAATGACCATGCTAGACAAACAAGGATTAGAGGACACTTATAACAAAGATGTAAATGGATGCAGAAAACATATGAATGATCATTGGGGTAAGAGTACAAGATCTGCCATGAGCAAATTCCCTCAAGTGCCATATAGAAGTGACTTCCATGATGAGATAGGGGATTTGATAACTTTTCTAAGTAGAATATATGGGTTACCTACAGCCTCCACTTTTGAAGAATGGATGTTCATCATCATAATTGAGATACTGAAGGGAACTAAGTTCCACTAGTCACAAATTCTTAGTGATAACATTCATGAAGCCTTTAGCAACTTCAAAGAGAAAATATTCTTTAGATGGACATCCTATGTCGTTTATGCATTGGCAAGAAGAAATCATTATGTTGGGTTGTCCAAAATAGGAGAAGTTGGAAATGATGAATAGACCCAGGTCAAGGTTTATGAGTGTTACCCACAGCTCACATCATCTCAATCTTTGATGCATTTCAAAAGGGTAAATGATGCTTTCACTATGTATATAGCAAGGCTGCTGCAAGGCAACATGGCCCTGAGGATTTCCACAGAAGCTATGAATGAGGTGACCAAATATGGAAGGTGGTATATCCAATTTGAAAAGTTTACATATCTAAGGGTACAAGGTTTCACTGGGATAGCTTACAGACTTCCTAGATACCCTGATGATAAGACAGTCCTTTTGGAATTATCTAGGCAATTGATCCCTTGTGCTGAGAAACTTAAGCACTTAGATAGAACCAATGTATAGTTTCCCATCAAGTTTGGCAAAGGGAATTATGCATGTCCTTCATTGGCATCTCTTGACCATTCAGATAAGGAACTTCAACTTCTCAATCTCCACTACTATAATGCAAGGGATCACTTTGATCCAAATAAAGTGATGGAAAAGTTTGTAAGCAAAAAGTTGTTTCACAAAATGCATATTGAAGACTTTTGGGCCAAGTGTATGGATGACTATGAGGTAATGAAGAAGGCTCATTCTAGATTATCTCTGGCCTTCATAAGGAAGTTTCACATCATTGCAGTGCTTGACCAATTGGAGGATGATGAGAATGTTATGGTCAGAGGAACCTGGGAAGCCCAATACCACCAACCAATTCCTCTGCCTAATTGGGCCAATGCTAAAGAGAGTTCTCTAGATGTTATAATGAAAGAACCAATCAGACTGAGTAAGGCCTGGGTGCAAGGCTTGATAGCTGCTTTGGAGAGACAAGGAGTGCAACTCACATATACTGCACTGGAATCAGACAAAGAATCTAGAGCTGAAGAGGATGAGCCAATAAACATCACAGATGAGACAAAACTAATTTAAAAGAAGAAATCTGATAGTGAAGAACATACACCATTGGCAGAAAAGGCTAAGAAAGTTAAGAAACCTCCTACAAAGCCTCCTAAGAAAGATCAACCCCTTCCTGCAAGAACAAGAGCCTCCAAGAAAAGGGATATGCCAAGTGGTCCTAGAGAAGGTTCCAAAACTAAGAAAATCAAAGTGAAGAAGGTCAGTGAAGATGGTGCTACAACTCAAGATGATACAAGTTTTCCATCCTCCCCATCTCCTATTGTCCAAAGTGAAAGCACAGCTACCTCCACTTCTACAACCACTACTGTTGTCCTTACTTCCATGGATTCTACCACTACTGCATCTACTATACCTTCAACCTCAACCACTATTGCTCAAGAAACTACCCCTGCTCCCACTTCACCTGCCTCTACCATTTCAACTATTTCTTTCTCATTGGCAGTATCCTCTAATGCCCCTAGCAGTCCTATTTCCTCCGTTGCTGCCAACTCATGTTCTTCTACCACTACCATGCCTTTACCTTCCATCTCTTCCACCCAATTATCCACTGCCATAGCACTACCTCCCATTTCTACAATTCTTTCACCTTCTCTTCCTTTACCCTCACTATCTATTTCTTCACCCATCATCATTTCCACCATTTTGCCAACTTCTTCCATCTCACCAACTTTGGGACATGCTATGTTGGGCAATTTGACAAAAATAGACTTGGCTGCACTGCCCATATCATCTACTAGTTCTATCTCTCAAATGCCTATGGATCAAGACTCAATTTCCTTGGCTATGCCTCTACTACTAGGAATTGATAAGGTATGTGCAAAATTGGGTCTGCAAGAGCTAGAAATAGAACTATTGCCTGAGGCAGAGAAAGATACATTTGTTGATGCAAGTAATGAAATACCAGATGAATCTTTGACTAAGGTAGTTAGTATTGAAGTGGTTGATATATCTGACAGTCCATTGGAGAAAGGTCAGACAGAGGAAGTCTTCAAGTCAACCCAAGAAAATGTAATGGTAAACTAGAGAAACTTGGCAGGTGAAGAAGAAAAAGAAAAAGAGGCAAATAAAGATAAAGAGTGAGAACTATTTATGGTGATGTTAGTCACAACCAAACACTAAAAAAAAGTTACACAACAACCTTTGTTTATCTTGAAAGATATAATGAATTCAAAGAATTCATGATCCCAAGTCTCCGTTGATTAGTTCATAATCTACTAACATTACTCAGTGGTTGATGTGTGTTGCTATTAATCATTCAAGGGCCTTACGTTCATCAGTAGTTTCTACAAGGTTCACTATGAACTTACTCAAATAATGTGCCTATAGATTAATATTTGCATGATTTCTACCATTATTTGCAAGTCTTTGCATGACATTTTCCATACTACATGCATCCTTGAGCTTAAATATGCTAATGATGTTTAGATATCTACGGGATGTCAGCATATTTCTCTATTCTACTTCTGATTTATCTATTTATTATAGTTATGGAAGTGATTTCAATGAAATTAAAAAAAAGAAAAGACAAAGGTAGGGTTTAAAGAATGAGATTCCCAAAATTACTTGACTGAGGTCACCGGTCCACATACATATTCTGATACAACAATGAAGAGAAGAAAACTAAAATCATACTTCACCAGGACAGTCCACAAATCCACATGATTCAATGCAAATCTTCAAAGGGAAAGTTGACAACATGCAATGAAATGAAAGTGCTTCTATTGAACACAGCATTCACCAGTACATATCCAAAAATCAACTTGAAGATTACTTAAAGTTTGCAATCAGGATGTAATCTGAAGCTTCATCTTCATTCAATAACCTATAGAACAAATACATTTACAATGATCTGAGGAAAGAACCTTGACATTTCAATAGTTCAGTCCCCATTAGTCTCAGCAATCTGATCGCCTATACTAAATTGTCTCGGGTCAGATTTTTTTTTGGTCTGATTGACCTCTCCTTTGTGTATAGTACAAGGGCTTAATATATATATGGCTCTGATTTGCCCCAAAATGGTTCCAAAACCCTAGTAGATCAACGACCCACCCCTCAAGGGCAGCATCAAGCGGTGGAGAATAAATCCTGCCAAAAATCCCTGAACAACACCCATGCTGGGCGCAAGGATCCTGCTTTGGAAACCCCAACAGCTCAAAAAATAACTATTGCCTCATTTGTTTAATGTTTCTCCATCTACATTTTGTCCTCTCATTGAAAGCCTTGAATCCCTCTGCTTCATTTGTGATATTTTGTGATCTGATCGCCATCCCCTGTGATGTCATCACCATTTAAAGCCATGCCTTTGTGTTCACCTGCATGTTGCCACTGTGTCAGCAACCTTGGAATTTCTAGCTACTTCAAATGGCTCCAACAATCTACAATAAACAAGCAAGAATTAAGTACCATTGTTTAATAAATCAGCAAGAAAAATTAAACATTTATATTAAATCAGGCCCCAAATGCACAAACACAGCAATCAGTCCCTAAAACTATGAAAATCGCACATCAAAATGCATATACAACGTTTAAAATGGCCGAGTCAACCATCATTGACCAAAAACATGCATCAGTCGCCCAAAAAAAAAAAGCTTCAAAAACCTATCGCTTCACTTTCCCGCCTTTTTTGTCTATTTAAATCCTTGTATCTTTCGAATGCATGTTTTCTTTGTATATCGGGCTTGTATATCTCAATATACAAGCATTCCGAACATACAAAGAACTTTTTGCTTTAAACCATCTATTCGGGCTTGAGTTGCACTTTCCTTTTGTATCCATCGCTTGCATGTATCGCTTGTATGTGGGGATATACATTCCAATTTATACAAGTAGATACATGCAAGCACCTTTGTATGTCCCTGTCAGACCTCAACTCCTTATAGACCACAATCTATTAATCCCTTCGAATCTGTAATGCATAAAACGCAATGCATCCCCTTTGATATGCTTTCAAATGTGATGCATACCTTATACTGTATTTGAATTTCCTTTGAATTCCAGGTTGTATGCTTAAAGCAATGCATATCGCAATGTATGTTTTGATATACAAGCAGACATGATACATTGTATTAACTAGCTTTAAATTTCTTCCAAGTTCAGTCTTGTATATCGGCAATGTATGAAATGCAATGTACCTCCAGATATACATTTGAGTTTGATACATTGTATTTGTCAAATTTCAATTTCTTTTTGGATTCCAGCTTGTACGCATCCTGCAATGTATGTTCCGAAACATTCATACAAGCAGCAGAATATACAAGTGCTTAACTCCATTTGATAGCCATTTCAAATCCGCGATATGCATATTGTCTTTGTATATTTTGCTTGTATGTCAGAACATACAAATGCCGAATGTACATCGATTTAACTCTATTTCATGATCCCTTAAGGTCTGCCTAATGTATAAAACACTTGTATCTTGCCAATATACAAGCCTACATATATACAAGGATTTAACCTTGTTTAAAAACTTTTTGGGTCCGCGGCTTGCATCTTTCGTCATGTATGCTTCGCTTGTATGTAAAAACATACAAGCGCCAAACATACAACCGGCGGACTTAAACAAACACTCATTTCGACTTTAAACCTGTGTCAACTCCACCCTGCATGTACACTTATCACATTAGAAAATGCATATAAGTAAAAGAACATACAAACAACCTTGTATGTAAAACCCGATACAAAACCCATTTCCGCGACTTTGTATGTGAGCGATATACAAAAGACTTTGTATATCGCATTACTTGATATACAATCAAATTTGTATGTGCAAGATACAATGACCAAACATACAAAGACCATTGTATATGCGACCCGATGTATATACAAAGTCTTTTGTACATACAAACAAACCCATTTAACAGTGCATTTTACCAAAACAGTCATAACTTGCAAAATACAAGGAATTTTAAGATGGTTCAAAAAGCAACCCCTATTCATTTTTGACAAGGAATTCACCTGTACTCTACCCTAGTACATAATGCAATTTTTCTCTGATTTTCAACAAGGTTTGTACTATTTCACTCCCTTTTCCTTATACCACCAAGCAAAATAACACACATAAGGAAAAGCAAAAAAGCCACAGTAGGGGTCCTCATTTTGCTAAGGAGTAAAGAATGGGGTGTGTTGTGAACATCACAACAACTAGCCACCAAACAAAAGAATTAAATTCAACCCATTAAAGAAAACTAAATGAAATAAATTCATAATTTCCAACTATCTTTTCTATAAATCATTATCTAACTTGAGACTCAATGTATTTAATAAGGTGCGTGAATTTTCTTTTTAGTTTAAGTGGGTGCACATGATTAATTATCCTCATCTTGAAGATCAGTTGAACAAACTAGTGACTAATATTAGCCTACATAGTTGAGGTCGTTCCCTCATAGCCAATTGGATAGAGCCTTGCTGCTAGCAGGCGTACATAGCCTCGACAAGGTTATCGTTACAATTCTCCTAAGTAGAGCCCCACTGCCAGCGAACATCTATAGCCCCGGTAGAGTTACTTAGATGGCTTAATCTAGATTTTTAGTTTAATCCATTTTAAGCTGAGAATTGTAATGGTAGCAAGGGTGACCTTGGATTTTTCACCTAATATCTACACTGGTGAGTTCAACAAACCCAAGGATTTTAGGTGTGTCATTGTGAGAAACCTTCTTGAGCACTCAACACACAATTATTGAATACAAAATTTTGCAAAGTTAAACAATTTTCTACATTCATGAAAGTCACAACAAATTATGCATAAATTTCAAACAATTAACCTGAATGTTCTGAATTTTCTATTGTTTTCAATGGTTGTTAATCTGCTCCTTCTTACTCTAAATCAAAATAAAGATCCCCACTGAGGAAACAACAAAGTAACCAAAACAAAATAGATTGTACAAATAGCTATACAGAAAAATACACTATGATACACATGGCTGCCATGGCACTACTTCAAGCTTGGAAATAATGTTTGAGAAACTGTCCATTAATGGGTAATGGAACATCCTCACCAATTAATGTCTTAAGCATGTAGGTGTTGTCTCCTAAGATTTTAGAAATCTAAAAGGGACCTATCCAAAGTTTATCAAACTTACCATAATCCCCTTTCCTCTCATGTGTTTTGTCCCACATCAGGACCAAATCTAAGATTCTGAAAGCCTTAATTTTGGCTCTTTTGTCAAACCAGCGTTTGACAACAGCCTGATGTTTAGCAAATTGTTCAATTGCTTTACTTCTTTTTTCTTCTAAGTTCATCAATTGAAGCAACCTGACCTCTTGTTTATTATGTATGCCCAAGTATTCTTGTGCAAACTGCAATGTAGGAATCCTTAGGTTAATAGGGAGGATAGGATCCACCCCATACATTAGATGAAATGGAGAATTTCCTAATGTAGCCTTATTCCTGGTTCTATCTACCCACAAGGCATATTTCAATAAAGTATTCCATTCCCTTGGGTTCTTTTCTGTTAATTTCTTTATGATGTTCAATAGGTTCTTGTTTGTAGATTCTGCTAATCCATTCCCTTGGGGATAGTAGTTTGAGGAGAATTTTAGGATAATCCCATAGTTGAAATCCCATCTTAATAATTTAATTGAAGAAAAAGCAGACCCATTATCACATACTAAAGCATATGGAACTCCATACCTGGTCACTATATTGCTTTCTAAAAACCTAATGACATCCTCAACATTACACGTCTTATTGTTGGTAGCCTCAGTCCACCTAGTACAATAATCAGTAATAGTTAAAACATACCTGTGGCCTGAAGATGATGGAGGATTGATAGGTCCTATGAAGTCCATTCCCCATTGAGCAAACGGACACATCTCCATCACTAGCTGCAAAGGTTGAGCAGCATATCTTTCTCTGTTTGCCATGACCTGGTACATATGACAGCATTTGTTGTGTTCAGCAGTGTCTTTGAAAATAGTGGGCCAATAATACCCTGCCTTGAGGCTAGCATGAGTGGTAGCCAAACATGATCCATGCGCAGTCCTAAACTTATCATGTAACTCTGCTAACACCTTGTCTACTTCTTGTCTTTCTAGGCATCTAAGGTATATCCCCTTATAATTTTTATTGAAAAGGACTCCTCCTTTGATCATATATTTCTATGACCTTATCCTCAAGGCCCTTCTCTATGAGGCCTGCAGTCTTGAAGGACATTTTCCAATAATCAGGATGTGTCTGATGTCTGAGTACCACTCTCCATCTGTCTTTGCATTCACTACATACTGCTGGCCCACGATATTGGGATCAATCTCTGATATCATCTGGCTTAATGCCTGCCCTCTCACTAACTTCATGGGTGTAATGTCCATATCATATTCTTGGAGGACAGTGATCCATTTAGCCCTTTTTTCACCTGGTTCGCTTTGCATTAACAACATTTTCACTGCAGCATCAGGTACCACAACAATCACTTTACTTCTCAGAATGTAATGCCTGAATTTCTTAACCGCTTGAACTAGAGCAAGCGTCTGCCTTTCGACATCCATGTACCTGAGCTCTGCATCTCTGAATGGGTAGCTCATGAAGGCAATAGGCTTTTCCTCCTTTTCTTCATTTCTCTATGTCAATACTGTTGTAGATGTATGCTCTAAAGCAAAAGAGTAGATGTAGAAATCCTTGGTGTAATCTGGACTGATCAGAACTGGAGCATTAGATATGGCTTTCTTAATATCTTCAAAAGTTGTTCTAGCTTTAGACGTCCACTCAATTTTAGCATCCTTCTTGAGCATGGCATTCAAGGGTCTGACAATTTTGATGAAGCTAGTGATAAACTTCCTAAAAAAATTAATCTTACCAAACTAAGATTTGAGCTCCTTTTTGCTTCCAGGAAGTTGTTTCTTCATGATCGATTCCACCCTATCAGGATCAATGATGACCCCATTTTCTGTTATTAGGTGGCCCAATAACTTCCCTGTGGTTACCCCGAATATGCATTTCTTAGGGTTCAGGGATATCTCGTATTCCTCACACTTCTTCAGTACTTTTCTTAGGTCCTCTACATGGTTTGCTCTATCCTTGGAGAAAACTATTAGGTCATCCATGTAGATGACCATGCACTTACCAATCAAGCCTCTAAAGGCTATGTCCATTGCTCACTGAAATGTGGCTCCAGTGTTAATTAACCCAAATGGCATGTGCCTGTAGGCGAAGATCCCCCACTTTGTGGTGAAGGCAGTCTTTAATCTATCAATTTTGTCCACCATTACCTGGTTATACCTAGAGAAACCATCCAAGAATGACATCATCTTGGCACCATTTACAATTTGCAGGACTTCATCTAGAGAAGGCAAAGGGTAATTATCCTTTTCGGAAGCTCGATTTAAGTTTCTGAAGTCCACGCACAACCTGATGTTGCCATTCTTTTTCCTTACTGGGATCAAGTTTTCCACCCATGTGGATTGCCTCACAGGAAATATGATCCTGGCATTGAGCAACCTTTTAACCTCTTTGAAAATGATTGGCTCCAGTAAAGCGTTGATGGGTCTTTGCTTCTACTAAAAAGGCTTGGCGTCTGGCTTCAAAGGTATGGTATGGGTGATGATTGATGTGTCATAGGTTTTTAATTCATCATATGTCCAAGCAATGACATGGATATAATCTTTGAGAGCCTGGGTTATTCCTTCCAACTCCTCTTTTGTACAGACCTTCCCGATTAGAACATTTCTTTCTTTATCATCCTTTCCAATGTTGACCTGAGAGTATTGTCCTCCATCGGCCCTTGGAAGATCTTTATGCTTTAGCATGCTATCCAGATCAAATGCCCTTTCTAGCTCTATCATTCCCTTAGGAATTTTGTTACTTGGCAACTCCAGGATTTCTTCTTCCTCCCAGACATGATCTTCTAGATTCTCTTCATCAATGATCTGTGCTTCAAAAATATCCCTATTGGATATAAAATCTAATATATGATGATCATCATCAAATACTTGGAGACTAGTTATATTATCTAGCACAGAGGGCACTAATACTAATTCAATTGATAATCTTTTTAAACTAGATATGGACAAAGGTTTTAGAGTACTTGCAGCCTGGGCTAGGGCATCTGCCCTATGATTTTGTTCTTTGGGTACATGTGTGATGTTGAATGCATCAAAATCTTCTATTAAATCCCACACCATGTGCCTGTAATTGGACAATCTTTTGTAATTGCAAGAGTATATACTTCTTACCTGCCTCACAACTAATTCTAAGTCTCCATAGACATGCAGAATTTTCACCTTCTTCCTTAATGCAAATAGCATCCCATGAATTAGAGCTTCATACTCTGTCACATTGATTGTACATGGGAACTACAATCTATATGTTGCTAAGTAGGATTTTTTGGATGGATCCATAAGGTCTATCCCTACTCCATCTCCTTGTTTTGACTTAGATCCATCAAATCTGAGGATCCATGGCCTTGTTGGATTTAGGGCACACAACTGAGAGGGGGGGTGTATCAGTTGTATAAAACTTTTTCCTTTTTATGTACTTAACTCCACATTGTTAATTAGCAGCATAATAGAAGATCAATCATGAAAGTACAATGTAACAAATAAATAGTAGAAACACATCAACACATGAAACACCAAGATTTTGACATGGAAAACCCAGTTAAGGAAAAACCACGGGGTGATTAACCTAAGATAATATTCTCTGTTAGAAGAATAGAAAGAATAAATGGCACATGCCAATTAGGGCTCACTGCCCGAGCACACTGCTCACAAGAGGCTCACTGCCTACAGGAGACACACTGTCTACAAATGAAATAAGTATCACATACTTGAACTAGTAAATAGCATCTTCACTATGCTTGAGTTAGTTCCATTTAAGCTCAAACCTTCTGCTCTGCCTTTCACTCTTCTCTTCACTACCACACGCTCATCTCCATGAATACAATCTTGAAATGACTTTGCAAACCTTTATTTATACATGACATCAACTTAGGAACAAACATCTAAGTTAGTAAACAACCATAAGAACATTTGCGAGGTGTATAATTCATCTAGTCAGCCAGTCACAGAAAAAACACCTTCATCCGGAAGTATTTCTTCAATTCCGGGCTCCAACTCTAATGTAGACCATCAACATGAACTGAACATAATCCAAGGACCTTCACAAGCATTCCTGAATCACTAGGAACATCCGCACTTCCTCTACTTACTGAAATCCTTCTCTCCTTCATCCAGAACCTCAAGAACACAGTCTATCATCACTGTCACAAAGGAATAGGTTCTTTTGGACCTTCAAACCACAAACTAATCTACTTGACACTTCACAAGGATGTCCTCAACACTTCCTCAAATCTGCAGAGTGGGATAATGCATTACCAGACCTTACCAGACCTATCTGTCTCACTCTATCACCACTGAGCACCTGTCAGAACTGGTTCTACTTGAGCGACCATAACTTCTTCAAATCTTCATGTGGATCCCTTAAAACTTGACTGGAGCATCTCAAGACTTATATCTACAAACCCTTTAAACCGCATCCTCTGATCCTCAACCTATCTTGGACTTTTACCTTGTTATCATCACTGTTCTTCACTGTTCCTGATTGAGACTGATTTTCTCAATATCCTCAGCACACAGCTCATCCAATCCTTCTCATTAATGCAACCTGAGTATGTTGACATCAATGACAACACCGATTAGGCCCATACTTACAACAATCTCCCTCTTTGTCATTGATGGCAACATATGATGTGAAAAACCATTAAGACAAGAACTTCTCCTATCTGTCACAGCTCCCCCTAACAGCAACAACCCTTCACATGTCTTCTCTTCCTTTACTGCTCCCCCTTTGATCATGAACTACTTTTCACATGTCTTCTCTCCCCCTTTGACATCAATGGCAAAGGGCTCATACTTGCAATTCTAACACATCAGAATCATACCAGCTACTCCCCCTGAGTAGTAGCTTCCCATCACCAATCTGGATCACAAGATATGAGTGTGATATCCACCAGACTGATGCACACTAGTACATCCTAGTTCATCACCAGAGGGGCAATAACCCCTAACTTCTCCCTGAGATACTCAAAAGATTCCTTGGGAAGAGGTTTAGTAAAGATATCTGCAATCTGGTCCTTTGAGGGCACAAACTCCAATCTGACCTCATCCTTGTTCACTTGTTCTCTTAGAAAGTGAAATTTCATAGATATATGCTTAGTCTTAGAGTGCAACATCAGGTTCTTAGAAATATTTATTGCACTTGAATTATCACAGAAAATTGTGATAGGATCCTCATATTCTACTTTTATATCTCTTAGCATCTGCTTCATCCACAAAACTTGAGTACAACTACCTGCTACTGCAATGTATTCTGCTTCAGTTCTAGACAGAGATATTGCTTCTTATTTCTTGCTTAGCCAAGAAACCAATCTCTTTCCCAAAAAGAATGCTCCACCACTGGTACTCTTCTGGTCATCCACATCTCCTGCCCAATCTACATTTGTATATGCATGAAGAGAGAAATCATGATCTCTAGGATACCACAAACCATACTCAACTATCCCTTTTAGATATCTAAAAATTCTCTTGATTGCCATGACATGAGATTCTCTGGGGTCAGCCTGGAATCTAGCAACAAGATCAATAGCCTGCATTATATCTGGTCTATTTTGAGTTAGATACAACAATCCTCTAATCATTGATCTGTACTTTATCTGGTCGACCTTAGGAGAGTCATCATCTTTGCTCAACTTGCATCCAGTTGCCATGGGAGTATTCATTGGCTTTGAATCTTCCATCCCAAATTTCCTCAACAATTCTTTCACATATTTGGTCTGAGAAATGAAGATTCCTTTCTTTGTTTGAGTAATTTGTAGACACAAAAAGAAATTCATTTCACCAAGCATAGAAATCTCAAACTCACTTTTCATTTGATTTGAAAAAGTTTTACACATACTATCTTTTCCTCTAATGATGATATAATCAACAAATACTTCAACAATCAAGATGTTCTCATGATCAATTTTGAAATATAAGTTACTGTCAGCAGTACCTATGTTGAAACCAATCTTCAAAAGATGCTTATCCAATCTTTCATACCAAGCTCTTGGGGCTTGCTTCAATCCATACAGCACTTTCTTCAACTTGAAGACCATATCATCCTGATCAGACAATTGAAATCCATCTGGTTGCTCAATGTATACTTCTTCCAAATCACCATTTAGGAAGGCAGACTTGAAATCCATCTGATATACTTTGAAATCCTTAAAGGTAGCATAGGCAAGAAATAATCTGACTGCCTCAATTCTTGTCATTGGAGCAAAGGTTTCTTCAAAATCAACTCCTTCTATTTGAGAGTAGCCCTTGCAGACTAATCTGGCTTTATTTCTGATTACATCACCAACTTCATTCAGTTTATTTTGGAAGACCCACTTGGTTCTAATCACATTCTTGTCTCTAGGTTTGGGAACAAGATCTCAAGTGTGATTTTTCTCAATTTGCATCAGCTCTTCTTCCATAGCTTTAGTCCATTTTTCATTGTTGCAAGCTTCATTTACAGTCTTAGGTTCTATCTTGAAATCAGACAATACTCATCTGAGTCTTGAGCAATTCTTCTTCTTGTTTCCACACCTTGGCTTTTATCACCTATGATCTGATCTTCAGAGTGGTTCAGTCTTACATACCTGGGAACTTTGGGAGTTTCTTGTACTTCTAATTCTTCATTAGGTTCATTGTGACTCATCTCTTCTCCTTGAGTTACCGGACCTATTTGATTCTGAGTACCAGAAGGAGTTTGGGCTCCTTAAATTAGAACATCATTCTGATCATCTTCATCATATTCATAAAACCTTGAAGGTCTCTCAATTCCTTCATCAACCTTTACATTTGTACTTTCTATCATCTTTCTGAGTCTCTTATTGTAACACCGGTAAGCTTTGCTTTGAGTGGAGTAACCCAAGAATGTTCCTTCATCACTTCTAGCATCAAACTTCCCTAGATCTTCATCTCTTTTAATGTAACATTTACTACCAAATACTCTAAAATACCTCACAGTAGGAGTGATGCCAAACCAAAGTTCATAAGGAGTCTTACTGGTATTGCTTCTGATTTGAACTCGATTGAGAGTATAGACTGCAGTGCTGACAGCTTCTCTCCAAAACATCTGAGGAACATTTGCTTCCATCATCATTGTCCTGGATGCTTCTTGGATCCAGTTCTTTCTCTCTACTACTCCATTCTGCTGTGGAGTCCTAGGAGCAGACAACTGTCTCTTTATACCATGCTTCTCACAAAAATCTATGAACTCACCGGATGTGAATTCACCACCTCTATCAGACCTCAAACATTTCATTTTTAATCTAGTTTGATTCTCAACCATAGCCTTGAAGATTTTGAACTTCTCAAAAGCTTCTAATTTTTCTTTCAGAAAGGTAACCCACATCATCCGGGAATGGTCATCAATCAGTAACATGAAATATCTATCACCTTGCATACTCTTGATTCTTGTTAGACCACATAGATCAGTATGAACTAGTTCCAATAATCCATTAGAGGACTGATCCTTGCTTTTGAATGAGACTCTGCTCCGTTTACCTAGCTGACATTCTTTGCACAAACTATTTATAGGTTTTACCAATTTTGGAAGATCTCTTATAGCCTGAGTATTGCTTATCTTGATGATGTTATCAAAATTTATATGACACATCCTTCTATGCCATAACCAACTCTGATCAATTTGAACAAATAGACAACTTCTATCAGTACCAACCAGATGAAAGATATTACCTTTTGTTTGTGTACTGGATGCAATCTTAGTTCTGGAGCTTTCAAAGATCCTGCATTTTCCATTCTTGAACCGGAGATCATAACCTTTGCCCACCAACTGTCCAACACTGAGAAGATTGTGCTTCAATCCTTCAACATACAATACATTACCAATTTTGTTCTTTCCATCAAAAGAAATAGTTCCCCTACCTCTAATTCTACCAACAGAATTATCACCAAACTTTACCATTCCTCCTTCATACCTTTCCAAATCTAAGAACTTGTTCTTGTCACCTATCATATGATGAGAGCATCCACTGTCAATGACCCAATCATTCTTTTCTTCAACTTGGGCAGCCAGAGCTCTTTCTACAACCTTATGATTGACAGATTCAGAGGGCATTGGATCTTCTTCCTTGATGGCAATAAACACCCATTCATTTCCGGATTTGTTTCCTATCTCTGATTCATCATTTGTTACTCCTTCATTATCATCTTCTTCATGAACATAATAACAATTCTTTTGGAACCTTTGTCTATTAGAATTTGACCTTGAAAATCTTTCCAGACATTTTGAGGCAAAGTGACCAATCTTATTGCAATTAAAACACTTAAAGGGTAATTTTCCTTCATACTTACCAGATCCTCTTGGCAGTCTCTTTGCAATGAGGGCTTCAAGTTGAGCTATTTTTGCTTCTTCTTCTTCCATGTCTTTTCTTGCTTGATCATATCATGACAGTTTTCTTGATGAGTTCTCTCTCGAATCAAATCTTTGTTTACCTTTCACAGAGGCACTGGATTTGAATGCAGATTCAGTCTTGGGGAGATCATCTCCAAACTCAGCCATTTCAAAAGTAGCCAACTTACAAACCAATTGATCTCTTGTGACTGTTGTGTGAGCTCTGAATTCTTCGATTCCAAAAGCCTTGATTTTATAAGAAGCAAGAAGGGATATGAGAACTTTGCCAACAATCTCTTCTTCACTTAGGATTCCACCTGCATTTCTAATTCCACAAACCAGCTCATTCACTCTTGGCATAAAAGAGGTAATATTTTCATCATCTTTCATCTTTAGTTTTTCAAATTTTCCTTTTAGACTTTGTAACTTTGCACATTGAACAAACTGATCTCCTTCATGCAAAAGTTCCAATTTTCCCCAAATCTCAAAGGCAGTTGGTAGATCAATAGTATTTGAGAGCTCTGAGTCAGATAATGCACTTAGAAGAGCCTCTTTGGTTTGTAGATTGTTTTCAGCATCTGTGATTTCATTTAGGGTTGTCAGACCACCATATGGAGGTATATAAGCTTTTGTAACCATGGACCAATATGCAAAACCCATACACTGTAAGTGACATTTCATGCGACCTTTCCAAAGAGTAAACTTGGTTCCATCAAACTTTGGACTATCCTTCTTGTATGATGACATCTTGGATCTCCTCAAGCATTTAAGCTCCTTTTAGAGGAACTTAGCTCTGATACCAATTGTTGGATTTAGGGCACACAACTGAGAGGGGGATGAGTGAATCAGTTGTATAAAACTTTCTCCCTTTTATGTACTTAACTCCACATTGTTAATTAGCAGCATAATAGAAGATCAATCATGAAAGCACAATGTAACAAATAAATAGTAGAAACACATCAACACATGAAACACCAAGATTTTGATGTGGAAAACCCAGTTAAGGGAAAAACCATGGGGTGATTAACCCAAGATAATATTCTCTATTAGAATAATAGAAAGAACAAATGACACATGCCAATTAGGGCTCACTGCCTGAGCACACTACTCACAAGAGGCTCACTGCCTACAGGAGACACACTGTCTACAAAGGGATAAGTATCACATACTTGAACTGGTAAATAGCATCTTCACTATCCTTGAGTTAGTTCTATTTAAGCTCAAACCTTCTGCTTTGCCTTTCTCTCTTCTCTTCGCTACCACATGCTCATCTCCACAAATACAATCTTGAAATGACTTCACAAACCTTTATTTATACATGACATCAACTTAGGAACAAACATCTAAGTCGGCAACCACAAGAACATTCGCGAGGTGTATAATTCATCTGGTCAGCCAGTCACAGAAAGAACATCTTCATCCAGAAGTATTTCTTCAATTCTGGGCTCCAACTCTAATGCGGACCATCAACACGAACTGAACATAATCCAAGGACCTTCACAAGCTTTCCTAAATCACCAGGAACATCTGTACTTCCTCTACTTACTGAAATCCTTCTCTCCTTCATCTGAAACCTCAAGAACACAGTCTGTCATCACTGTCACAAAGGAATAGGTTCTTCCAGACCTTCAAACCACAAACTGATCTACTTGACACTTCACAAGGACATCCTCAACACTTCCTCAAATCTATAGAGTGGGATAATGCATTACCAGACCTTACCGGACCTATCTATCTCACTCTGTCACCACTGAGTACCTGTCGGAACCAGTTCTACTTGAGTGACCATAACTTCTTTAGATCTTCATGTGGATCCCTGAAAACTTGACTAGAGCATCTCAAGACTTATATCTACAAACCCTTTAAACCACATCCTCTGATCCTCAACCTATCTTGGACTTTTACCTTGTTATCATCACTGTTCTTCACTGTTCCTGATTGAGACTAATTTTCTCAATATCCTCAGCACACAGCTCATCTAATCCTTCTCATTAATGCAACCTAAGTATGTTGACATCAATGAAAACATCGGTTAGGCCCATACTTGCAACAATATCTTCAATTAAAGGCTTGTATGGGCCTTCTTTCTTCCTTTTAGCTCTAGCAACTGCACCATTTGATATCTATTTTAATTTTGGCGTCTCAACTTTCTCAGACTTCACCTTATCTGCCTTATGTGAAGCTAACATTTCTTCTTTTTTCTTATCACCAGAAGGATGATTTTCTGGGCTATGCAACGTTTTCCTTTTTAAAATATGTAGACACAATGAACAAGCAGTTTCTAAATGTGGTGCTTCATGTAGCCTGCACCATCCATCAATCAAAACATCTTGTGGGGATCTTTGCTGTTGTGTCATCTTTTGAATTTCTTTTGATAGAAATTCTTCAAACTTGGACATATTACTGCCCCTATCTTCATCAGATAATTCATAATCTGATTCTACTAGACAATCACTCCTTGGGGTGATCTTCTTCTTGCTTTTGGCATTACTTTTTTTGCACACTAGTATCTCTTCTGTCGTCTGAATAGAACTCTCATCTTGGTATGTGCATTCTCCTGTTCCTGCAAAAGACAAGCAAAAATTAGTGTCGCTATCATCATTTGCAGAACTTACCGTGGGTGATGATGAAGGTGCTTCACTGTATGCTAGTTCCAGCTCCAACATATCCAAACAAGCACCACAAGTTCTTTCAGAATGTGCCTCATCATGCAACCTACGCCATCCATCAATTATAATATCCTGTGCAGGCATTTTTAACAACTGACACCTTTGCACCTCTTTAAACAAATGCATCTCAAAATTCTTGAAATGATCTATCCCTATTTTACTTTCATGGTTACAATCAGATCCTGAAGTTATTTTATCATCTCAAGGGTCATCTTCATGAATATGAAAGTTAAACATCAAGATCTCCTCTATGCTGGCGGTCTGGGCTCTGATGGAGTAAACTCCGGGTTCCACATCCACATACATGATTTCATTGGTTTTGTTATATTAAGTGATCATGTGCTTCATGTGAGGTTCAACATCTATCCTTATTTGATTTGGTACCCCTCTCTAGGGTAACCACATATGACTGAAGTCAGTTGACATGTATCCATTAAGGGTTTTTGACCAGTCTCTACTAAGTAACATTCCATATGTATTAGGTATATCAACTACTTGAATATCAATATAATGCTGATTTCTAGGGTCTGATGCTAACTACATGTGAATGTGAGTTAGTTCTCCTACCACATTCACCTTTGTTTTATCTAATTGGGTTACTTTCTTTAATGATTTGACAAGATGTAACCCTAAAGCATTGCATATTGATAGGGGCATTACATTGGTAGATGGTCCTAAGTCTACTAAGTAGTTGTGCAAATTTTTACCAAACATCCTTATGGTAAGGAGGAAAGGAGGTGACTCACTCTTGCCTTTGTATAGGGTCATGTGGGAAGTCTCTATAGCTTGAACAGTGGCTGGCATTTTATGTTTAACATTAACATCCCTAGCAGCTTGGTCTTTATTTCCAAACTAACCCGAGGGATGACTATCCTCCTTTTGGGCAGGATCATCTAATGATTTTATGAAAGCTCTCTTGATAGCAAGGGTTTTAAGTAGCTCTAATAATGACAGGCTAATTTTAACCTTTTTCATTTCATCTATTAGATATGTAACCAATTTATCAGATTTAGGAGGTAGATTACCGGCTTTTGGTGCTGTATTCTGGGGTGCTAAGTATTGAGCACTGACCTTGGGAAATCTAGGGTTATTACTTGCCTTGGGATTGGGTGGAGTAGTGAAATTGTTTCAAGGCAAGGATGTGGTCAAAGGATCAGCAGATCTGTTTGAGTTATTCCTCAAGTTGTAATTATGCCTACCCTGAGGTTGCTGTTGATAAGCATTGACTTCCTCATGTTCAATTGATGGCTCATTCTCATCCTCAAATGGAAAAACATAGTTGGATTCAAAAGCCATGGTTGATTCCTCATATGTCAAGGTGTAATACTGATGAGATGAACTTGTCTGCTGACAAGGATGATGCGTGAAGCTTTCTAGCACTAAGGCAAAGTGGTATTCACAGGGGACAATTTCATTTCCCTCTACATAAGGTGGATTTCTTGAAGTATTGGACACTTCAGCCTAGAAAATACTTGCAGCAATCCTGAATTGAGGATAGTCTAGCTCTGCATGAGCATTGGTGTTATGTATCCTACACCAATTTGTAAGTGCTATCTCTGCAAGGTTTACTCTAGTGGTTTGTTTAGGTTCACTAGGAGGCTGGTTATCTAGAGGTCATGGCAGAGAACCATTATTTGGCCTAGTGTTCCACACTCTAGGCTACTTAGGAGGATTATTGTTGCCATTGTTATTATAGTTGTTGTTGTACCCCCTATTAGGATAGTTAGGTCATTCATTGGCATAACCTCTGTTCTGATTAGGTTGAGAAAAGAAGTTCTGACTCCTCAGATGAGTGACTTCAGTAGTGAGTTTCCTCAACTGTGTTGATATTTCCTTCATTTCTTCTTTCTCTTCTTGAACCTTGGCCACTACATTCTCTGCCTGAGGCTTGAAAAAGGAAGATCCATTGTTATTGTTGGATTGTCCACAACTTGAGGCACTTGTGTTTGCTCTGGATATTTTAACATATGGCCATTTCCATTTGGTGGTGGCATGATACTGAGTGGAGGTATCTGCAAAGGGGCTAACATGACAACTGAAGGTATCATGGCTCCATTGGTCTGCTGTTGAGCAGGATATGTAGGATAACTAGGAAATGTAGGGAAGGCAATATTTGGAGTGGGAGCAGGAGCCAATTGCTGACTGACTTTGATGGCTTCTCCAAAAGCTCCTGCTAAAGTTGTTACCTTAGGATGTGCTCTCCTGATAAACATGGAAGTCAAGGGATCTAAAGCTAAATAATAAATGCTCCTAGCAGCTTCATCTGCTACAACATAAGGTGCTACTACTCTTGAGAGCATTTTCTAGAATCTTGCATTGAAGTTAGCAATGGGTTCTCCTTCAAATCTCTTGATTGTGGCAAGCAAATGATAATTCATTGAAGGATCTATAAGTGTTCTGAACCTATCCTTAAAGGCCTTTTCTAAGGCATCCCATGAATCTATTGAACCTTGACTGAGACTGATATACCGGTTATATGCCTCTTCCTCTAAGGAAAATGGAAATAACCTACATACTACATCTTCATGTGCAAATCTAGCCCTAGTACAAGCTTCTTTGAAAATTCTGATGTGATCATCAGCATCTTGATATGGATGATACTTGGGACAAACTTTATCAAGGTTCTTAGGCAGAGCATGATATGCATTAAAAGTCAGAGGTGACTCTGTAGCAAAGAATGACATTAGAACTGGTGGAGGTTGGACCTAAGATATGATAGGTTGAGGCTGGACCTAAGGTGTAACAGGTGGTCCAATAGGTGTTTGTAACACAAGAGGAGTTATAGGAGAATGTTCTAGTGAAGCTCCTGATGCACTAGGATCAGGGGAGTGATGAATGTCTACCATTCTAGGTCTAAATCCTATGATGGGTGATTCTTCAAAGAGTCCCCCACATTTAGATCTGGTATTTGGCTTGGGAGCCAGGATTTCTTAAATTCAAGGAAGATTGGCTAGTTTACTATAAAGATCAGTTGAAACTCCCTAGCCAAGGTTGTGTTTATGCTTAATTTGAGAACTTCACAAATGATTAGCGTGCACAAACTTAAAATAGCAAATCTGTGCATATAACTTGAAATACACGGATGCTTGAGTGTTACCTTTCTGTATGCATTATCAAATTAGATAAAAAACTTACTAGTGAATGACTTATTGTTGAATCAGCCGGCCCTCCTTCTAGCACCAATTTCTCTGTTGATGGTGATGTTAGTCACAACCAAACACTAAACAAAAGTTACACAACAACCTTTATTTATCTTGAAAGATATGATGAATTCAAAGAATTCATGATCCCAAGTCTCCGTTGATTAGATCATAATCTACTGACGTTACTCAGTGGTTGATGTGTGTTGCTGTTAATCATTTAGGGGCCTTGCGTTCATCAGTAGTTTCTACAAGGTTCACTATGAACTTACTCAAATAATGTGCCTACAGATTAATATTTGCATGATTTCTACCATTATTTGGAAGTCTTTGCATGACATTTTCAATACTACATGCATCCTTGAGCTTAAATATGCAAATGATGTTCAGTTATCTACGGGGTGTCAGCATATATCTCTATTTTGCTTCTAATTTATCTATTTATTAAAATTATCGAAGTGATTTCAATGAAATTAAAAAAAATAAAAGACAAAGGTAGGGTTTAAAGAATGAGATTCCCAAAATTACTTGACTGAGGTCACCGGTCCACATACATATTCCAATACAACAATGAAGAGAAGAAAACTAAAATCATACCTCACCAAGACAGTCCACAAATCCGCATGATTTAGTGCAAATCTTCAAAGGGGAAGTTGACAACAACATGCAATGAAATGAAGTGCTTCTATTGAACACAACATTCACCAGTACATATCCAGAAATCAACTTGAAGATTACGTAAAGTTTGCAATCAAGATGTAATCTGAAGCTTCATATTCATTTAGTAACCTATAGAACAAGTACATTTACAATGATCTGAGGAAAGAACCTTGACATTTCAATAGTTCAGTGCCCATTAGTCTCAACAATCTGATCTCTATACTAAATTGTCTCAGGTCAATTTTTTTTTGTCTGATTGACCTCTCCTTTGTGTACAGTATAGGGGCTTAATATATATATGGCTCTGATTTGCCCCAAAATGGTTCCAAAACTTTAGTAGATCAACGGACCACCCCTCAAGGGTAGCACCAAGCGGTGGAGAATAAATCCCACCAAAAATCCCTAAACAACACCCATGCTGGGAACAAGGATCCTACTTTGGAAACCCCAACAGCTCAAAAAATAACTGTTGCCTCATTTGTTTAATGTTTCTCCATCTACATTTTGTCCTCTCATTGAAAGTCTCGAATCCCTCTACTTCATTTGCGATCTTTTGTGATCTGATTGCCATCCCCTGTGATGTCATCACCATTTAAAGCCCTGCCTTTGTGTTCACCTGCACGCCGCCACTGTGTTGGCAACCTTGAAATTTCCAGCTACTTCAAATGGCTCCAACAATCTGAACAGGAATTAAGCACCATTGTTTAATAAATCAGCAGGAAAAATTAAACATTTATATTAAATCAGGCCCCAAATGCACAAACACAGCAATCGAGCCCTGAAACTATGAAAACTACGCATCAAAATGCATATACAATGTTTAAAATGGCTGAGTCAACCATCGTTGACCAAAAACATGCATCCGATGCCCAAAAAAAAGCTTCAAAAACCTATCGCTTCGCTTTCCCACCCTTTTCATCTGCTTAAATCCTTGTATCTTTTGAATGCATGTTTTCTTTGTATATTGGGCTTGTATATCTCAATATACAAGCATTCCGAACATACAAAGAACTTTTCGCTTTAAACCCTCTATTCGAGCTTGAGTTGCACTTTCCTTTTGCATCCATCGCTTGCATGTATCACTTGTATGTGGGGATATACATTCCAATTTATACAAGCAGATACATGCAAGCACCTTTGTATGTCCCCGTCAGTCCTCAACTCTTTATAGACCACAATCTATTAATCCCTTCAAATCTGTAATGCATAAACCGCAATGCATCCCCTTTGATATGCTTTTGGACGCAATGCATACCTTTTACCTTATTTGAATCTCCTTTGAATTCCAAGTTGTATGCTTAAAGCAATGCATATCACAATGTATGTTTTGATATACAAGTGGACATGATACATTGTATTAACTAGCTTTAAATTTCTTCCGAGTTCCGTCTTGTATATCGGCAATGTATGAAATGCAATGTACCTCCAGATATACATTCGAGTTTGATACATTGTATTTGTCAAATTTCAATTTCTTTTTGGATTCCAGCTTGTACACATCCTGCAATGTATGTTATGAAACATACATACAAGTGGCAGAATATACAAGTGCTTAACTCCATTTGATAGCCATTTCAAATCTGCGATATGCATATTGTCTTTGTATATTTCGCTTGTATGTCAGAACATACAAGCGTCGAATGTACATCGATTTAACTCTGTTTCATGATCCCTTCGGGTCCACCCAATGTATAAAACACTTGTATCTTACCAATATACAAGCCCGCATATATACAAGGATTTAACCTTGTTTAAAAACTTTTCGGGTCCGCAGCTTGCATCTTTCGTCATGTATGCTTTGCTTGTATGTAAAAACATACAAGCACCAAATATACAACTGGCGGACTTAAACAAACACTCATTTCGACTTTAAACTTGTGTCGGCCCACCCTGCATGTACAATTATCACATTAGAAAATGCATATAAGTAAAAGAACATACAAACAACCTTGTATGTAAAACTCGATACAAAACCTATTTCCGTGACTTTGTATGTGAGCGGTATACAAAAGACTTTGTATATCGCATTACCCAATATACAATCGAATTTGTATGTACAAGATACAATGACCAAACATACAAAGACTGTTGTATATGTGACCCAATGTATATACAAAGTCTTTTGTACATACAAACAAACCCATTTAACAGTGCATTTTACCAAAATAGTCATAACTTGCAAAATACAAGGAATTTTAAGATGGTTCAAAAAGCAACCCCTACTCATTTTTGACAAGGAATTCACCTATACTCTACCCTGGTACCTAATGCAATTTTTCTCTAATTTTCAACAAGGTTTGTACTATTTCACTCCCTTTTCCTTTTACCACCAAGCAAAACAACACACACAAGCAAAAGCAAAAAGCCACAACAGGGGTCCTCATTTTGCTAAGGAGTAAAAAATGGGGTGTGTTGTGAACATCACAACAAGAACAAGAGCAGAGATCACTTGAAGAGTCTGCCAAAACTGATGGTGACAAAACCACTAAATTAACTAAGTCCTCTTCTTCAACATCTCAGTGGTTGTAAAATAGAGTGGTGTATCCTAAGCCACAAGTGGAAATAATGCAATTAGATCTAAGCACAATCCTATCACAAGATCAAAGGCCAAAGAAGCATAAGAAAGCAAAAGTACAATCAAGAATTTATAAAGATGAGACGGGATCTAGAATTACAGAAATAGCTATCCCACCAGCGAATATAAATAGAGAACAAGTCAAGGCCGAAGACTATGTTATCTCAATAGTTGATCTGGGACCAACTACTCATGCTTAGAGGGTTAATGAGTTTAAGGGATCTGTCACCTCAATCCTAAAACAATTGGATAAGGATGAGCTATCAAAGAAGGAATTGAAACAACAAAATGAAGAGCTCCAAACTTGCCTCCAATTCTTGATCAAACTAGTTGATGCAGGAGGAGATATAAGGATAGTGCCTACTTTCCTGTCTATTGATGAAATGACAAAACTTGGTGAGGTAAGGGCCAAGTCAAAAGGAACTGAACATTGGCTAGTGAGAGTATTTGACAAAGGATGTGAAAGTATTGATGCTTTTACCCAGGCGCATAAGAAGTTGGTTGAACTTCATGAGAAATGGAAATATCTATACAGGGAATGTAATTCCTTTGATGAATATTACTCTCACATTTTCCCTTGAATAAAGAGCATCAGAGATTTGCCAGTGCAGACCTTAGTCATTGAAAACATTCTAACTGGAGACAAATTGTCAAAGGCTATCAAGTGGTATTAGTAGCTAAATTTGAGAAAAAAAACTTTTGAAAACATAAAAGAAGCCTACAAGCCAGCGGATGAGGAACTTTTGTCATTGATATATGCTATTAATGATTGTCTAAGGTATTTCCTAGAAGAGGCTTATAATGATTATGCACCTTATGATGTTGAAAAATGCAAAGGCAAATTACATAAGGTCATTTTTGAGAGTACTGAACTGGCTATGGAGGATAGATTAGACAAGGTTAGTGACCTCAAGGCTGAATTCAAGGCATTCCACAAGGCTGGGACAAAAATAGAGAAGATATACAATAGATTTAGTCAGGAGCTAGAAATGTTTGAATATCAGGTCAACTATCTAAAGAATCTGGATCCTTTGGAGATCAATCTAGCCCTTGAAGCATGGCTCAACTACCGCAACAAGCTGGCGAAAGAAGACAAAATCAATTTGGATGAAGAGCCTTGATGTGTTTTTTGAATATTCTAAAATATAATCCTATAATAATTATAAATTGTTGTATTTGGGACATCATGTGACTCTATTTTGTCTCTTTTGTGCTTCAAAAATGATCTTTTCTATTAATATATTGAGTTGGGTAGTCAAATATCCAATATTTAATGTATCTGGGGGCTATTTTTCATCTTTTTCATAAAAGACAAGATGTAATCTAGGAATTGATGAACTATTATTTATGCATTTATTGATGTAATCTGGACCGTCGGTGTTGAGTTAATCTCCGCCGTTCATTTGAAAACTCGGTATGCCGCTTTCCTATATAAAGGGCTGCCATTTCCACTATTTGTAAGAGAGAATTTGATGCCGAATTGTTGACATTTTGCCATTTGAAGTAATACAAAGCAAGTTTCTATAGTGTTTCTGAGAATTTGTGTATTGTTTTTCTTACTTGGTTTCATGGTTTGCTTCCTGCTCTCCCATAGTTAGTTAGTCATGCTTTTATAATGTTCATGGTTTACTGAAGTATCTGATGAATACTCTAAGTCCATACTTTTAGTTATTTGCGGATGGTAGATAGCTGTACAAAGTTAGTCTGGGCTAATCATTCATGCTAAAGTTTAATTGCATTTCACAAGTTAA
This sequence comes from Cunninghamia lanceolata, assembly GCA_027924645.1. Classification (NCBI taxonomy): domain Eukaryota; kingdom Viridiplantae; phylum Streptophyta; class Pinopsida; order Cupressales; family Cupressaceae; genus Cunninghamia; species Cunninghamia lanceolata. The sequence continues at coordinate 4,594,635 of BSBN01001126.1, forward strand.
TTATGCCATTTATTTGGTATTTAACAAGTGAATGTAATCTGAAAATCTTTTGACTTCCATTGAAGATAGCATCATTTTCTGTAGTGTTGTAACACCCATTTCAGTTTGGTAACTTAGAAATCTGGTTAAATTTAAGAGTGTTTGTCTACTTACAATAGTCCATACATTGTGAATGTCACTGAGGATTTCTCTAAAGCCCTAAGCTCTTTTGCATTTTCTTTGAAAACCATTGTTAGATTAGGAATTTCTGTAGCATTCTACATTGTTTATCAGTTGAAAATCATAAAAGGGTTTATGTGTATTTTCTATTTAAACTTGAAGATCTATAGATTACATGTAAGACCCCTTGTAGGCACAGCTAGAACATACCAATTGAGAGATTCCAAGCAAGCTAAGACCTAGTTGTATTATCCTTGGAGTAGTCTTACCTAGGGTAGGATACTTTTCAAGAGAGGTGTGAAACCAACAATCATACCTGTGTTGTTGTGTGCCAAAACACTCATCAACAGGTACCAAGTCCAATGTTTTACTCTTCTCCAAAGAAGCCATCTCATCTTCCATGGCCTCCTTCCAGGAACCTGCATCTTTCATACCCATAGCATCTAACACAGTTCTAGGTTCATCAGTGTTAGCAAGTAAAGAAAAAGCACAACTAGAATCAAGTAATGAATAACCAAACCTATTAGGTTGCTTTCTTATTCTTGTAGACCTCCTCAATGGCTAAGGTTGAGGTTTTGCTTTTTCTTCTGAGCTTTTAGAGCTGCTAGAGCTCTCCTCATCATTAGGTCTCACAGGGTTTGTCTGTTCAGTCTTCTCAGGGGTAGAAGGAAACTGAACCGCATCTTCTTTCTTTTCTGTCTATTCTGGTTGTAGAACAATAAAATATGGTGTTAGCTCTTTGAAGATAACACTTCTGCTAGACAACACCTTTTTAGCCACAGGATCCCAAAGCTTGTCTCCTTTCACACTGACACCATAGCCAATTAAGATACACTTAATAGCCTTGTTCTCCAATTTAGACCTTTTCTCCCTCGACACATGTGCATATGCCTCACAACCAAAAACATGAAGATTTCTAACTGAAGGCTTCTTACCAGACCACACCTCCATAGGTGTCTTACCAACAAGAGCTAATGTAGGAGATCTGTTTACCAAATAGCAAGTAGTGGCTATAGGTTTAGCCCAAAACTTTTGTTCGATGCTTGCTCCACTAAGCATACTCCTAGCCTTCTCCATTAGTGTCCTGTTCATCCTCTCTGCAACTCCATTTTGTTGCTAGGTGTATGGAGTTGTCTTATGTCTTTCAATCCCTTGCTCTTTATAGAACTTCTCGAACTCTGTCAAACAAAACTCACCACCGTTGTCAGTTCTCAAATACTTAATCTTTTTACTAGTCTAATTCTCAACAAAAGCCTTAAACTCTTTGAACTAACTAAAGACTTCAGATTTGCTTCTGAGAAAATAAACCCATGTCCTTCTACTGTAATCATCTATGAAAGTTACAAAATATACAGATTTTGAAATCAAAGGAACATTAACAGGACCAAACACATTAGAATGAATAAGATCCAATACACCAGAAGACTTGTGAGAACTAGAGTAAAACTGAACACAGTTTTGCTTTCCATAAATGCAATGTTTGCAAAAGTCAAACTCAAGATTACAATCATTTAACCCCTTAATGAGGTCTTTTATTTTTTAGGGTACGTAGACCCTTCTCACCAATGTGGCCATATCTCAAATTCCATAACATAGTCTTTTCAGTAGGAAGCTTAGCTTCCATAGCATGTGCACTACCATCAGAACTAATTACAATAGATTTCTTCACTGCTCATTCAGATGGTGGGGATGGAGTCACTGCAGCTCTTTTCTTTGAGTCAGAAGAACTATTGCATTATGTAGTGCATGCCTCCAGCTAAAACAGAGTACCTCTCCGAGTACCCTTCGCAAGCACCATAGATCATCTAGTCATCTTGCATCCATCCTTCAAAAAGACAACTTGTACACCTGCATCATTCAACATACTTACAGAAAGCAGGTTCCATGCTAGGCCTTGGATGTGCATAACCCCAGTGATCCCCTTCACTCGTCCATCAGGGAATCAAATTGAGACTCTTCCATGACCAACAATCTTTAGATGAGAATTGTCACCTAGGTACACTCTTCCACCATCAAACTCTTCATTTTTTGTAAACCAACTTCGATGCGAGGTCATGTGGAATAATGCACCAGAATCAATCAACCACACATCTTAAAATGCATGGGTGGCCAGGGCTACAATGAAGGTATCACCATCATCTTGTGACTTACCAAAATCTGAATCAGGACCTTTCTTCTTCTTTTTCTTCTCCTCTTTTTACTCCTTTCAGAAATGCCCAGTATTGCCACAGTTCCAATAGAGAGCCTTGGACTTTCTAGGAGATTTGGATCTCCCACGGGATTTGGATCTACCCTTCTCAACCTTCTTGTCCTTCTTTTTCCCTTTCTCCTTGGGTCTTCCATGAACTGCAAGAGCCTCTTTAGCTGCTTCAGAATACTTTCTCTGCATCTCTTCAGATAATAGTGAAGATACAACTTCATCCATTATGAAAGTGGATGTGGTGCTTCCAATAGCCATCACAAGATGATCCCACGAGTCTGGTAAAGAACAAAGCAAGGTCATACATCGATCCTCATCCTCCATCTTCACACCAACTGATGTCAATTGAGTAATTAATATGTTAAAGGCATTCAAGTGATCTGCAATAGATCCTCCATCCTCCATCTTCAGAGAATACAACTTCTTTCTTAGAAAAACTTTGTTTAGCATGGATTTAGCCTGATAAACATCACCCAACTTCTTCCAAAGGTCTTTTGTGCTCTTCTCCTCATGGACATGTAACATGAAAGAATCAGCTAAATTGAGTCTTATGACCTTCTGATCTTTGAGATCCTAATCAGCTTGTGCCATAGCAGCTAGTTTTACACCGGATATAGTTTCCCATAGGTCATGATCAACAAGTAGGTCTTCCATCTTGAGTTTCCACAACTCAAAATTAGTGCCATTAAATTTCTCCACCTCTATTCTTTTGGATGTGCCTGCCATCTCTTTCCTGCAACAAGATTATAGAATACTCTACACAGGACTCCCACTCAAACTAAGATCAACTCAAAAAACCCCTACCCAACAACTAGGACCAAAAGTGATCAAGCGTTGATACCAACTGAAAGGAAGCAAGGTACGTGGAACACACTTCCTACGCTATTCTAATGAGGGAAGTAGAGTGCAAATTCTTTTAAATCCTTACAATTATAGTGTTATCAACCCAATAACAAAGATATTGCAGCAAACAACATACACATAGAATGACACAGAAGAAGAGAGAGACAAGATTTAACGTGGGGAAAACCCTTTCAGGAGAAAAACCCCACACTCTAAAACCTTTACAATGTATTAACAAATCTAAATGTTGTTTACAATACACTAGCAATGCAAACTCTTAGGAGTCTTCAACACTCATATTTGGAGGTATTCTGGTAGCATAACAATACCTGTCAATCACATAATGCAACTCCTCCTCAAAGCACCTGTTTATATAAAAAATACAAGGGAAAATTGCCTCTATCTTGGAATGGGCATCCAACTTGGCCTCATGGCCCAAAACCCATGCCTATGGACACTTGGTCAACATTGTAAGATGAATTTGACACTTGTCCACACACCCCATCCCAAAGAGGTCACCTATTTCTAATATGGGCTATGACAGATGCTCTTACGACTCTTATGACCATCATAGAATCTGTCATAGCTATCATAACTTACATCTGTAAGAGAATCTATCATACATAGGCTATAAATAGCATATTCTCTTACAACATGTTATAATCCACCTTGGGGTGCCCAAAGATGCCTTTTTCAAAGATGCTTCTTGACACATGTCTTCACCTGTCATAGAATCTCCTATTTCTGACTCTTACATGTCATAAATTCATCATACGAATCTGTCATGACTGTTTCAGTCAATATTCCCTTACACAACATCAAAGATGCCGACACATGGAAAACTCTCCATTCCACAAAGTGGGATGCCTATCTCCTCATGTGAGGACAAAATTACAAGTTACCATCTTCCATGTAGGATGACACATCACTGTGCCACATCCCACAAGATGGAAATAAAAAAATAAATATAATGAAAATGATATAAGGAATTACCAAGGTTGAGACACCTTAATTCCCAATATTTGCCGCACTTTCTTCCTCTTCTTTGTTATCAACAAGTCATCATTGAATGGCTCCTCATCCTCCTCCTCTATAATCATAGGAGTAGGCTTTGTAATAGTTTTCTCTTGTTTGGTAGGGATATGTGGTGATGTAGCTGCTGATGTGGAAGCCACATCTCCCTTTCGTTGGGGTCTTCTTATGATTACTCCTCTAGCTACATGGGTTGCTTTCTTCTTCTTACCCTGTTGCTTTTCTTCTATAGCTAGCTGTCTTTCTCCATTAGATTTCCTCTTCTCTTTGAGGAAGTCATCATATTCTTCCTTGGACAATTCTTGTCTCTTCTTCTTATTATCCACAGTAAGGGCTACACCCTTCTTCTTCAACTTACTGACTTTAGCATTTACCCAACTCTGGGTCAGTTGAATAACCTTTAGTATTATCTGATCTAGTGAAGTCACCTCAGGCTGAGTCAAATCAGAGGATGATATGGTTTCATTATATACTTTCTTTTCCTCATATTCATTAGACATGATATTTCCATCATCTTTGTGCAACTGAATAGGCACTGATATGTAATCAAAGGTGTGAATTTGATTGAGAATGGGCCTCTGGTAAGTCCTTCTTTTGACCTTTGCTTCATCATCAAAATTAGTCCAGTAATCCTCAAGGTGTTTTTGATGTATACGCTTCCCTAGTAATGCCTACATCCTGCCATATGGGTCGTATGACCTAGCTATTGATAATGGCTACAAGTGCATTAACTTCAATCCTCTGATTGCATCCTTCACACTTTCCTTGTCTAGACACAAATACTAGCTAGTCATGACTAGAAACACCACAAGTGGAATCTTCCCCTTCTCAATATGAGCCTCAACCAAGAGAAAAATCTTCTTGGCAAATTCATTAGAATAACTTTGTCAATGGGGTATCTCGGTAGCATGAAAGGTTGCCCCTCAAAGCCTTCTATTCTTATGTATGAAAATGTAGGGAATTGAATAAAGCAAGCTCTATAATTGTATATCATAGCTTAAGCTTCCATGCTTAATCTTTTTGTTCTATCTTCCTCCATGGTCCTTACCAGATGCATAGAAAAGGAGTCATTTACTATCTTATAATTTTGGACAGATTCCCTTCTGTTCAACTGTGGGTAATGTTCCCATATGTTCACATCACTAGGATTGTTCCCAACCCTGCCTACTATTTGTAACCCATTAAATGTTCCTCTAAAGGTATAGGCATATACAACATAAGAAGTCATATGAAACATGCACATCTTTCGACCCAGCCTTCACATTCCATCATCTAAACTATCACTTATGATTTTAGCCCATAGGGGCTTGTCATCTGAATACTAGACCATCCTGATAATTCCATAAATCTAGTTCTCAAATGCTCCAGCATGTTGTCTCCCTGTCATTCTGCTAAGCATGACCATCATGTACTAGTATTCTTCACCAAAAATCAAACTTAAAGAGGTATACTGGCAATTTAGCTAAAGCCTTGAATGTACTGCTCTTCGATCTCCATTGGTACATGACCCTCCTAGCTTCTTTCTAGTTAATATGATATTCCTTTTCCAATCTGCTTAGGCTCAATCTAACCACATTAGGTCCTATAGGTAAATTAAATGTAGAGGTGATGCCTTTAATTGAGAAATCTGCATATACCCTGCCATGCTTATCCACTTTTCTAGTTTCTGGATTATAGTTATGCACACATTCAACCACTAGCTCAGTAGCCTCCATGGCATAGGGAAATCCCCCAGCATTCCACATCCCTAAGGTGTATATGATCTAAAGTGGAGGGTTTCCACTTCCATTATCTAATCTTCTCATCGATGCATCGAGATCTGTATTTCCTTGATGTGTATCATTGATCATCCCATATCTGTATCCTACCTCTTCTAGTTGTAGAAACATGGGTTTAAAGAACTCTGTGTCAGACCTATTCTTTCTGATTAACATTAGATCCTGTGATAAAAGCATGCATTTCTTACTGTAACATGTTGTATGCAGTAGGGCTTAGGGATCACATACATTCTATGGCAAGAATTCTATTATTCTAGTTTATTTCATGCGTCACCATGCTAATTAACTCAATAAAAACCATTTTTGTGTCATCATTTACTCTAAATGACAAAAGAGAGGGTTTCATATTTACATACCTGATAATCACTTTCTCTCTTTTACTGTATGAGTGGTAATGATATGACTGTGACTATGCTGTATTTACCATTTCGTTCCATTTAGACGCGGGTCCCATTCCGTTTGTAGGTAGCAGTGATGATTTGATCTTCAGAGCTCTATAATTCTTGTTTAAATGTAGGGTGAATGTAAAATAAACCCCAAAACTTACTTTTAACCAATCAATATGACAAATTAGGGTGTGCTTAATGTCTTTTGTTTAAGTCCATCTATCAACACCTAACGTTCGCAGATGCTGACAAGTGGTGGGATTCCATTTGAAATTTGAGAGCGCGAACTACTGTTGAGGTTACATTTAATGCAAAGGGGTGATTTCTTCAAAGATCAAGGATATTTGAAAATATGACTGAAATCAAACATATGAGTGTGACATCATCATGGATATGGTCAACCTTTGACCAATGAGTTAGATCAGGTAACGTTACATTCGTTAATAAATCATGATAATACACTGTATTGATATGATCTGGGGGATGCCACGTGGCATGGTTAGATTGGTCGTTGATGAACTAGGAGCCTCGGGTCATCGAAGGGTAATATGAGGGATATTGGAAATATCTGTGTTTAGGGTAAAATTTGATTCGTTTAATGTTTTAGTGTTTTGTTGTTTAAATCCTCCTCTCCACCTTACATTCAAGGATCTAGGGTTGAGTGACGAGCAATATCATACCCCAGGTCACTTGCAAATGTAGGGAAACTTGGATTAGGGTATTTAATTATCAATTTTTCTTCTCTTATTCCCATTTGATCATTAAAACCCTAATTATGCAAATACGGTGACAAATTGACGAATAATGGAAAAAGCTCTTGCAGACAGGAGTAAAATACCAAATCACAGAGCACCTATTTTCAGGGTTCCGAAGCAGAACAGTCGGGGACACTAGAGCAGGTGCCCTACTCCAAGGTACTAGTTTCTGTATGGGATCTGGACCTCCTTCCAACACTAATTAGCCCTGTAACTTTTGTTTCCTGAAACTTGGATGGGGAGGACACTAGAACGAGTGCCCAAGTACTGGAAGTGCTCCTATGTCCTGCTTTTCTTTAGATCCTGAATCCTTAATGTCTGCCAATCATTCCTACAACTCCACTTTTCCCAAATGCAACACCTATAACCTGCAATCACAAGACTTGGTTTGGGGGTTGTAGTGTTTTGAGGCTTGCCTCAGTCAAGCCTCGGAGGACACTTAAGTCTCCAAACACTGTTGTCAGATAAAGACTGCGTGCCCTTGTGAGGCAGAGGCAAAAAACCAAAGGAATCAATTATAAAAACACAATGTTATGTAACCTTGTAGTGAAGCTCTCATGGGAGGAAGATGCTCTTCATTCCATGAGGAAATTGATGCTCAAATATGCAAATATCAACACACAAAACACACAAGTCTACTCTTGCAACACAATGAAAGCCTTGAATCACCTTAAGAATGCCTAAAGTTCACAATGATCATCTAGTTGAAATCTAGTTTACAAATGAATGCCTAAACATGCTTTTATATGCAACTACAAGCACTCCTGCCATGATTTTAAAAATCAAAACTTACCATGTCGGCAAAAGGAACAAATAATGGTCATAAACTAACACCTGGAAATTAGGGCTGCCCCAAAATAGGGTAGGACTAGGGCACGGGTGCCCAAGTCCTACCCCCCTATTTTGGGCAAGGTACAACTCAAGGGGTCAACCTAGGTTGAATTTGCCATGGAACCTAGGTCTCATTCCATCGGGATGCTAAAATATGAACTAAGATGTCCTAAATGCATTCTAAAGACCCTGGAGCTAAACCTTATGAGGGAAAAGCCCCCAAGGGGACATTTTTTGATGTTACATTTAGCCCCCACTTTAATGTATGTATAAACATGAGGCCAATACATGCATTAAAGTAAGGTCACAAACACAAAAAACACACCAAGCATGAAGAAGACATGCCAATCACATAGAAGAGAGTAATAGTCACACAGAACATGGAGAAGACAGTCAATGCATAGAAGACACATTAATGCATGGAAGACAGGCATGATTTCTTTCTTTTCTTTTTCTCATATATATGAAATGCAGATGCAAGTACTGGAAAGTAAACAAATCTCCCATAATATAGGATGCACTACCCTAAGGCACATGTCTCTGAATATATGTGGCAACACACATGCAAGACACGCAAAACCTCCCAAAATGCATACCGCATATGGGGCAACAAACATGCCAAACAAAACAAGCATGCCGAAACATACACACTTGAAGACATGGAGAAAACATGGCAGACAAGAGATGGTGTGTTCCCTATTTCTAGGCTCATCACCATCTGAGGCACATTACAGGCACACACCGATGATTAGGCTTCGCCGCAACAATCGTCAAAGACACACTTAACAGTTGAGTTAGTCACAGAACCACTCCCCGCCTCTGCCGAGGACTTTTGAAAATGCAACCCCACCTGCGTCATGGAGATGCCTTATAGTGAAAAGGAAGCATGTCATACCACCCTACCCACGTCATAGAGATGCCTTACAGTGAAAAGGAGGTATGAGCTCAAAAGTATACAACCCCACCCGCATCATGGAGACACCTTACAGTGAAAAGGAGGTATATGCAATAGATAGATTGATTGGTTGCAAACAAACTCAGGAGGCAGGAAGTACTCATCATACTAGCCTACACCTGAGGACAAGCACATTGTTAACATCTATAATAGACATCTTACCTTATATATGCCCCCACCTTAAGGTGGTTGATATTAGTTATCAATATCAAGCACGTTAAGGTAGGAAGAAAACACACAAGGGAACACTGACTTTCGCAAAGCCCATGCCCCCTAGAGGTGACATGTACTTTACGATCACAAAATGTTCCCACAAACACATCCCTACAAGAAACATGTTAGTGTCTACAACATCATGATAAACAACAACATCAATGCATATGATTAACCACACAAAGAGCCAAGGTTATACCATGAATTCAGTGTTCAAGGATAACTGTAGGGATATATCATGAAGCTCTCTGAATCGAGTACTGCCAAGGCCAGATTCAAAGATGAACAAAGGTGCATAGAGTAGTAGTATTGTTAAGGTTTGTAAATGTGATAGAAACATCATCAAATTCACTATGTGGAAAGCACGAGTGCTTCCACTAGCCAAGCATCGGATAAAATATACAAATCCATCATCATATTAGGAACTAAGTCCATTTTTTGATTGCTCTCAAAAGGGACACTAGGTCTGCATCACTATAAATGCTTTTCATCATCCACCAGCTAGGTGGAAACACTAGAGGAAGGGAAACAATAAATAAGAGAGGAGAAGCGAGTGTCTTAGGGACAATCACGTAGGAGGGTGTCCCCAGGTCACCAACCATGATGCTATGTCCATAAGACACAACACACAACAATGAAATCAGAGAGAGAGGCAATATAGAAGAATGATGATACAAATAGAAGGTCACAACAGAGGCAGTCTCCTAGTATCCTGAACCTTATGGGAGAATCTGAGGTCACCCCAGGAGACCTAAACAACATATAACACATCACAGGGGAAGCACATCACGAGAGAGATAAAGGGTTAGAGATACTTACTTGTGGGGCCCTTGCTGGGCTAGAGATTGTCTATAAGCAAATCATTGTTGTCATCTTCCCACTCCCTAATGTTGGAGGACAGTGGGACATACGGTATCATAGCCCAATTCATGTCTTGCTCATCATGTTGTTTATTATTAGGATCATGTTTGTTTGGTTGAATGTTGGGGTCAATGTTTTCTTGTTGAGAGGTAAGGTAAGCCCGTCATCTTCTCTTCCTCCCTTTTGTAAGTTTACGTTGTACTTTATGACTTAGTTTTTATAACATAGGGCTTTGCTTTGTTATGGATTTTTGTGTTATAGAGGAGGAAGCACCAAGATCAAAGGTCCTTTATCTAGGTGGAATGTTTTCTTGTTGAAGCGTACTATCATACTTATTCTCTATCCTCTTAGTGATGTCCAAATGACTTGAATATTCAAACAAAGGAGGGACATTAAAGGTCTTCTCTTCCTTAGTGGAATCCAAGGTGTGTGAGCAATCCACTAAAGGAAGAAGGTTGGTGGGATGATCCACATAGGTAGGAATTTGATTATTGTTAAACGAATGCTTATTTTCTACCCATGGAATGTTATTTGTTAAAGGGAGCTCTTCATTCAGAAATGTTTCATCTTGGCTAGGGAGAGCAATGGAATTACTAAATCTATCCCTAGTCTTCTCATTTGAGCATTTAGTTATAGGGGAAGTAGGATAACTTATGGGATCATCATCAGTCTTTGCCTTTCTACCCATGGAGAAGAACTCAGTTAAGCTTTCTAATATCGTAGGATGTTCATTCATGAGGGTTAAAAATTGGTCAAAATCAAGGTTTTTGATAAATGAATGCAAAGATACCATTGAAAAATGACATGAAGGTGCCATTTCAATGTAAGATCAGATTTTGAAAAGCCTTTTCAATTTTATGCAAAAGTCAAGTGCAAAACTATATGCAAAAATGATCTTAAAATGCTTGATTTTTGGTACTTTTTCAATGCAAATGAATGAAACAAAGGGCATCGTAAGGATCTTTATCAAGGGCAGAAAATTATATCTCTAATATCAGTTCAAAACAGTAATAAGCTCCTTCTCAACACACTCTTGATGCAAATCTAGGATAATACCAAGTCAAATTATAGTGAAAATATGTCAAAATAGGCACTTTTTTTTACCAAAACTCCATAGCATAACAAAAGGTGTTGTGAGGAAAATGATGATGTATAGAAAATAATATCAGTAATAATAGCCACTTGATGCAAAAATACCCAACACAACATGCTTTTAGTGCCACTTAAGGTAAAACCCTATTGAAAATATAGCAAAATATGCAAATTTTTCACGGTTTTTCAACTCCAAGACCTCGAAAGATGGGTGTTGTAATTAATCTCAGGAGGTACAGAAAATAACATCAATAATATCAGTCACTTAAATCCATAAAATTGATCACAACGTGCTTGGAGTGCAAACTAGGTCAAACCCTAGGGCAACAATAGCCATAATGTGTAGTTTTTTGCAAAATTTTCACTACAAGAGCCTGATAAAAGGGTGTTGCAAAGCTTTGTTTGAGGGGAAGAAAATTATTACCCTAATAATAGGAAATTAATTCAAAAATACTCTTCACAACATGCCTATGGTGCAAGTTTATAAAGTCAATAAGGCCAAATTTAATGAAAAACGTTATTTTTGAAGCCCTAGGTTTGAGATCTTGGGACAAAATGCTATGTGAATGTTTTGAAGTCTAACTTATGATGGAAATTAAATATTCTCAAATATGAAAATGATTTTCAAGCTTGAACATGCAAAATGCCCATGCAAATTTAATGAAAATGCATCAAAATTGCTAGTTTTTGTTGAACTTTTCTATGCAAAAATGCAAATATTTTAAATCTAAATGCAAATTTAAACTAAAATGCAAGACTACAGCCAAATGTTAATTTGAATGAGCCTCTAAAATCAGTAGAAAAATCTGAAAAAAGATTTTTCCTACCAACCCTAGATTTTGGAATTACTAGGTTATATCAAAATTGTCAAAATTTCCACAAAAACCTAGCAAATTAATGATAAAAATGCAATGCAAATTTTTGAATTTTTGTATTTTTCTGTAGTTTATATCAGATCTGATGCAAAAATGATGAATTAGGAAAATTTAGAAAGAATTGATGCAATTTAGTAAGCCAAACAATGCAATTTTTTTGTATTTTCCAAATTTTTCAATTTCTTTGAATTTTTCTCAATGTAATAAAATGAATGACTATATGAATGAATGAAATCAATCCAAATCTAAAGACACACACTTAGAAAGTTGTAATTTAAGTCCAAAAACATGGGTTCACCAAAATGTTTAGGGTAAAATTTTCTTCGTTTAATGTTTTAGTGTTTTGATGTTTAAATCCTCCTCTCCACCTTACATTCAAGGATCTAGGGTCGAGTGACAAGCACTATCATACCATAGGTCACTTGAAAATGTAGGGAAACTTGGATTAGGGAATTTAATTATCAATTTTCCTTCTCTTATGCCCAATTGATCATTAAAACATTAATTATGCAAATAAGGCAACAAATTGATGAATAATAGAAAAAGCTCTTGCAGACAGGAGTAAAATACCAAATCACAAAGTACCTATTTTTGGGGTTCCAAAGCAGAACAGTCAGAGACACTGGAACGGGTGCCCTAGTCCAAGGTACCAGTTTCTGTGTGGGATCTGGACCTCCTTCCAACACTGATTAGCCCTATAACTTTTGTTTCCTGAAACTTAGATGCGGAGGACACTAGAGTGAGCACCCAAGTCCTGCAAGTGCTCCCGTGTCCTACTTTTCTTTAGATCCTGAATCCTTAATGTCTACCAATCATTCCTGCAACTCCACTTTTCCCAAATGCGACACCTATAACCTGCAATCACAAGACTTGGTTTGGGGGTTGTGGTATTTAGAGGCTTGCCTCAATCAAGTCCCAGAGGACACTTAAGTCTCCGAACACTGTTGTCAAATAAAGAGTGCGTGCCCTTGTGAGGCAGAGGCAAAAACCAAAGGAATCAATGATGAAAACATAATGTTATGTCACCTTGTAGTGAAATTCTCATTAGAGGAAGATGCTCTTCATTCCATGAGGAAATTAATGCTCAAATCTACAAATATCAACACACAAAACACACAAGTTTGCTCTTGCAACACAATGAAAGCCTTGAATCACCTTGAGAATGTCTAAAGTTCACAATGATCATCTAGTTGAAATCTAGTTTACAAATGAATGCCTAAACATGCTTTTTTATGCAACTACAAGCACTCCCACCAAGATTTCAAAAATCAAAACTTACCGTGTCGGTAAAAGGACCAAATAACGGTCACAAACCAATACCTAAAAATTAGGGCTGCCCCAAAATAAGGTAGGACTAGGGCACGAGCGCCCAAGTCCCCCCCTTTATTTTGGGTAAGGTACAGCTCAAGGGGTCCACCTAGGTCCAATTTGCCATGGAACCTAGGTCTCATTCCATCGGGATGCTAAAATATGAACTAAGATGTCCTAAATGCATGCTAAAGACCCAGGAGCTAAACCTTATGAAGAAAAATCCCCCAAGGGGACATTTTCTGACATTACAATCTGGGTCATTCAACACTAGGAAATATCACCCTATTTGAGAATGTGAGGTGATGTCAACAATTTATAAACCTTTGAAATTGTTTGAAAGAATGATGTCATCATCACCTTTGTTAAGGTCAGGGATATTTCAAAATGTGACCCTCTTAGGTCTGGATCATGATGACATCATCATCATATCATGTCTTCTTAGTTATCAGGTTAGGATGACATCATCGCCATATTGAGGAATATGATGGATGTTTGGAAATGTGACCATCCGAGTATAGGGCAAATTGATGACATCATCATCAGGGTGAGTTCTTTTATATATCAAAACCAGATGATGTCATGGTCATATTTTATGAAGGGTGATATTTTATAACATGACAGACATTTAGAAATGTGAACCTCTAAAAATATGCATGCGAGCTTGACAGGCATGTAGACTTTCGCACTTAAGTTTGACATTCGCATATCGAGGAACATGTGGACAATCAGGTGATCTTCTCATGTCGGGGTCATCTAACAAATGTGACTGATATTTAGAAATATAACCCTATGGGAAACATTCAAGTTGACCAAACTTTGATTTAGCATAACTTTTTATCCTTGATGAATATCAGGGTGATCCAAAAGGCAAACCTGCCTAGAATTTTGCATTCTTCAAGATCATGAGGTTTGTGACAACCAATTTTAAATTCAATAATTTGACCTCCTCATGTGAAGCACATACATAAGCAAGAGTGATGTACTCAACTAACTTTTGCCAAACTGCCCAAAGCAAGAAAGCAAAAACAAGAAGAAGCAAAAAGTTGGGTCCCTATTTTGCTAAGGCAAAATGGGGCATGTTGTGTAACCGTACAACTTACCACCAAAGAAATCAACCAAATTCAAATGATTCAAGTGATGAGGTCACATTAAAACATAGCATTATAACTCTTTCTAAGCATAAGTATCATGACCTTTCTGAATAATATCATGTTCATAAGTGTAACAATACTGATAAGGAATCAAGTGTGTGCATATGATTAATAATCCTTGTCTTGAAAGTAAGTTGAATACACTAGTAACCAATGTTAAGCTACATATTTTGGGTTCAACCCTCATAGCCAACCGGTGTAGAGCCTTGCTTCCAGCAAGCATCCATAGCCTCGACAAGGTTATCTTTACAATCCTCCTAAGTAGATCCCCACTACTAGAAGACATCTAAAGCCCCGGTAGAGTTACTTAGATGGCCTAATTTTATCCTCTGTGGATTTTCAACATTCATCTTTTCTTTATTCATCTGATATCATCATGTAAGCTCAATACACAAGGTGTGGTAACTTGATGTTTTAGGTTGGGGATTGCAATGGTAGCAAGGGTGACCCTTTGGATTTTTCACTTAACACCTATATTGATGTATTCAACAAACCCAAGGCTATTAGGTGAGTCATCGTAAAAATCTCCTTAATCAAGAAAAGGCATCACCAATGAAAAGGATATCACAAACTTGATCAGGGATACTTCTCAAAATGAGTCACAACCTATGTAAAAATTTGTTCTCATTACTTGAATCCTAATAATTTTGCTGGTTTCTTAGGGTGATAAGGAGCATCATCTTGACTAATCAAAAAAAAACTCACAACAACAAACAAACAAGCAAACACACAAAGAAAAACTATATACACAACTGTACAATATATACACTATGATACAAATGACTTACATGACCCTGTTTAATCTTGAAAGTAATGTTTAAGGAACTATCCATTGACTGATAATGCAACATCCTCACTGGTTAGAGTCTTAAGTCTGTAGGTACTATCTCCTAGGATCTCCAAAATTTTAAAAGGACCTATCCAAAGTTTGTCAAATTTTCCATGGTCACCTTTCCTTTCATGTGCTTTGTCCCATGTGAGGACTAAATCTAAAACCTTAACAGCTTTTATTCTAGCTCTTTTATCAAACCAATGTTTGATAGTAGCCTGATGTTTAGCAAATTGATCAATTGCTCTATCTCTTTTTTCCTCTAGGTGCATGAGTTAAAGTAATCTAACTTCTTGTTTATTATCTATGCCTAGATACTCTTGTGCAAATTGCAAAGTGGGGATCTTTAGGTTAACATGGAGGATAGGATCTACCCCATACATTAATTGGTAGGGAGAGTTTCCTAATGCAGCTTTCATTCTAGTTCTTTCTACCCACAAGGCATACTTCAGTAAAGTGTTCCACTCCATTGGGTTCTTCTCTAACAATTTCTTTATGATATTCAGTAAGTTCTTATTTGTTGACTCTGCTAAGCCATTTCCTTGAGGATAGTAATTTGAAGAAAATTTCAAAATAATTCCATGATCAAAAGCCCAACTAGATAACTTTAATGATGCAAAGAAAGGTCCATTGTCACATACTAAAGCATATGGAACTCCATACCTGGTCACTATGTTGTTTTCCAAGAACTTGATCACATCATCTATATTGCATGTATTTCCACTGATTGCTTCAGTCCATCTAGTGCAATAATTAGTGACTGTTAGGACATACCTACAGCCTAAGGATGATGGAGGAATGATGGGTCCTATGAAATCCATGCCCATTGAGAAAATGGGTGCATCTCCATCACTTGCTGCAAGGGTTGAACAACATATCTCTCTCGGCTAGCAGCAACTTGACAAGTATGACAATATTTGATATGTTTTGCAATATCCTTAAAGATGGTAGGCCAATAATATCCTACCCTCAGGATAGCATGGCTAGTATCTAAGTGAGATCCATGTGCAGTTCCAAACTTATCATGTAACTCAGCCAAAACTTTATCAGCTTCTTGTCTATCCAGGAATCTGAGATATATTCCTTCATAATTTCTCCTGAAAAGGACTCCTCTTTTGATCATATACTTTTGTGATCTTATTTTCAAAGCTCTTCTCTATGAATCTTGCATCTTTGAAGGGCATCTTCCAGTGATCAGGATATGCCTGATATCAGAATACCAACCTTTATCCTCTTTGGAATTCACTACATATTGTTGGCTCATAATGTTAGGGTCAGTCTCATAAATCATCTAGCTTAAAGCTTGTCCCCTTACTAGCTTCATGGGTGTTATATCCATATCATATTCTTTGAGCACTGTTATCCACTTGGCTCTTTTCTCTCCTGGCTCACTTTGCATTAGGAGCATTTTCACTGCTGCATCTGGTACTACAATAATGATTTTACTTCTTAAGATGTAGTGTCTAAATTTATTAACTACTCAGACTAAAGAAAGACCTTGTCTCTCAACATCCATGTATCTGAGATCTACATCCTTAAATGGGAATCTCATGAAGGCTATGAGTTTCTCTTCTTTGGCTTCATTCCTCTATGTTAGTACTACTACACAAGTATGTCCTGACACAAATGAATAAATATAGAAATCTCTTGTATAGTCAGGACTAATCAGAATAGGAGCATCAAATATGGCTTTCTTGATGTCCTCAAATGCTACTCTTGCTTTAGGAGTATATTCAATTCTAGCATCTTTCTTGAGCATTGCATTAAGCAGTCTAACAATCTCTGTGAACCTAGTGATGACTTCCTAACAAAATTTATCTTATTGAAGTAGGATTTAAGCTCTTTCTTACTCTCTGGTAGTTGCAGCTTCATGATAGATTCTACCCTACTAGGGTCAATGATGATCCCATTTTATGTTATTAAATGACCTAGAAATTTACCTGTGGTCACTCCGAATATGCATTTCTTTGGATTCAGGGAGATACCATATTGTTCACACTTCTTGAGTACCTTCCTAAGGTCTTCTATGTGGTCACCTCTTTTCTTTGAAAAGACAGTCAAGTCATCCATGTAAATGACTATGCATTTGCCAATTAAACCTCTAAAAGCTATATCCATTGCACACTGAAAGGTGGCTCTAGCATTGATCAAGCCAAAAGGCATGCGTCTATAAGCAAATATCCCCCACTTGGTGGTGAATGCAGTTTTCAATCTATCTATTTTATCTACCATCACCTGGTTATATCCTAAGAAACCATCTAAGAATGGCATCATATGATCTCCATTTACTATTTCTAAGACCTCATCCAATGAAGGTAAAGGATAATAGTCCTTTTTAGAAGCTCTGTTCAAGTTTTTGAAGTCTACACATAGGAGGATATCACCATTTTTCTTTCTTATAGGGACTAAATTGGCAACCCATGTTGAGTGTCTCATAGGAAATATGATTCTGGCATTGAGCAACTTCTTAACTTCTTCAAAGATGATGGGTTCTAACAAGGCATTAACAAGTCTTTTCTTATGTCTAAAAGGTTTGGCATCTAGCTTCAATGGTATAGTATGGGTAATGATTGATGTATCATAAGTCTTCAGCTCATCATAGGTCCAGGTGGTAACATGGATAAAATCCTTTAGTGCTTAAGTTATCCCTACCATTTCTTCTTCTATACAAACTTTACCAATCAGAACATTCTTTACCTCTTCATTTTTTCCTATATTGATTGGTGAGTATTCCCCTCCATCAGTCTTTGGGAGGTCTTTCTGTTTCATCATATTGTACAAATCAAAAGCCTTTTCTAATTCTATCATACCCTTGGGAATCCTATTGGTTGGTAATTCAATGATTTCTTCTTCTTCCCATGTATGATCTTCTACATTCTTTTCATCTATGATTTGAGCATCAAATACATCTCTATTTGATACGAAGTCTAAAATGTGTTGGTCATCATCAAATACTTGGAGATTGGTGATATTATCTAGTATAGAAGGCACTGATATCAATTCAACTGAGAATCTCTTCAAACTAGAAATGGACAATGGTTCCAATGTGCTAGCAGCCTGTGCCAAGGCATATGCTCTATGATTCTACTCTCTAGGGACATGGGTGATGTTGAATGCATCAAATTCTTCTATTAGGTCCCACACCCTATGTCTGTAGTTAGACAACTTCTTGTAGTTGCAAAAATATATACTTCTTACTTGTCTTACCACCAATTCTAAGTCTCCATAGACATGCAGAATCTTCACTCTTTTCTTGAGAGCAAACAATAACCCATGAATTAAATCTTTGTATTTTATCACATTATTAGTACATGGGAATTGTAATCTATGCGCTGCCAAGTAGGACTTCCCTATTGGATCAATAAGATTTATCCCTACTCTAGCTCCTTGTTTCAACTTTGATCCATCAAACCTAAGGATCCATGGTTTATCTTTTGTCAAAGGCTTATCAAGACCTTCTCTTTTCTTTTTAGCTCTGGCGACTGCACCACCGAATATCCACTTTAGTTTTTGTGACTCATTCTTTGTCACTTTTAGTGAGTGATTTGAATCTGATACCTTTCTTTTTCCAACATCTGTGGTATCATCATTATCTTTACCTGAGTGTACTTCCATCTCTTTATCTTTACCCTTAAGCATGTCTTTACTATCAGATAATTGATCTTTTAAATAAAGCATCTTTTGTTTATTCAACATATGTAAGCATAATGAGCATGTGGTTTTTGAATGTGGTGCTTCATGCATTCTACACCATCCCTCAATTAAAATCTAATGTGGAGGAACCTTCTGCAACATAAGCCTTTGAATATGTTTTGACAAAAACTCTTCAAACTTTGTTAAATTACTCCCCTTATCCTCATCAGATACTTCATAATCTGACTCAATCAAATAGTCAGTCCCTAGGGTGATGTTATTTTCATCCTTAGAAATCTTCTCAACATACATTAGGATCTCCTATGAGTTGTGAGTGGAGCTTTCATCCTAATATGTATCTTCTTATGTACCTGCAGATGACGAACAAGAATCAGCATCACTATAATTATCTATATTACTTACCTCAACTGATGGAAATCCCTTCTCACTACATGCTTGTTCCATCTCTATCATGTCCAAGCAAGCATCAAAAGTTTTCTTTGAATGTGCTTCATCATGTAACCTGCACTATCCTTCAATCAAAATGTCCTCATTGGATATATTCAATGTTGCATTTCTCTAGATAAGTACAATTCAAAGTTCTTGAAATGATCAACTTCATTACTATCATCTGAACTATAATCAATTCTATGATCACCCTATTGTCCTGATGAACATCCTTAGGGATATGAGTATCATACATGAGAATTTCTTCTATCCTAACTATTCTGGACCTGATGGAATAAACCCCTGGTTCTACATCTACGTACAATACCTTATTTGTGTTATTATAATCAGTAATCATGTGTCTCATTCGAGGTTCAGCCTCTATTCTAATTTGATTAGGGATCCTTCCAGGGTAACCACATGTGGTTGAAATCTGTAGACATATAACCATTAAGTGTCTTTGACCAATCCCTGCTAAGCAACATTCCAAAAGTGTCAGGGATATCCACCACTTGGATGTCAATATAATATTAAATCCTTGGATCTAATGCTAACTGCATGTGGATATGTGTTAACTCTCCCACTACACTTACTTCAAACTTGTCTAGTTGTGTCACCTTCTTGAGTGATTTGGCTAGATGTAACCCTAAGGCATTGCAAATAGATAGTGACATCACATTAGTAGATGCACCTGAATCTACTAGGGAATTATGTAAGTTTTTACCAAACATCCTCAATGTGAGTAGGAATAGAGGTGACTCAGCCTTATCTATATAAAGGGTCATATTAGAAGTTTCAGCAGCCTGAACAGTAGCTAGGGCTTTGTGTTTGACATTACTGTCTTTAGCTACAGGATCTTTGTTCAGAACTTGACCGGGATTATGAGCATGACTATCTTCTTTTGGTATAGGCTCATCTAAAGACCTAATGAAGGATTTCTTGATGGTTGGAGTCTTCAGCAATTCTGACAATGATAGACTAATTTTGACTCTTTTCATCTCTTTGGCTAAGTAGGTGACTAACTTATTAGACTCAGAAGATTGGCTATTAGCCCTCAACCTTGTATTTTGTGGTGTAAAATATTGAGCATTAACTTTGGGAAGACCAGGATTATTACTTGCTTTTAGATCTGGAGGAGTGTTGAAGTTGTTAGGAGGTAATGATGTGGTCAAGGGACTAGAAGGTCTGTTAGGATTACTTTTGAGGTTATAATTGTGTCTACCCTGGTATTGATGTTGGTAGGCATGAATTTATTCATGTTCCACTACTAGTTCATTTTCATCTTTGAATGGAAACACATAATTTGTTTCAAATGCCAAGGTGGATTCCTCACATGCTAGTGTGTAGTTCTCATGAGTTGAGGCTGCTTGGTGATGAGACTAATTTACAAAAATCTCTAACACAAGGGTAATATCATATCCATAAGGGATGATCTTATTTCCTTCAATGAAAGGAGGGTTACCTATAGTGTTTGACACTTCAGCCTAAAAGATAGTAGCTACTATTTTGAATTGAGGACAGTCCAGCTTAGCATGTGCATTGGTGTTATGTATTCTACACCAGTTTGTAAGAGCTACCTCTACTAAGTTCACCATAGTGGTCTATTTTGGTTCACTAGGAGGCTAATTATCTAAGGGTGATGGCAAACAACCATTGTTTGGCCTAGTATTCCACACTCTAGGCTGCCTAGGTGCACTATTATTATTGCCATTTTTACTATTATAATTCCTATCATTATTATATCCTCTATCAAGATATCCTGATCTATCATTGTTATATCCTCTATTTTGGTTTGACTAAGAATAAAAGTTCTGACCTCTCAAATGTGTGATTTCTATTGTTATTTTCCTCAGTTGTGTAGATATCTCTTTGATGTCTTCTTTCTCTTCTTAAACTTTGGCTACTATGTTTTCTTGTTGAGGTTTAAAGAAAGAACTATTATTATTATTTAGTTCTACATCCTGAGATATTTGAGCATGTCCTGGATATTGCACTATTTGACCATTTCCATTTGGAGGGGGCATGATGCTAAGTGGAGGTACCTATAAAGGACCAGACATTGCGATAGGAGGCATCACGACTCCATTAGTCTGCTGTTGAGTAGGATATGTAGGATATGTGGGATATGTAGGGAATGTTATGTTAGGTGTTGGAGTAGGAATCAATTGTTGATTAACTTTTATTGCTTCTTCAAAAGCTCCTGTCAGAGTTGTGACATTAGGTTGTGCTCTTCTTATGAACATAGAAGTCAGTGGATCTAACATTGAGTAATATATACTTCTAGCTACCTCATCCGCTACATTATATGGAGCTACTAGCTTGGAATTCATCTTCTAGAATCTGGCATTGAAGTTCGAGATAGGTTCTCCCTCAAATCTTTTAATTGTGGAAAAAAGGTGATAATTCATTGAAGGATCTATAGGTATCTTAAACCTATCCTTGAAGGCTTTCTCTAAGGCATCCCATGAACCAATTGAGGCTTGAGAAAGGCTTATGTACCAATTGTATACTTCCTCTCCCAAGGAGCATGGAAATAGTCTATATACCACATCTTGATGCTCAATCCTAGCTCTACAGCAAGCTTCCTTAAATGTCCTGATATGATCCTCAACATTCTGATATGGATGATATTTAGGGCAAATCTTATTAGGATTCTTAGGTAAAGGATGATATGTAGTGAAAGTTAAAGGTGAGTCAACAACAAAGAATGACATTGTGACTGGTTCTTGATGCCCTTGAGGTGTAACTGGTGACCCTAGAGGTGTTTGAAGTACAACTAGAGACATTGGAGGTGTTACAATATGTCTTGATGCAGACGCTGATGCACTTGAGTCAGGAGTATGGTGGATATCTATGGTACTGGGTCTTAATCCATGAATGGGCAACTCCTCAAAGAGTCCAACGGATCTGGACCTACTATTAGGCCTGTGAGCTAGGATTCTAATAACTTATGACAAGATATGGAAATTTGACCAAATCTTTACAAAGATCAGAAGAACTGACCAAGCAAAGGTGATACTTCTAGTCAGGACTTAGTCACGACAAGATATTTATGAAATATTTGCATAAAACATGCAAATATGAGCAAAGATCAAACTTCTTGACACAGATATCAGGATATCTGACTATACAAGAAAATCACAACAAGCAATTCATAGGAAAACTTGAACAATGACACTCTTCAAGGATTTCAAATAATTGACATCAAAGCCTAAAGTATTTATGCTCAATTCTAAAATATTTATGATAAACAGACTTGAAACAACACAAAACAAACAAATCTTTGCACAAACACTCAAAGCATAAATAATTCCGGTGAGCTTTGAGAAGATTATCTTGTACAGATGCAGGAATACATGTATGTAATTGATTCATTTACTAGGAGAGAGAGAAGGCACTCCTAGCAGCAATTTATGTTGATGGTGATTTTTAGTCATAACAACATGCATAAAAGTTTACACAACAAACCTATATTATCTTGAAAAGTACAATCAATTTGGAATGAATTGATGACTCCAAGTCTCCGTTGATCAGGTCATGATCATCTGATGTTACTCAGATGTTGATGTGATATGCTATTTTCCATTTCAAGGGGACTTACATTCTTTTGATAACATGAATTGATGTCTAAACATCTGGTTATACACATGTTTCCTGTAAATTACTTCACAAACAAGGTTATTTCTACTATACTCAATAGATGATGATCATATTTGTAAGTTTGATCAATTCTTTTGAACATCAATTGTCATGAACTAATTCTACTTCTACACTTATGAATTTATCTAAATAATGTGCCTTTAAGCTGATATTTGCAAGATTATTGTTATCATTTATGTATATTTGCATGAGATTCTCAATTTTACATGCAGATTTACTCATATATGCTATAGATATTCAATTTCCTTTGGGATGTATGCATATTTTTATGTATTTGCTTAGAATTATCTATGTATTTTCAATTGTGAAGGTGATTTGCAATGAAATTCAAGAAAATAAATTCAAACATTCTAAATCTATTGAATTTAAATGAGTCTTTGATAGTCAGTCCATATGCAACATTTAATATTTCACAAAACAAAGATGAAATCAAACCATGTGTTGCCAAGCCACTCCACAACTTCACACAGCTAATGCTAATCTTCTAAGGTAAAGAATGAAAACAATATCCACAAATTGACATGTACTCTAAGGGACCCAGTACATCACAGTGAAAGATCAAGATGACATTCACAAGATTACTCAGAATTTACAATGATACGTAATCTGATATCTATTTCATTAGTATTTAAAATCATGCATATTTACAATCTGTCTTGAGAAAGTATGATGACATTCAACAATACTATCTCAATTAAGTCTCTAATAATCATACAAGGTGCACTCCATCTCCTTTTATAGAATAAAGAGAGGAGGTGGTTACAAATGATCAACGATCAAGATTTGCCTATCTAGATCAATGGTCAATATCTCTTCTTTGACTAGGTCAACATATGTAGATGTCGTACAGGTTGCCAGCTAGCAACCATCTGGTAGAACTTGATCATTTCTTTTGTCTTGTTATGCATATGACTCTGTTGTCATGCATCTATACTTACTCTTCATCCTCTTCTTCATCTTCTTCACCTTCTTCTTCATTTGCATCCTCTTCTTCATCTTCATCATCATCATTATCATCATCATGAGGATCACTTCCTATATGTACTCTGATCACTACCTTGATGGATTCATATACTTATACTATTCTTTCAACTTCCCCTCCATCATGGACTTTAGCTTTCACCACAGCATGCTTTTGAGAATGGAATTGTACCTGTAGAGCAGTCCATTTTCTCTTTGTGTTGTTTAACTTCTCATTATATGTCTCTACCTTGGACTTCATTCTCATAGCCTTATTGATTACATCCTCTATCAAATGATGAAGAGGGTCAGATGTTTCCTTCTTGAAATTATTATGGAAAGCTTGGATCATAAAATTAGTATCCTAATTCTCTATCTTTCCTTCTACATTACCCTCCAAAGCTTCCAAAATACTTATCTCATTAGCCATTAGGTGGTGGAGCTTTACACTGATATCCTTGAGCTTGCTGTTACATTTCATCAAGATATCACTTTCAAATTTTGTATCCTCATACCATAGGTTTAACAATTGTGTTATATTGTTATCCAATACCTTGTTATCCATGAGCACTTTCATATCTATTCACCTCATCGAACACTATAGCATCCAAATGCTTTTCCAATTTGAGGGATCTACGACCCACCTCATTTTGCATTTTATCTACCTTTCTCTTTAGTGTACTAAGAAAGTCCCAATTTGTAAGTGAGGTTTTTATTACTCCTTCATCTTCAGAAATAAAAAGAACAAACCAATTATCCATTATGTGGGCCTTGTTCTTCATGACATCTAATCCTGTTATCTCATCTTGAGATATGATAGTCAGTGGAGTAGCTGTGTTAGTTGGCATATGATTAGGGTCAATTAAACCTTTTATGAATGCATGTAATTGAGCAATGTGCTCTTTATGCACCTTGTTCTTATCCTTTTCTTTCTTTACACTTTGTATTAATGAATCAATGATATCCTTGGCCTCTTAGCCTTCCTATTCCTTTGTAGCAAAGCCCAAATAAACATTTGTTATCTGGAATTCATCAATATTCATTTTCCTTTTCTCCTTATTTGCTATTGGCAATTCTACATGAGCTATCCTCCTACCTGTAATAGGATCTCTCTTTATTGCAGATGTAGGCCTTGCCTTTCTTTTTGGTTTTATCATGCTTTTGAAAACAATGTAGAGACATCAAATTTAGGTACCTCTTCAATTTGTTGCAGATTTATTTCTTGCTACAGCCAGTATGGTACATCACCCTTGGGTCCTTGTTGGTCAGTTTGCTCACTTTGAGCATCCCGAGACACTATGTTTTGTTCTACCCTTAGTGGTGAATTTGCTTTCCTTCGTTCTTCCTCATGCACTTTCTCACGAGGGATCTCTTATTGAGGTATCTCCTATTGAGGGGTCTCCTATTGAGGTGGAGGTTCTTGTGATGTATTTACATTCTAATCATGCACCTCCTTTTGCAATTTATCCTCATGAGCATCCTAAATATCTTGACCTTGTGTATTTTGTGGAACTTGGTCTTCATGGGAAAATTGTACATTTTGATCTGTTCTATTGTGGGGATCACCCTAATCATCTTTGGTCACTTTATCTGGTTCCTTTTGCTCACCATCATCTTGTGGCAAACTTTGTTCCTCACCTTTTGAGGTGTCCATTTCTTCAAGACCTAGGATTTTACCCAGTTCCTTCTCATCTGTTTTCTCCTCTGATGCTAGGTTACTATCCTGATTATCATCTTGAGCAGGTGGTGGTGGATTATTCTATTTTTTTAACTTTATTATGTATCTCCTTATCAATCTCCTCATGTACACTGATCTCTACTTTTTCTGGTTCTGGAGGTGGATCATCATCTCTGCCTTGATCTCTATCACCCTAGTAAGTGAAGTCTACTACAATAGGGCTAGTGACCTAATCAACCAAATTGGTCAATCCTATCTACTGAGCTACATCCTCAGGGTCATCTTCTTCAATTTCCTCTATCTCAACCTGCTCGTGATGAGTTTCTTTTTGGACCATAGGAGTTCCATGAGGAATCATCTTTGTGTTATCCACTAGGGTTTCCATCTTTTCAATAGTAACATCCCTAACTACCTCATCATTAGATAAATATACTATATCATCGAGTGGAAGAGGTGGTTCTTTCCTTGCCCTATGTCTCTCTTCTCTCTATTCTTCTACCTTCTCAGTTTTGAATTGAATGATACCCGGGATGGGAACCTCATTTTGTAGGTTCTTCATAATACCATGACCACCTACACCTCTCAATAAAATGGGATTAATATCCACATTTCCTCTCATTTTAGTCTTCTATTTCTTTTGGGGTGGTGTTTTCCACACTTTCTTCCTCTTCTTTCTTATCAACAAATCATCATCCAACGGCTCCTCATCCTCCTCTATAATCATAGGGGTAGGATTTGTAACCATTTTCTTTTGTTTGGTAAGGGTATGTGGTGATGCAGCTGCTGATGTGGAAGCCACATCTCCCTTTGGTTGGAGTCTTCTTATGATTACTTCTCCAGCTACATGGGTTGCTTTCTTATTCTTACCCTATTGCTTTTCTTCTGCAGCTAGCTATCTTTCTCCATTGGATGTCTTCTTCTCTTCGAGAAAGTCATCATATTAGTCCTCAAACAATTCTTGTCTCTTTTCTTATTATCCATAGTAAGGGCTACACCCTTCTTCTTCAACTTACTGACTTTAACATTTACCCAACTCTAGGTTAGTTGAATAACCTTCAGCATTATCTGATCTAGTGAAGTCACCTCAGGCTGAGTCAAATCAGGGGCTAATATGGTTTCATTATATACTTTCTTTTCCTCATATTCATTGGACATGATCTTTCCATCATCTTTGTGTAACTGAATAGGCACTGATATGCAATCAAAGGTGTGAATTTGATTAAGAGTGAGCCTCTGGTAAGTTCTTCTCCTGACCTCTGCTTCATCATCACAATCAGTCCAGTAATCCTCAAGATGTTTTTGATGTATACGCTTCCCTAGTAATGCCTGCATCCTGCCATATGGGTCATATGACCTAGCTATTGAAAATGGCTGCAAGTGCATTAACTTCAGTCCTCCAATTGCATCCTTCACACTTTATTTGTCTAGACACAAATACCAGCCAATCATGACTGGAAACACTACAGGTGGAATCTTCCCCTTCTCAATATGAGCCTCAACCGAGGGCAAAATCTGCCTAGCAAATTCCATTAGAATAACTTTGTCATTAGGGTATTTGGGTAGCATGAGAGGTTGCCCCTCAAAGCCTTCTATTCTTATGTATGAAAACATAGGGAATTGAATAAACCAAGCTTCATATTTGTATATCACAGCTTGGGCTTCCATGCTTAATCTTTTTGTTCTATCTTCCTCCATGGTCCTGACCAGATGCATAGAAAAGGAGTCATTTACTATCTTATAATTTTGGAGAGATTCCCTCCTGTTCAACTGTGGGTAATGTTCCCATATGTTCACATCACCGGGATTGTTCCCAACCCTGCCTACTATTTATAACCCATTAAATGTTCCTCTAATGACACTAGCATATATGACATAAGAAGTCATATGAAACATGCATATCTTTCCACCCAACCTTCTCATTCCATCATCTAAACTATCACTTATGATTTTAACCTAGAGGGGCTTGTCATCTGAATACTCCACCATCCTGATAATTCCATACATCCAGTTCTCAAATGCTCCAACATGTTGTCATCCTATCATTCTGTTAAGCATGACCATCATGTATTGGTATTCTTCAGCAAAATCAAACTTAAAGAGGTATACTGGCAATTTAGTTGAAGCCTTGTATGTACTACTCTTAGATCTCCACTAGTACATGACCCTCCTAGCTTCATTCTGGTTACTATGATATTCCTTTTCGAATCTACTTAGGCTCAATCTAACCACATTCGTTCCTATAGGAAAATTAAATGCAGAGGTGATGCCTTCAATTGAGAAATCTGCATACACCTTGCCATGCTTCTCCACTTTTTTGGTTTCTAGATTATAGTTATGCACACATTCAACCACTAGCTCAGTAGCCTCCATAGAATAGGGAAATCCCCTAGCATTCCACATCCCTGAGGTGTATATGCTCTAAAGTAGAGGGTTTGCACTTCTATTATCTAATCTTCTCGTCCATGCATTGAGATTGGTATTTACCTGATGCATATCATTGATCATCCAATATCTGAATCCTACCCCTTCTAGCTGTAGAAACATGGGTTCCAAGAACTCTGTGTCGGACCTATTTGTTGATGATGATTGTTTATCAATACAACATGAATAAAAGTTTATACAACAAACCTTGATTATCTTGAAAAGTACGAATAATTTAGGATAAATTGATGACTCCAAGGCTCCGTTGATCAGGTCATAATCGTCTAACGTTAATCAGTGGTTGATGTGTATTGTTGCTTTCCATTCAGGGGCCTTACATGTTAGTTTGAAGAATATGCTATATTTTCACCTATCCTTTGTTGATCCTGCTATGTGAATTCTCAACAAAAGATGTCAAATCTTTCAATATTTAACCTAAATATGCAAATATTTATGTATATTTCCACTCTGATCAGTATTATTTGCAAAGTTCTTGATGATTTCTGATTAGTTCTTCTCCAACTATCTTAATTTACTGATCTAGAACTAAACCTGGCTCAATTTAGCTTCTGCACTTTAAATTTATGTAAATATGGTGCCTACAAGCTGATATTTCCATGATTCTTACCATTATTTATAATTCTTTGCATGACATTTTCAATTCTACATCCATTTAGCAGAAAATATGCATCTTATATTCATGTGTCTATGGATGTCCTGAATATTCATGTTCTACTTTTTATTTATCTGTGTATTTGCAGTTGTGATGGTGATTTAATGAAATTAAGAAAAAAAATGACAAAGATAGGGTTTACAGAGTGAGATTCCTAAAATTACTTAACTAAGATCACTGATCCACATACATGTTCTGATACAGTAATGAAGAGAAGAAAACTAGAATCATACTTCACCAGGACATTCCACAAATCCACATGATTTAGTGCAAATCTTCAGAGGAAAGTTGACAACAATATGCAATAAAATGAAAGCGCTTCTATTGAACACAACATTCACCATTACATATCTAGAAATCAACTTGAAGATTATGTAAAGGTTACAATCAGGATGTAATCTATAGCTTCAACTCCATCCAGTATGCTTAAGAACAAGTACATTTACAATGATATGAAGAAAGAACCTTGACATTTCAACAATTCAGTCCTCAATAGTCTCAATAATCTGATCTCCTATCGGGTCTACACTAATTGGCCTTATTTCTGCCAGATATTTTATCTCTTACAAATGATAAGTCATGGCCCTTTTATAGAACAAAAGGCCAAAAAATAGTTACAATTGATCAAACGATCAAGATCCTCTTATGATGATTAACAGTCCAGATGAATAGCACGTGCTTGCCAGTTGGCAATTGTATAGCTGGCATAGAATATTCTAGCATCTTTGACTTGGTCCACCTTCCAGCTAGTAGACAGCATATTTGGTGATATCTTTCAGCTCTAGTTCATGTCGCCTTTGTGTGCAACTCTACAATGTTCAGCTACATCTAGCCAAACTTCAAATAGTTCCAACATCCTGTAACAAATAGACAAGAAATAAGTATCATCATTTACTAATGATGCAGGAGCATCCCTAGTTCAAGATTAATCTTGCATCAACCAAAAAGATTTGCATTTCAGTTTGATTACATTTTAGTTCTTTCATTTTCTAGTTCAGTTCAGGCAGTTCAGTTAGTAGCAGTTTTGATCTTGTGGTCCAGTTTTCGCATTTCACATCTTGTAGATCTGGACTTAGCATCTACATTCATTCATCTACATCATATCAAGAATTTAGAGCATTTGGATTAGTCACCAAAAAGATATCTCTATCAGAAGTTGACTATTTTCTCAGAGCAGAGCATTCTAATAGTTCCTGACAACCAGCTGAAGGAAAAGGTTTGTAGATCATTCCTTGACTTACAGATCTCAATGACACATCATTCAATGTCCTATGGTTCATGGCTGACCTTCCCCAAGGGTCCGCATGTTGTTCCATTCATTTGAGGAAGTGTTCTATGCATTTAGGTCTAACCTATTTGTGAACACGTTACAACTCTTCATTAGAGTTTGTGACCTTCCTTAGTTGGCGCAGAGGAATCTATTGGTCTGGAATTGATATATATATTGATGTAATAGATCCTTAGGAAAGAAACTATTCAGATAGGAGAGATCTGATAGTTTAGATTTTTACGAAGGAGCTTCAAAGCTTTATCTTGCATGTATGAAATCAGGCCTGTGAGCCCAAATTGTAAGCCCGCATGTTGCTAGCCAGATTGTACTTGAATTATTTAATATATTGAATGGCTGAATCTATATTTGTTCCATATTCTTGTGTTGTTTCCATTGTGTTTACTCTTGCTGCACAGTCTAAACAGTTCATTCTGTGAACCCTCCTACCATGACTGCACCAAGTGGTATCAAAGCAAAGGTTTGATTCTCTGGATCGAATTGGTGAAGGGGATTCTGTAAGATCTTGTCATGAGCAGTTTGCCAATCTGAGCCAGGTTACTTGTGTACAACTGATCGCCGATTGAGAGGCAGTTTTCACTTGTAGCCTGATCGCTGAATTTGAGGTAGTTTGTACTTGATCCTAGGAAGATGCCGCCATGAAGAGTTCCTCCTATTATTACAATGGATAATAGAATGGATGAGATGATGGAATTGATGAGAATGATGTGAATTCATTTAGATACTATTGAGGAAGATACACCAAGAGGATTGACACCTAGACCTAATGTTGAAAGTGATGATGAAGAAGAATTTCAATCTACTGAACAAACTGGCAAAACCCTAGAAGGCAATGAAGAAGAAGAATCAGATCAGATAAAAATGTTGCAAGCTATTTCAAAGATTGGGAAAAGACCTAGAGTTGATGTGCCAAACTATACTGGTAATTTGAATCTTGAAGAATTGATTGATTAGATAAATGATATCAAAGAATATTTTGAATATTAGGAAATTGAAGATCCAGAGAAGGTGAAATTTGCAAAGACAAAGTTGAAAGGACATGCTTCTATATGGTGGAAAGAAGTTTAGTTGGAAAGAAATAGAAGAGGAAAAGAAAAGATTACAAAGTGGGACCGGATGGTGACAAAGTTAAAGAATCAGTTCATACCTGTTGAATACGAGTTGGAATTGTTGAAAAGACTGCAAAACCTGAGACAAAAGGAGAAATCTGTGAAGGAGTACACTGAAGAATTTCATAAGATGATCATAAGGACAGGACATAGTGAAGCAAGCAAGGAGAAAGTGGCAAGATACATCAATGGACTAAGATTGAACATTCAAGAAGAACAAAGCTTGGTAAGGATGACATCTTTGAAAGAAGCATATCAATTTGCCCTGAAAGTTGAAGAGAAGTTGAATAAGAAGCATGATCAAAGACTAAGAGGCAGAGGAGGTAAATTTCAGAGAGGTAAAACATTTTTTGAGTATGATAGATCATTTGTGGAGAAAAACAAGTTTGACAATCCAGCTAGGAAGGATGACAGGGATAACAATGCTTATCGGAGAGATGACAAAATATTTTACTAGAGAGGAAACCCTAGTACATACCGGAATGAAAGATATAGAAGAGAGGGAAGAGGATCTGATAAGATGACATTTAGAGGTACTTGTTTCAAGTGTGGAGGTGAAGGAAATAGATCATTTCAATGTAATCAGGGTAGTACAAGCAAGAAAATAGAAAATAGTGGAAGAGCAGCCTATGTTGAAGAAGAGCCCATTGAATCACCTTGTTCAGTTGGCAATCCAGAGAAAGGAGAATCATTAGTAATGGGAAGAGAACTATTTCAAATAGAGACAAATGAGGAACCACCATAGAGGAAAAGTCTGTTCATAACTAGATGCAAATCCAGAGGTAAGTGTTGTAAAGTTGTGATTGATAGTGGTAGTTCAAATAACCTAGTTTCAGAGGAGATGGTGACTAAGCTAAAGTTGGAAAGATTGAAACACCCTAA
Organism: Cunninghamia lanceolata; assembly: GCA_027924645.1. NCBI lineage: Eukaryota > Viridiplantae > Streptophyta > Pinopsida > Cupressales > Cupressaceae > Cunninghamia > Cunninghamia lanceolata. The sequence goes on from BSBN01001126.1 coordinate 4,626,657, forward strand.
GCCATATTAGATAGCATGGATTCAAGATGATCATAAGGTACTAGTGAGTGAACAATGTTTGGTAAAATTTCATATTGGATCTTACCATGATGAAGTCTTGTGTGATATTATGCCTATGGATGTTTGTCATATCTTGTTGGGTAGACCTTGGCAGTATGATAGAAAAGCTATACATGATGGGAGAAAGAACACATATACTATAACAGCAAATGGGAAAAGAATTACTTTGATTCCTTTGGAGGATGATCCTAAAGATGTGGTGTGTGGAAATGCGAGAGTCTATTTGGTAGATGGAAGAATTTTTTTGGATGGTTTGAAACAGGAAAGTATGTGTTATGCCTTGATTCCTAAAATGCTTGAAGTGGTGAAGAAAGAAACTGAACTGGATGAGATAAGAGAATTGCTGACAGAATATGAAGACATCATATTAGATAATGTACCTGAGGGATTACAACCTATAAGGAGTATTAGTCATCACATGGATCTTATACCAGAAGCAAGTTTACCTTACAAAGCAGCACATAGAATGACACTAGTAGAGAATGAAGAACTAAATAGATAGATACAAGAGTTGTTAAGGAAAGGTTTGATCAGAGAAAGTTTGAGTTCTTGTGTAGTACCTACAATGCTTGCACCTAAGAAAGATGGAGAATGGAGAATGTGTATTGATTCTAGAGCAATAAACAAGATCACAGTTAAGTATAGATTTCCTTTACCTAGGATGGATGATATCATGGATTGTTTGGGTGAAGCAAGATATTTCACAAAGATAGATTTGAAGAGTGGATACCATCAGGTTAGAATCAGAGAAAGTGATGAATGGAAAACTGCTTTTAAGACAAATGAAGGATTGTATGAGTGGTTAGTTCCTTTTGGATTGACAAATGCACCGAGTACTTTCATGAGATTGATGAATGAAGTTTTGAAGAAATTCTTGGGTAAGTTTGTGATTGTATACTTGGATGATATTATAATTTGTAGTAAGACAAAAGATGAACATTTGTGGCACATTAGACAAGTTTTGCAGAGGTTGAGAGAAAAGAAATTGCTGATAAACACCAAGAAGTGTAGTTTCATGAAGGGGGAGTTGGTGTATTTGGGATTTGTAATTTTTACAGAAGGATTGAAGATGGACCCTGAGAAAGTGAGAGCAATTATTGAATGGCCTACACCAAAGAGCATTGGACAAGTTAGATCATTTCATGGATTGGCTAGTTTTTACTGAAAGTTCATCAGAAATTTTAGTTCAATTTGTAACCCTATGACAAAAACAATGAGAGGTGACAGAAAAGATTTCAAGTGGACATCTGGAGTAGATAAAAGCTTTGAGTTGTTGAAGCAGAAAGTGACAAAGCAACCAATTTTGACATTACCAGATTTAAATAAGGTATTTCAAGTTGATTGTGATGCAAGTAGAAGTGCAATTGGAGCTATGTTAAGTCAAGAAGGTAGACCTATAGCTTATTTCAGTGAGAAGTTGAATGATGCAAGGAAAAGATATTCAGTTTATGGTCAAGAGTTCTATGCCATAATACAAGCCTTGAAGGAGTTTGTGTTGTATACAGATCATCAAGCTTTGCAATATTTGAATAGTCAAGGTAAGTTGAATCAGAGACATATCAGATGGGTAGAGTCCATGCAGAGTTATACTTTTGTGTTGAAGCACAGGAGTGGAAAATCAAACAAAGTTGTTGATTCCTTGAGTAGAAGAAGAAACTTGTTGACAGAGATGAGAGTTGAGGTGTTGGGTTTTGATGAATTGAAGAACATGTATGAGGGAGACACTAATTTTGTAGAACCTTGGAAAGTATGTAAGGAACCTGTTGTGATAGATAGAAGTATTTGTATAGACTATTTTATTCAAGAAGATATGTTATTCAAAGGAAGTCAGTTGTGCATACCTAGAAGTTCAATGAGAGATAATCTGATCAAGGAGAAGCATAGTGGTGGATTGGCAAGACACTTTGGCATTGACAAGACAGTGGCTTTGGTGAGTGAAAACTACTTTTGGCCTTAGATACATAAGGATGTTCAGGGATTTGTGCAGAGTTGTAGAGTTTGTCAAGTTGCAAAAGGGAGTAGTCAAAACACTGGATTATATAAACCTTTGGCAGTACCAGAGAAACCTTGGGAAGACATAAGCATGGATTTTGTGATGGGATTTCTGAAGACACAGAGAAGACATTATTCAATATTTGTAGTGATTGATAGATTTTCAAAGATGGCTCATTTGATACCTTGTAAGAAGACAACTGATGCAGTGCATGTAGCTAACCTATTTTTCAAAGAGATTGTGAGATTACATGGTTTACCTAAGAGTATAGTTTCAGATAGAGACACAAAGTTTGTTGGATACTTTTGGAGGACACTTTGGAAGAAGATGAAGATAGATTTGAAGTTCAGTTCAAATTTTCATCCACAAACATATGGACAAACAAAGGTAATGAATAAGGGTTTGGGAAACTTGTTGAGATGTTTGGTTGGAGACAAAGTTGGAAGTTGGGATTTGATTCTTTCCCAAGAAGAGTTTGTATACAATAATTTGGTGAACAGAAGTACTGAAAGAACACCTTTTGAGATTGTTACCGGAGTGAATCCTAGAGGAGTTACAAAACTGAGGGATATCAGTACAGAGGAGAAGAGGAGTGTAGAAGAAGAAGAATTTGAAGATCATATGAAGACAGTGCATAATCAGGTGAAGAAGTATTTGGAGGATATGAACAGTAAGTACAAAGAGAAGTCTGATGAGAAGAGAAGACAAGGAATTTGAAGTTGGAGATGAAGTGATGGTGTACTTGAGAAAATAAATATTTCTAGTTGGGACATATAACAAGTTGAAGATGAAGTTTAGACCTTGTAGGATACTCAAGAAATTTGATTCAGGAAATGCATATGAAGTGGAATTACTAGAGACATTGGGTATTTCACCTATTTTCAATATTACAGATCTTTACCAGTATCATGAAGAAGAGTTTAGTGACAACATGGAAGAAGACTTGAGGAAGTAGTTACCACACAAAGCACTAGAACAAATTGAAGACATTTTGGATAGAAGAGTTGGATGCAGCACTAGAGGAAGACAATATAAAGAATATCTTGTGAAGTGGAAAGGCAGACCGAAAGAAGATTTAGCATGGATTTCTCAAGCTGAGGTGGACTGTCTTGGTTCTCCCCTAGCCCTAGCAAAGTGAGGGACTCACTTTTTCAATAACCCTGGATGTTTGATGCAAGAGCATCCCTGGTTCAAGAGTAATCTTGCATCAACCAAAAAGATTTGCATTTTAGTTTGTTTGCATTTCAGTTCTTTCATTTTCAAGTTCAGTTCAGGCAGTTCAGTCAGTAGTAGTTTTCATCTTGTGGTCCAATTTTCACATTTCACATCTTGCAAATCTAAACTTAGCATCTACATTCATTCATCTACATCATATCAAGAATTCAGAGCATTTGGATTAGTCACTAGAAAGATATCGCTATTAGAAGTTGACTATTTTCTTAGAGTAGAGCATTCTAATAGTTCCTGACAACCAGCTAAAGGAGAAGGCTTGTGGATCATTCCTTGATTTGTGGACCTCAATGACACATCATTCAATGTCTTGTGGTTCATGGCCGACCTTCCCCAAGGGTCTGCATATTGTTCCATTCATTTGAGGAAGTGTTCTATGCATTTAGGTCTGACCTATCTATGAACACATTACAACTCTTCATTAGAGTTTGTGACCTTCCTTAGCTGACATGGAGGAATCTATTGGTCTGGAATTGATATATATTGATGTAATAGATCCTTAGGAAAGAAATTATTCACATAGGAAAGATCTGATAGTTTAGATTTTTGCGAAGGAGCTTCAAAGCTTTATCTTGCATGTATGAAATCAGGCTTGTGATCCTGAATTGTAAGCCCATATGTTGCTGACTAGATTGCATTTAAATTCTTTGATATATTGAATGACTGAGTCTACATTTGTTCCATATTCTTGTGTTGTTTCCATTGTGTCTACTATTGCTGCATGGTCTAGACAGTTCATTCTATGAACCCTCCTATCATGATTGCACCAAATAACTAGCACGAAAATAAACATTATATTAAATCAAGCTCTGAATGTGCAAACATAGAAATCAGGTTATGAATATCAGGCTGAATGTGAAAATCTACATATCAAAATGCCCATATGTGGTCAAGAGGGTTTGGTCAACTATCATTGACCGAAGAACACGTTATCGGGTCCCCAAATTGGTCCAATATCCCTCCATTTTTCTTTTGTATATCACATGTATATGATCCTGCATATGTAATACATGTGCCTTTCACACTATTATGCAAATAAGAAATGATGACATCATCATCATATTTCAACTTAATGACCCTTTTCACTATTACGCTCACTTTTGTATCTTGTGCACTTTCTACATATTTAAATCTTTGTATATGACCATGTATATATAATACAAATGTCGAATATACAAATACGGATCCCAACTTGAAGTTTATAGTGTTTAGATTTTTGAACGCATCTGGTTTCTATATATAATTGTATGTATCGCCTTTTATATATGTTATACAGATGCAGAATTCAAAAGGTGCATAAAATAGATTGGAGTTTACCTTTGAATCCAACCTTGCTTCTTCGTTTTATATTACCTTATGTATATCCATACATACAAATTTAGATCTCAACCTTTTCGTGCATTGAACTGGAATTGGTTTTGATTACGGCTTTGTATGCACCTTTGTATATCCTTTTGTATCTTGGATATGTATACAATCCTTTATGCATACAAATATGCATACTCTTATGCTCTTTAAATTGAATGGAATAAATCCCTCGAGTCTGGGCATGCATTCGAAATTGTATAATAGATGCAGACTTTTATGCATACACTTTCAGATTTTAACTATTATGAAATGCACCCTAAAATATATTAGGTCCGGATCTACACATTAGTTAATATCATAGATATTAACCATGAATGACTTCTCTATTCATATGAGCGATATGATGATGATGTCATCATCATATTGGGTTTCACTTAGAATGTAAAGGATGACGTCATGGTCATCTTAGCGAAGATGAGGCATATTCACGAATTTGATGGATATTGAGGAACATCACCCTTGGGTTAGGATGACATTAGGGTGATAATCAAAAGATCATTCATATTGAGAAATATGGCCTTGGAAAAGGATGACGTCACATGCATATTGGGTGCTCCTTCTATCGCGCTAAGATGACATCATGGTCGTATAAAGGAATATGAGTCATTAATTAATATGACAGATGTTGAGGAAAAAATGACCCCGCAAATAGGATGACGTCATCACCAATGTTAAGTGTTCATTTTATCAGGATAAGATGATGTTACCGTCATACTAAGGGGGAACAGGGATGTTAGTTAATATGACTGATATGAATATCAAGGATATTAACAAATGTGATCTTCATGAAAGCATATGACTCGATGAGTAAGTGCTCCTCGGATTTAAATTTGACGTGTATATACAAATATACGGATATTGGTCTCTTTGTTAAAGCCCATGCAGGGTGATATTCATGAATATCAGTCATATTAGGAAATATGACCATGAGGACAGGTTATATCAGGTTTGACCAAACTTTGACCGGCCATGACTTCCTTATTTTAGCAAATTTTGAGGTGATCCAAAAGGCAAAGATACATAGAATTTTTTGCTCTTTCACATGGTAAGGTTAATGATGGAAGATTTTAACTTTGACATTTGACTTCATATTTTAGAATCATGGATATACCTAACATTAAGCATATGCATACTGATTGATGTTGCTTTTACCATTACCACCCAGGACAGAAGCAAACAAGTAGCAAAAGAGGTTGGGTCCCTATTTTGCTAAGGCAAAATAGGGTGTGTTGTGTAACCACACAACAACTTGCCACTGAAGAAAACAACAAAATTCAAATAATTCAAGAGGTGAGGATAAGTTAAAACATAGTGTTCCAACTCTTGCTAAGCATAAGCATCCTAACCTTTCTGAATGGTATTATGTTCATCAATATAACAATGAATTGATAAGGGATCAAGTGTGTGCACATGATTAATAATCCTCATCTTGAAGATGAGTTGAAAAAACTAGTGACTGGTGTTAAGCTACATAGTTGAGTTCATCCGTCATAGCCAACTAGATAGAGCCTTGCTACCAGCAAGCATCCATAGCCCTGACAAGGTTGTCATTGCAATTCTCCTAAGTAGAGCCCCACTACTAGCAGGTGTCCATAGCCCCCGTAGAGTTACTTAGATGGCCTAATTTGGATTTTTAGTATAGTCTTTCTTTCTTTTGTATTTTTTAATTTTGTATAGCATACAAGTTCATGATATATTATCATTGTAAGTTCATAATGCAAGGTGTGGTCACTTGCTAAAATTAAGTTGAGAATTGCAATGGTAGCAAGGGTGACATCTAATTTTTCACTTAACACCTACACTGGTATGTTCAACAAACCCAAGGCTATTAGGTGTATCATTGTGAGGATCTCCTTGACTCAAGAAAAGTAATACTGATGAATAGGATACCACAAACCTAACCAAGAGTACTTCGTCAATATGAATTACAACCTATGTATAAACTTATATATCTAACCCTTGAATTCTAACAATTTCAGTAGTGCTCTTAAATAACAAGGTGCATTAGTTTTGCCTAACCAAAACAAGGACTCGACAGTGCAGAGTAAAAGCAAAAAAAAAAAACACCAAAGAGAAAATTGTACAAACAACTAACTACCAAAGGGAAACAACACAAAGCAAAGCAGGAAAGAAAAGAAAAGAAACAAAACAACTACTCTACCAAACTATACACAAGACACTACAAGGGAAACAAAACCCATGGTTAGACCCAAAGACACCTGTATTGACATACTTCTTTAGATTGTGCAGGAGCATCAGGGCACTAGTTATGGTTCTAATCCTAGAAAACTCATCTTTGTATTCTGAGGAATATTCTTGTATTCTAAATTCATTGTGTTTAACAGAATAATCCTTAATGATCAGTAATTGAGGAAGCTCAGCATGTTCATGACTGATCCAATGACATGTCTTATCCTTTGAATCTCCATAATCAAAATAATAATCAACATTATTCACTGTGGAAAGGAAAAATACAACCTGGTGTATTTCCTATTCTGCTGGACATGTTTGTTCACTATCAGCTAATCCTCCATTTGACTTTATGTTCTCTCCTTCTTTAAATTGAAGAATATACGACTCCAGATGAATTATTTCTCCATCCATATCTACCTCCATTTCTTCATTTTGTATGCTTATTTGATCTTCCAGTTCAGGAAACACCTCAATATTCTTGTCAGTTTCCTACAAATTAGCACTTGAGTGAGTATCTTCATCATTAAGATCTGATATACATAAATCCATCATTTCTAAGCAGGCATCACAATCCCTTTCTGAATGTGCTTTGTCATGTAATCTGCACCAACTTTCTATCAAGATATAATCAATGGGTAGACCTAGTATTTGGCTACACTATATATTTCTAGACAAGTACAATTCAAAATCCTTGAAGTGATATCCTTCATCATTATCCAATTTCATCTCTTCATTTTGCAAGCATATTTGATTTTTGACTTCAGGAAAGACCTCAACATTTTCTTTAATTCCTTGTACATCAACATCTAAATAAAGATTCTCATCATCATATCTTGATGCACATAAATCTATTGTTTCTAAATCATTTAACTGTAAATGTGAAATAACATTCAATTGATAGGAATAGCCCCTGTTTCTTTTTCAAAAAGATGCTGGATTGACATCAGATTGTGCACATCAATAGTAAATTCCTTTGTATCTTCCATTTTCATGAATAGCTCTTCAAATAGCTCACTTCTGCCATCCAGCAGAGTTTCTGGTTCCATTGACCTACAACAACCTTGAATTTGATCATTCAACTTAACCAAGTCAGATAGTAAATAAGCATTTATTTTCTTTTGTACAACTCCTTGAGTTACTATCATAGGAACTTCTTTAGTAGTAGTGCATTTTAATTTGTTAATCATATGCTTATATTTCTTGTCCCAATCCTCTTCATTGAAATTATTAAGATCATATCTAGAAACACTTTCTGATAACAAATCTATATACTTATTCAACATATCAGATATATCAGGTCTAATTTCACATTTCTTTTCTCTCTCATTGGATTTATCTTCCTGGTTATATAATGACTAGAAATAGGATGTAACTTTATCTCCAAGATCTCCAAACTGTACATACCTGGACTCTACTTCATTCACATGAAGTGAAGAACACTCAATCTCATCGTATATTGATTCGTCAAAAGGTTCTTTGTTGTACTCATCTCCCAGAATTGATTCAACTATTCCATTCTTTGGACAATTCATGATTACCTAAGTTGTATCTTCTTGTTGCTCCAAAATTCTCTCATCTTCCTGCTAAACTTCAGACCTGTATACATCTGAGAAAGGAATTAGTTCAAGTTTAAAGTTAAATCCAATCTTGTGAGGAAAGTTAAACAATTAATTTCACCATGATCTGTCGAATTATGTATCCTGCATCTTCTAGACAAACCAAAGTTAGATAAACTTTGAGGATAAAGTAGCTAATTTAAAGTTCCCTATAAGAAAGGAATATTAACTTGTAAATTGTATTCATATGCATCCATTAGCCTTAAATGATGAAATATGCATGCATATTTTGCAGAGAACATGAATTTTTAGCTCGAATATAGAAATTCAAACAAATTGTTGTAAATATCAGGTTGAACATCCACAAAGAAGTACTATTTATGATCAGATTCTACAAATAGTTGGATATTTGTGGAATCTTTGCAAAATACTCAAGATTCAGAGTATTATTGATAAGTTTGAAAGATAGCACCTCACATGAATAAAAGTTTACACAACAAACCTTTATTATCTCAAAAAGTACGATCAATTTAGGATAAATTGATGACTCCAAGGCTCTGTTGATTAGGTCATGATCATCTAATGTTACTCAGAGGTGGATGTGTGTTGTTGTTTTCCATTCAGGGGCCTTACATGTTAGTATGAAGAATATGCTCTATTTTCACCTATTCTCTATTGATCCTACTCTATGAATTCTCAACAAAAGATGTCAAATCTTTCAATATTTAACCTAAATATGTAAATATTTATGTATATTTCCATTCTGATCAGTATTATTTACAAAGTTCTTGATGATTTCTGATTATTTCTTTTGCAACTATCTCAATTTACTGATTTGGAACTAATCTTGGCTCAATTTAGCTTTTGCACTTTAAATTTATGTAAATATGGTGCCTACAAGCTGATATTTCCATGATTCTTACCATTATTTATGATTCTTTGCATGACATTTTCAATTCTGCATCCATTTAGCTCAAATATACATATGATATTTATGTGTCTACATATGTCCTACATATTTATGTTCTACTTTTCATTTATCTGTGCATTTGCAGTTGTGATGGTGATTTCATGAAATTAAGAAAAAGATATGACAAAGATAGGGTTTAGAGAGTGACATTCCTAAAATTACTTAACTGAGATCACTGATCCACATACATGTTCTGATATAGTAATGAAGAGAAGAAAACTAGAATCATACTTCACCAGGATATTCCACAAATCTGCATGATTCAGTGCAAATCTTCAAACGAAAGTTGACAATAATATGCAATAAAATGAAAGCGCTTCTATTGAACACAACATTCACCATTACATATCCATAAATCAACTTGAAGATTACGTAAAGTTTACAATTAGGATTTAATATGTAGCTTCAACTCCATCTAGTATGATTTAGAACAAGTACATTTACAATGATCTGAAGAAAGAACCTTAACATTTCAACAATTCAGTCCTCATTAGTCTCAGTAATCTAATCTCCTATCGGGTCTACACTAATTGGCCTTATTTCTACTAGATATTGTGTCTCTTACAAATGATAAGTCATGGCCCTTTTATACAACAAAAGGCCAGAAATAGTTACAATTGATCTAATGATCAGGATCCTCTTATGATGATTAACGGTCCAGATGAATAGCACGTGCTTGCCAGTTGGCAATTGTACAGCTGGCAGAGAATATTCTAGCATCTTTGAATCAGTCCACTTTTCAACTGGTAGACATCATATTTGGTGATATCTTTCAGCTCTAGTTCATGTTGCCTCTGTGTGCAACTCTGAAATGTTCAGCTACATCCAACCAAACTTCAAACAATTCCAACGTCCTGCAACAAATAGACAAGAAATAAGTATCATCATTTAATAACTAGCAGGAAAATAAACATTATATTAAATCAAGCTCTGAATGTGCAAACATAGATATTAGGTTATGAATATCAGGCTGAATGTGAAAATCTACATATCAAAATACCCATATGTGGTCAAGAGGGTCTGATCAACTATCGTTGACCGAAGAACACATTATCGGGTCCCCAAATTGGTCTAATATCCCTCCATTTTGCTTTTGCATATCACATGTATATGATCCTACATATGTAATACATGCACCTTTCACACTATTATGCAGATAAGAAATGATGATGTCATCATCATATTTCGACTTAATGACCCTTATCACTGTTAGGCTCACTTTTTTGTATCTTGTGCACTTTCTGCATATTTAAATCTTTGTATATGATCATGTATATATAATACAAACATCGGTATACAAATTTGGATCCCAATTTGAAGTTTATAGTGTTTAACTTTTCAAACGCATCTGGTTTGCATATATAATTGTATGTATCACCTTTGTATATGTTATGCAGATGCGGACTTCAAAACGTGCATAAAACAGATTGGAGTTTACCTTCAAATCCGACCCTGCATCTTCGCTTCATATTACCTTATTTATATCCATACATACAAATTCAGATCTCAACATTTTCATGCATTGAATTGGAATTGGTTTCGAAAACGGCTTTGTATGCATCTTTGTATATCCTTTTGTATCTTGGATATGTATACAACCTATATGCATACAAATATGACTACTCTTATGCTCTTTAAACTGAATGGAATAAATCCCTCGAGTCTGGGCATGCATTTGAAATTGTATAATAGATGCAGACTTTTATGCATACACTTTCAGATTTTAACTGTTATGAAATGCACCCTAAAATATATCAGGTCTGGATATGCACATTAGTTAATATCATGGATATTAACCACAAATGACTTCTCTATTCATATGAGGGATATAATGATGATGTCATCATCATATTGCATTTCGCTTAGAATTTTAAGGATGATGTCATGGTCATCTTAGCAAAGATGGGGCATATTCACGAATATGATGGATATTGGGGAACATCACCATCAGGTTAGGATGATGTCAGGGTGATAATCGAAAGATCAGTCATATTGAGAAATATTGCCTCGGAAAAGGATGACGTCACATGCATATTGGCTGCTCCTTCTATCACGCTAAGATGATGTCATGGTCATATAAAGGAATATGAGTGATATTAATTAATATGACAGATGTTGAGGAAAAAATGACCCCGCAAATAGGATGACGTCATCACCAATGTTAAGTCTTCATTTTATCAGGATAAGATGATGTTACCGTCATACTAAGGGGGAACAGGGATGTTAGTTAATATGACTGATATGAATATCAACGATATTAACAAATGTGACCTTCATGAAAGTGTATGACTTGATGGGTAAGTGCTCCCTCAGAATTAAATTTGACGTGTGCATACAAATATGTGGATATCAGTCTCTTTGTTAAAGCCCATGCAGGGTGATACTCATGAATATAAGTCATATTATGAAATATGACCCTGAGGACAAGTTATATCAGGTTTGACCAAACTTTGACCAGCCATGACTTCCTTATTTTAGTGAATGTCAAGAATTCCAAAAGGCAAATATACATAGAATTTTGCACTCTTTCACATGGTAGGGTTCATGATGGAATATTTTAACTTTGATGTTTGACTTCATATTTTAGAATCATGGATATACCTGAAATTAAGCATATGCATATTAACTAATGCCGCTTTTACCATTACTGCCCAGGACAGAAGCAAACAAGTAGAAAAGAGAGGTTGGGTCCCTGTTTTGCTAAGGCAAAATGGGGCGTGTTGTGTAACCACACAACACTATTCTTTCTGATTGCCATTAGATCCTGCGATAAAACCATGTATTTTTTAGCCTAACATGTTGTATGCAGTAGGGCTTAGGGATCACATACATTCTATGGCAAGAATTCTATTATTCTAGTTTATTTCATGTGTCATGATGCTAATTAACTCAGTAAAAACCATTTTTACTCATGATTTACCATAAACGACAAAAGAGAGGGTTTCATATTTACATACCTGATAATCGCTTTCCCTCTTTTACTATATGAGTGATAATGGTATGACTGTGACTATGCTATATTTATCGTTCCATTCCATTTAGATGCGAGTCCCATTCCATTTGCAAGTAGTGGTGATGCTTTGATCTTCAAAGCTCTGTAATTCTTGTTTAAACATAGGGTGAATGTAAAATAAACCCCAAAACTTACTTTTAACCAATCAATACAACAAATTAGGGTGCACTTAATGTCTTTTGTTTAAGTCCATCTATCAACACCTGATGTTCGCAGATGCTGACAAGTGGCAGGCTTGCATTTGAAATTTGAGAGTGCAACCTACCATTGAGTTCATATTTAATACCGAGGGGTGATCTCTTTGAAGATCAAGGATACTTGAAAATATGACCAAAATTGGACATATGAGGGTGACATCGTCATGCATATAGTCAACCTTTAACCAATGAGTTAGATTAGGTCACATTACCTTTGTTAATAAATCATGATAATACACTTTATTCATATGATCTGGGGATACCACGTGGCATGGTTGGATTGGTCATTGATGAACTAGGAGTCTCAGGTCATCAAAGGGTAATATGAGGGATATTGGAAATATCCGGGTCATTCAACACTAGGAAATATCACCCTATTTGAGAATGTGAGGGTGATGTCAGTATTTTATAAGCCTTTGAAATTGTTCAAAAGAATTACATCATCATCACCTTTGGTAAGGTCAGGGATATTTTGAAATGTGACCCTCTCAGGTCTGGATCATGATGACATCATCATCATATCATGTCTTCTTAGTTATCGTGTTAGGATGACGTCATTGTCATATTGAGGAATATGACGGATGTTTGGAAATGTGACCCTCCAAGTATCGGGCAAATTGATGACATCATCATCAGGCTGAGTTATTTTATATATCGAAACTGGATGACATCATGGTCATATTTTGCGAAGGGTGATATTTTATAACATGATGGACATTAGAAATGTGACCCTCCGAAAATATGCATGCAGACTTGACGGGCATGTAGAATTTCGTACTTAAGTTTGACGTTCACATATCAGGGAACATGTGGACATCAGGTGATCTTCTTATGTTGGGGTCATCTAACGAATGTGACTGATATTTAGAAATATAACCCTATGGGAAACATCTAGGTTGACCAAACTTTGACTTAGCATAACTTTTTATCCTTAATGAATATCAGGGTGATCCAAAAGGTAAACCTGCCTAGAATTTCACACTCTTCAAGATCACGAGGTTTGTGACAAAAAATTCCAACTTTTATAATTTGACCTCCTCATGTGAAGCACATGCATAAGCAAGGGTGATGTACTCAACTAACTTTTGCCAAACTGCCCAAAGCAAGAAATCAAAAACAAGAAGAAGCAAAAAGTTGGGTCCTTGTTTTGCTAAGACAAAATGGGGCATGTTGTGTAACCACAAAACAATGCCAATTCATCAATGCAGACTCATCTCACATTTGTTCTTGTCTTCTCATCACCTCTTGACTTGATTCAACCTGTTGTCTTAGAAGTACTGACACATTCTAAACCATTAAAGCTTGACTGAGTTCTCCACTTTGACATAAGCTTTGGATATGGGGTTGGTTGAATGGAACACCATTCATGGACTTGTGCCAAGTTATTTTATATTGGAACAAGATCTTTTGGGGAACTTGCAGTAGTTTGACTCATGATATTTATGGGTCTAGCATAAATCAATTGGTTTTTTCCTTGCATATTTCCTTGTTAGGTCTATCTATTAGGATGATAGGTCTAAATGATAGGATAATAAGGTCTACTAGGTTGGTCTTGTTTACTCTTTATTGCCACAAACTCATTTCCAAAATTTTGTAATAGAGTTTTCACCTCATGTAGCTCATTGGAAGGTGTGACAAGAGGAGTTGGTTGGTTGTTTGTTATAGGAATAGGTGCTAAGTTTGGTTGAATGGATGGAATTTTAGGAAATAAGGGCATTGGAGGCATGGGAGATATTTTTCTAGAATGGGTCAAACTATTCTCAACTCTTATGGCTGTCATAGGCATCAGGTAATAGCAAGTTCCTCCCATAGATTAAATCATAACAGTAATGTCACTATTTAAGGTTCACCAAAGGTAGAATCCTATCCCAGGGATTTTGTAATCTAAAATTAAAGTCTACCATGGACTCATGGGGAGCTCTCTTAGTGGTGGTTAGTTGTTCCATCAAACACAAATGGTCACTCTTATCCTTAAATTATCGGCATAATTTCTCTCCTAGTTTATCATAAATTATGAATTGAACTAGGTTGCAATCCCCTATACCATTGGAGTGGTTTACCATTTAGAGAGGTAGCAAGAAGCCTCACAATCACATTGTCTTGGGTAATGTTATGAACTGAGCATATATTTGCAATATCTTGTATGTGTTCTATGGGTGTGGTAGTATTTTAACCAGTAAAATACGTGATAAATTTTAGGACTAAAGCTGGGATATCATCATGTTGTTGAAGATTAAGAGGGATTCCTCCATTAAATGTCACAAACACTCTATTTCTTGGCTGATCCATATTGAGAAACTAAAGATTTATTTTTCATTGAGGAAACCTGCCAAAAGAATGTGTAGATTGGGCTATTGGAGGAGTTGATACAAAAATTTTAGTTTGTCTTATAGGAGATTTAGACAATCCATGTCTTCTTCTTGAAGTAGATAAAGGCAATTCAACAAACTAAAAACTTTTACATCTAGAAGAATCCCTTGTCTCCACTCTTGGCATGACATGTGTAGGACTGATTTGAAACCAAAATTTGCAGAGTCACTAGGTGCTTGTATAAGTCCTTCAAGAGTGCAATATGCTAAGAGTAACATCAAATCTCTTAGCTATAACTTTAACTAAGATTTTAGTTGTCCCACTGGGCATGCCAAAAACTATTGTCACTTAGATTTGTACCCTTGTTTGAACCTAGTTCAAACAATCCAAGGATACAATGGGAGTGGCCTCAAGGTGTGTGACCTTGTTGTTTAAGGTCAAACCTCTAGATGAAGGGATAGTTCCCTATTTGAAACATATTTTCAAATGTTAAATTAAACCTATCTTGTTCTAACATTCACCAATGAAAAGGGATAGAAGGAAAATAACTAAAACAATGTAGTGATGCACTATAAATGAGTTTGAAGAACTTTTGTACCTATTTTTGCATGCACATAATAATCTTAAACTACTGATATACTTGTACAATACTCATGAAAATATTTGCAAAGGTGTAAAAAAGAAATAAAATCATAAGGAACTAGTGATTCAAAGAATGGGTTTTTAGTTTCCTAATAGTACACAATCAAAAATATATCACAAAGGTAGAAAATTAGTAATTTTTATTGATCATTAGGAAAAGTACAACTAATATAGAATCTTTTTATAGTAGCTTCTTCTAAAAAATCAAAGATAAAAAATATGTTTTTTTCATTACATGGCATATCTATGCAGGTGCAAACATACTTGAGAGAATCTAGGAGGTTCTTCTTATGGATAAATAAAGACAACTGCTTGTCAAAGACTTGGTCAAACCTCTTAGGCACTAGAGGAAGCATCTTCTTAGTTTGAATCCCTTAAAACCTCCATCAAGGCATAGAAGAAGAAGTTATCTAACTTCAATTTCTAGAAAACCTAAAAATTCTCCTACAAGAACTCAAGCAACTACCTCTAATCCTCTAGATAAGTGGATGATGATGAAATGTGGTCTTAATGGCTCCTATTAGTCATTACTCCTTTTAAAGTGATTCCTACATGTACATAGGAGCTGTCCTCTATCTTTTTTACAACTATCTTGACTCTTTAAGGGTGTAGAATTGGAGTCTTCTTCCATTGAATATTCAAAACTACACATTAAATGATCATTTTTATGACTTTTAAATCCAATGTATCTAGTGCAATCATATTCTATCCATGTTGAACACTCTTTTAAAGAGTTTTGTCATGCTTCAAAAGTTCAACCAAATCTTTAATAGGGATAACTATGCTTTTGAAAGGATAGACAAGCTTTCCTTCATACCTAAACTCAAGGGTTGAAATACACAGTGTGTAATTCAACACTGAGCTCTCAACTATCTTAACAGTCCTTCAAACTTTAGAAAACACATCTCTCTTGTCCCATAGACTCCCACATACCCATAAAATGTCTCCAAGAAGTTTGAGAGGTCAAACAAGTTTGCTAATCTTCTCCATTGGTACTTCCTAGGCCTTCTTTGAAGCCACTCAAACTTCATCATTCCTACACTATAGTGTTTAGGGTTTCACTCACTTCTCTTCATTCTATAGATCTCATAACACTTATGTAGGTTTCATTCTCCTTGATAGAGTATTTGTAGGGGTTCATATGGTAGGCACATGCCTTTTACATTCTAGTGCATCCTCCATACAAGACATTGGGAGATTTATAGATCTTCATCAACATCATGCATATTTGTTAGGATTTTCTAGTACTCTCATTCTCCTAGGTGTCCTTTAGAATATCAGATGGCTTGATTGGGTTTAGATTTAATTGATAAGGTTTTTAGGGCTAAACAAGACCTAAATGCTCTTTTCTCTCCTCATAGACCTTTGTACTTTTGATAGACTTTTTGGAGATGTGATAGATACTTTGGAGATGTGATAAGCTCTTTGGTGTCTTCACAAACTTCTTAATCTAATGTACAGGTCTATCAAGGGTCTGAAAATGTTTGATAGAGATAAAGATTGTGTCTCTTGACAAATATCTCAATTGTGTTGATCAAAACTTTAAACCCTTCTAACCTATAGATCTCAAACTACTTGTTGATATGGCATTAGAGTTCATGAATATATTGTAGTTTTATGCAGGGCTTATGAAATGATAGTATAGGATCCCTTGATCTCAGAAAAATAGCTATAATGTCTGCAAACCATTCAAAAGACTTGGCGAGGTTCACAAATCCTTGAACAAACTTACCTTGACTGTGTAAACCCTCCTAAGACATATACAAACCCCAAAACTCTTGTATTGTACTCTAGCACTCTTGACAGATATCTAAACTATCTCACAAATATTTTTGAAGTTTTAATGGGTCTCGAGTATTATTCAAGGTTTACATGGGATTAATTTAGGCTAAAAAAACCCTAACATGGTTTGATAATCTTAGCATGACCCACAAAACTCCTTAAACGCTACACAGGTTCCCATATATCGTCATGCAAATTTGAGAATGCATATACAAATCTTCTAATGTTTCTCTAAACTTATAGAAACTCTACGTTAGCTTGTGTGACTCCATTAAATGCTTGATGGAGGTTAGGGTTTTATTACCTTCACTTGTTTCTCAGGGAGCTTAACTGAAGGCTTGACAAACTTTCATCCTACACCTTGTATCATCTAAGCTTTCATGATGGGTTTCATGGTCTTTTTAACACTCTTGTTGTTCCCACAACCTTTTCAAGGATCTATAGTAGTTTATAACATTTAGTGTAGGTTTCTCAATACTACTCACTATCACATGACCCTGTAAAATCTCTTTATAGGAAGTTAAGGTTTCTCAGACCTTCACAATCTATTTAAACTTAGAAACTTGCTCAATGCTTCACAAACTTAAAGAATATCTAGAAAGCTTGAAATTTACACCAGTTTGCATCTACATGACTCTCCTTTGAATGGGCATGGAGCTTCAAGATGGATTAAGTGCATTATAACTCACCTAATGTGGAATAAAGACTCACTTCTTGAAACTTCCCTCCTGTGTTCCTTTCTCTACGGATGGTGATGTCCCAAAGATGAGAATCATTTATCATACTACCCTATCTTGACATAAAACCCTTTTAAAATATTTATTAACACTATTGTACCCTCTCTTTTCTTATATAACCAAAATAACGTCTCGTATAGGCTTTGATAGGCCTCTCATGTCTCTGATAGACCTATACAACATACAGGGAGCTTCTAAAGAGTACACAAGGGTTTATGAGATTCAAAATTGCTACATATTTTACATGAGTATTAGGGTTTATATAACCATAAGGACTCTTAAAACACCCAACAGGGCTTGCAAAACCTTCATGGACTTCTAAGGACACTTCTTACTCTATATGGTGGTAAAGATTATCAAATAGACATGTAGAATGCAGTGACTGGCTTGATCTTTGTATTTATTGTCCCATTCCTCTATATGGTTACTGAGACTATTTTATATCTCTTCAATGCTTTTATCAAAGCCTTTTGATGCCTTTCTCCAAACTAGAAATTTTCATAATAGAATGGGGTCTAATATGGATCCTTAGTCTCCAAGACATGATCATATGGAGCTCTTCTATGGTATATACTACTTGAAGATAGATTATAAACTATAAAATTATAGAGACAACCTTCTAAGACAATTGAAATTGTTGTATGACATTGAAGACTTCAAAATGTATGCCTCACTATTTTCATAACTTGGTCATTACCATCAAATCCTCTCACTATCATAACCCCATTAAGAACTTCAAAATTTAGAGCATTATTCCATGTGTATGATCTTGCATGGAGGAAAATACTATTATAAGGATCCTTATGATTTCATTGTTGATGGATCATATTTATCATTTTCCTTGAGTCTAGGGTTTCAAGAGCTTGGAATACATAAAACCTTGGAGATGAAATACACAATGTATATTCCAGCAATAGGTCTGAAACATGAGCTTCCTAATCCCTTGTGGTTTCTACTTCACTTTCATGGCTTCGAAGGCTACATACACTTGGTGTTTCCTCCATGAATTGGAAAACCTACAAGGTTAGTAGAAATAACCCTAAAAACCATATTCAATGCCAAAAAAACATAATCCTAGTCAAAACCTTTCTAGAACATTGACTCTTTCAAAAAGAAACTCCTTCCTCTTGGTTTTATGTGGGAATTTTTGGAAACTCCAAGGTTTATGAAGCTTTTTGACCCTAACATATCTTTTGACATAGTAAAATAACACATTTTAACCTTTATGTATTACAAAACCTTTTGAAGACCTTTAAAGACTATTAAAGACCCCTATAAAGAGTCAAAATACATGGTCAATGTTTTAGAAGACCACGAAATGACTGTTAACATTTCATAAGGATCCCCAAGACCATTTGAGTTTGGAAAACTCAAATAAGTTAATATTTACTATTGATGATAACTTCTTAGCTTAAAATTAATCCCATCAATATTCTTAGTGATGTCTATAATATTCCTAAGGAGGCTACTAAATTTCTTCCAATATATTCTCCTAATAGTAGGAGGACTACATAAGAGTGCATAGAAGTATTTAAGGATTTAATTTATGATTTCTTGGTGTTTTCCATAGGCTTGGCCTATAGGTAGTTTTTATTCACCCTTGAAGATTACATATATCCCTAGTTTAGTATCCTTGCACCTAATTCTACTATTTTGTAGACGGAGCTAAGAAATTTTTTTTCAAACAATTTAGAGAAAATATAAAACCAAGAGAAGAATTTGTATATAATTTTGTACTATTAAATGTGAGCCTAGTGAGTGCATCCCTATTTAAAATATTAGATTTTACAAGATCCTTACGAGGCTTGTACACCCTTTTGTTTTTGTTATTTTCAACTACTTTATAGTCATACTTGTGTTCAAATGATCCCTTAACATCAATGTCTATTATGAAAGATCTTGAAGTACAAACCATATATGATGATTATAATGAGGTCCTAAAAGTAGATTAACAAATTAATCCTTAGGAGTATGGTTGTGGATTTTTACTCATAACTTATCAAAGGATTCCTAATCCCATCACTTTTTATTTGGATCCTCTCATTGATCTAAACCTAAATACTACTTATCTAAATCCCTTGCCACCTTTTCTAAATGTGAAGATTATCATTAGTCCACTTAACCCTATATTAAGATTTTACATTGCACCTGTAACATCCAATGTAAAAGAACAAAAAATGATTGGGTTAGATTGATTGGTCCTTTTTTTAATTGTATCTAGTGGTGTTTCACTAACAATATCTCTAATTAGTCTGACACTAATTAACAATGAAGAGTACAAAGACTAACAATTAACAAGAGACTAGACTAACTATTCTTAGAAAATAATATGTAGTTTTAACATATGCTGATAGATATCTAGGAAGTGCTAATCCTTAGGAAGGGGCTTTGTAAAAATATCTGCAATCTAGTCCTTTGTTGCCACATAATCCAATCTGACTTCCTAATCTACAACTTTCTCTCTTAGAAAATGATATTTGATTGAGATGTGCTTTGCTCATGAATGTATCATAGGATTCTTTGATATAAAGATTTCACTTGTGTTATCACATAGAATAGAGATAGACTCATCATACTCAACTTTTATGTCATTCAAAGTTTGCTTCATCCATAGCACTTGAGTGCAACATGATATTGCAGCAATGTATTATGCCTCTGTTGTTGACAATGACACTGAATCTTGTTTCTTTCTTAGCCATTACACTAGTTTGTCTCCAAGAAAGAATTCTCCACCACTAGTGTTTTTCTATTATCAATACTTCCCGCCCATCAATACTTCTCACCCAATCTACATCTATATATGTAGTTAGAGTGAAATCATCACTCATCAGATACCATAGACCATAGTATTGATGGTCTTTTTAACACATGTACATGAAATAGAGGTAAGATGGCATTCAAGCTACCTCACTTGAAAGGGCAATTGACCCAAAAGGATCAATTACCCCCAAGGTCTAGGGATTTGGGTCACAACTATCCAACCTAAGCATAGGGTAAATGCATACAATTTAACAAGGGGCCTTTATTTTTCTTATTGTTCAAACTGGATCAAACTTAATTTATAATCTAATGTTGTTTTAAAGAAATCTCAAAATATTTTGAAGAATGCAAGAAAAGATTGATGCAACACTTATATTTCTACCTTTATATCAACAAACCTATCTAATAAATTTATTAACTATAGTATTAGAATTAGTTATAAACTCAATTTTTCATACCACTAGCGCAAGATTCAAAGGATTTCAATAAAATAACACAAATTATATTTTTGATTACTATATTTCACACACAAATCAGAAATAAAAATTAGAATTTAAGCTTAGATTCGTAATTTCTCAAACAAATAAGGAAGTAAAGATTGAAGTTAAAGCACTACACCAGATGCACGAAGATGAATCTAAATGAATTGGCATCCATCTTGTATTAATTTCTTCAAATCCAAGTACAAGATATAAATCCAACAAGAACACACTGGAATTATAGAATCTATTTCCAAAGAACTACCTCCACTAAACTAGAATACTGTAAAAACTAACTAATCTACTTAAACTTGAAAAATGCTAAGTATGGACCGATAGCCTAATTATTCAACTAGTAGACCCTTTTGACAAAACAAGTCCTTCCCATATATAAGTGCTCCAAAAAGAAAAACTGCTTTCATACACATGCAACACTTTATCCTCATTTTTATCCCCCACAAATGCATGCAATTAAGAAAGCAACACTAATTAAAGCACTATAGCCTACATGTAAATCTAACTTTGACTTTTCAACCCACATATCATGCAAAATCCTAGTGCCCTAGAAAAAGAGAAAATTATGAAAGTTTGGTAGGGTCCACTTTATAAAACAATGAATCTCCCTTTTACAAAAAAAATTGAATAAAGAATCTTTACAAAAGACTATTCCTTGTAACCAGAAATAGGACTAGCTAGAAGTAGATGCTCTCCTAGAAGACTGTCCCTACTTATATTCTGCAAAATTTGATAATAGCAGCTCAAGTTGTTCTTCATCAGGCCCATCTAGCCACTCCATATTGAACTTAAATACATCAATCTTGTTGGAGACATGTACACATTTCCTTTCTAGCTTCCCGAGGTCTACCATTGCAAGTTTGAAATGAGCCTTGGTCTCTACAAACTTATCCAATATGTCTTCACTTAATCCATAAGGGGTAGACAATAAACTCTACATTTTAGTCATGAATACTTCCTTTACTTTCTCCAGTGTATCAATTCTACGTTTTTTGGGTAAGAACACCTCTGGACCAACCACCACATTAATGAAGACTTAAAAAATTTCCATGAACTCAAAAATATCCCTTTGTAGGGATAGTAAAATAGGAGCATATTCAATAGCCTAATCAATCTTATAGTGGGACACTCTTACACAATGCTCCAAAAAATTTGGATCTTCATCGTGAAAAATGTTGGAATTCAATAATTCTTCTCTAGATCCATCCTCCTTATTTCTTTCACCAATTTAAGGATTTTCTCCAACTTATCCTTTTTCTCTTTAGCTCTTTCCATAAAATAACTTAAATTGTCTTCTATTTTACATGTTTTCTTAAATAAAAAGGGTAATTATCATCAAGAATAACAAGAGCCTCATTCAAAAACTTAGCCGCCCACCTATCCACCACAATTGATCTTTGTTTCATGGCCTTTAGAGTGTGTACCTTTTGCTTGGACATCAAAACTGGTACGTCTATGATTTCTTGTTTCTCAATGATTAAAGTGAGAAAATTCCCTTACATACATCTTCATCTGATTCAACTGCAATTTCAAGTCATCTTTGGCCTGTTTCTCTCTCTACATTCTCTCTTTCACTACATCCACAACTAAATCCAAGGAGTTTATTTGCTACTCTTGAGTTTTTCTACCTATATTTACTATTGTAATCTGATAATCCTTAGCTTGGAACTCCCTGCCATCTTTGTCATCTATGGGAGTTGTAATTTCTACAATCCTTTCCCCGTGCTCATTGATCTTGATAAAAGAAAAGGTCATAGAATTCTTCTTTGGCTTCCTCTTTTTCACCTCTACCATCATGTCCTGCAAGCTCAAGGATAGCCTCTTCTTGAGTTGAAGGCATATCCACCTGATCACTCTATGTGAAGTGTTGATGTTCTTGATTATCTTCCTTATTTGTAGTAGCCTCTTCTTTTTGATGCTCTATGTTTTCTTGTTGAGTGTCCTCTTCTGTGACCTCCTCTTGAGCCTTATCCCCTTTTTCTCCCTCAGAGATATCAATAGGAACATTTTGTGTGAGAGGCTTGTTTAATTGTAGTTCTCCTTCTTGAAAAGGGGAATTTGATTCTATTTGAACTTTCTCATCCATGGTCTGAGCCCCTTCTCATGGAGTTTGTCTTAAAGATGGCCTAGGTGGAATTATTTGTGCTTGTGGAACAACACCCAAACCAAAAAGACCTCCTACATCTGTAGCTTTCTTTGTAATAGATGCCTTTTTAAAAGCATCCCCTATCATGGATGCTAACTCCTCAGGAGAAGTTGTATCAATATATCCCCTCATTTTCTTTGGTGGGGCTTTTAGAATTTTTTTATACACTTTGGAATCAGAAGATGAAGGAGAATCTATGTCAAAAGTCTTCTACCTTTTGTATGTTTTAGGTTTTCAAGTAGGGGTCTCTTTCCTTTGCTTTCCTTTATCCCTTATTGGAGTTGGCCTGAAGTTTTGCAGCCTAATATTTAGCCAATCATTGTTGCACTGCAATATCCCTGCACTGAGTTCTCTCAAGGAGATGTCTTCTTTTTGGGACCAATCAATTGGACCCAAATTTATGTCCATGGTGTCCAAATGATACACCAGATCCAAAATGTGTCTCTCATCTAAGAATTTTGTAGGTATATCATTTCTCAAACCAAATTCTCTTAGTTGAAAAGTAGTAAGCCTTGTATAGTGCCTCTTATGTACTTTGAAATCATCCTTGCAATTTGCCTATAAATCCTCAAGAGAATGCCTATGGTCAAACCCCATTGTAGGAAACAATTGCTTAAGTCAACCATCAGGGTCAAAATTCTCCCTTGCCTCATGCAACTTTAAATCCAATGCATCAAGCTCATCTGCTGCTATCCTGGCAATGTGTATGGATGGGCATTCATAAAAACCCAACTCAAATAGATATTTCACTCCATATTTATACTTCCTAGAAAATTTCAAATGAACTTCACTAATCTAATGGGAATTTTTTTATCAATATCAGCTTGTCACAACAATGTCTAAGTAGAAGAAAGCATTGTCTCTTGAAACCTGCAACTCTGATATATGTAGACTTGAGGAATTGAATAAACCATTATCCCCATCCCTTTACTAGGTCCATTTTCTTATCTAACATCCTCCACCCCACATCACCTATAATTTGGAAGATTATTGTATAGAAGAATGCATCATTGACTCTTTTAAAAAAAATCAGCTTCTTTTATCTCTAGCTAAGGAAAGAAATCCCAAACTTTATTCTATCTTTGGCTTTCTCCTCTCAATCCCACTATGGTCAAACCAAGAAAATCACCAACTCTGGCTACCAAGTACATAATGTAAGATGTCATGAAAAACTTCTTTGTGTTGGTCACTAACATTATCTTCTCATGGATGCAATTTGAAACCATTACACCCTAGTCCAAGCGTATCTCACATTTGAGAACAATATAAATAAATTGAAACATCTAGGTTTCATAATTCCTAGGCTCTTCCTTTCTAAATGCTCTATTGAGAATTCTCAAATCACCAATCTCCCCTTTGAAATCTACTCTAGTAAGCCTCCCTAGGATCTTGGTTATGGATTTCTTCTCAGTAGCCAGCCAATGCTTATTAATATGTTTCTTATAACCATTGAGATCTGTTTCATATTTCTTTGTGGAATCCATAATGTTCAAAGGGCTAACATGCCCATATAGAGGAAGATCAAAAGCTTCCCTAACCATAGGAGGTGTAATCACTAACACTAGGTATCCATTCAAATCTACACATCTCTTGGTATCTAGGTCATAGTGATGAGCAATTGTGAGAATCAGCTCCAGGCATTGGACATCTTGAGGAAACCTTGCCGCATGAGATAATTTAGATGCATCTATCCTCTTAGAATGAGGCATGAGGAATCTTCTGAAAATGTGTCTGAATTAAACAACCCTAGGTCAATATGTCCAAGGTCTGTGTCTGTAATGTTAGCTAATTCACTCTTGAATTTTGACACCTTTGGACTACCTTGAAATTTGTACTTTATGGTGACATGTGTCTTTCTTGACCTTTTGTTTCCTCCTCTTCCCCTTCTCTTTAGTCTTGATAGAAACAACTTGTTGAGCAATGCCTTCCATAGATTTGTCAGAGTCTAAAATTGTTTCCTCACTTGCTTGGGTGGTTGTTTTAGCTTCTGACATTTAATTTTACCTAGAAGAGGCATAGGAGGGAGTAAAAACAAAACAAAATATAAAACTACATAAAATTATAATCAATCTGAGTGTTTTGTCAATTTTTAGGTTTTTGAGTCCATTTTAGACTTTTGGACCAGGTCCAAATGTTCTCTTGGGGTCTGCGGTCCCACTAGGACTCTATTGCTATCTTATAGAGTAGTAGGTCGGTAGAAGAATATTGGTTTTTGGGTTATTTACGTATTTTTCTTTTTAAGGTCTAAAAGTCCTCTTGGGGCCCGAAGTTTTGATTAGACATTATAAGTTCAAATGTGGGGCATGAGGCTCTTTTGGGTTTTTCGACATTTTGGATTGAAGCCAAAATTCTCTTCAGAGCCCAAGGTCCTCAAGTAACTTCCTTTGGATAGTATTCTACGTAAGCAAAGTCTGCATGAGAAGTTCACCTCCAAATGGATAATAGATATTCTAGTTAGAGGCCAAAAGTGCAATTGGGACCCCAAGTCCTAATTGGATTTTATTTTTCTATTATCTAAGTCAAACACCTCCACGAGGCATGAAAACATGGGCAAACATAGGATTTTGAGTTCCAAAATGTCAAGACCAAAATTCCCTTGGGACCTGAGGTCCTGATTGAATTTTCCTTCAAGTGCCTACTATTTTGGGAAGTGGGGCTCTAGGAGAATTTTGCATTTTTTTATTTTCTTAGTTTTATGTCCAAAAACCCCCTCGAGACCTACAGACCCCACAATGATATTTTCTTGTGACAAATTTTTCTACATTTTCAACTAGGTGTGGGGAGTGGGGCTCTATAGGGATTTTGACTTTTAGATTTACAATGCTTAATGTCCAAAAATCTCTATGGGACCCAAAGTCTCAAAATGACATCTTCCTTTCTTTTAAATTTAACAATAGGTCATGGGGAGCGGGACTCTACCCGCTGACATTGGATATTGGGTCCTAGAGTTTCAGGGTCCTAATATCCTTTTGGGACCCAAAGTTCTTAAAGGATCTTTCCTTTACTTAGCGATTTCTCTCAAAATGATTTGAGTAGAAGTAGGAGTCAAAATGGGTTTGGGTATTTTTCTTCTAAGTCCGCTTATCCTTTCAGAGCCCAAAGTTTGGGTGACAAGATCTATTTTGGAACTTTCAAAGGTATGGCTAGTTTTTTGAAATTTCTAGGCTATGGTTTGAGTTGCTTAAACTAGAGTCCATTTATTCTAACCTAATGCTAAAAGAAAACCTAACTAGCAAAGGGAAACAAACAAAAAACAAGAAAACCCTAGGTTAAAATGGTAAATAGAATAGAAATCTTAACCTAAACAATGAATTCAATCCTAAACTAGCCTAAAACACTCTAACAATAGTGAAGACAAGAAACAATTTAAACTAAACTAAAAATGAGATTTAGAAAGACAAGGAATGGGGTCAAAAACCCCACCTGGAATCAATGGTGACCCAAAGACAAAGAATGTGGGAAAAATGACCATAATGACCTCAACTTCCCAAAACTCCAGCTTGATCAATCCAAAAACCTTGAATTCTTGGAAGCTTAGATGCAATAGCTTTATGGCACTCAAGAAGTTGAAATCAGAAAGAAATAAGAGGAAAGACCTAACTAGAAAAGGGACACAAAAAAACCAAGGAAAACCTAGGATAAAATGGTAAACAAAACAAAAATCTTAACCTAAACAATGAATTCAAACTTAAACTAACCTAAAACACTCTAACAATAGAAAAGACAAGAAACAATTTAAACTAAACTAAAAACGAGATTCAGAAAGACAAGGAATAGGGTCAAAAACTCTACCTGGAATCAATGGTGACCCAAAGATGAAGAATACAGGAAAAATGACCACAATGACCTCAACTTCCCAAAACTCTAGCTTGATCAATCCAAAGACCTTGAATTCTTGGAAGCTTGGATGCAATAGCTTTTATGGCACTCAAGAAGTTGAAATCAAAAAGAAATAAGAGTAGAATGAGGAGAAAAACAATGAACAAAGGATTAAATACCTTTGTATTTAATCACTCGTACTATAGGGTATATGCACAAAGATGAGGGACCAAAAAGTTTCCACATGACTTTTTGGTCCCATACAAGTCATAATGCGAGTGTGTTATAACACGTTCACGGTATAATGTGCTAGCATTATGGCTCAATATTACTAAGCCTAAGGCTTGGTAATACCCCTAAACCCTAAACCTGAGCAACCCTAAACCCTAAATAATTCCCCTAAACCCTAAACTTGAGCAACCCTAAACCCATAAATCATGACCCCTAACCCCTAAACCTCTCTCTCTCTCTCACTATTTGTCTGTCTGTCTCTATCTATCTCTATTTGTCTATCTGTCTCTTTGATGAAGGGGGTAAATCATAAAACACATAACAACAGAAATAGAATATTTATTTATTGATCTAGGCAACTCATTACATTACAGAAGCTCAATTACAATCAAAGGAATCAATCCTCCACAGGCTGCAACACACTATAGCTGCATATCACTAGGCTCTGGAATCTTCTGCCTTTTGTAACCCCAAATCATCTAGGGTTTTTGTTTTCCTGCCTACTCTTGACTCTACACTTTCCCCCTTAGCTTTACTACCACCCAGGGTTCCCAAAATAGTCATAAATAGCACTTTTTGGCGGCCTCTAGCTACATTTTGAAATTTGTGACTCCCTCCAAAAGTAGGTCAACTTCTAGGAAGCATAACGTTTGATCCGGGTGTTCGATTGACGAACCGTTTTAAGTGTCAGAAAGCTTGTGATGTGAACTATCATGCTAGAAATCTGCAAACAGATTTCTGTCAAGTTTTTGGGATGTTATGGGATGTTTTAGTGCCTCATATCTCATTTCATAAATTTTTAGGGGCTTTTCAGAAAACAAAAACTTTAATATCTTTCAGTTCACAAATGATCTTTGCCTAATTCCTTTGCCAAAGGTCTTATATTTCTGTTATGAAGCTTTCTGTAAGTTTTCACTTCAATCCATGCCCAAATGTAAACTTTCCTAAAATGGCAGGTAAACTTTCTAAAACTGGTAGTTTTGGAAAAACTGAAAGTCCTAAAAGTCCTACATCATTATTCAACAGATTATGGAACTAGAAATGCTAATTATGGAAAGAAATGATAAAAACTATAATGATTTTGAAGCAACATCTTTTTCGGTGATGCAAGATTGCCCTTACACCACTAGATGCTCCTGCATCAGACACCTAGGGTAATTTGAGAAGTGACCTTGTCACGTCTTAGGTGTTTGCATGAGGAAAACCCAAACGGTCAACCTCTGCCTTAGACAACCAAGAAGAATCTTCAACATGCCTTCCTTTCCATTTCACTAGATATTTTTCATATTACCTATTCTGAGTACTTCTTCCCACATGACTATCCAAGATCTCTTCGATCTCCTCCATTGAAGTAGATGCCAGAATACTCCACTATTCTTCTGTTGGTCCATCCTCTGTGCCACCCTCATGATATTCTGTTAAATCAGCAATGTTGAACACAGGGGAAATATTGATCCCACTTGGCAGCTCTACCTCATATGTATTTCTTGAATCATACTTCTTCAGGATTCTACACGGTCCAAATTTCTTTATTTTTAGCTTATTGTATGTTCCAATTGGGAACCTTTCTTTTTTCAAGTGAACCATGACTTCATCTCCCACCTAGAACTCCTTATGTCTCCTCTTCTGATCTGCATTAGCCTTGTATTGAATATTCATTTTATTAATATGCTTTCTCACCTCTTCATGCATATTCTTTAGGTGTTTTGCAAAGTCTTCATCCTGGGTACTTATCTTTTCTCCTTTATCCAGCTTCCTTAACTCTAAAGCATTTATTGGACTATTGCCATATACAATCTAGAAAGGTGATTTACCAGTACTCCTATTGACAGAATTATCGTAAGCAAATTTTGCCTATGGTAAAATCAAATCTCATCCCTTGGGCTTATCTCCTACTAAGCATCGTAGCATGTTACCCCAACTCCTATTCACCACTTATGTCTGTCCATCAGTCCGTGGATGGTGTATAGAGCTAAACTTCAAATCTATCTTTAACTTCTTCCACAATGTCCTCCAGAAATAACCAACGAAACTTAGTATCTCAATCTGAAACTATGCTCTTTAGTAGACCATGTAATCTCACCACGTCCCTAAAAAATAACTCTACAATATGAACAACATCATTAGTCTTCTTGCAAGGAATAAAATGTGCCATCTTTGAGAATCTATCCACCACCACAAAAATGGAATCATGTCCTCTCTATGTCCTTGGTAAACCAAGAACAAAATCCATACTGATATCATCCCATGGCTTCTCTAGTATAGGTAATGGATGATATAGCCCTATATTTTGACTTGTTCCTTTTGCCATCTGACACTCTGCAACTCTGCACAAATTTCCTCACATCCTAATGCAACTGTGGCCAATAATAATTTTCACCAACAATAGCAATGGTCTTATCTTGACCAAAGTGTCCAGCCAATCCTCCACTATGCTTCTCCTTAATCAGGTTCTCTCTCATGGAACTCCTTAGAATGCACGACTGGCTTCCTCTAAACAACATGCCATTTTGGATTATGAAATCCAACCATTTTGTCCTATCCAAAGTAATAGGTTCTAAACAAGCTTTTCTAGGCCTCTGCAAAATTTAGATCTTCAGGATATAAACTTTTGAGCTCATCGAACCCAACAACCTCTATCTTCATTTTTGTCAACAAATTTTTCCTTTTGCTCAAGGCATCTACAACTCTGTTGGACTTCCCACTCTTGTTCTTCAAAACAAAAGTATAGCTCTACAAAAACTCAACCCATTTTAAGTGCCTCTGATTTAACTTTCCTTGACTATTAAGATACTGCAAAGTCTAATGATCAGTATATAAAACAAACTCCTTTGGCAACAAATAATGTGTCCATTTCTTCAAAGCCTAAACTATTGTATAAAATTCCTAATCATAAATAGAATACTTTTTCTTGGCATCATTAAGCTTCTCACTAAAATAGGCAATGGGCTTACCTTCTTGGCTCAAAATAGCTCCTATAGCATTGCCACTAGCATCACAATCTACCTGAAATACCTTATTAAAATATAGAAGTGCCAAAACAGGTTGCCTTGTGACTTTCTGCTTCAATGTATCAAAGCTTTTATCTACTCCTTTAGTCCATCTAAACTCTTTTCTATCCCCTCTCATTGTCTCAGTTAGGGGTGCACAAATGCTACTAAAGTTCCTGATAAACTTTATGTAAAAACTTGCCAAACAATGAAAAGATCTTACCTCGGAAGCACTCCTTGGTGTAGGCCATTCAATGATAGCCCTCACCTTCTCTGGGTCCATCTTAAAACCTTCCTCTGAGACAACAAATCTCAGGTATACCAACTCTTTTTTTTACAAAACTGCATTTCTTCAGATTAATCAACTTCTCTTCTCTTAGCTTATCTAAAACTCTTCTGATATGCATCAGATGTTCATCCCAAGTCTTACTGAAAATCAAAATATCATCCAAATAAACAATAATAAAACTTCCCAAAAATTCTTTCAATACCTCATTCATGAGCCACATGAATGTGCTCGGTGCATTGGTTAGCCCAAATGGCATGACTAGCCACTCATACAAACCTTCTTTGGTTTTGAAGACTGTCTTCCACTTGTCTCCTTCTTTGATATGGATCTAGTGATACCCACTCCTGAAGTCAATCTTTGTGAAGTACTTGGCTCCACTCAAACAATCCATTATGTCATCTATTCTGGGCAATAGAAATCTATACTTGATCGTGATCTTATTGATGGCTCAAGAGTTTGTACACATTCTCCACTCTCCATATTTCTTTGGTGCTTGTAGTGCAGGTACCACACAGGGACTTAGGCTCTCTCTTATCAATCCCTTCCTCAACAACTTCTGAACTTGTCTATTCAACTCTTCACTCTCAGCTTGAGTCATTCTATGGGCTGCCTTATTCAGCAAGCTGGATCCTGGTATCAAATCCATTTGATGACTTATCTTCCTTATTGGTGGTAAACCTTCTGGTACATTATCAAAGATAATATCCTAAAATTCTTCCAACATTTCTCTTGACTAATCTTAGGAATCAATGCAAAGCAATGACACTCAAGCTTCATTCCCTCCAAAAAATTTCTACCATCTACCAAGCAAATTTTGGCAGTACTACATACCTTTTCTTCCACCTCCTTCAAGGGCTTAAACTTATTATGAACTCCATCCTTTGTTAGGGAATATGTGTTTACATGACCATCATGGACAGTGCTCCTATCATACTACGACGGCCTCCCCAACAACATATGGCATGCATCCATCAGTATGATATCACACAGCACCTCATCATGGTAGTCCTCAATCTTGAACTTCACTAAACACTGCTCATTGACCAAAGCCCTGTGGTCCTTTTGCAACCATGCAATCTGATATGGATGTGGATGCTTTCTTCTTGTCAACCATCTCCTCTGAAACAAGATTGTTAGTACTTCCACTATCAATAATAATATCACAACACTTACCTTCACATTTGCACCTTGTGCAAAATAAACTCTTCCTCTGATTGGGTTCTTTCTCCTCATTCAGAAAAGTTCTTTTGACAACTAGGGTTTCTCCCCTTTCAGCATCTTCAGAATGCTCAGATTGCGCATCTTCATCTACATGTGCAACTCGTGCATTACCTTCAAGTCTTCTATTTGTCCTTTCTTGATGTTGTGGACACTCGTATGCTCAATGCCCGTCTTCTCCACATTAGAAACAGGTTCCTCTGAAACCTCCTCTTCCAAGTCCTTGGCTAGGTCTACCTCTTCCTCTTCCTCTTTGCTCACCATTGTTTTGGTCATGAGGGCGGTAGGCATTATCCCCTCTCTGATTTCGACTGGTGCCAGCTTCTCCACTTTTCTTTTGATCTTCATTATGGCCTCCATAGGGTCTTTCGCCAGTCCTTCCACCTTGACCTCTTCCCCTTTGCTTGCTATCGAATCTTTTATTCAGCTTCTCTTCCACCTTCAGGGAAAATTGGTACACATCTTCTATGGTGGTCATTTTGACCAAACTCAGCTCCTCTTGATTACTCAGCCTCAACCCATTAATGTAATGGGCTACCTTCTCCTTGTTGGGATCTACATGGCCTATCTTGATAGTAATTTTATAAAACTCTTCTATATACTCCTTAACAGACTTGTTACCTTGCTTTAGTCCTTATAGCTTCTTCAGTAGCTTCATCTCATAGTCCACAGGAATGAACTGCTTCTTTAGTTTCTCAACCATCCGATCCCATCTGGTGATCTTTCCTTTTCCTCTTTTGTTCCTCTCTAATTGGACCTCCTTCCACCAAATACTGGCATGGCCCTTCAACTTTGTTTTTGCAAACTTGACCTGATCTGGGTCCTCTACATCTTCATACTTGAAATACTCCTCCATGTCATTGATCCAATCAATAAGCTATTCTAGATTCAAATCTCCAGAATGTGTAGAAACTTCAATATTGGGTCTCTTTCCAATCTTTGAAATGGCCCTCAACAACCT
Source organism: Cunninghamia lanceolata (assembly GCA_027924645.1). Taxonomy (NCBI): domain Eukaryota; kingdom Viridiplantae; phylum Streptophyta; class Pinopsida; order Cupressales; family Cupressaceae; genus Cunninghamia; species Cunninghamia lanceolata. Next base: position 4,659,616 of record BSBN01001126.1, read on the forward strand.
AACTTCTGCAGGATCTCCTGCAGCTTCTTGTTCTTCCTCCGATAGCTCTTCTTCAACTTCATCTTCGCTTTCTTCTCTTGTTCTGAGCTCAAACCCTCTTCATAGATCCTCTTGCAATGCATCGATTTGCCTTTGCAAGGCTCTAAAACCCTCTTCCATCAAAGCATTCCTCCCAATATGATTTCTTCCTGGAGGCATCTTGATCTCCGCAGCAAACCCACAACCTCAAGTCCTGGTGCAAACTACCTCACGGTCGGCGATATGTCTACACACTCAAGAACCCTTGCTCTGATACCACTTGATGAAGGGGGTAAATCATAAAACACACAAAAAAAAAAATAGAAAACAGGAAATAGAATATTTCTTTATTGATCTGGACAACTCATTACATTACAGAAGCTCAATTAGAATCAGAGGAATCAATCCTCCATAGGTTGCAACACACTATAGTTGCATATCACTAGGCTCTGGAATCTTCTGCCTTCTATAACCCCAAATCAACTAGGGTTTCTATTTTCTCACCTATTCTTAACTCTACACTTTCCCCCTTAGCTCTACTACTACCCAGGGTTCCCAAAATAGTCATAAATAACACTTTTTGGCGGCCTCCAACTAAATTTTGAAATTTTTGACTCACTCCAAAAGTAGGTCAACTTCCGGGAAGCATAACTTTTGATCTGGGTGTCTAATTGATGAACCATTTTAAGCATTGGAAAGCTCACGATGTGAACTTTTCAGGACATTATGGGATGTTTTAGTGCCTCATATCTCGTTTCAAAAATTTTTAGGGGCTTTTTAGAAAACCAAAACTTTAATATCTTTCAGGTCACAAATGATCTTTGCCTGATTCCTTCACCAAAGGTCTTATATTTCCATTATGAAGTTTTCTGTAAGTTTTCACTTCAATCAGTGCCCAAATGCAAACTTTCCTAAAATGACAGGTAAACTTTCCAAAACTGGCAGTTTGCTATTTTTAGCAATTTTGGAAAAACTAAAAGTCCTACATCATTATTCAAGAGATTATGGAACCAAAAATACTAATTATGGAAAGAAATGAAAACAACTATAATGATTTTGAAGCAACATCTTTTTGGGTGATGCAAGATTGCCCTTACACCACTGGATGCTCTTGCATCACTCTCTCTCCCTCTCCCTCTCTCTCAGAAATGACACAAGTGATTCAAACTCCAATGAGAGAGAGAGAGATATTAGAGGTTAAGGGTCATGGTTTATGGGTTTAGGGTAGCTCAAGTTTAGGGTTTAGGGGTTTAGGGGTTAGGGTTTAGGGTTTAGAAGAGATAGAGAGAGGGGAATAATAGAGATTGGGAGAGATAGAGGAGATAGAGGGGAGGGACATGCCTAGAGACATAGGGAGAGAGATTGAGAGGTAGAGGGATGATAGAGATAGGAAGATAGGGGAGAGGTTTAGGGTTTCTTGGGTTTAGGTTTTAGGAGTTTGGGGGTTTAGGGGTTTAGGGTTCAGGGTTAGGGGTTAGGGTTTAGGGGTATTATTTAGGGTTTAGGTGTTAGGGGTTAGGTGTTAAGGTTTAAAGGTTTAGGGTTTAGGGGATAGAGAGAGAGGATTTGTTGAAAAGTGCAAGACAACTGAGAGCGGGGGGAGGGGGTGAATCAGTTGTAACCAAAACTTCAAAACCATTAACATATCAACCACTTAAACACTGTTATTGTATTTTAACCATAAAAGTATGAAATCAAAAACTTAAACACATTCACACATGAGACACCAAATTTTTTACATGGAAAACCCAATAAGGGAAAACCACAGTGAGTGTTAGCTCACAATATAATATGTAATAACAATACCGAAAATCAGAGGCTCACTGCCCAGAATGCTCACTGCAAAAGAAGAGGCTAACTTCCAATGGGGTGGCTCATTGCCAGAGTTGGTGAACTGAGATAGTAGCATCTATGCCATGCCAAAGTTTAGTTTCATTGAAGCATAATAAATTTCCTCTACTCTGCTCCACTTTTTCACTTCACACTTATCTACGCATCTTTGCACACCATATTTATTTTTCATGACTTCATTACATGCATTTATACAATTCATCAACCTTGGAATGTACATCAAGGTTGGCATTACAATCATCAACCATTTGAATAATCTTCAAGGTCAACATGCATACATAAATTAGAATATGTCTAGACCTAAAAAGATTTGTGGAGGAAAAGAATGAATGTGGATCACATCACTCCTTAGATGGGACACCAAATGCAATCTCCCATGCAACAACATGCTTCCACAATCTTCAAAGAATAACTGTAAGTAGTGAAAACAACCAAATCAGCTAAAACTGGTGTTAACACTAAGACCTTTAGGAACACGCTTCATGCACGATATAGATTATACTTTGCGGACGAATCCAAAAGTAGGAACATGATCTAGAGACATCCACAAGGACATTACAATCACAAATAACTTCTGAACAAATCCTAAACACTTTATCCAGAAGATTCTTTAAACTAGAGCACTTAAACATTACTATTGGCCACTGTCATAAAGGAAAGATCACTTGTGGAGCACCAAAACATGAACCATTTGAATTGAAGGCACATAACATCATTACAAACTTAATTCTAGAACCACAGACTATAAAACTTAAATGTAGAGAAATGCAAAGTAGAATACATTCTCTCTGTCACCATTTAATACTCAGAAAAATGGTTTTTACTTTGGTGAACATAACTCACTCAAATCTTCATATCAGAGGCTCAAACTTGAAACATAGCAATAACAGACATCCCTTCACATAACTTCCAAATTACAGACAAAGATATTCAATCTACAAGATAAGCAGAGCAAAACACTACACTATTTTGGTAGATAGAACAGTTCTGCAATAGTACTAGCTTCTCAACCAGTTCCTTTGATGCTAACATTAGATGTTGACATCAATGACAACACTTACTGCTCATACTTGTAATAATCTCCCCCTTTGTCATTGATGGCAACACATGATCTAAAAAATTATCAAGACAATCAAACTTGCTTTGCTTCTTTGCTCCCCCTTACTTTATGTTTTCTTAGAGTTTTTCACATGCACTTCTCTCCCCCTTTGACATCAATGGAAAAGGGTGCCAGACCTTCTCTTCTTTTTTTAGTTATCAAATCTCAACTTAGATCCTTCTATACTACTCCCCCTATCAGCAATACTGCAACACTTACTGCTCTTTGTCATATCAGCAACATCTACCTGCTCCCCTGAGGGGTAGCCTTCAAAACATCAATCGAGATCAAAGAATAAGACTTTGGGCACTACTAGACTAATGCAATTCTCATGCATCTTAGTTTAGAGTAGGAGGGGTAATAACCCCTAACTTTTCCTTGAGATACTCAAAAGTATCCTTAGATATAGGCTTTGTGAAAATATCTGCAATATGATCCTTGGTAGACACATAGTCCATCTTTACTTCATTCTCTATTACCTTTTCTCTTAGAAAGTGATACCTTATTGATTAATGCTTTGTTCTTGAGTGCATCACTAGATTTTTTGAAATGTTTATAGCACTTGTGTTGTCACAAATGATTGAAATAGGTTTTTCATACACAACTCTTATATCCTTCAATGTTTGCTTCATCCATAGCACTTGAGTGCAACAACATGTAGCAATATATTCTGCTTCTGTAGTAGACAAAGAAACTGAATCTTGCTTCTTGCTCAACCATGAAACTAGTCTATTATCCAAGAGGAAAGCACCTCCACTTGTACTTTTTCTGTCATCGGCATCTCCACCTCAATCTGCATCTGTATAAGCACTAAGAGTGAAATCAGTATCTTTGGGATACTACAATCCATAGTTTGAAGTGCCTTTTAAATACCTCATGATACTCTTGACTGCCATTACATGTGACTCTTTAGGATCTGTAGAGTAAAATACTCTACATTTTGCATAGCGTTCCAGTTTTGCCGCGTTTCAGTTTTGACACAGAGCGTGGGTGTGGGTTTCATTTTTGCCTAAGTCCCAGATTAGCATAGAGAGCGCCAAGTGTCACCAGCTAAGACATATTATTAAGTTTCTCTAAGTAATGCAGATGGAGCTATGTGTCCTGTTATATATCCACAGAGCATGACAAGTGTTAGCATTCGCGTTCAGTTTCTCATAAGTTTCAAAAGCCCTTTCAAAGTCTCAGTGAGTGTGGAAGGCACCAAGTGGCAACTACGAAAAGTTTCTATATGTTTCTCTAAGTTACGCGGAAAGTGCCATGTGTCTCCTGTAAAGTTATGCAGAGCGTGACAAGTGTCGACATCCGCAGGTTCTTCCTTTTTGTTTCATTATTAGGTAAAGACTGTTGGTGGGCCCCAGTGAAGTAGCTAAAGTTAAAGCGGAGCATGCCAAGTGTCATCATCCGCATGACTCCAAATAAGTCCCAAATGTTTCTATAGTGTTTCTAAGGCAAGGCAGAGTCTACCATGTGCCATTTTTTGCAAGACTTTCAAAAAGTATCTAAAGCTTATATAGACAAGTGGAAGCTGCCATGTATCACTTGGTAATAGCAGCAGAAAGCGCCACCTGTCCCTGTTCCCTTTTGAAGCTGCTCGGTTAAGAAGTATTGTGGGTCCCATTTTCGGTAAGTGATAAGAGTTTTGAGGCAGCAGACTGTGACAGATGTCAAAGGTGGAGCACTCCCAATACAAAGACATAGTAAAGAGTATGATGTCGCGGACGTCGCCACGTATCTATTTGCAAGTGCTACGGATGCTGCCAAGTGTCATTTTCTGGTGCCTCCTGAATATGAGATGGTTTTCAAGTGAGACACGTAGATGCTGCCATCTGCCTCAAGGGTTTTGTTTCTAAATGTTGTGGAAGCCACTATGTATATGTTTCAAATGCAGTGGATGCTACCACGTGCTAAGTTCCTGTTTTGCCAGAAAGATGAAGGAGTTTCAAGTAAAGAGTGCAGACTATGTTATTTGCCTTAGGCTTTATAGTCACAAAGATAGCAGAAGCTACCAGGTGTCCCCACCTAATTCAAAGGAAGGAGTGTTACATGTATCTGTTGCAGCCAATGATCTTGCAGAGAAGCTAATCGTTTCAGATCTGAAAGATATTTTCTATCAAACACTTCCAGTTAAGTTTCAGTTCGGTTAGACCGTTGGGATTTTATCGTGCAGGCAATTTTGAGCCAATCTTATGCTATAAATATGGATCCAGATCACAGAGAGAAGGGGAGATAGAATTTTCTACATATAGATTGTTATCAGAGATTTATGAGAAGTTTTGAGACTTTCTTCCTGTGGCCAGTAATATCATTTGCCTTTGTTCTGTTTTCTTGATTCAGAAAGTTTGTATAACTATGCATGTATCAGTGCCTTTTATGTGACTAGAAAATTAATAAGAAGACTGAGTTCTATGCCTTTGCTGATATTTTCTGTGTTATTGCAAAATTGTCTAAGTTGTGAGCCTTTGATTCTATTTGTTTTCATCTTTTAAATTGATCATGCATTGTTTGCTCTTCAATGTAACTGAATCTTAAAGATAGCTTCACTGTGCTTAGTATTAAGGAATGAATCATACTCAGGTGCATCACCATAGTTAAATTTTCTTTCATTACATTTTTGTTTCTATTTAATCTCTATCCCTTTTCCCAAAATACATTTGAGATAAAGAAGAGCCAGCTTCTTTAAAATCTGGAGGTCGTTTCAAGTCACAAGTCCTACATTCCTGAAACTTCCCATGTTGGTGTTGGAAACAACACAATTTTAAGCATCAATAGTTTTTGGCACGCCTGGTGGGACCATTCTTGAGTTTCTTTCAAGACTATATGAACCAAAGAGCTACAAGAATTCAAAGCTATGGACCTGTAACCAGAGCCCAATCTGCTGCTAACCCAGGTATTCTTTCACCACCATTAGTAGCTAATCCAAGAAGAAGAGTGAACCAGTTTGCAGCAGCACCAAGATCAAACATGGGAGCACCTGTAGCCCCAAGGAATTATGCAAATTGGAACACTGGTAGTCCTCTGATCCTCCCAGTACCACCAGCCACTTAGGACCCAATTCCAGCCAATGCCTTGAAGGCCCTGCCCAAGTTCAGTGGGGAGGATTTCAAGACACCTGAAGAACATCTGCAGGACGTTTCTGATGTTTGTGTAGTGCACGTGATCACTCAACAAAATGTGGCTATAAGGCTGCTAGCTGCTTCTTTTAAGGGGAAGGCTCTAGACTGGTATAGATCTTTGACCCCAAATACAATATCTACATGGGATCAGCTTGGAGATGCTTTCTTTGCAAGATTTAAAGAAAAGGGTGATAAATCTTCTTTGTTGCAACAATTGATTACTATCAAAAGGGCACCACAAGAAGTAATGACTGATTTCAATTCAAGATTTCAAAAGACTTGGGAAAGAATTCCTGCTATAGCAAGACCATTACCAGGTATGGCTATAGTATTTTATCTTAAAGCCCTAAATTCAGATATATCAGTAATGATTCAGTCACTTGGAGGTCAGACTCTACCAGAAGCCTATGACTATGCAGTCAGAGCTGAAAATAATTTAATAGATGCTGGAAAGTTGCCCCCAAGGCCTCCCATGCCCATGTTTCCAGAGATTACCTTACCTTTGCCTCAAGAAGCCCCTAATCCCATAGCCCCACCTGTGTCTATGTATATATTTCCTCAACAATCTGCTAAAGTAGCTGTCCCTGTCTAGTCATCTGAGATGGATGATGTCAAGAACATCTTAAGGACATTTTCTAATGAGATTATTAACCTAAAGAGATAGCAAAATCCTTATCCAAAACCCCAATACCAAGGCTATCAAGGGAATAGACCTTCTTTTTAGCCAAATCAATACCAAGGCCCTCAGAGATAAGCTAATCCTCAGCCATCAAACCAATTAGTTATAGTCCCTACACCCTTATAGACTGTTCCTCCTAATCCAAACAGGGAGATTGTCCCAAGGTAGAATAATTATGCAGATGGCACCAATGCCTAGTGTTTCCCTTGCAATAATGCTCATATGCCCAGAGACTGTCCCAGGGGTAATCTATAGCAAAAGATAGCAGAGCAAAGAAGAGTAGATGGACAATTTGCAAATACTTCTGACACTCAACCCTACCAATCTCCTGGTATGCAAAATTCAGTCCTGGTGGCTCAGATGTAAGGGATGTCCTTACAGCAAGAAGAAGAAATAGCCCCTGAGCATGCTTTATTTTCATGGATTGAAGATGAAGAGTCAGTATTCTTGAATGAAACTTCTACTTCCAAGAAGCCATTGGTACAATCAGATTACTACACCAAAGCCAAGAGAAGGTTGATGGAACGACTTGAAGTCACAAATAATGAAATTATGGGGATTCCTCCATTTCAAGGTCATCAAAACACAGCTTCTAGACAAGAAATACCTCAGCCAATGCAGAACCAAGTAATTTCTGGACAAGTTCAAGAAAAAGCAAGGTACCCTTATTATCCAAGAACCCAAACACTAGGACCTATGAATGTGGTGGATCAGCTGAAGAGGACCCCAGCACATGTGTCAATATGGGACATATTAGCTATTCTTGAGCAAAAGACATTGTTGCAAGAAACTCTGCAGGGCCAAGCAGTGCCTAAACATACTGGTACCAAAGGAGGACCTGCTGATAAGGAAAAGCTCAAAGACACTGTTCCTCTGTAGACAACAGCCCTTTTGAACAATGCGCCAGAGGTAAGCAAATCCAAACCAGAGCCCTTCTATTTGACTTTGATAGTTGGGAAGAAACTGTTACATAATGCAAAGATAGACTCAGGAGCCAGTACTACAGTAATGCCTAAACAAATAGCAGATGCTTTAAAGATAAAGTATGAGCCACTTACTAGAGGAGTTATGCAATTGGATGGAAAATCGGTGCAAACAATAGGGAAAATTAAACAACTCCCATTGCAATTGTATACTTGCCCTAATATAATTGTGAATCAAGATGTTGTAGTCATATATATACCCCCTGTATTTGGGGTATGTTTATCCAGAGATTTCATAGCCAAGATAGGAGGTTATATGTCACTTGATTGGTCTCACCTCATCCTAAGAACCAAATATGGTACAAAAATGAAAATACTATCTGAGTCATTATCTAAGGATCACATCACAAATGAACCAACCCCAAAATTAGAGGCAGCTCATGCTATGCTGAATAAAGAAGAAAGGGTCTTTGTTGAAGAGTTAGGTGACTGGACTGAACATGACCAAGAGGAGGAAAATAACCAGTTGTTAACTATGATGCAAAGTGAACCATATGGAAATTGTGACTCTACTGGTCTAGGCACTTATGTCATATTTGATTAAGACCATGAAATCCCAAATGTTTTAAGGGAAGAAACACCAAAGACTCAAGAATCTGAAAAGGACTCAGAAATCTGGATCCTAAATTTTGATGGGGCTAGAAGTAAAAATGGTGTTGGAGTAGGAATTTGTCTTGTTGCTCCAAATGGTGAGAAAATTTTAAGAGCTATCTGTTTCCAATTTGCCTGTACTAATAATGATGCTGAATATGAATCCTTAGTACATGGGCTCATGTTAGCCAAGAAAAAGGGAGTAAAGAATCTGATAGTCAGAGGAGATTTAGAACTAGTGGTGAAACAAATCAGAGAAAAGGCAATAACCAAAAATGTAAGGATGAGATCCTATAGACATAGAATTTGGGACTTAATAGATGATTTTAAAGCTTTCAATATTGAAGTAGTTCCTAGAACCCAAAATTCTGAAGCAGATAGGATGGCACAGATTGGCTCACAGTTTGACCCAGCAACTGATCTATTAGTCAACAATGAGTTAGTCAAAGTTATAGTAAGGCCAACTATCCTAGACAATGATGAAAATTGGCAAGTCTTTGAAAATGATTTTCAGGTACTCTCATTTTTGTAACAGTTAGGGGAGTTTGCTGATCAATTGCAACCCAAAATTGAAGAAGCATATGGAGACCAAATTATTCAATTAAAGACCAATAAGCTTCCCAAAGGCTTGATTACTTTAGAAAACCTATTTGATCCAGAAGATGTAAGCCTAGAGAAGAAGAGGTTTCAAGAAAATAAAGTAGATTATTCTGAGATACAAGTGAGTGAAGGGAGAAAACTAAAGATTGGAAATTCCACAACCCAACAGGAAAGGGAAAGACTAATTGACTTGTGTGAAAGATATGATAGAGTAATAGCCCGGACCTATGAAGACCTTCATGGCTATAATAGAGACATCATTCAGTACACCATAGAATTGACTGAAGGATCTAAGCTAGTCAGAGAGAAGTAGAGGCCAGTGAATCCAAGGATTGAACCTCTAATGGTGGATGAGTTGCAGAAACTCTTAGAATCTAAAATAATTTTTCCAATCAAACACTCAACCTAGGTATCCAATATAGTACTAGTCAGAAAAAAGAATGGTGACATAAGGCTCTGTGTGGATTTTAGAGACCTATATAGAGCATCTCTGAAAGATCACTATCTCCTGCCCTCTATGGAACAAATTTTATAGGCTGTGGCTGGATCAGCGAGATTTTCCTTGCTAGATGGTTTCTCTGGATACAATTAGATTTGGTTGGCTGATGAAGACCAACACAAGACTGCATTTACTACCAAATGGGGAATGTTTGCATATGCCAAGATGCCATTTGGCCTATCAAATGCTAGAGCCACTTTTCAAACAGTAATTGATGTAGCATTTGGAGAACTCATAAATAAAATCATTCTGATTTATCTTGATGATCTCACTATTTTCTCCAAGAATGTTGTTGATCATTTTGATCATCTGGAATCTGTTTTTAAGAAGTGTCAAGAGTTTGGAATGTCCCTAAATCCCAAGAAGTGCATCTTTGCAGTACCTCAAGGCAAACTACTAGGACATATAGTATCCAAAGAAGGAGTCTCTATAGATCCAGAGAGAGTCATAGCTATAATAAACTTGTCCCTGCCAGTCAATAAGAAGGCAGTTCAGTCCTTCTTAGGAAAGATAAATTTCGTCAGTCATTTCATATTAGACTTTGCAGGCCTCATAAGACCAATGACACTTCTGTTGAAGAAAGACCTGGTGTTCAAATGGACTGTAGAAGGGAGACAAGCTTTTGAGGAAGTCAAGAGAGCAATTTCAACAGCCCCAGTACTTAGGAACCTAGACTTCTCTAAGTCTTTTATAATGTATGTCTATGGAGGAGAGTTCAGTGTTGCTACTATCCTAACATATAAAGATGATCAACAAGAGGGAGAACACCCAATAGCCTTTTTCTCAAGAACTCTTAGGGAGTATGAAGCCAGATACAACTTTGTGGAGAAATAGGCATATGCTATGGTAAAAGCACTTAAGAAATTTAGGCATATGGTGATAAGAAATAAGATTCTGATACTTGTGGCTCATCCTAGTGTCAGAGAATACATTATGGAAGATGAAATCACTGAAAAAAGAGCAAACTGGATAACAAAGATCCTTGAGTATGATGTAGAGGTCAGACCCACTAAGCTGGTCAAAGGTAGGGGGTTGTGCCAATACATGGCTCAAGATATGGAAAAGATGATAACTGAAGAAATAGAAAAAGAAAATGTATTGAGGATACAAGAAATTGATCAGAACTCCTGGGTCACAAACAGAATCTAGTTTATGAAACATGGAATTTTCCCAAAAGAGCTCTCTCATGACAAGAGGAGATACTATAGGCAGCAAGGGGTTCATTTTGTTTTAATTGACCAAGTTCTTTTCAGAAGAAATACTGATAGTATACTCTTAAGATGTATAGAGAAAGATGAGGCTCAGAAAATACTACATGAAATGCACCACGGAGTCTCAGGTGGACATTTTTCTACAAGGACCACAACTATAAAGATAAGTCGGGTAGGTTACTTCTGGCCCACCTTATTTATAGATTGTTATCAACTAGTCAAAGAGTGCCAATCTTGTTAGTTTTATGTAGGAAAAAGAAGAAATGCAACAATGCCCCTTAGTCCCATAATTGTAGATGAACCGTTTGCCCAATGGGGTCTAGACTTCATTGGAATGATCAATCTGGTGTCAAGTATGGGACACAAATGGATTCTAACTACCATAGATTATTTTACTAGATGGAGTGAGGCAGTGCCACTCAAAGAAGCAATAGAAAAGGTGATCCTAGACTTTCTGGAGGGTATCACTACTCGCTTTGGGCCTCCTCATACCATAATTTCAGATAATGCTAAGGCATTTTTAGGGGCAAAAATATCTGACTTTGCACTAAAGTATGGAATCTATCTGAAAAATTCCTCAAATTATTACCCTTAGGGTAATGGTTTGGCAGAATCAACCAACAAGAATCTGATTAGACTTATTAAGAGAATAGGGGCTGATCATCACAAAGAGTGGCATAAAGTGCTTAATATAGCACTGTGGGCTGATAGAATTACACCTAAACAAGTGACAAAGATTTCCCCATATGAATTGGTCTATGGTAAGCCTGCTGTAATGCCCCTGAGCTTGGAGATTCCTGCTCTCCAGTTATTAAAATAGATTGAGATTGAGGAGAATGGCCCCGTGCAGGTCAAACTTGCTGAGCTCCTGGAAGTTCAAGAAAAGAGGGATACAATACATGAATCATTAATGAAACATTAGAAAATAATCAAAGATTGCTTCAATAAGAAGACTTCAAACCCCCATTTCGAAGTAGGCTTAGTTGTTTTGAAATGGGATGAGAGAGCTGCCAAGCCGGGTCAACACAGTAAATTTGAGTCATTGTGGACTGGCCCCTATAAGATTCGTTCGTGTAAATAGCAAAATTCATTTGAGCTTGAAACAGTTCTGGGTGAACCTGAAGAGATTCCTGTAAATGGGATCTACCTGAAACATTTCAATTAAGCAGTATCTCCTATGTATTATAGTTAGATAGTTTTCCTTTCCTTGTTGCTCTGTTTTCCCGCTTTGTTTTCCCGCTCTTTCTTTTAATAAGTGTTCTATGAACACGTGGCCGCGGCTCAAAGTCTCTTCAATTTTTGAAACTCTTGCATTCACTAAGCCTCTCTCCAATCCCCAAAATTCCCCAAGGTACCTTTACACAGCCACTTTTATGACGTGTTTGACACTCTGTCCCTTGCAAATTTCATAAGATTTACTAACGGTTTTCCAGTTTTAATGCCATTTATGAAACTTGATGTGTTATTAAATACCCTAATAACAAGAGTTAAGGCTTAACTATGTCTCATTTGTCTCTACTTCTACTAAGAAAATCCCTGTTGCTCATGATTTCCTAGCAAAACCTTCTTAGTAAGAGTGTCTTCCCTATTGAAAAGCTTTCATCCTCCTTACAGTAAGTTCACTAGTTCCTAGTGCAGACACATATATGGCAGATACACAGTCTTCACAATAGGGGCTTGGGATTTATGAATCCATTGATAAGCTTCTCACCAGCAAATCATATGCTTCGGCCCCTGCACAGCCCTTAAGGACCTATCCAAGGACTAGGGTCCCCGAGGTTGGTTATGCGATCAACCCAGCAAAGGTGAAGGATTTCACAGATGGTATCGCGGACCCAACCCTTCAAAATCTTGGCAAAACTCTGTGAGAAGGGGCACACCAAAGATGTATCTAGAAGGCCAAGGCTGGACAATCCGAAACATTCGGAATGAGGATATGGACCTCTCAATTGGTAAAATTTATTGTCCCAAGCATACATTTATGCCCCGACCTGATTGAGATGTGCACAGAATTGTTTCATACACCCTCAAGCACCATACAAAAGGGTCCCTTCATGGTGCAAATTACACCAAAGGCTATCAGGGACATGATGGCCCTATACCATGACAAGACAACCACATTTCCCACCATTGCCAAAATGCAGAAAACATGGGCAAACGTCAATAATCAATTAAGGTTTCTCAATTCAAAGTTGCAGCTGGGAGATGAAAACACTCAAATGCCAGTGCTACCAACAGGAAGGGCACAATTCACTCAGGCTAGCCAGGAAGCATTGTCTATGATGGCATTTATCTTTGGAATGGAGGACATTACTGTTTATGATTGGCAAATTGCCATTTTGTTCAGATTAAAGACCGTGGACAAGTCTCAGGAGTTTCAGCTGGACTTCTCAGAGCAGATTGCCTATTAAATGGCTGACCAACTCACCCACTTTAAATCTACAGGGGTTTTCAGGTATTCTTCTTATTTGTTTCACCTCATGTTATATCAAAACCCTGCCATCTTTTCGCAATATATGCATCTGAATATGTATGACCCAAGTTTCGGTCATAATAGGACCATTCCTGTGTCCGCATGGACACATGTCTTATCCAAAGCATCTAATCCCTATGAATTTTGGGAACTTTTTGTTGCCCCTGCTTTTTGCCATTTAAGCCCCGAGTCTATAGAAAATAGGTTAACACCAAGAATCAAAGGCCTCATGACAAATTGCCCTATTCCCTGTGACAATTTCTTTGGGTCCCATCACACCATCATTAGGGTCCATGGTTTTAATGGAGAGCCAATGCTGCTACCTAAGATTTTGACTCCTAGGTTAGATTTTCTAGAGGTCACCCGGCAAGTGTCTGTGGTTGACAATGACTATGGCACAAAAAAGAAGAAAAAGAAGATGTATGATATCCCGTGGGTAACAAAAAACATGGCCCTACTGGTCAGGGATGCTGAGCACTTGTTGCTAAGGAAACTAGTTGTCCTGGGCTTCTTTCTTATAGAAGATAAATGGAAATATGACCCAAGTAGTTTCATAACTTTATGGGTTAAAGACAACAAGGTCGGTGCCAAAATTGTGCATGAGGGTCGCCCCTTTTGGGAAGACAGAAGAAACCCTAAGGAGGATATTCCTGATTTGTATGTAGAACTGGTGTAGGAGCACCTAGATATTTAAGTTTTGATTAAATGTTCAGTTGTCTTGTTTTGTTTAATAAGGTCTTGGAGACCATTTTAATGATGTTATGAGGCTTGTAGCCATGCTTGTAGTTGTACTATGGCCCAATGTCAAAAGAATGTTGTAGGTCCTAGTTAGGACAGCCATGTGTTGTCTTAGGTAGTTGCAATAGTCATTAGGTAGTTTGCAAGATGCATTTAAGTTTTATTGTTATATAGGTAGTCATTTTAAGTTTTCCATGTTGTAAGCCTTTTAAGGCATGTCATGGGTTAGGAAGAATGTTAGGAACCTTACCAAAGGTTAGCCAAGTGTCAAAAAAGCATAAAAACAGTCTTTGCTATCCAAAACAAAAGAAAAAAGAGAGTTTCTAAAAACAGTCTTGATTGTTGCAGTTACAAATTAGGAAAAAACATGATGTGGGGCAGTTTTCTTGTTTCCCACTTGATGCATACAATGTGGAGGTGTGATATATCCCTACCAAGCATTATTGTAAAGAGAACATTCAAGAGATTTGAGAAATATAACAAAAAGACACTGTTTTTCTGCCTTTTACTATTTTTTCTATTTTTTTTTCACTGTTTCTCAGAAATCTGTACCTGTCCAGAAGAACCTTAGCATGAATTTGGAATGGGATGAAATGGGAATGAATTATCTTTGATCCAAAGCTTATTGGAGGTCTTAATATCGAATTTGAAGGGAGGAATCTCTGTTTTACCAAAAACTATTTTTTCTGCTTTTTTCACTGTCTTTGCTACAGTACCTGCGATTATACGAATTTTTTATTGCCCAAACTTGTGATGGATGGAAATTACTTTGAAGTACCTTTGATTTGAGACTAGTTTGGGATCTTGATGATGATCTGGGTGGGAGATATGGGTGATTTCCCAAAAACTAATTTTTTTCCAGAATTGCTGTCACAGTTAGAAATTTGTTGTTTTTTGCCTTGATCCATACTAGTACGGCTGAGGAGTAGTTGGTATTTATGATGGATGTTTAGGTGGTTGAACTACCTATCACTTTCAACTTGTTTGGGCTCTTGACACCCTTGCATACCTCTGCATCTCTCCTTTGTTTAAAAGTGGTCTGGGAAACCTAGTTTTGAGCTTCTTCTAACAGCCTGATGGTTATTTCTTCATTCCATTGATCCTTTCTATTACTGATCAATGGAATGGTTTGTATATTAGGTAATGCAATGCCTTGTAGAGGTTATGAGGGTAGGAGGACAGTTTGATTGATTTGGTCATGTAGATGACCCTGCAATGTTGTGTCTTGGAATGGAGTAGAGGACAACAATAAAGAGAAGAGCACAGGTATGTTGGCATGTCATTTGTTTTGCCAAAGAAGATAATAGAGATTTGGTAGGTTATAGACTTGATTAGTTGTCTGAGATAGGTTTTATCCCAATAGTGATCAAGACAAAGTGGATATGGTGACCGTCCTCCTCATGTAGCAGTGAGATTATAACAGTCTATGAAGAGCATAGTGAAGATTGCTATCCTGCAGTCCTATGTAGAAGAATTGAAGGATTGTTAGATGGAGTTAGGCATCCTTGAAGGTGTAGAATGAAGTTGTTGGGTCAAAGACCATGTGTTGGTCATGTTGTGATATGAAAAAGGCTAGTATGAAGTTGAATGGTTACTTTGCTCTGCATCAAGAACTGACAGATTTACCTTTTGAGGGGCCCATGCCATGGGAAATATTTTATAGTAAACAAAAGGTCTATGACCCTAAGCTCAAAATGGGCACTGGATTGAAGAAAAAATTATTAAGGGACAGGGAATGGAAGCCAAATAAATTTGAAGCCTATTGGAAATATAGGCAGGAAATATCTAAGACAACTCACTCTTTTGGCAAGGTTGACACAGATGAAAAATGGGAGTCTATTTGGGACAAATGGCATCCCTCTCCAGTTTCTAGCCCTGATACAAGAAGAATTCATAAAAAGGGTGAGGAGTTTGAAGAAGAACCTGAGTCCACTCATACAATATAGGCCCCAGGACAAGCCTCATCTACAGCCCCTATAACTGTCTAGCCCCAATCTCTCAGTGCCCTAGAGATGCAAAAGAGTGTGATATCATCACCATCTAGGGGAACTCCATCAGTGTTAGCCATTGGGGTTTCTAGTTTTGTGCAATCACCACTAGTAGCAGTGGTAAACATTGAAGAGAAAGAAGCACAACAAGAAGAAGAAAGGCTAAGGAAACATAAGAAGCTGAAACTTCAGCCTGATTCAGATGAGGAGGTAGAACCTTCATAGCAACAACCACAGAGTACATCTATTGCTCCTCAGGTATGTGCTACTTCTCCTTCTTCTTCCCAGTCTTTTTCTTCTTCTATAAGGGTGGCAATCCCAACTGGCCAAATATTATCCCCTTCCACCTCTGTTGTGCCAATTTCCCAATTTACCCCACCTGTTACTACTCAGGCCATGTCATCACAGGCCACATCATTGCCTCCCTTTTCCCCCTCTTTTCCAAAGAGAATACCTCTCCAGATTCCCCCTAGCCAACATTTGGCTATTCCCTATGGCTTGCCACAGGGTCATCCTTTTGCGGGTGGGTATATTGCCTCTCCCCCTACCTTCCAAGCTCAAGAAGATACTGCTAAGAAGGATAGGGAGGCCCGGATGGATAAAAAGAAGAAGAAAGATAATAAAGCTCAGGCTGTACCACACATGAGGTCACTCTTTGACCCAATCCAACAGTAGCTAACTGTGACTCATTTGTCACCTAATGTAGTCAGGCCAAATGAGCAGATGTAGCCTCAGGATTATACAATGAGTGCAGTGGCTATGGATATGTCACTTTTTAGACCATGATAGGGTCGAGCTGCTGAATGAAACCACTTCTGCTGTATCTACTGATTATTTGAAACTATCAAAGAAGTTGCAGAAGGTGGAGGCTGATTTAGCTCAAGAAAAGGCACATTGTGGCAATCTTGCTGCAGAGCTTAAATCAAAAAATGATGAAATAGAGAATCTCAATCAACAGTTGCAAAATACTGTTTCTTGTCAGATTCATCAGGCTACACAGAGCCAAAATACTTCTTTGAAAGAAGAGCTAGTACAAGTGAAGTCTGCAGTGACAGCCCTAAGGCAGGAAAAGGCCACACTATAGAAAAAATATCAGGAAAACCTGCAACAAGTCACACAATTCTAGCAGAAGCTGCTAAATGAACAAAACAATGCTGCTGCCATATAGGCCCAACTTCAAACCGAGCAACAAACATCAAAATAGTTGACACTTGAGTTGGCTAATAGGCCAAAGAATGCAAGAGTTCTAAACCTGGTCAAGGAGCTATATGTATCAATGTGGAAAAGGATCTTTGAGGAGATTACTCAGCTCAGACCCTCTCTAACTTTCCTGTTAAATGTGCAGCAATTGTGTGAAAAGGTGGAGACTTTAGTTCAAGCTACCTTGTCCACTATTTCCTTGAGAGTTTCAAATTCTCAACTACTGCTGAAGAAGCTGTATGACACAACTGATGAAACATTATCAACAGTAGGGATTAGTGACAGAATGATTGTTGCAAAAAGGGTGAATGAAGTTCTCAGCTGCAACTCCGCAGCAATTAATTGCAAAGAGCTCCTAGATGTGGTCAAGGAGGGAGTAAAAGACATGAAGAAGCATATTGAAGATCTGGTGCAATTGGGACTTCACTCTCATTTTCCTGATAGCAACACTGTACTGATGATTGATGAAATCAAGCCTTTGTTGTTGGCCAGACAAAATGATCAGTCAGTTTTCTAGGGTTTGACAGATTCTTCAATAGTGAAAGAAGTGGAAGCTATCTTGATCCCAATGGCCCAACTTGATTTCCAATTGAAGGCTGCAGTTCATGTTTGGTAGAGTTTTTCACACAAGGATATCATTAACCTTGATTTAGCCTTCTAGGATTTACAAAATAAACAGGGACTCTCAGCTGCTGAATGGTTTGTTTATCATATGGCCTTGCAGAATCTATGAATTTTTGCTGTATATATACACATTTTTGAATTCTTTTTGAGCAGGCTCAAAAGTCCTTGGGGTCACCAAGAACTGTAGAGTAAAATACTCTACATTTTGCACAACATTTCAATTTTTCCGCGTTTCAATTTTGACACAGAGCGTGGGTGCGGGTTTCATTTTTGCCTAAGTCCCAAATTAGCATGGAGAGTGCCAAGTGTCACCAACTAGGACATATTATTAAGTTTCTCTAAGTAACGCGGATGGAGCTACGTGTCCTGTTATATATCCGTAGAGCACGACAAGTGTCAGCATCCATGTTCAGTTTCTCATAAATTTCAAAAGCCCTTTCAAAGTCTCAGTGAGCATGGAAGGCGCCAAGTGGCAGCTGTAGAAAGTTTCTATATGTTTCTCTAAGTTACGCGGAAAGTGTTGTGTGTCTCCTGTAAAGTTATGTGGAGCGTGACAAGTGTCGACATCCACAGGTTCTTCCTTTTTGTTTCATTATTAAGTAAAGACTGTTGGTGGGCCTCGGTGAAGTAGCTAAAGTTAAAGCGGAGCATGCCAAGTGTCATCATCTGCATGAATCTAAATAAGTCCCAAATGTTTCTATAGTGTTTCTAAGGCAAGGCGGAGTCCGCCATGTGTCATTTTCTACAAGACTTTCAAAAAGTATCTAAAGCTTCTATAGACAAGTGGAAGCCGCCACGTATCACTTGGTAATAGTAGCGGAAAGCGCCACCTATCCCTGTTCCCTTTTGAAGCTGCTCGGTTAAGAAGTATTGTGGGTCCCATTTTTGCTAAGTGATAAGAGTTTCGAGGTAGCGGACTGTGACAGATGTCAAAGGCAGAGCACTCCCAATACAAAGACACAGTAAAGAGTATGATGTCACAGACGTTGCCACGTATCTATTTGCAAGTGCCGCGGACGCTGCCAAGTGTCATTTTTTGGTGCCTCCTGAATATGAGATAGTTTTCAAGTGAGACACGTAGATGTTGCCATCTATCTCAAGGGTTTTGTTTCTAAATGTTGCGGAAGCCGCCATGTATATGTTTCAAATGCAGTGGATGCTGCCACATGCTAAGTTCCTGTTTTGCCAGAAAGATGAAGGAGTTTCAAGTAAAGACTGTCGACTATGTTATTTGCCTTAGGGTTTATAGTCGCAAAGACAACGAAAGTTGCCAGGTGTCCCCACCTAATTCAAAGGAAGGAGCATTACATGTATCTATTTCAACCAATGATCTTGTAGAGAAGCTAACCGTTTCAGATCTAAAAGATATTTTTTGTCAAACACTTCCAGTTAAGTTTCAATTCGGTTAGACCGTTGGGATTTGATTGTGCAGGCAATTTTGAGCTAATCCTATGCTATCAATATGGATCCAGATCACAGAGATAAGGGGAGATAGAATTTTCTAAATATAGATTGTTATCAGAGATTTACGAGAAGTTTTGAGACTTTCTTGCTGTGGCCAGTAATATCATTTGCCTTTGTTCTGTTTTCTTGATTCAGAAAGTTTGTATAACTGTGCATGTATCAGTGCCTTTTATGTGACTAGAAAATTAATAAGAAGACTAAGTTCTGTGCCTTTGCTGATATTTTCTGTGTTATTGCAAAATTGTCTAAGTTGTGAGCCTTTGATTCTATTTGTTTTCATCTTTTACATTGATCATGCATTGTTTGCTCTTCAATGTAACTGAATCTTAAAGATAGCTTCACTATGCTTAGTATTAAAGAATGAATCATACTCAGGTACATCGCCATAGTTAAATTTTCTTTCATTACATTTGTGTTTCCATTTAATCTCTATCCCTTTTCCCAAAATACATTTGAGATAAAGAAGAGCTAGCTTCTTTAAAATCTTGAGGTCATTTCAGGTCGCAAGTCCTACATTTCTGAAACTTCCCATGTTGGTGTTGGAAACAACACAATTTTAAGCATCAACAGGATCTTCTTGAAATCTTGCCACAAGACAAATTACATGCATTATGTCTGGTCTGGTATGGGATAGATAAAGTAGTCCTCCAACCATAGACCTATACTTTTTCTGATTAGTCTTAGGTGATTCATCATTCTTGCTCAACTTGCAACCAATTACCATAGGGGTACATACTGGCTTAGAATCCTCCACTCCAAACTTCTTCAACAATTCTTTCACATACTTGGACTGAGAAATAAAAATTCCTTTTTCTGATTGATTAATCTACAGTCGTAGAAAAGAAATTCATTTCACCAAACATAGACATCTCAAACTCCTTTTGCATTTCCTCTGCAAATTTCTTACACATACCTTCATTTCCTCCAAAGATAATATCTTCAACAAAGACTACAACAATCAAAATTTGATCACCATTGATTTTGACATAGAGATTAATATTTGCAGTACCTTTATTGAACCCTAATTGCAACAAATACTTGTCCAGCCTTGCATACCAAGATCTAGGAGCTTGCTTGAGTCCATACAATGATTTCTTCAATCTGTACACCATGTCACCTTGGTCTGATAACTAGAATCCTTCCAGTCGTTCAATGTAAACTTCTTCTTCTAGCTCTCCATTGAGGAAAGTAAACTTCACATCCATCTAGCACACCTTGAAATCTTTGTGTGTTGCAAAAGCCAAAAACATTCTTATAGCTTCAATCCTTTCCACAAGAGCAAAAGTCTCCTCAAAATCTATACCTTCAACCTGAGAATATCCTTTGCATACCAGTCTTGCTTTGTTTCTTACCACTTCACCACTTTCATTCATCTTGTTTCTAAAGACCCATTTGGTTCCAATTACATTCTTATTAGCAGGTCTAGGAACCAATTCCTAAGTTTGATTCTTTTCTATCTGCATCAGTTCTTCTTCCATAGCTTTTACCCAACTTTCATCTTTGTAGGCTTCACTTACAGTTTTAGGTTTAATCTATGAAAGTAAACAATAGTTCATCTATTCCTCTACAACTCTTTTCCTTGTCAATACTCCTTTGATTTTATCACCAATAATCTGATCTTCAAAATGATTAATCCTTACATACATGGGAGTCTTAGTAGCACTTTCTAGATCTTTTTCTTCTTCTTCTTCACTGTCTTGTTGTTCAACTTTATCTATAGTAGTAGGTTCATCTAATTCATAGCCACTTAGATCAGATATTCTTTCCCTATTATCATCAACCTTCACATTAGCACTCTCAATGATCTTTCTCAATCTCTTATTGTAGCACTAATAGGCCTTACTCTTAGTGGAGTACCTAAGGAAAATTTTCATCACATCTAGCATCAAACTTGTCTAGCTCTTTTTCTCTTCTGATATAACATTTACTTCCAAAAACTTTGAAATATTTCACTGTAGGAAATCTTCCATACCATAATTCATAAGGAGTTTTAGTGCCACTACCTTAGACATGGATTTTGTCCTGAATGTAGACAGTAGCATGTATAGATTCTCTCCAATATACTTCCGGTAGGTTTGCTTCTAACATCATTGACCTGGAAGCCTCTTGAACCATCCTGTTCTTTCTTTCAACAACTCCATTCTGCTAAGGAGTCCTAGGTGCAAACAATTGTCTCTTTATCCCATGTTCTTCATAGAAAGCATTGAATTCATTTGATATAAACTCACCTCCTCTATTAGATCTTAAGCATTTTATCCTCAACTCTAATTCATTCTCAACCATCTCCTTGAAAACTTTGAACTTGTCTAGGGCTTTTGATCTTCCTTTTAGGAAAGTGACCCAAGTCATTCTAGAGTAATCATCAATAAGAAACATAAAGTACCTGTCTCCTTGAAAAATTCTTGTTCTTGTAGGAACACACAAATCTGTATGCACTAGCTCAATTAATCTAGTAGAGAATTGTTCTTTTCTCTTGAAACTTGTCCTTGTCTGTTTCCCCAATTGACATTCCTTGCAAATAGTGTTAGCAGGCTTCACAAGCTTAGGAAAATCTCTAATAGTTTGCACTAAACTTATCTTCACCAAGCTACCAAAATTGATATGATACATCCTTCTATGCCACAACCAAGTTTCTTCTGTCTAGGCCAACAAACAATAGTCATTAGTTCCTCTCAAATGATAGATATCACCTCTAGTATTTTTACCAGTTGCAATCACTATTTCAGAGTTTTCCATGATCTTGCATGCATTGTCCTTGAAACTTAGATCATACCCTTTATCACACATCTGACCAACACTTAAAATATTATGATTTAGACCCTTGATATATAGAACATCATCTATATTGTGCTTGCCATCAAAAGAAATAGATCCTCTTCCAAAGATCTTACCAATTGCATTATCTCCAAACCTAACCAGTCCTCCATCATTCTTTTCCAAAATTACAAAATTACTTTCATCATCGATCATGTGATGTGAACATCCACTGTCAATAATCCATTCATCCTTATCCTTCCCAACCTGGACAGACAAAGCACTTTCTTCCACTAGTTTTTCTTCCTTCACACAGCTAGCAAGATTAGTAGACACATGTTCTTCCTTAATAGCAGTAAACAAGAATTCATTTGCACTAGTATCATTAGAATCATCATCTGTCACACCATCATCATCAAAGTCTCTAACATAATAGCATTTCTTTATAGTTCTAGGTCTACTTTCAAATTTCTTCTTACCTCTCTCAATTCTCTCTAGACACCTGGAGGCATAGTGACCAATCTTTCCACAAGAAAAGCATTTGAATGGTAATTTGCCTTTGAACTTACCCATACCTCTTTGCATTCTATCCACAAATTTGGCTTCAATCTCATCAAGGTCATCATCAGATTCCACAACATACTTCTAAGCTCTTGAAGTCTTTTCTAAAGTGTTGGCTTTGAAAGTAGTCTCAATCTTTGGCAGAGCATCGCCGAACTCTCTCATCTCGAAAGCAGTAAGCTTCCCGAGCAACTGATCCTTTGTAACCTTGTTCATACTCATAACTTCTTCAATTGTTGACACCTTGTGACTATAGGATTTAGGCAAAGACCTAAGAATCTTCAGCAAAACCTCATCTTCATTAATAGTTCCTCCAAGACCTTTGATTCCATTGACAATTTCATCAGTCTTTTGCATATAGATTGTTATGTTCTCATCATCACTCATCTTTAGGGTTTCATATTTCACCTTCAAATTTTGTAATTTTGCACTCTTTACAAGATAAAGCATTTAACAAAGCATCTCTAGCCTTACCATTAAACTCATCTTCATCTGATGGTCCATTTTGAGGAATAGTATACTTTTTCTCTGCCATCTTCCAAACATTATAACCAAGAGAAATGAGATGGCTTTTCATTCGTACCTTCCAAAGAGCATAATCCATTCCATCAAACTGTGGTGACTCCTTCCTATGCGCCATCCTAGATCCACCTCAAGCTAGTAGGCTCTTTACCGAGGATCCCTCACTCTTATACCAATTGTTGAAAAGTGCAAGACAACTAAGAGGGGGGGTGACTCAGTTGTAACCAAAACTTCAAAACCATTAACACATCAACCACTTAAACAATGTTATTGTATTTTAACCATGAAAGAATGAAATCAAAAACTTAAACACATTCACACATGAGACACATGTGACACTAGATTTTTTATGTGGAAAACCCAATAAGGGAAAAACCATGGTGAGTGTTATCTCACAATATAATATGTAATAACAATACTAAAAATTAGAGGCTCACTGCCTAGAATGCTCACTGCAAAAGAAGAGGCTCACTGCCAATGGGGCGGCTCACTGCTAGTGGGTGGCTTACTGCCAGAGTTGGTAAATTGAGATAGTAGCATCTATGCCATGCCAAAGTTTAGCTCCATTGAAGCATAATAAATTTCCTCTTCTCTGTTCTACTTTTTCACTTCACACTTATCTACGTATCTTTGCACACCATATCTATTTTTCATGACTTCATTACATGCATTTATACAATTAATCAACCTTGGAATGTACATCAAGGTCAGCATTACAATCATCAACCATTGGAACAATCTCCAAGGTCGGCATACATACATACATTAGAATAGGTCTGGACCTAAACAAATTTGTGGAGGAAAAGAATGAATGAGTATCACATCACTCCTTAGCTAGGACTTCAAATGTAATATCCCACACAACAACATGCTTCCACAATCTTCAAAGCATAACCGCAAGTACTGAAAACAACCAAGTCGGCTAAAAATAGTGTTAACACTTAGACCTTTAGGAACATGCTTCATGCACAATCTAAATTATACTTTGTAGACCAATCCAAAAGTAGGAACACAATCTAGAGACATTCACAAGCACATTACAATCACCAATAACTTCCACACAACCCCTAAACACTTTATCCAAAAGATTCTTCAAACCGAAGCACTTAAACATTACTGTCGACCACTGTCATAAAGGAAAGATCACTTGGGGAGCACCAAATCATGAACCATTAGAATTGAAGGTAGATAACATCATTACGAACTTAATTCTAGAACTGCAGACTATAAAACTTAAATGCAGAGAAATGCAGAGTAGAATACATTCTCCCTGTCACCATTTAATACTTAGAAAAACAATTTTTACTCTGGTGAATAGAACTCACTCAAATCTTCATATCAGAGGCTCAAACTTGAAAAATAGAAACTACAAACATCCCTTAACATAACTTCCAAACCACAAATAAAGATATTCAATCTACAAGATATGCAGAGCAAAACACTACATTGTTCTAGCAGATAGAATAGTTTTGCAATAGTACTAACTTCTCAACCAATTCCTTTGATGCTAACCTTAGGTGTTGACATCAATGACCACACTTACTACTCATACTCGTAACATGATCGATAGGAAGATATAGAAGAGGCCAAGGGGAGAGATATAG
This sequence comes from Cunninghamia lanceolata, assembly GCA_027924645.1. Classification (NCBI taxonomy): domain Eukaryota; kingdom Viridiplantae; phylum Streptophyta; class Pinopsida; order Cupressales; family Cupressaceae; genus Cunninghamia; species Cunninghamia lanceolata. The sequence goes on from BSBN01001126.1 coordinate 4,684,188, forward strand.
AGATAGAGAGTGAGGGACATGGTTAGAGACATAGGGAGAGAGATTGAGAGGTAGAGGGACCATAGAGATAGGGAGATTAGGGAGAGACATAGAGATAGAGGTTTAGGGTTTAAGGGTTAGGGTTTAGAGGCATTATTTAGGGTTTAGGGGTTTAGGGGTAGAGAGAGAGAGGATTAGAGATTTGGGGTTAGGGGTCAAGGTTTAGGGGAATTATTTAGGGTTTATGAGTTTAGGGTTGCTCAATTTTAGGGTTTAGGGTTTATGGGTTAGGGGTTAGGGTTTAGAGGAATTATTTAGGGTTTAGAGTTGCTTAGGTTTTGGGTTGCATGTCAAAAACAAGCTCTCTATCTCTATCTCTCTCCCTCCCCTCTTTACCTCATCTCCTCTCTCTCTCTCTCTCCTAGGGTTGCTTAGGTTTAGGGGTTAGGGGTTAGGGTTTAGGGTTTAGAGAGAGAGAGGACTGATAGGGAGATATAGAGGAGACTGAGGGGAGAGATAGGGAGATAGAGAGTGAGGGACATGGCCAAAGACATAGTGAGAGAGATTGAGAGGTAAAGGGATGCTAGAGATAGGGAGATAGGGAGATAAAGGTTTAGGGTTGCTTGGGTTTAGGGTTTAGGGGTGCTCAAGTTTAGGGTTTAGGGGTTAGGGGTTAAGGTTTAGGGGAATTATTTATGGTTAAGGTTTAGAGGTATAAGATCTAGGGTTTGGAGGAAGAGGACCGATTAGGAGATATAGAGGAGACCAAAGGGAGAGATAGGGAGATAGAGAGTGAGGGACATGGCCAGAGACATAGGAAGAGAGATTGAGAGTTAGAGGGATGATAGAGATAGAGAGATAGATGTTTAGGGTTTAGAGGCATTATTTAGGGTTTAAAGGTTTAGGGTTGCATGTCAAAAGCTCTCTCTCTCTCATAAACCCTAAATAATGCCCCTAAACCCTAAACCCTAAATCCAAGGAATGATAATCTTCTGTCTCCCTTTCTCTCCCTTATCTTCCTATCTCTCCCTTATCTCCCTATCACTATCATCCCTCTATCTCTCAATCTCTCTCCCTATCTCTCTGGACATCTTGCTCACTTTCTATCTTCGTATTTCTCCTCTTTATCTCCTATATCTATCCCTATCTATCTCCTCTCTCTCTACCTATCTATCTCTCCCTATCTCCCTATGTCTTTCCTCTCTCTCTCTCTCTCCCTTATCATTCCTCTATCTCCCTATCTCTCCCCTCTATCTCTCCCTCTCCCTTATCAATGAAGGAAATGGAAACAAGAAAACTAGGACTCTCTCTCTCCCTCTCTCTCCCCTTTCTCTCCCCTCCATCTTCCCCCTCTCTCCCTCTTCCTTATCGACAAAGAAATTGGAAACAAGAAAATAGACATGCAAAGAGGGATGAGGATATAAATTGGGAGAATGAAATGGAAAAAAGATAAAAGAAAGTTGATTAGATGGGAAGAATGATGAGAGGAGAGGTGGAAAATAGTAAAATAGGGGAAATTGGTGGGATCTAAAGGGAAATTAGAAAGGAAAAGGAAAACTAGGAGGTAGATAGGTGAGAGAGAGAGAGAGTTTAGAGTTTAGGGGTTAGGGATAAGGGTTTAGGGGCATTATTTAGGGTTTATGAGTTTAGGGTTACTCAAGTCTAGGGTTTGGGGGTTTAGGGTTACTCAGGTTTAGGATTTAGAGTTTAGGGGTTTAGAGTTGATCAGATTTAGGGTTACGAGTTAGGGGTTAGGGGTTAGGGGTTAGGGTTTAGGGTTTAGAAAGAGATAGAGAGAGGGGACCAATAGAGATTGGGAGAGATAGAGGAGATAGAGGGAAGAGATAGGGAGACATATAGTGAAGGACATGTCTAGAGACATAAAGAAAGATAGATTGAGAGGTAGAGGGATGATAGAGATAGGAAGATAGGGGAGAGATATGGAGATAGAGGTTTAGGGTTTAGGGGTTCAAGGGTTTAGGGGTTTAGGGTTTAGGGTTATGGGTTAGGGTTTAGGGGCATTATTTAGGGTTTATGGTTTAGGGGTTAGGTGTTAAGGTTTAGAGGTTTAGGTTTTAGGGGATATAGAGAGTGAGGGACATGGCCAGAGACATAGGGAGAGAGATTGAGAGGTAGAGGGACAATAGAGATAGGGAGATTAGGGAGAGATTGTTGGCAAGTATGAGGTGAGCCAGTGTTGTCATTGATGTCAACATACTCATACTGCACTGACAAGAAGGATTTGATGAGCTTTATGCTGAGGATATTGAGAAAATTAGCCTCAGTCAGGAACAGTGAAGAACAGTGATGAGAAGAAGGTAAATATACTGTATAGGATGAGAACCGGAGGATGCGGATTAAAGGGTTAGTAGATATGAATCTTGAGATGCTACAGTTAAGATTTCAGAGGTCCGCATGAAGATCTGAAGGAGTTATGGCTGCCGGTATAGAACCGGGTCCGGCAAGTATCCGGAGGTAACAGAGGATCACAAAAAGGTCCGGTGAGGTCCGGAATTGTATTATCCTAATCCGCGGATTGGAAGGAGTGTTTGAGATGTCCTTGTGATGTGTCATCCTGATTTGTGTGTGATTTGGAGGTCCGGAAGTACCTCCTGCATTATGACAGTGGCGACAGACTGTGTTCTTGAAGTTCCGGATGAGGAAGACAAGAGATCCCAGTAAGCAGAGGAAGTGCGGATGTATCCGGACATTCAGACAGACTTGTAAAGGTTCTTGAATCATGTTTAGGTTGTGTTGTTGGTCCGCATTGATGGTAGAGCCCGGAATTGAAGTTATTCTTCCGGATGAAGTTATTGCTCTGTTGAGCCGACCGGATGAGTTGTTCATCCTGCGAATGTTCTTGTGATAGCCGACCGGATGTGTTATTCATCTTGCGGATACTCCTATGGTTGTTTGCCGACTTAGATGCTTGTTCCTAAGTCGATGTCTTGTATAAATAGTGATTTGTGAATTCATTTCAGTGTGTAGCATGTGGATGAGCATGGTGTAGCGAAGAAAGGTGCGAAAGGCAGAGCAGAGATTGTTGGGCTTAATTGGAACTGATCCGGACATGGTAGAGATGTCATTCTCCAGTTCAAGACTGTGATTTTTATCACTCTGTAGACAGTGTGTCTCCTTGTAGGCAGTGGGCCTCTTTGTGAGCAGTGTGCTCGGGCAGTGAGCCCTTATTGGCATGTGCCATTCATTTTTTCTTATTCTTCTAACAGAGAATAATTCTTGGGTTAATCACCCCGTGGTTTTTCCCTTAACCGGGTTTTCCACGTCAAAATCTTGGTGTTCAATGTGTTGATGCTTATCTACTCTTGTGTTTATGTATTGTGCTTCCATGAATGATTATTTGATATGCTGCTAACTAACAACAGAGAATAAAGTGTTTGAAATAGAATAAGTTCTATACAACTGATTCACCCCCCCCTCTCAGTTGTATGCCCTAGATCCAACAATTGGTATCAGAGCTGAGTTCCTCTGATAGGAGCTTAACCGCTTGAGGTGATCCAGGATGTCGTCATACAAGAAGGATAGTCCGAAGTTCGATGGAACCAACTTCACTCTCTGGAAAGGTCGCATGAAGTGTCATTTGGAATGTATGGGAAAAGCATACTTGGCTATGATTTCAAAACCATATATACCCCCACAAGGTGGTCCGACAACTCCTGATGAAACCACAGAAGCTGAAAACAATCTGCGGACCAAGGAAGCTCTTCTAAGCGCATTGAATGACTCAGATCTCTCGAATGTCATTGACCTACCAACTGCATATGAGATTCTAACTAAACTGGAACTTCTGTATGAAGGAGATGAGTTTGTCAAAAGTGCAAGGTTGCAAAGTCTGAAAGGGAAATTTGAAAGATTGAAAATGAGAGATGATGAAAACATTACTACCTTTATGCCAAGAGTAAATGAGCTGGTATGTGGAATCAGAAATGCTGGTGGAACTCTAGATGAAAATGAGATTGTCTGCAAAATCCTAAGATCCCTTCCTGCTGCCTACAAAATCAAAGTTGCTGCCATTGATGAATTCAGAGCCCACACAACTGTCATAAGAGAACAATTGGCTGGCAAACTAGCTGCATTTGAAATGACCGAGTTTGGAGATGATCCACCCAAGACTGAGTCTGCTTTTAAAGCCAGTGCCTATGTGAAAGGCAAACAGAGATTTGATCCGGGTGAAAACTCATCAAGGAAAATGTCATGGTATGATCAAGCAAGAAGAGACATGGAAGAAGAAGAAGCAGAAACAGCTCAACTTGAAGCCCTCATTGCAAAGAGACTGCCAAGAGGATCCGGTAAGTATGAAGGAAAACTACCCTTTAAGTGTTTTAACTGCAATAAGATTGGTCATTTTGCCTCAAGATGTCCGGAGAGATCTGCAAGATCTAATACTCACAGACAAAGGTTTCAAAAGAATTGCTATTATGTTCATGAAGAAGATGACAATGAAGGAGTAACAGATGATGAATCAGATCCAGGAAGCAAATCCGGAAATGAGTGGGTGTTTATAGCCATCAAGGAAGAAGATTCCTTGCTCTCTGAATCAGTCAATCACAAAGTTGTTGAAAAAGCCTTGGCTGCTCAAGTGGAAGAAAAGGATGATTGGGTTATTGACAGTGGATGCTCTCACCATATGACTGGTGACAAGAATAAGTTCTTAGACTTGGAAAGATATGAAGGAGGAATGGTAAAGTTTGGTGACAATTCTGCTGGCAGAATCAGAGGTAGGGGAACTATTTCCTTTGATGGTAAGAGCAAAACAGGTAATGTACTATATGTTGAAGGATTGAAGCACAATCTTCTCAGTGTTGGTCAGTTAGTGGACAAAGGCTATGATCTCCGGTTCAAGAATGGAAAATGCAGAATCTTTACAAGCTCCGGAACTGAAATTGCATCCGGTACTCAGACAAGAGGTAACATCTTTCATCTGGTTGGTTCAAATAAAAGTTGTTTGTTTGTTCAAATTGATCAGAGTTGGTTATGGCATAGAAGAATGTGTCATGTAAATTTTGATAACATCATCAAAATAAGCAATACTCAGGCTGTGAGAGATCTTCCAAAGTTGATAAAACCTACAAACAGTGTGTGTAAAGAATGTCAGTTAGGCAAACAAAGCAGAGTCTCTTTTAAAAGCAAAGATCAGTCTTCTACCGGATTGTTGGAATTAGTACATACTGATCTATGTGGTCCGACAAGAATCAAGAGTCTGCAAGGTGATAGATATTTCATGTTGTTAATTGATGATCATTCCCGGATGATGTGGGTTACCTTTCTAAAAGAAAAATCAGAAGCTTTTGAGAAGTTCAAAATCTTCAAAGCTATGGTGGAGAATCAAACCGGATTGAAACTAAAGTGTCTAAGGTCTGATAGAGGTGGTGAATTTACATCTGGTGAATTCATTGACTTTTGTGAGAAACAGGGTATAAGGAGACAGTTGTCTGCTCCTAAGACTCCACAGCAGAATGGAGTAGTTGAGAGAAAGAACCGGACCATCCAGGAAGCTGCTAGGACAATGATGTTGGAAGCAAATGTTCCTCAAATGTTTTGGAAAGAAGCTATCAGCACTGCAGTCTACACTCTCAATCGAGTTCAAATCAGAAACAACACCGGTAAGACCCCCTATGAACTTTGGTTTGGCATCACTCCTACTGTGAAATATTTCAGGGTATTTGGTAGCAAGTGTTATATTAAAAGAGATGAAGATCTAGGAAAGTTTGATGCTAGAAGTGATGAAGGAATTTTCTTGGGCTACTCCACTCAAAGCAAAGCATATCGGTGTTACAATAAGAGATTGAGGAAGATGATAGAAAGTACCAATGTAAAGGTTGATGAAGGAATTGAGAAGCCTTCAAGATTTTATGAATTTGATGAAGATGACCAAGATAGTGTTCAAGGAACTCAATCCTCTCCGGTGAAACAGAGTCAGCCTGATCCGGTAAATCAGGAAGAAGAGTTAGGTTTAAATGAGCCTGATCAAGAAACAGCAGTACTGGATACTCCCAAAATTCCAAGGTATGTAAAACTGAATCACTCTGAAGATCAGATCATAGGTGACAGAAGCAAAGGTGTACAAACTAGAAGGAATATTGCTCAAGATCAGAATGAATGTTGTCTGATTTCAAGGATTGAACCTAAAACAATAAATGAAGCCTGCAATGATGAAAATTGGACCAAAGCAATGGAAGATGAACTGATGCAAATTGAGAAAAATCATACTTGGGATCTTGTTCCCAGACCTAGAGACAGGAATGTAATTGGAACCAAGTGGGTCTTCCGGAACAAACTAAATGAAGCTGGTGAAGTAATCAGAAACAAAGCTAGATTGGTCTGCAAAGGCTACTCTCAAATAGAAGGAATTGACTTTGAAGAGACTTTTGCTCCGGTAGCAAGAATTGAAGCAGTCAGATTACTTCTTGCATTTGCTGCCTTCAAAGATTTCAAGGTATATCAGATGGATGTCAAGTCTGCCTTCCTAAATGGTGATCTGGAAGAAGAAGTCTACATTGAACAACCGGATGGATTTCAATTGTCTGATAATAATGATATGGTCTGCAAGTTGAAGAAAGCTTTGTATGGATTGAAGCAAGCCCCAAGAGCATGGTATGAAAGGTTGGATAAGCATCTTGTGCAGATTGGATTCAACAAAGGTACTGCTGACAGCAACTTATATTTCAAAATTGATCATGAAAACATTCTGATTGTTGAAGTGTTTGTGGATGATATCATTTTTGGAGGAAGAGATAGTATGTGTAAAACTTTTGCAAATCAGATGAAAAGTGAGTTTGAAATGTCTATGCTTGGTGAAATGAATTTCTTCTTGGGTCTACAAATTACTCAAACAAAAGAAGGGATCTTCATTTCTCAGACCAAATATGTGAAAGAATTGTTAAAGAAATTTGGTATGGAAGACTCAAAGCCTATGAACACTCCTATGGCAACCGGATGTAAGTTAAGCAAAGATGATGATTCTCCAAAGGCAGATCAGACAAAGTATAGATCAATGATTGGTGGATTGTTGTATCTCACTCAAACTAGACCAGATATAATGCAAGCTGTTGGTCTTGTGGCAAGATTCCAGGCTGATCCTAGAGAATCTCATGTTATGGCAATCAAAAGAATTTTTAGATACTTGAAAGGGACAGTTGAGTATGGTCTATGGTATCCTAGAGATCTGGATTTCTCTCTTCATGCTTACACAGATGCAGATTGGGCAGGAGATGTGGATGACCGGAAGAGCACTAGTGGTGGAGCATTCTTTTTGGGGAAGAGATTGGTTTCTTGGCTAAGCAAGAAACAAGATGCAATATCTCTGTCTACAACTAAAGCAGAATACATTGCAGCAGCAGGTAGTTGCACTCAAATCTTGTGGATGAAGCAGATGCTAAGAGACATCAAAGTTGAATATGAGGAGCCTATTACAATTTTCTGTGATAATTCAAGTGCAATTAATATTTCCAAGAATCCGGTATTGCATTCTAAGACTAAGCACATATCTATCAAATTTCACTTTTTGAGAGAACAAGTAAACAAGGAAGAAGTCAGATTGGAGTATGTTCCCTCCAAGGATCAGATTGCAGATATCTTTACAAAACCTCTTCCCAAGGACTCTTTTGAATATCTCCGGGAGAAGTTAGGGGTCATGGCCCCTCCGGTGATGAACTAAGATGCACTGATGTGCATCAGTCCGGTGGCAATCACAGTCATATCTTGTGATCCGGACTAATGGGGAGCTGCAACTAAGGGGGAGCAGCTGGTATTATTCTGATGCATGAGAGTTGCAAGTATGAGCCCTTTGCCATTGATGTCAAAGGGGGAGAGAAGACATGTGAAAAACAAGTGGTTGATGATCAAAGGGGGAGCAGCAAAGGAAGACATGTGAAGAGTTGTTGTTGATAGGGGGCGCTGTGACAGAAAAGAGAAGTTCTTGTCCTGATGGTTTTTCACATCATATGTTGCCATCAATGACAAAGGGGGAGATTGTTGGCAAGTATGAGGTGAGCCAGTGTTGTCATTGATGTCAACATACTCATACTGCACTGACAAGAAGGATTTGATGAGCTTTATGCTGAGGATATTGAGAAAATTAGCCTCAGTCAGGAACAGTGAAGAACAGTGATGAGAAGAAGGTAAATATACTGTATAGGATGAGAACCGGAGGATGCGGATTAAAGGGTTAGTAGATATGAATCTTGAGATGCTACAGTTAAGATTTCAGAGGTCCGCATGAAGATCTGAAGGAGTTATGGCTGCCGGTATAGAACCGGGTCCGGCAAGTATCCGGAGGTAACAGAGGATCACAAAAAGGTCCGGTGAGGTCCGGAATTGTATTATCCTAATCCGCAGATTGGAAGGAGTGTTTGAGATGTCCTTGTGATGTGTCATCCTGATTTGTGTGTGATTTGGAGGTCCGGAAGTACCTCCTGCATTATGACAGTGGCGACAGACTGTGTTCTTGAAGTTCCGGATGAGGAAGACAAGAGATCCCAGTAAGCAGAGGAAGTGCGGATGTATCCGGACATTCAGACAGACTTGTAAAGGTTCTTGAATCATGTTTAGGTTGTGTTGTTGGTCCGCATTGATGGTAGAGCCCGGAATTGAAGTTATTCTTCCGGATGAAGTTATTGCTCTGTTTAGCCGACCGGATGAGTTGTTCATCCTGCGAATGTTCTTGTGATAGCCGACCGGATGTGTTATTCATCTTGCGGATACTCCTATGGTTGTTTGCCGACTTAGATGCTTGTTCCTAAGTCGATGTCTTGTATAAATAGTGATTTGTGAATTCATTTCAGTGTGTAGCATGTGGATGAGCATGGTGTAGCGAAGAAAGGTGCGAAAGGCAGAGCAGAGATTGTTGGGCTTAATTGGAACTGATCCGGACATGGTAGAGATGTCATTCTCCAGTTCAAGACTGTGATTTTTATCACTCTGTAGACAGTGTGTCTCCTTGTAGGCAGTGGGCCTCTTTGTGAGCAGTGTGCTCGGGCAGTGAGCCCTTATTGGCATGTGCCATTCATTTTTTCTTATTCTTCTAACAGAGAATAATTCTTGGGTTAATCACCCCGTGGTTTTTCCCTTAACCGGGTTTTCCACGTCAAAATCTTGGTGTTCAATGTGTTGATGCTTATCTACTCTTGTGTTTATGTATTGTGCTTCCATGAATGATTATTTGATATGCTGCTAACTAACAACAGAGAATAAAGTGTTTGAAATAGAATAAGTTCTATACAACTGATTCACCCCCCCCCTCTCAGTTGTATGCCCTAGATCCAACAGAGATAGGGAGATAGAGGTTTAGGGTTTAGGGGTTACAGTTTAGAGGCATTATTTAGGGTTTAGGGGTTTAGGGGTAGAGAGATAGGTTTAGGGTTTAGGGGTTAGGTGTTAGAGTTTAGGGGAATTATTTAGGGTTTATGAGTTTAGAGTTGCTCAAGTTTAGGGTTTAGGGTTTATGGGTTAGGGATTGGGGTTTAGGGGAAATATTTAGGGTTTGGGGTTGCTTAGGTTTAGGGTTGCAATTCAAAAACAATCTCTCTATCTATATCTCTCTCCCTCCCCTCTTTATCTCATCTCCTCTTTCTTTCTCTCCTAGTGTTTCTCAGGTTTAGGGTTTAGGGTTTAGACTTTAGGGGTTAAGGTTTAGAGGTTTACGGACTATGGTTTAGAGAGAGAGGACCGATAGCAAGATATAGAATAGACCTAGGGGAGAGATAGGGATATCGAAAGTGAGGGACATGGACAGAGACATAGGGAGAGAGATTGAGAGGTAAAGGGATGATAAACATAGGGAGGTAGAGGTTTAGGGTTGCTTGCATTTAGTGTTTAGGGTTTAGGGGTATGGGGTTTATGGGCATTATTTAGGTTTTAGGGGTTTGGGGTTTACGGTTTAGGGATTAGGGCTCAGGGCTTAGGGGCATTATTTAGGGTTTAGGGTTTATTGTTTAGGGGTTAGGGTTAGGGTTTAGGGTTGCATGTCAAAAGGAATCTCTCTCTCTAAACCCCTAAACCCTAAATAATGCCCCTAATCCCTAACCTGTAACCCCTAAACCTCTATCTCCATATCTCTCCCTTATCTCCCTCTCTCTATTGTCCCTCTACCTCTCAATCTCTCTCCCTATCTCTCTAGACATCTCACTCACTCTCTATCTCCCTATCTCTCCTCTTTGTCTCCTCTATCTCTCCCAATATGTCTCCTCTCTCTGTCTCTACCTATCTACCTCTCCCTATCTCTTGCCTCTCTCTCCCCTATCATTCCTCTATCTCCCTATCTCTCCCCATTATCTCTCCCTCTCCCCTATAGTTTTCTTGTTCCCATTTCCTTCATTGATAAGGGAGAAGGAGAGTTAGAGGGGAGAGGTAGGGAGATAGATGAATGATAGGGGATAGAGAGATAAGAGATAGGGAGAGACAAATAGGTAGAGAGAGAGGAGACATATAGGGAGAGATAGAGGAGATAGAGGGCAGAGATAGGGAGATAGAGAGTGAGTGAGATGTCCAAAGATATAGGGGGAGAGATTCATAGGTTGAGGGATGATAGAGATAGGGAGATAGAGGTTTAGGGTTTCTTGGTTTAGGGTTTAGGGGTATTATTTAGGGTTTAGGGGTTTAGGGTTTCATGTCAAAAGCACACTCTCTCTATCTCTCAAAAATCCTAAACCCTAAGTAATTCCCCTAATCCCTAACCCCTAAACCCTAAACCTAAGCAACCCTAAATCTCTATCTCCCTTATCTCCCTCTCTCTATTGTCCCTCTACCTCTCAATCTCTCTCCCTATCTCTTTAGACATCTTGCTCACTTTCTATCTCCCTATTTATCCCCTCTGTCTCCTTTCTCTCTCCCTATCTATCTCATCTCTCTCTACCTATCTATCTCTCCCTATCTCCCTATCTCTTGCCTCTCTCTCCCCTATCATTCCTCTATCTCTTTATCTCTCCTGTTTATCTCTCCCTCTCCCTTATCAACAAAGGAAATAGAAACAAGAAAATGAGGAATCTCTCTCTCTATCTATCTATTTCTCTAACTACCTATCTCTCCCCTCTCTCCCCTCCATCTCCCTCTTGCTTATCAAAAAAGCAAATGGAAATAAGAAAACTAGGACATGCAAAGAGGGATGAGGATATAACTTGCAAGGATGAAATGGAAACAAGATAAAATGACAGTTGATTGGATGGGAAGAATGATGAGAGGAGAGGTGGAAAATAGTAAAATAGGGAAAAATTAATGGGATCTAAAGGGAAATTGGAAAGGAAAAGCAAAACTATGAGGTAGATAAGTGAGAGAGAGAGAGGGTAGTAGGTAAAGAGGGTAGGGAGAGGGAGGTAGAGAGAGAGATGATTTAGTTCACCATAATGCAAGAGAGAGGGAGAGAGAGTGAGATAGAGAGAGAGAGAGAGATGGAGAGAGAGAGGGAGGGAGGGAAGGAGGGAGGGAGGGAGGGAGAGAGGGAGAGAAGGAGGGAGGGAGGGATGTTTTAGTTCACCATAATTCAAGTGTGTTATAACGCACTCATGTTGTAATGCACTCGCATTATGTGAATGCACATATTCACATAACACGAGCGTGTTATAAAGCAACTCGCGTTATAATGCGAGCACTTTATAACGTGACTCATGTTATGCTTAGGCTTGGTAACTACCAAGCCTAAGGCTTGGATTTGCCTTGGGCTTCCAACCCAAAGGGTTGGACTATGTTTACGTTGTCCAAGGATGTGTTTTTCCAAACTCTAACAAAATTTAGAAAATCTGGAGCATGCTCCCCATCAGGATTGCACCATTTTCAATGAAAAGTAAAAAAAATACCACCATAATATTAATCTCTCTGTTAGCTATCTAACCATATAATTTTTTCACATCTTGAGTATGTCAAGGGTTTCATCTTTAATTTCTTTTGTTAGTGTATCCATTTTTTGTCAAAAACTAGTGTCTAGTATTTTTGACTTTTTTTAACCATTCATCAAAATTTCAAATAAGTTACAATTTTAGAAACTAGACTCCATTCTAGATGTATTAAAAAAATTAATTTTTGATCAGTTTTCAAAAAAATTAGGGGGGAGCATGCTCAATTTTCTTTTTTTAGGATGTGTCCACTTTCAAAATTAGTAAAAATTCAATTATTCATGAAAAAATTATCAAAAAATTAGGGATAAACTACATTGTGTTAGCTAATTTCTCACCAAAGCAATTTTTGAAATACTAAAAAAAAGTTAACATTTTAGGGGGAGCACACCAGACATTATGTTATGTTTTTTTGAGAAAAACAAGACCAATTTGTGTGCTCCCCCTTTTTGAACCCCTTAATCTCAATCATTTTTGAAAAAAATTAGTAGTTTAGAAACTAGTTTCAAAGCATTATGACTCTTGTTTTTGTTGTATCTTCAAATTTTGAGTGTAACTAGCTTCAATTTCTCATTAAACATTAATCTTTCCTGATTTCAGAAGAAGAAAAAAAGTGGCATCTTAAGACCCCCTTTTGGTCCCTCATTTTTGTGCATTTACCCCGCAATAAATGTGGTAGATCATGTGTGGAAATGCGGAGAGAAACCAGACTTTTGGACCAAAGTCAAAAAGTCCAAAAAGCTTATCGAGACCTGAAATCCCAATTGAACTTTTGGAAAGAATCCCAAATCCCAAAATGGATTTGAGATCCAAGATCCCAGGAGTTAGAGAACTTCTAAAATTTTCATAAAAAGGCTCAAAACACTTGTTTTGAAGTAGAAAAAAATGCCTAAGTGAAAACTTGGGGCTTAAAAGGGGATCAAATGATCAAAATCAAAGCAAAGAAAGAAGAGACAAAGGGAGGGGGCTTCCAACTAGAAAACAAAAGGTGGGGTGTATGCAGGGCATAGCACATAGTTCATTAAACTTTTCAAATATCTAAAAATCATCTTCACAAACTTCACATGTGTCTCCTTAGATGTTTCTTGAAATCTTTCCACCATACATACTACTTGCATAATATCAGTTCTAGATGCACTTAGATACAACAAGTTATCAATCATGGATCTATACATAGTCTGATCTGCTTGAGGTGATTCATTATCCTTTCTCAACTTACATCTTGTCACCATAGGTGTACTAACTAGATTGTAGTCTTCCATCCTAAACTTCTTCAACATCTCCTTGACATTTTTAGTTTACAAAATGAAAATTCCTTTATTAGATTGAGCTAATTGAAAACCAAGGAAAAATGATAACATACCAAGCATAGACATTTCAAATTCCTTGCACATTTGGCATCACTTCTACCAAAAATAATGTCATCTACATAAACAATAATAATCAACATATGATTACCTTCTATTTTGATGTACGTATTACTATCTGCAATACCTTTATTAAATCCTTGTTGTTGTAGATACTTGTCTAGCCTTGAATACCAAGCCCTAGGGGCCTGCTTGAGTCCATATAGTGCCTTTTCAACTTGCAAACAAAGTCTTGATTTTCATTCAACTGAAATTCTTCAAGTTATTCAATATACACTTCTTCTTCAAGATTGCCATTGAGAAATGGAGACTTGACATCCATTGGATATACTTTGAAATCCTTGTAAACTAATTTAATGTTATGAACATCCTAATTGCCTCTAATCTTGCCATAAGAACAAAAGTTTCTTTAAAGTCAATACCTTCTACCTGAGCATATCCTTTGCAAAAAAATCTTGCCTTGTTTCTGATCACATGCCCATCCTCATTCAGTTTGTTCTTGAATACCCATTTTGTGTCAATGACATTCTTGTATTTAGGTCTTGGGACAAGTTCCCAAGTTTCATTCTTCTTGAACTGATTTAGCTCTTCTTGCATTGCATCAATCCAACTTTCATTTTTTCTATCTTCTACAAAACTTTTAGGCTCAATTTTAGACAATAAAGAAAAAATTACCTATTCTTTCATATTTGTTAATCTTCTTCTTGTCAAAACAACATCATCCTTGTTTCCAAGAAGATCTAATTTTCAGAATGATCTCTTTGAACATATCTTGCAGGCGTCTTTGTGTTTTTCTTTCCTGATTCTTCTTCTGCATCTTCATCTTCTCTATCATATGTCAAATGATGTAGGTCTTCATCAATCCTAACATTTTCACTCTCAACTATCTTCTATTGTCTCTTATTGTAGTATATGTATGCCTTTCTTCGTGCTAAGTAGCCAAGAAAAAATCCTTTATCAGACCTTGAGACAAACTTACCAAAGTTGTCTTCATCTCTTATGCTATAACATCTGCTTCCAAATATTCTAAAATACTTGATAGATGCAAGTTTGCCTCTCCACAATTCATATGAAGTCTTTGTGTCATTTACTCTTATCTATCCTCTATTAAGAATGTAGACAACAGTATGTACTGGGTATGTGTAGGATCATGATGGGCCAAACTATACCTCTAAGTGGCAATGAAAATACAAAAAATCAGACTTTATCAAGTTCATGTGAAAATTTGAATGGATTATCTACACAATTTCAAAAAGATGTAAGAACAAAATTTGTAGAGAATTGAATCTAGTTTATGGGCTACTATTTAAAAAAAAAAACTAAATTTACTTAGTGAAAATTGAATATTTTAATGAACAGCTATTAAAATTTTCAGAAAAAAATAAAAAGTGGGTGTCTGTCTAGCCAACCTAACTATGAGTATATATATATATATATATATATATATATATATATATATATATATTTTAAAATTTCAAATAAGTAGGGGACTCATGTCTAGATGTGATGCATATTTATTTGAAATTTTTTTCCAATAAAACAATTAGTTATGATTTTTTTACTGACTTTTTTTAAAAACTAAAAAGTAATTTTCCAGCCAACCTAACTCGATAAAAAAAAATTGAAATTCAAAATTTTTTTTAACCTATAGCTAGAAAAGCATAGAGTGTGATGCAGGTTTCGAATCTTAAAAAGGTGAAATGGTTTGAAAGTTATGGATGTTTTTCAATCAGTGTGTCCATCAGGATTTCAGAGACACGGTATATAGAAAATTATTAATAATTATTTAATAAAATGATAACCAAAAAAATATTATATTTTTAGAAAGCTAACAATTTTTTCTATAAACCCTTTTCGTTTTATCAATTTTGCATAAAAAAAAGTCATCAGCATGAAGGCTGAAGTTCAAAGAAGAGACTGAAACATGAAAACACATTAGAATCCATGAAAAGTCAACAACCAAAATGGATATCCGTCCTTCTTTGTACCAAAGCAAAACGGATATCCATTTTTCTTTGGTAAAAGCAAAATGAATATCTATTTTAGCAATTCAAAACGGATATCCATTTCCCAGAAATGGATATCCATTTTGGAAACAGATATCCATTTCCTTGATATATGAAAAATTTTGTACCATTGGTTTTGGATGAAGAGAAGCAACATATTTGAAACATCGAGGCAATAATACAAGAAGTTAAAGTTAGTTGGTCATTTATAGGTGTATCTATTGTTTCATATCACATTACACATAGAATTCTAATTAACAATCTAGTTTCCTCATTTGGGGGAACATTTTTTTATCCATTTCTAATTGAAATATTTAGTTAAAAATTGGTGGCTCCTTGTGAAAAGTATGGGCTCTTATCAAGCATGCATAACCAAGAATGTTGATATCCATTTTTCTTACATGTTTGTTGATAACATCTTATGAAACAGATGTTGCTTGGTGATAGTTCTAGGTTTAGTGAACAATATTCTCAAGCTTATTGCAATTTTTACGCTTGTGACCAAATTTGGTACCAAACCCTTTCACCTTTTCAATTAATCCTGATAGTGTCATCTCACTCCATGCAAATCAAACCAACATTAGGACCATGTGAATGAGATTAAGGATAGCCTTGAAATATGAATCTTTGTACTATTGACTATCCTTTTAGCATGACAATCCTTTAGGATCATTGACCCAGGTGCAACAATCCTTCAATCTTCTTTTATTTATATTTCTTTCCTCTTCATACACAAGATTCCCATGCCTTGTAGTCATGACAATCCACAAATAACCTAACTGTCCTTAGTGAGACTATATCTTATTTTGACAGTGATAGTCATCGTCCATTCACAACTCTCCTCTTTAACATAGATACCCTTTGCACATGTTTTGACTTCATGATTTTCCTTTTGTATGTTGTATTATGGTATGAAAATACTATGGCCCCTTCTTCATCCTCTTGTATAATGAAATTGAAGGTTGACACTTATGGTTACTCTTCTTTATTACTTGGTGATAATGAATCCCTAAACTCATTTTTGATTGTCTTGAAGCCAAATTTACCACTATTGAGATAGTCAGAGTTGATTCTTGATCATGAATATTGCAAATTACTTCAAATATCCATGGACAATTTCAATTGTGTTTTTTAAGACAACCATGCCTTGACTATCCCTTGATGTTGGTCATGATTGTGCTTGGATGGCACAATAGTTCATAGTTAGATTTTTGCCACTAAAGTTTTCCTTTGACAAAGTCGTATTTGTAGTCCACCTTTTGATGATGTTCAAACAATATAAATACTTATTCTTAACATAAGCAATACATTTCTCACAAATACCAATGCATTCTACTTATAAGGTTCATGGCACCATGCCTAAAGGTATGATAGTCAACAGTGTACTATTATGGCAGCCTATGTTTGGTTTGACAATCTATAATAGTGATAGCATTCATGCCTAATAGTCATTATCGTTATTGTCATAATATATTTTACATTTGAGGCCTTGTCTACAACATACAAAGTTTACCTTTCTCACCCATACCTTCAGTATATAAAGGACATTGATAGGGAATTTTTAATTTCCACTCAGTCAGTGCAATATAGGAGAGGATAGATTGTCTAAAGTTGTAATCTATTTCCATTTAGACTTACCATAACTACACATGTTTAGTGTTTATTCTCAACCCCTGTATATGAATAAAATGTGACCTATTGTTCTAATAGGCCTATAGGGACAAAGAGGTGATAAAGCCTTTAATTTTAAACATGACATGGTTTTGATAATTTCCCATATTGGTAAGGTCCTGGATGACAATCCTTTGATGCACCTAATTGTAATAGGTGTTATGATAGTCCTTGGTATCTTTTCATTTCTTTCTTGAATGGCCTGCAAATAAGACATAAGACCTATTAGATCCTTCTTAAATAAGAATTCTCATACATTACATTTAAACTTAAACTCCCTAAACATCCATCAATCCATCCATTAATATCAAAATGCAATGAATATCCTATGATCAACCATTCTAATTCCTAGGATAGTCATATATTGCAATTTTGCTTCTCTATACTAAAATATCCCAAGGAATATCTACCCTTGAATTTGTATTTTAACAATCTAATGTCTTTACGAATAACATTGAGCCTTGTTTTGGGACAACATTTTTGCCTTTAGAAGCTCCTCATTTCATGATAGCCTAAAATAGAATAAGTGGATAGTCATAACATTTTAGAATAATGGAAAAACCCTAAAGTGTGATAAATTCTATACATTTTCTATTCCCATCCATGTCACAAAGCAACTATTCAAATTCTAGGCCAACAATCCACTCCAAATGCATGGGAAAAGGACAACTCTTGGATCCCATATTAATCATGTTCACATGGCTGCTAGCATCTTCAAGTGAGTCAATACAAAAATTGAAAGCCTCAAACTCATACACTTCAGAAAAATACACCTAATTATAAATTTGATATGTATGAATAAGGAAGTCCTCATGCAATACAAACTAAAATGTGTCATATTTAGATGTCATCAAGTTGAACTACATCATGTTGAGACTCGTGTTTACTTAAGCATTACAAGTCACTTGCCTCTTTGCATGCTTCAAAGTTCCAAACAAAGGACTCAGCTTTAGGTGTAGCAGAGTCCTCATCAATGACTGATTTACATGGCCTTCAACAAACTAAAATTATATATCATCTATATGATTATATGGAGGCTATATCATCTTTACAATTGTATGTCCAGGCTCTTTAGGAGTCTTCACAAATGTGTCCAAAGTAAGATTACTCAAATCAAATAATGGCTTATATCCAGAGCTTTATTAAGTTGATACCTAGGTGGATTAGTGTGTAAACATTCAAATTAGATGGTAATTCACAAGTTTATAGAATAATAAAATGAATCCCTAGTCTAGAATCTAAATGTACATAATAAAACAAATATCTATTTTGTAGTAGCGATATGGACATTGCAGAGTGTCCGTTGGCAAAGAATTGGGATTTAAGAAACCAATATCCATTTCTAAAATGGATATCCGTTATGTAAATGCAGAAAAAAGACAAGGAATATTGTTGGGCCCAACATCCACAACCAGAGACCCTTTGTTGTCAAAATACTTGTGATTTGTGGCTATGACAATGAAAGGAATATTTTTATGCACTTTTGGAGACACAATTTTCTTGTTACAATCATAAGGGTGATATTTTTGTTCCCCTAATGGGGAGCAATAGTCGTCGTAAAGAAAAAAGGAGGAAAGTTACATTGGAGGAAATTGAAGCAATTAGGGAAAAAGATAGGGAAAGGAAGAGGATTGGAAGAGTGGGGAAGAGTGGGTTTGGCGGATGCTCATCAAGGTGAATCTTCTTCTTTACCATCTAATGACATGCAAATTGAAGATGTTAATTTTGATTATAATGAAATGTTAGATAAGAATGAAATTCACCATGATATTGCAAATGAAAATATTGAAAAATGTTATGAAACACCTATTCATAATAGCAATACCATGGACAAAGAAGAAGAAGAAAAATAAAGATGTGCACTTGAAGAAAGTGGATATGAACATCATGATGTTGAAATTGCACTCCATAATCCATTTGTTGATAAAATTGATGAGGTTGATAACATGGATGAAACAAGAACAATCAATGTATCTCCAAATTTCATAAGAAGAGAGGACATTTGTCAAGAAGAGAATAACCGTGATGAAATTGGAAAACAGCCAAGAACCCCAAAATGGTTACTTGAAATTGATGAGAACATAATGGAAAAACTTGAAGGCAAGAGGTTGTCACGAATGGTTCGGTTGTGGGCTACAAAACTCTTCAATGAATACTTTGAGAAGAAAATATTAACCGAACAATGCCAACTTTTTGTGCAATTATTAAAGATGTACAAAATGAGACCTTTACTAAAGAAATTAAATATTTGGTTAAACAAAGTGTCTGATCGGAATAAAATTATTGTTAGAAGCCTTTTCAATGCACTCAATTCTATTGGAAAGACTAGAAAGGAGAAAGATAAAAGAGCTTCCTGTAGAGTAATAACAACCTCAATAGTAAGAAACCAATTAAGAAATGCTCGATTAATGAGGCAAACTTGTGTTGACTTAAGATTGAATCATAAAACATAGTCAAAAGCACTAGCATTAAGATCAAGGCTAGATAGTCCTCTTGCCAATGATACTTGGGCTTTCAGTGGTAGGCTTCCATGAGTTGACAAGAAGCTAATTGATAGCACAAAGGAAGAAATTGAACGATTTTGGTACACTAACTCTAGGGTATCACCGAATGCAAAAGATGTTGTAAAGTTAAGAATTGGTGATAAAGACCGCACACCACATCATAAACATTACTTGGAATGTAGCCAAACAACATTGTACAAACAATATTGTGAAACTCACCTAGGTATGACAATCTCACAAAGAGCATTTGAATCTCTTAAGTGATTTTATTGTGTTCCTCTTAAAGTTTGTAATACATGTTGTTGCAAATACCATGTAGAGTTTTCTATGTACCATGAATTATTATGCAATATTCATTCTACTTTGCACACTAATGAAATGTTATAGGAGTGTGGTGCAATTCAACTACCAAAGTCATCTAGGGACTTATTGGATTTATTTCTATGTATTAGAGATGATGGTTGCATGTTCTACAAGAATGATTGTTTAAATGAAATGTGTTTACAATGTTGTGGGTTATCAAAGTTTGTATCATGTTTTCATGAGGGCAACGAGCATGATTTTGGAAAGAGAATGGTTGAGAAAAAGAGATATGAGACAATGAAATACAATTTGAAAAGTGGAGGTGAAGGTTCTAGATGTGAGTTAATTGTAAGAGAGGTAAGTATTGCTGATTTTATTGATGATTTTAAGAAAAATCTTTTCTACAAGTATGTCAGTCATAGCCACAAGTCTCAATGGTTAGATCAACAGTTCAGGATGTGTAAAGACTCTTTCCCAATTGAAACTATTGTCTCTATAGTTGATTTTGTAGAAAACTATACAATGCAACCCCAAAATGAAGTTCAATCCCAGTACTATAATTCTATTCAAATTGCTATTTTTGTTCACATCACATACAGACATGCCCTAGAGAGTACAGAAGAGAACAGGAAGATTGTCAGAGAATACCATTTTTACATGAGTGATGATTGATCTCATTCAGCAGAGTTTGTGCAATATTGTTTTCAACAATTTTATGGGTTTTTGCAAGAAAAAGATATTAGAATGGATCAACATCTCATTTGGATAGATAATTGCACTGGTCAATTCAAGAATGCTCATAATTTCTATTGGTTGAGCAAAATGCATGTAGAGAAGGGTATACTTCATATTTGGAATTTTTTTGAAGTTAGGCACGAAAAAGGTGAACTTGATGGAGCAGGTGCATGCATGAAGAGAGCTCTTTTTCAAGAACAACTAAAGATTAGAGGTGGTGCTACATTCAGTGATGCAGATTCCATTGTTAAGTGGTGTAACTATGCATTGTCACGAGGAGTGGCTCTTGATTCTGAAGTGCACAAGTTCTTTTGGTTGGTTGATGATGGGATAGCGATAGAGAAATTAGAATGTCAGAGAATTAGTGAATCATCAAAGATGCATTCATTTCAAAGCTCAGATGTAAGTACATGGACTATTTGGACATGAGAATTAGCTTGTTTTTGTTAGAGTTGTATTAAATGTGATTGGGACAATTGTGAGTCAAGTGAGTGGGTAGATGCATGGATTCCACAATATTTAATCCCTTTATATGAAGGTCAATCATCTTCCGTCAATGACATGGAGAGATCATTTGACTATGAACATCTTTCAGACCTTGTACAACCAGGTCATGTTTATGCAGTTGTTACACCGCATGGAAATGAAGAGAGATCAGACTATAGGTTGGCACGATGTGTACAGGGACAACAAAAACTAACACAACCTATGACAGATGATGATGGGTTCACATATCCTACAGGATCAGTTGTTATTGCTGGGACTTGGTTACGAACATATATGATTAAAAAGAAT
Source organism: Cunninghamia lanceolata (assembly GCA_027924645.1). Lineage (NCBI taxonomy): Eukaryota > Viridiplantae > Streptophyta > Pinopsida > Cupressales > Cupressaceae > Cunninghamia > Cunninghamia lanceolata. The sequence goes on from BSBN01001126.1 coordinate 4,705,391, forward strand.
GGCATCTCGGCCTTTGAAGACTTTGCGAAGCATAAAACCATATTGATGTATTCTCACCTAGTTATAGCAACAAATGTCAAGTTACTAAAGCATCGTGGAAAACCAAAATCAAAAGAACTATGGACAATTAGTAATGCTGATCATGAAGCAATATTGGATACTTTGAAGGTAAGAGATGACCCCTCAGGTATGCTTGACTAGCATTTAAACTTCCAGAGGGATAGGTATGACATTTTTTTATCTTAACTTGTTCTTATTTTTTCTATTTTTTGGAATTGTTTTATTAAAAATCTTGTTTCTTTAACTATAATGCATGCTTTTGACTATACAGGACTACGAATAAAGTTATTTTACATGGCATTGTAGATTATTTTGAATGGCATCGTAAATTATTTTGTATGGCATCGTAGGTTATTTTGACTATACTCGAAGTATGATTTTTAGTTCTCATTTGTATTTCTTAATATTGCACATTTGTACCTTTTTCTACATAAGGCATTCCATGAGATGACATGTATTTGATGTCTTTTGCCGAACAGTTCATGTGCCTTGTCTATGCTTTCACATATTACATACATGTGTCACATGGCAATTGCAACTACAACATCTGACAAAATTCTCATTTCTTTGAGGTATTCCACCAAACAGTTCATGTGCCTTGCCTATGCTTCCTTAGATTGCATTCTTATAAAAGTCCTATAACTTTCATAATTAATCTTCATACTAATCTTTATAGTAATCTTGCCATCATTGTATTCCATGAGATGACAGTCCTATAACAGTCCTATACATGTCTACTAGGATAGTTTTAACTACAACAGTCCTAAAATAGTCCTAGAATAGTCCTATAATAAGCATAGCATTTAATGTACATATTTATGATATTCATGTTTACTTAAATTTGCTTGTTCATGCTTCTCACAGGATGTCACCTCCCCTACCCATCCAGCTCTACAGAAGAAGAGAGACAACAAATGATCAAGAGAGATCACCAATTGGCGGTAAGTGATTGATTACTTATGTCATGTTATATATTTTGAATATTAAATTCTATATTAATGTGCACATTGTTTGATTGTATTAATAGGTGGAAATTCAAAAATCTCTATCGAGGAGGTCTAGTCAATGAGCGATAGAGGATGAGTCATTGACTGGTTCACCATCTTCATGGCCTAGCAAGAGCCATAGATTATTTGATAGCAATCCATAGGAGATTTGATTTTGGGACATTTTGTTACATATGCCTATTTGGCTTTGTAAACATACTTTTGTATGTTATCGATGTATATCATTATATATACCCATATGGTTTTATTTGTACATGCCTATATGGCTTGATATATACACTATACATTATTTTCATGACATTATGCATATATGTATATATAAGATCCTAATTTGGCACAAGTAGGGAGAATGCTTGCAAAGGTTATGGAATTTGGTTTTACACGTTCCAATTGCATTTGCTTCAAAGTTTCTAAAGCCGTTTCAAAAAATCCATTTTGTGCATATCTTGAAATCATTGCATTCCATGAGATAGCATCTCTTTGAGGTGTCATGCCAAACTGTTCATATGCCTTGTCTATGCTTCCACACTTTGCATACATGTCTACAAGGGCAGCTGTAAATACATCCTGTTCCAAAGATCCCATTTTTACATAGGCAAGGAGAATGGTGGATAATGCTGTGGAATTTGGATTTACACCCGCCAATTGCATTTTCTTAACATTTCCTTTCAATCCTTATCAAAAATTCCATTTTGTGCACATATTGCAATCATTTCATTCCTTCATTTACAACACATGATTAAATAAGAAGATGCATATTTACAACACTTAAGAATATGTAGTAGTGTTGCTCATGTCACCAATACTATGTTTACATCTTCACATACATGGCTTACAACATGTGACAATATGAATGATAGAGAATGTTTGCATCAACATGATGGCACAACATGAACAAATTGCATGCCTGCATCAATTTCATTGGGTCAATGATTGAGAATGTGTCAACTTGAACAATATTTTTTGTTTTGCTCATCAAGACCTTCATGAAATGATACATTGGTTTCTTGATATTCAATCATGCATTGGAGATCTTCAAAGTGTTAAAGATGTTTGAAGTGATGAAGAAACTTGTTATTTTGATGTATTTCAACTCCAAACTTGCGCCTAGAAATGAAGGTGCTAATCCTTGATCAAACTAACCTAAAAGTGTGCCTTGGTACTTAGGGCACTAGATTATGATTTATCAACCTAAAATGTGTGCATAAGGCTAGATATTGAATTGGAATGATAAAATGCATCATTAAAGGAGTTTATAGTTATTGAAGCCATCAAATGATGACTCAGGCACACATCTACCTCTCTACACCATCAAATGTTCACCTAGATTAGTGAGGCACCACTTCATATCTCTATGACTTTGGATATGCGCCTTGATAATGAATTGATCTTGCAAGTTGAGGTTGTCTCCACAAGTTGAAAGAATGTCCAAAAAATACAAGGTGCCAATTATTGAACAAACAACCTAGAATGAGTGCCTTACTATTTGAGGTGCTAGTTCATGCTTCTAGAACACCAAAAGTGAGCCTAGATGTTGAGGTGCTAGCTCTTGCTCAAGCAACCTTGAAAGTGCGCTTTGACAAGGAGGTTAAAATGTATTATCAAAGGATTAAGTTAAATCAAGGAATCATCATTGAAGACAAGTAAAACTTGATTGCAAATGAGGCACACTTTTCATCATCTCCAACCTCACAATTGCACCTTCCCTTGGAAGCTCATATTGTGCCTAAAGGAATGGTACTGAGATATCATCCATGTCAATGATTGAGAATGTGTCAACTAGAACAATATTTTTTGTTCTGCTCATTGTGGGGTCGAACGGATTGTGCCAACGCGTTGGGGTGGGTGGGTAAATACTAGTGGAGGTCTCGTTTTGTGTGCCAAGTATCCCAGTCATTTTGGGCAAGAGGCTACCAGCAAAGTCCATTAAGATCCCTGAGACCAAAAAACTACCAAACTTTGCCGGAGCAATTCTCAAAATTTGTGATAGCTAGGAATGCTTTATTTTGACCTACAGGTGTACATGGGGTCCATCCACAATAACCTCTCTTAGTTTTGGTCAACTCCATTCCATTTGACTATACCAAAATCAAACGTATTGTTGCAAAATGCTTCAATTTAATGCAGTGGAAAGGTGCTAGGTGTGACATTTTTCATTCCATAGCTCATGGGGTCGAATGGACTATACCAACACGTTAGGATGGGTGTGTAAATGCTAGTGAAGGTCTCATTTTATGTGCCAAACATCCTAATCATTTTGGGCAAGAGGCTACCGGTAAAGTCCCTTAAGATCCCTAAGACCAAAAAACTACCAAACTTTGACGGAGCAGTTCTCTGAATTCATGACAATTGTGAATGTTGTGTTTAGACCTATAGGTGCATGTGGGGTCTGTCTACAATAACCTCTCTCATTTTTTGTCAACTCCATTCTATTTGACTGTGCCGAAATCAAACGCATTGTTGCAAAATGCTTCAATTTGATGCAATGGAAAAGTGCTAGGTGTGACATTTTTCATTCCATAGCTCGTGGGGTCAAACGGACTACACCAACACATTGGGTTGGGTGGGTAAATGCTATTGGAGGTCTCTTTTTGTGTGCTAAGCATCCTAGTCATTCCGGGCAAGAGGCTACCGGCAAAGTCCTTTAAGATCCCTGAGACCAAAAAATTGCCAAACTTTGACAGAGTAGTTCTCAGAATTTGTGATAGCTGGGAATGTTGTGTTTGGACCTACAGGTGCACATGGGGTTTGTCTACAATAACCTCTCTCATTTTTGGTCAACTCCATTCCGTTTGACTGTGCCAAAATCAAACATATTGTTGCAAAATGCTTCAATTTAATGCAGTGGAAAGGTGCTAGGTGTGACATTTTTCATTCCATAGCTCATGGGGTCGAACAGACTGCGCCAATGCATTGGGGTGTGTGGGTAAATGCCATTGGAGGTCTTGTTTTGTGCGCTAAGGATCCTAGCCATTTTGGGCAAGAGGCTACCGGCAAAGTCCCTTAAGATCCCTGAGACCAAAAAACTACCAAACTTTGACGGAGCAGTTCTTAGAATTTGTGATAGCTAGGAATTTTTTGTTTGGGCCTACAGATGCACATGGGGTCTGTCCATAATAACCTCTCTCGGTTTTGGTCAGCTCCATTCTATTTGACCTTGCCGAAATCAAACGCATTGTTGCAAAATGCTTCAATTTGATGCAGTGGAAAGGTGCTAGGTGTGACATTTTCCATTCCATAGCTTGTGGGGCTAAACGGACTATGCTAACACATTGGAGTGGGTAGGTAAATGCCAGGGGAGGTCTTGTTTCATGCGCCAAGCATCCTAGTTGTTCCGAGCTGTAAGCTACCGACAAAGTCAAAAGTTGCTAGGATTGAAATTTTGCATTCCATAGGTCCTGGGGCCAAACAGATTACACCAACATGTCAAGGTGGGTAGGTAAATGCTAGGGGAGGTCTCGTTTTGTGTGCAAAGCATCGCAGTCATTCCAAGCTATAAGCTACCGGCAAAGTCACTTTGCCGGTAGCTTACAGTTTAGAAGGATTGGGAGCTTGGCACATAAAATGAGACCTCCCCTAGCATTTACTTGCCTATCGTAACGTGTTAGTGCAATCTGTTTAGCCCCAGGACCTGTAGAATGCAAAATTTCAATCCTAGCAACTTTTGACTTTGTTGGTAGCTTACAGCTCGGAACAACTGGGACGCTTGGTGCACAAAACAAGACCTCCAATGGTATTTACCCATCCACCCCAATGCGTTGGCACAGTCCGTTCGATCCCACGAGATATGGAATGAAAAATGTCACACCTAGCACCTTTCCACTGCATCAAATTGAAGCATTTTGCAACAATGTGTTTGATTTCAGCACAGTCAAATAGAATGGAGTTGACCAAAACTGAGAGAGGTTATTGTGGACGGACCCCACATGTACCTATAGGTCCAAACAGAGCATTCCCAGCTATCATAAATTCTAAGAACTACTCTGTCAAAGTTTGGCAATTTTTTGGTCTTAGGGATCTTAAGGGACTTTGTTGGTAGCCTCTTACCCAAAATGACTGGGACGCTTGGTGCCCAAAATGAGACCTCCACTAGCATTTACCCACCCACTCCGATGCGTTGGCGCAGTCCATTTGACCCCACGAGCTATGGAATGAAAAATGTCACACCTAGCACCTTTCCACTACATCAAATTGAAGCATTTTGCAACAATGCATTTGATTTCGGTACTGTGAAACGGAATGGAGTTGACCAAAAATGAGAGAGGTTATTGTAGGACCCCACGTGCACCTGTAGGTCCAAACACAACATTCCCAGCTATCATGAATTCTGAGAACTGCTCCATCAAAGTTTGGCAGTTTTTTGGTCTCAGGGATCTTAAGGGACTTTACTGGTAGCCTCTTGCCTGAAATGACTGGGACGCATTGGTGCAGTCTGTTCAACCCCATGAGCTATGGAATGAAAAATGTCACACCTAGCACCTTTCCACTACATCAAATTGAAGCATTTTGCAACAATGCGTTTGATTTTGGTAGGGTCAAATGGAATGGAGTTGACCAAAACTGAGAGAGGTTATTGTGGATGGACCCCACATGCACCTGTAGGTCCAAACAGAGCATTCCCAGCTATCATGAATTCTGAGAACTACTCCGTCAAAGTTTGGTATTTTTTGGTCTCAGGGATCTTAAGGGACTTTGTTGGTAGTCTCTTGCCCGGAATGACTGGGATGCTTGGCACACAAAAAAAGACCTCCACTAGCATTTACCTGTCCACCTCGACACGTTGGAGTAGTTAGTTCAACCCCACAATGAGCAAAACAAAAAATATGGCACCTGGCAAGGTTTTTGCTCTTAGGATCTTAAGTGACTTTGCTCTTACGGAACAATGTATTGGCAAAGACCCTAGTTTTCATAAGGGGAGAGGTGATTTTAAGAGGTTTTTGGGAATGTAAATTTATCCTTCCACTCCTTATCCAATGATGAGTTTATTCTCAGAGTTTGATGGCTTTTATGAGCATATACACGATGTTTTTTTAGGATAGTCATAAAGGGCAGTTTTGGACAGCCATGTGTATCTTTTTAACAATCATGAAGGCAAGTTGTACATGGACTGTGACAGTCCCAAAACTCATATAAATCATCCATTTTGGTTTTTGACAACCTTATAAGTCCATTAGATCATTTATACAAACCCTAATGCAACTTATAAACCCTCTTTGCATAGTAATTTCATGAATGACTGTCTTGTATGATTATTTTGTGCATTTTAACAGCCCAATGAGGATTGTATGGTGTTGTGATCTTCATGATTTTAAATTGATGCAGAGATAGGATCCAACTCAACATGATAGAGGCATCAGTACAAATGGATTGAATTGCAATAGTCGGAGAGCCAACCTCCTATCAATGAGAGTTCAATGATAGTAAATAGAGAGCTACTTGACCATAAATAGGATTTACATACATACATACATACATATATATATGATCTCATAGGCATCTAGGTTTCATACACAAATTACAATAGTTGTAGAGCCAACCTCCTATCAACGAGAGTTGAATAATAGTAAATAGAGAGCTTCTCGGCCATAAATGGGATTTGTATACACACACACACCCAATTGAAATAGTATCCTTATTGGCCTTATTGGCACCTCCCCCCAAGATGTAAGTTTTTTATGTTTATAATGTGCCCCTAGTGTCCTTATTGGACTTATTGGCACCTAAAACACAAGAAAGTAGATTCCACTAGCTTTCAATTACAATTGCTCTTAGGCCCTAACACATCCATATAGGGTTGTACTAAACAAAGAAATAGTAGGAAAATAGTAAAATCTGCAAAAACAGAGTTTCTTGACATTAATTTCATTCAAACGTGTCTTCAATTCACCTTCAAAATATTTTCAATACATCTCCAATGCCTTTTCCATGAAGGTTTATGCATATTGATACATGATTTGAGGGAAACCAATAGTCTCCAACTGACTTTTGAGTACTTGACTGTTCATCTTCCATACTTTTGCATTTTTTTTACATTTTTCATATGACAACTTTGACATATTTACAAAATTTGACAAGATGAAGACTAAATACATGATAAAATGGTCTATCATGACCTTATTAGATTTCAAGCTACTATGCTTGATTAGGGCATATAAGGAATTTTGTCATATTGATTCTATTGATTCATTGGATCTAAAACCATTCTCAATGCTAAACATATCATCAATGGACTAACGAACTATCATCATAATGTATGGCATCATGGGAAGTATCATGAAATGCACATAAGGAATTTAAATTATATTGTATATTAAGGTGTATATATATTAAAATCTAGTCCATAATGGTAGACATATACAAAAATTTGGCAAATATGCCAACTCAAAACATTTTTTTACAAAATGTGACATATTCCATGTCTCAAAATCTATATACAATCTACATGCCAAATAGCTACATCAATTACTACAAGTCCACTTGACCCTCAATCTGTGATGGATCCTGAAAAAGTGTCCTCTTTGTACCAAAATGTCTAGTAATTGATGGAGGCGAAGTTTCCTCCATTAACAAGTCAAAACACAAATTTGATTAATCTCTTCGAAGGTAAATAAAAATAAGTTAAAGTTAGTAAATAGATTCTTATCTACTACAATTAAGAACTTTCATTTATTAACATACATCTAAATCACTACAATCAACTATAAGACCGCTAGATAAACTATCAATTATTTAGAAAAATTCAATTCAATGGTGCAGGAGTACCTTCTCTATGGTGTAGGAAGTCATGTTTCTGTTTTGTTTCAATAAGGCTTTTTAAGTCCATCATGTTTGTAATAAGGCTTTTGTGTCAATTTGGTCACTAGACCTATGTAGACCATGTTTGGTCAAGTTTGATGTAATCACACAAGGAAAACATGTAGTTTTCTTGTGTTAAGAGAAATCCAACGGCTAACTATTTTCAAATCAGTTTTCCACGGTCGGAGGATGTAAATTGTTGTCTCTAGCCTTTTATAGGTGAGAAGTTGGATGTAATGGGGGAGACACAGAAGGGAGTGAATGAATGAAGAACTGGAGTTTGGGTGTTGAACATTGTTCTTTCTGAGTAATTCTCTATGATTGTCATTTTGTACCGATTGATAATATTCATGCATTGAAGTAGTTCCATTTGATAGTGATTTGGTGACTTAGAGTGTTGTAGTTTGTCAGATATTATTCCTTTTACAGAGATTGATCTGAAAACCTAAAAACTAGAGTTTTGTGAACTAATGGAGTGTTATTCCTCTGTCCATTGAAAGCATTCTCATTCTTAGTGTGATGGAGGGATACAGTATGTATTTTGTGTTTTCTGTTGTTCTGGATCAGACACCCAAAGACCCAAGGAGTTTGGTATAAGTTGACTAGGCATCTCTATGTGACTAGTTGTAGAAGTGATAAGAAAAGTATTGTCGTGGAGTGACCAAGTTGATAGGGTGATTAAGTGTTTACAGAGGAGTGTAGGTCCTTCCATTTATTGAGTTTGTTTTTGTGCATTTGTTTGGTGTCTGTACAGTCACAGAGTAACTAAAGTGCCATTGGCGTAACATAAGCCTCAAGGAAGCTTTTGGAAGTCACACCGATCCTCGGTGTTAGGCCAGTAGAAGGGCATCGGTGAAGATCAGGTTTAGTCTCGCTGAAGAGCATACATTGATGCAAGTCTTGTATCGATTCCTAGAATGTATATTGTAAATGCATATCACATTGTACATTGAGAATATACATTCCATATGATACAAGAGGTGACTGGCCACAACAGTGGAATCAAATGCATGTTGAGGACACAACCTTCATTGGATATGAATAGTGATCGGCGATAGTAAGTCAAGTGAAGCACATACAAGTTGATTGGTATCAGCGTGGTTGATGTGTATCAGCAGAGTAGTTTTCAAACTCGCCGATGAGTTAAGTCACACCGAAGGAAGGGTCCCACCATATGTATATTGCAAATGTATTTTGAGAATGCATGTTGAAACATACATTGTGTTAGATACAAGAAGGTGACCAGGTGTAGTGGTGAACCGGTGCATATGGACTGTAGTCCACCGGTGATAACAAATGAAGTGATGTATATGAGTGAGTAAGGCATTGGCATATTGGCGTAGGGAATCTTGAAGCGGCCAATAGTAATTGTTTGGCCAACAGAGTCATGACTAACCATTATGGTTAAGTCGATGGGAGCGTAACCGCCATCGGGGATCGGTAGGAGAAGTTGTAAGTGGCCGACGAGGTAGGTTTGGCCGACAAGGTTTGGTCGCCAAGACATAGGCCACATCTCACTGATCAATTGTGTGTTGCTTCCCGCTATGCACTCTGCATCATATTGGTATCAAAACCAATATTTGAATTGGAGCCGTGTATGTCAGACACGGAGATAGAAACTAAGGCTAGCACAATGCCTCCCAAGTCTATGAGCAAAGAAGCCATCAAGAAGATGGTAGAGGAGATGCTTGAAGCAAAGTTGAAAGAAGAGAAGTCCAAGGGTAAGAGTAAAGAGGATGAAAGTGCTTTTGATGTTGAAGAAGAAGAAGAAGAAGAGGTAGAGGAGAGCCCTCAAGGTGAAGGTATGTCTGCAGAACAAGAGGCATTCCTGAATGCACTCAAAGGTCATGGAGATAGTGGTGATCCAAAGATGGATGTTCCTACATTCAATGGGAAACTAGATGGAGATGCTCTCATGGATTGGATTGTAGCCATGTGTAACTATTTTGACTTCAAGGAGTATAATGACATCAAGAAAGTCAAGTTTGCTAAGACAAGATTGAGAGGTTTTGCCCTGGTTTGGTGGAACTATACACAATGTGAAAGAGAGAAAGTTGGAAAGAACCCTATCACCAAATGGAGCAGAATGGTGGCCATGCTAAGAGACAAGTTCATGCCATCTGATTATGAGTTGCAAACCATTAGGAAGTTTAATCATCTCAGATAAAAGGATATGGATGTGGCTACATATACTGAAGAATTTCATAGATTGAGCATGAGAGCCAATCACAAGGAGGAGGAGAAAGAGATGGTGGCCAGGTATCTTGATGGTTTGAGGTATAACATACAAGATGAATTTAGTATGGTGGTTCCCAAAATAGTGGATGAATGTTTTCAATTAGCCTCTAGGGCAAAGGATAAGCTAAAAAGGAGTGATCAAAACACCAGAGGAAGAGGTGGCAGGAATAATAGGGGAAGAGGCAGTTTTGGTAGAGGACAGTCAAGTAGAAATGAAAATTCAAGTCAAAAAGAGTCTCATTCTGATGTAGATCATAGAAGTGGTGGTTTCAGAGGTTGGAAAAGACCAAATGGCAGAGGTAGAGGTGGTGGTGCAGGAAGAGGACCCAGATTTTTCACTGGAAGATGCTATGGCTGCAATCAAGTAGGCCATACTGTGAGCAAATGCCCTGAGAAGGCAGCTAGTTCCCATGATGGTGGGAGAAGGAATCAGTTGTTGAAAGACGATGATTGCCAAAGTGTGAATTCACCTATTAGTAGTGCTGCACCAGTACTTGAAGGAGAGAGCATGATGATCAAGAGAACCTTGATGAAGATGCCATTGAAGCAAGAGCCCCCACAAAGGAAGACTCTCTTCAAAACCCAAGGTATAGCATATGGTAAGCTTTGTAAAATCATTGTTGATTCAGGTTCTATTGAGAATGTAGTGTCTATTGAAATGGTAGAAAAATGTAAGTTGAAAAGGCTACCCCATGTTAGTCCTCATAAGATCTCTTGGTTGAATAAGAATCAAAACTACATGATAGAAGAACAAACCTGGGTTGAGTTTGAGATAGGTGATTATAAGGACAAGGTACTATGTAAGATTATTCCTATGGATGCTTGTCACTTTCTTCTTGGACATCTATGGCAATATGATGTGAAGGCACAACATGATGGTAAGAAGAACACATACCTCATCACCAAGAATGGAAGGAAGTTTAGGATGGATCCTATGGAAGAGCATATTGGAGAGAAGAGTAATGACACCAGTGTCATGTTGGTTTGTGGTAAAGAGTTCTTACACCTCATGAAGGAGAAGGATACCCAAGGGTATGCCTTGATAATGAAGCCTACAGATGAAGTAGGCCAGCAGAACAAAAAGTAGAAAGAGATTCCACTAGAAGTGCAGCAATTGTTGGATAAGTACCAAGATCTTGTGGTAGAGGAAACTCCTAACTCCTTACCACCCATGAGAGATATAAGTCATCAGATTGACTTGATCCCAGGTGCCACATTGCCCAATAAGGCTGCCTACAAATTGTCACCACAACAGAATGAAGAGGTGAGTAGACAAATTCAAGAACTCTTAGAGAAAGGATTGATTAGAAAGAGTCTTAGTCCATGTGCAGTCCCTAGTGTACTTCCTCCAAAGAAAGATGGGAAGTGGAGACTATGTACGGAATCAAGGGCCATAAATAAGATCACAATAAGTATAGATTCCCTATTGCAAGGATTGAGGATCTTTTGGACTATCTTGGAGGGTCATGTTATTATTCCAAGATTGATTTGAAATCTGGTTATCATCAAATCAGAATTAGGCAGGGAGATGAATGGAAGACTGCCTTCAAGACAAATGAAGGTCTCTATGAGTGTCTTGTCATGCCATTCGGCCTTAGCAATGCCCCAAGCACATTCATGCATTTGATGAATGAGGTACTTGTTGAATTCATTGGCAAATTTGTAATTGTTTATCTTGATGACATACTTATTTTCAACAGGACAAAACAAGAACATGTGAAGCATCTTGGACAAGTGATGAAGAAGTTGCATGAGAGTAAGTTGATGATCAACTTGGATAAGTGTGATTTCATGAAAACTGAGCTTGTGTATCTTGGTTTTGTGATTTCTAATGGTTGTTTGAAGATGGACCCCACAAAGGTTGAGGCTATTCTCAATTGGCCTACTCCTAAGATAGTGGGAGATGTTAGAAGTTGGTGGTGATCACCTAGGTTTGGGGATTTGAAATTAAGTTACAGGTCAAAATGTACATTGGCGGGCTTGCAAAAATCTTCACCGGCCTTCTAAAATGTTGAAAATTTGAGTTATATGTATGTTTTAATGTATATCAGGTTGTATATACATTACTAGAATCTTTCGCAAGACTCCTAAGAATATTCTGCACTTGTATGCATTTTCAATTGTATATCGGGTTCAAGGTGGAAGAGACATTGAGGGAATATTCTGTAGAAGATCCTATGTTTATATGTGCTGGAATGAATGTATGTCAATATGCATCGGGTCTTATGCAATGAAAAATATACAAGGAGGTGTAAATATACATTTGCTACAATGGCGAGGCAGAGATGCATGTGGTGGGGCCCGTGGATATACAAGGTGGAATGTATATATAATATACATTCGGGTGCACATACAATGGTTAGATACATTGCAGGAATATTTTGGAGAAGATTCCTTGTTTGTATGTGCAAGGGAATGTACATTGAAAATTATACAAGGGCTTGCGGCATGCAAAGTAAATAGTGCAAAGGAGAGAGAAAATGTTTGGGTCCACCAGTTGTATGTGCATTCATTTGTATGTTTGCACATACAAGCCAATATACGAAGAAGAAATATACATTTTAGACCCGAAGAGGAAATCAAGCTGCAATAGATAGATTTTCAGGTCCGCGGGTTGTATATCGCATTTGTATATGCGATATACAAAGCAAAGATGCAAATGAAGGAGATACAAGCCAGACTTCAAAAGGAGGTACATTCTGATGCATAAAAGTTTTAGGTCCACCTTGTATGTTGAGCAGTTGCGTGTATGTGCATCCTGCATGTACAGAGATTTAAAAAGGGATTTGTATATGCATTCGAACATGCATGTACAAGGGGCGAAAAGGCAAAATAAGGAAAGGAAAAGTCAGCAATAGGAGCATGAAGTACCTATGTGGCATGTTTTCATTGGTTGGCTACTTTTCAAGGTATTTTGGAGTCATTTATCTCAACGATGGAATCAAAATCGATGGCTATCTTTCAATTTCGCTGTGGCGAAGGTTTTCTTTGTATGCGGCCGCATTTTTTTTAAGCGAGAAAACTTTAGATGTGTCCACTGCTGCATTCTAGAAGAGGCTATGGGTAGCTGAAGCATTTATGGCAGGATTGCGGACAGGCATGGGCTGGTGGTTGAACGGTCAAGTACCTGATTTGTGACGGGGAGTCTTCCAGCGGCGGCACAAGGCTCGAGCTCAACCATTCCTCACCCTTCTCTTGCTTCTTCCTGTTTTGTCCCTAGCTACATTTACTATTTTGAGAGCCAATCTGATCATGCATTGTATCTGGCAAATTTTTGATTTTCCTTGCAATTAATGTGTTGAGTACACTTCGTTGTTGTATAAGGAGGACTGTGTTACTCATATTTGGTTGTTGAAGACTTGGGCATTTTTGTGTAAATAATGAAGAACAGGGCATGATCCTGGGTTGTTTTATCTCATTTTGGAGTTTATGTATTACATTTGTGATGTATCTTGCACACATGTTCAGTTTCAATGTCAATTTTATATGAAAAATGCTTCTTGCATGTGTTTTGCTGTCTGTCTCCACTTGTTGTATGCATTTTCTTCTTTTGAATCTGGATGCTAAGGGTTTCTCAGATTCTAGGATATAGTTTTGCTGTATCACATGCTTGATCTCTAACTTCCTTTCAAGAAGAGGATTAAATTTTTTTAGGTTAAGGTATGGAGAAGAGTGTATGTCAGCTGGGATATCTATAAGTATGGACAGTCAAATACTTATCCTTGGGTGATGTTTGTAAGGCAAGCATCAGTCCTAACCCCTTGAAACTTGAATGCTAGTTGCAAGCCATTCTTATGTATATGTCTATTTGACTCCTTGCCCTGAGATAGGCACTGGTCTGCACCTGGGTTAGTAGTTATGATCCAAAGCCCTTGTCTTGCATCCAAACCATCAAATTCAAACCATTCCATAATTTCAACTTGTTAGTTGTAGGAGTAGGATTAGGACCCCTACATACTCTCATCCACAACCAGACACATATGTCCAAGAATATTGCCAACCTTGTGATGTATCATCCACATCTTGGTCCACACATGAGAGTATTCTGCCTGTTGCTGTCAAGCTAAATCTTCATATCATTGAGCTAGTCAATGTTACATCTTTATCAAATAGGGACACCCCCCTTGGTGCGGTAGTACCAGAAGTGAAGGGGAGGCAGCTCACACAACCTCCCGTAATCTGTTGGCTGAATCAACCCATGCATTGGAACTGGCAAACCCTCTGCCGATTCGGAAAAAATAACCAACAGATTTTGGCAACTCTGGGGATGATTTGATGAAAATAGAATTTATTTTTATCCATTCGAGTCACCAACAGATTATGGCAACTCTACTGGGGAGAGAGAGAGTCAAGCGATTTGAAGGCTAGAAAATCTAGTTTTTAGTGAAGTTGTTGCAGCAGGATCCAAAAACGACCATGTGGTACTCTACTGGCATGGTGAATCTAGAAAATACATGTGCCTTGTTGATTTTCTGTCCTCTTTGTGAGAGGTGGCGACTCTGTTGATTGAACCTATCAGTGCTGCAACATATTTCTAGGTATTCCATCCTTTTAAAAATGATGAGTTTAGAACAACAATCTTGGTTGTGTCTTAAAAGAAGACCATTTGTTATTGAAAGATATAAAGCCCTAAATTTTAAGGGAATATGTGGTTACCCAAACATTATTCCTAATGAAATTAGAAAATGTTTGCCAAAATATAGTGGATCAAATTTTGAATTAGCAAACAAACATCTGCAAAAATTTTGTAATTTAATAGAAGATTATGAGGTAGAGGATGAAGATGTTGTAATGAGACTCTTTGTTCAGTCATTAGAAGATGATGCTAGAGTTTGGTTTTCAGACCTGCCTGTATGTTCAGTTTCTTCATGGATAGATTTAGAAATTGCATTCCTAGAGTAGTTTGGTGAAAGATTTGATGTGGCCTCATTGATCATACATTTTATGAATATTCAAAAGGAAGATGAGGAGCTAGTTCCAGCCTTTAACCTTAGATTTATTAAGATGCTCAAGTAGATCCCTGAATACATGAGATCAAATAATGCATTGTGCTTAGCAATTTATTTGGCTGCATTTGATGAAGAAATGAGTTATTCATTGAGAGATAAAGAACCAGTCACACTTCACCAAGCCTACCAATTTGCTATGAATATAGAAAACAATGAGAAATATGGAATGCCAGTAGGTTTCATGGCTGCAAGTTGTAAAAATAGTTATCAAACCTAATATATTTCTGCTATTCCAGTGTGTTCATTGATAGATGACTGTGTAGAGGGAAATATATTTTAGAATAATGTGTGCAGCCATGATGTGATACATGAAGAAAATGTAGGCATATCCTATAATGATGAAAACAAAGATTGTTATCAGCCTCTAGAAGACAAACCTGCAGACACAAGATGCCCTTCAATTGATCAAATGAAAGACATACATGAGGTTGTGTCCTGCAGCAGTATGCATATCCTAGTTATGCCTGATTATTTGTATAAAATGGATATGCAAAGCTTCACTATGAATGTAAAAGATGTTGCTTCAAGGAATGACAGTGAATATGATAACGATTATCAGCATTCCGATGCATATGTGAGCCTTTCAGATGATGAAATATATATGGATGCTGAATATAAGTGTTTCCTTGAAGATTCTGACCACCTTCACAGTGCAGAGGTTGAAAAATTTGATTTTGATTATCAAGGCATTGGTGAAGAGGAAAAATAGGGTCACTATTCAGAGGTGAATGGATAGATTGCAGATGTGTGTGCTCATACAGTTGGGGATAGTGTTGATTACAGGGGTAACTATGAAGTTTTTAATGTAGGGTTGCATTCTGAGCTATTTATGCCTTCTTTTGAGACATTCCATGGACATAAATGATATGATTGTTGAGCACAGTAATGATGAATATCTATATACTTATAAAGATAAATTGGATTATGAGATGTTGCTTGTGCCCGAATCTTGCATGTTTGATATAGAGGAGCTCTTATTTTTTGAAGAAGTGCAAAATTCTGAGGTGGATTCATTTGTTTCATGTGAGTCTGTCATTTTCCCAAGCAACATCAATGACTCATATGATGATGACATTCTACAACTCATGATAATGTACGCTGATGAGGCTTGTTGTAGATTTGTCAATGAAAAAGAAAGGAGTAGCAGCACAAACAACTGCAATGTTGAGTGTTGCAAGTCGTTAAATGCTTTCAGGCTTCATTTGAAGAAATCAAAATAGAATCAAGTATTTGACAAAGGAAAATTTTGGTTTTTTCTTTTTGGTGACCCTAGGCCACCAAGTAAATTTTAAATAAATGTGTTTTGTGATGCAGGTTGGTGTAGTTTTGACTCTGTTGCCCAATGGATAGGGACTGGTCTGCATCCCAGAGATCTAAGGTCCTCACCATGCCTGCAAGAGGCATGCGTCCCCAGACAGAGCTACTAGTGGTGATCACCTAGGTTTGGGGCTTTGAAATTGAGTTGTAGGCAAAATGTACATTGGCGGGCTTGCAAAAATCTTCACCGGCCTTCTAAAATGTTGAAAATTTGAGTTATATGCATGTTTTAATGTATATCGGGTTGCATATACATTAGTAGAATCTTTTGCAAGACTCCCGAGAATATTCTACACTTGTATGCATTTTCAATTGCATATTGGGTTCAAGGTGGAAGATACATTAAGGGAATATTCTGTAGAAGATCCTGTGTTTGTATGTACTGGAATGAATGTATGTCAATATGCATTAGGTCTTATGCAATGAAAAATATACAAGGAGGTGCAAATATACATTTGCTACAGTGGCGAGGCAGAGATGCATGTGGTGGGGCCCATGGATATACAAGGTGGAATGTATATGCAATATACATTCAGGCACACATACAATGGTTAGATACATTGCAGGAATATTTTGGAGAAGATTCCTTGTTTGTATGTGCAAGGGAATGTACATTGAAAATTATACAAGGGCTTGCGGCATGCAAAGTGAACAGTGCAAAGGAGAGAGAAAATGGTCAGGCCCACCAGTTGTATGTGCATTCGTTTGTATGTTTGCACATACGAGCCAATATATGAAGAAGAAATATACATTTTGGACCCGAAGAGGAAATCAAGCTACAATAGATAGATTTTCAGGTCCGTGGGTTGTATATCACGTTTGTATATGCGATATACAAAGCAAAGATGCAAATGAAGGAGATATAAGCCGAACTTCAAAAGGAGGTACATTCTGATGCATAAAAGTTTCAGGTCCACCTTGTATGTTGAGCAGTTGCGTGTATATGCATCCTGCATGTACAAAGATTTAAAAAGGGATTTGTATATGCATTCGAACATGCATGTACAAGGGGCAAAAAGGCAAAATAAGGAAAGGAAAAGTTAGCGATAGGAGCATGAAGTGCCTATGTGGCATGTTTTCACTGGTTGGCTACTTTTCAAGGTATTTTGGAGCTGTTTATCTCAGCGATGGAATCAAAATCGACAGCTATCTTTCAATTTCGTTGCGGTGAAGGTTTTCTTTGTATGCGGCCGCATTTTTTTTTAAGTGGGAAAACTTCATATGTGTCTGTTGCTGCATTCTAGAAGAGGCTACGGGTAGCTGAAGCATTTATGGTAGGATTACAGACAGGCATGGGCCGGTGGTTGAACGGTCAAGTACTTGATTTGTGACGGGGAGTCTTCCAGCAGCGACACAGGGCTTGAGCTCAACCATTCCTCGCCCTTCTCTTGCTTCTTCCCGTTTTGTCCCCGGCTGCATTTACTATTTTGAGTGCCAATCTAATCATGCATTGTATCTAGCAAATTTTTTATTTTCCTTGTAATTTATGTGTTGAGTACACTTCCTTGTATAAGGAGGACTGTGTTACTCATATTTGGTTGTTGAAGACTTGGCCATTTTTGTGGAAATAATGAAGAATAGGGCATGATCCTGGGTTGTTTTATCTCATTTTGGAGTTTATGTATTGCATCTGTGATGTATCTTGCACACATGTTCAGTTTCAGTGTCAATTTTATATGAAAAATACTTCTTGCATGTGTTTTGTTGTCTATCTCCACTTGTTATATGCATTTTCTTCTTTTGAATCTGGTTGCTAAGGGTTTCTCATATTCTAGGATATAGTTTTGTTGTATCACATGCTTGATCTCTAACTTACTTCCAAGGAGAGGATTAAATTTTTCTAGGTTAAGGTATGGAGAAGAGTGTATGTCAGTTGGGATATCTGTAAGTATGGAAAGTCAAATACTTATCCTTGGGTGATGTTTGTAAGGCAATCATCAGTCCTAACCCCTTGAAACTTGAATGCTAGTTGCAAGCCATTCTTATGTATATGTCTATTTGACTCCTTACCCTGAGATAGGCATCAGTCTGCACTTGCGTTAGTAGTTATGATTTAAAGCATCTGTCTTGCATCCAAACCATTAAATTCAAACCATTCCATAATTTCAACCTGTTAGTTGTAGGATTAGGATTAGGACCCCTGCATACTCTCATCCACAACCAGACACATATGTCCAAGAATATTGCCAACCTTGTGATGTATCATCCACATCTTGGTCCACACATGAGAGTATTCTGCCTGTTGCTGTCAAGCTAAATCTTCCTATCATTGAGCTAGTCAATGTTACATCTTTATCAAATAGGGACACCCCCCTTGGTGTGGCAGAACCAGAAGTGAAGGGGAGGCAGCTCACGCAACTTCCTGTAATCTGTTGGCCGAATCAACCCGTGCATTGGAACTGGCAAACCCTCTGCCAATTTAGAAAAAATAACCAACAGAAGTTTCCATGGCTTGGCAACTTTTTACAGGAAGTTCATTAGAGGATTCAGTCACATAAGTGCTCCTATTCTCAATACCATCAAGGGTGGAATAAAGTGCAAATTTCAATGGACAAAGCAAGCAGATGATAGCTTTGAATTGTTAAAGAGGAAAGTGGCTGAATTACCTACATTGGTACTCCCTAATTTTGACAAAGTTTCTGTAGTGGAATGTGATGCAAGTTAGTAAGTAATAGGTGTTGTTCTCAGTCAAGATGGACATCCAGTGGCATTTTTTTCAAAGAAGTTGAATGAGGCTAAACAAAGGTATTCTACCTATGACTTAGAGCTTTATGCAATGGTGCAAGCTCTCAAAAAGTGGAGACACTATTTGTTGCCCAAAGAGTTCATTATTTTTACTGATAACCATGCTCTTAGCTTCCTAAATAGTCAGGAAAAGTTGAATCATAGGCATGTCAAGTGGATGGAACAATTGCAGGCCTATACCTTCACTATTAAGCATAAAAAGGGTGTTGCCAACAAAGTGGCTGATGCTTTAAGTAGAAGGATGCTGGTCATACAGGAAGTACAGATGGAAAGCATGGGAATAGATTGTTTGAAGGAGTTATACGAGGAGGATGTAGATTTCAAGACTACTTATGAAGTTTATGCTAGTTTGGCTAACACTTTTCATGGCGAATATTCAGATTTTATGTTGCAGGAAGGCCTCCTATTCAAAGGCAGTTTGCTATGTGTTCCTAAATGTTCAATGAGGGATAACATCATCAAGGAGAAGCACAATGGAACCTTAGGAGGACATTTTGGGTTGGACAAGACTTTGGAACAAGTCACTAGATTCTACTATTGGCCAAAAGTATAGTCAGATGTAAGGAGATATGTTGCAAGTTGTACCATATGTCAAAAGGCCAAAGGTATGTCTTCTAATGCTGGTTTGTACCAACCACTTCCTATTCCCAATAGGCCTTGGGAGAGCATTAGTATGGATTTTGTACTTGGTCTTCCTAAGATAGCAAGGGGTGTGGATAGTGTTTTTGTCATTGTGGACAAATTCAGTAAGATGGCTCATTTTGTGCCATGCAAATGCACAAATGATGCATCTCATATTGTTGGTGTCTTTTTCAGAGAAGTAGTTAGAATCCATGGTTTGCCCCTTTCAATTGTCATAGATAGAGACTCCAAGTTTGTTGGTCATTTTTGGAGGACCTTATGGAGAAAATTGGGCACACAATTGTCTTTCTCATCAGCCTACCATCCCCAAACTAATGGTCAGACTGAGATTGTTAATAGGTCCTTGGGAAACCTTCTCAGATGCCTTACCAAACAACATGGGTTAGCATGGGACTTGGTGATCAGTCAAGCTGAGTATGCTTACAATGATTCAAGGAATAGAAGTACTGGGAAAAGTCCATTTGAAATTGTTTATGGTTTTCATCCAAGAGGACCACTTGAACTCAAAGACCTGCAAGGTTGGGATAAGAGGAGCACTCTAGGAGAAGATTTTTCTACCACCATGAAAGCAGTTCATGATCAGGTCAAAGTTTAGTTGGAGAAAACAGTCTCCAAATACAAAGACAGAGCAGATCTCAAAAGGAGAGATGTATAGTTCAAGGTGGGAGATTTGGTGATGGCCTATCTAAGGAAGGAAGGTTGCCTAAAGGACAACCAACCAAGCTTCTGATGAAGAAAATAGGACCATGTAAGGTAGTGCATAAGTTTGCTCCAAATGCATATGAGATAGAATTGCCATCCAGTCTTGGTATTTCTCCCATATTCAATGTTGCAGACCTATTTCCACTTAGACCTCCATTGAATGCTGAAGATGGATCAGATGTTGTGATTGAAGATGAAGACTAGATCAAAGATCTACCTCCAAGTAAGCCTTTACAGTTGGAATGCATCTTAGATTCCAAGGTTGTCAAGAAGACAAGGAAAGGTGTGTACAAGGAGTACTTGGTCAAGTGGCAGGATCTTCCCGATTTAGAGGCTACATGGATGAGTGAGGCAAACATTTTGAAGCATGGGAAGACACTCCAATAGTTAGCAACTCAAGGGACTTGAGTTTTTCTTGCAGGGGGAGTATGGTGCAGGAAGTCATGTTTTTGTTTTGTTTCAATAAGGCTTTTGTGTCAATTTGGTCACCAGACCTATGTAGACCATGTTTGGTCAAGTTTGATGTAATCACACAAGGAAAACATGTAGTTTTCTTGTGTTAAGAGAAATCCAATGACTAACTGTTTTCAAATCAATTTTGCACGGTTGGAGGATGTAAACTATTGTCTCTAGCCTTTTATAGGTGAGAAGTTGGATGTAATGGGGGAGACACAGAAGGGAGTGAATGAATGAAGAACTGGAGTTTGGGTGTTGAACATTATTCTTTCTGAGTACTTCTCTATGATTGTCATTTTGTACTGACTGATAGTATTCATGCATTGAAGTAGTTCCATTTGATAGTAATTTGGTGACTTAGAGTGTTGTAGTTTGTCAGATATTATTCCTTTTACAGAGATTGATTTGAAAACCTAAAAACTAGGGTTTTGTGAACAAATGGAGTGTTATTCCTCTGTCCACTAAAAGCATTCTCATTCTTATTGTGATGGAGGGATACAGTATGTATTTTGTGTTTTCTATTGTTCTGGATCAGACACCCAAAGACCCAAGGAGTTTGGTATAAGTTGACTAGGCATTTCTATGTGACTAGTTGTAGAAGTGAAAAGAAAAGTATTGTTGTGGAGTGACCACGTTGATAGAGTGATTAAGTGTTTATAGAGGAGTGTAGGTCCTTCCATTTATTGAGTTTATTTTTATGCATTTGTTTGGTGTTTGTTCAGTCGCAGAGTAACTAAAGTGCCATTGGCGTAACATAAGCCTCAGGGAAGCTTTTGGAAGTCACACTGATCCTTAGTGTTAGGCTGATAGAAGGGTGTCGGCAAAGATTGGGTTTAGTCTCACTGAAGACCATACATTGATGCAAGCCTTGTATCGATTCCTCGAATGTATATTGTAAATGCATATCGCATTGTACATTGAGAATATACATTCCATATGATACAAGAGGTGACTGGCTGCAATGGTGGAATTGAATGCATGTTGAGGACACAACCTTCATTGGATACGAACGGTGACTGGTGATAGTAAGTTGAGTGAAGCACATACAAGTTGATTGGTATCGGCTGGTCGATGTGTATCGGCGGAGTAGTTTTCAAACTCACCGATGAGTTAAGTCACACTGAAGGAAGGGTCCCACCAAATGTATATTGCAAATGTATTTTGAGAATGGATGTTGAAACATACATTGTGTTAGATATAAGAAGGTGACCGGGTGTAGTGGTGAACTGGTGCATATGGACTGTAGTCCACCGGTGATAACAAATGAAATGATGTATATGAGTGAATAAGGCATCGGCAAATCGACGTAAGGAATCCTAAAGCGGCTGATAGTAATTGTCTGGCTGACAGAGTCATGACTAACCATTATAGTTAATTCAAGGGGAGCGTAACCACCATTGGGGATCGGTAGGAGAAGTTGTAAGTGGCTGATGGGGTATGTTTGGCTGACAAGGTTTGGTCACCAAGACATAGGCCACATCTCACCGATCAATTGTGTGTTGCTTCCCGTTGTGCAATCTACATCATTCAATTACCTCGACTCTATGTTGTTGTTCAGACAATCGTTCTGCAAATGATTTTCTCTTAAGACGATCAGGTGTCCTAGTGAAGCATGATGGCAAAGGTGGCACATCACTCACATTCTCAAGAGACTACATAAAAGAAAAGTAACATTGAAATAAATTAATATATAATTATTAAATAAAATAGGAAATGCATACATTTAAAAAGGTTAGATGTGTTACACACAAACAATCTAGAGTGCACTACACAAAAACTTATCTACTAGAAAACAAGCACATACCACCATCGATGCCTCCTGCATCAATTGAGAAGGACTCTAAATTATCAAAATGACAAGAATGTAAGACACTAAATGACTATAATCAAATTTTTAAGTTTTCTAAATTATCAATTAAAGTACAATTCAATCAAATTACCTCCACCCTTTGTTGGCATTGAGAAAGCCGTTCTGCAAATGATAGTCCCTTGGGTCGATTAGGAGTTCAAGAAAAGACTATTGGCAAAGATTCCACATCATTCACATTTTTGATTGACTATAAAATAAAATTAACATCAAGATATAAATTAATATATAATTACTTACAAAGAAATAAATGCATAAAAAAAAAGTTGATGTGTAGAACAAATTATACCAGCAAGTCCAAGCCAAATTGGATGGCAGACAAAGTTCCATGATGAACTTTTGTCAACTCCTCCTCTATCATCAACTGTTATCCCACTTAGATACATTAGTACTAATAAATTTGTTTATATATTCAAATGGAATAGACCGTAAAATTTAACTTTAAATTTTACCTGCATAAAAGATTGCTCATGCATTTCTCCTTCTCTATGGTTCACTGATCTGGTAGCTTCTACTCTTGTCCCTAACCCCTCAGCTTGAGTTTTGGACCCCATTGCCTCATCTCGTGAATGGAGATCATACTCTGATGTGTTCAACGATGGCTCACTACTCTCCATAATAGGACCTAAGCATAAATGATTGCAAGAAATGCAATGATGGGGCACACATACATGTGTGGATGACAATGGTCTAGTAGAACCAGGTGATCCAATATCATCGCCTTCATCATGTGCTTGTGCAAACTGAGATGTTTGTATAATCAAATGCTTGGTCAAAGAGTGTATGGCACTAAGGCCCTGTTGTGTTGCATTTGCAACAATGTCTGGGTGCTGCATTGGGGGTGGAGAAGGGATAGCAGGAGGGGGAATATAGGGACCTTGTACTTGTCTCATTGCCCCAGGTCTATCTTGGGACATTCCCTTACCCACTCCTTGAAACTCTCTAAAATCAAAATAATTAACATGTTGATCCATGACGAACTCTGCATAGAGTTTACGAAGTAAATACAAAGGTACATCTAAATTGTTGTTGGGTGGTTTATCAAAAACCATCCACCAATGATCCTAAAATTTTTGACTAATGCCCTCATGAATACACCATTTGATTGAAAACTTGGGCTTACGAACATCAACATGCAATCCGGTTTTAGGATTGACAAAGTATTGGGCTAACATAGTTTATGTAATCTCTAATTCTTTGACTTCATCATATGACAAACTGTTAGCATATTCAACCTTCTCGGCTTCTCATCATTGCCTAAATGATTCATGTTGGGTTGACAAGGTTTGAACATGATTAATGATTCCCTCTAAATTCGATGTCATTGTAGACAATTGAGGGTGGCAGCGATACATTTCTATGATCCTACTTATTTGATCAATATTTCTTTGAATATTCTCTTCTATTGTTGGAGGGGGAGGGTTTGGTGGTGGAGGGTTTGAGTTTTCATTTTGTGCATCCATTTTACCTAATTAAAATATAAAACATACCCACTTAGCATAAAAAACCAAAAAAATTGCTTGAATATACAAAACAAACAAAAAAAATGTGAAAGATCTTACCTTTTTGGATCAGATATCCATTCTTCACCTCTGATATCTGTTCTTCAGAGATGACACTGCATTTTGCAAGCTGCAGGTTTGCAAAAACGTGACCCTTTTTGCTTTTTATGTTTTTCAAAACGGATATCCTTTATCAAAATGGATATTCGTTTTGATAACAGATATCCGTTTTCAAAACGGATATCCGTTTTCTTTTTCTCAATTGTTTTCATTATTTTTTATTTTAGTATTTTAGCATTTTAGCATTTTAGTATTTAGGCATTTTAGCTATAAAATACAATCCAAATTTTAGAAAGACTGTATCATATGAAAGGAGAGATTTTAGACAAACTATCAAAATTTATATAGGATTATGATGATATATATATTTGATTTTTATATAATTTACTTATACTAAGGTATCTCATAGTATTTCAAAGGCACTTTTGAATAGATAATTGTCATAAAATTTTTGTAAAAGCAAGTAGTTTTGGTGTAAATTTTAACAAATCATTTCATGTTTAACTTACATATTAGATGATATTTGTGTCAACAATTGAGATCAAACTTGTGACACTCGGGATCGACCTCTCATTTTTCTATGCCTATTCAAATTCCAAGACAATTATTGGATTGATCTCATTTATTTTCTAAAGGTGACAAATCAATTTAGCACATCCTCAACATCATTGGAGTGATGTCGATAGAGAGAGAAAGATAGAGAGGGATATATCTATAGAGAGGTAGATACAAGAGAGAGGTAGATACGGGTTAAGGGTTAGAGATTAGGGCCATTATTTAGGGTTTATGGATTTAGAGAGAGAGAGACTGCTTTTGACATGCAACTGTAAACCCTAAATAATGCCCCTAAACCCTAAACCCAAGTAACCCTAAATAATTCCCCCAAATCCTAAACCCTAACCCCTAAACCATAAACCCTAAATAATTCCCCTAAGCCCTAAACCCTAAACCTGAGAAAGGGAGCCCTAGTTTTCTTGTTTCCATTTCCTTCGTCGATAAGGGAGAGGGAAAGATAGAGGGGAGAGATAGGATATATAGGAATGATAGGGGGAGAGGCAAGAGATAGAGAGATTGGGAGAGATGGCTAGGTACAAAGAGATAGAGAGGAGACAAATAGGAAGAGATAGAGGAGACGAAGGGGAGAGATAGGGAGATTGAGAGTTAGAGAGATGTCCAGAGAGACAGGGAGATAGAGGAATGATAGGGGAGAGAGAGGCAAGAGATAGGGAGAGATATATATAGGTAGAGAGAGAGAGAGGAGATAGATTGGGAGAGATGGAGGAGACAAAGGGAGAGATAGGGAGATAGAGAGTGAGTGAGATGTCTAGAGAGAGAGGGATAGAGATTGAGACCTGTGGAGGGATGATAGAGAGAGGGAGATAAGGGAGAGATAGGGAGATAGAGGTGGAGGGATATTAATTTTAATGACCTCCAAATTTTCCATAAATTCTTCTCCACTAAACCCTAGACCATCACCCAAATCCTTAATTTCCTAATAAAAGCCCTTCCCCAAACATCATTTTATCATGTGACTCCTTCCATCACTAAACAGGTGCCCAAGTCTTTCAATTATTCATCTAATAATATAATCCCAATGTCATAGCTCACATTCCCACACCTACATTCATAGACTCCATTCCCCCTATTGACACCATTGTTGATAATCATTATATAAGGACACTCCCTTGAATAATAATTAAACCATGGATTATCCCATATCCCCATCTTACACTTTCCTCACCTTTGAACCCTTAGAAGATGACATTTAGCTATCCCCACCATTACCAATCATACTTTCTAGCAATCCCACATAAGACACCTTACCCATCACTTCACCTAGGTCATCACCAATTAAATTACCTCATTACTCCATTCAACCATATCCATACCACCCCTTTCTCACTCCACAACCTGTATTAACGCATGATTAAACCTAACCCCTATTTCCTAACCCCTAAACCCTAAACTTGAGAAACCATAAACCCCTAAATCCTAAACACTAAACCCAAGAAACCTAAACCTTTATCTCTCTATCTCCTTATCTCACTATCTCCCCATCACTATCATTCCTCTATCTCTCAATCTCTCTCCCTATGCTTTGGCCATGTCCCTTACTCTATATCTCCCTATTGGTCCTCTCTCTCTAAACACTAAACCCTAAACCTGTAAACTATAACCCCTAAACCATAAACCCTAAACCCTAAATAATGCCCCTAAACCTTAACCCCTAACCCCTAACCCCTAAACCCTAAACCCTAAATGTGAGCAACCCTAAACCCTATCTCCTATCTCTCCCTTATCTCCCTATCTCTATCATCCCTCTACCTCTCAATCCTTCTCCCTATTTCTCTAGACATCTCACTCACTCTCTATCTCCCTATCTCTCCCCTTTGTCGCCTCTATCTCTCCCTATCTGTCCCCTCTCTCTTTCTATCTAGCTATCTCCAGAACTGAGAAACCCTAAACCTAGGTACACCCTAAATCCAATAAAATCTCAACCTATATCTCCCTATCTCTCCCCTATCTCCCTATCTCTATCATCCCTCTACCTCTCTTGATCTCTCTCCCTATGTCCTTGGCCATGTGCCTCACTCTCTATCTCCTTATCTCTCTCCTCGGTCTCCTCTCTCTATCTCCCTATCATTCCTCTCTCTCTATAAACCCTAAATCCAAAACCCTAAACCTCTAATCCTTACCCCTAACCCCTAAACAATTTAAATCCTAAACCCTAAATAATGCACCTAAACCCTAACCCCTAAACCTGAGAAACCCTAAACCCCATACCCCTAAACCATAAACCCAAGTAACCCTAAACCACTATCTCCCTATCTCTCCCCTATCTCCCTACCACCTTTGTCCCTCTACCTCTCAATCTCTCTCCCTATGTCTCTGGCCATGTCCCTCAGTCTTTATCTCCATATCTCTCCCCTCAGACTCCTCTATATCTCCCTATCTCTCCTCTCTCTCTATAAACCCTAAATCCAAAACCCTAAACCTGTAAACCTAACCCCTAACCAATAAATCCTAAACCCTAAATTATAATGCCCCTAATCCCTAACCCCTAACCCCTAAACATGAGAAACCCTAAACCCCAAATCCCTAAACCCTAAACCCAAGTAACCATAAACCACTATCTCCCTATCTCTCCCCTATCTCCCTATCACCTTTGTCCCTCTACCTTTCAATCTCTCTCACTATGTCTCTTGCCATGTCCCTCACTCTTTATCTCCCTATCTCTCCCCTCAGACTCCTCTATATCTCCTTATTGGTCCTTTATCTCTCTCTAAACCCTAAACCCTAAACCTCTAAACCTTAACCCCTAACCCCAAAACCATAAACCCTAAACCCTAAATAATGCCCCTAA
This sequence comes from Cunninghamia lanceolata, assembly GCA_027924645.1. Taxonomy (NCBI): domain Eukaryota; kingdom Viridiplantae; phylum Streptophyta; class Pinopsida; order Cupressales; family Cupressaceae; genus Cunninghamia; species Cunninghamia lanceolata. The sequence continues at coordinate 4,733,155 of BSBN01001126.1, forward strand.
AGCCAAGCAACCCTAAATCTCTCTCTCTCTCTCTCTCTCTCTATGTCTCTGGACACGTCTCTCACTCTCTATCTCCCTATCTCTCCCCTCTGTCTCCTCTATCTCTCCCAAACTCTATCAGTCCCCTCTCTCTATCTCTCTTTAAACTGTAAACCCTAAACCCCTAAACCCAAGCAACCCTAAACCTCTAAACCCTAAATAATTCCCCTAACCAACCTCTAAACCACTTCTCTATATAGGTGCAACTAATACCACTTTTTCATTATTTTCCACATTTAATTATATTATTTTCCATTTTCCAGGTCCTACATGTGTCCAATTTGTATTGTTTGTCAAGTTTTTAGTCTAATTGTTAGTCCCAGCTCTCATGATTATTAAAATGTTAGTATAGTTAGATTTATCCTTAGGTAACATTAATTTACACATTGTTGCACAAACAACCACACTAAAACATAACCTTACCTAATTAAGGTTAACCTTTAAGGTTCTTTCATAAATGGCGAGCTTAACAAATCCAACTAGTTCAATGTTCTTATAGTCCATGCTTACCCTTCCAAGAGAGTTCATGCCATGTTAACTTTGCATTATGTCCTAACATATCACATGAAGGACATCATCATCACAAGGAATAACAATGTCATGAAGGATTAACGAAGATGTAGCTTCACCACATAAAGTATCATTCATAATTTTATCACTAGAGGGTAAGGGTATATCATGTGTATCCTTCTCAAACAATGTATCATGAATCAAATCATATGAAGGATTGGGTAAAGCAATTTAGGGCATGAAATCCAAAATGGATATCCATTTTGAAACGGATATCCATTTTGGTTTGGTATCCAAACCAAAACAGATATCCATTTCAAAACATATGAAAGTCAAACTTTGCCAAGTCGCAAATTTGGCTAAGTAAAAACACAGTTTTTTTCCTATTGCCACTGTTTGGCCCGCGATGATCCTGCACATATCCTACTACTTCTTTCCAATACACACTAGGTAGCTTGGCTTCATTCAACATTGTTCTTACCATCTCCTAAATTGTTATGTGAACTTCCTTTAAACTACTTCATTTTGTTGAGGAGTCCTTGTAGCAGAGTATTGTCTCCTTATTCCATGTTTTTCATAGAACTCTTAAAATTTATTAGAAGTAAACTCACCACCTCTATCAAACCTCAAATATTTGATCTTATAGCCCATTTTATTTTCAACCAAAGATTTGAAAATCTTAAACCTCTCAAAAGCTTTCGACTTTTCTTTTAATAAAGTAACTCAAGTCATCCTAGAAAAATCATTAATGAGTATCATGAAATACCTTTCACCTTGTAGGCTTCTTATCTTTGAGGTCCACATACATCTGTATGAATAAACTAGGCTTTGATGATGAATACTCCTTTGTCTTGAATCCTGTCCTTTTTTTCTTTCTTTGTTGACATTCTTTCCAGCAAGTGCTTGAAGGATTTGCAATCTTAGGCATATCTCTCACAACATTCTTGGAACTGATCTTCACTAGATAATCATAATTGATATGACCCATCCTTTTATGCCATAACCAACTCTCATTTTTCTATCCTAAAATATAGTTTCTCCCTTTTATCTCACTAAGATTATATAGGTTGTTTTCAGTCCTACTTGCCTCTACAAAAAGATTTCTAGCGCTTTCTTTTATGATCTCACATCCTTGAGCATGGAAGATAAGGTTGTAACCCTTGTCACACATTTGACTCACACTTACTAGGTTATGCTTTAGGCCTTCAACATATAGAAAATATTTTGTCTTTGTCTTCCCATAAATGCATAAAGCACCTTTTCCACAAATTTTTCTAGTTGTATTATCACCAAACTTCATTGAGCCACCATTCCACTTCATAAAGCTGATGAACTTGCTTTTATCTCTAGTCATGTGACAAGAACATCCACTATCAATCACCCGTGGATTTCCTTGAACTTGAGCATGAAATGTAGTTTGAATGATCATTAATTTCTCATAATTTTGATCTCCTTTTTTCATTTTCCATTCCTTCTTAGGTTCATTCATTTGATTAGTTAGAATGTCCACTTTATTTTCTTTCTTTGAAGGAACATCCACTTCATTCTTCTCTAGGAGGCTTCACAAAGCTACTTCTACAAAATCTTGCTATGTGCCCAAAGTTATTGCACATGTTGCATATGACATTGAAATCAACTAGAGGTGTAAATAGATTATTGCTCACAAAATCATTTCTTCTTTCACTAGCTCTACAATCAATAGCCTTATGACCATATTGATTACAAAAGAAATAGTAACCAGAGAATGAGTAATTGAACTTTTTTATGTATGCTTTCCTTACAGGAGCTACTCCTTTGAATCTCCTCTTTTGATTGATGACTTTAGTAAACCCATCTTCCTTCTTCTTATTGTCTTAAATTTTCTTAGATGCTTGTACACTTGATTTATATTTCTCTACATTTGTCTTCTTAGGAGGTTTAGTAACCTTTGAATTCATTTCATCATTATATCCCAAACTAGACTTGATAAGGGGTGCCCTTTGACTATTTATCATCTCATCAAGCATCTCTGTACTTTTCCCAAACTTTAGACTTCTATTCAATTGAGTATTGATCTTCTCTAATTCCCTTTTAGGGACACAATTTCATATTCAAGCTTTTGGCATTCTTCTAATTTTTCCTTCAATTTAGATCTCACAACTTCTATTCTCTTCCCTTCTTCTATTTGAACTTTTAGATCAACAATTAGCTTCTCAGATTCTTCAAGCTTCATTTTATGCTTTTTATTTTCTTTCCTTTTAGTTTTTAGGTCATTTAATGCAAAGATGAGTTCTTCTAGATCTATTTCACATTCTTCTTTATCAGAATCTTGCATATCTTCACCATCTTCTATAGGGTTGCCTTATCTTCCAAGACCTCCATTTCCATGAATAGAGCTTCTTCTCTTTCACTTTTAGATGTGCATTGATTACATTGCTCAAATGAATTGTTGTCCTCTTTTGAATAGAGGCTCTTCTTATGCTTGTGAAAGTTCTTTTTGTACTTGTACTCCTTATGACTCTTAGGTTTTCTTCAAAAGGACATGTTGAAGCATAATGACCTACTTTACCAAAATTAAATCATTTGAAAGGTAACTTACCTTTATACTTGCCAGAACCTTTCTTCAACTTCCTCAAAAATTTGGCCTCCTCATCATTGGAATCATTGCTAGGCTTAGATTCTTCATTATTCTTTTTCTTAGATGTCTTGAAACTAGCTTCCTTCTTTGATACCTCCTTACATTTCTCATTTCATAAGAAGTGAGAGATCCATATAATTCATCCATTGTAAATAAGTTTAGATCTTTGGCTTCTTCAAGAGAACAAACTTTTGGATCATATTTTTGGGAAAGGGATTTAAGAACCTTCTTCACAATCACTGGGGTTTTCATTTCTTCATCAAGTCCTCTAATAGCATTGACAATTTCATCCACCTGGAGCAAATAATCAGAAATATTTTCTTCTTCCTTCATCTTATCACTTTAAAACTTGCCTCTGTAGGTCTGTAGCTTAGCTTGTTTCACCTTATCATCTCCTTCATAAATTATATGAAGTTCTTACCAGATGTACTTAATAGACTTGTAGTGCATCACTTAAACAAACTTAGAATTTGTAAAACCACAAAAAATAGCATTCTTAGCTTTAGCATTGTTCTCACATGCCTTCTTACTAGGTTGGTCTATTGGAGGAGTTGTAGGAGCAGTATAACCATCCACAATAGATTTCCATACATCAAACCCTATGTAATTCAAATAGGCTTCCATCCTTATACTCCTGAAGGCATCTAGTTTGATCCATCAAATAGAGGTGCCTTGTTTGAATAGGCTCTTTCTTGACCTGCCATGTGTTCTAATCCAAGATCTACCTTCAACTATTAGGATGCACCAAGGAACTTTACTTTGATACCAATTGTAGAACACACAAATATACTAAGAGGGGGGGTGAATCAGTATATCAATAAATTTCAACCTCAACTACTTTTCCAATTATCATCAACACATTAATGAGAGCATTAACATGGACATCAATAGTTCAAGCAATGAACACAACCACACAAAAGAACACAACACCAAATTTTACATGGAAACCCTAGAAGGGAAAAACCACAATGAGAAATTTTCTTAGATCTACTACCCAAATCCAGCCTCACAAAAAGAAATGATCATACAATGAGTTTTGTAGGCACCAACACACAAGAGACACCAATCCCCTAATTAAAACAAGATTTATAGGAACTAACCTAAAGGAGACTCCAATCCTCCAAACTGAGCACCAACCCAGATAAAGAGAGGCACTGACCTCACAAGGATCAAGAGGCACCAAGCTCTGAAACCATTGAAATGATTATAAAAGGAATGACAAACACACAATGTTAGTAATAATCTATGTACAATATCAGAATGAACATGATTAATTTTTCTTTGGCATTTTAAACTAATTCTAATGCTCATTCTCTTCCACAATACAATCACCACCTCTGTTGTGAATGATAAATCATGATTTGCACAAACAGAGTCACATTCCAATTGCAGACCCTTACTATCACACTTCACTTTTGTGCTTACTCTTCTCATCGCAAAAATGAAATTGATTGGCTTTAAATATCAATCTGTATATTTAAATACAATCCTCATGTCATCCTAGATTCTTGAAAAAATCATTAACTTGATCAAAAGTCAAAAAACAAAAATACTGAATTATCACTACCTTGCCGGGCTCTGTAATTCAAATTTTAAACTAGGGACAAGTTGTTAAAAACAAATTGAATGCTGGCCATCAATCTTATCTTTCATAGCAAATAATGAATAGACTGAATGTGAGATAAGACTACCTTGTGCGAAATATTGACATTGAAAATTCATTGACAAATAAAAATCACACCATGATATAAAAGAATGAAGCACATCATTGCTCAAACAAATCTTCCTACTTGGTCAGTGTTTGGAGTTGGACACATGACATAGTTATGTAGATTCACAAACAATATGTTGGGTCCTACTGTATCTCCTGCGAGCTTATGCTTTCTTGACACTTGGCATAATTATTGTAGCCTTGAATCTAATATGTCTAGTCCCACTCTTTCTCCTGTGAGCTTGCACTTTCTTGACACTTGGCATAATATCGCAGCCTCACAACCTAAAATAAAACCAAGTCATCATAGCATGTGCCCATGCATTACCAATGAATGCATGCCAACATGAGCTAAGTTGGAAGAATGGTGAGGCCAACATCTACATCATCCAAACCACGAAGACTTAAGGCGACCGGGCCAGTCGATGTGGCTAGGAAGACAGGGCTGATAAGCACACAACATAAAAGGCTTTGGTAATAACTTAAGTGACTAAAAACCCACAATAACAAAGGCAATGAGAAAATAGATTAAAAGTGCTCAGCACCCAAACTAAAAATTAGGGTTTAGGATATATACATGAATAAAACCCTAATTAGACCAAAACTAATTGAAAAAGATTTTCAAGGCCATAACCAACCAACTCAATAGATATTTAACAACATGCCCAACATATCCATGCCACCATTCTACAAATATGACATCAATGACAACAATATGCAACATATAGTAGTTATAGAGATCAGAAGCAAGGGATTGTATAGTTGAAGATTGTACAAGTACAAAAATAGAGTAACACCATTCTTTGTATAGTTCACGTTATTTTGCTACCCCGACATGCCTTCTACATTGTTTTGTCAGCTGGACATGTTCCACATTCTTTTGCAACTAGATATTAATATAGGGGAAAAGGAAACCAAATGAAATTCTAGATATTATTTTGGTCAACTAGACATCCAATGCCATGTAACGACAAAGATGCCAATTGTCATCAATGCCAATTATCAAGACTACCAACTAGCATTCACGTGCTATGATTTTGTGTTGTTTGATCATCTTGATGTAATTTGAACCATTGATCTTTGTAACTGATTATGAGTTCCTTGTTCTATAAAAGGACTCGAATCATGTATTTTAGGGGGGGATAAAATTGTAGATAAAGTTTGTTAATCTTGAAGTGAAGAACTTGTGCTTTAGGTGTTGCTTCTTGGTTTTCTCTTCCACCTAGTGTGAATACTTGTATATTTTAGCTTAGACTTGTGAATTTGAGACTGATTGTTGTCATGTCTGCTAAATCTGAAATGACTGTACATTGACTAATAGTAATGAAATATTAAATTGTTGCATTTTGTTGGGAGTGCATTTAAATGTCTTCATTTTTTTGTCAATCTTCCTTTAAAGATTTGCATCATTTATACTTAGCTATGAAGAATTAGATGGTGATGTATGAATTGATTTGTCTATATTCGTGAATTTGATAGGATATTCGTGTATGATCCCTAAAAACTTAACCTTCTTAGAACCTTAACTCTCTCTTACCTAATCTTTTTCTATTTCTTTGTTAGAATGTCAAAATACACAAAAATAACAATAAATATTGTTAAATCCATGGATGATTTACTGAAATACTTGTGAATTAGTAAATTTCTTGAAGATCTTTCAAGTAATTTTAGAAGAATTGATCAAAATTGCAAATTTATCTTGAACAATTGCGTAAATATGATGAGATAATTGTAAAGTTTAATGATATAACTGTAGATCTAGTAAGATCTATCAATTTGTAAGATCAACGTGCAAAGTAATCCCCTTAAGAAAACAACCCATTACAACAAACCTAAACGAAGACACACACATCAAGACCTGACTATCAGAGCATTGGGACTACAAATTCCAAGTGAATTTGAGGTCTTGCAAGAGAGATATTGTTCTATTGTATCATAATTTTATTTGTGTTTGATGTGATTAATATCCATAGGTAAGTGCAAGAAGTTGGGTCCACTTTTTGGCCAAAAAGTGGAAATCTTTTTCCTGAAAATCAAAGTTTGTCATAGTTCAAGTAAAAATTTCAAGAACTTACACAAAGAATATTAAAATAATGTAAAAATATGAAATGTACGATTTTGTTTCTAGTTTTCAAATATGTAATTTATTCTAATACCCAGATGATAAAAGTTGGTTTTGTATAGGATGTACAAAAAGTAGATTTTTAAAAGTCGTATGTTTTGGGCCAAAACATGCACATGTATGGCCAACATAATTAACCTAATTGAATTAATTTTATAGTTCCTTTTGTGAAAAGATGCATATGATAATGATGTTTGATCAGGATATTTTTATGTAATTTTTTGATAAATACTTTTTTTTAATTAATTTTTTACTAGCCCTAATTTTTGTTTTTTAAAACCTCTCATGTACGACCAACATAATTTGAGCTAAACTAATCGTAACATTAAATTTGTTTTCATTGTGTATAGAATGATGTCTAGATTGGTCAGAAATAATTATTTTTTCTAACAAAAATCAAAATCAAAAGTTATTAGAAAATAGTAATATATGTTATTTCAAATTTATGACAGTTGTTTAAAAAATTATTAATAAATAGAAAAATATGTTCAACACTAAAAAAAGTTATATATTTGAAAACTAGACATTGTCTTCAATAATGTGTTATAATTTCATCTAAAAATTGTTAAAAAAAGTCATCAGCCATATTGCCAAAGTCCATTCCATCCAAAAAATTTGAAGATTTTTGTTTAAAAAATAAATAATAAATAGAAAAATATGTTCAACACTAAAAAGTTACATGTTTTAAAACTAGACATTGTTATCTGAGATGGGTTTTAATTTCTTCCAAAAATTCTTAAAAAAAGTTGTCAGCCATATTGCCAAAATCCATCCCTTCTAAAAATATTTTGCCCCAAGTGTTCCACTAAAAGTGAACCCAACTTCTTGCATTTACCCCCATGTCAACACTTGGTACTAGTTGAATAGCATGATCCTAGTCCCTTTTTGAAGGCAATCCTTTAGGCATATCCCCAAGAACCACTAAGTGACAATCTATAATTGCTTGCATATATGGCTAGATAGCAACATTTGGGTGATAGGTTGCTAATAAAAAAAATTGGGCCATAAATCCATCAACCCTCTTTTTTAAAAAATGTTTTGTATTTGATAAGAAGTTACCATTTGTGGGCACTTTGCACGCAACCCTCCTAGTTCAACTATCCTTCCCTTTGAGTGAAATCTCATGAATAGATGTTGGAAGTTCATCTCAATTGTTCCCATTGTAGTGAGCCAGTCTACTCACAACACTATATTTGTGGCACCCATGGGAATATAAAACATTGGCCAATCAAGTTGATATTTTCCCATGGCCAATTTAATGCTATGACATTTTCTTGAGCAACTGATAGTGCCCCCATCTACAATTTGGACCTGAAATTTTGGATACTTAGGCTATATGAAACAATTTAGATGAGTAGCTAACTTCTTGTTGATGAAGTTGTCCTCTGCTATATTTTCTATCACAGTTAAAACACAATCCTTTTTCTCTCTTCTCTTCAATTTCTTGTGGTGTCAATCTAGTAGGCTAAGGGAGTGACTTTGTAGGAGTGCTTTTATCTCTTATGTTTACAGAACTTAACCATAAAAAATTTCCTCTAATTTCCTTGCCATAATCATTGCTTGAGAGATAGAATTTGGATGAAACATGCATACCTCATATTTGATGTGATCCTATAAGCCACTAAGGAATAACTCCAACAATTATTTTTCCACCACATTTTCCACTCTTAAAGACAAATTGCGGAATTGATGAATGTAATCCTTGACCATACCTGTTTTCCTTGATTTGGTAATCTACCTAAAGTATCTATCCATAATATTGTCACCATAATGTGTAATGAGTTCTTCTTGGAAAACAAACCAAGTGACAACACATCCCTTCTTTTTCTTTTCTTCACATAGCTAATGATACCAAATGAATTGATTAGGTTCCAAGTATATGAAATCCATGGCCACCTTTTATTGACAAGGAACCTGGTGAATATGAAATAATTGCTCCATTTGGTAGTGCTAATTAGTAGGATATTGACTATCAAACTTTTGCATATCCATTTTGCTATGAAGTTCCTATCCATAGAATGATTAGAGTGTTGATCCATCTTGAGAGTTGATTCAAACCCAAAAGTACCCTTCTCCTTAGGAGACTCCTCTTCCTCCCAATCCTTGTGGTATGACTCCCTAAGTGTGGCATCTCTAGGATGTTGACCACCCACCAATTTCTCCATCATTTTGTTGATATGCTTGACCTAGCCAACCCTTTCATTTATTCTGTGACAATGGACAATATTTCTTCCTTAACCTTGTTGGCTTATTTATGAATGTGCTAAAATATATATTCATTTTATTTATGAGCACTCTCCTCATTTTCTACCTCCTCATTTCCTAGATATTTCCCAGGTGTGTCAACATTCTTTTTGCCTCTTGTTGTAGGTCCCACCATGATGGAGAAAAATAATTTTTGAATAAAGCACACAAAACAAACTAATTAATCTAAAAATTTTATTGTAACTTACTAGGGCCTAGATCTCAATTCCCAAAAAACATTCTCCAAGAAATTCATTAATTTCTAGCCTTGGGAGTGAAATTGGTGGAAACCCTAATTCTATAATAATTCACTCAGTTCTACTCCAATTGCTCTCAAATATGGACTATGGTAGCTTCAATATGTCATTCAAAATCACTTTAAACATCTTGAAAAGATTTTACAAAATGATAGAGACATGCACTTCCCAAAATGACCTCCAAATTAAAAAATCACCTTGTTTCTTGCCTTCATAGTTTCAAGATCATACTCTTATACCACTTGTAACAAATAAACTTGCACAATAGAAGAATATACTTGGATATATGATTCAAATACTTGATAATAATATGCCACTTCAAGGGGAAAACCTCCAAAAGTCTCAAATGAAGAACACAATTTGAAATGATGATAATGGCAATCCTCTACCTACTATATATACCATACTCAAGCCTTGTATATCACCTAGGTTGACTTAAATGCCTATATAAGTCTATATTAATGATTATATAACTTAATTAGGAGTTAAGGTAGCCACAAGATGACTACTCATAGCCCTATACCAATGTAAGATTAAGGGTGTAGCAGAGGTTCAAGGATAAGGGGAAGAAGCTATAGAGTGATATGAATTAGAAGCTGATAGTGATTTTGTTGAAGTGCTACCTAGACCATAACCAATTCATGGATAATGGCCCCCTCTTCTATAGTAGGTAGAAGGATAATCTTTGCAAACCTTTACTCATTCATCCTAAATAGCTTTGGCATATGGGGGCCTTAGAGTAGAACTTGTGCAATCTCATCATGTTGCACAGATAATGTATGAACAAGGAATACAAAAGATAAGAGAAGTAATAGATTAGGTTTTCTCTTTCAGTATTTAAATAACACCAGGACTAGCAATTGAGACTACCCCCTTTGCCACTATAGTGGCACCCTTAATGGGTGGCATAGAATCACAGATTCCCATAATACCTACTATGGAAGGACAAAGTCTTGGTCTTGCATCAACAAAAGATCCCACAAGAAAGAAGAGGAAATTGAGGCTAGAAAAGGAATATGATGAGGAGGGAACTTATATGAGGGATTTAGTGCCACCAACTGGAATAGATACAAGGGCTTTAATGGCACCAAATAGAGTAGATGCATCATCTATAACCCCCTATGGTCACATAGGTAAGTATTCCTCCTCCCTCTTCTAGTCGAAATCTATTCTCCATTTTGCTTTAGCATCACCCATATCCATCATTCCCTCATTTCATGCAACCACTCCCATGAATCTATCAATTTATTTCCCATTTATGTATCCTTTTAGAATGCTCACCACTCCCCTTTCACAAGCTTCATGGCACCTCACCCTATCCATTCCTCATATTTTGAGCTTACCCCTTTCTCACCTTCCACACTCATAATGCCTTCCCCGCTACCCACCAAATCTATGCTTGCCCCTGCCCAACAATAGATCACCATTCCATATGGACTTCCTCAAGGTTTTCCATTTTTCTGTGATGTTATTCAATCACTAACTAATTTTCAACAACAAATATAGATTGTGTGGCATGTGTGCAAGGCTATAATCAAGGCTTGAAGGAGAAAAGAAGACAAAGCCCTTGCATGCCCTTTCATGTGATCACTATATGATCTAACACAACAAGCATTAATGATTTCCCTTATGACACCAACAATGAATAATCCAGAAGATCATATGCACCTAGAAGATTATTCTATCCATGTGATAGAAATGAATCTAGCATAGGCTCACCCTCAAGATAGAGTGGAACTCATGGAAGAAGCTCATAATTCTATCACTTTATATTTCATCAAGTTGAGTAGAAAACTTGAGAAAAGAGAGCTCAAGTTGATGCTCATGAAAGATTAATAAACTATGAGTTGAGGTGAAGGCCCAAGAGCAAGAAGTGAAAAAAATAGCCTTATAGCTTCAAGCCCGAGTCATACTAGAGAGTTTTCAAGTTGAGTAGTCTAAACAGGCAGCTTTGTAATCAGAGCTAGATAAAGCAAATTTAACCATAGAGGGTTACATGTAGAAGATCTAGAAGGTAGATGAACAAGAAAGGAATAGAGTGGTGGAGTTGACAAAATTTCACACTAGAAATTGATAGAGTTGAGAGACTCAACAGGGTTACTAAAAGCTCAACTTGATGCCAAGGAACTATAGCTTCAATAACTACAAAAGGAGGTACAAATGTTGAGTCATGCACTAGAGGTGATCCAATTGGTAAAAGATTTGTATGCTTCCCATTGGATTAGAATAATGGATACTGCTACCAAACTAAAGACAACACTCAACTTCATTGCATCAACTCAAAATTTAATAGCGTCAATAAAAAATGAAGTGGATCAGACGCTTCTATCACTTGCTCCTAAAGTATCCCAATCTCAAGTTTGGTTGAGAAACTATACAATTCTATTTATGAGATTCTCCTATCTGTAGGGGTTGACAACAAATATGTTGTAACTGCCAAGGTGAATGAGGTAAGGAGTCAAAATAAAGCTACTCTAAAGTGTAAAGAATAGTTGGTACTTTAGAGCAGGTTATGAAGGAAATGAGAGAGCATATCAATTCTCTAGTACACTAGGGATTACCCTCTCCTTTCTGGGATGATAATGATGTGATAGGAGAAGAGTAATATAAAGCAATTCTTGCAGGAAAACAAGTAGACTAGACATCTTTTTAGGGCTAGAAAGAATTACCAAGAATTGTAGAAGTTGAGGTAGTCCTCTGACCTTTGGCTCGATTAGAATATCAAGTGAATAATATGGTTGAGATGCTATAAAGCATCTCACACAAGCATATTATTGAGATAGATAAAGATTTTGAAGATCTAAAGAAGGGACAACCTTCAGGGGAGGAATGGACGTCTTTACAAACCACCCTTAAAAAACTTTAATTTTGTCTTTTTATTTGTAAATTTTGAACTTTTTATCTTTATGCCTAGATGCTAGCAACTGGATTATTCTTTGTAGGCAAATATCCCTCAAGAAGTCATTAGGAACTATATAGCTTCACTCTTCATTTTCTCTTTGGATAAGGATTTTACTACCGATCTATCACAACTTTTGTCATAGTATCGGGATATTTGTCATAGTCGTCATTTTGTTCCCCATTGCATTTGGTTGTGACTATCTTGTAAATCAATTTTGAAAGCAAGGCCACATGTAAATATTTCACAGTGGTTAAATGTTGTCATCTCTAACAAGTTTAAAACATTGTTATTGGTAGCTTGTTCCAGATCAACACCTGATAGGTCCCATCTGCTAAGAGCTTAACATAAGATCAAAATTCTAGTGGAGCTGGTGATTTCTAGATCTACAAAGATTTCACGTGGCTTCACCACACAAGTTATAAATGCTGTCAATTTTGATATCTTTGTAACATTGTGCCATTTGCTAGAGGAAGTGAATCAGCATGTAGCAAGCCCCAATTCTTAGCTAATGAGTAAAGCTGATAGTGGGTTTGAATTTCACAACATTTGAAGGTAGTAGAACTAACAACTCAAAATCATTGTGTCATTTATTAGAATCATATGAATCAACATGCTTTGTGGGCCAATGTTTTTATTTGAAAAATAAAGCAAATGAAGGCACATTATGGAAGAAAAATAGTAGCACCACACAATGTTTGGAAATGACATGCATGAGACATCTTTTTCGTTACTCCATTGGTTGGATATTTCCAAGATAGTATTAGAAGGCCTCATTCTCCTAGCAAGATATAATTTAGAGTCTGAGCCATTGATCATGAGCAAAAGATCTAATGGCTCTTGCAAGTTATAAACATTACCAATCTGGAAACTATATAACATTGCGCTACTAGATGATTAGAATGAGTTAGTTTATCGATGGGCCTGTTGATTGAATCAACAATAAATTTTCCAATGACACTTGGCAACTTTGTATTGTTCCAAGATACTATCAGTTCTGACACATATTTCTATTGCACCATTAGTTAGAAGCATAATAACTATAGCTCACTTGGTGTTCTTTGGAACCAATATATTTAGGATCTTGATCACTATTGTCCATTTGTTAGATGTCTCAATTTACTATTTCTTTTGCCACAATCCTCAAAAATAATTGAATGCTCAATAAACCTAGATTAATGCATTGATTTCTATCATCATTTAGTTTTTCATCAGATATAAAAGAGGATTCATTTTTCAAAATGAAGGGAGAATTTTCTATAATAGATATATGCCTTTGTGGGCATTTCTCAGAATTGAATGAATGTTGAATAATTTGTTCTCTCATCCTTTTTGTAATATGTTCCCAATTCACCAAGGAAGAGGAGTTGATATTCTATGCAAAATATTCATTTTTACAAGATCTTTCTCATAGTTCTTTATTAATACTCCACCTATATTTTCCTATTTGATGAATGATATTTATTATTGTTTTAAAAACGTGCACTCCAATGCTCTTTGATTCAGTAGTTTAGTATGATGCTTTAAATAGAGGTCAAATATTGTGCAAAAATCTAAAATTAGTAGAACATTTCACATTTGGCATATCACCTTAGAATAGATTTATTTCCTAGTTTTCTTCTCTCTTTTCTGGATAAGATGAAAAAGAATTCCTTGAAGATCCTACAAAGAGTCAGCTTCTAAAATCCTAGAGGTTATCTCGCAAGCCACATCCCACATATGCGAGGTTTCCCATGTTGGTGTAGATCTACATGTAGGTGCATCATTTAGGTGTAGATCTAAACATCAACAAAGTCCAAGAAAAAAACCAAATTGAGAAATAGAACTAGAGAAATGAAGAACTAAGTAAACAAAACATGGTAGCCAACCAAAAAACCAAAACTAGGGGAACAAAACCTAGGGTCAGGAGAGCGAATGAATGCAAATGATATTACACTATGGACTTGCAAAGTTAATAGAGAGAGATTCATAATACAACAAAACACAATAATGAGTTCAACATAAACTATAAACCAATTTTAAATTGAATTTCAATTTTAATTAGTGGACTTGTAAGAAGCTTTGCATATTTTGGGGGTGTTTAGACAAGAGGTCACAAGATGTCCAAAGGGATTGAATTCTTTTCTTTGACCATCTTTATGCATTAGAGAAATATGATTATATTCATATGCATATATTCATCCCATTATCCTTCAAAAGATCACATTCACATTTGATAATAAATGCAAATGTACATAACTATCAACACTCTTGAATAGATAGGCATGACATTATGTTTTATGTGCCTCAATAATATCATTACGTTCCAAGGATAAAACTTATTAGATTAAGGCAACTTAGATTCTACGAGTAATGTACTATAATTATTTTTGCTTTAGAGTGTTGAACAAATTTGAGGAAACAATATTTCTTAATATTAAAATTGTTAGGCGAGTGTTTCTTCATTATCATTATTAATGTATATAGCACAAAAAATGCCACTGTACTTGGTCTAAAGTAATGGAGGCAATAGTAAACTCCATAATTGTATGTTTATGCTAAAGTCAATGTTCATGTCTCTAGTCATTGTTATGTATCACGTAATTATCATGGTTCAAAAGAAATGTCAAGTTGGACAATAATATATAGTAAAATGAAAACACTAGATGCATGCTAGCTAAGTTGAACTATAACAACTTTTGTTAATGATTATCATCCTTTTTTCTAAAAAAGATTTATGTTGTTAATTAGAACACTAATAACTTTCCTAAACACATCCTTTCAAATTCAAATAAATAAATAAATAAACCTATTATTAATTAAGATGTGGGCTTCAATTAAAACTTGTCAAATATGACATGGTATAATCACCATTTTTACACAATTATAAACCCATTAAAACAACTACTCATCCAAATAATGATGTCACCATTTAAAACCTAAATTCAAATTTGTAAATATATTAAATTCACATATATATAACTGCTTCTTGACATTGATTTTGTTGGCTTTAAAATATGATCCACAAAAATGATATGGACATAATATCTACTCCTTAGACTGCTAGAACAAATTCCTTTTTCCTACAATTGCTCTAGGTAACAAAACAAAAGAAAATGAACCTTCTACAAAGAAAAAACAGAAAGGATATTTTGGAATATGACAACTTGTAAGGGTAGCATGGTCCTCACTATTTACACAAGGACTATAAATAACAAATCTATTCTTGTCTCATGGCATTTCATAACCCCTCCACTGTAGCTCAAAATTCTCTGGGGTCAACAAATAGTCTAGGACCCGGTGTAGACATGCTCCAATCCTCGTGGCTAGAAGAAGTGAGTTTCTTAATACACCAGAGATCCTCTGGACAAGAGAACAAATCCCGATAAGGAATCCAGGACATGAGGGGATCACGAGCACCCACTTCAGTAGCAAGCAATCTGCACCCCTTCTTTTCCCTTGCTAAATTGTGTGTAAACCACCATAGAGAGCTCAACAGTTTTCCACAGTTGGGCCCCTCTCCATGCAATCCATAAAGGAAATGGACGCCAAAGGGCTTAAAAACATCTGGAATAGATGGGACATTCAACCAAGGGAGGGCCTTGTCAAAGAAGCGAGTTGCTGCAGCATACAGACGCTTAGTCTTACAGACTCCTTTTACTTGCATTTTAAACAAGTCATTGCTGCTCCACACACTTAGCACAGCCCAAGAACTGGCCCTGGGCCACTCCTCACTTTTAGGAAAGGCCACCCATGTCCCTAAACTTAGCTTGTTTTGCAATATAGTGTCTATGTCCTGTGGAAAAAATTCAGAGGTTCCCATGCATTTTCTATATAGAGCCTCTGCTTCTTTAATGCCCAGCTTGAGGATTTTTACTGAAGAAGAAATATGCTTAGAGTGGGAAAGGACAGGGTGGACTAACATAGCTGGGGTTCTGAATTTGGTAAAGCTGCATTTATCTACAAAAAGCTTGATACATGCATTGTTATCCTTCTCAGTCGCCATGTATGCATATTCTGCCTCATTTGCCTTAAACCACTTTTCTATCTCTTCCACCAACCGCAACCCAATTCCCTTACGCCTACAAACATCAGATAAAACATTAAGAATTGAGTTAATATCAAAGTGAAATGGAATCCTCTGAACGATCTTAGCTTTGGGACACTTACATTTGGCAGAAAAACATGATTGATCCAAATTTCTAAATCATACAGCAATGAAAGCAAGTTTCTAAAGATCAAACAAATCAGATTGTGAGTTTTTTGAAAAACTGTGTGTTGTTTTTTTAGTATCGTTTTTCCAAAAGCTCACAATCTGATATTATGGACTGTGGAAATATCATGTCTACAATCAAACAAATCATTAAATAGAAAAAGGATAATCAATGTAATCAGAAAAAAATGCACAGTATTTGTAAATGCACAGTATTTGTAATCTATAACTTCATGAGAGAACACATTTTCATTGTAAAAGAGGATATTTCTTTTGAGCTGACAAAGCCATTTCCAATTCCTATCAAGCATATTTTTCTTTGCACAATCAAACAATGGAGCATAAAATCAATAGTCTGGTTTTTATACTTTCTACAAATCTTGTTCTACTTAAATTTCAAACAATTTAAAAAATTTTACATCTCATTTTATACAAAATGTTATAAATAATTATAACAAGTTATAATGTTCAACTCTCTTCTTCCTGATGATGGATTATTGAATATGATCGGAAACGTTGAAACAAAAACATACACAGTTAAATCTAGAAGTACTCTCATTATTGTCATGGACTGTGAAAAACTCATGCCTACTAAATCATATTTAACTATTAAACCAATGATGTTTGAAAATAACCGTGAAAGATGTTAATAAAGTTCAAGAACTTGTAGCCTTGGATAGATTTTTCTTATTTTAAATGACCCTTACAAAGAAAATTTTATTGAATAGAGTCAGAAAAAATACCTGTGGGTTGGCGAGACTCGCAGGCCAAGAATATAAGCAGCCTTAGTGTATAATGGAATCTGTTGAAGCTCCTGTTTCTTGATCCCACATACAACAGTTTTGATGGAGCCCCTGATAATCCCAACCATTTCTCTCTCTGGCCCATATTCTGCAACCTATCAACCCACTAAAATTTCAGGCTGATCCAATATAATCTATTCAATGGGTTTTAAAAACAAACAGCCCTCCTTTTCTACACTCCTGAATATAGATAGACAAGCTATGAAAAATTTAACACTTGGATAAAAATGATTTATGTGTGATAAGAAAGTAAGTACCAGCATTGTGTAAGCCGGAGAATGGCGGATCCTACAGATAGGGTCGCCCATGAGATCTGTATACAGAGAAACACTTCTACTTGCCCCTACTTCACACCTCCTTTCCAACTCCTCTACTCTTTCAACATCTTTCTCTGCATCAAATTCTCTGATAGACAATTTCTTGTGGGCTTCAATGTCACCCATTCTTTCTTTCTTTCTTTCCTTCTTTCTTTCTCACTCTAATTTATGCTGGCAAGACTCCCTTCTTATATGTCTTACAGCTGTGGGGATTGTCCTTACAGCCGCTATAAGCTCTCTATTCTTTAAGAATACACACCAACCAACAAAACAAATAAAAAAACAACTTGTGAACAACCCAGAAGAAACCTAAAACTAAAACTACTTATTTTATGCCTCGTGCATTTCGTGATACTAGAACGTCTTTATATAACAGCCAGCTGACTCACTTCAGCTTTATCCATGCTTCTGTTTCTTCTTTCTTTCCTTTTGCAATATTTTTCTGCTACTTTTTTGTTTATGTTTTTTTTTTCTTTCAACTGTAGAGACCCAACGGAACAAGGCGGCGGTTTGTGTTTTCTTGTGTAATGTAATGAAGGGATTGTAGACTGAGAAAGTAGGGATGTGATGGCATGCACGTGTGAGAGAGTTCGTCGGCAATACTTGATTGGTCTACAAACTACTATTATTGGCCACAGGACGTCACAAGGACGTTACTGTACTATACTCTTTGCTGAGGTGCGACAAGTTTTCGTTTAGTGTGAGTGATTTCATGTCATGTCCTTCTCATGATATTTTGGGGCGATGGATAATCTTACCAGTTGTTATCTCCCTAATGCCAAGGAGAATCGAACCTGTTGTGTTTTGGGCAATAGTATTATCATGTTTGATGGAACAGCACAATGGCTTTATGGCTATTTGATTTTATCCACATCTATCTTCTCTGTCCACTTTTATCTTATTTATTCCCAACCGAGGAAAAAGTTATTCTTAAAACAATAGATTCTGAAAGAAACCCATCTGAGAGAATCCCACTGTGATGAATGATGCTTTTGTTTCAGAGTGCTAAACACATTCAAGTAAATAATGTTTTTTTAACACCCATTGTTAGGCCACTGTTTTTTTATCATTATTGTTAATGCATATAGTACAAAAATACCAACTTAGTTGGTTTAAAGTAATAGAGGCACAATACACTTTATAGTAATCAATGATCATGTCCTTGATATTTTATTGTTGTTTATCATGGGTTTAAAGAACTGTCAAATTGCACAATAATATTTATCTTCTTACAACAGAGAAGTTTTTTATAACAAAAGAAATCCACTAAAATGATGCTTTACTTTAGTGTGCTAGACACATTCAAATAAATAATATTTCTTCATATCAATTATTAGGCAAGTGTTTCTTCATTGTCATTGTTAATGCATATGGCACAAAAATGCCAACTTAGTTGGTCTAAAATAATGGAGGCAACAATACACTCCATAATTACATGTTTATGCTCAAATCAATGATCATGTCTTTTAAATATTCTATTGTCTTTAAAATATTCTGTTGTTGTTTATCATGTAATATTGTTATGGTCCCAAAGAAATGTCAAACTGCACAATAATATTTACTCTTTCCAATGAAAAAGCTTATTCTTAAGGCAATAGATTCTAAAAGAAACCCCACTATGATGATACTTTGCTTTAGAGTGGTGAGCACATTCAAGTAAATAATATTTCTTGATATCAATTATTAGGCAAGTGTTTCTTCATTATCATTGTCAATGCATATAGCACAAAAATACCAACTTGGTTTAAAGTAATGGAGGTAACAATACACTCCATAATTGCATGCTCAAATCAAGATCATATCTTTATAAATAAAAATAAACATAAAGTAAAGTGTTACTTTTATTTATTAGAATTGCATTTATCTACTTGACAATTGAACTCTAATAATAATAGTGATTGCTTTTTAAACATAATTGAGTAAATAGAATGTGGTGTTGAGGTTGCACAAGTTTATGTTAAGCTAAAAAAATTGGAAAGAAATTAGAGAGAGAAATCATGTCTTATTCAAACCTTGCACACATGGCATAAGGATAGGAAGATGACATGATGATAATTTGGATGATTGAAAGAAGGTTCTGAAAGTGCCACAATTGATAGTGTCCTAAAATAAGCAATAATGTCTAAAAACTATTAGTAGTGTCTAAATGACATGATAGTGTTTGAAGAATCACGAAAGTGTCCCAACATTGCAACATTGTCCAAAGAATCATAATAGTATCTCAAATAATGCATGAATGTCCTGTACACATGGTGACGTCCTATATGCTTGTGGATGCATCTTCACTACTTGCTAACATAAAAAGTTGTAACAATTAAAACCTATTTTAGTTGTGGCAATCAGGTTTGAAAAGCTAAGAAAGGAGGGTGCCTATGGTAAATTTAGGATCCTGCCTTAGTCAAGTCCCTTGAAGGATGGTTTTACATAAAGTATTTGAAAATAGATAGGTGTGTGGCCCTAGGTTGTTGATGCCTGAAGGTATTATTAATGGAGGTGGCTAGGTCTACAATAGTTATGGAAGATGCTCTAGGTGGTCATATAAAGGAAAAATGTGTGTTGGTGTTAGAGAATGATGTTGTATCTTTTCTTTTATTTAGTAACTTGCTTAAATAAGTATGCTTAGGGCTAATCTGACTATATTAGGAATGAATTAGGGTTAAGGTTTAGGGAAAAAGTAGACGTTTAGGCAAGAAAAAGTGAGGTTAAATGCGCGAGACCTTAGCACATTGTGTTCCTATCTTAGGTTATGTGAAAGTGTGAATGTAGATGGCATGGGGTTTGTATAGTGTGCGGGTCATGTTCAACTACCTATGAGGTATTCTAGGGATAAATCATGCTCCAAGAGGGTCAAATTTAGTCCAAGAAATGCATATTGTAAATAGGGGCTAAATCAAGTGCAAAATAGGGGAAAATATGTATTTTTTGTCTATATATTTTATCTCCACCTTAACATACATGCGAGCTACAAAAGATTAAGTATGCTAAAGTAAATAAAAATATTTTTATAATACTTGATAAATGAGGATGTGGGGTGAGTGCAAGATCGTGATGGGCCAAACAATACCCTTAAGTAGTAATGAAAATGCTAAAAAATAGACAAGTTTAAAAGTAACTTTACATTAAAAAATGAATTAGTTATCTACACAAATTTAAAAAGAATTAGTAATAAAAGTTGTATGAAAGTGATTGTAGTTCATAAACTACTTTTTTTTAATTTCAAATTAAATTTGAGAAAAAATGGATATTCCAATAAGGAACTACTAAAATTTTTAGAAAAAGGAAAAGCAAGTGTCATTTTTGTAAGCCTAAGTATGAACAAAAAATATATATTTTTTGCAAACTTTGGATATAAGAAAAAGGGCACACATGAGTGGATCTGATTTACATTTTTGTGATTTTGTTTTGTAAGTAAATATTTATTTATGAAATTTTAATAACTTTTTAAAATATATTATAACATTTTGGCCAACATATCTTGGTCAAAAATATGAATTTTTTTTTAATCTATAATTAGTGAAGTCTAGAGTGTGACACATCTTTTAAATTTTAAAAATGATAAATGGTTTAAAATTTATGGATGCTTTTCAATATATATATATATATATATATATATATATATATATATATATATATATTACGAATTTAGAAATAGTATATGTAGAAAATAGTAAGAAGTATATTAAAATTATAATGAGGCATATATTATATTTTTAGAATCTTAAGAGTTTTCTAGATACACCCTTCTCATTTTATCATTTATTTAGATTAAAAATATACAGTACCATCAAGGGTGAAGTCGAGAAAAGTCAATGAAGACCTCCTAGCCCATGATTTGCATGGAAAAGGTAGGTTTGAGACTCACAAGCCTAATTCCAATGAAATCCTAAGGCAATTTTTTAGTTATGAAAGGGGGAGGGGAATTTAAATAGAAAACAAATATACACTTTTTAGAAAATGGATATTTGTTTTGTAGACACAAATATCTATTTTAAAAGTAGATATCCATTATTCAAAATGGATATCCATTTTGAGTTGACTTATCAAACCAAAAAAGTGTTGCAAGTATGTGTAGTTAGTGTTGTCATTGATGTCAACAAGCTTGTGTCGTCATTGGTGTCAACTATATGAGAAAAGGAATATGCACTTGAGTGTGAGCAAGTTGGTGTTGAGCGGATGCTATCTCTGATGATGGGGAAGTGCTAAAAATATTGATGACATGCTTCTAGTGTTTGGTTTCCAAGTCCTTTTGAGAAAATTTGAATAATAAAGGAAACGATGTGTTGTAAAGATGTTCTATTTTGCAGAGTAGTGTTTTGGTTTTTCTCTGCATTTCTTTTATATTGAAGAAATATTTATGTGGTTTGTATATGTTGTTTAGAGGTGTTTAGAGATGCTACATTCATAATTTGGCATGCTGGATCGATGTGGCGAGGAAGATGTGTTCACCAATGTATGAGTTGTGTATTGCAAAGGTGTCTGGGAGAAATTTTTTTTCTCCGCATTTCTCTATAGAGTGATTTCAGGTCTTGTGGTTCTGGAAGTGTACTTATAAGGTTAATATCTATCTTTAGTTGCAGTCATTCATGGTTTGGTGCTCCAGAAGCTGATTTCTTGAGTTGCAGTGCATGATAGAGATATTTGAGTATACTGGGTAAACAAAATAAGATTGTTTGATAGGTGAGAGTTGTTGCAGAGGAATTTGATGGATTTAAGGATATTTTTTGGAATACTCTAGATTGTGCTCAAGCATGGTGTGTGTTCTGCAAGTTGTCTTTGGTTTAAGGAAGTGTGTACATAATTGTTTATGGTGTTAACACAGGTTCAACTGACCTTGGGTGTTTACACTAATTGCGGAGTTGCTTCGATGATTGTGGAAGTGTGGTGTAACGTGTATGAGTGAATTTACATCCAATCTAAGGTGTGTTGTGGTCTGCCTTCATTCCTTTCCACCACATGAATGTTTTGGTGTTGACCTAATTTGAATTTCCATGACTAAGGTGCTTTACTGACATTGGAGAATGTTCTTAAGATTGAAGATGGTATAAACAATTGTTAATCTATTGAAGGATGATATGAAAGAAGAGAATGATGTATATGATGTGAATTACAGAGTTATAGAGTGTGAATTTGTGTAGTGTAGTGCAAGCTTCCATGTGTTAGATTATTGGATGTAGTGAGCAGAAGGTGTCTATAATTCTTCAGTACGACTGCGAAGGTGTTGATGGTGTTGTAGTGGACTCCTCTGTTGTATTGTGATGGTTTTCTCCTTGTAACAATCTTCTCTATCTTCTTCTCTATTTTGGTAGTGAGCCTTTTTTTCTTTTGGACAGTGAGCCCTCTGGCAGTGAGCCTTTTGGTAGTGAGCCTTTCGATAGTGAGCCCTATTGTATTTCAGTGTTGATATTACTTTATATTGTGAGCTAATCCTCACTGTGGTTTTTCCCTTCTTGGGTTTTCAACATAAATCTGGTGTTCTCTTGTGTTTGATGTTGATTTGATCCAGTTTTTATTATTTCCTTTCATGCTTAATCATCTTAACAGTTTAAGGGATTAATTGAATCACTATGAATCTGAATGTGTGTGAGCATTCTAAAGTTTTAAGTTACAATTGATTCACCCCCCTCTCAGTTGTCGTATGCATTCAACAATTAGTATTAGAGCTAGGTTCCTTGGAAGAAAGCTTAACCGCTTGAGGTAGATCTAGGATGGTGCACAAGAAGGGTATTCCCCTATTTGATGGAAGAGATTATGCATTCTAGAAAATAAGGATGGAAGGTTATCTAATTTATCTTGGATATGAGATCTGGAAGTCTTTTGAGACTAAATACACTATGCTGGAAAATGGTCTGAGTACTGCAAATGAGATCAAGGCCTATGAAACCAATGGTAAAGCAAGGTATGCTCTTTTAAGTGGTCTTACTAATTCTAAATTGGTGAGAGTCATGAATTTGAAAATTGCTAATGAAATCTAGAAAAAGTTAAAAAATTATTTATGAAGGAGATTATAAGGTCAAGAAAGCTAATATGTAGAAGGGTGAGTGCAGGATCATGATGGGCCAAACACTACCCCTAAGTGGCAATGTAAATGTGAAAAACAGACTTAAGTAACTTCATGTCAAAAATTGAATGAATTACATACACAATCTAGAAATAAGGTAGTAATAAAAGTTGTAATAAATTGAATGTAGTTTATGGGCTACTACAATTTTTTTTTAATTTTAAAAATAGTTTGGTGAAAATTAGATATTTCAATGAATCGGTACAAAAATTTTAGAAAAAAATGTAAAAAGTAGGTGTCATTCTGGCCAACCTAAGTATGAGAAAAAAATAATATTTTTCCTCCATGATTTGGATTTAAGTAAAGGACACATGAGTGGATGTGACGCATATTTTTTTGAATTTTTTAAGTAAATAAATAATTATTTTTTATTTTTTTACTGTGACTTTTTTAAAATATTAAAAAATTAATTTTCCAGCCAACCTAACTTGGTCAAAATATTTGAAACTCCAAATTTTTAAATTTTAATGTATACCCAATAAATCCTAGAATGTGACGCATCTTTTGGATTTTAAAAAGGATTAATATGTCAAAATTTATTGATGTTTTGCAATATGTATACCTATCAAGAAATCAAACATAGTGTATGTATACAATTAATAATAATTACCTATTAAAATTATTATGAGGTGTTTATTAAATATTTTTAGAATCTTAATAGCTTCAGGTCTATAAACCCTTTTCATTTGATTAAACTTAGTTACAAAAAAATTTGTCAGCTTCAAGGATGAAATTGTGGGAAATTTTAGGATAACACTAAATGGGTGCTTTTGCAAGTTTCTTTGGCAACTTTTTGGACTCCCACTTGCCTAAATATGAGCTAATCCTAAGGTATTTCTGGATGGAATCCATATTTGAGCTAGAAATATTAAGATCCTTTCCATCCAAATCTTAATATTAGTCTAAATGTTAGCACTTTTTCATCTAGCAAGTTTTTTATCTATTTCCACTATTTGGCCCATCATGATCTCGCACTCACCCAGAACCTGAAGATCATGTTTGAGACCATGCAAATGTCTGAAGATGAAAACATCACAAGTTACTTGTAGAAGGTTGATGAAGTTGTTAATAGCATCAGAGGTCTTGGTGGACAACTGGAAGAAAAAGAAGTGGTACTGAAGGTACTTAAAACTCTTCCCAAAGCTTATAGTCATAAAGTTTCTTCTATTGAAGAATTACAAAATTTGGATCAATTTACCATAGATCTGTTGTATGATACTTTAACTGCTTTTGAATTGAGAGAATTTGGTACAAGTAGTACAAAAGTTGAGACTGCCTTTAAGGCTAGTAAATTAGAGAAGACTGTGGAATCAGATCAGGAGGATTTTGATGATATGGAAGATAACTTTATGAGAAGAATGAAAAAGAGTACTGGTAAGTACAGTTGCAGGCTTCCTTTCAAGTGTTTCAGTTGTGGCAAGATAGGTCATTATGCTTCAAGATGTCTAGAAAGAATTTTGAGAAGAAAAAATAGGGAGAACAAAAGTAAGGTGTTTAAGAAGAGCTATTATGTTAGAGAAGATGCAAGTATATCTGATGATGAATTTGATTATGAAAATGATGAGGATAGTCAATGTCTATTCATAGCTTTAAAAGATGATATTGTTGCTGCTAACATTGAGGAATGTGTGAAGGAAAGGGCTTCGAAAGTAAGTATTAATGTTAAAGGTACTTTGATGTTCGCTTTTCATACCAGACAGGAAAAGAACTACTAGGTCATTAACAGTGGATGCTCAAATCATATGACCGATGATAATCTAGTAAGTTTGTTAAACTTGAAAAATATGATGGAGGACTAGTTAGATTTGGTGATGATACATCTACTAAGATATGTGGAAGAGGTTTAATCAGTTTTGATGGAAAGCATAAGACTGATGATGCTCTTTATGTTAAGTGTTTAAAACATAACCTCTTGAGTGTTGGACAAATGTGTAGCAAAGGATACAATCTTGTGTTTCAAGATGGTGGCTATGAGATTAGAAAAGATTCCAAAATTGTGATAGCTACTATAAAGAGGATAAATGAAAATGTTTATCAGCTCAAAGGTGGTGATGGTTATTGTTTCATGACTCATATCGGTGAGAGTTGGCTATGGCATAGAAGATTGTGTCACATCAATTTTTATAGCCTAGTAAGAATAAGTATATTTCAAGATGTAAGAGATCTGCCAAATATTACAAAGACTATCAATGCTATCTGCAAGGAATGTCAAGTTGGAAAGAAAGCAAGAAGAAGTTTCAAAGTCAAGGATCAATCTTCTACCAAACTATTGGAATTGGTGCATACAAATCTTTGTGGTCCTACCAAAGTAAGGAGTTTTCAAGGTGACAGGTATTTCATGCTATTGATTGATGATTATTCTAGAATGACATGGGTCACTTTTCTTAAAGAAAAATTAGAAGCCCTAGATAAGTTCAAAGCATTCAAAGTCATGGTTGAGAATGAAATGGAAATGAGAATCAAATTTTTGAGGTCTGAAAGAGGTGGAGAGTTCACCTCCAATGAGTTTAACATGTTTTGTGAGAATCATGGAATAAAGAGGCACTTACCTACCCCTAGGAATCCTCAACAGAATGGAGTAGTTGAAAGAAAGAATAGGATTGTTCAAGAAGTTGCAAGGACAAAGATAAAAGAAGCAAAT
This sequence comes from Cunninghamia lanceolata, assembly GCA_027924645.1. Classification (NCBI taxonomy): domain Eukaryota; kingdom Viridiplantae; phylum Streptophyta; class Pinopsida; order Cupressales; family Cupressaceae; genus Cunninghamia; species Cunninghamia lanceolata. The sequence goes on from BSBN01001126.1 coordinate 4,759,565, forward strand.
CTACCAGAGGTCTACGGGAGAGAAGCAATTCATACTATTGTTTATATATCAAACAAAGTGCAGGCAAGAGAAAATAATACAAAGACTCCTTATGAGTTATGGTATGGAAGGATTCCTACTGTCAAATACTTCAAAGTGTTTGGAAGCAAATGCTATATCAGAAGGGATGAAGAAAACCTAGGAAAGTTTGATGCAAGGTCTGATGAAGGTATCTTCCTTGGGTATTCTACTAAAAGCAAAGCTTATCGGTGCTACAACAAGAGTCTAAGAAAGATTGTTGAGAGTGCAAATGTCAAAGTTGATGAAGATCTACAGAAGAATTCAGAGGTAAATGGATATGAATCAGATGATTCTTCTTACAAAGAAGAAGAAAATGCTAAGGAAAAGGAAGTGCAGATTGAAGAGGATGAAGCTCTGGAAAAGACTCCTAAATCTCCCAAGTATGTGCAGAAGTATCATTTTGAAGACCAGATCATTAGTGATAAGAAAAAAGGTGTGCTAACAAGAAGGAAAGTTGTTGAAGAACAAGTAAATCTATGTTTACTTTCTTAAGTTGAACCTAAAATAATAATTGAATCATGCAAGGATGAGTATTGGATCAAGGCTAGGGAAGAAGAACTAATGCAGATTGAAAAGAATCAGACTTGGGAACTTGTCCCAAGACCAGCAAACAAAAATGTGATTGGAACTAAGTGGGTATTCCAGAACAAACTGAATGAGAATGGAAAAGTGATAAGAAATAAGGCAAGGCTTGTGTGTAAAGGCTACTCACAAGTAGAAGGAATAGACTATGAGGAAACATATGCTCTGGTGGCAAGAATGGAGGCCATCAGGATGTTTTTGGCTTTTGAAACACATAAAGATTTCAATGTATATCAAATGGATGTGAAGTCTGCTTTCTTGAATGGTGAATTGGAAGACGTATACATAGAACAACCAAATGGATTTTAGTTATTAGATAAACTAGATATGGTTTGCATATTAAATCAGGCACTATATGGATTGAAGCAAGCCCCCAAGGCTTGGCATGTAAGGTTAGATAGGTAATTATTACAACAAGGATTCAATATGGGTACCGCAGATAGCAATTTCTACATCAAAGTAGGATAAGATCAAATTCTAATTGTGGAAGTGTATGAAGATGATATAATCTTTGGAGAAAATGAAGGTATGTGTAAGAATTTTGTAAATAAAATGTAAAAAGAATTTGAAATGTCAATGTGGGTGAAATGAACTTCTTCCTTGGGCTATTTTTATTTCACAATCAAAGTATGTCAAGGAGATGTTAAATAAGTTTGGAATGTAATATTCTAAACCAGTATGTACCCCTATGGTTACTAGTTGCAAATTGAGAAAGAATGATGAATCTTCTAAGGCTGATCAGAGAATGTATAGATCAATGATTGGAGGATTGCTATATTTAACTACTACTAGACCAGGTATTATGCGTGCAGTTTGTCTTGTGGCTAGATTTGAAGAAGATCCTAGAGAGTCACATGTTGCAGCAGTGAAGAGGATATTCATATATTTAAAGGGCACTCCAAATCATGGCTTGTGGTATCCAAAGGATAATGACTTTACTCTAAGTGCTTATACAGATGTAGATTGGGTTGGTTGTGTAGATGATAGGAAAAGTACAAGTGGTGGTGCATTCTTTCTTGGATGTAGATTGGTGTCATGGCTAAGTAAGAAGCAAGATTCAGTGTCTTTATCTATTGTAGAGGCAAAATACATTGCATCAGCATCTTGTTGCACACAAGTGTTGTGGATGAGGCAAACCTTGAAGGATATGAGAGTTGTATATGATGAACCTATTCCTATCTTTTATGATAATACAAGTGCTATTAACATTTCAAAGAATGCCATGATGCACTCAAGCACAAAACATAGCTCAATCCAGTATCACTTTCTGAGAGAGAAGGTTGTATAGAATGAAGTGAAGCTTGAGTATGTGCCTACAAAGGACCGGGTTGTTGATATATTTACTAAGGCTCTTCCTAAGGATACATTTGATTATCTTTGGAAGAAGTTAGGGGTTATTGCCCCTCCTTCTCTAAACTAGATGCATAATGAGATGCATCAGTCTAGTGGATTTCAAGATTCATTCTTTATTCTAGACTAGTGTTGGAGGCTACCTCTTAGGGAGAGTAGGTAGTCATCATGTTGGTTGTTGCAGTCATGGGGAGTAAGTTCGAATGCAGGTTGTTTCTAAGGGGGAGTATGCAGAGCAGTAAAAGAAAAGATATTGCCAAGCAGTAGTGTCCAGGTACAAGTTTGAGTATTTGTCTAAAGGTGACAATGAAAGAGAGATGTGTCGCCCTTTACCATTGATGCCAAAGGGGAGAGAGAACAATGTGAAAAAAGAAAAGAGTGAGTTAATTATCAAGAAGAGAGTAATAAGCTGAGGGGGAGAGAAAGAGAAAGCAAAAGAGTTGGTGTGAAGCATAGTATTGAGAACTGTTGTGGTGTTGATGGTTTTCCACATCATGTGTTGCCATCAATGAAAAAGGGGGAGATTGTTGCAAGTATGTGCAATTAGTGTTGTCATTGATGTCAACAAGCTTGTGTTTTCATTGGTGTCAACTATATGAGCAAAGGAATATGCAAGAGTGTGAGCAAGTTGGTGTTGAGTGGATGTTGTCTCTGATCATGGGGAAGTGCTAAAAATATTGATGACATGCTTCTAGTGTTTGGTTTCCAAGTGCTTTTGAGAAAATTTGAATAATAAAGGAAACAATGTGTTGTAAAGATGTTCTGTGTTGTAGAGTAGTGTTCTGGTTTTGCTTCGTATTTCTTTTATATTGAAGATATGTTTATGCAGTTTGGATATGTTGTTTAGATGTGTTTAGAGATGCTACATTCAAAATTTTACATGCTAGATCGATGTGCAGAGGAAGATGTGTTCACCAGTGTATGAGCTATGTAGTATAGAGGTGTTTGGGAGAAATGTTTTTGCTCCTCATTTCTCCACAAAGTGGTTTCAAGTCTTGCAGTTCTAGAAGTGTGCTTCTAAGGTTAATATTTATCTTTAGTTCAAGTTGTTCATGGGTTGGTGCTCTGGAAGCTAATTTCTTGAGTTGCAGTGCATGACAGAGATATTTGAGTATACTGGGTAAACAAAATAAGTTTGTTCGATAGGTGAAAGTTTTTGGGGAGGAATTTGTTGGATTTCAAGATTTTTTTGGAATACTCTAGATTGTGCTCAAGCATGGTGTGTGGTCCATGAGTCATCTTTGGTTAAAGGAAGTGTGTACATAATTGTTTATGGTGTTTACACTAATTGCATAGTTGCTTTGATGATTATGGAAGTGTGGTGTAATGTGTATGAGTGAATTTAGGTCCAAGCTAAGGTGTGTTGTGGTCCGCCTTCATTCCTTTCCACCGCGGGAATGTTTTGGTGTTGACCTAATTTGAATTTGCATCATTAAGGTGCTTTACCAACATTGGAGAATGTTCTTAAGATTGAAGATGGTATAAATAAGTGTTAAGTTGTTGAAGGATGATAAGAAAGAAGAGAATGATGTATATGATGTGAATTATAGAGTTATAGAGTGTGAATTTGTGTAGTGCAGTGCAAGCTTTCATGTTTTAGATTACTGGATACAGTGACTAGAAGGTATCTACAATTCTTCAATATGACTACGAAGTTGTTGATGGCATTATGGTGGACTTCTCTGTTGCATTGAGATAGTTTTCTCCTTGTAACAATCTTCTCTATCTTCTTCTCTATCCTGGCAGTAAGCCCTTTGGTAGTGAGCCTTCCAGCAATGAGCCCTATTGTATTTTGGTGTTGATATTACTTTATATTGTGAGCTAATCCTCACCATGGGTTTTCTCTTCTTGGGTTTTCCACGTAAATCTGGTGTTCTCTTGTGTTTGATGTTGATTTGATTCAGATTCTGTTATTTGCTTTCATGCTTAATCATCTTAATAGTTTAAGGGATTAATTGAATCACTGTGAATCTGAATGTGTATGAGGGTTATAAAGTTTTAAGTTACAATTGATTCACCCCCCTCTTAGTTGTCTTGTGCATTCAACAAAAAGGTTAAATTTTGGACCAAAAATGTTTCATGGTTTTAGCTAAAACCTTCACATAATTTCCCCCCATTGCCACTATTTGGCCTATCATGACCTCACACTCACCCATGGAAATGATATTGAAGAAACATCCAAGTGTGAGTGGTGTAAGATCTATGGAGGATCACTTTAACTAGTAGTTTATCCAAAACAAGGTATTTTAATGTTTATGAATGAACACTCTAGACCAATGATGTGTGATGTAGGGTTCCATGAATGATTTCTCTAACCATTGCATGTGTTTGTATTTTTTTTAATGTGAAGGAGAGTATATGGCCCCATTAAATTGATTGTATATAATAAGAGACAATCAATTTAAGGAGAAGGAAGATGGAGACATATAAAAGTTATAAACTTTTGGTTGTAGGAGGAAGAGATAATAATGTAATAAGGAAATAAGGAAAAAGGAGAGTGGAGTAAAAGGTTATATGCCCTTAATGATTCCCCCATAAAGTTTCCCAATACTAAAGGAAAGCATGAGTGAGGTGTAAAAGATATATGGAGGAAGGTGAGAGGCATGACCAACATGATTGATGAGAAAGAAGAAAGTAGTAAAGGGATGCACATAAGAAAAAGATATGAGGAGAAAAAGAGTAATAAGTGTAAAAGGTATGGTCCGAAGGAATATAGAGAAAAATTTATAGAGGGGACAAGGCATAGAATAATGAAATATAAGAGGAGCTAAGAGAGAGTAATAATGATTGAGGAGATAAGGAATAATAGGTGTGGTGTTGTGTTGCATGGGGGAGACAAGGGAAACAATATTCATGGGTATAGAGAACACAAACGAATGAGAGAATAAGAATGTATAAGTGATAATAAAAATATAGAGTAAATGAAGTGAGAAGGGAGACAAGACAAGGGGGTGGTGTATTTGGTTTAACAATAAGAGAGTGGGTATTATCTGATCTATTACCTTGTATCATCCCTAAAATACAAAATCTACACAAGCACATAAGAAAGAAAATGAGATGAGAAAGAAAAAACACAAAGGAAAATATTATTTTGGGTTGGCATGTTGAAGATGAAGCATCTCGATACTTTACATTATCCCCATTGTCATAGTACAATAAAACTGATGCAGGAGCATCTGGAAGTCATTCAAGTAACTTGAGATAGTTAATGTTGAAGTTGCAGAGTGCCAGGAAGAGACATTGGAGATTACCGCATTTGCACATTAGAGCTTGCAGAGCACAAGTTAACATCTACATATCATAATCTACATCATATCCAAAATTTAGGTCATTCAGATTTGTTTCCTGAAAGTTATCTCTATCAGAAGATTACATGTTTTCATAGAGTAGAGCAGTTAGTGTTCAGTGAAGCCTAATTGGTTTGTGGAGCAATCTTGTGACTTGTGGAGCCTAATGGAACATCATTCAATGTAGTTTGGGACTAGATAGATCTTTGTTGAGAACTGCACCGAGATTCATCCATTTGCGGAGCAGTGTTGAGTGTTTAGGGCTGACCTATTTGTTTCTTACACGTTTCAAATTAACTTTTGGCTGACAAGGTAATGTTATGAAGGCTTACAGAGGATATAAATGAAGGATACAAGTTTGTTTCAAAGCAAAAATGAAGGATGAGGAAGTGTGTGAAACCATGATGTGAAGAGATGGATTGTTTTAATCCAAGAAGCAAGTAGAGTAGAAGCAGAATACAGAGCAGAGAGTAGAAGAAGATACAGGGAAAATGATTGAGAAGAAAGAGAACATGAAGAAGGTTGTTCTATGAATCTTTTTTAAACCTGGGTTATGGCCTAGCATATGAAAATCCCTAGAGACATATGTAATATAATGAGAAGTGATCTTTGAAGGCTAGGTTTTTCCCTTTTAGGGTTTTACCAGGATAAATCTTGTGTCATATGTTCATGAGCATTTCCATTTAGTCTATTGCTATTTATATGTTGTTATTACATCTCTGTTATGATCTTGTCGTTAGTTGTTTTAGCCCACAAGGTTGGGATAGTCCTTCATCGGATCCTCCTACCATAACTACATCAAGCGGTATTAGAGATGGTTGTGAATCTATTGGGAAGGTTGTGGATCTGTTGGGAAGATAGAAAGTATTGGGAGAAAGTGTGAAACCCTAGAGTGTAACAAGTGTCACCGTAGAGGAAAGATCAATGCAAGAAAGATCAGGGTAAGCTTTTCACATTAAGTTGTTTATTAGATTTGTTTCAATGGGGAAAACTGGAAAGAGGATGAAGAAAGAAAATGAAAACCTAACCTGCAAGAAGGATATTATAGAAGATGAATTGTGTGAAATCAAAAGGTATAACTTAGAGTTGGAAGAGAAGATAAAGGAACTAGGAGAAGACAAATATGATGCTCTTCAAGAAGAATTAGAAAATGTAAAAAGGAGGAATGAAGAATTAGAAGAAGAGCTCAAGTTGTTTGAGTATATCAAAAAGAGTTTTGAAGAATTGGAAGAAGGATTCAATTTGTTTGGGAAGGTGGAAAAGAGGAACAAAGATCTGGAGGAAAATATGGAAGAGTTGAAAAGGGAAAAAAGTCTACAAAAGAGTGAAATATCTAGATTGAAAGAATAGGTTAATCAATTGGAGCAGTCACTTGTAGCATGAAGGGAAGAGAATGAAAGTCTAAGATCTAAGCCTAAACTTTGTGATGTTTCTTGTGATACTAATGATTTGTGTGATATTACAGAAGATTCTTTAGAAAGTGGGGTTGAAGATAACAATGTAACTAAATCTATAATTGTTGGTGATGGTGTTGACAATGTTGGTTACAAAATCATGAAAAGAATGGGATATGAAGGAAAAGGATTGGGAAAATATCAGCAAGAAATTATAGAGCCTATTGAACCAGTAATGAGATCAAGAAATGAAGGCCTTGGATACATAAAAGGTAAGGATGTTGTCACAAGTTCAAACAAATAAACTCAAGGAAGAAAAGGTATGCATTGTTCTTATTGTAATAGACATGGATAGGGTAAGTGCAAAAAGATGGGGGGCCAAAAAGGGGTCTTAAGTGGCCAATTTTTTTCTAAAATTAGGAAATGCTGGCCTTGGATGAGAAATTGAGGATAGTTACACTCAAAATTTGGAGATGCAACCAAAATAATGTTTGTAGTACTCCGAGTCCACTTTCTAAACTATTAGTTTTTTTTTTAAAATGGTATAGATTAAGGGGTTCAAAAGAGGGAGCCACAAAAATTGGTGTTGTTTCTGTCCAAAAAACATAACATAGAATGTTTTGTGGCTCCCTCAAAAGGTCAATTTTTTTTTCGTATTTTTAAAATCGCTTTAGTGAGAAATTAGCTAACAGCATGTAGTTTATGCCTGATTTTTCTGATAATTTTTTAATGAATATTTGATTTTTTTCTAATTTTCAAAGGGACACATCCTAAAAAATAGAATTTTGGTCGTGCTACCCCTATAAATTTTGAAAACTAATTGAAAATTATTTTTTTCTTTTTTTAATATGTGTAGAATGGAGTCTAGTTTCTAAATATGTAATTTTTTTGAAATTTCAATGAATAGTTAATTTACAATGAAAAAAAGACCAAACAGTGGTTTTTGCCCAAAAACGGACACACAAACAAAATAATTTAAAGATGAAAGGCTTAACATTGTCAAAATGTGAAAAAAATCACATCGTCAAATAGCTAAGAGAAATCCTAACATTATCCAGGTGTTCGATTTGTTTGACCTTGAAACACGTGCAAATTTTAGGGTTAGCATGAATGAAATTATGTGAAATCCTGTAGAATATGGAAAAACACGTCTCTGGACATTGTGAAGGCACTCCAAGCCTTTGGGTTGGAAATCCAAAGCAAATCGCAAGCCCAAGGCATGGGATTCCCAAAGCAAAACATAATGCGGGCACATTATAACACGCTCACGTTATGTTCAACTTTGCATTTTTCCTTTTTTCCAGAAATTTGTGCACTGTTTGTCATGTTTGCAATAACGCGAGCGTGTTATAATGCGCTCACGTTATGTCCCCCCTTAAATTTTTTTATGTTCAGGGTTATTAATCATGTATGTATGTATGCCTATATGTATGTATGTATCTATGTATGCCTATATGTATGTATGTATAGTGTCCAGGGTAGAGGAGGGTAGAGATGGGGGTGAGCTAGATAGGGGAGGATAGGGGTGGATAAGGATTGAGTGATTAATGTTTAAGGTTGAGGGTTGAGGGATAGGATTTAGAGTTTAGGGATAAGGGATTAGAGTTTAGGACCTTGAGGGATTAGGGTTTAGGGTTGAGGGTTTAGGGATAGTGTTTATGGTTGAGGATCGAGGGATTAGAGTAAAGGTAGAGTGTTGAGGGTAGAGAGATTAGGGATAGGGTTTAGGGTTGAAAGTTTAGGGTTAAGGGATTAGGGTTTAAGGTATAGTTTTGAGGGTTGAGGGTTTAGGGATAGGGTTTATGATTTAAGGTTTAAGTGTTGAGGGTTGAGGACTTAGGGATAGGGTTTATGGTTTAGGGGTAAGGGATTAGGGTTTAGGGTTTAGGGACTAGGTATTAGGGTGTATGGTTAAGGGATTAGAGTTTAGGGTTTAGAGATGTACAATTAAGGGGTACCATAAATAAACTAGAATTTAGGAAGGGTTGGGAAAATTTTGTGAATCATCATGGGCTGGAGATTAGAGATTTTGTTGTGTTCAAGTACATATCCAAGTCATAATTTAAGGTTAAGATATTTCAAAGAATAGGGTGTGTGAAAAACATCAATGCTCTTCGGCTTATGAATACCAACATTGATACAGATAAAAGATGCCCTTCTTCTAACAGACTATGCAGTTCAAGTCAACTGATGGGCAGCAAGTTATCAAATGAGTTGGTTTAATGGGCGTGCCTCCTTCTTCAAGGCCCAGGTGGGCAGGAGTGGGATGTACAATTAAGGGGTACCATAAATAAACTAGAATTTAGGCAGGGATGGGAAAATTTTGTGAATCATCATGGGCTGGAGATTGGAGATTTCATTTGTAATGCCTAAATTTATGCATGGGAAACATGCACAAGAACACCCATTTTTTTTTTTACATCAAGGTACTATTGGGTTTGCAATACAACAGGCATGTACGAGCAAGGGGACACTACAAGTGAGACACAACCCACATATCTTTTATCCTTCATAACTATAACCATAGGAGGTACCCACCACAAACACATGTTCATCCACACTAGTATTTTAAATCTAAATTATGGATATGGGTGACAAGGAATGAGGCAACAATTGCAATTATTTGGATGATGACAATCATGTAGTACTCACCATGGTGCCCCAACATCTCTTTGACAAATATTGTAATGGGAAAATTTGCATAAGAAATTATTTATGACCAATGCTACTCATTTAGATCATGATTCCCCAAAATGAATAGTTTTACTTAAGTTAGCACGTTCGAACTAAAATTAAATGCTATAAGGCTCATTAAAACCTCTCTCTATGAGGTATTCTACCCACCTCTCACAAGACCAAAATACCCTATACAAGGTGTATATAATATGTTATATCATAATATTACAATATTTTACTCATGATATTTTATATGTATAGTATACTACATTGCATACATCGTACATGACATGTTATACACTATACACTACACTAATGTTTCCATTAAATCGAACATCAATTGTGTATAATAGAAAAATATGTTAATTGATATAGCTATAAGGAGCATTTAATCTTAAAGGTATACCATGAGGAACCTTAGTTCATTAATTATTTTTAGGGGTGAGGAGAGTAAATTTTAAACTAATATCATCGATGAATGAATCACCTAGCGATTATGTACATTTCTTGCTACTTCACCTTACCCTTCAACAATTCGATATAACCACATGTCATTGAGACATCTATGTTTAAGGAGGAAGGTATCCTATAACCCATTTATTGGGATTCATTGTTCTAGGCACACGCTAACACAATATACATATTATTTTCATAGTGAGGGGATATCTATTTGACATATTAAATAGGGTTGACTTACACAGATTGGTTACTAGGTTGATTTAAGTAATTTTAAAGAGAATGTAAGTTACAGAATGCTTAAAATCATCAATATGTGTGTGTGTGTCTATATGTATGCTTTAATTAAAAATATATGCTCACTAGTATCTGAATATTATATAAGCAAGACATACAATTTGATTTATATAAGAAATCATTTTAACAAACCTTATATTTATATAAATGTCAATGTGCTTCAAAAAAAATATTTTATAACCAATCATACAACTTGAATTATATTCCAAAGGTGGTAACCCTACATACTAACCAAAACTATTTGCCCTAAAACACCCTTTACTGTCAAATAAATAGAATAACCCTAAATAAATAAACAAAAAAAGAACTTCTTCAAAATTTAATACAATACTAATAATATGTTTATAACTTTAATTCCTAAATAATTCTAAAAGAAGATGAAATAACTTTTAAGTAATTAACTATGAACAAAATAAAATAACTTTTATGTGTATAATTATAAACTAATTAAATAACCTTTAGGTAAATAATTATAAGAGAAAAAGTGCTCATTTAAAGAAATAGAATTATAAATTTATAGATTACTCTTTCATAAAGAAAAAGTCTTTCTTTACGTATTCCATAGCTTCATTAATTTCCTTAATATTATAATGTGGCTCTAATTTCATGTGTAACTAACATCAACCCTAAAGGCACGTCCATCCTACTTGTTGCCCTAAAAGAAGAGGTGTTCATATTTTATTTTCTTAGAAGTTTGAGAGGAACAATAGCGGCAGCCATGGAAGGAGGCAACCAAAGTATAACAGAAGGGGGTTAGAGAAAAGATGCATTGACGACACAAGGAAATAATTTTAGATTTGGCAGCTTCCTCCATGGTCTTACATTTTTTTTTTCGGATTTCTTACCATTATTACCGTTCTCTCGTTTGTCTACGAGTTCAGAATATAAATGGAGGCATAGACAAGGCACATGAACTGTTTGACAATATTGCTTCAAAGTGGTCATGGATAGTGTTGAAATGTAAACAGGGCATGTGAATTTATTGACAGAATGCCTTTAAAATTAGAACTAGAACCAGAACCAGAACCAGAACCACCTAGATTGTTACTATAGCAGAATCACCAAAAGAAAAGACTAGTTAAGCCCTTAAATTTTTAAGCTGAATTTATAATAAATATGTGAATATGATTTTTAGTCCTCTAGTAATTATGCAGATCTAAGATTTACATACATAGTGGCAGTTTTATTTTACCAGTAAACTTCAATCCCTCAAATACTAACCTACACCATTCTCAAGGCTCCATGCTTCTTCTGTTATGAGAATCAGGATTTACCAAGGGGAGTGCTCACCTCCCTTCCATAGGATTGCACTGGCAATCCACCCCCGAGCTAGGAGAATCAACTAGGTCCCCAACAAGAAAGCATCCGCAGACACACAACACTACCATCTCAAGACTCACATAAAACAAGGTTGAAAAAAGAGATATGTTCTACTCACATTCATAAGGTAGGTATTTGTTTCTTTCACAGTAACCAATTTCACAACATACAAGTCCCTAGAACTTCAAATCAAACACAATATGTAACACATAAATTAAGAGGAGAGAGAGAGAGAGCTTACCTCTCAAGGTAAGCAAGAAGGAGATGAGAGACTCTTCTTCTCCTTGAACCTTCTCCTTCATTCCCACATGAAGTCTCTCTTTCCAACTCTTCATACTACCCTCCATAGAAAATCCTTTCCCAAAAAAAATGAAAAGATGAAAAAAATAAGAATCCAAGCACCAACACACCCACCAGGCAAAAATGATGAGCTTCCATAGGGGAGTGCCATCCCCCCCCCTTTGTGCAGAGCACTCATGCCTTTTATCCCTGGGGGTTTTCTCTTTTTTTTCTCAGGCTCCTAAAATACACCACCCATCCCCAAATACAGTCCACACCCTTCTCCAAGTACCTTACCCATAGGTACTTGGGTTGGGGTCCCAAAAATGACATGACAATACAAAAATTCATTTTTTACACTCATGCAAAGTTGGCTAGAAGTTTCCATCCGAGTTTTACACTTATACTCACTTAAACACATAACTATACACATAAACGCTAACCCTATTGAAAAAAAGTTACAAAAAAAATAAAATATAATAAGGACACTTAAAACAATAACATTGAACATAAACACTACATACATTGAAATAAAATTCAAGAGGAAATAAACTACAATAGACACTTAACATGATAACATTATACATTAACACTAAACATTTCGAAATGAAGTTGGAAATAAAATAAAAAAAAATACATTGGAGACACTTTACACAATATTGTGGTCCACACTTAATCAAAATACACTTGGAGACCACAAGACTCCATAAAGTGGAGTGGAAATGACAATTTAGGGGACCTAATGATTCTCCCTTTCTCCCTTGGTGTTATAACCACCTGTGCACTTAGTGAAACATTAGTATGCTTATATATATATATATATATATATATATATATATATATAGCCAAGTAGAAAATTATACATGAAAGCTATTTATTTGCTAATTAATTTGATCAACTTCATCTACCTTGGAAATGGAATTCGTCCAACTGACATGTCAACAACTCAACATAAACCAACATCAAAGATTAGTAAGGTTCTAACCCTCTAGTTAACATTATAAAACTCAAAATCTACACTGACATTTTTTTTGTAAATTGTTATCTATACTACATTTGTCATTTATTCAAAACAAAATAAACATTGTCCTGAAATAAATTAATGGCATACTAAATATCTAAGATGACAAGATTATTGATATGAAATCCATGAGTCAAAAGAGTATAAGTTGTATACAAGCCCCCAAACTAATTAGAGTTTTACTAGTCATTACCCATTCATAACATGACTAGGGTTACTTGAAGGTTGGGCCTCACATCCCCCACCCCTTAAAATAGAATTTCTCTAGGAAGTCTCTAAGGTTGGGGTTAAAATACAATCCCATAGATCCTAATTCCACTCATGGTATTTTCTCACCAAGAAAAATAATACATTAGTAATTCATCGAACTAATTATCAATACAAATGTCATCCTTTCCTTTAAGATCACTTACTAAAACAATATATCACCTTGCAAACTAAACTCAATCACATAAGATCAAAGGTATACAATTACTAAATTATATAACCACTTTTTAAATATGTAGAATTAAAAAGTAATATGAATTAAAAAGTTAGGAGACCCAATGCATAATTCACATTCCATCAGGCACGTAACAATGATATCATATGGATTAATGTGATTAGTGTTAAAATAATACAAGGTCTCCTAAAATAATAAATCTAGGGACAATTTTCACATCTTATCATGAGCACACACATTTTCCACATGATGTATAGAGAGTCATCCAAAAAGTTTCTTCAAGGTTGATTATCACAACACTATACCAGAACCAAAGTCATAAGTTTCATCAAATAAATCCACTAGCTAGAAAATTAGGTTCCACCATAATGGGCAAGGGTGTTAAAATAGCCATAGGTAAGGTGGGGCCTTACATCCCCATCCTCTTAGCTTAGACTTCCTCCTGGAAGTCCCTAAGGTTTGGGAAATGCAATGCCCAAGAGGTGCCACATCTAAAGGTGTTGGAATCAACAAGCCTTCTTAGTTGTCAAAAAGGGTATAAATCATAATGTCACAAGCATATAGAATAACATTCTCTCCATGGAGTGAGTAGCCACACATAAGAAACTAATAATCACACAATAGAGTACTTCATACATACAATCATAGTACACTAATGTTAGGACTACCAACATATTTCATTATTTGTTACAAGGCCAATCAAAATGAAGTTACACCATCATACACTAGAACTACATCAAGCATTTTTTCATTATTATATGTTAACAAGATTCCAAGCAATAATAATCATCATGGATATTTCAGAAATCAATTGATACTTCAATAATAATTGTCCAACTCACTAAAAAATCATGACATCACATTAAATCATAACCCATGCAATAATTTAATTCCTTTTTATAATTGTCACTAGTCTCTAACATTTGGTTCATAAAATAATTAACACCATACTCACATGTGTCAACTACATACATCACAATGAATTACACTTGATACACATTACGAGGCTCACAAAACGGGCTTTACGAGGAGGACAACACTAATATACCACTGAGTAACCATAGGCCATGAGGCTATATATCCAATAACTGATTAACCATGCAAGTGTAGAACCACTGAACCATTATTTGAGTAGCCATAGAACCATATACTATCATAACCAAATGAACCAATATCACAAGTATCATAGCATCATGTAACCAGTAGGAAAGATGGTCTTGCGGCCCTCCCTAAGGACCCCTCCATGCATTTCCTAGTACCTTTATCTTGTTTGTGTAAGGGGGTTAGCCTCCAAGAGGAAGGTACATAAGAATCACACACATAAATCTAGGGGGGAATGGATTACGACCATCCCATACCGGTCCCATTTACAGCCCCCATCCTCACAAGAGAATTCTCCAGGCCATTTACTCCCCTATACAACTTGCCAGGGACCCCTCCTGGATATGGCAGTTTTCACAAATTACATTACTCCACACATACCAACAGTTGCAACATTAGAAAGCCTCAAATCAATAATGATTTAAGTAAAACAAGGTCATAAGACAAATATTCATTTAAAATTTCATAAAATAAGAAAAGATCAAAAGTGAGAACCACTGCAAAATTCCAAATTTAAATTAAAGCAAGTCCTTGAGGCAAAAGGGACCATTTCAAATTTAAATGGCTAAGTAGCCTAAAGCAAGAAAAAAAAAAATTCAACACTACTAGCTTAATACTTAAGGAAAACCATCAACAAATAATAAATAATCCAACAATCTTATAAAATTTGCACATTATAATCACCACGTGGCCTTGCAACAAGGCCACCTAAGGGGAGGAGGGGAATGGTGGTCTCAAACCACATAAATATACTAGCATGCAATATCATGGTGGTCTCAAACCACATAAAGATCATAGGATGCAATACCATATTGAACCATCACATGTCACACGCAGCCTAGAACATTCTCTGTAATAATGTCATGTACCAAGTGTCTGAAGTATCACCTCTGAAAAAGGTTCTCTGTAATTATCCCATGTCAAGAATAATACACCCCCATGCATACACCAATACCCATCTCAAAATATCAAGTCATCCCTGAAAGAAGGTGCCAACACAGCTACTACTTCATTATACACATACTGTCACTCTACCTCCAATATCAAGCAGCTAACAAAATCATTGTGCCACACTAACTCTAGTCATGATTATCATCTCTCTGGAAGTCTTGATGAAACATTATGTGCCAATACTAGAAATTACCAATCCCAACTTGTTAACAGCTAATCTTAAATTCCCATAATCAAGGCACATTAGGGTCCAACCTCTACCCATGGAACAAATAACAAGGAATAGGTTTTCACTATGAACCAACTAGTGTGGTTCTAATGTGTGGGGGAGTTAGACGGGGACTAACGTCCATGGAAAATTACATTCTCCAATGGAGGACCCCTATCTCTCAACCCCTAGTTACACTAGAGTGCTCTCATCCAACTGGAAGGATTGACGCTAGGGGTGACATTAAAACATCACAACACATAAGAACATGGAGAGTGATTTACACATCTCTCTTCAAAAGGCACACACCAATACATATATTTTTTAACATTTCCATGCTCCACTAGACCAAAACACATTTACATATATAATTATCACAAAGGGTGCCCATACGTGGAACACACATGATGTCCACTAAACCCTTCTCCCCAAGTTGGATACCATGTATCACATACTTGAGGTACGGTCACAACATTTACTGGTATTCACACATCACAACACATATTAAATTACACATACTTATCACATTACACCCCATGAATAAGAACTCACAAATTTCACTTACTCTTACTAGGTTCATTCCTTAAGCAGTTGAATAGGTTTAATTATTTCTATAACATCCTCATATTGCAATAACTATCTCATTTTCAATCATACACAGAACACATTTTGACCACTAATTTGCCTTGTGATTATAGTTTATCCTTGTACCATGTACTACATTTCCTATGTTCCACTAGGTCTTATTTAATTTAATGTTAATGCTATTCCATTGGAAACCATACATGGTGAGTGATTGTTTTCTTCATTCTATCCTAGTTTTATCTCCTTCCTAGCATGACTAAGTTTTCTATGCTTTCAATTTATTAGCTATGTCTTCATGATATTCAAGATAAAATACAAAGATGGCCTAAATCAAAATATGTATTATCGATCATTCCTAATTGCTCAACACATAATACAATTACATAATTCACGAAGTGCATACATCCTTAAGGGTAATATAATCAAATTATTAGATACAACACATCATAATAGATTTCACATTTCTATATCTTAAATTTAATTCATCTAGTACCTATTACAACTCTTTTTTCTCATTTACATTTCACCTATAGTAAGGAATGCAAGCAAACACGCATTTAAGAGCACAATTCCCTAAGTATGATTTGACTCCTATCCAATTTCAACTCACACAACAACCATACGAAATAAATTCTTACTCTTAAACACTAGCAAATGAAGAAATTCGTAACATAATGTTGACTAAATTTCAACAACCTATTCTTTCCACTTTTCTCTACTAAATTTCTATCTACAACAACTTGTTCAAGTTGCTTATTTTCAACAATTTTCTTTTCTCAACTCTGAAGCCATAATATGTAAAGTAATTACATTCCTTGAAGTTTTTCAACCCACTATAGCATCATCCACTTATTCATAAAGGGGGTTAAATATTCACATAGTACCTACTATAAATCAATTGGAAGATATTATTATTTACTTTAAAACTTAAATCTCATATGAACATAATATGAAGATTCCACAACTCATTGCAACTAGACATCTACAATTTATACTATCAAACATCAAGGGAATTAACTAAGAAAATTATGCATGTAAGGGGGTCACAAGGGAACTGTGTTTAATTCAAAATTTTGAGTTTCCAAGGAGGCATAGGAGGCTCAAATTACAGTGATCAAGGTCTAACACATGAATACTTCTAGTCTAGCCACTTAAGATAAGGTTTTATCCCTATGGCAAGGTCAAACAATTCACATCTTTAGAGAAAGTGACACCATTCTGTAACAAGTCTCTATCTAAATAATATGTAGGATATAAAATTACATTATCTAATGAAAGAGCAAGAAATCTTAAGGGTTTGCACAACTTTAACTATTGGATTTTCACATTAGAGAGTTTTGGATTATCTAAACATGAAATATATTAACCTCCATGTGGTAACCAAGGTCAATAATTATGTCACATCAAGGATCATAAGGTTGGAAGGGAATTTGTTTTGCATTTAGAAAATTTATTGAATCTACTAATGTCTCACTAGCAAGATACTTTACTCTTGTTACCACACTCACCTATTCTATTGCTAACATAATTTACCAAGGCAAGGAAGGGACACACATCAAGTACTAATAGGTGTATAAATAATTCAATTCATACAATTACAATGGTTGACCTCATTCATTTGATATATTTACAGTTTTCACACAAATTAGAGTGTCCTTCAATTTATAACCTAATTCCACCATTAAGTGAAATTTACAACAATAATTATTTACTTCAAAACAAATAAACTAACTACTATCACACAACAATATATTAGTATTATTCCAAGACCCAACAATTCCCAGAGCTCCTAGTTTTGCAAACCTGGCTCTGATACCAAATGTAATGCCCAAATTTATGCATGGGAAACATGCACAAGAACACCCATTTTTTTTTTTACATCAAGGTACTATTGGGTTTGCAATACAACAGGCATGTACGAGAAAGGGGACACTACAAGTGAGACACAACCCACATATCTTTTATCCTTCATAACTATAACCATAGGAGGTACCCACCACAAACACATGTTCATCCACACTAGTATTTCGAATCTAAATTAGGGATATGGGTGACAAGGAATGAGGCAACAATTGCAATTATTTGGTTGATGACAATCATGTAGTACTCACCTTGGTGCCCCAACATCTCTTTGACAAATATTGTAATGGGAAAATTTGCATAAGAAATTATTTATGACCAATGCTACTCATTTAGATCATGATTCCCCAAAATGAATAGTTTTACTTAAGTTAGCACGTTCGAACTAAAATTAAATGCTATAAGGCTCATTAAAACCTCTCTCTATGAGGTATTCTACCCACCCCTCACAAGACCAAAATACCCTATACAAGGTGTATATATTATGTTATATCATAATATTACAATATTTTACTCATGATATTTTATATGTATAGTATACTATATTGCATACATCGTACACGACATGTTATACGCTATACACTACACTAATGTTTCCATTAAATTGAACATCAATTATGTACAATAGAAAAATATGTTAATTGATATAGCTATAAGGAGCATTTAATCTTAAAGGTATACCATGAGGAACCTTAGTTCATTAATTATTTTTAGGGGTGAGGAGAGTAAATTTTAAACTAATATCATCGATGAATGAATCACCTAGCGATTGTGTACATTTCTTGCTACTTCACCTTACCCTTCAACAATTCGATATAACCACATGTCATTGAGACATCTATGTTTAAGGAGGAAGGTATCCTATAACCCATTTATTGGGATTCATTGTTCTAGGCACATGCTAACACAATATACATATTATTTTCATAGTGAGGGGGTGTCTATTTGACATATTAAATAGGGTTGACTTACACAGATTGGTTACTAGGTTGATTTAAGTAATTTTAAAGAGAATGTAAGTTATAGAATGCTTAAAATCATCAATGTGTGTGTGTGTGTGTCTATATGTATGCTTTAATTAAAAATATATGCTCACTAGTATCTGAGTATTATATAAATATGACATACAATTCGATTTATATAAGAAATCATTTTAACAAACCTTATATTTATATAAATGTCAATGTGCTTCAAAAAAAATATTTTATAACCAATCATACAACTTGAATTATATTTCGAAGGTGGTAACCCTACATACTAACCAAAACTGTTTGCCCTAAAACACCCTTTACTATCAAATAAATAGAATAACCCTAAATAAATAAACAAAAAAAGAACTTCTTCAAAGTTTAATACAATACTAATAATATGTTTATAACTTTAATTCCTAAATAATTCTAAAAGAAGATGAAATAACTTTTAAGTAATTAACTATGAACAAAATAAAATAACTTTTATGTGTATAATTATAAACTAATTAAATAACCTTTAGGTAAATAATTATAAGAGAAAAAGTGCTCATTTCAAGAAATAGAATTATAAATTTATAGATTACTCTTTCATAAAGAAAAAGTCTTTCTTTACGTATTCCATAGCTTCATTAATTTCCTTAATATTATAATGTGGCTCTAATTTCATGTGTAACTAACATCAACCCTAAAGGCACGTCCATCCTACTCGTTGCCTTAAAAGAAGGGGTGTTCATATTTTATTTTCTTAGAAGTTTGAGAGGAACAATAGCGGTAGCCATGGAAGGAGGCAACCAAAGTATAACAGAAGGGGGTCAAAGAAAAGATGCATTGATGACACAAGGAAATAATTATAGATTTGGCAGCTTCCTCCACGGTCTTACATTTTTTTTTCTGATTTCTTACCATTATTACCGTTCTCTCGTTTGTCTGTAGGTTCAGAATATAAATGGAGGCATAGACAAGGCACAGGAACTTTTTGACAATATTGCTTCAAAGTGGTCATGGACAGTGTTGAAATGTAAACAGGGCATGTGAATTTATTGACAGAATGCCTTTAAAACTAGAACTAGAACCAGAACCAGAACCACCTAGATTGTTACTATAGCAGAATCACCAAAAGAAAAGACTAGTTAAGCCCTTAAATTTTTAAGATGAATTTATAATAAATATGTGAATATGATTTTTAGTCCTCTAGTAATTATATAGATCTAAGATTTACATACATAGTGGCAGTTTTATTTTACCAGTTAACTTCAATCCCTCAAATACTAACCTACACCATTCTCAAGGCTCCATGCTTCTTCTGTTATGAGAATCAGGATTTACCAAGGGGAGTGCTCACCTCCCTTCCATAGGATTGCACTGGCAATCCACCCCTGAGATAGGAGAATCAACTAGGTCCCCAACAAGCAAGCATTCACACACACACAACACTACCATCTCAAGACTCACATAAAACAAGGTTGTAAAAAGAGATATATTCTACTCACATTCATAAGGTAGGTATTTGTTTCTTTCACACTAACCAATTTCACAACATACAAGTCCCTGGAACTTCAAATCAAACACAATATGTAACACAGAAATTAAGAGGAGAGAGAGAGAGAGCTTACCTCTCAAGGTAAGCAAGAAGGAGATGAGAGACTCTTCTTCTCCTTGAACCTTCTCCTTCATTCCCACATGAAGTCTCTCTTTCCAACTCTTCATATTACCCTCCATAGAAAATCCTTTCCCAAAAAAAATGAAAAGATGAAAAAAATAAGAATCCAAGCACCAACACACCCACTAAGCCAAAAGGATGAGCTTCCATATGGGAGTGCCATCCCCCACCTTTGTGCAAAGCACTCATGCCTTTTATCCTCGGGGGTTTTCTCTTTTTTTCTTGGGCTCCTAAAATACACCACCCATCCCCAAATACAGCCCACACCCTTCCCCAAGTACCCTACACATAGGTACTTGGGTTGGGGTCCCAAAAATGACATGACAATACAATAATTCAATTTTTACACTCATGCAAAGTTGACTGGAAGTTTCCATCCGAGTTTTACACTTATACTCACTTAAACACATAACTATACACATAAACGCTAACCCTATTGAAAAAAAGTTACAAACAAAATAAAATATAATAAGGACACTTAATACAATAACATTGAACATAAACACTACATACATTGAAATAAAACTCAAGAGGAAATAAACTACAATAGACACTTAACATGATAACATTATACATTAACACTAAACATTTTGAAATGAAGTTGGAAATAAAATTTAAAAAAATACATTGGAGACACTTTACACAATATTGTGGTCCACACTTAATCAAAATACACTTGGAGACCACAAGACTCCATAAAGTGGAGTGGAAATGACAATTTAGGGGACCTAATGATTCTTCCTTTCTCCCTTGGTGCTATAACCACCTGTGCACTTAGTGAAACATTAGTATGCTTATATATATATAGCCAAGTAGAAAATTATACATGAAAGCTATTTATTTGCTAATTAATTCGATCAACTTCATGTACCTTGGAAATGGAATTCGTCCAACTCACATGTCAACAACTCAACATAAACCAACATCAAAGATTAGTAAGGTTCTAACCCTCTAGTTAACATTATAAAACTCAAAATCTACACTGACATTTTTTTTGTAAATTGTTATCTATACTACATTTGTCATTTATTCAAAACAATATAAACATTGTCCTGAAATAAATTAATGGCATACTAAATATCTAAGATGACAAGATTATTGATATGAAATCCATGAGTCAAAAGAGTATAAGTTGCATACAAGCCCCCAAACTAATTAGAGTTTTACTAGTCATTACCCATGCATAACATGACTAGGGTTACTTGAAGGTTGGGCCTCACATCCCCCACCCCTTAAAATAGAATTTCTCTAGGAAGTCTCTAAGGTTAGGGTTAAAATACAATCTCGTAGATCCTAATTCCACTCATGGTATTTTCTCACCAAGAAAAATAATACATTAGTAATTCATCAAACTAATTATCAATACAAATGTCATCCTTTCCTTTAAGCTCACTTACTAAAACAATATATCACCTTGCAAACTAAACTCAATCACATAAGATCAAAGGTATACAATTACTAAATTATATAACCACTTTTTAAACATGTAGAATTAAAAAGTAATATGAATTAAAAAGTTAAGAGACCCAATGCATAATTCACATTCCATCAGGCACGTAACAATGATATCATATGGATTAATGCGATTAGTGATAAAATAATACAAGGTCTCCTAAAATAATAAATCTAGGGACAATTTTAACATCTTATCATGAGCACACACATTTTCCACATGATGTATAGAGAGTCATCCAAAAAGTTTCTTCAAGGTTGATTATCACAACACTATACCAGAACCAAAGTCATAAGTTTCATCAAATAAATCTGCTAGCTAGAAAATTAGGTTCCACCATAATGGGCAAGGGTGTTAAAATAGCCATAGGTAAGGTGGGGCCTTACATCATTGTGTTCAAGTACATATCCAAGTCATATTTTAAGGTTAAGATATTTCAAAGAACAGGGTGTGTGAAAAATATCAATGCTCTTCAGCTTATGAATACCAACATTGGTACAGATAAAAAATTCCCTTCTTCTAATAGAGGATGCAATTCAAGTCAACCATTGGGCAGCAAGTTGCTGATCTTGAATTGGTTTCTGATGAAGAAAACAATGATGTTGTTGAAGCAATGGAAGAAAATCAAAATTGTAAGTCTAATTTGATTTATTTCAACTTTCAAAGAAGGCATTTGAATTGTAGGTTTACCTAGAGGATTGGTATAAAAAAAACTTAATTATGTTACAAGCCTTTCTTTGAAGAACCCTGGACATTATGGACCCTATCATCTAGAAAAACACATGATAGTGAACTCTGCCGCACCTTTCAAATCATATATTTACCTTTTTATTCAATTAAAATGAAGTCACAGAATGTAAACCGACCATGCATACTAGTAAGATCAAATTCCCTACCTTCTATTCTTATTACTCTTACTTTATTAAGAGAAGAGTGTCAAAAAGAATGGGTTTAGCTGTAAGCTAACATAAGGCAAAGCAGTTTTGTTATCACATTTTTCTGAGGGATCTCTAATAGTCTAATATAATGCAATCTTCTATAATATGAACATCTGCATTTGTGTGAATGCTAAGCTTTAATATAGTAGAGTATTAAACCAATGCAATCAACTATTTATTGGGTTAAAATAACTTAGTTTTTGTAATGGTTTGGGAATGCAGGAGTTGCCAAAAATAGGTGAATGTCCTCTACAATTACCAAGAGAAAAAAGTTTAGTAGTTCTTGTGGATAGAGCCAGTAAACAATGGGAGATTATTTCCCTGTTTCATAACAATATACCTCCCCTAAGTGCATCATCTATGTTTCTTGCTATCATCTATATTTTAAGGTTAAGATATTTCAATTGTGTTCAAGTACATCATTGTGTTCAAGTACAATATAGTGTTGAGCGTCGAGGGTTTATGGATAGGTTTTAGGGTTTAATTTTTAAGGGTTAAGGGTTGAGGGATAGGGTTTAGGGTTTAGGGATAAGGGATTAGGGTTTAAGGTATAGTGTCAAGGGTTGAGGGTTTAGGAACAAGGATAGAGTTTAGGGTTTAGGGATGATGGATTAGGGTTGAGGGTTGAGGGTTAAGGGAGTAGGGTTTAAGGTATAGTGACAAGGGTTGAGGGTTTATTGATAGTGTTTAGGGTTGAGGGTTGAGGTTTTAGGGTTGATGGATTAGGCTTTAAGGTATAGTGTTGATGGTTGAGGGTTTAGGGTTGATGGATTAAGGTTTAGGGTTGACGGATTAACGTTTAATGTCGAGGTTAGGGTTAGAGTGTCAAGGGTAGAGGGATTAGGGATAGGGTTTAGGGTTGAAGGTTTAAGGATTGAGGGTTGAGGCTTTAGGGACGAGAGTTTAAGGCTTAAGATATAGTGTCAAGTGTTGAGGGTGTAGGGATAGGGTTTAAGTTTTAAGGGTTAAGGGTTGAGGGATAGGGATTAGGGTTTAAGGTATAGTGTTGAGGGTTGATGGTTTAGGGATAGGGTTTAGGTTTGAGGGATTAGGGTTTAGGGTTGATGAATTAGGGTTTAATGTTGATAGTTGAGGGTTGAGGGTTGAGGGATTAGGGATAGGGTTGATGGTCAAGGGATTAGGGTTAAAGAAGAGTGTCGAGGGTAGAGGGATTAGGGATAGGGTTATGGGTTGAAGGTTTAAGGATTTAGGGTTGAGGCTTTAGGGATGAGGGTTAAGGGATTAGGGTTTAAGATATAGTGTCAAGTGTCAAGCATGTAGGGATAGGTTTTAGGGTTCAAGTTTTAAGGGTTAATGGTCGAGGGATCAGATTTAAGGGTTGAGGGATTAGGGTTTGACGTTGAGGGCTGAGTACATTAAGGTTTAAGGGTTGAGGGTTTCAGGATAGGGTTGAGGGTCGAGGGATTAGGGTTAAAGTAGAGTGTCGAGGGTATAAGGATTAGGGATAGGGTTGGAGGGTTTAGGGATAAGGGATTAGGGTTTAAGGTATAGTATCGAGCTCGTTGAGGGTTTAGGAATAGGGATAGCGTTTAGGGTTTAGGGATGAGGGATTAGAGTTAAGGGATGATGGATTAGGGTTGAGGGATTAGGGTTTAGGGATAAGGTTTAGGGTTGAGGGTTGAGGGATTAGGGTTTAAGGTATAGTGTTGAGCGTTTAGGGATAGAGTTTAGGGTTGAGGGATTAGAGTGAAGGGTTGAGGGATTAGGATTTGACGTTGAGGGTTGAGGGTTGAGGCTTTAGGGTTTAGGGTTTAGGGTTGAGGGTCAAGGGATTAGAGTTAAGGGTTGAGGGATTAGGGTTTGACATTAAGGGTTGAGGTTCGAGGGTTAAGGGTTTAGGGATAGGGTTGAGGATCGATGGATTAGGGTTAAAGTAGAGTGTTGAGGGTATAAGGATTAGGGATAGGGTTGGAGGGTTTAGGGATAAGGGATTAAGGTTTAAGGTATAGTACCGAGCCCATTGAGGGTTTAGGAATAGGGATAGTGTTTAGGGTTTAGGGATAGGGTTTAGGTTTGAGGGATTAGAGTTAAGGGTTGAGAGATTAGGATTTGACATTGATGGTTGAGGGTTAAGGCTTTAGGGTTTAGGGTTTAGGGATAGGGTTGAGGGTCGAGGGATTAGAGTTAAGGGTTGAGGGATTAGGGTTTGATGTTGAGGGTTGAGTACATTAAGGTTCGAGGGTTAAGGGTTTCAAGATAGGGTTGAGGGTCGAGGGATTAGGGTTAAAGTAGAGTGTTGAGGGTATAAGGATTAAGGATAGGGTTGGAGGGTTTAGGGATAAGGGATTAGGCTTTAAGGTATAGTATTGAGCCCGGTGAGGGTTTAGGAATAGGGAGAGTGTTTAGGGTTTAGGGATAGGGTTTAGGGTTGAGGGATTAAAGTTAAGGGTTGAGGGATTAGGATTTGATGTTGAGGGTTGAGGGTTGAGGGTTGAGGCTTTAGGGTTTAGGGTTTAGGGATAGGGTTGAGGGATTAGGGTTTGACGTTAAGGGTTGAGTACATTGAGGTTCAAGGGTTAAGGGTTTTGGGATAGGGTTAAGGGTCGAGGGATTAGGGTTAAAGTAGAGTGTCGAGGGTATAAGGATTAGGGATAGGGTTGGAGGGTTTAGGGATAAGGGATTAGGGTTTAAGGTATAGTATCGAGCCCATTGAGGGTTTAGGAATAGGAATAGTGTTTACAGTTAGGGATGAGGTATTAGAGTTGAGGGTAGAGGGATTAGGGTTTAGGGATAAGGTTTAGGGTTGAGGTAGACAAGGAGTGACTGAGAGACATAGAGAGGGGAGAGGTGAGGGGGAAAGATAAGTGAGATATAGAACATGAGCTGATGGAACTAGAGGTGAGATATTGTAAAGGTGAGATACACAAATATTTATGGATCAATCTATAGTAGGACAAATCGTGAGCATGTTATAACGTGCTCACATTTTGTCCTGCTATAGAAATAGTAAAAAAGTGTTAACCCCCGTGATCCAGGCCCACATGCTCTATTTTCATGTTGATTATGCACGTGCTCTGACAAAAAAGTGGTGCTTTCATACTGTTGGGAAGTTCACATGCACATTTTACACATTCTACCACCTTTGCATGATCTTTCCACCACCTTTTCTGGTTTGCCAACTTGAGAAGGAGGAAATAACATAGTTTTCACACCAAGTTTGATATATATCTATTCAAGTTTCAATTTTTGTAGTGTTGCAATGTTAATTGTGATTCAATTTTAAGAATTTAACATTATAGATTAGTTAATAGTATTGTTGTTAGTAATTATATTTGAGTGTTATTCAATTTAACATTGAAAAGGAAGCAAGTGGTGAAAAAATCAAATTGTTGAGGAGTTTGATGCAAGAAGAAAAAAAAACTACATAATTGGGTACTCTCTCCATTCGAATCTTCATTTTTTAGGTATGTCAAGTCTTTACATGCATGTTCTTTACATTTTCCTTAATTCTATTTGAATTACTTTATCATGCTTTATGATACATGTTTAAAACTCTTCACATTCCCAATCAAGAAAGCAACCTACAATCTCACATGATGCCATGTATATTTTCTACACTTGGGCTCTTTAATAATTATGTATAATAAACAGACCTTAACATACCATGATGTCAAACTATACAAGAATAAATCCTTACAACAAAATAAAAATACAATCCCACTATTATCTTGTCATATTAACAAGTTAAAATACAAATGAATAGGTGCCAAGATCATACAAGTATGCACATGACATGATGATTTGTATGCACATATCCTGGGCTAGGACATTCCTTATGCACCTATTCATGATGATTTGTACATGCACATGACACAACAATTGTTGTCTATTCCTTCACAAGCCATCCAAATCCTAGTAGCCCTAGTAACAACAAACATGTTAAATTGGGTTTGCCTCAACCTTTTCAAGGATGAAGTTCCATGTACTCTTTTCATGTCTGCAATAATTTTCTTTGTATGCTTTGTACCTATTTTGGTTGAGTGACATTTACTCTTTTACATGACGATTGTATGTACATTTACTATGAAGGGTTGAATGACATATATTTTAGTTATTTGTATGGATTCATTTCTTAGGAACTAATATTGGTCTCTTTATCATGCTATAGACAAATTCTTCGTCATGCCGAGGAAACGATCAAGAATTAAACCAACACAGGAAGAAATAGAAGCTAAGAATGCAAAGAAAGTAGTGGCTATGAGGGAACTTCATGAGAAGAGGAAATTGGACATGATAAATGAAGACATGCCAATTGAAGAGGAACCACAACCATCACAAAGAGATATGGTATTGGTGGCACAAAGAGAACTAATGCAAAAACTTCGTGCTATGAGAGATTTGAATACCATAGTTGGAGACACATCCTCTACCGCAAGTCAACATGTAGGGACACCATCTACCACATCTCAAGTTGAGAGTACATCATCACTCACATGTGATGAAGGAGATATGCCATCATTCCCACCTCAACCTCAAGGTATGTCATCTATTCCATCTTCGATCGAAGGTATGCCATAGAGCCCATCTCATTTAAATATTGATAAAATTCCTAATGTCGAGATGAATTTATCTAACTTAAAACCACCTAGAATTTTGCATAGAAAGCCAAAGTATTTGATTGATACTGATGAGAATATTTTGTAGCCAATGGAAGATAAGATTCCAAAACGCACTTGTAGAAGATACACTCATAAGATTTGGAGATTGTTCTTTGAAAAGTTAAATGAGACTGCAAGATGTCAACTATTCCTTGAAATGATGCGAAGTATAAAGTATAGGTCCATCATGAAGATTCTTGGGTTGAGAACATCAGAGGCTTCAAGTGAAAAATCTATTGTCAAAAATCTAATGAGTGCGTATGAGAGTGTGGGTAACACCTCATGCACAAAAGATAGTAATGCAACACGGTGTGTGATTACATTGACTATAGTAAGTAGTCAAACGAGGAATGCTCGTCTCATTAGAAAGATGAGTCAAGAATTGAGAATTAATAGGAAAACTTTATCAAGAGCTATTGGAAGATGCCAAAGAATTGAGGACACTAATGCCATTGAATTATGGGCGTTCTCGGGGAGACTACCATGAAAAGATAAATCAATTGTTGAAGTATTAAGATCACTAATTGAAGACATTTGGAAGAATTACACAAGGGTATCTCCAAATCAAAGGGATGTGA
Organism: Cunninghamia lanceolata; assembly: GCA_027924645.1. Lineage (NCBI taxonomy): Eukaryota > Viridiplantae > Streptophyta > Pinopsida > Cupressales > Cupressaceae > Cunninghamia > Cunninghamia lanceolata. The sequence continues at coordinate 4,787,653 of BSBN01001126.1, forward strand.
TAAGAAGGAGAATTTGTAGTCAGAACCGTGAGCCACATCCAAAGCATTTTTTAGATGAGACTCAAACATAGTTTTATGGTAAATTTCTAGAGAAGTATCCTCAAATTAAAATTTGTCAAAGATATTTTGAAATGTTAAAACCTTTCTATGTCAAGATAAATCACACACGCACTACTTGTTGTAGATTACATATTGAATTTTCTAACCATTTTGATGTTTATAGGTCTATATATTTAGATATGCATACTAACAATGTTTTGCAGGGTTGTTCCATATGTGCCCCACCAACATCTTCAAGAGAATTCATATCCAGAATTTTATGTGAAAGAGAGGAAGGTCAAATATTCTACAAGAAATTACGCTTGGATGGCACATGTCATCGTTACAGTGGCTTACAACATTTGCCAATATGTGAACATATGGAAAGAACACATATGGTTGGAAACGAACTAGTAGAGTTTGGCAAGTATAAAACAGTGGCATACAATACAAAAGATGGTAAAGAAGCAAAGATGTGTGAATTGGTTATTGAAAAGATTCCAATGTATTAATTTATGCCTATATTTCGTGATAGTATAGTGTATGAGTATGCAAGACATGCCCATAGAGCTCAATGGTTGGAATTGCAATTCAAGTTATGCAAGGACACATTTCTAGTTGGTAGCATTGTTTCATTCGTCAACTTTGCAGAGAACTATAGTCTATAGCCACAATGTGAGGTGTAATCACAATAATACAACTCCACACAGGTTTCTATATTTGTGCACATTGCATTCATTCATTCAAATGATAGTACAGAGGATGACAAAAAGATCATAAGGGAGTATAATTTCTATATTAGTGATGATCACACACATTCTACAGAGTTCGTGCAAGGTTTCTTTCAGGTGTTCTACAATGATTTGGCTAGAAGGGGCATATCATTCAGTCAGCATATCATATGGTCAGATAACTATGCGTCACAATTCAAGAACTCACAGAACTTCTATTGGTTGAGTAGGAGGCATAATTTTACAGGTATTCAGCATATGTGGAACTTTTGTGAGGCCGGGCATGGAAAGGGGGAGCATGATAGTGCAGGAGCATGTATCGAAAGAGCCATAGCACAAGAAGAGTTAAAGTATAAAGAGAATGCAAAGTTGACAGATGCAAAATCGATTGTCGAGTGGTGTAATGCTTCCATGGGTCTAGGTAATGAAGGTAAGTCTTCAGTTCATAGATTTTTTTGGTTGATAGATGATACTAACATTGCACCATATGAGGACTGTTCTACACTGACAGAATCAAGTGAGATGCACTCTTTCAAAAGCTCAATTGTAGGTTCATGGAGTATCCATAAGTGAAAGATGTCATGCTTTTGTTCTTCCTAGACAATTCAAACCTGGGATAAGTGTGAGTCAAAGGAGTGGGTTGACGAATGGAAGTTAAGTTATCTTAGCCCACTTGACATGTATCGACCCCCGATGGCACTAGAACTAACACAAATGGAATCATCAGTTGACTTTGACCACATATAAGATCTATTTCAACTAGGTAATATATCTATTTGCATAGTTTTTGAAATTCCTAATGTCATCTTACTTTGTAGTGTTTTTGTAACGTTGACTAATTTCATCTAATTTGCTACACATATCAATGTAGGGCACGTATATGCAGTTATTGCAGATGAATATAATGAAAAGGGAATAGATTATTACTTATGTCATTGTGTTGAGGCCAAAAAGAAATTGGAGGCCCCAGTTACAGATGGAGAAAACATCAAATACCCTACAGGCTCAGTGGTTATTACTGGAACATGGCTTAGAAGGTACCCACATAAGAGTGTTAATGTTTGGTTGTTTTAGGACTTTGACATGCATCAAAAGATTCTTCATTACTTGAACCTTGTCGTGGCATCCAATGTTCATTTGATACAATATTGGGGTAGACCTTTGAACAAAATCTTGTGGAAGGTGTGTAAGTCTAACCATGAAGCAATACTTGACACAATAAAGAGTAGAGCAGACCCAGATGGTTCATTGGATTAATTTGTAAGTATTCACATTGATTTTGTAAAGTCATGTTACATTGAGTTTTAAGTATGCACATTAATTTGTAAGGTTTGTTTTTTTTATTTCCTGCTGCACTTTTACACATATACACATTTTTACATCATCATGTTATGCTTCATGGGGTTAGACCTAAGTGATGGATAAAGTTGATCCTGAGAATGATGTATAAAGTCTAGGTAATGTATAAAATATAGGTGTCTCTAGGTGTCTTGGTTTCTAACTAGATAATAGGTGTCTCTAATTGTGATGTAGAGGCAATGGGATAGTTGGAGGATGGCAAACTAGACAAGGTTTCCTTATGCTCTAAAGCCCAAATTTCATGATCATTATACAAAAGTGGGAACAATAGTTAGAGACTCTAAATTATTCATGGAAAAGGTGATTCCATATGCTATGGGACCCATTCCAATTATTGCCAAAGGCAGACCAAACTCAGGATTAACACTTCCTTCACAAACCCAAGAAATGGCTTGTAGCCCTAAAAAAGGAGAACAATCCTAATAACTTTTGATACAAATCTTCAAACATAGAACTTGGACAATCAGTAGATACCCATTTAGACTCCCTATCACATATCCAAAATTGGGTATAGGTTGTTTTGGACGATATACCCTAACCTATAACTCCTCTCAATAACATAGAGCCCCAATTAGGCCTAAAATACAAAGAGACCCCCCTTAAATTCACACATAGAACTCAACCAATGACTTGAGCACTTAGTATTCATGCCAAAACTATGAATTTTGTGGGTTTTATCCTCCTACAATCTGATGTTCCCAAAAATGCCTCTATGGTTCATTCTCTATGTCTAAACATCACCTAACACATGGTTTTGTTAGGTTTCCTCAAAGAAAACTTCTTCTCCTAAGATTTCCTACCAAAAAATTATCATAGCATATTACAATAGACCTACTACAACTCATTCCACTGATCAAAAGTGAATCAAATCGGTGGAATGGCCAAAAAATGCATGATTCTTACCAAAACCCTAGATAAGGGTTTCTTAAACTATTTTCAGGAAAATGAGTCTTACTCTACTCTAGAATTATTTCAAGATGCAAAACTATATGCAAATGAATGTCAACTCACTATGGTTTCATACCACCACCATAGTCCTTCACAACCTGTCTGTACAGAAATAGGGTACGGACTGCTACAACAGAATTATACAGAAAATGCAAAATTTCTAAGTTTTTATTACTGTTTCTCCTCCAAAAGACTTCTCCAAGACTTCTCCTCCAAGTCCAAAGTCTTAGAAAGTATATACAATGGATTGAGAGGTATTTGGATTCAATGGAAGGTGTATAACTATTCTTCCACCATCGAACTGCCCTGTCAGTTTCAAAACAACAACTACTTGCCATTGTTGCAACTGTCCTAATTAGGACTGCAACGACTTGTTTAGGCTTAGTGATGCCTTAAAAACACTTGACAATTGTATTAAACCTTTGACAAGACTTGACATGCCTTTCTAACACTTTGACATGCATTTACAAGGCTTACAACATGAGGTTTTACATGACTGGCCCTTAAAACTTTATGACTGCCTCCTATACAATGTATGATTGTATGATGGCTTATTACAAACATGGCATTATAGCCCTTATTACAACATGAGAATGGCGTCCAAGACCTTATTGAATCCACAAAACAAAATGAACAACAAAAATAAGAGAACTCAAGACCTTAGTCTTCTTGGTGCTCCTGCACCAAATTGTGTCTTAGGTATATATGATATGTCAACTAGGTAGATAGAGACTAGAAAATAGGTGTCTTTGGTGTCTTGCGTCTACTAGACTACATGTGTCTTAGGTCTTAGGTGAGGCCACATGAGCTTCTAGCTTCACATAGTTTTCCTTGTCAGTATAGAATATTTATATTTCTTGAAGCTAAGGGAAGCGCTTTTTCTTAATAGGAAAATTTTATCGACTTCAGTTGCACTAATGGTGTAGGGGCACCTAGGTTGTCATGCCTCCAAGAGGGGTCAAAAAATGAAATATTGTTTTGATTAAGTCAATTGTATGTAATAAGGTTTTCTAAGACCATTTCATTTGTTTTTAAGTCACTTTGAGTCATTTGGGGTCAGTTTGAGTCTTTGAGTCCTGTTGCAAAAAAGTGTCAATGGTGTCAAGTTACACAAAGCAACTTTTGCATTTTTGGTGTCTTGCTCCTGATGCAACCAAACTGATAGTTCCAATGCATCTGGATGGGTATGTTTAGGCTAGGCATGGTTCTATTTTTCACCCAAACATGTCAAAACAGTCCGAGCTACATTGTACCGACGATATCCCTAAAGAGTCCAAAGTGCAAAAAGGCAGCAATCTTTGATGAGATATTACTCAAAAACTGTGTCACTTAGAAACATTTTGTCTAAGGCAACATGATCACATAGAGTGCCTCTACAATAACCTCTCTCAGTTTTTTATATCTCTGAGGCATTTACCCGTGGTGAAAGGTTTTCTGTTGCCCCAAAAATCATCAGAAGGAGGCAGTGTAAAGTTGCAAAGGGGTGTAACTTTCGTCCTGCTCCTGAAGCGACCAAACTGACTATTCCAACGCATCTGGATGGGTACATTTACACTAGGCATGGTCCTATTTTTCACCCAAACATGTTGAAATAGTCCGAGCTACATTGTACCGACGATATCCCTAAAGAGTCCAAAGTGCAAAAAAGAAGCAATCTTTGATGAGATGTTACTCAAAAATCGTGTCACTTAGAAACATTCTATCTAAGGCAACATGATCACATAGAGTGCCTCTACAATAACCTCTCTCAAGTTTTTATATCTCTGAGGCATTTGCCCATGGTGAAAGGTTTTCTGCTACCCCAAAAATCGTTAGAAGGAGGCAGTGTAAAGTTGCAAAGGGGTGTAACTTTCTTCATGCTCCTGATGTGACCAAACTGACTATTCCAACACATCTAGATGGGTACATTTACGCTAGGGATGGTCCTATTTTTCACCCAAACATGTCGAAACAGTCCGAGCTACATTGTACCAATGATATCCCTGAAGAGTCTAAAGTGCAAAAAGGCAGCAATCTTTGATGAGATGTTACTCAAAAATTGTGTCACTTAGAAACATTCTGTCTGAGGTAACGTGATCATGTAGAGTGTCTCTACAATAACCTCTCTTAGTTTTTTATATCTCTAAGGCATTTGCCAGTGGTGAAAGGTTTTTTGCTGCCCCAAAAATCGTTAGGAGGCAGTGTAAAATTGCAAAGGGGTGTAACTTTTGTTCTTCTCCTCGTGTGGCCAAACTGAAAGTTCCAATGCATCTAGATGGGTACGTTTAGGCTAGGCATGGTCCTATTTTGCACCCAAACATGCCGAAATAGTCCAAGCTACATTGTACTGACATATTAAATTATTAACAAATATTGAATCATATAAACACATAGAAATCATTTTAAAGCATAAACTAACTCCTCCAAGTCAAGGCACAAATTAAGGTATGTGAAAAAACTAAATATTGAATGGGTGCCTAAGCTAGATGAAGACTTTTCACCCACCTCATCCTTCAATCATTATAATTACTCTCAAAAGACATCATCGAAACATGAAAAAAATCCAAGACTTGTAGTTTTAAGTTGATTTCCTCCAAGGCACCAATGTGAGGTTGTTTTGATGGCAAAGGGTGCCTTGATTCATGAAGTTAAATCTCCTTCTTCCTAGTTGCCAAAATGGATAGTTTAGACAAGAAAATGCACCTTATTATACTTAGCTCATTTCTTGGCAATTTGATGGCTTCAATCATTTGTTCAAACCTATAGGAGACCATTTTACACTTAGGCGCTAGATCTTAGGATTTAGAACATCTTCCTTCAAGGCACCAAAATGAGGTTATTTAGACACAAAAGTGCACCTCCATACAAGATGCTTATTCTCTTTCCACTTAGGCACTCATTCATGATGATCCAAGTGACAATAGGTGCCTAGACTTCCTTTGGTAAGATTTAGTCATTTTGAAGGTTCTAACACTAGGCGCTACAGTTAGAAGTGATATGAAGTTCATTTTCCTCTAGGTGCCCAAAATGGATGGTGGAGACAAGAAAAGGTGCCTAGGCTTCTTTTGACGATTTTCAAAGCCTTCCTAAGTTATATTATGTTATATTGACCCTTAGGCACAAATGGATGATCTAGGATGACTCTAGGCACATATCCAAGGTGATATCTTTCTAGGCACAATATTCACTAAGTTTAGACTTCACTTTACATCAAGGCGCCAAAATGGATAGTTTAGAGAGAGGCAAAAATGCGCCTAGAGGTATGATGCTCAGTTTGATGTGTTTGATCAACTTTGATAATCAAGATGAATTGCCTCCCTTAAGGCGCCCTCCTTTATACTTTGAAACATCCTTTCAATATCAAGGCACAATTTTGAGGTTGTTTGGATGATGAAAGGCGCCTTGAGTTCTAGGCAAAGTTTTGAGGTTGTGCAAGTAGAGAAATGCGCCTAAGGTCTTAAAGCAAATTTGTGCCTAAAACTAAAAATCCCTGAGCTATGACTTATGGAAGCCTATAGCCCCAATGTTATGTTGCATACTAAAATTAGGTAAGACTCAATGTAATCTCATAACCTCGCCTTATATGAAAGAGGAATTACATTTAATAACCACAATGGTCATCAAGTGCTCATAAGCATATGATTTTGACTATCTTATTCAAAACAATAAACATACTCTTTGCATCCCAATATGGTATAATAACAAGAAATTATAAAATATTTTCAATTGACCAACTCATAAAGAATATGGATTAGCATATTCATTTGAATATTTTCAATTGAGCAACTCATAAAGAATATGAATATTTTCTGTTCAACATGATGATTCATTTTTTTTAAATACAACTTTTATCTTTTAGTTCCAAAATGAGGTTTAGGTGATACTTGAATAATAATAGCTAGCTTATTGGATCAACAAACATCTTATGTAATACAATTGGACTTTCAATATTTGAAGTAGCCATCTACAAATATCCATTCAAATGTGGATTTATAATGCAAGTATGGACACCATCAATAAAAAAGATTTGTATTAACCAAATATCCATATAGGCATACATCAATATTTGTCAATATAAGTATAACATATATACAAAATAGCCATATAGGCTTACAAGAATGCCATATAGGCATACAATGTCAACTATATGCACGTATTATTGATAGTGGATGCTCACATCACATGACCAGTGACAAAAGTAAGTTTGTAAGTTTGGAAAAATATGATGGAGGACTGGTTAGGTTTGGAGACAATGTAGCTGGTAAGATTTGTGGAAAAGGATCTATTTCATTTGATGGAAAGCATAATGCTGAAAATGTCTTATATGTGAAGGGCTTGAAGCATAATCTTTTGAGTGTTGGTCAGATGTGTGATAAATGTTATGATTTGAGATACAAAAGACAGTGGATGCAAGATCATGGAAAGCTCTAGAACTATAATTGCTACCGGTAAGAAGACCATAGGTAACATCTATCAATTAAGAGGAACTAATGATTACTATCTATTAGCCCAAGTAGATGAGAATTGGTTGTGGCATAGAAGGTTGTGTCATATAAATCTTGATAATCTAGTAAAGATAAGTTCAGGTCAGACTATAAAAGATTTACCATGACTTGTGAAACCCACCAATACTATCTACAAGGAATGTTAGTTGGGAAAGTAGACAAGAACAAGTTTCAAGAGTAAAGAGCAATTCTCTACTGGTTTGCTGGATCTAGTTCATACAGATCTCTATGGTCCTACAAGAGTGAGAAGTCTACAAGGTGACAGATACTTCATGTTGCTTATTGATGATTATTCTAGAATGACTTGGGTTACTTTTCTAAGAGACAAATCAAAAGCCCTAGAGAAGTTCAAATCTTTCAAGGCAATGGTTGAGAATGAAATAGAATTGAAAATCAAATGCTTGAGGTCTGATAGAGGAGGTGAGTTCACATCAAATGAATTCAACATTTTTTTTGAAGAACAAGGAATAAAAAGACAATTGTCTATACCTAGAACTCCTCAGCAGATTGGAGTTGTGGAAAGAAAGAATAAGATAGTTCAAGAAGGTGCTAGGACAATGATGAAGGAAGCAGATATGCCATATGTCTTTTAGAAAGAAGCTATAGATACTGCTATCTACATTCAAAATAGATTTCAAGTGAAAAGTAATGGTACTAAAACTCCTTATGAATTGTGGTATGAAATAATTCCTACAGTAAAATATTTCAAAGGCTTTGGAAGCAAATGCTATATTAGAAGAGATGAAGATCTAGGAAAGTTTGATGCAAGATGTGATGAAGGAATCTTCCTAGGATACTCTACCAAGAGTAAGGCCTACCAGTGTTACAATAAAAGGCTCAAAAAGATTGTTGAGAGTGCAAATGTGAAAGTGGATGAAGGCAAGGAAAGAATATCAGACCTAAGTTGCTATGAACCTGATGAACCTGTGACTATATTAAATGAAGAAAAAGTTGAGCAAGAAGACAGTGAGGGTGAAGAAGAGGCTCCAGAAAGTGTTAAGACTCCTAGGTATGTAAGGATTAATCATTCTGAAGATCAGATTATAGGTGACAAAAATAAAGGTGTGCTGACAAGGAAAAGAGCTACAGAAGAACAAGTGAGTTACTGTTTACTCTCTACAGGTGAGCCAAAAACTGTGAATGAAGCCTGTAATGATGAAAATTGGGTAAAGGCAATGGATGAAGAACTAAAGCAGCTAGAGAAGACTGAAACTTGGGGATTAGTCCCTAGACCTACTTACAAAAATATTGTTGGAACCAAATGGGTTTCCAGAAATAAGCTAAATGAAAATGGAGAAGTTGTAAGGAAAAAAGAAAGGCTTGTGTGCAAATGATATTCATATATTGAAAGGATAGATTTTGAGGAGATTTTTACTCTAGTAGCTTGGATTGAAGCAATCAGAATATTTCTGGTATTTGCAGCCCACAAAGATTCCAAAGTGTATCAGATGGATGTGAAGTTTGCATTTCTGAATTGTGAAATAGAAGAGGAAGTCTACATTGACCAACCAAAAGGATTTCAACTATCAAATCAAGGTGATATGGTATGCATGTTGAAGAAAGCATTGTATGGACTCAATCAAGCTCCTAGGGCCTGGTATGCAAGGTTGGATAAGTACTTATTGCAGTTAGGATTAAGTAAAGGTACTGCTGATAGTAATCTCTATTTCAAGATTAATGGTGATCAAATTTTGATTGTTGAAGTCTTTGCTGATGATATCTTTGGAGGAAATGAAGGTATGTGTATGAAATTTGCTAGTGAAATGTAGAAAGAGTTTGAGATGTCTATGTTTGGTGAGATGAACTTCTTTTTGGGTATGCAAATCAATCAATTAGATAAAGGAATCTTCATATCTTAGTCTACGTATGTGAAAGAGTTGTTGAAGAAATTTGGGATGGAGGACTCTAAACTGGTATGTACTCCCATGGTGACTGACTGTAAGTTGAGAAAAACTGATGAATCACCTAAGAGTGATAAAAAAAAGTATAGATCCATGAGTGGAGGATTGCTTTATCTAACTCAAACCAGACATGATATTATGCATGCAATTCGTCATGTTGCAAGATTTCAAGCTGATCCAAGAGAATCACATGTTATGGCAATAAAGAGAATCCTGAGGTATTTAAAAGGCACTCTAGATCATGGCTTATGGTATCCAAAGGATAGCAATTTCACTCTTAGTGCTTACACAGATGTTGATTGGGCTGGAGATATTGATGATAAGAAGAGTACAAGTGGAGGTGCCTTCTTCTTGGAAAATAGATTGGTTTCATGGCTGAGTAAGAAACAAGATTCAATCTCTTTGTCAACTTCAGAAGCAAAGTATATTGCAGAAACATGTTGTTGTACTCAAGTGTTATGGATGAAGTAGACTTTGAAGGATATAAGGGTTGTTTATGAAGATCCAATTGCAATCTTTTGTGACAATAGAAGTGCTATAAATATTTCAAAGAATCTAGTTATGCACTCAAGAATAAAGCATATATCCATAAGGTATCACTTTTTGAGAGAAAAGGTGATAGAGAATGAAGTAAAGTTGGAATATGTCCCCACAAAGGATCAGATTGCAGATATCTTCACTAAGCCTCTACCCAAGGATACTTTTGAATATCTCAGAGAAAAGTTAGGGGTCATTACCCCTCCTACCCTCAACTAAGATGCATAAGAATGCATCAATCTAGTGGTGTTCAAATCTCATTCTTTGATCTGGATTGATGTTTTGGGAGCTACCTCTCAGGGGGAGTAGCTAGATGTGTTGGTAATAGTTCAGTTATATCAGACCAGTAGAATGCAAGTATATGCCCTTTTTCATTGATGTCAAAGGGGGAGAGAAATCATGTGAAAATTTTAGGAGGAGAAAGAATGCATATGTGTAAAGAAAAAAGGGGAAGAATCTTGTCTTGATGGACTTTTCAATTTTTCACGTCATATGTTTCCATCAATGACAAAGGGGGAGATTGTTGCAAGTATGTGCATAATTGATGTTGTCATTGATGTCAACATATCTATGTTGTTATTAGTGTCAACTGTGCTCCTATATTGTTGCTTGCCTGTAATAAGTGAGATTATTTGTATTTACTTATGTAAGTGATCTTAATGTTGAGGATATTGAGAAAATTATCTCCTCTGGTAGAAACCCTAAGTTGCAGTGGAAACAGTGTATTGCATACTGAAGAACAGTCTAGAAGATTGCTCTACATTTCATGTAGGATGAATATCTTTGTCTATGGATTGGAAGATATTTAGAAGTCTATCTGAAGATGTTATATTTCAAGTCTGTGCCTCCAGTATGAAGATTTGAGTGAGCTATGTTCACCAAAATGAAAACTAATTTTTCTATATGTTTGGTGGTGACAAGGAGAAAGTGTTATGCTCTGCATTCTTTTGCATTGAAGTATTTTTGTCTGCAATTCTAGAGGTAAGTCTGGAATGATGATTAGTGCCTTCAACTATAATGGTTCATGATTTGGCAGTCTGCAAGCTATCCTTTCCTTATGATAGTGGCTGACAGTGTTGTTCTTGTGCTCTGGTTTGAAGAATTCTCTTGACAAAGTGGCCAGAGATCATGTGGTTGTTCTTAGTGATTACATTGTGCTTGTGTATGTCTCTTGATTGTGTTCCTACCTTTATATTGGTCCACAAAGTGAAAATTAGATTGTGAATGAAGAATGTTCTTAGAAGACCTAGTGTTCTCACCAGTCTTGGCCGACTTGGTTGATTTCACTTATTGCAGAGATACCTTGAAGATTGTGGAAGCATGTTGTGGTGTGAAGGATTGTGTTTGAGTCCTATCTAAGGCGTGATGTGATCAGTATACATCTTTACATCTTTCCCTTAGCTAAATTTTGTATTAGGTCTAGACCTATTTTTATGTATGTTTTTGTAATGCCAACCTTGGAGATTGTTCCAATGGTTGATGAATGTATTTCTGACCTTGATGTACATTCCAAGGTTGATGACTTGTATAAAAACTTGTATTGTAATTGCAAAAAAGAGTGTGTGTGTGAATATGAAGAGATAAGTGGGAAGGTGTGAAAGAGCAAAGCAAAGAAGTTTTGTTGTGCTTCAAAGGAACTGAACCCAGGCATGGAGTAGATGCTATTTAATCATTTCACCATATTTGGTAGTGAGCCACCCCTTGGCAGTGAGCCATTCTTTGCAGTGAGCAATTTGGGTAGTGAGCCTCTATTTTTTGGTATTGTTATAACTTATATATTCTTGTGGGCTAACACCCACTGTGGTTTTTCCCTTTTACGGTTTTCCACGTAAAAAATTAGTGTCTACTGTGTTGAATGTGTGATTATGATTTAGTATATGGTTTCATGTTTTCATAGTTGAAATTAGATTATCAGGAATTAAGTAGTTGATGGTTTATGAAGTTAAGTTTTTGTGACAACTGATTCACCCTCCCCCCCTCTCAGTTGTCCTGTGTATTTCAACACAACCTTCCTATTTGAACTGTACATCCATTGTTTGCAGCAACATTAGGGTCTCCTTATTCTTACTTAACTTGATTCATGATGTCAATGTTGCCTTGAAGTGATGCCTCATCCTGATTTAGTCCATATGACTTAGCTGAAAAAATATGTTGGAGTAACTACATCAGCCTGATATGACTAGTCATGATGATATATATTAGGTTGATGCAGTCAAGAGTCTGATCACTTTTACCAAACAATCTAATTGTGGCTCAGATACGTCAACTAAAGCAACTTCCTACACCTCTATCAATGATTTCTCTTCATCTGAGTGACTGATTTCTTCTTGTTCTTGCACATGTTTAACTTGATCCATCTGCTACTTATACTTGATTTCAATATTGGGTTGATGTAGTCAAGAGTCTGATCACTTTTACCAGAAAATCTAATTATAGCTCAGATACATCAACTGAAGCAACTTCCTGCACCTCTATCAATGATTTCTCTTCATTTGAGGGACTGATTTCTTCTTGTTCTTGCATATGTTTAACTTGATCCATTTGCTACTTATACTTGATTTCAAACTCAAAATTGTCAGCACACTAAATTGAACTTCTATTTTCTACTTCTGCATCAGCAAACTCAGGTTTAGAACTTGATATCTGTGAAGCATCTAGTTGCCAATTTGCATCCTCAACATGACTATTCATCAGATCTGATTCCTTTTCTATCTTATCAACCTCCTCAGTAGCAGAAATGTGACCCTGTATACTGCTATGTTCATTGTCCTGTGACCAAGAATCGGGTTTTAACCAAGCTAGGACTATCTTGTCAAGTTCTAGTGACTGGAAACTAGGTTTTAACTAGTCAGGGACCTCATATCACTAGTAAAATTTTGGCAAATAAATGACTACGTGACTAAAACTTTTAGTCACAATGACTAAAAATGACTAAATTCTAATCATTTTTTGCAACACAACTATAAATGACTAATTCAATCATCCTAAGTGACTAATTTGATCATCATAAGTGACTAATTTGATCATAAGTAGAAAATTAAGTGGAAAGTAATAAAAAAGAAAGTGAAAGACTTAGTTTTTTTGGGGTGCCAAACAATTTTAAAAGAGAATTTTCATGGGCGCCAAACAATGAAAAAGAGAATTTTTAGTTGAAGTGTCTATTGAGCGGGCTTTTTAGTTTGTTGGTTGGAAGAAGTCCAGAGATTTTTTTTAGGCATGGCATAGAACCAATAGTTGGTTGAACCATCATCTATCCATGTTGTTGAGAAGATCTAGGATAAAGGCACATTGAGTTTTCTTTGAAGAAACCTTTCTTTGTTGGCTTTGAATTCATCCACACTGTAGAGATTCACAAGGGTTTGAAGACCCGTTGCATGCACGAGGAGATTATCCAAGGTTTTGAGGATATGCCCACGTTGAGATAATATTCAAGGTTTTCCAAGAAGCCTTCATCCTCACATCTTGCCAGGTATACTCTACACCGTTAGGGTTTTTAGTTTTGTTTGAAGTTTCAAGGAAGATCTTGCTTGTCTCTTTTCATTTGATTATGACCCTTTGAATATTTGTCATGACTATCTAATTTATTTTGCTAACTGTACCCTTTTCTACATCTTGTAACTATTTGGGTTTTCTCTTTACAATCCATACTTGTACTATGCTAAAAGGCATCTTAGTATTGAATGATTTGATGTGGCTGTCTGTTGCTTCTTCTTGCCATGAATATCAAGGCATGGAATGTCAATGTAACTCAAAAGCTCACTATGGAGCTTCACAAAGTTACAAGATAGAAACACAGAAAACCTTTATCTTTTGCCCTATTTCTTCTCAAAACATGTGAATAAAAAAAGGAATCTCTTTGCACTTGGCACAACACAATAGCCTTGCTACAAGCCTTCCATTGTGACCTTAAATCTTCCATAGTAATTAACTAATTGCATTCATTAGTAACCATGCAAAGGTAGGAATGAAAAGCTTGAAAACCTTTGGATGTATACTCTTTTACTTATCTTTGTAAACATTGAAAATGAAAGAAGTGCCCATCTGCACATTGTACCATCTTGTCCAAATAAAAACTCCATGTAACAACACTCACATTCAATAGTCTTAGCCACAACAGGGTATTCCTCATTTCCACTTCTTGCTTTTGTTCCACTGCATCCATCTAACTTGCACTAGTTTCAGTATAGCCTGCATCCCAAGAAGAAACACCATAACCCCAACTGCCATTTGTATGTGAAAACCCTGTCATTGGAAGTTTGACACTATTTTCATGAGAAGTGCTTGAAGAGAAACAATTATGCCCCCTAGCTATTTACTATCACTGAAGTAAATTCCCCACTTGATGCATGACCTTAGTCATAGCATGTTATTATTTTATTTCAAATTAATAATTTGGCTCTAGATGACATTGACAAAATTGCTCTCTTATTTTTGATGTAAACTTTTTAGTGAATATCCCTACAAGGCCTTTGTCAATGTCCATTAGTCTTTACCTTCACAAGGCTCTAGCATCCACTATCTACCCTTGTCTCATTGTCCTCACAGTCTCCTTCACATTGTTTCTAAATACTATCTCAGACTTGTCACTGTTAATATTACCACCCATCACATGTCAATTGGCATATTCCCACCATTCAAAGCTCTGTATGGTATAATACACCTTCTATATTGGATTGGGTAGTTTTGAAACCAATTCACCAGTAATTTCAAACTTTTGTTCTAGATCAGAATATATAGGTTGCACAAGAGTCTTAAAACCTGATGTAGAGGTGGATTGGATAGGCGAAGATGGACAAACAAGACAAGGTTCTATTCACCCCAAAAGCCCAAAATCAAGACCTTTACACAAAAGTGGGAACAATAGAAAGGAACTCATGGGCCATCATGAAAAAGTTGATTTGGGGTATTAGGGGATCCATTCCATTCATTGATTAAGGCAGACCACCCTCTGGACCAACACTTCCTTTACAAACACCAAAAATGGCTTGTAGTCCTAAAAATAGAGAACAACCTTGATAACTTTTGACATAGACCTTCAAATACAAATCTCTAATAATTGGAAGATGCCCAATATGGTCCCCTATCACATATCTAAGAATGGGTTTGGGTTGTTTTGGAAGGTATGTCTCAACCAATAGCCCTCCTAGTGTTTTAGAGCCCAATTAGGCCTAATTTGTGAAGCAAGTACCCTTAGATGAAGGCTTGAAACTTCCAGGACTACCTGAACATGTCAAGGGCCCTCCAAAACCATAGGATTCAGTATTCATTTGTTGTTACAACTGACTATCCTCAAACTTCACATTACTATTACTTCTAGCATACACTTAGCACATGGTTTTGCTAAGTTTCATTAATGAAATCCTGGCAATAATAGGTCTCTGCCCACAATACTCTTACAAAACATAAAAAAAGACATCAAGGGACTCATTCCACTAATCACAGAGTTTGATGAGTGAGTGGAATGAAAGAAACATCTTAATTTACTGTCAGAACCCTAGTTAAGGGTTTCCCAGACCACTTATAGAAAAAGGAGGAATACAACAATATAAAGAAGTGTCAAGAACTCAAAACATACGCATTTGGGAGGTGGCTCACCAAGATACCATTCCAACATAATCACCAGTCACCACTTGACCATACACAGTCAGGATACGTATAGTAACAACGAGGAAACAACAGAACTCAGGTAGGACTTGTTATTTCTTATTGATTTCTTCACAAACAGTACTTTTCCATGACCTCTTCTCTTACAATGAATAGGGTAGAGCTTTTAAGAAGCCTGCCAAATAGTTTGAATTGATTTTCAAGATAGTTAAGGTTGATGGAAGGTTTGAAACCACCAAACTCTCTCTGCAACTGTCTCAGTGTGGACTGCAGTGACTTGTTTAGGCATAACAATGCCTTCAAAACAGATTTACAAAGCAATTAAGTTTGGACTGCAGTGACTTGTTTAGGCATAATAATGCCTTCAAAACATATTTACAAAGCAATTAGGCCTTGAACAAGGCATTAGACCCCTTGACATCATGCTAGACTTCTTGACATCATTTTAAACTTCTTTCCATGCCTTGACAAGGCTTACAAACATGAAGATTGTCTCTATATGCCTTAAGAAGGCTTTACACATGTGACTGCCTTAACAATATGAGGATAGATACTTGGACATAGTCCTTAGTCCTTATTACAATCATAAATGGTCTTCTAGGACCTTATTGAATCAACAAAGCAAAATGAACATCAAAACAAGAGAGTTCAAAACTTTAGTCTTCTTGGTACTCCTGCACCATACTCCCCAGGTGGAAAGAGAATTCAAGTCTCTTAAGGAAGTAGATCAGCAATTGTGACACCATGGTTCAGGATGTCTTCTTCACTCATCCAAGTGGCATCTTCAATAGGCAAGACGCTCCATTTGACAAGGAACTGTTTGTATATCTTCTTCCTAGTCTTCTTCAAGACCTTGGTGTCAAGAATGCATTCCAACTTCAATGGTTGATTGGGTGGAAGACCTTTGACCCAATCTTCATTTCCTATTGTTGTCATGTCTGCTTCTGAATCTGCATTAAAATCACCTTTGAAAGGAAACAAATCTGAAACATTGAAGATAGGAGATATGGCCAAGCCTTGAGGAAGTTTAATCTCATAGGCATTAGGCCCAAACTTGTGCACAATCCAGCATGGTCCTATCTTCTTCATGAGGAGTTTGGTTGGCTGCCCCTTAGGAAGTCTTTCCTTCTTCAAATGAGCCATGACCAAATCCCCAACCTTATATTGTACATCTCTTCTTCTTTCATTGGCTTTCTCCTTGTACTTGTCATTATTCTTTTGAAGAGTGTCTTTGACATTATCATGGATGTCCTTCATGGCCAATGCAAAGTCTTCACCTTGAGCACTTTTCCTTTCCAATCCATGGAGATCTCTCAATTCAAGAATACCTCTTGGGTGAATTCCATAAACAATCTCAAATGGACTTCTTCCTGTACTCCTATTGGTGGAATCATTATAGGAAAACTTGGCTTGAGGGATGATCATATCCCATGCCTCTCCATGTTGTTTGGTAAGACACCTAAGAAGATTTCCCAAGGACCTATTCACCAGCTCAGTTTGGCCATCAGTTTGAGGGTGATAGGCTAAAGTAAAGGACAATTGAGTGCCCAAATTCTTCCACAAAGTGCGCCAAAAATGGCCTACAAACTTTAGATCCCCGTCAGTCACAATGTTAAGAAGCAAACCATGGATTCTAACAATTTATTTGAAGAACAAACCAGCAATGTGAGAAGCATCAGTAGTGCATTTACATGGCAAGAAATGAGCCATCTTACTGAATCTATCCACCACAACAAATATACTATCAAAGCCTCTTTGAGTCCTAGGAAGACCCAATACAAAATCCATGCTAATACTTTCCCATGGCCTATTAGGAATAGGAAGTGGCTGATATAGACCAGCATTAGATGAAGTACCCTTTGCCCTTTGACAAATACTACAACATTCAACAAATTTTTTGATATCTGATTGCATTTTAAGCCAAAAATAAAACCTCTTCACCTAATCCAATGTTTTATCGAACCCAAAATGACCTCCTAGTCCACCACAATGTTTTTCCTTTATGATGTTCTCCCTCATGGAACACCTAGGAACACATAGTTGGCTGCCTTTGAACAATAACCCCTACTGCAACAAAAACTCAAAAAAATCAGAATGATAAGAGTCTGAAAATTGTGATCAAACTTCATATACCTCTTTGAAATCTTCATCATCCTAATGCATATGCTTGAGAGCATCAACCCCTAAACTTTGCAACTGAATTTTTGAACCATACACACCCTTCTACTCAATGCATTTGCCACTTTGTTAGCCTACCCCTTCTTGTGTTTGATTGAAAAAGTATAGGCTTGGAGTTGTTCAACCCATTTCATATGCCTATGATTGAGTTTCTCTTGTGAATTCAAAAAATTGAGTGCATGGTTTTAGTATAAACAATAAATTCTTTTGGCAAAAGATAGTGCCTCCATTTTTTCAAAGCTTGTACCATTGCATACAATTTGAAATCATAAGTAGAGTACTTTCTCTAAGCATCATTCAATTTTTCACTAAAGAAAGCAACAGACCTGCCCTCTTGACTTAGGACAGCCCCTATAGCAAGGTTACTAGCATCACATTCCACCACAAACAACTTATTAAAGTTGGGCAAAACAAGTATGGGCTATTGTGCTACTTTTTGTTTCATAATTTCAAAAGAATCATTGGCTGCCTTTGTCCACAAAAACTTACATTTCTGCCCCCCTTTGATGGTATCCAAAATTGGTGCACAAATATGACTAAAACCCCTTATGAATTTCCTATAAAATGTTGCCAAACCATGAAAACTTTTCACATCACCTACTGTTTTTGGAGTTGGCCGTGACAAAATGTCTTCTACCTTTGTTGGATCCATCTTCAAACTACCTTGTGAAATCACAAAACCAAGATAGGTGAATTCTTCCTTCATGAAGACACTCTTTTCCATGTTGATCATCAATTGTTCATCATGCAACTTCCTCAAAACCTAATCCAAATGTTGCAAATGCTCTTCCTTAGTCCTGCTGAAAACAAGAATGTCATCCAAATATACCACAACAAATTTGCCAATGAAATCCTTCAACACTTCATTCATGAGATGCATAAAAGTACTTGGAGCATTAGATAGACCAAATGGCATCACCAACCACTCATAAAGACCCTCATTTATTTTGAATGTTGTTTTCCATTCATCCCCTTGTTTGATCCTAATTTGATGACACCCACTCTTAAGATCAATCTTAGAAAAGTATCTAGCCCCTCCCAAACAGTCCATTAGGTCCTCAATTCTTGGCATAGGGAACCTATATCTTATGGTAATCTTGTTAATGGCTCTAGAATGCACAACCTCCATTTACCATCCTTTTTAGGGGTTAGGACTATTGGGACAGCACATGGGCTAAGGCTCTTTCTCCCTAATCCTTTATCCAACAATTCTTGTACTTGCTTGGCAATCTCTTCATTTTGTGAAGGTGTCATCTTGTAGGCTACTTTGTTTGGCAAAGTAGATCTCGGTATGAAGTCAATTTGATGGATTATGTCCCTAATAGGTGACAACTCATTAGGCATTTCTTCTACCATAATCCCCTTATACTTCTCTAGCAATTGTTGCACCTCATTACAAACTTCTTCCTTACTAGGATCATGCAAACTAGGACTGTTTTTAGGCTTCAAAATTAGAGCATACCCTTGGGTTCCCTCCTCCTTAAGGGCATCTAGAAACTCTTTGCCATTCACAATCATGACACTTGACCCAACATTCTTCTCTACATGCTCATCAGGCAATGGATCCATTCTATACTTTCTACCATTCTTAGTTATGATCAAAGAATTAGTTTTACCATCATGTTGTGATTGAACATCATATTGCCATGGATGTCCTAATAGAAAATGACAAGCATCCATAGGAATTACATCACATAAAATTTTGTCCTTATATTCTCCTATCTCAAATTCAACCCATGATTGTTCATCTACCAAAACTTTTTGCCCTTTATTCAACCATGATACTTTATAAGGACTCATATGAGGAAGCCTTTTCAATTTCAATTTGTCTACCATTTCACTAGAAACCAAATTTTTAGTTGAGCCTGAATCAACAATTACCTTGCAAATCTTACCATAGGCCTTGCATATTGTCTTGAACAATGTCTTCCTTTGAGGGGGTTCTTGTGTTTGAGGCACCTTCAACATGGTTCTTCTCATCATCAAACTTTCTCCTTCATGGACGGGGGTTGTACTTCCAATTGGAGAGTTGACACTTTGGCAATCTTCCTCTTGGATCAATTGGTTCCTTCTCTCTCCTCCATGAGAGCTTGAGGCTTGCTTTTCAGGATACTTGAAGGCTAGATGTCCCACTTGGTTGCAATTGTAGCACCTTCCTATGAAGACATTAGGACCTCTCCTTGGTCCACCAAATCTACCTCTTCCATTAGGCCTTATTCCTCTAAAGCCTCCTCTAGAACCGGATTCTCCACTTTGCTCTTGGGAACTAGATTCCCTTGACTTCTTTGGGACTAATTTCTGCCCCCAAAACTGCCCCTACCTCTAAAATTTCTGCCACCTCTTCCTCTATTTTGCTGGTCACCTTTCCTCTTCAACTTCTCTTCAGCCCTTAATGCTACTTGAAAGCATTTCTCCATAGTTTCAGGGGTTAATAAACTGATTTCATCTTGGATATTGAACCTCAAACTATTTAGATACCTTGCCACCTTAGCTTTTTCATCCTCCATGTACCCACAATGAAGAGTGTATTTGTGAAACTCCTCAGTGTAAGTAGCCACATCCAAATCTCTTTGCTTGAGATTTTACATCCTCTTGTAGATCTGCACCTCATAGTCTGATGGAAGGAATTGGGACTTGATCCTCTCCAACATTCTACTCCATGAAGAGATCATACTCTTCTCATTCTTTATCCCCTCACCTTGGGTGTAATTCCACCATGTAAGGGCAACACCTTTGAGTTTAGTTTTTGCAAACTTAACCCTCTTGCTTTTAGGAACTTCTTTGTATTCAAAGTAGTTGTTTAGAGCCTCAATCCACTCCATGACTTCATCAGCATTCATCTTCCCACTAAACATGGGAATCTCCATCTGAGCCTTCAAAGAATCCTTGCCAATTGCCATGATGGCTTCAAGGAAATGCCTTTGATCAGCCGGTACCTCTACCTCTTCTTGCTCTTCTTCTTCCTCCTCTTTCTCTTCCTCTTCATCTGAACCTTCATCTATCCTCTTCCCTATCCTCAATGCCTTCAACTCTGCTTGGAGTGCTTCCTTGACTCCACTTTTGATCTTCTCTTCCATCTCCTTGAACTTCTTGACCACTTTGGTGGTCATCCCCTTTGGAGGCATATTGCTAGCCTCTCCTTCACTCTCCTCTACTAACATATACCAGACCTTATACCACCAACAACATAACCTTTTATGGATTTAATACCACTATGATGTAGAGGTAGATTGGATAGGAGAAGATGGACAAACAAGACAAGGGTCTATTCACCCGAAAAGCCCAAAATCAAGACCTTTACACAAAAGTGGGAACAGAAGAAAGGAACTCATGGACCATCATGAAAAAATTGATTTGGGGTGTTAGGGGACCCATTCCATTCATTGATTAAGGCAGACCACTCTCAGGACCAACACTTCATTCACAAACACCAAAAATGGCTTGTAGCCCTAAAAACAAAGAACAACCCTGATAACTTTTGACATAGACCTTCAAATACAAATCTTAGATAATTGGAAGATACCCAATATGGTCCCCTATCACATATCTAAGAATGGGTTTGGGTTGTTTTGGAAGGTATGTCTCAACCAATAGCCCTCCTAGTGTTTTAGAGCCCAATTAGGCCTAATTTGTGAAGCAAGTGCCCTTAGATGAAGGCTTGAAACTTCCAGGACTACTTGAACATGTCAAGGGCCCTCCAAAACCATAGGATTCAATATTCATTTATTGTTAGAACCAATTGTCCTCAAACTTCACATTACTGTTGCTTCTAGCATACACTTAGCACATGGTTTTGCTAAGTTTCATTAATGAAATCCTAGCAATAATAGGTCTCTGCCCACAATACTCTTACAAAACATTAAAACATACATCAAGGGACTCATTCCACTGATCACAAAGTTTGATGAGTCAGTGGAATGAAAGAAACATCTTAATTTATTGTCAGAACCCTAGTTAAGGGTTTCCCAGACCACTTACAGAAAAAGGAGGAATACAACAATATAAAGAAGTGTCAAGAACTCAAAACATATGCATTTGGGAGGTGACTCACCAAGCTACCATTCCAACATAATCACCAGTCACCACTTGACTGTACACAGGTGGGGTACGTATAGTAACAACGAGGAAACAACAGAACTCAGGTAGAACTTGTTATTTCTTATTGATTTATTCACAAATAGTGCTTTTCCATGACCTCTTCTCTTACAATGAATAGGGTAGAGCTTTTAAGAAGCCTGCCAAATAGTTTGAATTGGTTTTCAAGATAGTTAAGGTCAATGGAAGGTTTGAAACCACCAAACTGTCTCTGTAACTGTCTCATTTTGGACTACAGTGACTTGTTTAGGCATAACAATGCCTTCAAAATAGATTTACAAAGCAATTAGGCCTTGAACAAGCTATTAGACCCCTTGACATCATGTTAGACTTCTTGACATCATTTTAAACTTCTTTCCATGCCTTGACAAGGCTTACAAACATGAAGATTGTCTCTATATGCCTTAAGAAGGCTTAACACATGTGACTACCTTAACAAGATGATGATAGATACTTGGACATAGTCCTTAGTCCTTATTACAATCATAAATGGTCTTCTAGGACCTTATTGAATCAACAAAGAAAAATGAACATCAAAATAAGAGAGTTCAAAACTTTAGTCTTCTTGGTGCTTCTGCACCAAAACCTAGGACAAGGATGAAATCACAAGCATTTTGGCATCTCTCCAAAAGGTAATTCACAATTGGAGATCACGTTTTCCTTTTGTTGCAACTTTATAAACATAAAATCCTTAGGAAGGGGGGAGGTGCATAAGAGAAACTATCTCCCAAGTACTATTGTCCATTCATTATTCTTCAGCAAGTTAGACCTATAGCCTATAAGCTACAATTACTTACCAGCCCTATGGTACACATCGCCTTTAATGTGTCAAATTTAAAGAAGCCAATAGATTGAAATTTGACAATCCACAATTACTACATCCACTTGATGAAGAGAGAAAACTGATTTTATTTCCTAAGGGCATCTTGGCTACTAGAGATAGAAGGTTAAGGAAGCAAATCCTTACAATATATATACTGTAAAGGAAAGATCTTCCTATAGGGGATGCTTCATAGAAGGGACTTGCACACTTCTCTACTCTTTTCTTTTATGAGTTAACTAACTATTCATGTTGTTTGGTCTTGTCTATCTCTTGTTGATAACTTTGTTTGCATTCTTCCAAATCTAAGACCTGTAGTTTGCATATAACTTGTGAAAAAAATTTAAGAATTTTACAATCAAAATGGTGTCTCAATAGTTAGAAGGTGATTAGATTTGGCAGGTCTTGGGCATATTTAGATGTCTGTGTTATATCCATTGTACTATGTTTAATTTCGGATTGTACTATTAAAATCCACATATGAAAATTTCATTTTCTTGACAATTTCTCCTGTAAAATTGCTATGTTTATATTTTATTCATTTGATAGTTTTCTTTATAATTATATTCGAAATCATCAGAAATTTATGTATTTGACAATGTTTTTTGTAGGTTGTCATGATTCATGGACGAATAGAGGAGGATCTCTTTTCAATTCTTGACATGGAAATTGATTCAATGTATGTTTCTCTTTGTCTTCTCTTTTGTGTATGTAGACAAGAGAGGGGGTATGAATGTATGCATGTATATACCTACC
This sequence comes from Cunninghamia lanceolata, assembly GCA_027924645.1. Classification (NCBI taxonomy): domain Eukaryota; kingdom Viridiplantae; phylum Streptophyta; class Pinopsida; order Cupressales; family Cupressaceae; genus Cunninghamia; species Cunninghamia lanceolata. Next base: position 4,811,105 of record BSBN01001126.1, read on the forward strand.
GACTTGTTTGCATTTCTAGTTTCAGTATGTATGCATGTAGGCCTATAAATTTGGTCTGGACTACCTTTCTAGTATTAGTGTAAATGATATACCAACATTATGAAATAAATGATACCTAGGATGTATCCTTGGAATGCAAAATTGAGGTTTTAGGGAATGTCACAACATATTGCATTGTTTATATGGGAGTGGATTTGCTTGAAAAAATTCAACACCCGTCTTCTCTAAATGGCTGGGAATTTTTAATGCATCAACTATTAATGCATCAAATTTCTAGAGGTATCTAATCTATAAGAAAATACTTCTTCCACTTAGAGTGAACTTTATATGCAATCTTTATCCTAGAAACATAGTTCTGTAAATGTTGTGACAGGACAATAATTAAACTATCTAAAATATGGATTTCTTTATAGTTTATACATTCTGATCATCACAATATTAATCAACAACACATGAATCACAGAGAATACCTTCTACCATAAATATGGTCGTAAACCTAAACACTATTACAATGTTTTTTTAATATAACTCAAGCAGAGATTTATTGTTGTATTACAGATATATAGGTGTAAATATTAAACTACACAGTAAAAGGTTATTTAGTTAATAGAAGTTAGTGAAAGACACCAGTGTTGTGATATTATCAATTTGTGTATATCCATTTTGTGCATATCCTGGAATCATTACATTCCAAGAGATGGCATCTCTTTGAGCCATTCCATCAAACAGTTCACGTGCCTTATCTATACTTCCACATTTTGCATACATGTCTACTAGAGCATTTCTAACTATAATATCTGACAAAAATCCACCTTCCATTATATTATGATGGATGTCCATACCATGATCCAAAGCTCCCATTTTGGCACAGGTAGGGAGGATGCTGGTAAAGGTTGTTAAATTTCTCTTTACACATGCTAATTGTATTTACTTGAAAGTTTCTAAAGCCTTTTCAAAAAATCCATTTTGTGCATATCCCACTATCATTGGATTCCATGAGATGACATATCTTTAAGGCATTCTACTAAACAATTCACATGCCTTGTCAATGCTTCCACATTTTGCATACATGTCTACCAAGGTAGATGAAACTACAACATCTAAGATAAGTGTAATTTAGGTACCATCTATGAGTTCCACTATCGGATCTATTGAAGTGGATGTTATTTCTTTAAGTATTTCAAATCAATGAAAAGAGATGCTTTACCTATTTCTCGAATGTACTACACATGGTGCAATTTTCCTATTTTATTTACTACTTGAAGTCAGACTGGGACATTAATATAACTTTTTTTATGTTATTTTATTGATATTGCATTTAGGGTTTTTAATCAACCACCATGATAATTCTCTTTTTCTATTTTATATGCCACTTCTATCTCCAACATACTACAACTTGTGTTACATTTCTTGTAATATTTGTTGGTACGTAACTTAAGCATATCACAAATTGTCTTTGTTCATACCGAGTTAATAATTAGACACTTCAACATTTTGATTTCTTTTCTGCTAAATTTATGAAAAGATGAAATTGGTATTATAGTGAGACATATGGTGCATATTATGGTGTGTAATTCATATGGAATTTTTCTTTGTCCATATAGAATTGAAAGAAAAGTGGAACTAAGAATTAAAAACATTACAACTTGGTCAGTTGTAAATACGTATTCTAAAAGCCAATATTATGGCTAGTAAATACTTTTTGCATGTAAAAAACTATGTTCTCATGAAGGAATATTCTTTTATTTTCTGTATAGATTGGTTGGAGGAAAAACTTTCAAGGAAAGGAAATGACTCAATACCAAAACTTGTGATAATTGTAAATCTTGGCAACCCATTTGGGTCTTATGTTCCAGACCCTCTTCTGCGGGTTTGTATCAACCTTGTCTATATATCTATATATGCTTTAAAGTTGCTTATAGTGTTTAACCATTCTTATTTGACAAATAATAAATTCGGCACAATTTTAACTACTCTTTTTGATGAAGGGGGTAAATCATAAAACACACAACAACAAAAATTGCACATAGAAAATAGAATGTTATTTTATTGATTTGGACAACTCATTACATTACAGAAGCTCAAATACAATCAGAGGAATCAATCCTCGACAGGCTACAACACATTACAGCTACCTATCACCAGGCTCTAGAATCTTCTACCTTCTATAACCCTAAATCCACTAGGGTTTCTATTTTCCCATCTATTCTTGACTCTACACTTTCCCCCTTATCTCTACTACCCAAAGGATTCCAAAAAATGGTCATAAATAGCCCCTCTTGGTGACCAACAACTAATTTTGAAATTTACCTTTCTGTCCAAAAATTGGTCAACTACCGAGAGCCATAACTTTTGATCCGGGTGTTCAATTGATGCATCATTTGAAGCATTGGAAATCTTGCAGAGTGCTCTATACGCTAAGAACCTACTTTTTTGGTTCTACCCATTTTCAGTCTTGTACAGGATTGTTTAGTGCCTCAAACCTAAATTTGAATAATTTTTAGGTGTTTTTCAGGAAACATAAACTTTAATATCTTTCAGCTCACAAATGATCTCTGCATGATTCCTTCACCAAAGGTCTTATTTTTCATTTATGAAGTGTCCTACAAATTGTTGCTTCAATTCATGCCCAAATGCAAACTTTCAAAAAATAGCAGTTTGCTATTTTTAACAGTTTAGAAAAATTGAAAGTTCTACATCATTATTCAAGCGATTATGGAACCAGATATACTAATTTTGAAACAAAATGTAAACATCTTCAATGATTTTGAAACATATCTTTTTTGGGTGATGTAAGATTGCTCTTACACCTCTAGATGCTCCTGCATCAGACACCTAGGGTAATTTTGAGAAGTGACCTTGTCACATCTCAAGTGTTTGAGGAAAACCCCAAATAGTCAACTTTTGGCTTAGATAACCAGGAAGAATCTTCAACAGGCCTTCCTTTCCACTTCACAAGATATTCTTCATATTGCCTATTCTGAGTACTCCTTCCCATAGGGCTATCCAAGATTTCTTCTATCTCCTTCTCTGAAGTATGTACCAGAATATTCCACTATTCTTCTGTTGGTCCATCCTCTGTGCCACCTTCATGATATTCTATTAACTCAACAATGTTGAACATAGGTGAAACGTTGATCCCACTTGGTAACTCTACCTCATATGTGTTTCCTGAATCATGCTTCTTCAAAATTCTGCATGGTCCATATTTCTTGATTTTCAACTTATTATATGTTCCAACTAGAAACCTCTCTTTTCTCAAGTGAACCATGACTTCATCTCCCACCCGAAATTCCTTATATCTCCTCTTCTAATCTACCTTATCCTTGTACTAAATATTCATCTTATTAATGTGCCTTCTCACATCTTCATGCAAATTCCTTAGGTGTTCTACAAAGTCTTCAGCTTTAACACTTAACTTTTCTCCTTTGTCTAGCTTCCTTAACTCTAAAGAATTTCTTGGACTACTCCCATAAATAGTCTAGAATGGTGATTTACCTCTGCCCCTATTGACAAAATTGTTGTAAAAAAAATTTTCCTGTGGTAAAATCAAATCCCATCCCTTGGGCTTATCTCCTGCTAAGTAGCGTAGTAGGTTACCCAAACTCCTATTCACCACTTATGTCTGTCCATCAGTCTATGGATGGTGTGCAGAACTGAACTTCAAATCTGTCTTCAAGTTCTTCCATAATGTCCTCCAGAAATACCCACCAAACTTGGTATCTCGATCTGAAACTATGCTCTTAGGTAGACTGTGTAATCTCACCACCTCCCTAAAAAATAACTAAGCAATATGAACAGCATCATTAGTCTTCTTACATGGAATAAAATGTGCCATCTTCAAGAATCTATCCACCACCACAAAAAAGGAATCATGTCCTCTCTGTGTCCTTAGTAAACCAAGAATAAAATCCATACTAATATCATCCCATGGCTTCTCAGGTACTGGTAATGGTTGATATAGCCCTGTATTCTAACTTGTTCCTTTTGCCATCCAACACACTCTGCAACTCTGCACAAATTTCCTCACATCTTGCTACAATTGTGGCCAATAGTAATTCTCACCAACAATAGCAATGGTCTTATCTCAACCAAAGTGTCCAACTAATCCCCCACTATGCTTCTCCTTAATCAGGTTCTCTCTCATAAAACTCCTCAGAATGCACAACTGGCTTCCTCTAAACAACATGCCATCTTGGATTATGAAATCCAACCATTTTGTCCTCTCCAAAGTAATAGGTTCCGAACAATCTTTCCAAGCCTCTACAAAATCTAGATCTTCAGGGTATAAAATTTTGAGCTCATCAAACCCAACAACCTCTATCTTCATTTCTGTTAACAAAATTTTCCTTCTGCTCAAGGCATCTGCAACTCTGTTGGACTTCCCACTCATGTGCTTCAAAACAAAAGTATAACTCTACAAAAACTCAACCCATTTTAAGTGCCTTTGGTTCAACTTTCCTTGACTATTAAGATACTGTAAAGCCTGATGATCAGTATATAAAACAAATTCTTTTGGCAACAAATAATGTCTCTATTTCTTCAAAGCCTGAACTATTGCATAAAACTCCTAATCATAAACAAAATACTTTTTCTTGGCATCATTAAGCTTCTCACTAAAATAGGCAATGGGCTTACCTTCTTGACTCAAAATAGCTCCTATAGCACTGCCACTAGCATCACAATCTACCTGAAATATCTTATTGAAATAAGGAAGTGCCAAAATAGGTTGCTCTGTAACTTTTTGCTTCAATGTATCAAAACTCTTGTTTACTCTTGTAGTCAATTTAAACTCTTTTCTATCCCCTCTCATTGTCTCAGTTAGGGGTGCACAAATGCTACTAAAATTCTTGGTAAATTTTCTGTAAAAACTTGCCAAACCATGAAAAGATCTTACCTCTGTAGCACTCCTTGGTGTGGTCCATTCAATGATAGCCCTTACTTTTTCTAGGTCCATCTTAAGAACTTCCTTTGAGAGAACAAATCCCATGTATACCAACTCCTTTACAAAACTACATTTCTTTAGATTAATCAGCAACTTCTCCTCTCTCAAATTCTCTAAAACTCTTCTAATATGCATCAGATGTTGATCCCAAGTCTTACTAAAAATCAAAATATCATCTAAATAAACAATAACAAAACTTCCCAAAAACTCTTTCAATACCTCATTCATGAGCTGCATGAATGTGCTTGGTGTATTGGTTAGCCCAAATGGCATGACTAACCATTCATACAAACCCTCCTTTGTCTTGAAGGCTATCTTCCATTCATCCCCTTCTCTGATTCAGATCTGGTGATACCCACTCTTCAGGTCAATCTTCATGAAGTACTTGGCTCCACTCAAACAATCCATTATGTCATCCATTCTGGAAAATAGAAATATGTACTTGATCATGATCTTGTTGATGGCTCAGGAATTTGTACACATTCTCCACTCTCCATCTTTCTTCGGTGCTAGTATAGTAAGTACCACACATGGACTTAGGCTCTCCCTTATCAGTCCCTTCCTTAACAACTCGTGAACTTGTCTATTTAGCTCTTCATTCTCTATAAGAGTCATTCTATGGGCTGCCTTGTTTGGAAAACTGGCCCCTGGTATCGAATACATTTGATGAATTATCTTCCTCACCAATGGTAAACCTTCTGGTACATTATCAGAGACAATATCCTAAAATTCTTCCAATAGATCTAAGATTTCTGCTGGTACATCTTCACATTTCTCTTGACTAATCTTAGGAATCAATAGAAAGCAATGATACTCATGTTTCATACCCTCCAAAAATTTCCTACCATCTACCAAACAAATTCTAGCAATACTACATACCTTTTCTTCCACCTCTTTCAAGGGCTTCAACTTATGACAAACTCCATCCTTTATTAGGGAATATGTGTTTGCATGGCCCTCATGGACAACGCACCTGTCATACTGCCATGACCTTCCCAATAACATATGACATGCATCCATTGGTATGATGTCACATAGTACCTCATCATTGTAGTCCCCAATCTTGAACTTGACTAAACACTGTTCATTGACGAAAGCTCTATGGTCCTTCTGCAACCACGCAATCCAATATGGATGTTGATGCTTTCTTCTTGTCAACTTCAACTTGTTAACCATCTCCTCTGAAACAAGGTTGTCAGTGCTTCCACTATCAATAATAATATTACAACACTTACCTTCACACTTGCATCTTGTGTGGAATAAACTCTTCCTCTAATCTAGTTCTTTCTCCTCATTCAACAAGGTCCTTATGACAACTAGGGTTTCTCCCCTTTCAACATCTTTAGAATGCTTAGACTATGCATCTTCATCTACATGTGCAACTTGTGCATTACCTTTAGGTCTTCTATTTGTCCTTCCTTAATGTTGTGGACACTCATATGCGCGATGCCCTTCCTCTCCACATTGGAAACAGGTTCCTCTAAAACCTCCTCTTCTAGGTCCTTACCCAGTTCAGCCTCTTCCTCTTCCTCTTTGCTCACCATTGTTCTGGTCACGAGGGTGGTATGCATTATCTCCCTTTTGATTTTGACTAGTGCTATATTCTTCACTTTTCTTTGGATCTTCATTTTGGCCTCCATAGGATCTTCCACCAGTCCTTCTGCCTTGACATCTTCCCTTTTTCTTTCTTTCAAATATTTTATTCATCTTCTCTTCCACCTTCAAAGAAAACTAGTACGCATCTTCTGTGGTGGTCATTCTGACCAGGCTCAACTCCTCTCGAATACTTGGCTTTAACCAATTAATGTAATGAGATACCTTCTCCTTTTTGGTCTCTTCATGGTCTATCTTGATAGTAATCTTGTAAAACTCTTTGACAGACTTGTTACCTTGCTTCAATCCTTGTAGCTTCTTTAGCAACTCCATCTCATAATCCACAAGAATGAACTGCTTCTCTAGTTTGTCCACCATTCGATCCCATTTGGTAATCTTTCATTTTCCTCTTCTATTTCTCTCTAACTGGACCTCCTTCCACAAATACTGGCATGGCCCTTCAACTTTGTCTTTGCAAACTTGACCTGATCTGGGTCTTCCACATCTTCATACTTGAAATATTCTTCCATATCATTGATCTAATCAATAAGCTGTTTCAGATTCAAATCTCCAGAATAAGTAGAAACTTCGATCCTAGGCCTCTTCCTAATCTTCAAAATGGCCTTCAACAACCTAACTTCGAAAGGAACTCCTGCAACCTCTTGTTCTTCCTCAGATAAATCTTCTTCAGTTTCATCTTCACTTTCTTCTCTCATTCTTGGCTCAAACCCTCTTCGTAGCTCCTCTTGTAATGCATCGATCTACCTTTTTAGAGCCCTAAAACCCTCTTCCTCTAAAGCATTTCTCCCAATATAGTTTTTTCATGGAGGCATTTTGATCTCTATAGCAAACCAACAACCTCGGGTCCTGATGCAAATTGCCTCACGATCAGCAATCTATCTACACACTTAGGAACCCTTGCTCTGATACCACTTGATGAAGGGTGTAAATCATAAAACACACAACAATAGAAATTGCACATAGAAAATAGAATGTTATTTTATTGATTTAGACAACTCATTACATTACAAAAGCTCAAATACAATAAGAGGAATCAATCCTCCATAGGCTGCAACACATTATAGCTATCTATCACCAAGCTCTAGAATCTTCTACCTTCTGTAACTCCAAATCCTCTAGGGTTTCTATTTTCCCACCTATTCTTGACTCTACACTTTCCCCCTTATCTCTACTACCCAAAGGATTCCCAAAAATGGTCATAAATAGCCCCTTTTGGCAGCCAACAACTAAATTTTGAAATCTGCCTTTCCATCCAAAAATAGGTCAACTTCTGGGAGCCATAACTTTTGATCCAGGTGTCTGATTGATGCGTTGTTTGAAGCGTTAGAAATCTCACAGAGTGCTCTACATGCTAAAAACCTGCTCTGCTAGTTACACCCATTTTTGGGCCCATACGAGACTGTTTAGTGCCTCAAACCTAAATTTGAATCATTTTTAGGCATTTTTTGGGAAACAGAAACTTTAATATCTTTCAGCTCAAAAATGATCTCTACGCAATTCCTTTGCCAAATGTATTTTTTCATTTACAAAGTTTCCTGCAAATTTTTACTTCAATCCATGTCCAAATGCAAACTTTCCAAAAATAATAGTTTGGAAAAACTAAAAGTTCTACATCATTATTCAAGCGATTATGGAACCAGATATACTAATTTTGAAAAGAAATGTAAACATCTTCAATGATTTTGAAACAAATCTTTTTTTTGGTGATGTAAGATTTCTCTTACACCTCTAGATGCTCCTGCATCACTTTTATTTATATTTATTCAAAAAATATTTGAGCTTTATAAAAATGTAGGATCTTAACTCGTAGTGGATAATACTTATGAGTACGTTCAACATACCATTATACCGTTATCTTGAATAGATAACTCAAATTTGAGGTAGTAATCATGCGAAATCAAATACCCAACAGATGTCTTCCCTACATTTCTAAGCAGGTTCATCAGGCATGGCTGCATTACTTACACCTCTCTTCATTTTTCTTTCGTGGTTTATATTGCAATTGATCAGGAGGCTAACAATATGAACACACTACCATTCAAATCATTGTACATACCATGAAAGTTTCATGCTGCATTCTCAATCATATAAGCTCTCTCTAAGTAGTTAAAAGCTCTCTCTATGCAGTCCATGAGACCACATTTTTTCTCTTTCCACATCCCTATGCACACACAAAAGTTCCTTCGCAGGGATGTGGTGAGAGACTGCCATCCCGTACCCTCATGCTCTGGTCCTTGCGGGGCTGTAGGGGAGCTTGGACACATAGAGATAAGTAGGTGATGATGTTAGGGGAAAATTGGATCAAATGATGAATATGCAATAATAATCAATATCAAATACCCAAAACTTCAATGAAATGGTGAACTAAGAAGATTAATCAAATAAGCAATGAATCAAAAAAACAAACCTTCCTTAGATCGAAACTTCCATTGTTGCCTATCAAAAATCATCCTTGCATGTATGAAATAGGGCCCTTAGTGAGTGCACTTCTTTGCTTTGTCAAGAATGTCGATTGAGAATGGCTATGGTAATGTTGTAATGAAGAGAAGCCCCACAATGATGGTAGTGTGTAGTGCATAGTAACAAAAGGCGTGATCACAAGCAATGAAGGAATTGGTGCCAAAGGTGCACTGTAATTCCTATAGAGTAACAATACTTAAAGCTTGGATGAATAGAATGGAAGAATATGGTTCAATTTATAGACTTGGGAGAAATAAGATCAATGGTATAGAAGGCTTGAGAAGATCAACGGTTGAGAATAGATGAGGAACATGCAACGAATAAGAAGAAGACAAGTGTCACACAAAAGCTGTTTTATTTGAGTTAATCACTTTCTTTTCTAAAGATAAGACATGCTTTTCATAAATTAGAAATCTTTTTTTCTAATTTAAGAGAAATTGATAAAACAAGGTTGTTTGAATAGATAACTCAACTTAAGATTTGCTTTTGCATGATTTGAGAGAAATTAAATAATAAATTATTTAATTTTGTGTGCATGGAGAAGAAGAATTATTTTTAGAAGATTTAGAAGATATTTGAAGAATTTCAAAGATAAGAAAGCAAATTAAATAAATAAATTTATTTAATTGTTATGCATGATTTGGAAGAATAAATAAAATACTTGATTTATTTTATTTTTGGAGAGTGAAAGAATTTAAATAAATTTGATTTGATTTATTCAAATTTGGAAGAATGACTTAATTTAATTAAATAATTGGGAAATTATTTAATTGTTTGGAAAAATTAAATTAAATAAAGGATTTTATTTAATTTTGACTTTAGAAGAGATAATTAAATATTTTGATATTTAATTAACTTAGAGGAATGCGAATCATGTCATTTTTAGGCATATACATTTTGCCCCTCTTTGATGCAATGTGTTTTATCACGTTGCTTCAAAGAAATTGATTGTTGAATAATGATACATACCCCGGTTTGCCCCTGGTATAGGTTATGACGACAGGATGTCCCCTCGGGAGATTGGATAGGAAGAAGGCATAAGGCATGAGACGGACAATCTCATGAAGACGAAGGGAAAACAAGGTTGGGTTTGAAGGAAATAGGATGCATTTCAGAGAAATGGGAAAGAAAACTGGAAGAAATGGATGCGAGAAGTAGTCGTAGTCACCACATAGACAAATTAGGGTTTGCATGCTATAAATAGGAGCTAGGTCCACAAGACAATTCATTTGCACACTTGTCTTCGTTTGATTTTCTTCAGAGAGCTTAGAGCAGCATGGCAGCCAGAGAGGTGGACATTCCATGCGAGGAGCATCGATTTGAGCACGTTCGTCGATTCGACTGGCCAGTAGAGGTAGGACCCCCAGTATGTACCTCGAAAAACTTCTCCTAGGGTCAAATTAGGTAGCAATAAATGCGAGGAGAAAAATAGGTAAATAGAAGCGCTAAAATGTAGAGCGGTGCATATGTAGTGTGAAATGGCGCATGCATTGTTCTGTAGTGCATATGTCGAATGAAACGACGCATATGTGAATTCGGCGCATACACAAAAAACTACGGTGCATAAGTAATCCTGTAGCGCATATACAACATGTTGCAGTGCATGCGTGAAAGTAGTGCATTGGTAGCATAGGACGACGCATGCATTGAGTTTTGTGGTGCTTTTGCCAGAAGTGGCGCATAGGACAAGAAATGACACTTTTGTGAAAAAATGGCTCATTTACCACCTGTTGTGGCGCATATGTCATAGATAGGTAGATTACTTAGCAAAATTGACTCGATTGGCGTCTTGTTTGACATGTCAATCGATAAGCTATCTCTAAGATTGCAGGAATCTAGTCAAGAGATGTAGTGTGCTATTTTGATCAATTTGAAATGCTAAGTTAGTTGACATGTTTCTATAGATATGTTGAGTATGGTACTTGCAGCTTTAGGTTGATGCCTTGCTTTGCATGTTTGTAGGAGGAGATATGGGATACGCTGCAGTCTGGGGAGTAGTTCCCTATGCCCTTGTTACAGAGATATATGCTAATTGAGATAGATAGAGAGGCACTTGGTGCTATGGGACTCGATTACATTTTCTTCATGCCTGAGGTGCGGGCAAACCGTGGCTTGCTGACTGCTACTGTGGAGAGATTCCACAGTGAGGATGGGACATTCCACTTCTCGACTGGAGAGATGGCCGTGACACTAAAGGACATCTACAGGATTTTACATTTACCGATTGATGGCGAGCTTGTGGAGTATGATCCACAGAGAGGTACGGTACTCGCCGAGTGTAGGCGAGTGTTTGATGACCCGGAGCTTGTTGGATAGGTCATCCCTTGGCAGGATATTCACGATTACTATGACTACTTCCTAGGGATTATAGCAGGATTGATCAGAGGTGTTGTATGCCCCGACAGGTAATCACATGGGTTCCCCATTGGATGGGGTAGGATCATGGAGAGGATGGTGATAGAGGACACTCGATATGTTGGGGTGTCTGTGTGCTTGCCCATTTATACCATGATATGCATCAGGTGGTATACCACAGGAGCACGAGCCTATCTACAGGCATATCACTACTACAGTTTTGGCTATGGGAGCACATAGTGATCACGAGGCCGATATGTGTTTTTGCGAGACAGAGGGGAGAGCCATATAGCTATGGCTATGCAAGAGTGATTTCCCAGCATAGGCTGGGGAAGCTAGAGTACTGGAGACACGCTTTGGATAGAGTAGATGTGGTCATTTGGCGACCATATCTAGACTGTGAGCCGTGGGATGACGAGGCAGATGAGATGGTTGATAGGGCGGACCCACAACATACTAGAGAGACTGGTCATTGGCAGAGTATAGAGACAGTTCGGCAGGAGGCAGGGCATGCCACAGGGGCAGGCTTAGTTTGCATGGACACATGCAGAGAGGGTCAGATGGGGATCGATGGAATCCTATGAGGAGGCCCTAGCAGAGTTTTGGCAGACATCTTATGTCACCTAGGACATGAGGAGGGAGATAGCAGATGTAGGGATGACATAGGATTACGAGGACTGGTTTGCTGAGAACCCCTTCCCGAGATACTCAGGACCTAAGGTGTTGGTGCCTCGTAAAGATGAAGCATACTCAGACGATGAGGGCCAGGTTGGCTAGAGGAGGAGGAGGGGGAGAGGGAGAAGGAGAGGAGGGCAGAGAGGGGGCAAAGAAGGAGGAGATGATGAAGGAGGGGAAGGAGGTGGTGATGATGGAGGCTGACCTAGACAGAGGCAGAGGGTCGGGGAGGGACTAGAGGTTGCACAGCAGGTACCACAGGTACAGCAGGCATAGATGCCGCCACCTCAGCAGGTGGCACAGTAGTGGGCGGCACAATAGTAGGTGGCACAGCAGCAGGTGCCCCAGGGTCCAGCACAGGCAGATGTCCATGAGAGGGCCATAACCACATTGAGAGGACAGGTTAGATAGTTGCAGGCCTAGCTCAGGAGGGTTGAGGCTCGACGAGAGACAGACGTAGAGTACATTGTGAGTCTGACTAGAGAGAGGGACATGGCAGACACTTGGATACAAGTTATCTGAGTGGAGAGGGATACTATAGTGGCAGCCCTGGGGATAGATGTGACAAGTAGCTTTTTGGTTGGGCAAGTGCAATAGGCACAGGCGCAGCTAGTACAAGTACAGGGAGAGTTGGCATAGGTGCAAGGGCAACTAGCACAGGTATAGGGTGAGCTTGCCAGAGCGTAGGCCTAGACATAGTATTATCGTGGATTATACCATGGTGCAGTGCCAGTTAGTCAGAGGGCTTCGAGCTATAGGAGTCAGTCTATGGCCTCACAAAGAGCAGGTCTATCAAGGTCAGGGGCCTCTATTATGGGCCCACAGTAGTCTGAGGCCGACAGAGAAGGAGGAGGAGACACTGCCGGTAGTAGTGGTCCTCAGTAGCAGGGGTAGAGATTTGTAGAGTTTGGATCCTATGTACCTTTTTTGATGGCTCAGATAGCTGGATAGACCTATACCACTTTTGTACTTTTGAGACATGTATCACCATCCGTTGGGATGTACTTATTGTATATGACACCGATTCAGAGATAGACATTTTGATATTTATACATTTGGACACCTTTTATGATATTTATATGATGATGTAGCTATTTTGATTCTCTCTATATGGATGAGTCTATGATGCACTTTTTATTGCATGATGCGATGTATGTGTTTATCGAATGCAGACTTAGATGTTTTACTTGATGCTATGAGATGTTATTTGATGCAGATTTTTGATATGATGTTTTGTGATGCTATATGACCTAATGCAGATTTAGATGTTTTTTACTTGATATGCTTCTAATGTGTGTGAATGTGACTGGTATCTATATGATTATGTAACTTATGTGATGCACTTTATCTATGTTTTTAATTTTTTTCTGTTTCGACACTATATGATGATTGCAACAAACTGTATATGGATGACTTAATGCACTCTATTATGTATGCAACTGATTTAATCATGTAAATGACTATCTCATATGATATGATATACAACTATATGCTCTATTTTTGTGATGTCCAAATGTACTCTATCAACACAGAAATGACAGAATGATAGATAGAAGATTGATTGAGAGACTGAATTAGTAGAAAGACTCACAAGCTTCACTTTGTATTGTTACTTTGCATTGTTTGGATCTTTTATTGCATGGGATATGGATGGATGGATGTATAAATGGATCTAAAATGGATGGATTTGATTTTTGACATCTTGACGGTGCAAGTATTTTTAAGTGCTTATTTCATCATTGGGCAATTTTTTTTTGGTACGTTTTCTGAAATGTTGTAAGTTAATACAAGCATCTAAGTATAATTGAACCGAGATGACTTGAGTATCGCTTACATGGATTTTGATTTAGCAAGTTAATACAAGCATCGAGATATAACTGAACCAAGATGACTTGAGTATTTCTTGCGTATCAACAGTCAAGGATTGCCCCCGTTCATGTTAGACCTTTGATGTCCTCGATCATCTTTTGCCGATCATGTCCTTAGACAAGGTTTCACATTACTAAAGTTTAATCCACAAGCAACAAACAAAGAAAATAATCATGCCCCCATCATTGCATCTCTAGCTTTTGGCATCCTCGAGTAGTGTAGAAAGACATGATAGCAAAAATCAAGACTCTGACTTTAACCATGTTTCCAATCCACAAAACATTTTTGCATTTAGATGTGTTTGTTTCTTGCCATAATTTGGGTAAAATCATTTAGAAGGCCTTAGGAGTTTTCTTTTCTTTGGATAGCTTAAGTGCCTTGTGTCAAAATTTCTTCTTTAAAGAGCAGGTTCTGCTTGTGCTTGCTTGTTTGGTGAGAGAATTCCACAATCCTTATTGGGGAGATGGACCCAAAGGGACTGACCTAGTGCCTCGAGGGCTCATTACTAAATGGCCTTGCCTACGTGACGACGCAGAGGCAATGTAGTTCGAGGTAACCCCTAATGGACCTAAGACCTAGGTGGTAGAAAGTGGAGGTAGACTTAGATTGATAGAAGGACTAGACATGGCATGGATGAGATAATGGAGCCTCGAGGGTGCATTAGAATAATGGCCTTGCCTACGTGATGACGCAGAGGCGACGTAGTTCATGGACTTGGACCATGGATGGACTAGAAGATAGATGACAAGATATGGGATGGACAAGGAAGCCTCGGGGGTGCATTTAGAATAATGGCCTTGCCTACGTGACAATGCAGAGGCAACGTAGTTCATGGACTTGGACCATGGATACTGACGAGAGACACTATGCTAGGCTGACACGATGGGTATGATATGGGATAAAACCTTGGTTGACAAGGCCAACAAAGAGATAGAGTATCAAGCCATGATAAGTTATTGTCAGAATTTTATTATGGGATAGACATGGGTCAAATGGGACATAAGGAAGAATGGACTCAAGGTGATTGGTTTCCCAAAGATGGAGAAGGTGGTTTATCACAAGTAACACCTGTTTACCAGGTTTTCACCACTTGCTTTTATTTGCATGAAAAGCTAGAAAGTATACATGATGCCTGTTTGCCAGGTTTTCATCATGATACCTATCCAAGGCACTTGTTTGCCAGGTTTTCATCATGGTACCTATCCAAGGTGCATGTTTGCTAGGTTTTCACCAAAGGATGATTTTTTTTGTATTTTTTTGATTTTTTGATTTTTTTTGTATTTTATGCCCCCCTTACATTGGGGTTCTCCTAGGTATAGAATAGGCGAAGATGCATGCTGTTGATTGGGTCATCGAATAGCTCATCCTCTGATGTTACTAACTGATATGCCCCCGATCCATAAGCAACTACAATTACATAAGGCCCAAGCCAGTTGGGTTCAAGCTTGCCCTTCTTTTCCTTAAGGACCAGATCTCCAGCTTTGAAGACTCTTGGGTGAACTCTATGGTTATAGCTTCGTGACATCATTTGTTGGTATGCTTTGAGATGGTCAAAGGCTTTCTGTCTCCTTTCCTCTAGCAACTCTAGTTCTTGCAATCTAGAGACTCTGTATTCTTCATCTGATATGAGACCTTTTAATGACACCCTGAGAGATGGTAATTCAACCTCTATGGGAAGGATAGCTTATGAGCCATAGACAAGGGTGTAAGGTGTAGCACCTGTGGGAGTGCGTATACTGGTTTTGTAGGCCCACAGAGCAAGATTGAGTTGGATGTGCCCATCACGGCCAGCATCATTGACTATCTTCTTGAGAAGTTTCAAGATGGTCTTGTTGGATGCTTCAGCTTGACCATTGCCTTGGGGGTAATAGGGCGAGGAGAAATGGCGTTGATTTTGAATCGGTCATAGAGTTCTTGGACATCTTGGTTTTTGAAGGGTCTTCCATTATCCGTGATAATGGATGAAGGAATTCTGTATCTGCAGATGAGGTAATTCAGGATAAATGAGGATATTTGCTTACCTGTGACTGTGGTGAGGGGAATGGCTTCAATCCACTTGGTAAAGTACTCAGTGGTGTTATGATGAATTTGTGGCCATTGGATGAGGGTGGATGGATCTTTCCCACAAGGTCAAGTCCCCATTGGTAGAAGGGCCAAGGTGTCATTAAAGGTCTCAACTCTTGAGCTGGTGCATGTATCAGGTTCCCATGTATTTGGCACTATTTGCAGTTCTTTACAAACTGATATGAATCTGTTTCCATGTTTAGCTAGTAATAACCCAAACGCATGAGTTTCTTGGCTAAGGAAGGACCGCTAGAGTGTGTTCTGCAAATCCCTTCGTGCACATCTTATAAGGTGGTTATGGATTCTTCTCATTCTAAACAATGGAGTAAAGTACCATCTAGACCACGTCGGTATAGGGTATTGGCAATGATGGTATAGCGAGAGGTTTGGCGTATAAAGGTTCGTCGTTGGTTTGAAGATAGGTCAGGTGGGAGAGTGTTGTCCTTGAGGTAAGTGTAAATCTTACCATACCAAGGTGAATCAGATCCAACTAAAAGGCATATGGAATGGTTCTCAGGAAGATCATAAGCTGGTTACCAAATAGTTTCCACTAAGAACTCGTACCATGACTCATTCTCTGGTATCTCAAGAAGAGAGGCAATGGTCACCATGGCATCTGCTGCTTTGTTCTCAATCTGAGGTATCTACTCAAAAGAGATGATCGCAAAGTACTCCTTAAAGTCATCGACCATCCGCTTGTAAGGGACAAGCTTTTCATCTTTGGTTTGGTAATCATCATTGACCTGATTGATTATTAGTTGAGAATCACCATAGACATGTAGCTCTTTGATTTTCCACTCTGTTGCCATCTTGATACCAATGACTAAGGCTTCATATTCAGATATGTTGTTGGTGCATGGGAATAGCAAACAGTAAGACTTCAGGATGGTGTCACCATGAGGAGTTACAAACAAGATTCCTGCCCCCAATCCATGGTTTGTGTAGGACCCATCAAAGTAGAGCTTCTAGGAATGTGTTGAGATGTTGAATAAGGATTCATCTGGAAAGTCAAATTGCATTGGTGTGGTGTCTTATAGTGGTGCATCTGCTAACTGATCAATAATGACTTGCCCTTTGATAGCTTTTCTATCTACATAATCAATGTCGTATTCTCTTAGGAGCATTACCCATTTGGCTAGGCGACCTGTGAGAGCTGCTTTGCTTAGTAGGTATTTTAGCAGATCTATTTTTGCAATGAGTTTGACTGGATGTGCAAGCATATAATGTCAAAGTTTTTTGGAAGCAAAAACTACCGCAAGACATGATCTTTCTATCTGTGAGTATTACAACTCATAGCCCACTAATGCTCGGCTGATATAGTAGACGACTCTCTCTTTATTCTCATAGTCTTATTGTGCTAGAAGAGCCCCAAGAGCTATAGGTGTAGCAGATATGTATAGCATCAATGGTTTCCCTTAGATAGGAGGCATGAGAATAGGTGGATTCATAAGGTACTCTTTCAATTTGTTGAATGCCTCTTCACATCTCTCATCCCATCTGAATGGAATGTTTTTTGTGCAGGAGATGACTGAATGGTTGACACTTGTCTGCCAATTGTGATATGAATCTATGGATTGCTTGTAGCTTGCCTTGTAGCGATCTTAGTTGTGTAAGAGTCTTGGGTGGTGGCATGTCCATGATAGCCTTGACTTTGGCGGGGTCCACCTATATTCCATTTGCTGATACAATAAAGCCTAGAAGCTTCCCTGAGGTGACTCCAAACACACATTTCTTTGGGTTCAACCTGACTTTGAATTGCTCTAATCTCTGAAAGATTTTCTCTAACACATCCAGATGTGATTCCCTCGTGAGTGACTTTGCTAGAATATCATCTACATAATCTTCCATTGTTACATGCATCATGTCATGAAATATAGTGGTCATAGCATGCTGATATGTGGCTCCTGCATTCTTTAGCCCAAATGACATGAAATTCTAGCAAAAAGTGCCCCATGGACAAGTAAAATATGTCCTATGTTGGTCCTCTGGTGCTATCCTGATTTGATTATATCCTGAGAATCCATCCATGAGAGATAGCATGGTATGTCTTGCTATCAAGTTAACTATGATATCTATGTTTGGCAATGGAAAATCATCCTTGTGGAAAGCTTTGTTTAGATCTCTAAAATCATTGTATAATCAAACTCAGCCATCTAGTTTGGACATCGGTAAAATGTTGGATATCCACTCTGGGTAGTCTATTGCTCTGATAAACCCCACATCCAACAACTTCTTCAGTTCTTCTTTGACCAATAGTGCTATGTGCAGATGCATCTTTCTAAGCTTTTGTTTGACTGGTTTCACACTTGGATCTAGTGGAAGATGATGCAGGATCAAGTTTGGGTCTAGACCTGGCATGTCTGCATATGAACAAGAGAAGTTACCTCTCTTTTTCTTGAAGAATGGTACAAACTTGGTCTTTTCTGGTGGAGTAAGGGATTTAGCAAAGTGAGTGATCTTAGGCTATTCCTCTGTTCCAATGTTAATCAGCTCTGTGGGTTCCACAACAATCTAAGACTTCTCTTGGTGCATGTAATTGGGGAGAGTGTCAAGCCTTCCATCGTTAGGTGCCATAGTTGGGTTTTCACCTTTAGATGCGTCCTTTCTTTTTACTATTTTGGGATCTAACACTACCGCAAAATGGTTTTCACCGTCAGATCCAGTTTTGATTTTGATATTTTTGCGACTGGAAGGCTTGGAACCCTCTCTGAAATAAGCCACGGTATTAAGTTCAATAGTGAAACTAGCTTTATGATCTCCTTTGGGTAGGCGGTCTCTAAGTTCCATGTAGTCAATATAAGCATCGTCATTTTGGAACATATCTAGTTGAGGAGTTCCTCGTAGATCCCAGTCAATAAGTTCAAGATGCACAAGGGGGCGGGAGTCGGAGGATAGATTTGATTCATTGATAGTTTGAATGGATATACTAGGAGTATTGGTAGGGGGAGTGTTCGGGATGGTACTTTGCTCTAAATTGTTTATTGTGATAGAACTTGAACCTTCCTCGAAAGTTGTATTCTCAGAGATAGCCAAATCAGACTCTAGTGGTATGTTCGGTAGCATTTGTCATTCAGGGTAGGGGCTATAAGTTTGAATGGTATCACATTCTTTACCATTGTAGGAATGCTCTGTCAGCTCATCCCACTCATATTCATTGGAATCTGTATCACTGTCCACTTGAAGTGTATGTATCATTTCTACTAGACAAGCATTTTCTTTGGCCTTGCCCTTGCCTTTGTATCCTAGGCCTTTTGTATTTCTAGCCAATGAGGATGAAGAAGGTTGAATGGGTTCTATGATTCCTTCTTTTCTTAGGCCGATAGGGCCTTGTCCTTCGTAACCCATTCTATGTAGGATAGTCTCACCTTGCCCATAGAGTTCTGTTAGGAGCCTAGGTGGTTCCTTTTGTACGTTCTCTTCTTTGGTATAAAGCCATTGTAGGACATCTCTTTCTTCTGTTTGATCGGATAAGGTCCCTCATTTGACAAAGGGAGCTGTGGGAGGTATAGAAGGAGTAGATGGCTTTGGAAAATGCTTGGGTCGACCAAAGGATCTAGGAGATAAAGGCATTTTGGCTAGATTGAGGCTATGCTCAATGGAGTATTCCCCAACTCCAGTTTTTTTGATAGTAATTTTCTGCTCTTTGAACCTTGATGAGGAAGCTTCAGAGGTATGGTCTTGCTATGGGGTAGGGGATGTGGATGCTATATTGTTTGGTATGATGCAATCGGGTTTTGAAAGGATAGAGTTGCAATGCTGGAAAGGGCCAGGGTCTCCTTGGATGGTGACTTGTTTGCCATTATGTGGGAATTTTATGCATTGGTGATAAGTAGAGGGCATAGCTTTCATGGCATGAATCCATGGTCTCCCTGGGAGAATATAATAGGCGAGCTCCCTATCTAGGACTTGGCACACAACATCTTTTATGATAGGTCCCACTTGTATGGGTAATACCACTGTTCCCTTTGTAGTTCTCTCCTCTTCATCATAAGCTTTGATAGTAATCTTCTTCCTTCGATCGACAACATTTTTGGAGAACCCCAATGTAAGGACTAGCTTTAACGTGCAAATATTTAAACGGGCTCCACCATCAATGAGAACCCTCATGATGCGGTGCTTGTGGATGAAGGTGACAATATGTAGAGGGGTGTTATGGGGTTGAGACACAGAGAGGTCATCTTGCTCAGTAAATGATATGGTACTTGAGGAGGTCAGATTACCTACCATGGCCTGAAACTTCTCTTGGGCCAAGTTAGTGGGGATGGTGGTTTCCACTAAGGCTTTATTGAGAATCTCCTTATGGGAAGGAGACAGACGCAACAACTCCAAGATAGAAATGTGGGCCGAAGTCTTCTGTAGTTGGTCTATGACATTATACTGATAGAAGTTGGACTGAGAAGGTGACGACCTTGGAGGGATGGTATTCAACGTGACTTTACCACTGCGAGTAATGATACTACAACCAGTTCTGTTAGGTTATGATTGTTGATTGGGCGTGACTACATTGATTTGTGGGACATACTCAGATAGGCAATTGATGGTATAGTCAAATGGCACACTTGCATAGTTGGCATTACTATTCCCACTATTCTAATTTGACTTGTTGCGGTTGTTGTTGTTGTTATTATTGTTGTTATTACCATGGTTGTTATTGTTGTTGTACGGCCTATCGTGATTGAGAAGTGGATCCCTGTAAGCCACATGTGTCTCATTGGAGGTATGTTGTTGGGTTCCTTGATTTTGATCAAGCATATCTTGGATAACATGTTTGAGATGGATACAATTGTTGGTTGTGTGTCCCCTTCCTCTATGATACTCACAATAGTCAGTGTCTTTCCAATAAGGAGGTTTGACTATGGGATCATAATCACTTGTTGGCGGTAGAGAGATTTCATTGTTAGCCAATAACTTCCGTAATGCAGATTCTTGAGACTCACCCAGTGGTGTGAACTTTCACCTTGGGTTTGCACTGAACCACGGTCTTGGCCCCCGAGAGAATGGTTTGTTGGGCGAACATTGTTTGCTTCTCCTTTGAGAGTGAATATGGGTTGTTGCTTGGGAGCCACCACCTTGGCATCAACCACTCCATCGTTGACAACATTCTTGTTCTTGGTCCAAAACTTTGATTTGTCAGTTGTATAGTTGGAGGTGGGTGTGTCTTTGTATAACTTGATTTGCCTTGGCGATCATAGCTTTTTTTATAAACAATCCCATTTCAATGACTTTTGAGAATGATGTAGGGCATTGTATTTGTATTTGATAGCCAAGATCAGTTTTGAGGTTATAGACAAACATCTCCATTAGTTACTTCTCAGGTACATCGTATGAGCACTTGCTTGCTAGTTGTCTCCATCGTTGTAGGAAGGTGGTAAATGATTCCTCACCCTTTTGTTTGGTGTTGCATAGATCAAGCATAGAGACTTCATGTTTAATGTTGTAAGAGAAGTGAGTGATAAATTTGTTGACTAGCTCATCAAAAGTTTTGATGCCTGGTGGAAGCCATGAGAACCACTCCATAGCTTGATTGCCTAAAGATCTAGGGAATAGTCTCATTAAGTAAGTCTCATTGTGAGCTACTTCTAAACATGCTACGTTGAATTCCCTAATGTGATCTCTAGGGTCCCCTTTTCCTTTGTATTTGTCAGACTTAGGAACTTCGAATCGATAGGGAAATGGTTTCATGACCAAATTTTTATCAAAGGGGTGCGGTGAAATATCTTCCAAGGAGTAGTTTTTAGTGTTTGTACCCATCTTGAGGTCTGACATTTGTTGCTTTTGACCCTCGAGCTCTTTCCTCATTTCTTCCATAGGAGCATTTGGGTTTATGGCTTTCTTTCCCTTATCCTTTGCATTTGGGTCTATGGTATTCTTTTCCTTTTCACGATTATCCTCTATGTTTTCCAGGATTGAGTTTATATCAAAATCCACAGGTAGTTTAATTCCAAGACTAGCAAGATGATAGAAATACTTGTGAGGGTCGTCATGGAGCACTTTCTCTACTAAGCATTGGAATTTCTGATCTTGGATGCTTCCTTGATAATCTTCGTTAGAGATTTCCTCATCACTATCATGAGGTGTGAAAATATGGTTGGATGACCTGGCCATTTGAAGTTGTTTTTTGTATTGAGATCTAGTAAGAACCATGCAAGGTGACGTGGGACAAGGTGAAATGGGACTAGAGATTTTGGTGAGGTACCGATGGAGACTACTAAGAATAGGATACTTACGACAAGATTTTGACAAAGGACTTTCTCAAACAATGATTCCAAGTAAGACAACCAATACAAGACGGTAGCCACTAGTAAGGGTACTTGATACATGTCTTACTGTGTAGGGACTAGTCGTGCACCAAGACTTACTAGCAAAGTTCTGTGACTAACTAGGTTTACTTGAATCCACACGTGATACGAAAAAGGGGCCTATGCTGACCTGATATGGGATAGTTTTGACTTCGGACTAGAAAAGACCTGATAGAAGATGAATGGGATGACCAATGAAATAGAGACTTTGATGTGAAATGGATGGAAAATTGACTACAAGGTAGGACCTGATCTCTAAACCCGAAACTAGACTAAAATGGGTACCCAGAACTGGTGAAATTTTTCTCTTGAAAATTGTGCAAGTGCTCAATGTCATATATGCGCTGAAATAGATGCACTGGGAAAATAGATAAATGCGCTGCAAATCTAGATATATGTGCCGCACTACTAAAGTGTATATGCGCTGGAACAATCTATAAAAGCATGGAAAGTCACTGCAAATGTGCTGAAAGTCGGCACAGATGCACAGGAATAGAGGACGAATGCACTGCTCTGGCTTTTTTCAATATTTTTGCAAGTTTTTGGAATTTTTTGGTGTTTTTGGTACTTTGGTTGCAAGAATGTTTTTCTAATCTGATTTTCTAGAATTTATGGCAAGAAAACATAGCAAACACAAAGAATATTTTTATGGTTTTTTTATTTTTTTGTGATTTTTTTGACTCTTTTTGGACTAAAAGGAAAAACAAGTACAAAATCCTAGGCTTGAAATGGATTATAAGGGTTTTTGGCCACTAGAATGAAAGGTGTTTAATGAGGGCAACTGTTTGAGTGGTTACACATGTGGCAGCACTACTCTCCATTATGGAGTCTCCCAGCCTGCAAGGGTTGCACCTTCGAGGGTTTTGGGGGAGGTTGGTTGTTGGTGTAACACAACTTCACTCGTTGTTTGAATCTTTCACTCCAAACACAATTTATTTATAGTGGCTTGGAAGGGCTTGGCATCTATCCTGTTATCACTTAGGGTCGTTCCTACTTGGATAAGAGGTATCCAAGAGTAGGCCCCTCTAAAGGAAAAACACATGCGAAAATGATACTTCTGGCATTTTGGTCACCCAAGATAGGGGAGAGCATAGGCCTGGTATCATTCCCAAAACATAGTATACAGTGGTTCTTTCCCCCTAGTTAAAATGAAAAAAATAGATGAGCTATCTACTTGGGCAAGCACAGAACTTTGATGTGATTTACAAGATAGCAATGGTCCAATTTTAACCAAGATAGCAATGATGAGTTCAATTTTATCCACGTAGCACGAGTTGTTAACTTTGAAATGTTGGTCAATCGAGATAGCAATGGTTCAGTTTTAACCCAGATAGCAATGATGAGTTCAATTTTTAACCACGATAGCACGAGTTGTTAACTTTGGAATGATGGTCAATCGAGATAGCAATGGTTCAGTTTTAACCCAGAAAGCAATGATGAGTTCAATTTTTATCCAAATAGCAATAACTTTGAAAAGATAGCAATGTTGCAATGCAAGATAGCAATGATTCAATTACCTCTTTCCTAGTTAAAAACTACGTGAGATTTGCATGAGCATTTGTTTTACTATCCTTTTAGAAATTGAAGTGTGAGCTAGCAAAATGCAACTATATGAAACTAAACCCGAATCTATCCTGCAAAACCAATCAAGAGAGTTCTTGCGAAAGACGTTAGCATTAGCAAAAATCTTCCTAGAAAAACCCTAAAATCACTGTCTAGAAGTGCCGCTTCATAGACTGAATGCGCAGAAATAGTCAACAGAAGTGCAATAATACATATACACTGAAACATACAGCAAATGCACAGAAATAAAGTGTATATGCACCGATCCAATGTATGCATCATCTTAGGGGATAAAAGCACTAGAACAATGTATATATGCGCTGCGTGAACAGATGCGCCATAACAAATCATATATGCGCTGAAATAGTGAACGTATACGCTGATTAAATGGATGCGCCATGACAGGTAATAGATGTGTGTTAGGAAGTGATGTATGCATTGTTTCCTCCTGTGTATGGCTTTCTAAACACAAAAACTCAGTTTTTGGTTAAATTTGGGGCTAGGCCCCACGGTGGGTGCCAAAAATGTTAGGGGAAAATTGGATCAAATGATGAATATGCAATAATAATCAATATCAAATACCCAAAACTTCAATGAAATGGTGAACTAAGAAGATTAATCAAATAAGCAATGAATCAACAAAACAAACCTTCCTTAGATCGAAACTTCCATTGTTGCCTATCAAAAATCATCCTTGCGTGTATGAAATAGGGTCCACAGTGAGTGCACTTCTTTTCTTTGTCAAGAATGTCGATTGAGAATGGCTATGGTAATGTCATTTGAAGAGAAGCTCCACAACAATGGTAGTACGTAGTGCGTAGTAACAAAAGGCGTGATCACAAGCAATGAAGGAATTGGTGCCAAAAGTGCACTGTAATTCCTACAGAGTAACAATACTTAAAGCTTGGATGAATAGAATGGAAGAACATGGTTCAATTTATAGACTTGGGAGAAATAAGATCAACGGTATAGAAGACTTGAGAAGATCAACGGTTGAGAATAGATGAGGAACGTGCAACGAATAAGAAGAAGACAAGTGTCACACAAACTCTATTTTATTTGAGTTAATCACTTTCTTTTCTAAAGATAAGACATGCTTTTTATAAATTAGAAATCTTTTTTTCTAATTTAAGAGAAATTGATAAAAACAAAGTTGATTGAATAGATAACTCAACTTAAGATTTGCTTTTGCATGATTTGAGAGAAATTAAATAATAAATTATTTAATTTTGTGTGCATGGAGAAGAAGACTTATTTTTAGAGGATTTAGAAGATATTTGAAGAATTTTGAAGATAAGAAAGAAAATTAAATAAATAAATTTATTTAATTGTTATGCATGATTTGGAAGAATAAATAAAATACTTGATTTATTTTATTTTTGGAGAGTGAGAGAATTTAAATAAATTTGATTTGATTTATTCAAATTTGGAAGAATAATTTGATTTAATTAAATAATTGGGAAATTATTTAATTGTTTGGAAGAATTAAATTAAATAAAGGATTTTATTTAATTTTGACTTTAGAAGAGATAATTAAATATTTTGATATTTAATTAACTTAGAGGAATGCGAATCGTGTCATTTTTAGGCGTATACAGATGCAACAATAATGCCAAATGAAATAACCAATAGATGTCTTCCCTAAATTTCTAAGCAGGTTCATCCTGCACATCTGCATTACTTACACCTCTCTTCATTTTTTCTTTCGTCCTTTATATTGTTGGAAAAGGTTGTAGAATTTGGATTCAGAACTGTCAATTACATTTCCTTGAAAGTTTTGAAAGCCCTTTCAACAAATCCATTTTGTGAATATCCTAAAATTATTTCATTCCATGAGATTACATCTCTTTGAGGCATTTTGTCAAATAGTTCACGAGTTTTTTCTATGCTTCCACATTTTGCATACATGTCTAACAGGGCAGTTGCAACTACAACATCTGACAAAATTCCTCTATCCTTTATGTTTTGATGGATGTCCATACCCTATTCCAAAGCTCCCATTTTGACACAAGTAGGGAGGATGCTAGCAAAGGTTGTAGAATTTGGCTTTACACAGCCAATTACATTTTCTTTAAAATTTCTAAAGCCTTTTCAAAAAATCCATTTTGTGCATATCCTACATTCATTGCAATCCATGAGACCACATTTCTTTGAGGAATTCTATCAAATAGTTCACGTGCCTTGTCTATGCTTCCTGTTGGAAACAATGCAGATAACTGAGAGGGGGGTGAATCAGTTATCTTATAACTTTTCTATTTTCTTTCTTTTTCTTAACTTATCATTTAATGTTATGCCAAAACAAGACAATCATAAGAGCTGAAAAAGAAATTAACATATGACACAAGGATTTTTATGTGGAAACCTTGTTAAGAGAAAAACCATGAGATGACTAACCCAAGATTGTATTCTCTGTTAAAAGAATAAAGAGTACAAATTTGGCACTTGCCAATTAGGGCTCACTGCCTAAGCACACTACTCACAAGAGGCCCACTGCCTACAGGAGACTTATAGTCTACAAATACTTACATATGATACCAAGGTGTCTGAGCTGAGGAACAAAATCCATGCATGTAGGATTTCAGTTTCGGTTAGGTATAGTAAACTAATCTGGCACATTTCATTCTTCCTCTACTCAATATAACTTTTCTATCACATTTTGGGCTTGAATTACTGTCTTCGCACTTGTCTCTACTTTTCTTTGTACTTAACCATACATATCATCACTATCACACCCTTACAGGCTTGAATCAATCAGGTATATATATCCACATCAAGGATTTCCAACAACTTCTTAGTCGGCAACAAGAATACCTATGATATTTGCAAGTTATTAATCTGTCGGCTAAATCCATGCTTGATTAGTGATGCACATCAAAAAAATAGGCATAGAAGTCATAAATCATGTTGGCTAACAATGTATAATATCACAGATTGCTTGATCATGACCTTTTACACATCCGGATTGAAGTCTGATACTCTGCCAGTTAGTTCGTCCTCTATCTACTCTGCGTGATTGGAACACAACACTCAGATGCTCATATCTTTTTCTTGCTTTATCACCGGAGGCTAAATATTTGGAATATAGTAGTCATGCTACCCCTCTTGACTTTTCCAAGTCCGTAACTTACTGAGTTACACCATCTGAGAGATCCAAACCTGATTGTTGGACCTTGTTACATACTCTGTTCTTGTTCACCGGACCAAAATAATCTTTAATCCGACTTCCGGTATAGGCATACTATGTACTGCGGATGTGTGCGATAGACTTTGTTTCTATTAATGACAACACCTATGAAGCCACATAGTGTCTCTTGCATTCAGGATTCCATGTTTAGCGAAGGA
Organism: Cunninghamia lanceolata; assembly: GCA_027924645.1. NCBI lineage: Eukaryota > Viridiplantae > Streptophyta > Pinopsida > Cupressales > Cupressaceae > Cunninghamia > Cunninghamia lanceolata. Next base: position 4,838,291 of record BSBN01001126.1, read on the forward strand.
TGGTCATTTGTCGTGTACTATTTCGGTTGGGAGTGAAGGATCGTAGTCAGTTGTGAACTCTTCCGTATGAAGTGAAGGCAAAAAGTGACCCGACAATAATAAAGGGGGAGGCCCCTCCTGGAGGGGGTAGATTAATTGGTGGGTGGGAGGAAGGTAAAATAGATCATCAATGAATTGATCAAAAGTTGCCGACAGAGAAAAAGGTTTCTTCTTTATCTAGAGAATCGACCAGAGGTCAGGTTAGATGCCATTTACAAAATAGTTATAGTCAAGGTAGATTAATTACAACATTAATGGTGGGATAAATCTCTTACCTACGTTACATGGCTCCCACCCAAATATGGCTCTCGAGAAGATGCATAACCCCCCAACCATCCCCACACATGAACAAACCCTTAGATTCAAGCCCTGACATAATTATTGGGTTGAATTAATGCTAAAAAGATTTTCTAAGTCGAGAGGGTGGACCAGACAATTCTAATACTGAAAAGATTTCGTGTGTCCACCAGGTCAAAATATTTTATGCATCTTATCATCAGTAAAAATTGGTTGAGCAAGTCAAAAGATTTCAAATCTAATCATACAATGTCTAAACAAATCTTGTCCACCAAAGAGGTAGGATAATCATATGATTTGTCGAGCAAATCTTGTCTGAGAGAAAGGACCACCACTTTGAAAAAAAGAGAAGGGACCACCACTTCGAGAAAGAGAGAAGGGACCATCATTTTAAAAAGAGCAACTCAAAAGAATCTACCTATGTATAGTCATTAATTCTAAAGAAAGAAGTCCTATTCATATTACGTATATAATCTGGCAATGTGGAAGTGAAGGTTAAGGCCAGTGGATGTTACTATATAATCTGGCAATGTGGAAGTGAAGGTTAAGCGCATTGGAGGTTACTATATAATCTAGCAATATAATTAATTCAATTCATTAAAGACCAATATCCATTTTGAAATCTTTTCACTTTATAGGGCTGGTACTGCAGACATGATAAGACTGCTACTTCAAATTGGACATGCTAAGACTGCTACTGCTTCTGCTACTGATGGCAACACTTAGTGAAAAATGGCTAAGTGTCGCAGTAACTCCCCTTTGGCTGATGCTCTATCTTTTGCACTATTTTACCAGAGCTCCCCCTTAACTGGACTCCACATTTTTCACTACTCTTCACTCCCCCTTTGACATCAATGGCAAAGGGTGGAATCCAAATACCAAAATTTTGCAAAAATTATTCTATACATGGCCGCATAAGTATATATAAATCATATGTTATCCTTACATATACTTAAGTATATTTGTAAAGGTTGTCTTCAACTGGATAATTTCTATGGCCCAACTCCTATTCATTCTGTCCAAAATGGAGATGTGTCCACTTAGCAAAAATGCATATGCTTATGTCCTCTTTAAGTCTATTGGATCACTGGTCTGGATTGTATTTTGTGCCTCTGTCAAGGCATCATGCATTGTCTCTAACTTAGGGATGATTATCCCTCTGAGCTCACCCATTCTATCCATTATGTTATTTTTCTCCTTAACTAGTTCTTTAATTTCATTTATTATAGCAATAGCTTGACATTCATGATTCACCAGAGAGGTAGTAAGGGGATCAAAATTCTGAGATAAACTTGACAGTTTTCCTTCTTGTTCTTTCACTTTCTTCTCAATGTCCTCTATCACTTTGGGCCAAGATAAATAGAATTTATGTATGTCCCCACCATCTTTAAGAGCATTTTTAAGGCTCTTTATGCCAATGCCTAAGGTTCTTCTATCATTAGTAATTAGCCCTTGTACTTCACTGAACCTTTTTCCCAAGAACTCCTTTCGGACCTTAGTTTCTACCAATTTCTCTAAGGATTCAAAATGAGTGTTAACATAATTGACTAAGTTTTTGATATTATTAGATGGAGAGGCAGGAGGATCCTTTTGATAGGTTGGCATAATATTCTCCAGTATCCCAGATGCAATATCTAACAGCTCACAATCCTCCATATGATATTTTAGAAGTTTTTCTTTTGCTTTGGCCTAAGCAAAAGATGCTACCTTCATTATCTGGACCGGAGATAAAGAGTCAAAGTTTAGTGGCCCTTGAATTAGCTTAGGTTCATCCAGCTCCATTATTTCTTTGTCTAGGAAATTTTGTACTGTCTCTACAGTGTCTCTTGTAGACTCTACTTCCTTCCTTTTGGGGACATCCAGACTGACTTGCTTATTGATCTTTGTTTCTTCTTCTTGTCCTTCCTTTTCCAGAGTAGAGGAGTCTAGTGCCTCAGATGGCTCTTCATTATTTTTCTTTAATCCTTCAACATCCTTGTTAGAAAATGTTTCTTCTTTCTATCCTTCCTCTTCCATAACAGAGGAATCTAATGCCTGAGATGACTCTTCATCATTTTTCTTTAATCCTTCAACATCCATGTTAGATGGTTCTTCATATGTTTCCTCTATAATGCGAAGATTGAATCTCTTCAAGGCATTTCAGAGGATTTCTTTTATTTCATTGGCTATTTGTTCAGTATCACTGAGCATGAGTTTGTTCATTCTAGATTTGCTCCATAAATCATCTTTACACTCCTTGAAAATCATGTCCATTTGTTTTCGAGTGATGGAAGGATAAAGCTGAATTGCTATCTGCTCCCAAATCTCTAAGTCTTTTACCATTGCATTCTCTTTTCTCACCTCAAGTACCTTTTCTAGGCTCTTAGGAATCAATGATATAATTTCAATGAAAGCTTTATTGTAAATGTTCAAGTACCTGACAGTAGCCTCTTCTAGAATTCTCTTGTCAACATCACTGTATGCATCATAGAACTTAGTCACCGGTTGTAGGTTCCCATCCACAGTAACTACCTTGATGATGTTATCAATGGAAAGAGTGGGCTTTTCAACAAATTCCTCTGTCTTCTCTTCCTCATTTCTGCTAGCAGAGAACTTCCCGGATGTTTTCTTCTTCTTCATTTTCTTGATTTCCTCATTAGATTATGTTTCTTCATCATCTTTATGGTTTGTATATGTCCTTGTGGCTTTGGTCTCCATCCTCTTTTCTCCTTTTCTGGATGTCTTGACTTCTGGTTTGGTAGACTTGAGCTTTTGGAAGTGACAGGAGCAGAGCTTTTGGAGGATCTAGTCCGAGAGGAGGTTTGTACATGAGCACTTTTTTTTCTTTGCTTCTTGTCTTTCTTTCTCTACCCTCTCTATTTTCTCTCTGTTAGCATCTACATCCTCCTTTGATATGCCAAATCTTTTGGTGATTTCTTCAACTTCCTTTCTTACTTTCCTCTTCATCTTCAGCTATCTTAACATGTATTTTTATACTTAGCTCTTCAAAGGTGCCAAACCTTTCTGCTTCAGTGTCCATAGGCTAGCTCAGCAGGTGTTGAATATGTAGCTCCAAGATTTTTCATCGACCTCATATCCCATAGGCATTATCCATGTATTTCTTGGCTCAACTGCCTCCATTAGGCATTGATCAGTGTCAACCATGAAGCAGAATGTATCTTTGTATTTGTCAACTATTGTTTGTGGTATTCTTTCTCTGGCTTGCATTATGCTTTGGAAAATTTTAAAGTAACCCTAGAGGGCTGGGTTTTGGGCTTGAGCATCACCAAGTCCATACATTGTAACGGGTTTATCATTTTGCCAGACCCAACCATTTTATCCAGGTAGCTCATTCATATAATAGAGGAATAGACACAGTATTAGACTACCATATTTAAAGGAATTTTTCTTATCCTTTTTAATCTTCTACAAGTTCTCCAATAGCTGATTTAGAAGAATCCCACATAGATCATAATCTGCATCTTCCCTCAACATCTGATATGCAGTATAGATTGTTGTACCAGACACAAAATTCTTCCTTCTTGAATGGTAGATTTTGTAGCCAATTATCATTGAAGATAACTTGACATCTGGATATGTGATGTCATCTATAGTCATTGCTCTTTTGTTAAATTTTGATCCGGTGGCTTCAGTTACCATTTGGTTCTTCACAGATTTGAGTGCGGGTAACCCACTTGATGAATGCAGTCTGGTCACTGCCCTGATGGCATCTTTAGTTATCTTGAATGGCCTCATTAGCCACATAAAATTATCATTCATCCTACTTAGAACATACCAGACCCAATCATCTTCTGCAAATGGAAAATGTATGCAATGTCTAAAGTGTTTGTCCTGAAGGGCCTTGAATTCATGTTTGAGTTCAAAATTCTCATCTATTAGTTGTTTGTGATAAATATCCATCAATTTTGAGTCTCCAAATTCTTCAATGTTTGCATGGATATAAACCCTAACATCTTCTCCATGCAAGACTCCATGCAGAATGCTAGAAAACACACCCAAGGGATCAACTTCTAGAGATTTGTAAGGCTGTTTCTTGAATTTAGGTCTCAGCCTATCAGAAATATTGACAACCATTGGAGTAGCCATTTTGCAAGAGATCTAGAGAAAGTTTTCAGAAGGGAAGTACCTTTTCACACTTTAGGGTTTGAAGCAGAAACTGGAACGATTTTTTGGTTGAATTCAATCTTCAGTTGAACTTGAGTGAATTGTAGGATCTTCTTTGCAAAGCTCTTCTTTTCTTCTTCGTGAGTGCAAGTGTTTAAATAATGAGTGAAAGAACCCTTTTATCCTTGCGTAAACCCTAATTTCCTTTTGTAATAAATGCACAAGTTTTTAAGTCATCCAGTTACCCTGCTTCTCAAATGAGGTTTTCTTGGATTGTCTTGTGAATCTTCAAATCATTTGTTTATGAGGATTGACAACATATTTTCACCTTTTTAAAACATGCCATGAGTCTATAGATTGAAATATTTCAATTTTGGATCATAACAAATCTATCTGTGAAATTCTGCTTTATCGAATAGCTACCGATACAGGATCTCCTCATGTAACTAGCTCAAATATGCATGCAGATTTGTCAAATTTAGACTGGATGATCTTCAAGTGAGTCTCCTTAAACCTTTTAAACCGCAACCTCTTATTTTGACTCAAAGTGCCAAATTTAGGCACTCATTGACTGGCTGGGGGAAAGGGATCTTCTTTGTAGGTCCCCCTGAACCAGAGCAAGTCTTTTAGTTTTCGAAAGGAATATTAGCACCAGATTCTGGTGTGGATCCATCCCCAATATTCAATGTACTCCTTTTTACCCAAATCTTGCTCATTTATTTTTGAACTTCATCTGTATTTACTTTACCTTTTCCTTTATCTTGTTTCTGATCATGTTCCATTGGACCTTTTCTATCCTTATGTATGCTTCTGTAGAATTTGGCAATATGAACAGATCTATTGTAATTATAACACACAACATTTCTTTGCTTATTTGAATGATATCCTCTTGATCTGCACTCATTAGCCATATGTCCAATTCAATTGCATACAAAGCATTTACCATTGAAAGAATTGTTCATTTGCATATTTCTACATTCATGAGATTTGTGACCATACCGTTTGCAACTAAAACATTGACCAGAGAAGGATGGATTGAATTGATTCATTCTGTTTCTACACTAGATTGCTTTGTGACCAAACTTGTTGTAATTGAAGTAGTATCCATTGAAGGATGGATATCTTTGAGCATATGGTTGCCTTACCATAGGTCTTCTAGGCATGTTTCTTTGATTTCTTGATCCAAAGTCCTTCTGACCGAATCCAGAGCTTTCACCTTTGTCATATCCCAAGCCATGCTTATCATCTTCCCTCTTTTGGATTTCAAGAAGAACTTCAAGTTGGGTTGAGCTTATCTTGAATTTTTCTTTGTATTTATTTGCAATTTGGAGATCTTGTTTAAGAGTGTCTATCTAATTCTCAAGTTGTTCTTTATTATCTCTAGCTTCTTCAAGATCAGATTCAAGATGCCTAATTATTCTATCCATTTTGTAGTAGTCCTCTATTTTCTCCTTGAGGGATTGTTTTAGATTATCTTCAATCTTTCTTTTTTCTTCAATTTCTTTGGTGAATCTCATAACCCCTGATTCCATTTCATGCCTTACCATAATGACTTCTTTTGACAGCTTCTCACATAGCTTATTTTTCTCATTTAGATCTTCATTAATATCATTGACTTCACTTTGATTGGCTAATTTTTGAAGTAGTTCCTTTCTATTTTTCACAAAGATACTAAGTTTTTCTTTTAGCTCATTTATGAATTCATCAGCTTGTTTGAGTCTTTCCCTCAAATTATTGACTTCAAAATGGGATTGTTCAAGATCATCTAGGGCAGACTGAAGTTGTTCCTTCATACCATATGCATCCATTGAGATTCCCAGATCTTCCTCAAGATGTTAGGCTTTGTTCAAAGGAACCTTGATCTGATACCAATTGTTGGAAACAATGCAGATAATTGAGAGGGGGGTGAATCAGTTATCTTATAACTTTTCTATTTTCTTTCTTTTTCTTAACTTATCATTTAATATTATACCAAAACAAGACAATCATAAGAGCTGAAAAAGAAATTAACACATGACACAAGGATTTTTACGGGGAAACCCTGTTAAGGGAAAAACCACGGGGTGACTAACCCAAGACTGTATTCTCTATTAAAAGAATAAACAGTACAAATTTGGCACTTGCCAATTAGGGCTCACTACCCGAGCACACTGCTTATAAGAGGCCCATTGCCTACAGGAGACTTATAGTCTACAAATGCTTATAGATGATACCAAGGTGTCTGAACTGATGAACAACATCTATACATGTAGGATTTCAGTTCTAGTTAGGTACAGTAAACTGATCTGGCACATTTTATTCTTCCTCTACTCAATATAACTTTTCTATCACATTTCGGGCTTGAATTACTACCTTCACACTTGTCTCTTCTTTTCTTTGTACTTACCATACATATCATCACTATCACACCCTTACAGGCTTGAATCCATCGGGTATATATATCTGCATCAAGGATTTCCAACAACTTCTTAGTCGGCAACAAGAACACCTAAGATATTTTCAAGTTATTAATCTGTCAGCTGAATCCATGCTTGATTAGTGATGCACATCAAAAACATAGGCATAGAAGTCATAAATCATGTCAGCTAACAATGTATAATATCACAGATTGCTTGATCAAGACCTTTTACACATTCAGATTAAAGTTTGATACTCTGCCAGTCGGTTCTTCCTCTGTCTACTCTGCCTGATTGGAACCCAACACTCAGATGCTCATATCTTTTTCTTGCTTTATCACTAGAGGATAAATCTTTGGAATATAGTAGTCATGATACCCCTCTTAACTTGCCCAAGTCTATAACTTACTGAGTTACATCATCTGAGAGATCCAAACCTGATTGTCAGACCTTGTTACATACTCTATTCTTGCTCACTAGACCAAAATAATCTTCAATCTAACTTTCAGTATAGGCATACTATGTACTACGGATGTGTGGGATAGACTTTGTTGCCATCAATGACAATACTTATGAAGCCACACAATGTCTCTTGCCAACACTTCCACATTTTTCATACATGTTTAACAGGGCAGTTACAACTACAATATCTAACAAAATTCCTCTATCCTTTATGTTTTGATGGATGTCCATACCCTATTCCAAATATCCCATTTTGACACAGGCAGGGAGGATACTGGCAAAGGTTGTGGAATTTGGCTTTACACCAGCCAATTGCATTTGATTTAAAATTTCTAAAGCCTTTTCAACAAATCCATTTTTCACATATCTTGCAATCATTGCAGTCCATGAGACCACATTTATTTGAGGCATTCTGTCAAATAGTTTATGTGCCTTGTATATGCTTCCATATTTTGCATACATCTCTAATAGGGTGGTTGCAATGAAAACATCTAACAAAATTCATCTATCCTTTATGTTTTGATGGATGTCCATACCCTATTCCAAAGCTCCCATTTTGACATAGGCAGGGAGGATGCTGGCAAAGGTTGTAGAATTTAGCTTTACACCAACCAATTGCATTTGCTTTAAAAATTTCAAAGCCTTCAACAAATCCATTTTGTGCATATACTATAATCATTATAGTCCATGAGACCACATTTCTTTGAGGCATTCTATCAAACACTTCACGTGCCTTGTCTATGCTTCCACATTTTGCATACATGTCTAATAGGGCCGTTGCAACTACAACATCTAACAAAATTCCTCTATCCTTTATGTTTTTGTGGATGTCCATACCCTATTCCAAAGCTCCCATTTTGGCATAGGCAAGGAGGATGCTGGCAAAGGTTGTGGAATTTGTCTTTACACCTTCCAATTGCATTTGCTTTAAAATTTCTAACGCCTTTTCAACAAATCCATTTTGTGTATATCTGCAATCATTATAGTCCATGAGACCACATTTATTTGAGGCATTCTATCAAATAGTTCATGTGCCTTATCTATGCTTCCACATTTTGAATACATGTTTGATAGGCAGTTGTAAATACAACATTTGACAAAATTCCTCTATCCTATATGTCTTGATGGACGTCCATACCCTATTCCAAAGCTTCCATTTTGACACAGATAGGGAGGATGCTGGCAAAGGTTGTGGAATTTGGCTTTACACCAGCCAATTCCATTTACTTTAAAATTTCTAAAGCCTTTTCAACAAATCAATTTTGTGCATATCATGTAATCATTGTAATCCATGAGACCACATTTTTTTGAGACATTCTGTCAAACAGTTCACGTGCCTTGTCTATGATTCCACATTTTGCATACATGTCTAACAGGGTAGTTGCAACTACAACATCTGACAAAATTCCTCTATCCTTTATGTTTTGATGGATGTCCATACCCTATTCCAAAGCTCCCATTTTGGCATAGGTAGGGAGGATGTTGGCAAAGGTTATGGAATTTGGCTTTAAACTTTAAACTTTTTCTTTTCCTCTTTGGAGTTTCATTTTTTTATTCCTTCCCTATATAGGTTGATTTTGCTCATCTGTTAGTGCATCCAGTCTATTAGAGTTCTTAAGTAGAGAAAATTTACAAGAAACCCATCTAGCTTAGAACACTTTTAAAGATTCCACAGTACCTACATGGGAGTGAAACAATGCTTTAATCCTTATTCACACAGGGTAAATAACAAAATTATCAAATATATCAAAGTTGACCTAAAAAAAATAGTTCTAGGTTTGATGAAAGATTTGTGCTACCATCCAAGTTACTTTTCCATCTCCCTAAATTTAAATTCAATTTCATTTTTTGTTTTTATGGAGGGCTATTAAATATTCATCTCTGCATATCTTTGGTAGAGTATAACAGATAGGAGTAGGTAAAATGGAAGACAGTATCTTGTGTTGTTGTCTTTGATAGTTGAAATTGTTGTGTAATGAATGCAGAGGCATGGTATTTCCAAAATGAAGCACATTTCTAGGATGAAGTTACAATCAAAACTAGCATGTGCTTCAACCTTTAAAAGAGAACCCAAAATAAATCACACTAGTGTTCCATGTCACCAGAAAATTCAGCATTCCACAAGCCCCATGAAGGTATGCTTTTCTCTTCTACTTTATATAGTCTTCCAATATTGAAACATCTTTTGTTTGATTATGATAGCTTACCTCTTTCCCTATGCCATATTTCCTTGAAGAAGATTGATAACTCCAACAAGAGGTTAACAATCCTTTTGCAGAAAGAACTGAAAATGAGCAATGTGAGCTCCCTTGGAAGGATGGTGCTTCCCAAGGTACCCAATTCTTAATCAATTCTAACATCCAAATCTTCTTGTTCTTTTTATCTCTACCCACTATTATAGTCTTGAATACATTCTCTGTATTCTTAAGATTACTTTGCATCCTTTCAATATACTTCTAAATCAAACTAATTCTGATCTTCGGAAAGAAGCAGAAGCACACCTTCCATTGTTGTCTATAAAAGATGGCATGATAATTGATAAAGTTTAAAGAGATGTCCATGGGATAACATTTCTTTGAAGCATTGTGTCAAACAGTTCATGTGCCTTGACTATTATTCCAAATTTTGCATACATTTCTACCAAAGCATTTCAAACTATAATATCTGTCAAATATCCCCCTTCCGTTATGCTTTGATTTGCTAATAAAGTATGTTTCAGATTTGAATTTTTTCTTCAAGTTCCATCTTAACTTTCACATGTTTGGAGTTGGGATTGTGACATTATTATGAAATTGTATCTGCTAGCTTCCTAAACCTATAATCAATGAAAATTCATAGTTCACAAATTGATTACTAGGAATGGGGGTAGCAGGAATGTTTGTCTAAACCTGACTGTTTATGAATTTGACTTACTCTGTCTAAATAGATCTAAGAAGATTCATGGAGTCAAGAAGGTAAATATTCTTTCAAAGAACATGTTAAAGTAAGTTACTTATTTGCTTTCTATTACAAAGGGGCAATTTACTTATTGCATTGTTGCGTTTTGTTTGTGCAAACCAAGGCAGGAGATGTAGCAAAGAAAAAGAGGTAATGCAACAATTAGCAATATTAAGAAAGTTTTGATACATTTATTCTAATTTTGAGATGTAAAAGCCCATGATGAAATATTTAGGCTTCATTTTTCAAGTAGTTCTTTCATGTTTTAGAGTTGTATAAGCAAAAAAATAGAGCATTGTAACTTAGTTTTCTCTGTCACAGCACTAAGAAACACACTTTGTAACACATTTTTCAAAGAAAAGACATATTTAAGTCTTGTATCTACTATAAGAACACCTTTTGTCAATAAAATTTTAGTATTTTACCTTCTTAATAGTTGTTTCATTATGTGCAAATGAATGATTGATTATGTTTTTCTGTGTTTTATGTTTAAAACTCAAAAACAATTAAATAAACTACCAATTGACTAAATGTACTACCTGTTACAAGTATGGGCCTAACTGGTGTTGTCATTGATGTCAACATACTCCTGTTGCATTAATGATAAGGATTGGATGAGCTGTGAGCTGAGGATATTGAGAAAATTAGTCTCAATCAGGAACAGTGAAGAATAGTGATGACTGTAAGGCAAAAATCCAAGATAGGATGAGGATCAGAGGATGTGGATTAAAGGGTTTGTAGATATGTGTCTGTAGGTGATCCAATAGAGATTTCAAAGGTCTGCATGAAGATATGAAGAAGTTGTGGCCGCTCAAGTAAAACCGGTTCTGGTAGGTGTTTAGAGGTGACAGAGTGTAACAAGAAAGGTTCGGTGAGATCCGAATATGAAGTTCCCTATTCTGTGGATTTAAGGGAGTGTTGAGGAAGTCTTTGTGGTGTATCAACTCTATTAGTTCATGGTTTGAAGGTCCACAAGCATCTATTCCTTTGTGACAGTAATGACAGACTATGTTCTTGAGGTTCTGGATGAAGGAGAGAAGGATTTCAGTAAGCAGAAGAAGTGTGGATGTTCTTGGTGTTTCAGACAAGCTTGTGGAGGTCCTTGGATCATGTCCAGTTCGTGTTGGTGGTCCGCATTGAAGTTGGAGCTTGCAATTGAAGAGTAACTTCTGAATGATGGTGTTCTTCTTGAGACAGGCCGACCGGATGAGTTATGCATCTGGCAGATGATTTTATGAATGTCTGCCGACTTACATGATCATTCCTAAGTTGATACCTTGTATAAATAAGGGATTACGAAGTCAGCTTGAAGTTGTCCTTGTGGTGATGAGAGTGTAGTAGCGAGGAGGAGAGCAAAAGGCAGAGCAAAAGTATTGGGCTTAAATGGAACTGATCCAAGCATGGTGAAGATGCTATTCTCTAGTTCATGTATGTGATATCTATTTCTTTGTAGATAGTGTGTCTCTTGTAGGTAGTGAGCCCTAATTGGCATGTGCCATTTTGTTCTTTCTATTCTTCTAATAGAGAATACAATCTTGGGTTAATCACCCCGTGGTTTTTCCCTTAACCGGGTTTTCCACATCAAAATCTTGGTGTCTTATGTGTTGATGTGTTTCTGCTCTTGATTTGAATGGGTTATAGTTCATGATTAATATACTACTAATCACTAAGAAGTTTTAAGTGTTTAATTGGAGAAAGTTTTGCACAACTGATTCACCCCCCCTCTCAGTTGTATGCCCTAAGTCTAAGAATTGGTATTAGAGCCAAGTTCCTCTAAAAGGAGCTTAACCGCTTAAGGAGATCTAGGACATCATCCTACAAGAAGGATAGTCCAAAGTTTGATGGAACCAATTTTAATCTATGGAAAGGTTGCATGAAGTGTCACTTGCAATGCATGGGAATGGCATACTAGACCATGGTTACAACATAGTATGTACCTCCACAGGGTGGTCTGAAAGCTCCAAATGAAATCATAGATGCTGAAAACAATCTACAAACTATAGAAGCTCTTCTAAGTGCATTATCTGATTCAAAGCTCTCAAATGTTATTGACCTACCGACTACTTTTGAGGTTTGGAAAAAATTGGAACTTTTGCATGAAGGAGACCAGTATGTTAAATGTGCAAGATTACAGAGTCTGAAAGGGAAATTCAAAAACTTGAAAATGAGAGATGATGAAAATATTACTACTTTTATGCCAAGAGTAAATGAGCTTGTTTGTGGAATTAGAAATGCTGGTGGAGTCTTGGATGAAAATGAGATTGTTGGCAAAATTCTCAGATCCCTTCTTGCTTCTTACAAAATCAAGGTTGCTGCCATTGATGAATTCAGAGCCCATACAACTGTCACAAGAGATCAATTGGCTGGCAAATCAGCTACATTTGAAATGACCGAGTTTGGAGATGATCCCCCCAAGACTGAATCTGCATTTAAAGCCAGTCCCTCTATAAAAGGTAAACAAAGGTTTGATTCGGGAGAGAACTCATCAATGAAACTATCATGGTATGAAAAAGCAAGAAAAGACTTGGAAGAAGAAGAAATAGAAACTGCTCAACTTGAAGCCCTTATTGCAAAGAGACTGCCAAGAGGATCTAGCAAGTATGAAGGAAAATTGCCTTTTAAGTGTTTTAATTGCAATAAGATTGGTCATTTTGCCTCAAGATGTCCAGAAAGATTTTCAAGGCCAAATCCTAACAGATCAAGGTTCCAAAAGAATTGTTACTATGTTCATGAAGAAGATGATAATGAAGGAGTAACAGATGATGAATCAGAAACAGGAAACAAATCCGGAAGTGAATGGGTGTTTATTGCCATCAAGGAAGAAGAACCAATATCCTCTGTATCTGTCAATCATAAAGTTGTAGAAAGAGCCCTAGCTGCCCAAGTTGAAGAAAAGGATGATTGGGTCATTGACAGTGGTTGCTCTCACCATATGAGAGGTGACAAAATTAAGTTCATAGATTTGGAAAGGTATGAAGGAGGAGTGGTGAAGTTTGGTGATAATTCTTCTAGTAGAATCAGAGGAAGAGGAACTATTTCTTTTGATGGAAGGAACAAAACCGGTAATGTTCTATATGTTGAAGGCTTGAAGCACAATCTTCTTAGTGTTGGACAATTGGTGGACAAACGCTATGATCTCTAGTTCAAGAATGGAAAATGCAAGATCTTTGAAAGCTCCGAAATAGAGATTGCATCCGGTACAAAAAACTTAAGGTAATATCTTCCACTTGGTTGGCACTGGTAAAAGTTTCTTATTTGTTCAAGTTGATCAGAGTTGGTTATGGCATAGGAGAATGCGTCATGTGAATTTTGATGATATCATCAAGATAAGCAATACTCAGGCTGTAAGAGATCTTCTAAAATTGGTGAAACCTACTAATAGCTTGTGCAAAGAATGTCAGTTGGGTAAGCTGAGCAGAATCACATTCAAGAGTAAGGAACTATCTTCTACCAGATTATTGGACTTAGTTCATACTGACCTTTGTGGCCCGTCAAGAATCAGGAGTATGCAAGGTGATAGATACTTCATGTGACTAATTGATGACTATTCCTAGATGATGTGGGTAACTTTTCTAAAAGAGAAATTAGAAGCTTTTGAGAAATTCAAAATATTCAAGGCTATGGTAGAGAATGAAACCGGATTGAAATTGAAATGTCTGAGGTCTGATAGAGGTGGAGAATTCACATCTGGTGAGTTCATAGAGTTTTGTGAGAAACATGGAATAAAGAGATAGTTGTTTGCTCCTAGGACTCCACAGCAGAATGGAGTAGTGGAAAGAAAGAACCGGACCATACAGGAAGCATCTAGGACCATGATGATGGAAGCAAATGTTCCTCATATCTATTGGAGAGAAGTTGTTAGCACTGCAGTCTATACTCTCAATCGAGTTCAAATCAGAAGCAATACTGGTAAGACTCCTTATGAACTTTATTTTGGCATCACTCCTACTATAAGGTATTTTAGAGTTTTTGGTAGCAATTGTTACATTAAAAGAGATGAAGATCTAGGAAATTTTGATGCTAGAAGTGATGAAGAAATATTCATGGGTTACTCCACTCAAAGCAAAGCATACTGGTGTTATAACAAAAGACTGAGAAAGATGATAGAAAGTACAAATGTGAAGGTTGATGAGGGAATTGAGAAACCCTCAAGGTTTTATGAATATGATGAAGATGATCAGAATGGTGTTCTGACTCAAGGAGCCCAAGCCTCATCTATTAGTTAGATTCAAGCTAATCCGGTAAACTAGGAAGAAGAAATGAGTTTCAATGAGCCTAATCAAGAATCAGAAGTGCAAGAAATTCATAAAGTTCCCAGGTATGTAAGATTGAACCACTCTAGAGATTAGATCATAGGTGATAAAAGCAAAGGAGTACTAACAAGAAGGAGAATTGCTCAAGATTCAGAAGAGTATTGTTTGATTTCAAAGATTGAACCTAAGACAATGAATGAAGCTTGCAATGATGAAAACTAGACTAAAACAATGGAGGAAGAGCTGGTACAAATAGAGAAAAATCACACTTGGGATCTTGTTCCCAGACCTAGAAAAAATAATGTGATTGGAACCAAATGGGTCTTCCAGAACAAACTAAATGAAGTTGGTGAAGTAATCAGAAATAAAGCCAGATTGGTCTGCAAGGGCTACTCTCAAATAGAAGGAATTGATTTTGAAGAAACTTTTGCTCTAGTGGCAAGAATTGAAGCAGTCAAATTATTTGTTGCCTTTGTTGCCTTCAAGGATTTCAAGGTATATCAGATGGATGTCAAGTCTGCCTTTCTAAATGTTGACTTGGAAGAAGAAGTGTATATAGAGCAACCGGATGGATTTTAGTTGTCTGATCATGGTGATATGGTCTGCAAGTTGAAGAAGGCACTGTATGGATTAAAGCAAGCCCCAAGAGCTTGGTATGAAAGATTGGATAAGCATCTTTTGAAGATTGGTTTCAACAAAGGTACTGCTGACAGTAACTTATATTTCAAAATTGATCATGAAAACATCTTGATTGTTGAAGTATTTGTTGATGATATCATCTTTGGAGGAAGAGATAGTATGTGTAAAACTTTTACAAATCAAATGAAAAGTGAGTTTGAGATGTCTATGCTTGGTGAAATGAATTTCTTCTTGGGTCTACAAATTACTCAAACAAAGAAAGGAATCTTCATTTCTCAGACCAAATATGTGAAAGAATTGTTGAAGAAATTTGGGATGGAAGATTCAAAGCCAATGAATACTCACATGGAAATTGGATGTAAGTTGAGCAAAGATGATGACTCTCCTAAGGTAGACCAGACAAAGTATAGATCAATGATTGGAGGATTGTTGTATCTCACTCAAACTAGACCAGATATTATGCAAGTTGTTGGTCTTGTTGCTAGATTCCAAGCTGATCCTAGAGAATCCCATGTCATGGCAATCAAGAAGATTTTTAGATATCTAAAAGGGACAGTTGAGTATGGTCTGTGGCATTCTAGAGATCATGATTTCTCTCTTCATGCATATATAGATGCTGATTGGGTAGGAGATGTGGATGACCAGAAGAGTACCAGTGGTGGAGCATTGTTTTTGGGGAAGAGATTGGTTTCTTGGCTAAGCAAGAAACAAGAGGCAATATCTTTGCCTACAACTAAAGCAGAATATATTGCAGTAGTAGGTAGTTGCACTCAAGTTTTGTGGATGAAGCAGATGCTAAGAGATATCAAAGTGGAGTATGAGGAACCTATCACAATCTTTTGTGATAATTCAAGTGCTATAAATATATCTAAGAATCTGGTGTTGCATTTAAAGACTAAACACATATCCATCAAGTTTCACTTTTTGAGAGAGCAAGTGAACACGAATCAAGTTAGATTGGAGTTTGTGCCCTCCAAGGATCAGATTGCAGACATCTTTACTAAACCTCTACCTAAGGACTCTTTTGATTATCTTAAGGAGAAGTTAGAGGTTATTGCCCCTCCGGTGATGAACTAAGGTGCACTGAGGTGCATCAGTCTGGTGGATATCACAGTCATATCTTGTGATCTAGATTGATGGGAGCTGCTACTCAGGGGGAGCAGCAGGTATGATTCTAAAGTGTTGGAATTGCAAGTATGTGCCCTTTGCCATTGATGTCAAAGGGGGAGAGAAGACATGTGCAAAATAAGTGGTTACTGATCAAAGGGCGAGTAGTAAAGGGAGAGAAGACATGTGAATGGTTGTTGCTGATAGGGGGAGCTGTAACAGTAAGAAGTTCTTAACTTGATGGTTAAAACAGTTTTTCACATCTTATGTTGCCATCAATGACAAAGGGGGAGATTGTTACAAGTATGGGCCTAACTAGTGTTCTCATTGATGTTAACATACTCCTGTTGCTTTAATGATAAGGTTTGGATGAGCTGTGAGCTAAGGATATTGAGAAAATTAGTCTCAATCAGGAATAATGAAGAACAGTGATGAATGTAAGGAAAAAGTCCAAGATAGGATGAGGATCAAAGGATGTGGATTAAAGGGTTTGTAGATATGTGTCTATAGGTGATCTAGTAGAGATTTTAGAGGTCTGCATGAAGATATGAAGAAGTTGTGGCCGCTCAAGTAAAACTGGTTCTGATAGGTGTTCAGTGGTGACAGAGTGTAACAAGAAAGGTCCGGTGAGATCCAGAAATGAAGTTCCCTATTCTGTGGATTTAAGGGAGTGCTAACAAAGTCTTTGTGGTGTATCAACTCTATTTGTTCGTGGTTTCAAGGTCCGCAAGCATCTATTCCTTTGTGACAATAATGACAGATTGTGTTCTTGAGGTTCCAGATGAAGGAGAGAAGGATTTCAGTAAGTAGAAGAAGTGTGGATGTTCTTAGTGATTTAGGCAAGCTTGTGGAGGTCTTTGGATCATGTCTAGTTCATGTTGGTGGTCCGCATTGAAGTTGGAGCTCGCTATTGAAGAGTAACTTCTAAATGATGGTGTTCTTCTTGAGACAGGCCGACCGGATGAGTTATGCATCTAGTGGATGATCTTATGAATGTTTGCTGACTTAGATGATCATTCCTAAGTTGATGCCTTGTATAAATAAGGGATTGTGAAGTGAGTTTGAAGTTGTCCTTGTGGTGATGAGAGTGTAGTAGCGAGGAGGAGAGTGAAAGGTAGAGCAGAAGTATTGGGCTTAAATGGAACTGATCCAAGCATGGTGAATATGCTATTCTCTAGTTCATGTATGTGATATCTATTTCTTTGTAGATAGTGTATATCTTGTAGGTAGTGAGCCTCTTGTGAGTAGTGTGCTCGAGCAGTGAGCCCTGATTGGCATGTGCCATTTTGTTCTTTCTATTCTTCTAATAGAGAATACAATCTTGGGTTAATCACCTCGTGGCTTTTCCCTTAATTGGGTTTTCCACGTCAAAATCTTGGTGTCATATGTGTTGATGTCTTTCTGCTCTTGATTTGAATGCATTATAGTCCATGATTAATATACTACTAATCACTAAGAAGTTTTAAGTGTTTAATTGGAGAAAGTTTTGTACAACTGATTCACCCCCCCTCTCAGTTGTATGCCCTAAGTCTAACACTACCAACTAACAGAAATTAATAAATAAATATGACTAAATATACTACTGAATAAATATACTACCAATTGATAGAAATCAGTGAATAAATATGACTAAAAATATACTACCAAATTGATCAATCAAAACAACCAAATAAATGACTAGCAATAAACTACTAATGGTCACGTGACCAAGTTTAGTCATTTATAAGTAGTTTTTAGTATTTTTTTAATCACATATTGTTGTTTTTGTACTAGTGTATTCATTAGATGGGTGACCTACAGACCACATACATTGTCTAGCATCATCATTTGGATATGTATTCTGATGAACAACTTGAGGGACTTTAGTTTTCTCCATATGTAGACTACCTTTTTGAAATGGACTTACAGCTCCTGCAGCCTCAACACTTCAGGTGCTATCAATTAAGATATGATCACATGCATATGCATCCATCCATGCTACAACTCCTCCATGCATTTAATTGTATTAGAAATAGAGTCATATGTGATTTACAATGTCTGAATGACTCTTAACTTCATTGATCAAACTATAGAAAACTTACAAGCTTTACAAATATAGTAAGGAGGCAGGATGTTCCACACGCTCCTTGTTGTAGACACAGGCGACCTCCTTCTTCTACTCCTAGACTAAAAGGTCCCTCTATTCTAAACATTGATAGAAATTACAATTGCTAGCTATTTTTAAAAAAATCACTGTGTAAAGTATTACAGTGTAAAGAGGCTCAATATATAGACCTAACTGTCCTCAATACAGCTCAAAACCCTAGTTAAGAAATGGTTCAAACCTCTGGTTATAGCAATAAATGTTGGAGAACAAGTCTCCCAAAATATCTCTAAGCATACATTAAATCTAGGTGAAGAATGCCCATCTAGAAACCCTAGCAGCTCAATAATAACTTCTGCTATCTGTTGTAATAATGTTTCCATCTGCATTTTGTCTTCATTAATGAAGACCCTTGACTTCCTCATCCTTCATTCTTATCTTCTTCTACTCCTGAGATTGGATTTCCTTTCTATGACGTCATCGCCATCAAGCCTTAGCTCCTTCAATTGCAAACCTGCAAAAATAGACTAGCAATAAGTATCATCATTTAATAAACAAGCAGGAATTTGAACATTTATTAAATCTAGGCGTGACTGTGTGATTGCAGTAATCAGGCCCAAAATCCATGAAAATCGCGCATCAAAATGTATACTCAACGTTAAACTGGTCGGGTCAACCATCGTTGTCCGAAAATATGCATTCGGGCCTCAAAAAATGCCTCAAATTCCTATCACTTTGTTTTCTCACCCTTTCCCTTGTTTAAATCCTTGTATCCTCCGATATACAAGCCAGGCGCGATACATTCATTAAATCAGATTTCAATCTTTTCAATTCCGCAGCTTGCATATACGCAATGCATATCGGTTTGTATATCGCAACATACAAATGCCAAAAATATACAACCACTTAACTCTATTTTATAACTTTTCAATTCCACCCAATGTATACTTCGATGCATATTGTGCTTGTATCTTTCGATATACATTCGAACGTAATACAAGCATTAAATTAGATTATACTTCATTTGGATTCCAGCCCTTGTATAAGTGTAATGTATATCAGCTTGTATATAAGAATATACAAGCCCGATATACATTAAATTAACTCTGCTTCATAAAATTTCAGCTTCGGGCAATGTATCTCCGCCTTGTATGTTTCAAAATGTATGTATAACGCAACATACATACAAGTCGAAGCATACAAGGCATTAATTCTAATTCACAAATGTTTTGGGTCTGCTTGATGTATATTTGCACTGTATGTTGCTCAAACATACAAGCCCGCGGATATACAACAAATTAACCCTGGTTTATAACTTTTGAATTCCACGCCATGTATAAAGTGTCTTGTATATTTTACCTTGTATGTTGCAACCTACCAAACATACAACGTGAGATACATGCAACAGAATTCAAACATCTATTCATCTCAACTCTAAGTTATTTCGGGTCCACGCTATATGTATACATAAAGCCCTTATTTAAAATGCATACAAGGTAAAGGACATACAATAGACATTGTATATGAAAGTGATATACAAAAGGGATTGTATGTATTATGCAAACAACCCAATCATGCAAACTACCTTGTATATGAACCCAACTGGCCATGCGACTAAGCATAAAAAATGACTTTGCATATACAAACAACTTTGTAGATGCAAAGTGATATACAAACCAGAATGTACATTTTACCAAAATGACCATAACTTGCAAAATATGGCAAATTTTAAGATGGTTCAAAAAGCAACCCTAGCTCATTTTTCCAAAGGAATCCAACCATATCATGCCTTGGTACTAAAAATACATTTTTCTCTATTTTTAACAAAGTTTGCAATCTTTTACCCTCTTTTCCCTTTACCATCAAACAAAACAACACACACACAAGCAAAAGCAACAGCCACAGCAGGGGTCCTCATTTTGCTAAGGAGTAAAATGGGGCAAGTTGTGAACATCACAACAACTAGCAACCAAACAAAACAATTAAATCTAAAGCATTAAGGAAACTAAATGAAATAAATCCATAACTTCCAACTATCTGTCTTGTAAATTATTATTCAACTTGAGACCTAAGGTATTCAATAAGGGTGCATGAATTTTTATTTTCAGTTTAAGTGTGTTCACATGATTAATTATCCTCATGTTGAAGATCGGTTGAACAAACCAGTGACTGATATTAGCCTACATAGTTGAGGATATTCCCTCATAGCCGACCGAATAGAGCCTTACTGCCAGCGAGCGTATATAGCCCCGACAAGGTTATCGTTACAATTCTCCTAACTAGAGCCCCACTGCCAGTGAGCGTCCATAGCCCCAGTAGAGTTACTTAGATGGATTAATTTGGATTTTTAGTATAATCCATTTTGTTATATTTTTATATTTTATATTTTATTGATTTTGATGTTTGATAGATATTTCACAAGATATAGCAATTTGTAACTTTATGATGCAAGGAATGAGCACTTGCTGAAATTAAGCTGAGAATTGTAATGGTAGCAAGGGTGACCTCAGATTTTTCACCTGATATCTACACTGGTAAGTTCAACAAACCCAAGGATTTTAGGTGTGTCATCGTGAGAAACTTCCCTTGAATTCTCAATCACTATTAGTGAATACTAAATTTCAAAAGCTAAACAACTCTCTACATTCATGACAGTCACAAGAAGTTATGCATAAATTGCAAATGGTTAACCTGAATATTCTAAATTTTATACTATTTTCAATGGTTGTTAGCTTGTTCCTTAATACTTAAAGAAAAACAAAGATCCCTGCTGAGGAGACAACAACAAACCAACAACAGACTGTACAAGAAAAACAAAACAAAGCAAAAGAAAACAAAACTGTACAAACAACTAACCTATGAAAGGAAATAGAAAACGAAAAGAAAATAGCAAAAAGAAGACTGTAGACTACTTACACTATATTACACAAAAGGAAATGGACTGCCCTTTACCTCAAGCCTGGAAGTAGTGTTTCAAATGTTGGCCATTAACTGGTAATGACACATCTTCCCCAGTCAAGGTCTTGAGTCTAAATGTGTTGTCTCCTATTATTTCTGAGACTTGCAAGGGACCTAACCATAGTTTGTTGAATCTTCCATGACTCCCCTTCTTTTCATGTGCTTTATCCTAGCACAACACTAAGTCTGATATCCTAAATTTTTTGACTCTTGCCCTCTTATCAAACCACCTCTTGAATACTGCTTCGTGTTTGGCAAATTTCTCGATGGCTTGACTTCTTTTCTCATCTAGTTGTAGCATTTGTACTACCCTGGCTTCCCTATGATTATCAAAGCCTAAATACTCATTGGCAAACTTCCAGATTGGTATTCTCAAGTTTATTGGAAGTATGGGATCAGTCCCATAAACTAAATGATAAGGTGTGCTGCCTAAAGCGGTTTTAAACTTGGTCCTGTCTACCCCGCAATGCATATTTCAACAAGGTATTCCACTCTCTAGGACTCTTTGCAATCAGCTTCTTGATTATATCTAATAAAATTTTGTTTGTAGACTCAGCTAATCCATTACCTTGAGGGTAATAATTTGAAGAAAACTTTAAAACAATCCCGTATTCAAATGCCCATTTAGAAAACTTTAAAGAAGAGAAAGCAGGGCCATTGTCACATACCAATGAATAGGGAGCTCCAAACCTGGTTATGATGTTCTCTTCAAGGAACTTGATAACTACCTCAGTTGTGGAGAACCTGTAGCATGTGGCCTCAGTCCATCTTGTACAGTAATCTGTCACCGCCAGTATGAACTTGTGTCTTGTAGAAGATGGAGGATTGATGACTCCAATGAAATCTAGGCCCCATTATGCAAATGGTCTTGACTCAATCACAGGCCATAATGGATTGGCCTGATTTCTTCCCTTATCTGCTATAGTTTGACAGGTGTGGCAACTCTTAATGTGACTCTCTATATCCTTGAACATCGTAGGCCAGTAGTAGCCCGCCCTTAATATTTTATGTGTTGTAGCTAGATGGGAACCATGGCTAGTTCCGTACTTGTCATGCAGTTATGTCAACACCTTATCCACTTCAGCTCTATTTAGACATCTCAAATAAATTTTGTCATGGTTCTTCCTGAATAGAAGACCTCCTTGTACCATATATTTTAGTGCTTTAATCTTCAAAGCTCTCCTCTAAGAAGCTTTCATCCTATTTGGGTACTTTCTAGATATCAGAAAAGTGTTCAAGTCGCCATACTAGTCTAATGCGTACTGGGAATTTAGTACATACTATTGTTTTATCAAATCTAGGTCTGTGTTTGCTATTGTTTGCACCAACGCCTACCCTCTGACTAGCTTCATGGGAATGATTTCCATGTCGAACTCTTGTAGTGTGGTGATCCATTTGGCCCTTTTTTCTCCAAGTTTGCTCTGCATCAGTAGCATCTTTACTGCTGCGTCCAGCACTATGGCTTTGACCTGGCTGCACAAGATGTAATGTCATAATTTCTTCACTGCCTTTATCAACACAAATGCTTATCTTTTGGTATCTAGATATTTTAGTTGTGCATCCTTCAAAGGCACGCTCATAAATGCGATGGGTTTTTCCTCATCGTCTTCACCCTTCTGTGTCAAGGCAGTCGCGACTAAATGGGAGGATGCAAAGGAATAGATATAAAATAGCTTGTCATAGTCTGGTCTTGTCAATACTGGGGCATCAGAAATGGCCCGCTTGATGTCTTTGAATGTAGCCCTAGCCACAGGCGTCCACTCCATCTGCGCATCTTTCCTCAACATGGCATTTAATGGCTACACGATTTATGCAAAACTTGTGATAAACTTCCGAACAAAATTAATTTTACCAAAAAATGATTTCAACTCTTTCCTACTATTTGGTACTTGCAAATTTTTTATTCATTCTATTCTATCTGGGTCAATTGATATTCCATCTTCAGAAATGACATGCCCTAGTAATTTACCTTCAGTTACCCCAAATGAACATTTCTTAGGGTTAAGAGAAATTCCATACCTCTCACATTGCTTATGTATTTTCCTGAGATCTTTGGTGTGAGTGGATGCATCCTTGGAATACATAGTTAGATCATCCATATACACCACAATGTACTTACCTGTTAACCCACAGAATGCAATGTCCATGGCTCTCTAAAAAGTGGCACCTGCATTGATCAAACCAAAAGGCATCTGTCTATATGCATAATTTCCCCATTTACAAGTGAAGGTGGTTTTTAATCTATCATTTCTATCAATTAAAACCTATTTATAGCCTGAGAAACCATCTAAAAAAGACATCATCTTTGCCCCGTTTACTACTTGCAACACTTCGTCTATTGGAGGCAGAGGATAATTATCCTTTTCAGATGCTCTATTCAAATTTTTAAAATCTACGCACAACCTGATGTCTCCGTTCTTCTTCCTCACTGGTACTAAGTTAGCTACCCAGACAAAATGTTTGACTGGAAAAATTATTCCAGTAGACAGCAATTTTTTTACTTCCTCAAAGATTAAAGGCTCTAAAATTGCATTCACAGGCCTTTGTTTCTGCCTAAATGGTTTAAGATTTGGCCTCAAAGGTATCACATGGGTTATGATGGATGTATCATATGTTTTCAAGTCTTCATACGTCCATGCTATTATGTGTTTATATTCTCTCAGGACATCTAAAATTTCTTTTCTTATTTTCTTAGAGCAAGCCCTTCCAATTTGTACATTTTGCAGATTTTGCTCTGTCCCTAAGTTGTGTGAATCACACTTACCGCCATCTATTTTGGGAAAGTCCTATCTTATTACTCCATTAAAGTCAAAAACATGTTATAATTTAATTACTCCTTTGGGTAAGAAGTTGCTCTTCAAGTTGATTATATCCTCTTCGTCCCATGTTATCTCAGGTCTTTCTTGTTCATCAATGATTTGAGCCTCAAATACCTCATTACATGTCAGAAAATTAATAATTTGTTGATCCCCTCCAAATACTTGAAAGTGTGTAACATTGTCTGGGATACTGGGAACATTAACTAATTCAACAACAAATCGCCTTAATCCTAAGGTATTTGAGGCTCAAATCATTGATGAACAAGAAAGACCTGAGATAACATTAATAATTTGCTGATCCCCTCCAAATACCTGAAAGTGTGTAACATTGTCTGGGATACTGGGAACATTAACTAATTCAACAACAAATCGCCTCAATCCTGACAGTGTCAAGGGTTCTAATGTGCTAGTAGCAACTGCTAGTGCATCCAGTCTGTGGTTCAACTCTCTAGAGATATGCTCTATGTTAAAAGCATCAAATGAATCTATTAAACCCCATACTCTATGTCTATAACTAGTCATTTTCTTGTAGTTGCAAGCATACAGTTTCCTTATTTTGTCTGACTACTAGCTCAGAATCTGAAAATACCTTAATCGTTTTCACCTTTTTCTTGACGGCCATGACAAGTCCCAAAATTAAGGCTTCATATTCAGCAATACTGTTAGTACAGGAAAACTACAGTCTATATGCCGCTAGATATTATTTACCTTGAGGATCTATGAGTTCAACACCTGCACCTGCACCCACACCCTGTTTTGATTTGGATCTGTCACATTTTAGTGTCCACATGCCATCTTTACTTTTTTGACCTTTTACCTTGGCATACTTTTTTTCTTCTATTACTTGTGAGGTGCTGGCCTGTTTATTCATGGGTATTTCTATTTGGTCAACTTGCATATGTGTATTTTTATCTTGCAAATCCAAAAGAAAACTACCCTTGTCCTCTACTCTTTCTTTTTCTAAATCTGAAATCAGAGCATCTACATTACTCTGAAAGTATCTCTGTGGTTGATCAGGATTCACATTTTCCTCTTGCAACCCTACTGTCTTTGTGCATTTTTTGTATTCATATTCAATGATGTCTTTGCACATTCCACAATTCTCCTCAGAATGTGGCCTATTGTGAACTCTACATCTGTCCTTATACAGTTTACATTGGGCAGGCAGATTTTGCTTAATGTACTCTTCCACCTCTTGTCTAATGGCATGACCAAATTTGTCCATTGCACTATTTTCTTCATCCGAAGAACTTCCATCAGACTCAATGAATAATACTATCTCTTTGCTGACATGTTTTTCTCTAAAGTTTAACATCATGATTTCTTCAATTTGTGCCCCATTGTTAGTAATCCTATAGACACCTGGTTTGACAGCAGCATATAATATTTCATTCGTTTGATTATACTCTGTTATCATATGTTTCATCCTGGGTTCTGCCTCTATTCTAATCTGGTTTCGGACACCTCTCCAAGGTAGCCACATATGTGAAAAATCAGTGGCCATATATCTGTTTAATGTCTTAGACCAATCCCTACTCAGCAACATTCCGTAATTCACGGGTATATCCACTATTTGAATGTCAATGAATTAGCTTACCCTAGGGTTTGAAGCTAATTGCATATGAATGTTCATTAGTTCTCCTATAACACTAACCTCAGTTTTATCTAACTGTGTGACAACCTTGGTAGATTTGGTGGGGGTTAGCCCTAGAGTTTTACATATCCCTAAGGGCATCATGTTGGCTGATGCACTAGAGTCCACCATGCAATTGTGTATGTTCTTCCCACACAATCTAACAGTTAACAAGAAAGGAGGAGCATCCTTCTTTTCAGCATACATTACTACATTTGTATTGAAAGGGTGCTCAACTTTCTTACTTTTCTCTTTAGGTGGTGAATCTCTATTAGGAACAGCTACATCAATAGCAACCTCATCTGTCATGGATGTATCTAGAGATTTTATAAAAGCATTTCTGATCCCTAGGGTTTTCAATAATTCATTTAGAGGTATACTGACCTTAATTTTCTTTATTTCCTCTAACAAGTAACTCATTAATCTTATTGTCTCTACTATTTCAGTTTTACTTGTTTGGGCCTTTTGTGCTGTTGTTCCATTGTTTGCATGATAATTAGCTTTAAGTATGGTAGGATTGTTGCTAGCATTCTGATTTGAGGGTGTATTGAAGTTCTTAGGAGGAATGGAAGTACTGAAAGGTCCTCCTGGCCTAGTGTTGTTCCTTAAATTGTAGGTGTGGTTTTTATTTGTCTGTTGAAAAGCCTGCACCTCTTCTGTTTCAGTCAATACTTCATTTTTAGTTTCAAAGGGAAACTAAAAACATTTAACACAAAGGCTGATTCAGGATAAAGATTTTCATAGAAGTATGGTTCATCCTCTAACAATTCATCTTCTTTCTCCTCTATAGTTGCAAAGGTAAAGGTTTCTAAAACTAAAGTTGTATCATCCCCTGAGGGTACTACCTCATTACCTTTGGGAATGAGAAATTCAGAAGTAGGAGGCTGCACATCTATATTAAAAATGTTGGTTGCTAAATGGAACTGTGGATAGTCAAGCTCAGCATGGGCATTGGTATTGTGAAATCTGCACCAATTCTTTAGTGATCTATTGGCCATTTGGATGCCAGCTGTTTGTTTTGCATCATGATTATCTATATTCTCAAAAGGAGAAGCTAGAGTACCGTTGTTTGGTCTAGTGTTCCATGTCTTAGATGTCCTAGGCTGATTCTGATTTCTGTTATTGTTACCCCAGGCCCTATTGTCTATCACTGGCCCTCTGTTTTGCATTGGTTGCCCTTGGTTATGACCTTGATGCTGATTATAGTTTTGGCTCTGATTTGAACATTGGCCCTGGCTGTTATTTTGGATATGGCTTTGATTGTAGTGCTGATTTTGATTTGAATTATAGTTCTGATTTTGGCCTTGGCTATAATTCTGATTTTGATTGAATCCTTAGTTGCCTCTTCCATAGAGATTCTCATTTCTTAGTTGTGTCACTTTGGTGGTTAATCTTTTCAAGTGTGTAGTGATCTCTTTGATTTCTTCCCTTTCCTCTTGTGCCTTTGCCACAGTCGTATCTCTAGGAGGTCAGAAGAAAGGTTGACCACTATTCTAACTGTTATTAGCCATGTTACCTGTGTAAGGAGCTATGGCTTGGATTGGGGTAGGACTATACACAGGTGTGTAAGTAGGAACTGGATTTAATAATGGAGTGTGATGCATAGGGACTCCATTCCATGGCTATGCCTAATTTTGCATCCCAAAATTTCCTCCATTAACAAATGGACTATGAGTTGTATGCCTCATCTCTTGGTTTACTGAGGCTGCCTCTTTATAGGGTTTAGATATTGAATCTATGTCAGGTTTTCTTTTGATAAACATGGCAGTTAAGGGGTCCAAGGCAGCATAGTACATAGCTAACAAGGTATCATCATCCACGGTGTAAGGGTCTACCAACCTAGAGTAGGCCTTTTGAAATCTATCATTGAAATTATCAATCAACTCTCCCTCACCTCTTTTTATGGTAGCCAATTTATGGTACAAGATGCAAGGATCAATGGGTCCTCTAAATCTAGACAGAAATGCTTCTTCCATAAGTGACCAAGAAGAAATATAGCCATTGGGTAAGTTTACATACTAGTTAGAGGCCTGTTCATTAAAGGTGTAGGGAAACAATCTACACACAACATCCTCATGCTCTAATCTGGCCCTAAAGCATGCCTCTTTGAATATTCTAATATAATCTTCTAGATCCTGATGTAACTAGTATTTAGGACATATCTTCTTAAGATTTTTGGGCATCTCATGATAATTAGGGAATGCTATGGGAGAATGAACATTGAAATAAGCCATTGCAGGCGCTTGAGCTAAACTTGAGCCTGTAGGAATACTTGGATTTAGTGGTGGGATAGGATCCTTAGGAGGACTAGGACCTCTAGGAGTACCTGAACCAAGATTTAAAGATCTAAGTGAAGAAATGTCAAGACTCACAATGTTATGGCTATTATAAGGTGATCCATGGGGTGTGTTAGATGAGCCTCCTGGGTGTGTTATTTTAGGGTTCCAAATTAGAGGACTCTTACTTTGCCTTATATTAGGTAATTGTACAAATATATCCCCTGAACTGGATTTAGATCTAGTCACTCTATCGCTATTATGAGCCAGCTCTACTTGAAACAAACCCTAACTCAAGTTGGGCCATCCTTCTAGCACCAGAAAACTGTTAATGATTGTTTTGAGACAATCATAATAATAGTTAAAATTCACATAAAATGAACCAAAACTGACTTGAAAGATATGAAGGAATTGGTTAAGATTCACTTAATCCCAAGTTTAATATGGTCAGGTCTTGAACTGTTGGGCAAATTCAGTTGGTCGATGTGAAGCTGTAATGTTCAAGGGGCCTTACGTGATTTAGGGTTTCTTGTTGGTTAACTGGACTCAAACTATGCAAAAGATCATAAAAATCAGCATGTTGTTCATTCCTTTTGCATAAAAATGTTACTGTGCTACAAAGCTTTAAATGGTTTTCTTGAATTATTGCAGCTTTCTCCTCTTAAATATTATGAAAATTGTCTACTTTCAACTCAACTATGCATGCTTCTTTCAAATATGAAACAATTTCCTTTAAATTTCTGCGTTTTAAGTTAAGTATTTTTAGATAGGTTGGGAAAAGTTAGAAAGATCTAAACTAAACTTCATTCATTCTACCAAAGGATCTAATTGTTCTGTTATACACGTTATAAATCATACAGTAACTTGATCAAATCCACAGACAAAAATCTTAAATGTAAGTTCTGAGCATTTTCACAAACATACACTTAAGATTGCAAGCTCTAAGAGGAAATGTTTAAAACACAATGAAGAGCAAGAAAACACTCAGAAGTTAGATGCAAAATTCCAGATTCAATTGTATTAGAAACAAATAGTCATATATGATTTACAATGTCTGAATGACTCTTAGCTTCATTGATCAAACTACAGAAAACTTACAAGCTTTACAGATACAGCAAGGAGGCAGGATGTTCCACACGCTCCTTATTGCAGACACAGGTGACCTCCTTCTTCTACTCATAGACTAAAAGGTCCCTCTATTCTAAACGCTGATAGAAATTACAACTGCTAGCTATTCCTAAAAAAATCCCTGTGTAAAGTATTATAGTGTAAAGAGGCTCAATATATAGACCTAACTGTCCTCAATACAACTCAAAACCCTAGTTAAGCAATGGTTCAAACCTCTAGTTACAGCAATAAATGTTGGAGAACAAGTCTCCCAAAATATCTCTAAGCATACATTAAATCTGGGTGAAATATGCCCATCTAGAAACCCTAGTAGCTCAATAATAACTTCTACTGTCTGCTGTAATAATGTTTCCATCTGCATTTTGTCTTCATTAATGAAGACCCTTAACTTCCTCGTCCTTCATTCTTATCTTCTTCTACTCCTGAGATCGGATTTCCTTTCTATGACGTCATCGCCATCAAGCCTCAGCTCCTTCAATTGCAAACCTGCAAAAATAGACCAGCAATAAGTATCATCATTTAATAAACAAGCAGGAATTTGAACAGTTATTAAATCTAGGCGCGACTGTGTGATTGCAGTAATCAGGCCCAAAATCCATGAAAATCATGCGTCAAAATGTATACTCAACGTTAAACTGGTCGGGTCAACCATCATTGACCGAAAATATGCATTCGGGCCTCAAAAAATGCCTCAAATTCCTATCGCTTCGTTTTCCCGCCCTTTCCCTTGTTTAAATCCTTGTATCCTCTGATATACAAGCCGGGTGGGATACATTCGTTAAATTGGATTTCAATCTTTTCAATTCCGCGGCTTGCATATACGTAATGCATATTGGTTTGTATATTGCAACATACAAATGCCAAAAATATACAAGCACTTAACTCTATTTTATAACTTTTCAATTCCACCCAATGTATACTTCGATGCATATTGTGCTTGTATCTTTTGATATACATTCAGACGTGATACAAGCATTAAATCAGATCATACTTCATTTGGATTCTGGCCCTTGTATAAGTGTAATGTTTATCGGCTTGTATATAAGAATATACAAGCCCGATATACATTAAATTAACTCTACTTCATAAAATTTCAGCACCGGGCAATGTATCTCTGCCTTGTATGTTTCGGAATGTATGTATACCACAACATACATACAAGTCGAAGCATACAAGGTGTTAATTCTAATTCACAAATGTTTCGGGTCTGCCTGATGTATATTTGCATTGTATGTTGCTCAAACATACGAGCCCGCGGATATACAACAAATTAACCCTGGTTTATAACTTTTGAATTCCACGCCATGTGTAAAGTGTCTTGTATATTTTACATTGTATGTTGCGACCTGCCAAACATACAACGTGAGATACATGTAACAGAATTTAAACATTTGTTCATCTCAACTATAAGTTATTTCAGGTCCACGCTGTATGTATACATAAAGCCCTTATTTAAAATGCATACAAGGTAAAGGACATACAATAGACATTGTATATGAAAGCGATATACAAAAGGGATTGTATGTATTATGCAAATGACCCAATCATGCAAACCACCTTGTATATGAACTTGACTGCCGATGTGACTAAGCATAAAAAATGACTTTGCATATACAAACGACTTTGTATATGCAAAGCGATATACAAACCAGAATGTACATTTTACCAAAATGACCATAACTTGCAAAATATGGCAAATTTTAAGATGGTTAAAAAAGAAACCTTAGCTCATTTTTCACAAGGAATCCAACCATATCATGCCCTGGTACTAAAAATGTATTTTTCTCTATTTTTAACAAAGTTTGCAATCTTTTATCCTCTTTTTCCTTTACCACCAAACAAAACAACACACACACAAGCAAAAGCAACAGCCACAGCAAGGGTACTCATTTTGCTAAGGAGTAAAATGGGGAATGTTGTGAACATCACAATAAGATTTTGACTTTATATAGAGAGGCAAGCATACTGATTTTTTCAATGGACATTGAGGATTAAACCAATACCAATGGTCCAGAGTACACCACATTTAATGAAGTACAACAGTTTGTTACATTCTCGGATTTGTTTTTGTCTTGATAGAAAAAGGCCAAATAAAGCTTGCAAATACATTGAATCTAGACAAAATGGATACCCATTTGGTTGTACATGATAAAGAGCCAATTTTCAAGGCAAAAGAAAGTCAAAATGAAGTCACATGACACTTGAAAATATGAGTTGATGTAGGTTGACGAGATTTCATATGTGGATGGATCACTTTACTACCCATTGCCGTCCAAATCAATTTTGAGTTTTCTAATTGGAAAAATCACTTTTCCAATGTGTTTACTAGTCAAGAGGAGTATGTGGCATGTTTTTGGTGAAGGCATGTCCAACTGGATGCTTGTTGGATCAACATTGCATGACGGGATGATTGGGACAACTGTGAACATGTCATGGACATTAGACTGGATCTACATCAAAAATAGTGATGTAGGCATGATCTTTAGTGTCTTCTAGCTCCTAAGACTTATATCCATCACCTTGGACATCATACCAACTTATGTTTGCAGGTGAAACAACAATTTGGTTGACAAAATGATAATCCTGCATATCTGGGTCAGCAATGCATCTCTATGTGTTCATCCTTCCAAGACACCTCCAACAAGCTCCTGTGTCTACTCAGACCTATAATTCACAATACCAAGCATCAACTTCATTATAAACAAGTCATTTTCCATCAATTTTAATCAAAATATGTCCATTTGCAGCCATGGATCATAGAGAAACAACTCAAAATCAATGTTGCTTCCTCATGACCAAATTCACAAATCTGACATTTTCTAGTGATTTTCTAAGTTTGCCATCATTTTCAAGTACCCATTTGGAATGTATAATGATCCGGGATATTTTTGTGACCATTAGGATCCATTTGGAGACATTTATTTCACGTTTTAGCCCCTTTTTTGCAAAAAGCATGATTTTAGGGGGTTATTGGATATTCAAGTGCAGTGACATTAATTGATGCAAAACATGTTCAAACTTCACACAAACCTGGTAAAAATGTTCATCATGCTGCAATAAATGGATGTGCAATTCAAATTCACCAATAAAATCCAAGTTCCAAGCCTTAAAAATGAATTTTTTAGCCCAAAATGTCAAAAAGTGAGGTTTTTAGCCCTCATTGGATATCCTGTGAAGGTCGTTTTTAGCACTAAGTTCACAAATGCATCTAGTGGAGATTTCATGGGTCACTAGATATACTAGCAAAGTCTAATTTCAGCACTAAATTCCTTCAATACCTTTGGTGGAGTTTTTTCCTTCAACCAGATGAGAGCAGATTTTGACCTCGGTAGGACATATCCAGTGGACCATCGCTTTAGTGCTTTGGAAGCTCAGCAAGGATTTTACCTCACATAGGATGGTGGAGATTTTGGTACTCACCAGATATGTCAGGTGAGAAGAAAATTTAGTGCAAGACTCCCCAAATGTCTTTAGCAGGAGATTCGTTATTGAGTGGATTGGTGGGAATTTTAGGTGCGAGCGTATATGTCTGGTGAAAGCAAGTTTTAGCACCGATCTAGTCAGGTAAGTTATTAGCACTAAACCTATATAAACATCTTTCTTTTCATTAGCTAGGTTTTTTTACATCACAGGATCAGTGGAATATTTTAAAGTAATAGGACATGTTTGGTTGGACAAGATTTTAACGTCGATCCTGTTGAAGGCTATTTTCCTGCAATGTCCGGTTGAGGACAATTTTCACATAAACTGTAGTAGAGTCATTTTTTTCCACCAGATTTTGAATTTCCTATGGTAAAGTATATTTAAAAATATATTTAAGTTTAAATTATACTTTAAAATATTTTTAAATATATTGTCAAGATGTTTGAGATAGGTCCTGGATCCATAGGATTTAACATGCAGATTCTAGATTTTAGAGGATCCACCAAATTTCAAACTTAGTCAAATTTTTAGGGTTTCAAGACATTAGGCTTAGCCAATTTCAAGGTTTTAGAGCTATGTGCTAAGGTGAAGGAACAATGACCCCTTAGTGAAATGTTATGAAACTTGACATGATTTTGCAATTCTAAGGCTTGAGAACTAGGAATTCTGACATGACACAACCTGCAGTAGCAATTTCAAGGACCATATCTAGTGACACGAGATTTTAGTACAAAATATAGTGACACCCAATTTTAGTGCAAAAGGAAACAAATGTCCATTTCTTAAGCACAAACCCAATCGAGACTCCTCCAAATCAATTACAAAAGGCATCAAATGACTTCAAACATACCAGATTCTCAAATTGGGCACCAAACCTTGCATTCTAAGCACAATTTCACCTTCTCATCATTATAAAGAAGAAAGGTTGAGACTCCAAGCCAAAGCAAAAAAGGGGGTCTCCATTTGACAAAATGTACAATAGTCACAAGCATGCTTGTATCATCATGGAAGGATAATGCACCTATGTTGCATACGGTTACAACGGCCAAGCATGGATGGATTTTGTTTTAGCGAAATGAGTATCTTCATGGCTTTTTGATGGCATTCCCATGTGTTTTTCCCTCTCATATGTTTTGTGCTCTCCGAACTTAAAGGATAGTGGGGGTATATTCCCTTACAACATGAATTGTTAGTGGCCTAAAGCTTGTCTGCTCCCATGTTTCTATAAATGGGAATTTAGGGCCATTTTGTAGAGGTTTTGAATCTGAGGTCTTATGTAGTATTGTGCTATGTGTTTGATTTAAGAGAAATAGAAGAAAACTATGCCAAATATGGTGTTTAAATCTGTAAAGTAGTATCACTTTTGAAATTTAATACAAATATTATACTAGTTATGGGGTCCCTTTTGTATTGCATGTGATGGACTTGATATGAATTTTAGTTATCAATGATATTTTAATTCTTATTTATAGTTCTCTGTATTGTGTGTGTTTTCTCTTGCTTTCTCTCAAAGAGAGGAATAAATTGCTTAGAAAATCTACTGTTAACTCTTGTCAGCAATATAATTTTGAAGGGTGTTTCTATGTTATCAAGTGAAAGAGGTGTTAATACAAGGTGTTGATATCATTAGTATGTTAGAAGAGGAGGTGATATTGCCTAAATGATACATTGGTTTTATGCAAATTGACTCTATAACCCATTGGATTAAGCACCAAACTCTTACTGGGTTAATTCATTGATTTAGATCCATCACAAACAAAATTAAATCATTTATATATCTATTGTTATGTTAAACATGTGTTTGGATAAATATTCGTTCTTATTCAGGGTATGAACTATGTTGTCATAAGATTAAGCCAATCAAGGTGGAGTCAGTCATTTCCTTGGTAAACTCTCATTGAGAACCTTTTGTTTAGATACATCATAGGTAGATCCTTGAGACATTTTTAGGTGTTGTAAAGGGTACACCCACCTTGGTCTTGCAGAACCAAAAGTGTAGATGATTTTTCAACTCTTTTGTTGTAATCATGTTCATTGGCCATTGACCTAGAGCCCTTAACCATAAGAAATTGGCTGAATCTTTAGAGGACTTTGACAATCAGTTGGAGGAACCAATAGGCACAACATATTCCACAAGATTCTAAGTAGTGAAACCTCCTGGTGGGATACCAACCTTTTTGAACAACTTTTCTTTGTTGTTGTCTACATCTTCTTCAGCCTTTTTCTTGCACAATTTGTCTTGAATCTCTTCATATGTTCCAAATCTCTCACCTTTAGGGTCTTTAGGTTGACATAGCAAGATCCCTTCATAATCATTAACTTCCTCATCATGTACTTCATATGGAAGCTTGGGAATCCATGAAGTCCTCAACTCAACTGCTACCATGTAGCAACAATCCTTATCCACAAGAAATGTTATTTCATCTTTGTATTTTCTGACCAAATCAAAAGAAATTCTATTTGTTTTGTGCATTTTAGTTTGAAATTTTTTTAAGAATCCCTAGAAGATAGTATTACATCTTTGTGAATCAAAGATTCTTATATACTCTTTAATTTGTGCTGCTACAGGCCTATCTTGTTTCCATATTTTTCCTTTATATTATGGTAACTTGTTCATGAAATAGAATGCTAGACACATGATCAGGGAGCCATACTTAAAGTTGTATCTTGTCTCCTTTGTTCCTCTTAGGTTCTCTAGTAATTGATCCTTCATAACTTCACATAAATCTAGATCCTTACCCTCAGCCATCTGATAGGCTGTGTATGGCTATAACAGTTGCAGATCCTTCTCTGTTGGAGTAATACACCTTGTATGCAATGCCCATTGCTGTGTATCTCACACTAGGGTCAATAATGTCATAAATTGTTAAAGCCCTCTTGTCAAATTTGGCACCTATCAATTCAGTGACTTTTTCATTCTTGATTGATTTTAGCTACGGTATGGGTCTGATGGAACATAACCCTATTACAACCCTAATAGCTTCTTTCATTATTTGGTAGGGTTTGTCAAGGTACATGAATTCATCATGAATCCTAGTAGGGATATACCAACCCAATCGTACTCATTATAGAAATCTAGAAAATCTTTGCATACATCCAACCATTTTGCTTCAATGTTGGCATACTCAAATTTGTAATCAATATCCTCATCATCCAACAATTTATGCCTTAGGGTTTCAAACTTGACATGGTCTATCTCTTCCAAATTTGCATGAATATATATCCTAATATCTTCCATATATACCACAAATGCATGTGTTGCAAGTATGTGTAATCAGTGTTGTCATTGATGTCAACAAGCTTGTGTTGTCATTGGTGTCAAATGTGTCATTTGTGTGAGTTGCTTATGGTGCAAGAATATGAGTAGTTAGTGTTGAGCGGATACTGTCTCTAAGATGAGGTTGTTGTAATGGTATGAGCTATTTGTTTGAGTTGCTTTTCTAAAAATGATGTGGTTTCATTGAAGAGGTACTAAATATGTTAGGAACATGTTTCTGTTATTTGGTTTCCAAGTGCTTTTCAGAAAATTTGATTAATAAAGGAAATAGCATGTTGAAATTGCATTCTAGTTTACAAAGTAGTGTTATAGTTTTGCTCCGCATTTCCTCTATGTGGAAGATCCGACTTTGTGGTTTGGATATGTTGTTTAGAGATTTCAAGAGATGTTATATTCTAAATTTGGTGTTCTGGTTCATTGTGCAGAGGAAACTTTGTGTTCACTACTATGAAGACTATGTTTCTGAGTGTTGCAGAGGGGTCTAAGAGAGATGTCTTTGCTTTGTATTTCTCTACAAAGTGGTTTTAGGACTTGCAGTTTTGGATTTGTGCTTATAAGGCTTATATATTTCTTTTGTTAAAGTTGTTCATGATTTGATACTCTGGAAGTCAATTTATAGAGATACAATATATGACAGAGATAGTTAATCATACTAGGTAAACATGATAAGGTTGTGCGGCAAGTGAAAATTGTTGTAGAGGAATTTGTTGGTTTTCAGGATGTTTTAGGATATTCATGGAATACTCTAAATTGTGTTGAAGCCTTGCATGTGGTCCGCAAGTTGTCTTTGGGATTGAGGAAGCATGTACTTAAAAGTTTATTGTGTTAACATAGGTTTGGACAAGCTTAGGTGTTTACACTATTTGTGGAGTTGCTGTGGTGATTGTGAAAGTGTGGAGTCGTGTGCTTGGATGAATTTTGGTCCAAGCTAAGATGTGTTGTGGTCCACCTTCTTTTCCTTTCCACCACGGGAATGTATAGGTCTAGACCTAATTTGAATTTTCTAGGTTAAGGTGATTTTCTGACCTTGGAGAATGTTCTCAAGGGATCATGATTGGGTGTGTGCATGATGGATGTGATGTGAGTAATAGTGTGGTGAATGTGTGGTGTAGTACAAGCTTTCATGCATTAGATTACTGGATGTAGTGAGTAGAAGGTGTCTACTATTCTTCAGTGTTGCTGTGGAGGTGATATTGGTGTTTTGATGAATATTGGTTCTATATTTTGAGCTTCATTGGAACTATACTCCTTGCATAGTTATCTTGTGCATTCAACAATTGGTATTAGAGAAAGGTTCCTTGGAAGAGAGCTTAACTACTTAAGGTAGATTTGGGATGGCACACAAGAAGGAAGTTCCCTAGTTCAATGGAATAGATTATGCATTCTGGAAAATAAGGTTGGTGTTATCTAATTTCTCTTGGATATGAGATCTAGAAGGCTGTCATGAATGAATACACAATTCCAGAAGATGGTCCAAGTACTACAAATGAAATCAAGGCTTTTGAAATCAATGGTAAAGCAATATATGCTCTTTTAAGTGGTTTGTCTAATTCTAAATTGGTGAAAGTTATGGATCTGAAAACTGCTAATGAAATCTAGAGCAAGCTAAAAAGTATTCATGAAGAAGATGATAAGGTCAAGCAAGCTAAAATGCATAATTTGAAGCTCATGTTTGAAACCATGTAGATGTCTAAAGATGAAAACATTACAAGTTACTTACAGAAGGTGGATGAAGTTGTCAATGGCATCAAAGCACTTGGTGGAAATATTCATGAAAAAGAAGTGGTATTGAAGGTACTCAAAACTCTTCTTACGGCTTACAGCCATAAGGTTTCTACTATTGAAAGCTGGCAAATGTGAGAAGACTATGGAATTAGATCAGGAGGATTCAGATGATTTAGAAGCTAATTTTGCAAGAAGAATGAAATTGGGTACTGGTAAGTACAGTGGTAAGTTGGCTTTCAAGTGTTTCGGTTGTGGTAAGATTGGTCATTATGCTTCAAGGTGTCCGAAAAGAATTTTGATAAGTAAGAACAGGAAGAAAAAGAGTAGAGTGCCTAAGAAAATCTACTATGCTAGAGAAGATGCAATTATATATGATGATGAACCTGATTATGAGAATAATGAGGATGATGAATAATTGTTCATAGCTTTAAGAGATGATATTGTTTCTACTAACTCTAGGAAATGTGTGAAGGAAAAGGCTCTAGAGGTAGGTCTTAATGTTGAAAGCACCTTGATATCTGTTTTTCATACTAGACAAGAAAATAACCATTGGGTTATTGATAGTGGATGCTCAAATCATATGACTGGTGATAAAAGTAAGTTTATCAAACTTGAAAACTATGATGGAGAACTAGTTAGATTTGGTGATGATAGAATTGCTAAAATATGTGCAAGATGCTCAATTAGTTTTGATGGAAAGCATAATATTGATGATGTTCTTTATGTTAAAGGTTTAAAGCATAACATTTTGAGTGTTAGACAAATATGTAGCAAAGGATACAATCTTGTGTTTCAGGATGGTGGTTGTAAGATCAAAGAAGATTCTAGAACTATGATTGTTGCTGGAAAGAGGACAAAAGGAAATATTTATTAGATCAAAGGTGGTGATGGGTATTGCTTCATGGCTCAGATCAATGAAAGTTGGCTATGGCATAGAAGATTGTGTCACATCAATTTTGACAGCCTGATAAGTTTAGTTCAAGCTATGAGAGATCTACCAAAATTACAAAGCCCATCAATGTTGTTTGTAAGGAATGTCAGATTGGAAAGTAAGCAAGAAGAAATTTTGAAGTCAATGTATATGATTTAGATGATTTTTCTTGCAAAGAAGAAGAAAATGCTGATGAAAATAATGTATAGAATGAAAAAGAAAAAGCTCTGGAAGAGACTCCTAAAGCTCCCAAGTATGTACAGAAGCATCATTCTGAAGATCAATTCATTGGTGACAAGAACAAAGGTGTACTGACAAGAAGGAAGGCTATTCAAGGATAGGTAAATTTATGCTTACTCTCTAAAGTTAAACCTAAGTTAGTGATTGAAGCATCCAAGGATGAGCATTAGATCAAGGCTATGGAAGAAGAACCAATGCAGATTGAAAAGAATTAGGCTTGGGAACTTGTCCCAAGACTAGAAAACAAGAATGTGATTGGAACTAAGTGGGCTTTCCGGAACAAATTGAATGAGAATGGAGAAGTGGTAAGAAACAAGTCAAGGCTTGTGTGTAAAGATTACTCACAAGTACAATGAACAGACTATGAGGAAACTTATGCTCCAATGGAAAGAATGGAGGCCATCATGATGTTTTTAGCTTTTGCATTATTATACTTAACTCCTATTAGACCAAATATTATGCATGCAGAAGATCCCTAAGAGTAACATGTTACAATAGTGAAGAGGATATTCAGACCTTTAAAGGGCACTCCAAATCATGGATTGTGGTATACAAAGGATAATGACTTTTCTCTAAGTGCTTACATAGATACAAATTTGGTTGGTTGTGTAGATGATAGGAAAAGTACAAGTGGTGGTGCATTCCTTCTTGGAGGTAGAGTGTTGTCTTGGTTAAGCAAGAAGTAGGATTCGATATCTGTCTATTGTAGAGGTAGAATATAGGTGTTGTGGATGAGGCAAACCTTGAAGGATATTAGAGAGGTATATGATGAACCTATTCCTATCTTCTATGATAATACAAGTGCTATTAACTGATGCAGAGGAAAACGCAACAGAAGCTTACAAATGGGAAGGAGGAGTCATAAACACAACTAGCACGTTAAAATCCTGGACATGTAATATGTAATACCTATCATCTTATCATCATCATCATATTTCTTGCTAACACAGACAGCATCATCATATTTCGAAGAGGCATGAAATATCCTCCTGCTAACTACTGTTCACTTCCTTATCACCTTTCGCCTTTCGCCTGTCAGCAGCATCATGATATTCGACTATCAGCAGCATCATCACATTCAACAAGCGCAAACATCCTCCTGATGTTCATTGTTCATCTTCCCGCCAAAATCTATCTTCATCATCATGATGTTCGACATCACCTTCATCAGCAGGATATAAAATATCTGGTTCCTCCCATATATCCTGATGAAGACAACTTCAAGCACCTTTCCTTTGATGCTTACGTCACCCCGATATCTGACTGCTCAAACAACAGCATCAGGATATGACTTATCCGGTCATATTGAAACCTCCTGATGATGTTAACCAAACTTTATGCCGATGACTTACGCCAATGCCAAAACACTTAGCGACAGCAGGATAAACTTGCATAGGGTGATATTCGCAATATCCTGATGACAATGATGTCACTTGCACCTGATGATGATGTCAATGCACCTGATGATGATGTCAACAGGATATAAGACACTTATATCCTCCGCAACATGATAATGAATATCTGGTGATCTTTTCAATATCTTGATGATGACCTTTCCGGTCCTTAGCCAAAAACTGAACTTTCACTTCCGCATACGATAGCGATATGCGGATGATGGATACACACGAAAGATGATCTTGACGATGATATATACACTGAGTATATATCTGACTTATATCATCCTGATGCACTTGAAACATACAATCTTCGTCAGCTTCATAACCTGATCCAGATAGCGATATACTCACAGATGTCGATGCGATTCACTCCATCTGGAAAAGCACATGCAGATCTGGTGCAGGGCACCTAGGAGCACCTTGGTTCCTAAAGGCATTTTGGTGCATTTTGAGAAGTTATGTTTTTTTGTTCAATGTGTTTTGTAATAAGGCTTTTAGCCATTGTTGTTTGGTCCATTTTGTATGGTCAAGAGGTTTGGGGTGACTATATAAACCTTAAATCCTTCTTAGTCCATTTGGACCCTTGTTGTGCCAATTAGGCCTAGAAGGTCTAAGGATTGGTTTTCAAGTTTTTTTTGGTTGTTTTAATGTTTTAGTATGTTGGAAGGAGTGTGTTGATCATTTGGACTCCATTGGACAAGCCAAACAAATCAACCTCCTTGTGTTAATGCAAAACACCATAGTTGTCAAAGGTGTTATGTGTTGGGTCGGTTCAAAAACCACTTTGGGTAGTTAAATGCTGTTGTAGAAGTTGGAAACCAACTTGGATGGGTTAATATGGTGGATATCTGACTCCAATACGGAGGAGGAAGTTTTTGTACGAAATTTGGGCACAAAATTCAAGAAAACTGACTGTTTTTTGCTATTTTTCTTGCCGTGTACAGACTGTACGGACTTTTCATCTGTGTAAATGATATTTTTCTGAAAGATCTTGGAGTCAGGGTTCTAATGCAACTAGTTTGAGGTCTTGAAGTGGTTGGAGTCAAAAGTTATTGAATTTTCTTTCAAAATTGGTCTAGAAACCCTGTTTTCTAGGGCAGTCCCACAAATTTGGCCCTAGAATGCATTTCCACCGATGAAATTTCATGCCACTAGGTGAAATGCAGGCTAGGGGTGTATACTACTTGATTCCAAAAGCATTTTCTGAGAAAATACAGTTTACTATTTTTAATGTGATGCCCTAGGTCAAATATCTCTATGTATTTGACTGAATTTATGCAATTTATTGTTGTATTTGACAAAACCCTAAGAGGATGAGTGAATGAATGGTGGATTTGTGTTGTTTGGGGATGGTAGAGTCACTCCAAGTTCCTGCCCTTGACCTATGCACCCAATTTTGAGCACTTGCTTTGTAACCTAGCCTAAATTGATCAATTAGGCCTAGAGACCTAGTAGGCGTTCTAGATTGCTGGAGTAGAGTTGGAGCAGGAGATTTGGAGGTTTGTTAGGGTCCCCTGAAAGGTGTTCAATTCCATCATTTTTTTGCCTAGACCTTTGGGATTTTGTCAAGTTTTGTTGAGAAAACCTAGCTTGGAGGGCTAGTAGCCTTACTAGTCAAGGTATAGGTTGAAGAGTTTTGGGAAGTTGGAGATCAAACCAACTACATAGAAG
The DNA here is from genome assembly GCA_027924645.1 of Cunninghamia lanceolata. Lineage (NCBI taxonomy): Eukaryota > Viridiplantae > Streptophyta > Pinopsida > Cupressales > Cupressaceae > Cunninghamia > Cunninghamia lanceolata. The sequence goes on from BSBN01001126.1 coordinate 4,880,086, forward strand.
GTGTTTGTTGATCTGTCTTAAGGTATTGGAGAAGCCTTAGGGGTTGGACAATAGAGTAAACCTTTGTGTGTTGCTTCCCTTGTGCCACTCTGCATCAAGATCCCTGTATATCCGTCAGCTGCATGCAAACTCACAGAACCGCACAATTTCACAAAGAAAACATGATGATCGGGCCAGATCACCTTCAGATCAAAACTTAACAGTTTATCTTTCTAAACCCTAGCACATGAGGATGCTAGGTTGATTCATAGCATGCTACCAATCGATCTCCCACACAATGAAATGCATAAACAGAAAATTAAAATACAACCTAAACTAACATGCATGACCATTCCACCGATTCACAGAATCAACTGGTGGAAGGGTTGAAAGAATCCATTAACCTGTAATCAGAACAGAAATCAAAATATAAACAGCTGATAAACCAGATAATACAATTGATGAGATCTTATTTAGATGAAACACAAATGTCCTATTTCTACAACAATGTTTCACAATGTCTGGACTGATCTCTGGATTTCACTCAATCACCAGTACAACATAACATAACTACTACTCTCTCTCTGATATATCTCAAACCCTAACTGATCTGAGTTATTTATAGCAATATCCTACGAGTACTACCAACTCGATTCCCAGCGGCTGGGAGCTTCCAAGCGGCTGGGAGAGGACCGCTCATACTACCTGATCACGAGCTCTAACTGCCTGCACACTCTCCTAGGCTGATTTAATACATATGCATTGGTCCAATGGACCTTATTACATTATGAAGTCAAACATACTAAAAATAGACTAATGTCCTGTCATGCGGACAATAAACCTATATCCTGTCTTGTAGGGGTGCTCCTGCACCATACTCCCCAGAAGAAGAAATCTCAAGTCCACTTGAGATGAGAGTATGAAGATCTGTACCATGTTTCTGGATCTGCTCTTCAGTCATCCATACTGCTTCAGAATTAGGTTTTCCCTTCCAAGAGACTAGATACTCCAAGTACTGTTTGTTCCGGGTCTGTTTGACCACTCTGGTGTCCAAAACCTTCTGCAACTGTGGAGGATCATGCTGGGGAATGTTATCATGGACTGTATCCTGTAGGAGTTCCTGATCTGCATCTGGATAAGACTTGTATGGAGTTAAATCACATACATTGAATATAGGGGACAAACCAAGATCAGGGGGGAGTTGTATCTCATAAGCATTCTGTCCATGCTTGTGCAAGATCTGACATGGTCCAACTTTTCTCTGCATAAGTTTAGTATATTTTCCCTTAGGAAGTCTGTCCTTCTTCAAATGAACCCATACCAAATCTCCAACATCAAACTGTACATCCTTATTCTTTTTATCAACATATTCCTTATACTTCAAGGTGGTTTGTTGCAGTTGGGTCTTGACTTGATCATGAACCTCTTTGATGGCTTCTGCAAAAGCTTCACCTTCTGCACTAACAAGGTCTACAGTAGGTAGATCTCTCAATTCCAAAATTCCTCTTGGATGCATACCATAAACTATTTGAAAAGGTGATTTCTTTGTGCTCCTATTGACAGTATCATTATAGGAAAATTCAGCTTGAGATAGAATATTATCCCACTTTTCTCCATGTTGTTTTGTCAAACATCTAAGCAAATTTCCTAAGGAACGGTTCACTACTTCATTCTGTCCATCCGTTTGAGGATGATATGCAGAGGAAAAAGACAAATTTGTTCCAAGTTTCTTCCAAAGAGTTCTCCAGAAGTGACCAATAAACTTCACATCCCTATCTGACACTATGCTCAATGACAATCCATGGATTCTGACAATCTCCCTGAAAAACAAATCTGCAATGTATGAAGCATCAACAGTGGTTTTGCATGGCAAGAAATGTGCCATTTTGCTGAATCTATCCACTACAACAAAAACACTATCAAACCCTTTCCTTGTCCTTGGTAAACCCAAGACAAAATCCATACTTATGCTTTCCCATGGTCTGGAAGGAATGGGTAAGGGCTGATATAAACCTGCATTAGTCGACTTGCCTTTAGCTTTCTGACATATCACACATGTCTCTACAAACTTTCTGACATCTGATTGTAACTTAGGCCAAAAGTAATGTCTTCGGACCAGATCAAGAGTCTTATCTAGACCAAAATGACCTACCATAGCTCCACAATGTTTCTCCTTAATGATGTTTAACCTCATAGAACACCTTGGAATACATAACTATCCACCTTTGAACAATAATTCATCCTGAATCAAAAATTCAGAGAATTCAGCATGATATTTCTCTCCAAAAGAAATACATACATGATATATCTCCCCAAAATCTTCATCAGTCTCATACATGGTCTTTAGTGAATCAATGCCAACACTTTCTAACTGAATCTGGTTGACTGTTAGAACTCTCCTGCTCAAAGCATCTGCAACTTTATTCTTGACTCCTTTCTTATGCTTCAATGTAAAAGTAAACGCTTGTAAGGTTTCTACCCATTTCATGTGTCTGTGGTTCAGCTTTTCCTAGCTGTTTATGAAACTCAGAGCCTGGTTATCTGTGAATACTATGAATTCCTTTGGCATCAAGTAATGCCTCCATTTCTTGAGTGACTGGACTAAAGCATACATTTCCAAATCATATGAGGAATACCTCTTTTTAGCATCATTGAGCTTCTCACTGAAAAATGCAATAGGTCTACCTTCTTGGCTGAGTACTGCTCCAATGGCCATGTGACTGGCATCACATTCCACCTGAAAGATTTTGTTAAAGTCTGGAAGTGCAAGGACTGGCTGCTGTGCCACCTTCTTCTTCAATGTTTCAAAAGAATCATCTGCTCTTTGAGTCCAAACAAATCTGCACTTCTGTCTTCCTTTGATGGTATCAAGCATGGGTGCACAAATATGACTAAACCCTCTTATAAACTTCCTATAGAAGGTTGCTAACCCATGGAAACTTCTGACATCATTCATAGTCTTTGGGGTTGGCCAAGACAATATGGCACTTACCTTCTCCTTATCCATTTGTAACTTTCCTTGTGAAATGACAAAACCCAAATATGTGATCTCCTCTTGCATGAACAAACACTTGTCTAAATTTATCATCAGCTTCTCTTCATGTAACCTCTTAAGAACCAAATCTATGTGTCTGAGATGTTCTTCTTTTGTGTTGCTGAAAATCAGAATGTCATCTAGATATACTATGACAAACTTACCAATGAACTCTTTCAAAACCTCATTCATCAACCTCATAAAAGTACTAGGTGCATTAGATAAACCAAAAGGCATAACCTTCCACTCATATAACCCTTCATTAGTTTTGAATGATGTTTTCCATTCATCTCCTGGCCTAATCCTGATCTGATGATATCCACTCTTTAAATCTATTTTTGTAAAATACTTAGCACCTCCCAAATAGTCAAGTAAATCCTCTATCCTAGGGATTGGAAACCTATACCTGATTGTGATCTTGTTAATAGCTCTGGAATCTGTGCAAAGCCTCCAAGTACCTTCCTTCTTTGGTGCTAGTACAGCTGGTACTTCACATGGACTTAAACTTTTCCCAATCAGACCTGAATCCAATAATTCTTCAATTTGTCTGGCTACTTCTGCATTCTGTTCTGGAGTTAGCTTATAGGCTGCTTTGTTTGGAAGTGTTGACCCTGGAATTAAGTCTATGCAGTGACTAATATCCCTAACAGGTGGTAGGGATCTTGGCATTCCCTCTGAGATGATACCTTTGTACTTATCCAATAGCTCTTGGATAGCTGGGTCTATGAACCTTTGCTTTTTCTCTTCCTTGACTTCTTGCTGCTGTTCTTTATTCATCCTCATACATGGGATTAGGGCATATGCAACTGCACCTTCTGCTACTACTTCTTTCATGAACTATTTACCTTCCATCAGCATTACCTTCACCTCTTTTCCTTTAGATTTCTCCTCCTTCTCTGTCAATGGTAGTAACATTATAACCTTACCATCTTTAGTGATTGTATAGGTGTTTCTAATACCATCATGTTGTGCCTTCAAATCATACTGCCATGGTCTACCAAATAAAAGATTGCAAGCATCCATCATGGTAATGTCAAACAACAACTTATCCTTATATGCTCCAATCTGAAATTCTACCCAAGCCTGCTCTTCTACAGTTGTCTGCTAACCTTGGGTAAGCCATGAGACTTTATATGGGGATGGGTGAGGCAATCTCCTAAGCTTAAGCTTTGTCACCATTTCTTCAGACACAAAATTTTTAGTAGAACCAGAATCAATCAAAACTTTACATGCCTTACCTCCTGCTTTGCAAATAGTCCTGAAAAGAGACTTTCTTTGAGGGGATTCTTTGTCAGGTACCTTCATGGTAGTCACTGTTCTTCTCATCATTAGAGACTCTCCACTTTCTGGGTATCCATAATTATCAGGAGCATTCACACTCTGAAAAGCATTAGAGCCTGTCATACTTTGATTATCAGGTTCTTGGACCAGATTTGTTCTCCTTTCTCCTGTTGAGCTTGTGGCCTTTTCTGGACATCTGCTGGCTATATGGCCTTCTTTGTTACAGTTATAACATCTGATGGATCCTCTGCCCTGGGATCTTCCTCTGAAAGGTCTTCTACCTCTGAAGTTTCCTTGCTGACTATAATTTTCCCCCTAGTTCTGACTATTGTTTCTCTTACTATTGTCATGACTGGATTCTCCTTGATATCCATGTCCATGTCCTCTACCTCTAAAAGGACTTCTTCCACCCCTTTGTTGTCTTCCTCTTCCTCTATTGTGTTGTTCTTGTTTTCTCTTTAACTTCTCTTCCACTTTCAATGCCAACTGAAAGCATTTCTAAACTGTATCTGGATTATGCAGACTTAAATCTTCCTGAATGTTGAACCTCAATCCATTAAGGTATCTAGCTACCTTCTCTTCTTCACTTTCCTTTACCTTTGTTTTCATACAAAGTTTCATGAATTCTTCTGTATATGAGCTGACATCTAGCTCCTTCTGCTTCAGGTTTTGCTTCCTCTTGTGTAATTGGATATTGTAATCCAATGGGACATAAGCTTCCTTTACTAATGCCATCATTTTCTTCCATGTAGTGACTCTACGCTTTCCTTCCTGTACTCTATCATCTTGAACGAAATTCCACCATGTCAAGGCAGCTTCTTTCATTTTTGAGGGCTATTTTCACCCTCTGTTGTTCTGGTATCTCCTCTGTTTCAAAGAAATTGTTCAAGGAGTCTATCCACTCCATCACTGAATCAGGTTCCATCTTTCCTATAAACACTGGCAAATCCAGTTTCACATCCATGGTTCTCCTCTCCATGGCCTTGAGGGCGTTCAACAGTGGTCTCTGGTCTGCAGGAACGACCTCCTCGTTCCAACTAGGGATCTCTTCTTCTTCCCTATCTTCTTCTCTACCAGAACCTACTCTATTCCTCAACTTCTCTAACTCATCCTTCAATTCCTGATTCTGAGCCTTCACGGCCTTGCTCTCTGCAATCTGTTTCTTTACCAGAACTGCCAACTCCACGTTGGTCATCCTTGCCAGAATCTCCGATGTTCCTTCTTCATCTGACATCCTGCTATATCCTGATCTTTTCCAGAAGATCCTTCCTTTGCTCTGATACCACTATGATGCAGAGGAAAATGCAACAAAAGCTTACAAATGGGAAGGAGGAGTCATAAATATAACCAACACATTAAAATCCTGGACATGTAATATGTAATACCTATCGGCTTATCATCATCATCATATTTCGAAGAGGCATGAAATATCCTCCTGCTAACTACTGTTCACTTCCTTATCGCCTTTCGCCTTTCGCCTGTCAGCAGCATCATGATATTCGACTATCAGCAGCATCATCACATTCAACAAGCGCAAACATCCTCCTGATGTTCATTGTTCATCTTCCCGCCAAACTCTATCTTCATCATCATGATGTTCGACATCACCTTCATCAGCAGGATATAAAATATCCAGTTCCTCCCATATATCCTGATGAAGACAACTTCAAGCACCTTTCCTTCGATGCTTACGTCACCCTGATATCCGACTGCTCAAACAACAGCATCAGGATATGACTTATCTGGTCATATTGAAACCTCCTGATGATGTTAACCAAACTTTATGCCGATGACTTACGCCGATGCCAAAACACTTAGCGACAGCAGGATAAACTTGCATAGGGTGATATTCGCAATATCCTGATGACGATGACGTCACTTGCACCCAATGATGATGTCAATGCACCTGATGATGATGTCAACAGGATATAAGACACTTATATCCTCCGCAACATGATAATGAATATCTGGTGATCTTTTCAATATCCTGATGATGACCTTTCCAGTCCTTAGCCAAAAAGTGAACTTTCACTTCCGCATACGATAGCGATATGCGGATGATGGATACACATGAAAGATGATCTTGACGATGATATATACACTCAGTATATATCCGACTTATATCATCCTGATGCACTTGAAATATACAATCTTCGTCAGCTTCATAACCTGATCCGGATAGCGATATACTCACAGATGTCGATGCGATTCACTCCGTCTGGAAAAGCACATGCAGATCCCTGTATATCCGTCAGCTGCATGCAAACTCACAGAACCGCACAATTTCACAAAGAAAACATGATGATCGGGCCGGATCACCTTCAGATCAAAACTTAACAGTTTATCTTCCTAAACCCTAGCACATGAGGATGCTAGGTTGATTCATAGCATGCTACCAATCAATCTCCCACACAATGAAATGCATAAACAGAAAATTAAAATACAACCTAAACTAACATGCATGACCATTCCACCGATTCACAGAATCAACCGGTGGAAGGGTTGAAAGAATCCATTAACCTGTAATCAGAACAGAAATCAAAACATAAACAGCTGATAAACCAGATAATGCAATTGATGAGATCTTATTTAGATGAAACACAAATGTCCTGTTTCTACAACAATGTTTCACAATGTCTGGACTAATCTCTGGATTTCACTCAATCACCAGTACAACATAACATAACTACTACTCTCTCTCTGATATATCTCAAACCCTAACTGATCTGAGTTATTTATAGCAATATCCTACGAGTACTACCAACTTGATTCCCAGCGGCTGGGAGCTTCCAAGCGGCTGGGAGAGGACCGCTCATACTACCTGATCACGAGCTCTAACTGCCTGCACACTCTCCTAGGCTGATCTAATACATATGCATTGGTCCAATGGACCTTATTACATTATGAAGTCAAACATACTAAAAATAGACTAATGTCCTGTCATGTGGACAATGAACCTATATCCTGTCTTGTAGGGGTGCTCCTGCACCATTAACATTTCAAAGAATCTAGTGATGCATTCAAGGACAAAACATATATCAATCTCGTATCACTTTCTGAGAGAGAAGGTTGCTGAGAATGAAGTGAAGCTTGAGTATGTGCCTACAAAGGATCGGGTTGTTGATATATTCACCAAGGCTCTTCCTAAGGATACATTTGAGTATCTCTTGGAGAAGTTAGGGGTTATTTCCCATCCTCTAAACTAGATGCATAAGGAGATGCATCAGTCTAGTGGATTTCGACTTTTATTCCTTATTCTAGACTAATGTTGGAGGTTACCTCTCAAGGGGAGTAGGTAGTGGTCATGATGGTTGTGGTAGTTATGGGGAGTAAGTTCTAATGTTGGTTTCTTCTAAGAGGGAGCATGCAAAGAAGTAAAAGAAATGATGTTGCAGAGCAATAGTAAGCATGTATTGTAAGCACCAAAGTCATGCATAGCCTCCACGAGGACCCCTATGATGATTTATAATCATTGTCATGTACATGTAAGAGTGGAATAACATCCTCATAGTAGCATTTCTCTTATTAATGTGTCTTTTCTTTCGTCTTGTTTTGTTTCCCCTTTGTCGTTTTCTCTCTCTTTGTTTTCAACACTTTTCGACACTTTTGCAACACTTGTCGATTTGCATTTTCTGAGCTTGCGACCTTGTTCCTAAGCCTTGTATGCATCTTGTAGGTGATTTTTCACCTCTCGTCAGTGTTTTTCATTTTCTCCACCCCCTAGAAGCCTTCTAGAGGTTCCCCTAGCCATCTCCCACTTTTGGTTTTCAATTTCACTCATCCAATCCAAATCTCCCCCTATTATTTCTAGATCCCCCCAGGAGATCCTACTTTACAAGTAGAGATTTGGATTTTCACACATGACTGACCTATTTCTGAAGGAAGATCCCCTTCTTTTCTCCTCCTCTTCCATCTCCCATCATGCATGTCAACACATGTGCCCTCCTCTATGTGTCGCCCATGGGTCGCCCCTTGGCTGACCGATGGTTGCCCCTCAGGTGACCTGACTAGTGAAAGGGGTGACCCCTGGATGACCCTGTCGTGTTTCCAGCTGCAAAAACAATCAAGTTTCTAACTCAAAAAAGCTCTATTTTCACCCATTTTTTTCCTGTTTGCATGGATTTTCATGCCAAATATAGAGTTAACCACTTCATGCACCTACACATGCATAATTAGCTCCATTTTAACTTAAATCAATAACTCATACATTCCTTCTTCTTCACTTCTTGAGTGATAAGCTTTTACTGGGTAGATCACTCCAATTTTATCCCAGATCACTCTTGAATCCTCTGTGTTAACTCTCCAATCAAATTGAGTTAACTCTCTTTCCTCTTCACCTCTCATCCCTTCTTCTAACCTATAAATACCCCCCTTTGTTAAGCATAAAGGGAGGCAATTTCATTCATGCACACAACTCTTGCAAGTTATTGCTCTCCACATCAAGCATTCTCATGCTCATATAGGACATATGAGACTTTTGTTTTTATTCATTGTTTCATCTAGCTTTCACACAAAGCTTATCATGCATCCATACACTACTCATATCAAGTCATAGTGCACAACAAAGCTCTCTTTGAGCTCTTTTTGTAAAGCTTCAAAATCTTCTTTTTCCTTCCATTGTCATCTTGTCACCAAGAGGATTCCCCGCTGCTACAAGAGGATATGAGGTTGCCATCACAAGGATTTCTGAGGGTAGTGGAGGCTCACACATCTCTAGGTTCCTTTATGATTTCTTTAAATTCATAGTAATTAGATAACCAAAATTGCTCTTGGGATCAGCAATCTTGTTTCTTTTTACTTGATAGGATAGATAGATCTTACATTCTTAGAGTAATTTTCTTTCAAACTTCATAGATTAATTCATTTTAAAAGCAATTTCCCTTTTCTTAGATTAATTTGTTCCAAATATTTAGAAAACTCAAAAAGCATAGTTTACATTGCATTAGGTAAATTCATTATAGCTTGCATACTATTACATCAGAAAATGTCTCCCTAGGACTTTTTCCCTCCTATGTTTAGTGATGAAAGTAGATTGTCATTGATGTCAAAAAGGTTTATCAAGGATGTGTTAGATCAGATTTGTTAATGCAGGATGATGGACAGATTTGGTAGTGGTTCTCATCATATTGATATTCTTCATAATGGTTGTTTCTCATGATGCTTACTCATCTTTGTGACAATGGTTGTTTCATGTTGTGAATGTTTCATTTCAGGATGTTGATGACATGATTAAGGAGTTTGTGTTTTGTTCTTTATGACAAAGTTCACATGCTTGATTGGACTTCATGGAGGCTTCATATTCTTGAGCATTTATATTGTTCATAGGAGTTCATTCTTATCTTCATGTTTAACAAGTGATTCGTGCAGAGAAAGTAATGATGTGTACATTACAATAGCACTGTTGTAAAGTTGCTTGAAAAGGTTTCATCAAGACTTTATTGTGCTTCAGTGACTTCAATATGTTTCAACCTTTAGAGGAGATCTTTGTTTGATCTTATTGGCATACCTTCTAAAGGATACTAAGTTCATACATGAGCTTGTAATGGTCAAAATGTGGAGGCATAAGTGATTTGGTGAGGTTGTGTTTCATTGTATTTGTTATCCTCATATGCTTCTTTGTGCTTATGCATGAGTTGCCTTGAGTAATTGTGTTTTATTCATCTCATAGGGTTTAACATGTGATTCTTAACATGTGTACTCTAAATCCTAGTGTTACATCCAAAGTACACTGTTAAAGACCTGTGAAAGCTAAAAGAGAAAAGACTTTTAATTCTCTCCCTGCAAGATCTTTACATATATCTCTGTTGTAAATAAGTCTTGAGGTTTGCATTGTTATGTAGATTTGACAATATTTTAGTATTCTAGTTTATATTCCTTAAAAATCCCTAAGTCATTATTGCCTAAGTCTCTTTGGTAACCGTCACACCCTTCATGCACTTTTGGTATGTTTATCAGTTGACCTTCTATTGTAGGTTATTTCACTTAAACTAACCTGTTGGAGGGGTTTCAACTCGTCAAGATGACTAGCCTCCTCGATTCCTTGTACCATTAGCTTCTATCCACTTCCTTATGCAATTGGTGCTGAACTCACATCAAAGGCTCAAATTTAAAATAGAGAGAGCGGGCCCTTTTAAAATCTAAGGCTGATATTTAAACTTTGATCTTCTTCCATGTGAATGCATATTGAAGTGCTCATGGCCGTCAAAAGGCATTTGGCTGCATAAAACAAGGAGATTTTAAAGCTATTTTTAGCTACTTTCAAAAGGGCAGATTACTATGAGATTTAAAGACTAAGTTTTAGAGATTTTTTTAAAACTTTCCACTCATGCTTTAGACAAAGGAGGAGTTGATTTTTTTAGAGAGAAAGTTTCTTTTAAGGAAATTATTTTCTATTCTTGAGGCATTGAAGAGACAAATAATGTGCATTTTTATTTCATTTTGGGGAGAAGATTTAATAGAGCTTTAACTAGTTTTTGTAAATAAAAGGCTTTTATGAAGGACTTGTAAAAAATGTAGACTATAGAATGGAAAGAAGATTCTATTTTTAAGAGAAGATGTAACAGATGTTTTTTTTTGCAGTGGGTTTGAAGATGGAAATGCAAGATTGAAAAATATATTGTTGAAGACATTCAACTTAATGAAGATGAAAATTGCAGAGAAGATGAAAGGAGATGAAATTTTAATGAGAAGGAAATTGAATAAGAATGTGAATGATTTTGAAGAATAGATATATGATTTTATTTTTGCAGGTGAAGGTGAATACATAGAGAAGAATATCAAGGGTTTTTGTAGAAGATTTGAAAATATGGAAAGTAGAGGAATTTTATATTATTCTAATTGAATGAAATGGTCATACAGAGAAGAAATATATTTAATTTTATTATAGGTGCTATGAGAAAAGAATGGTATTGCAGGAATATGAAAAGACATTCAGATTTCTATATAATGATTTTGCAGGTTCATTAATGGATGAATTTTAGAGTGAAGCAAAATGTAATTGTGAAGACATTTATGTGAAGATATCTTTGAAGAGAAAATACAGATGGATTAGATGATTCTTGTATGTGATGTATGAGATCATGTTTTTGCACATAGGTTGAAGACATCATGTAATAAACTTTTAGATTGAACCATGAAGACAATATGGAGTTGATTATGTTTCATGAGATTGACATTCAGATTGGATTGAGTGTGACTGAAAAGAGATTTGTAAATTCATAGAAGACAGGTTATGTAATGGTGCAAATCAGATCGAGTTGCAATCATTTCTTGCACACCTTGTAGTATCTTTTGATGGTGGTTGAATTTGCTAGTGAGGCTTGTATGGTCAGTGAGACCTCTTTATGTACTAGTGAGGCATTTTTGTAAAGCTAGTGAAGCTTCCTCTGTTAGTGAGACCTTGTTGTAACCAGTGAGGTTTTGAATAAGCCAATGAGGCAATTTTGAGTGGTTTTTCCACCCCATGAGGGTTTTCCACTCCACTAATCCTTGTGTTATGATTTGTCTCTATGTGTGTGTTTTATATGTTTTACATATAAGTTCTTGTTCACTCTTTTTATCATCATACTTGTGCATATGAATTTGATAGATTGTTGATGTCTTCTTTATTCTCTTTGTCTTGTAATTTAAAAGTTGTAAAAAGTTAACAGTTTTCACAACACTAATTCACCCCCCCTTTCAGTGTTGTCCTGGACTCCAACAAGTGGTATCAGAGCATAGGTTCCCTATAGAAGCCTAATGGGCTTGGGTAGTTCCTATTAGTGGAGTACCATGGGTAAGTGCAAAAGAAATAGAGAAAAGAAAAATGTCAAGTCTCCTATTGATCAAATAGCATATCTTGCAAGTATGGGCCTAACTGGTGTTGTCATTGATGTCAACATACTCTTGTTGTATTGATGTCAAGGATTGGATGAGTTTTGTGCTGAGGATATTCATAAAATTAGCCCTATCAGAAATAGAGAAGGTCTGTGAAGATAGTAAAGTTCTATCAAGAAAAGATCCCAGTCAGTTGAAGATCAGAGTATGTGCATCAAAGGGTTTGTAGATATGTGTCTGAAGGTGGTCCAGTCAAGATTTTAGAGATCCACATGAAGATTTGGAGAAGTTATGTCCATATGAGTAAAACTAGTTTTGACAGCTGTTCAAAGGTGACAAAGTGGCACAAATAGGTCTGGTGAGATTCAGAAATGCAATATCATGCTCTGCAGATCTAGTGGCATGTTTGGGAAGCTAATGTGAATTGATAACTCAATTGGCTCATGGTTTGGAGGTCCAAAAGCAATCCTTCTAATGTGACAATGAGGATCGACTGTGCTCTTGAGGTTCCAGATGAAGATGTGAATGATCACAGTAAATAGAAGTGGTGTAGATGTTCTTGGTGATTCAAAAAAGCTTGTGGGGGTCTCTAGATTGTGTCCAGTTCATGTTGGCGGTCCGCATTGAAGATTGAGCTTGTAATTGAAGATTTATCTTTAGGTGATGGTGTTCTTCCTAATCTTGGCTGACTGGATGACTTGCACATGATCCTAAAGATGTTCTGTGAAGCATGGCATGTTCCTCAAAGAAGATTGAAGTCCCAGATATGTATGGCCAATAGTGTAGTGATACACATGAAGTTTTTGTAACAAGTCAAGTTGTATTTTGGTAATTGCTTTGTAATAAAATAAAGTATGTTGTGCTAACTTTGATGATCATTCAAAGTTGATGTCATGTATAAATAAGAATTGCGAAGTCATTCAAAAGAATCTGGTGTAGTGATAAGAATGTGGTAGAGAGGAGAGGAGCGAAAAGTAGAGCAGAGGTGTTGAGCTTAAATGGAACTATCTCAAGCATAGTAAAGATGGTAATCTCCAATTCAAGTATGTAATATTTATATTATTCTGTAGACAGTGTGTCTCCTGTAGGCAGTGGGCCTCTTATGAGCAGTGTGCTTGGGCAGTGAGCCCTAATTGGAAAGTACCATTTTGTTCTTTCTTATTCTTTTAACAAAGAAAACAATCTTGGGTTAGTCACCCCGTGGTTTTTCCCTTAACCAGGTTTTCCATGTTAAAATCTTGGTGTTATATGTGTTGAATGTGTTTCTTCTCTTAAGTTATTGCATTATGCTTCCATGATTAAATCATTATTATGCTATTGAAATATAAGAAGGCTTTAAGTGATTAAGGAACAAAAATTTTGGTGACAACTGATTCACCCCCCCCTCTTAGTTGTTTGTCCTAAAACTAACAATTGGTATCAGAGCCAAGTTCCTCTAGAAGAAGCTCAACTACTTGAGGAGATCCATGATGTCTTCCTACAAGAAGGATAGTCCAAGGTTTGATGGAATGAACTACACTCTTTGGAAAATCTACATGGAATGTCACTTGCAATGTATGGGAATACAATATTGGAACATAACTACAAAAGAGTATATTTCTCTGAAGAATAGTCTAACAACTCTAGATGAAATTAGAAATGCTGAAGATAATCTTCAAGCTAAAGAAGCCTTACTAAGTTCCTTATCTAATACAGAGCTGACAAATGTTATGGAATTAAAAACTACATATGAAATTTGGTCAAAGCTGGAGATACTACATGAAGGAGACAAATATGTTAAATGTGCCAAGCTACAAAGTATGAAAGGAAAGTTCAAAAACTTGAAGATGAATGAAGATGAGAATATCACTACATTTATGCCAAAGGTAAATGAGCTTGTTTGTGGCATTAGATGTGTTGGTGGAACTTTGGATGAAGATGAGATTGTTGCCAAAGTTCTCAAATCCTTACCTCCTGCTTACAAACACAAGGTTGCTTCTATTGAGGAATTCAAATCTTTAACAAACATTACAAGGGATCAATTGGTTGGGAAGTTAGCTGCATTTGAATTGGCTGAGTTTGGAGATGCACTCCCCAAGCTTGAATCTACATTCAAATCTAGTGCCTCTATAAAAGGTAAACAAAGGTATGACCCAGGAGAGAGCTCCTTAAAAAAATTAACATGGTATGATAAAGAAAGAAAAGATCTGGAAGAAGATGAGGCAAAAGCTACTCAACTTGAAGCCCTTATTGCAAAAAGATTGCCAAGAGGATCTGGTAAATATGAAGGAAAATTGCCCTTAAAATTTTTCAACTGCAACAAGATTGGTCATTTTGCCTCAAGATGTCTGAAAAGATTTTCAAGGCCAAACCCTAATAGATCAAGATTCCAAAAGAAGTGTTACTATGTTCAAGAAGATGATGATGAAGGAGTAACAGATGATGAATCTGAGATAGGAAACAAATCGGAAGTGACTGGGTGTTTATTGCCATCAAGGAAGAAGATCTAATGCCTATTGAATCTGTCAATCATAAAATGGTAGAAAGGGCTCTGGCTGCTCAAGTTGAAGAAAAGGAAGAATGGGTCATTAATAATGGATGCTCTCACCATATGACTGGTGACAAGAATAAGTTCATAAATTTAAAAAGATACGAAGGTGGAGTTGTAAAATTTGGAGATAATTTTGCTGGTAGAATCAGAGGCAGATGAACTATTTCTTTTGATGGAAAGAACAAAACCAGTGATGTTTTGTATGTTGAAGGCCTGAAGCATAATCTTCTCAGTGTTGGATAGTTGGTCGACAAAGGCTATGATCTCCAATTCAAAAATGGAAAATGTAATATCTTTGAAAGCTCTAGAACTAAGATTGCATCCGGTACACAAACAAAAGGTAACATCTTCCACTTGGTTGGTACTGGCAAAAGTTGCTTATTTGTTCAAATTGATCAGAGTTGGTTGTGGCATAGGAGAATGTGTCATGTAAATTTTGATAATATCATCAAGATAAGCAACACTCAGGTTGTAAGAGATTTTCCAAGACTGGTGAAACCTACTAACAGTTTGTGCAAAGAATGTCAGTTGGGTAAGCAGAACAGAGTCACATTTAAAAGTAAGGAACAATCTTCAATTGGATTGTTGGACTTGGTGCACACTGATCTATGTGGATTGGCAAGAATTAGGAGTCTACAAGGTGATAGATATTTCATGTTACTGATTGATGACCACTCCCGGATGATGTGGGTGACTTTCCTGAAAGAGAAATCTGAAGCACTTGAGAAGTTCAAAATATTCAAGGCTATGGTAGAAAATGAAACTGGCATAAACATAAAATGTCTCAGGTCTGATAGAGGTGGTGAATTCACACCCAATGAGTTCATAGAATTCTATGAGAAACATGGGATAAAGAGACAGTTATCTACTCCAAGGACTCCACAACAGAATGGAGTAGTGGAGAGAAAGAACTGGACCATCTAGGAAGCATCTAGAACCATGATGATGGAAGCAAATGTTCCTCAGATCTATTAGAGAGAAGCTGTAAGCACTGTTGTATATACTCTCAATTGAGTACAAATCAGAAGCAATATTGGTAATACCCCTTATGAACTTTGGTTTGGCATCACTCCTACTATGAGGTATTTTAGAGTCTTTGGTAGTAAATGTTATATCAAAAGAGATAAAGACCTTGACAATTTTGATGCTAGAAGTGATGAAAGAATATTCTTGGGTTATTCTACTCAAAACAAAGCTTACCGGTGTTATAATAAGAGATTAAGAAAGATTACAGAAAGTACAAATGTGAAGGTTGATGAGGGTATGGAGAATCCCTCAAGATTCTATGAATTTGAAGCAGATGACCTAAATGATATCTTAAACCAAGAGAAACAAGTCCCAACTCCATTTCAAATTCATACTGATCCTAAGAATCCAGAAATTCAAGAAGAGGAGACTGACTTGAATGAACCTATCCAAGAACTAGAAGTGCAAGAAGATTCCAAAACTCCCAGGTATGTAAGACTGAATCATTCTGAAGATCTGATCATAGGAGATAAAAGCAAAGGTGTTCAAACAAGAAGAAATATTACTCAATACTCAGTAAAGTATTGTCTGATATCAAAGATTGAACCAAAAATAGTAAGTAAAGCATGCAATGATGAAAGTTGGATTAACACAATGAAGGAGGAATTGATATAGATTGAAAAGAATCACACTTGGGATCTTGTTCCCAGACCTAAGGACAAAAATGTGATTGGGACTAAATAGATCTTCCAGAATAAACTGAATGAAGATGGTGAAGTAATAAGAAACAAAGCCAGATTGGTCTGTAAGGGTTATTCTCAAGTAGAAGGAGTTGACTTTGAAGAAACTTTTGCTCTGGTAGAAAGGATTGAAGAAGTCATATTATTTCTTGCCTTTGTTTCCTTCAAAGATTTCAAGGTGTATCAGATGGATGTCAAGTCTGCTTTCTTAAATGGTGATCTAGAAGAAGAGGTATACATTGAGCAACTGGATGGATTTCAATTATCTGATCATGAAAATATGGTCTGCAAACTGAAGAAGGCATTGTATGGACTCAAACAAGCCCCAAGAGCCTGGTATAAAAGATTGGACAAACATCTTTTGAATATTGGTTTCAACAAAGGAACTACTGATAATAATCTAAATTTCAAGATTGATCATGAAACTATCTTGATTGTTGAAGTATTTGGTGATGATATCATTTTTGGAGGAAAAGACAGTATGTGTAAGACTTTTGCAAATCAAATGAAAAGTGAATTTGAGATGTCTATGTTTGGGGAAATGTATTTCTTCTTGGGTCTGCAAATCACTCAAACAAAGAAAGGAATCTTCATATCATAGACCAAATATGTGAAAGAATTGTTGAAGAAATTTGGGATGGAAGATTCAAAGCCAATGAATACTCCCATGGCAACTAGGTGTAAACTGAGCAAAGATGATGAATCTCCTAAGGCTGATCAGAAAAAGTACAGGTCAATGATTGGTGGACTACTCTACCTTAGTCAAACTAGACTTGACATTATGAATGTTGTTGGTCTTGTTGCCAGATTCCAAGTTGATCCTAGAGAGTCTCATGTCATGGCAATCAAGAGAATTCTCAGATATCTGAAGGGAACAATTGAGTATGGTTTATGGTATCCCAAGGATCATGATTACTCTCTCCATACATATACAGATGCTTATTGGGCAGGAGATGTGGATGACCGAAAGAGTACCAGTGGTGGTGCATTCTTTTTGGGGAAAAGACTGGTTTCTTGGCTAAGCAAGAAATAAGAGGCAATATCTCTATCCACTACAGAAGCAGAGTATGTTGCAGTAGCAGGTAGTTGCACTCAAGTACTGTGGATGAAGAAAATGTTAAGAGACATCAAAATAGAGTATGATGAACCTATCACAATCTTCTATGACAACTCAAGTGCAATAAACATATCAAAAAATCTGGTGTTGCATTAAAAGACAAAACATATATCCATCAAGTTTCACTTTTTGATAGAACAAATGAACAAGAATGAAGTCAGACTAGAGTTTGTGCCCTCAAAGGATCAAATTGCAGACATTTTTACTAAACCTCTACCTAAGGACTCTTTTGACTAACTCAGGGAGAAGTTAGGGGTTATTACCCCTCCAGTTCTAAATTAAGATGTACTAATGTGCATCAGTCTGATGGATCCCATAGTCATATCTTTGTGATCTAGATTCGTGTTAGGAAGCTGCTACTCAAGGGAAGCAGTCAACATGATTCTGAAGTATGAGAAGTGGTTGCAAGTATGTACCCTTTGTCATTGATGTCAAAGGGAGAGAGAAGACATGTGAAAAAAAGAGATTGTTGATCAAAGGGGGGGCAATAAAGAAAGAAAAGACATATGAATGGTTGATGTTGATAGGGGGAGCCAGTGAGGAGAAGTTCTTGTCTTAATGGTCAAAATAGTTTTTCACATCATATGTTGCCATCAATGACAAAGGGGGAGATTGTTGCAAGTATGGGCTTAACTAGTGTTGTCATTGATTTCAACATACTCCTATTGCATTGATGTCAAGGATTGGATGAGCTGTGTGCTAAGGATATTGAGAAAATTAGCCCTATCATAAATAGAGGTCTATGAAGACAGTAAAGTTCTATCAAGAAAAGATCCCAGTCAGTTCAAGATCAGAGTACACGCATCAAAGGGTTTGTAGATATGTGTCTAAAGGTGCTCCAGTCAAGATTTCAGAGATCCGTATGAAGATTTGGAGAAGTTATGTCCATATGAGTAAAACTAGTTCTGGCAAGTATTCAAAGGCGACAAAGTGGCACAAATAGGTCCAGTGAGATCTAGAAATGCAATATCTTGCTATGCAGATCTGGTGGCATGTTTGGGAAGCTAATGTGAATTGGCAACTCAATTGTCTCATGGTTTGGAGGTCCACAAGCAATCCTTCTAATGTGACAATGAGGACCGACTATGCTCTTGAGGTTCCAAATGAAGATGTGAATAATTACAGTAAGCAGAAGTGGTGAGGATGTTCTTGGTGATTCAAGCAAGCTTGTGGGGGTCTCTAGATTGTGTCTAGTTCATGTTGGTGGTCCGCATTGAAGATTGAGCTTGTAATTGAAGATTTATCTTCAGGTGATGGTGTTCTTCTTAATCTTGGCCGACCAGATGAATTGTGCATGATCCTGAAGATGTTCTGCAAAGCATGGTGTGTTCCTCAAAGAAGATTGAAGTCCCAGATATGTGTGGCCAACAGTGTAGTGATACACATGAAGTTTTTGTAACAAGTCAAGTTATATTTTGGTAATTGCTCTGTAATAAAATAAAGTATGTTGTACCGACCTTGATGATCATTCAAAGTTGATGTCATGTATAAATAAGAATTGCAAAGTCATTCAAAAGAATCTGGTTGAGTGATAAGAATGTGGTAGAGAGGAGAGGAGCAAAAAATAGAGCAGAGGTGTTGAGCTTAAATGGAACTGTCTCAAGCATAGTGAAGATGCTAATCTCCAGTTCAAGTATGTAATATTTATATTATTTTGTAGATAGTCTGTCTCCTGTAGGCAGTGGGCCTCTTATGAGTAGTGTGCTCGGGCAGTGGGCCCTAATTGGTAAGTGCCATTTTGTTCTTTCTTATTCTTTTAACAGAGAATACAATCTTGGGTTAGTCACCCCGTGGTTTTTCCCTTAATTGAGTTTTCCACATTAAAATCTTGGTGTTATATGTGTTGAATGTGTTTCTACTCTTAAGTTATTGCATTATAATTCCATGATTAAATCATTATTATGCTATTGAAATATAAGAAGGCGTTAAGTGATTAAGGAACATAAATTTTGGTGACAAGTGATTCACCCCCCCTCTCAGTTGTCTATCCTAAAACCAACAATGTCTATACCAAATTCAAATGCTGATTTAAAACTAGTTGATAAAAATGTCTCAAAAGTTGAGTCAGGAGTTCCTTTCTTTGATGGTTTAGAATTCTTTATTTGGTGTATTAGAATGCAAGTTTATTTATCCTCTTTAGGATATGGTGTATGGATGTCTATTGATAATGGGTATTTTGCTTCTTCTCAATCACCTATTACTGCAAATAACAAAGAAGCTCTTGAATGTAATTATATAGCAAAGAGGGCTATTTTATTTGGATTATCTAATGAAGTTTCTTGCAAAGTTATATATTGTGATATAGCTCATGATATGTGGAAGGAATTGAGAATAATTTATCAAGGTGATGCACTTGAAAAAGAGGTCAACTTGGTGTTTGAGGAATGTGACAATGGTAGGAGACTTTCACATGAAGAAGATGAGTTCCAATCAAATTTAGAAGAAGAAGATTACATTATAAGTGATGATGAACAAGAATGTGAGGTTGATGTTGAAGGAGAGCTCATATGTGCTTTGAGTGAACTCAAGAAATATAAAAAGGAGAATTAGAGACTAGAGTTACAACTACAACAGGAAAAAGAATCCAAAGACAAAATTATTTCAGATTTTGAAAGAATATCTTTTGACCTTGAAGATGCTACAAATCTGATTATAGATTTGAGGAATCAAGTAGGTGAATCAGATAAATTAATTATCAATTTGAAGACAAAGGTTGAGAAATCCAAGAGGATAGATGTAACAAAGTCTGAGTTGGAAGCTAAAATAGTTGAGTGTCAAAAGCTTGAAGGAGAAATAGTTTCTTTAAGAAAAGATCTTGAGGATGTTACAAAGCAATTGGAAAAGAATCTAAAATTTGAAAAGAGCACAAACAAGTTACATGAGATGCTGGGTAAACAAAAACAACATAGAGACAACTAGACTTGGTTATGAAGAAGGAGAGTGTTCTAAAGACGGAGAAACTCCAAGAAGAAAATTTGATTTAAGTCATCATGTTTCAGCCCCTGAAGGTAAAAAGAAGTGTGAAGCTGAGGAGAAAACTAAAGATGAGTTTGTAATGCATAATCAAAGAAGAAATTTTAGAAGATCTACTCGAGTAAGACAAGCATTTATGTACATATATAATTATTGATTTAATGGCTATTGTTATACATGTAATCATTTTGGACACAAAGCAGTTGATTGCATAAGGAATACTAATCTTGTATGTTACAAGTGCAATAATATTGGTCACATACAAAGAAATTGTAAAATGCATAGAAGGTATGATTCTGCTTGGAAGCATAACATAAATGCTCAAGGGATGTCAAAAGGTATTATCAATCATTTGATTATCATTACAACATAATTTTATATAATTGTAACACTCTTGGACATAAAGCACACAATTGCAGAAAAGGATCACCTAGTTTGAAAAGTTGGAAAAGGATAGAAGCTGAAAAAGTTTGGAGGAAGAAAGAACCTATGAAAGTTTGGAGATTGAAACAAAGACAAAAGAGTATAGATCCTAAACTTGTGCATCTTACACATGTTACATCATCAATTGCATAATGAATATCATGTAGTGAGGGGGAGTTGTTCATGTTCTATCACTTATCCCTAAGAGGTTTCAGGAGATCATTTGATGTTTGTCAATTTGATGATCTTGTTTTGATTATTATGTTTTGGATTCATGCCTAATAATATGTTATTCATATCAATCTTGTGAAACGAAGTTCTTAATGATGTTGATAACTAAGTTGATCTTCAATGTGTGACAGTGATACAGTTCAAAGTGTTCTTGATATGTGTTGTTGTAGAAAGAACTTGATGATGCAGTTAGTTTGTTGATGTGCAAACTTGATGGGATGATTTGAATAATGATTGACATGATCTTTAGTATACTCAAGGAGTTCTCATCATATCTTAGCTTATATTGGTTGAGGAGGTTGAAAATGGAAGAAGTTAATTCATAGCATATGTCTCTGCATTTGGATTTGAAAAGGTATTGATAGTGGTTTTGTATATATCAGATTTGACATTGTGTTGCAAAAAGTGTCATGTGTAGGTTGAAGGAAATGCCTTCATCATGTCTTTAGAGAATTCTCATTGTGTCAAGAATTGTGTGTTGATATGACTCAGGGTGTGACTTAAGTAAAGATAATATAGAAAAGAGATACAGGTTGGAAGTTGAATAGTGTGATAAGTAGTCTTCATGATGGGTGATAAAGTGTTTATGATATCTTTGCATGATGTTCAAATTCATATGTGTCATGCCAATGGATTAAGAGTCAATTTTGTGCCTTCATAATCATATATCATACATGATGTTTTGGGAGTTCTTGGAGATTTGTAATTTGGGTCAAAAAGTGTTGGTGATTGTGAAAGAATTATTTGTCATGAAAAGTTTATTTTGCAAACACAAGTGATGTCATCACGAGTTGGTTTTGATAGTAGAGATATGTCAGTTTTCATCTTCATCTTCATATTGGTGTAGCGACATAAAGTGGTATTATGCTAAGATAGATATGCATGTTTCATTTTATTAGGATAGTGCTCTTTTGTGCATAATTTTTGATATAATAGATCTCATTTTATGTATACAGAAAATGGTACAGTCTATGGACAGTTTATCATAGTGGTTTGATGCTTTGTTTGTTGTGTCTCACATGATATTTCTCTCAGATTTTGTGTTTTAGGGTGTATATCTTCAGATGTGTGCTCCATGGTGACTTGTTCTCAAGTTGAAGAGTTGTTCTCAAGTATTGTCAACATGGTCTATCATACTCTTGCTTCAGGATTGATTATTTTTTCATCACAGGTTCAAAGGGAAAGATAACAGGATAACATGAGTTTATGTCTTCGTTATTATACCATGCTTCAAAATCTTCATAATGCAATGTGAGTGTAAATGTTATTATCAAGCTTTAACATCTTTCAGTGGAGTTAAATGACAGGGGGGGCATCTTATCCTTTGTCATCAGATGTCAAAAAGAGTGGGAGAGAGAGAGAGAATACATCATGAAGTTTTGCCATCAATGACAAAGGGGGAGATTGATGAAAGTAGATTGTCATTGATGTCAAAAAGGTTTATTAAGGATGTGTTAGATCAGATTTGTTAATGCAGGATGATGGACAGATTTGGTAGTGGTTCTCATCATATTGATTTTCTTCATAATGGTTGTTTCTCATGATGCTTACTCATCTTTGTGACAATGGTTGTTTCATATTGTGAATGCTTCATTTTAGGATGTTGATGACATGATTAAGGAGTTTGTGTTTTGTTCTTTATGATAAAGTTCACATGCTTGATTGGACTTCATGGAGGCTTCATATTCTTAAGCATTTATATTGTTCATAGGAGTTCATTCTTGTCTTCATGTTTAACAAGTGATTCTTGAAGAGAAAGTAATGATGTGTACATTACAATAGCACTGTTGTAAAGTTTCTTGAAAAGGTTTCATCAAGACTTTATTGTGCTTTAGTGACTTCAATATGTTTCAACCTTCAGAAGAGATCTTTGTTTGATCTTGTTTGCATACCTTCTAAAGGATACTGAGTTCATACATGAGCTTGTAATGGTCAGAATGTTGAGGCATAAGTGATTTGGTGAGGTTGTGTTTCATTGTATTTGTTATCCAGATATTTTGCTTTGTCATTATGCATGAGTTACCTTGAGTAATTGTGTTTTATTCATCTCATAGGGTTTAACATGTGATTCTTAACATGTGTACTCTAAATCCTAATGTTACATCCAAAGTACTTTGTTAAAGACCTGTGAAACCTAAAAGAGAAAACACTTTTAACTCTATCCTTGCAAGGTCTTTACATATATATCTGTTGTAAGTAAGTCTTGAGGTTTGCATGTGAAGGTGAATACGCAGAGAAGAATATCAAGGGTTTTTGTAGAAGATTTGAAAATATACAAAGTAGAGGAATTTTATATTATTCTTCATGAATGGAAATGGTCATACAGAGAAGAAATGTATTTAATTTTATTGCAGGTGCTCTGAGAAAATAGTGGTATTGGAGGAATATGAAAAGACATTCAGATTTCTATATAATGATTTTGCAGGTGCATTAATGGATGAATTTTAGAGTGAATCAAAATGTAGTTGTGAATACATTTCTGTAAAAATATCTTTGAAGAAAAAATACAAATGGATTAGATGATTCTTGTATGTGATGTATGAGATCATGTTTTCGTTAGGGTTAGTCAGCAGAAGATATCAATTAAATGCAAATAAAGATTAAACAGAGGAATGAAAAAATACACAAAAATAATAACAGCGAGAGACAAGTTTTATCGTGGTTCACCCAAACTCGAGCTACATCCACTAGCAGAGAGTCCAATATTATTATCCAGTAAATCAAACCAATTACAACTAGCAATCCCTGCAACTCAATACCATTGCAAATGCTACAATACAATATCAACCAAAACCCTAACCCTTATCCTCTTTTATCAAGCCTTATGTCAGTTACAAAATAGGGTTTTTTTATGTCAGATACATGGCTAGTGTAGAGTACTTTCCTGATCAGTCACCACCTACCAACAATCTCCCACTTGGAGACTGATCTTGGATTACACCACTGCGCGTGTAGCTCCCATTAGAAATAAGCACCCTGGACTCTGTTGTTCTGA
This sequence comes from Cunninghamia lanceolata, assembly GCA_027924645.1. Classification (NCBI taxonomy): domain Eukaryota; kingdom Viridiplantae; phylum Streptophyta; class Pinopsida; order Cupressales; family Cupressaceae; genus Cunninghamia; species Cunninghamia lanceolata. The sequence goes on from BSBN01001126.1 coordinate 4,904,170, forward strand.
TTTTATTATTTCAGTCTTGAAGACCAACTGAAGCTGAAGAGGAGATCAACTTCTCCCTTGTCACTGCCTTTGTAAACATATCCGTTGGATTTTCATCTGTATGTGTCTTTTCCAGCCTTAACTTTCCATTATCCAACACCAACCGAATAAAATGATACTTCAACTGTATGTGTTTGGTCTTTGAATGCAAGGCAAAATTCTTTGCAAGATGTATGGCACTCTGACTATCTGTATACAAAGAACTGTTAGCCTATTTTTTGCCCAATTCTTCCATGAAAGATTGCAGCCATATCATCTCCTTGCTCGCCTCTGTTGCAGCTACATACTCTGCTTCTATGGTGGATAAAGCAAACACCTTTTGCAACTGTGAGATCCAACTCACTGTTGTCCCACCTACAGTAAAGGCATAACCTGTAGTACTCCACCCGGTATCAATATCACCTACTAAATCAGTATTAAAGCCCCCAAAACATAAGTGTTTATTGGATGTACCTCTCAAATTTTTGAGAATCCATTTTACCGCATTCCAATGCTCCAATCCAGGATGACTCATATACCTACTGATGACTCCTACAACATGTGCAATATCTGGTCTCATGCATACCATGGCATACATTAAACTTCCTACAGCTGAAGCATATGGTACCTTGGACATTTTTTCTTCCTCTTCTATGTGTTTGGACACATTTCCTTAGTCAATTTCAAATGATTAGGCAAAGGTGTGCTAATAGCTTTTGCATTCTCCATATGGAATCTCTGCAACACCTTTTCAACATAAGCAACCTGGGATAGAGTCAAATTTTTGTTCTTCCTATCTCTACAAATTTTTATACCAAGGATTTGTTTTGCTGCCCCTAAATCCTTCATATCAAATGACTATGCTAACTGCTATTTTAACTCTCTTATGTGATCCATGTTAGACCCATCTATAAGCATGTCATCAACATATAAACATAAAATAATGTAGATATTATTATCCAACCTCTTAAAATAAACACAATGGTCAGAATTATACCGACTATAGCCTTGCTCAGCCATAAAACTATCAAATTTTAGATACCATTGCCGAGGTGCTTGTTTCAGGCCATACAAACTCTTCTTCAATCTGTACACCAGTTTCTCCTTACCTTTGACCTCAAATCCTTGGGTTTGTTCCATGTATATCTCCTCCTCCAAATCACCATGGAGAAAGGTAGTTCTCACATCTAACTGTTCCAAATGCAAATCTTCAGTAGCCACAATACTTAAGACAATACGAATAGAAGTCATCTTGACAACCGGAGAAAATATCTCATCAAAATCAATACCCTTTTTCTGTGCAAATCCTTTTACAACTAACCTAGCTTTAAATATTTTCTTACCTCCATCTTCCTCTTTCAGTCTATAAACCCATTTGTTTGGTAAAGCCTTTTTACCTGCATGCAACTTACATAATTCTCAAGTCTGATTTTTCAGCAAGGAGTCCATTTCTTCTTTCATTGCAAGCTCCCACTAAACCTATGTATCCACCTACATAGCTTCATCATACCCTTATAGTTCACCAGCGTCTATTAATAAAATAGAATACAAAGAGGGAGAAAACCTTTTAGGAGGTCTACTTAGCCTTGTTGACCATCTAACATTCACTAGAGTTTGTGGTATTTCTAGTTGCTGTTGTGGAGCATGAGGAACCACTGGAACATCACTATTTGGAGTATCATCCAGCACCACATAATCCTTTTCTTTCTTCTCATGCTGCTACTGATCTTTGTAAAACACCTTCTCATTGAATATAACATCCCTGCTTCTCACAATTTTCTAATTTTCAAAATCCCAAAGCCTATAACCAAATTCATCAATGCCATTTCCAATGAAGGTACACTTTATTGATTTTGCATCCAGCTTGGTTCTATTTTCAGAATCTACATGTGCAAATGCTTCACATCCGAAGGTTTTGAGAAAATAATAACTCACCTTCTTACTTGTCCATGCTTCTTCTAGAATACCACAGCCCAAAGGAATTGAAGGACCTCTATTAATTAAATATACAGCAGTGTTGACAGTCTCTGTCCACATGTTTAAAGGCAGCCCAACATGCAATCTCATGGTCCTTGCCCACTCCATTATTTTTCTATTCATGCATTCAGCCACTCCATTTTCTTGTGGAGTCCCTGGAACCATTTTCTACCTACGAATTCCATTAAAGGAACAATAATCATCAAATTCTTTGCTACAATACTCATCGCCATTATCAGATCTGAGACATTTTAATCTTTTACCCATCTCATTCTCAACCAAGCTTCTCCATTTCTTAAATGTTTCAAATACATTAGATTTCTACCTAAGGAAATAAATCCATACCTTCCTAGTTGCATCATCTATGAATGTAACATAATATTGAGAGCCACTGAGCGAAGATACCTGAGCTGGTCCCCATACATCAGTATGCACAAGCTCCAACTTTTTATTTTTCTTTTGCTTCCCATCCTTGAGAAAATTGACTCTCTTTTGTTTTCCATAAACACAACTTTCACAGAAATCCATATTAATACATTTTAGACCTGGTAAAACTTTCTTAGAATGAAGTACCTTCATACCTTTTTCACTCATATGCCCAAGTCTGTTATGCCACAATGTTGTCTTAAAACTTGCAACAACTGTTCCTAAACCTGTTTGTTTTTTCTCTACAATAGAAGTAGAAGGAACAGTATGACTTGTACAAAGATATAAGGTGCCTACTTTCACACCTTTTGTTACTATTAAGGTACCTTTTGAAACCTTCCAATTTTTATTAGTAAATGTAATGATGCAACCTTCTTCAACTAGTTGCCCTGCTGAAATTAAATTCCTACTGAGCCTTGGAGCATGCCTTACCTCTTGTAGTAGCCAATGATTCCCATTCTACAACTTAATCTTGATTCTTCCCTTTCCAACAATCTGATAGGGTTCATTATCTCCCAAATAAACTAGCCCAAAATCCCCTTGGACATAATCAAGAAAATAACTTCTATGGGGCGTAGCATGAAATGAGGCCCCTGAATCTAAAACCCATGAATCATCAACATTATCTAGGGAAAGAATCAAAGCATCATCTTCAAATTTATTACTTACCACATTTGCCTCCTTATTGCCTTCTTGTTTGTCTCCTTCTTTATTTTTCTGAGACCAGCAATCTTTCTTCAGATGACCTGGTTTCCCACAGTACCAGCAATCCTTCTGTCCTCTAGTTTGGGATCTCTTATCCTTTGATTTTCCTCATGACTTCCCGTAACCTCCAGAACCTTTTCCTCTCTCCTTTGATCTGCCCCTACTTTCTACATTCAAAACACTGCCTGATGTGAATCCACCTGAGCTTTTCCTACGAATTTCCTCACTCAGAATAACACCAACAACATCATCAAATTTTAGGGTATTTGAACCAGAAACAGAGTTACTAACCACCATTACCAAACTATTCCAGCTTTCAGGCAATGAACATAATATCAAGAGAGCTCTAACTTTATCAAATTTTATATTTACAGAAGTCAATTGACTAACAATCGTATTAAATTCATTTAAATGATCTGTCACAGATCCACCTTCAACCATTTTCAGATTAAACAAATGCTTCATGAGAAATACCTTATTTTAGGCTGAGGGTTTTTCATACAATTTAGCCAAAGCTTCCATCAGACCATCTGTTGTCTTCACTTTCATTATATTAAATGCCATTGATGGTGTCAGCCACAACCGAATGTTTCCAGTGCCTTTCTGTCAAGAAGATTCCAATCCTCATCACTTATTGTTGCCAGTTTCTTAGCTACTCCTTCCAACGGCATCCATAAATCCTTTTGATAGAGGTAATCCTCCATCTGCATCTTTCATAACTAATAGTTCTGCCCATTGAATTTATCAACCTTCAATTTACCCTCATCCACCATTGCTCCCACTCAACCGTGAGATCTTCCTGCAGATGATAATTAAACACAACCCACTCTAATACCACTTGTTAGGGTTAGCTGGTAGAAGATATCAATTAAATGCAAATAAAGATTAAACAGAGGAATGAAAAATACACAGAAATAATAGTAGCAAGAGACAAGTTTTAACGTGGTTCACCCAAACTTGGGCTACATCCACCAATAGAGAGTCCAATATTATTATCCAGTAAATCAAACCGATTATAACCAGCAATCCCTGCAAGTCAATACAGTTGCAAATGCTACAATACAATATCAACCAAAACCCTAACCCTTAGCTACTTTTATCAAGCCTTATGTCAGTTACAAAATAGGGTTTTTTTTATGTCAGATACATGGCTAGTGTACAGTACTTTCCTAATCAATCGCCACCTACCAACAGTTTTTGCACATAGGTTGAAGAAATCATGCAATAAACTTTTAGATTGAACCATGAAGACAATATGCAGTTGATTGTGTTTCAGGTGAATTGGTAATGAGTCTGACATTCAGATTGGATTGAGTGTGACTGAAAAGAGATATGCAAATTTTGATAAGACATGTTATGTAATAGTCTAAATCAGATTGAGTTGCAATAATTTCTTACACACCTTGTAGTATGTTTTGATGGTGGTTGAATTTGCTAGTGAGGCTTGTACGGTCACTGAGACCTCTTTATGTGCCAGTGAGACATTTTTGTAAAGCTAGTGAAGCTTCCTTAGTCAGTGAGAACTTGTTGTAACCAGTGAGGTTTTGAATAAGCTAGTGAGGCAATTTTGAGTGGTTTTTCTACCCCATGAGGGTTTTCCACTCCAGTAATCCTTGTGTTATGATTTGTCTCTTTGTGTGTGTTTTAGATGTTTTACATATAAGTTCTTGTTCACTCTTTTTATCATCATACTTGTGCATATGAATTTGATAGATTGTTGATGTCTTCTTTATTCTTTTTCTCTTGTAATTCAAAAGTTGCAAAAAGTTAAAAGTTTTCACAACACTGATTCACCCCCCCTCTCAGTGTTGTCCTGGACTCCAACATTTAGCTCTCAGGTCCTTTTAGTGTAATCATGCATGTTTATTTTAACTCTCAATGAAAAATCCCTAAAACCCCATGTTAAATGGGGCCTAGGGAACTCTTGTGAGATTAACCCTGACCTAAATAGGGGCTGAGGACTTGGACATCCACGCCCTAGTCTTGCCCTATTTAGAAGGGTCTCAAATTTTAAATGTCGATTATGTGACCGTTAGAAGTGTTCGTTTCTGACATCTCAAGTTTGAATTATGAAATTAAGGTGGGAAGTTGTTTAGTTGCATATATATGCATGTTTAGGGATTCATTTGTAAACTAGAAGATGATTATGAACTTTTGGTGCACTTGTGATTTTAGAGCATTCAAGATATTCATTGTTACATAGTAGACTTGTCTTGTTACTATGTTGATTATGCATATTTGGCTTCATCTTCTCATGTGATTGAAGGATTTTCATCTACATGCGAGCTACACCTTCGAGGTGAAATTTATTTGTGTTTTTAATCATTTATCAATTAGTTTTTACCTCTATCCCGTACGGATACACACTCTTTATCTGACAACGATGTTTGGAAGACTTGAATGCCTCTCTAGGGATTGATCGAGGCAAGCCTCTAAACACCACAATCCCCAACCCCCTTTTTCTATGATTCCAGGTTACAAGTGTAGAAGCAAAAGGAGTGGAGTTATAGGGAGATATAAGAGAGTGTCAGAATTGCAAATCAAAGCAGAAATCCTCCAGATCCCAAGACATAGAAATCCTAGAAACAACAAAAATAGGTTATAGACAACTTTTAGAGATCTTGACAGAAAATAGTATCTTGGACTCAAGCACCCACTCATTAGTCCCCAACTTTCCCACATCCAGAATCTCAAAGTTTGGTATGTATCTACTCTTGAGCATTTGTCGTGTTTTGTCCGTTTGTTTATGATTTTATGAAATTATGGTTTTAAGCATAATTGGGCTTTAATTGATCAATTAATTAGCAAATTCTAAGTTTCCTCTTTGTTCTAAGGGACACTAAATCTGTAGCAGCGCCCTCTTGTAAAAGTTGTGGCTTGACTCGATTTATGTCCTTGAATATAAGGTGTGAAAAGGAGGATTTAACCTTGAAACTAAAACACCCCTCTTTTTACACGAAACATTTTGGTGAACCCATGTTTATTTAAAATTTTCACCTTGTTGATGTTGTAGTTCAGATTTGCATTCATTTAATTTATCATTTTCCTATTGCATTTGAAAATTTACAAAAAAATTGAAAAATTTAATAAATTTGAAAAAATCAGCATTTTAGCTTACATTTTTTTATATAATTTTAATGAATTTTCATTTAATTTCTGATTTTTGTACTAGATTTGAAACTCATTTCATTCATTCATTTAATTTTTATCTTATGAGATTTGAAAATTTACAAAAAAAATTAAAATTTTGAAAAAAACATTTACATTTTAGGCTTGCATTTTTAAATAATTTGAATTAATTTACATTTAATTTCATTTAATTTCTATTATTTTCATTAGATCTGATTTAAATTACATAAATTCATCATTTATCATTCATTTGCATTGCATTTTCATGCGTAATTTGTTAAAAATTGCTTGAAAATTTGCATTTTTCCATATAACCTAGTTTTTGCATTAGCTAGGGTTTGTGGTTAAAATCTTGTTTCAGATTTTACTACTATTTTAACACTCATTTAGGACTGATTTCTAATTGTAATGTTTCATCATAGTGTCTTTCTTGCAAAATTTCATGTCTAGGGTTTGAAAACCTTGCATTTTCACTAGATTTTGACTTATTTTGCTTATAGAATTGTGTTAAAGGTATGTTGTGAAGGATATTTATGCATTATTAGATTGATATTAAGGTTATTATTGGCTTCCCCTCATCAATTTCCTTACAATACCTCTTCTTTTACTTATTTGCATTGAAAAAAGTTGAAAAATTAAACATTTTAGGTCATAAACTTACACAATTTTGTACTTGTTCCTTGCATAAGTTTTGAAAATATTTTGAAATCTAATTTTACATTCATTTAAAAACATATACACATGACTTCTAATCACAACAATAACACTAGGTTCCCTCCTAGGCCTTGTATGAAAAGAAAGATCCCTGAACCTGAAATTGTGTTTACACCGCATGATAGAACAATTGGAGAAACTGAAGGACCTCTTTATATCACTGTGAAGATAATGGAAAATCTAGTGGATGGAACACTTGTAGATCCTAATTTCATGACTAATGTGGCAATGGAAGAGTTCCTTTATTCACATGGTTTGATACAAGATTTCTATGATCCTTCTGACATGATGATTAAGATGCATAATGGAGCTTTTATAAACACTTCTGGGAAGATATCTTTATTAGTCACGGTATTTGACAAATCTGTAGAATAACTATTTGATGGCATCCTTCTATCTAACCTTTTTTGCGTAAAATTAGGATACCCATGGTTAAAAGCTATGAAAGTTGTCCCTTCAATGATTCACGACTGTGTAAAATTTCCTTTGAATGGACAAGTGCATACTATTCCTCGCAATAGATATAAACCTTTGGTTACAAGACAACACTTACACCTTGATTACTTTTGAACATGATCTGATCAAGAACTAGAGCCATGAATGGATTTTAACTTCTTGGTATATAAAAATATAAAACAAAACTATTACATCAAGTGGTCATTCCTTCTATCCAAGAAACAGTAAGAGACAAACAACTTGCATTAGAAGAAATTCCTAGAGCAAAAGGAAAAGGACCCTATGCTGAGGTTCCTCCTCTATCATCCTTACAAGGATCAAGAGTGAGTCATTGATAACAAGGCACTTCATCAAGACAAATGAGATTTGAACAAGCTTCCTCTTCAAACACAAAAAGACCAATAGAACAACATGACAATACTTTTGAAGATATAAGAAATAAGACAAGAAGAAATAGACAAGAAAGAGAAAGAAGAAGAAAAAGACAAGCCTTTGCCCAATGAAATGAAAATCAACAAGAAAACATTCCACCTAACATTGAATCAAACCAAGAAGAGCTTAAGAATGAACAACTTGAAGACGAACAAAAGTTGGGCTATGGTACCTTATGTACCTCTTTCCTCTAATATTTGAGATTGGGAAGATGATGATGACCCCTAGTTTAGTATAAGTCTTTGTAGGTAAGTATTTATAACCCTTTACCTCTGTATTGTGTTAACCCCCGTGATGTGTTATGTATTGTTTAGGCCTCCTTGGATGACCCTTGATACTCTTGTAAGGTCAAGGATACCGGGACACCACCTCTATTGTTACCCTTCTTCTATTTGTATCATCATTCTTCTATATTGCCTCTCCTCTATTTTTATTGTTGTGTGTTGTGTCTTAGAGGCATAACATTGTGGTTTGTCACCTAGGGGCACCTTCCTACATGAAGATCATAAGGCACTTGTTCTCCTCTCCTAATTTATTGTTTACCTTCTTCTAGTGGTTCTATCTAGCTGGAGGATGACAAAAAACAAATAATACTGATAAGGACCAAGTTTCCCTTCAGTAAGTAAGAAAAAATGGACCTAGTCCATATATGACAATGAGGTTGATATATATTATCCAACGCTTGGCTAGTAGAATCACTCTGTATGATATTTTAATGATGTCTTATCATACTAACAAATAATAACAATACATCTGCTCAATGCACTTTGTTTATCTTTGAACCTCACCTTGGTTACACTTAGTTTTGAGATTTTTGTAGTATAGCCCCACGGTTATACTCAAATCTTGGACCCATAGTATAGCCTCAGCTCTTTATGTGAATGATGTACATGCATTGTTTTTTATCATGTGATGTGGTTATTATCTTATAGAAAGATTTCTAACCTCTTTTCTTGCAAGAAATTGCATGTTTGTGGTAACATTCGGCGATCGTAAAGTACATGTCACCTCTGGGGGAATGGGCATGGCAAAATCTCTTGTTCCCTTGTGTGTTGTCTTCTTACCTTAACATTCTTGATATCAGTACACGATATCAACCACCTTAAGGTGGGGGCATATAAAGGTAAGTTTGTATGCCCTCTGTAAAGGCGGGATGTTGTATCTCCATGCGAGTGCACATCTTTATTTTATATTGCAATGAGAAAGCCCTCTATGGAGGTAGGATATCATGTATATCCTTTTATTTTGAGCCCTCTATAGATGTGGGATATCATGCATATCCTTTTATTCAAAGCCCTCCGTGGAAGCGGGGATGGTGTATCTCTTGAGCTAGTGCATGTCCTTTTTATTTCAAAAGTCCTTCAAGTAGGCGGGGTTGGTGTATCCTCCCTTAAGCATGTCTTTGGTGGTTGTTGTGGCATAAGCCCAACCATCAGGTGTGCTTGTAATGTTCCTAATATGGTGGTGAACCTAGCAATAGGCTCCTTCCATTGCTTGTTTGTCATGTTTAAGATGTATAGTATGTCTTTGGTATGCTATACATCGCTCGTGTCTTCTGTGTGTTTTCCCCCTTGTGTAGTCTAAAGATGTGTGGCAAGATGCCCCTCCCTACACTCAATTTTTGTATGGTATGTTTGTTCCTAAGTATAGTCTTCAAGAGCATGGTGAAATTCCCCTCCCATGCTTTGGGATTTGTATGGCGTGTTTGTTCTCAAGTGTAGTCTTTAAGAGCATGGCGAAATGCCCCTCCTAAACTCTAAGATTTGTATTACATGTCTATTGCCCCATATGTAGTCTAAAGTTGTGTGGAAAATTGCCCCCCCCTACATTTTGGGTTGTGTGTTTACTTTCCATGTACTTGCATCTGCATTCATATATGAGAAAATGCAAAAAAAAAAACATTGCATTCACTGTATTCACTTTGTTTTGCGTGTCTTCAATGTTGTCTTTTCCATGTCTTACATGCCTGTTACTATCTTCTCCATGTTTTACGTGCCTATCACTATCTTCAATGTGTCTAGGATATCTATGGCATGTTTTCTCTAATGTCTACCTGAGACTGGGGGCTAGAAATAGTTCTCAATCTTCGTGTATGCATTAGCTCTAAGTGTCTAGCATGTTTGCTATGTTTGTTGACCATACTTTAATGCATGTATGGGCCTTGTATTCATGCATAAATTAAAGTGGGGGCTAAATGTTACATCAGAAAATGTCTTGCTAGGACTTTTCGCTCCTATGTTTAGTTCTTGGGTCCTTCTAGTGTAATCATGCATGTTTATTTTAACTCGCGAAGGAAAATCCATGAACCCCATGTTAAATGGGTCCTAGGGGACTCTTGTGAGCTCAACCCTAACCTAAATAGGGGCTAAGGACTTGGGCACCCACACCCTTTTCCTTCCTTATTTAGTAGGGTCTCAAATTGTAAATGTTGATTATGTGACCATTAGAAGTGTCTATTTCCAACATCTCAAGTTTGAATTACGAAATTAAGGCAGGAAGTTGTTTAGTTGCATATATAAGAATGTTTAGGGATTCATTTGTAAACTATGAGATGATTATGAACTTTTGGCACACTTGTGATTTTAGAGCATACAAGATATTCATTGTTACAAAGTAGACTTGTCTTGTTATTGTGTTTGTTATGCAGATTTGGCTTCATCTTCTCATGTGATTGAAGGAGTTTCATCTACATGTGAGATACACCTCTAAGGTGACATTTATTTGTGTTTTCAATCATTTATCAATTGTTTTTTGACTCTATCCTGTAGGGATACACACTCTTGTCTGACAACGGTGTTCAGAAGACTTGAATGTCTCTTTGGGGCTTGACCGAGGCAAGCCTCTAAACACCATAACCCCCAACCCCCTTTTTCTGTGATTTCAGGTTATAGGTGCAGAAGTGGAAGAAGTGGAATTATAGGGAGATATAAAAGAGTGTTGGAATTGCAAATCAAAGTAGAAAAGTAGGACCTAGACTTGGGCGCCCGCTCATTAGTCCTCTGGATCCCAAGACATAGAAATCCCTAGAATAGCAGAAATAGGTTATAGACAACTTTTAGAGATCCTGATAGAAACTAGTATCTTGGACTTAGGAACCTGCTCGTTAGTCTCCAACTTTCCCACATCTAGAACCTTTAAGTTTTGTATTTATCTACTCTAAATATTCCATCTTTGTCTATGAACATTTGTCATGTTTCATCTATTTGTTTATGATTTTGTGAAATTAGGGTTTTAAGCATAAAAAGGATTTAATTGATCCTATAGATAATTGCAGAAATGATCAATAAATAGATAGATAGATTCCCAAAAATAATAAATAACTCTCTGATTAACCAGGCAACCCACAATGCCACAGAGATTATGCAATCTTCTAAGGAAACATGAATATTTTCAAATTGTGAAAGATTCATTCAATACCCAACTCTTAGCGCAGCTCAATGAACTTACACAATCGAACTTAGCTCATATAATATGTCTAGACTAATCATGCATGACAACATACAATCAATAAGACATCAATGGTATAGAACCATGAAAACCATATCTACCAACAAAATGAACTCAAATGACAGAGTTTCAACAATCCTTTCTTTAGTGCTTCCCTTATATCTTTTACAATGAGAGATGTTGCCTTTATATAGAGAGGAAAGCATACCAAGTTTTTCAATGGACATTGAGGATTAAACCAACACCAATGGTCCAGATTACACCACATTTAATGAAATACAATAGTTTGTTACATTCTCGGATTTGTTTTTGTATTAACAAAAAAAGACAAAATACAGCTTGCAAATACATTGAATCTAGACAAAATGGATACCCATTTGGTTTTATATGATAAAGAACCAATTTTCAAGGCAAAAGAAAGTCAAAATGAAGTCACATGACACTTGAAAATATGAGTTGATGTAGATTGATGGGATTTCATATGTGGATGGATCACTTTACTACCCATTGCCGTCCAAATCAATTTTGCATTGTCTAATTGGAAAAATCACTTTTCCAATGTGTTGACTAGTCAAGAGGGGTATGTGGCATGTTTTTGATGAAGATATGTCCAACTGGATGCTTGCTGGATCAACATTGCATGACGGCATGACTGGGACAACTGTGAACATGTCATGGACATTAGACTGGATCTGTAGGAACAATAGTGATGTAGGCATGATCTTTAGTGTCTTCTAGCTCCTGAGACTTATACCCATCACCTTGGACATCATACCAACTTTTGTTTGCAGGTGAAACAGCAATTTTATTGACAAAATGATAATTCTGCATATCTGGGTCAACAATGCATCTCTATGTGTTCATCCTTCCAAGACAGCTCCAACAAGCTCCTGTGTTTGCTTAGACCTACAATTCACAATACCAAGCATCAACTTCATCATAAACAAGTCATTTTCCATCAATTTTAATCAAAATATGTCCATTTGTAGCCATGGATCACAAAGAAACAACACAAAATCAATGTTGCTTCCTTATGACCAACTTCACAAATCTAACATTTTCTAGCGATTTTCTTAGTTTTCCATCACTTTCAAGTACCCATTTTGCATATATAATGATCTAGGATGTTTTTCTAACCATTAGGATCCATTTGGAGACATTTATTTCACATTTTAGCCCCTTTTTTTTGCAAAAAGCATGATTTTGGGGGGTTATTGGATATTCAGGTGTAGTGACATTAATTGATATAAAACATGCTCAAAATCCACACAAACCTGGTAAAAATGTTCATCATGCTACAATAAATGGATGTGCAATTCAAATTCACCAATAAAATCCAAGTTTCAAGCCTTAAAAATGAGTGTTTTAGCCCAAAATGTCAAAAGTGAGGTTTTTAGCCCTCACTAGATATCCTGTGAAGGTCATTTTTAACACTAAGTTCCCAAATGCATCTAGTGGGGATTTCATGGGTCACTGGATATATCTAGTGAAGTCTGATTTCAGTGCTAACTTCATTCAATACCTTTGGCATAGTTTTTTCCTTCAACTAGGTGAGCACGAATTTTGACCTCTGTAGGACATATCCAGTGGACCATCACTTTAATGCTTTGGAAACTCAGCGAGGATTTTACCTCACATAGGATGGCAGAGATTTTGGTACTCACCAGATATGTTAGGTGAGAAGCAAATTTAGCAAAAGACTCCTTGAATGTCTTTAGTGGGAGATTCGTTATTGAGTGGATTGGCAGGAATTTTAGGTGCGAGCGGATATGTCCGATGAAAGCAAGTTTTAGCACCGATCTGGTCAGGTAAGTTATTAGTACTAAACCTATATAAAAATCTTTCTTTTCACTAGCAGGGTTTTTTACATCACAAGATTGGCAAAATATTTTAAAGTAACAGGACATGTCTGGTTGGACAAGATTTTAGCACTGATCCTATTGAAGGCTATATTTTGGCAATGTCCGATTGAGGGTAATTTTCCAATAAACTGTAGTACGGTCAATTTTTTCTGCCAGATTTTGAATTTCCTAGGGTAAAGTATATTTAAAAATATATTTAAGTATAATCCATACTTTAAATATTTTTAAATATATTGTCAAGATGTTTGAGATAGGTCCCGGATCCATAGGATTTAACATGTAGATTCTATAACTTTGAGGATCCACTAGATTTCAGACTTAGTCAAATTGTTAGGGTTTCAAGACATCAAACTTAGCCAATTTCAAGGTTTTAGAGCTATACGCTAGGGTGAAGGAACAATGACCCTTTAGTGAAATGTTATGAAACTTGACATGATTTTGCAATTCTAAGGCTTGAGAACAAGGAATTCTGACATGACACAACCTGCAGTAGAAATTTCAAGAACCATATCTAGTGACACAGGATTTTAGTACAAAATGCAGTGACACCCAATTTCAGCGCAAAAGGAAACAAATGTCCATTTCTTAAGCACAAACCCAATCGAGACTCCTCCAAATCAATCACAAAAGGCATCAAATGACTTCAAACATACCAGATTCTCAAATTAGGGACAAAACCTTGCATTCTAAGCACAATTTCACCTTCTCATCATCTTAAAGAAGAAAGGTTGAGACTCCAAGCCAAAGCAAAAAAGGGGGTCTCCATTTGACAAAATGCACAACATTCACAAGCATGCTTGTATCATCATGGAAGGATAATGCATCTATGTTGCATACGGTTACAACGACTAAGCATGAATGGAATTTGTTTTAGAGAAATGAGTTTCTTCATGGCTTTTCGATGGTAGTCCCATGTTTTTTCCCTCTCATATGTTTTGTCCTCTCTGAGCTTAAAGGATAGTGGGGGTATATTCCCTTACAACATGAATTATTGGTGGCTTGAAGCTTGTCTGCTCGCATGTTTCTATAAATAGGAATTTAGGGCCATTTTGTAGAGGTTTTGAATCTGAGATCTTAGGTAGTATTGTGCTATGTGTTTGATTTAAGGGAAATAGAAGAAAACTATGCCAAAGATGGTCTTCAAATCTGTAAGGTAGTATCACTTTTGAAATTTAATACAAATATTATACTGGTTATGGGATCCTTTTTGTATTGAATGTGATGGAGTTGATATGAATTTTAGATATCAATGATATTTTAATTCATCTTTATAGCTCTCTATATTGTGTGTGTTTTCTCTTGCTTTCTCTCAAAGAGAGGAATAAATTGCTTAGAAAATCTACTATTAACTCTTGTCTGCAATATAATTTTGAAGGGTGTTTATATGTTATCAAGTGAAAGATGTGTTAATACAAGGTGTTAATACCATTAGTCTTTTAGAAGAGGGGGTGATATTGCCTAAATGATACATTGGTTTTATCCAAATTGACTCTATAACCCATTGGATTAAGCACCAGTCTCTTACTGGGTTAATTCATTGATTTGGATCCATCACAAACAAAATTAAATCATTTATATATCTATTGTTATGTTAAACATGTGTTTGGATAAATATTCATTCTCAATTAGGGTATGAACTATGCTGTCATAAGATTAAGCCAATCAAGGTGGAGTCAGTCATTTCCCTGGTAAACTCTCATTGAGAACCTTCTATTTAGATACAACATCATAGGTAGATCCTTGAGACATTTTTAGGTGTTGTAAAGGGTACACCCACCTTGGTCTTTCATAACTAAAAGTATAGAGGATTTTTCAACTCTTTTGTTGTAATCATGTTCATTAGGCATTGATCTAGAGCCCTTAGCCATAAGAAATTATCTGAATCTTTAGAGGACTCTGACAATCAGCTGGAAGAACCAATAGGCACAACATATTCCACAAGATTCTAAGTAGTGAAACATCCTGATGGGATACCAACCTTTTTGAACAACTTTTCTTTGTTCATGTCTACATCTTCTTTAGCCTTTTTCTTGCACAATTTGTCTTGAATCTCTTCATATATTCCAAATCTCTCACCTTTAGGGTCTTTAAGTTGACATAGCAAGATCCCTGCATAAGCCTTAACTTCCTCATCGTGTACTTCATATGGAAGCTTGGGAATCCATGAAGTCCTCAACTCAACTACTACCATGTAGCAACAATCCTTATCCACAAGAAATGTTATTTCATCTTTGTATTTTCTAACCAAATCAAAAGAAATTCTATTCATTTTGTGCATTTTAGTTTGAAATTTTTTGAAGAATCCCTAGAAGATGGTATTACAGCTTTGTGAATCAAAGATTCTCATATACTCTTTAATTTGTATTGCTACAGGCCTATCTTGTTTCCATATTTTTCCTTTATATCATGGTAACTTGTTCATGAAATAGAATGCTAGGAACATGATCAGGGAGCCATACTTAAAGTTGTTGTTAGATTTAGGGCAAACAATTGAGAGGGGGGGTGAATCACTTGTCCAAAACTTTCTTGCAATTAATCACTTAAATCCTTTTCTTTATTCAGCAGCATAATAATAAATCAATCATGGAAACAATTCAAGAGCAAACACATAATAACACATAAGACACCAAGATTTTGATGTGGAAAACCTGGTTAAGGGAAAAACCATGGGGTGACTACCCCAAGATTGTATTCTCTGTTAGAAGAATAGAAAGAAGAAAATGGCACATGTCAATTAGGGCTCACTGCCCAAGCACACTGCTCACAAGAGGCCCACTACCTACAGGAGACACACTGTCTATAGAATAATAAGTATTACATATTTGAACTGAACAATACCATCTTCACCATGCTTGAGTCAGTTCCATTTAAGCTCAATACTTTTGTTCTTTCTTTTTGCTATGCTCCTCTCTACCACACTCTCATCTTTTCCATATCTATTTGAAATGACTTTGCAACTCCTTATTTATACAAGACATCAACTTAGGGATAATCATCAAAGTCAGCATACATTACAACTCAAATACATAAATGCAATATGACTTATTACAAAAAGACTTCACATGGATCAACACACTGTTGGCCACATAGATCTGAGACTTCAATCTTTCTTTGGGAACATGCCATTCTTCACAGGACACCTTCCAGATCATCCACATCATGAGTAACTCATCCGGTCAACCAGACTTAAGAAGAACATCATCATCCGAAAGTAATTATTTAATTACGAGATCAATCTTCAATGCGGATCGTCAACACGAACTTGACACAATCCAAAGACCTCCACAAGCTTGTCTGAATCACCAAGAACATCCACACTACTTCTGTTTGCTGAAGTCATTCTCTCCTTCATCCAGAACCTAAAGAACACAACCTGTCATCACTATCATATTGGGATAGATGCTTGTAGACCTCCAGACCATGAACCAATTGAGTTTTCAATTTACATTGACTTCCTAAACACTCCATAAAATCCATAGAACAAGAAATTGCACTTCCGGATCATACCAAACCTATATGTGTCACTCTGTCACCTCTGAACATCTTCCAGAACTAGTTTTGGTTTAGTGGCCATAACTTCTTTAGATCTTCATGTGGACCTCTGAAATATTTACTGGATCATCTTAAGTCATGTATCTACAAACCCTTTTAAGTGCATCCTCTAATCTTCATCTTAGCTGGGATCTTTACTTCACTGTCTCCACTATTCCTCTTTGTTCCTGATTAGGACTAATTTTCTCAATATCCTTAGCACATAGCTCATCCAATCCTTATCATCAATGCAACAGGAGTATGTTGACATCAATGACAACATCGGTTAGGCCCATACTTGTAACAATCTACCCCTTTGTCATTGATGGCAACATATGATGTGAAAAACTATTTTAACCATCAAGACAAGAACTTCTCCTCACTGACATAACTCCCCCTATCAACAACAACCATTCACATGTCTTCTCTTCCTTTCTTGCTCCCCCTTTGATCAACAATTACTTATTTTTCACATGTCTCTCCCCCTTTGACATCAATGGAAAAGGGCACATACTTGCATCAATTCATAATCATACCAGCTGCCCCCCTGAGTAACAACTTCCCAAACATCAATCTGGACCACAAGATATGACTGTGAGATCCACCAAACTGATGCACATCAGTGCACCTTAATTTAGAACCGGAGGGGTAACAACCCCTAACTTCTCCCTGAGATACTCAAAAAAGTCCTTAGGTAGAGGTTTAGTAAAAATATCTGCAATCTTATCCTTGGAAGGCACAAACTCCAATCTGACTTCATTCTTATTCACTTGCTCTCTCAAAAAGTGAAACTTGATGGATATATGTTTAGTCTTTGAGTGCAACACTGGATTTTTTGATATGTTAATTGCACTTGAATTATCATAGAAGATTGTGATAGGTTCTTCATACTCCACTCTGATATCTCTTAGCATTTGCTTCATCCATAATACTTGAGTACAACTACCTGCTGCTGCAATATATTTTTCTTCTGCAGTGGACAGAGATATTGCCTCTTACTTCTTGCTCAGCCAAGAAACCAATCTTTTCCCTAAAAAGAATGCTCCACCACTGGTACTCTTCTGGTCATCCACATCTCCTACCCAATCTGCATCTATATATGCATGAAGAGAAAAATCATGATCTCTGGGATACCACAATCCATACTCAACTGTCCCTTTTAGATATCTAAAAATCCTCTTAATTGCAATGACATGACATTCTCTAGGATTAGCTTGGAATCTAGCAACAAGACCAACAACATTCATAATGTCAGGTCTAGTTTGAATGAGATACAATAGTCCTCCAATCATTGACCTGTACTTTTTCTAATCAGCCTTAGGAGAGTCATCATCTTTGCTCAATTTACATCCAGTTGCCATGGGAATATTCATTGGTTTTGAGTCTTCCATCCCAAATTTCTTCAACAATTCTTTCACATATTTGGTCTAAGAAATGAAGATTCCTTGCTTTGTTTAAGTGATTTGTAGACCCAAGAAGAAATTCATTTCCCCAAACATGGACATCTCAAATTCACTTTTCATTTGATTTGCAAAAGTTTTACACATACTAACTCTTCCTCCAAAAATGATATCATCAACAAACACTTCAACAATCAAGATATTTTCATGGTCAATTTTGAAATACAAATTACTGTCAGTAGTACCTTTGTTGAAACCAATCTTCAAAAGATGTTTATCCAATCTTTCATACCAGGCTCTTGGAGCTTGCTTGAGTCCATATAGTGCTTTCTTCAACTTGCAGACCATATCACCATGATTAGACAATTTAAATCCATCCAGTTGCTCAATGTAAACTTCTTCTTCCAAGTCACCATTTAGGAAGGCAGACTTGACATCCATCTGATATACTTTGAAATCCTTGAAGGCAACAAAAGCAAGAAATAATCTGACTGCTTCAATTCTTGCCACCGGTGCAAAAGTTTCTTCAAAATCAACTCCTACTTGGGAGTAACCCTTGTAGACCAATCTGGCTTTGTTTCTGACTACTTCACCATATTCATTCAGTTTATTCTAGAAGACCCATTTGGTTCCAATCACATTCTTATTTTTAGGTCTAGGAACAAGATCCCAAGTGTGATTTTTCTCAATTTGCATCAGCTCTTCCTCTATTGCTTTGGTCCAATTTTCATCATTGCAAGTTTCATTCACTATCTTAGGTTCAATATTTGAAATCAGACAATACTCTTCTGAATCTTAAATCCTTCTTCTTGTTTGTACACCTTTGCTTTTATCACCTATGATCTAATCTTCAGAGTGATTCAGTCTTACATACCTGGGAACTTTGAGAGTTTCCTGCACTTCTGATTCTTAAACAAGTTCATTCAAACTTATCTCTTCTTGCTGATTCACCAGATCAGTCTAAATCTAAGTTTCAGAAGGGGCTTGAACTCCTTGGATCAAAACATCATTCTGATCATCTTCATCATATTCATAAAACCTTGAGGGTTTTTCAATACCTTCATCAACCTTCACATTCATACTTTCTATAATCTTTCTCAATCTTTTGTTATAACACCGATATGCTTTGCTTTGAGTAGAATAACCCAAGAATATTCCTTCATCACTTCTAGCATCAAATTTGCCTAGATCTTCATCTATTTTAATGTAACATTTTCTACCAAAGACTCTGAAATACCTCACAGTGGGAATGATGCCAAACCAAAGTTCATAAGGAGTCTTACCGGTATTGCTTCTGATTTGTACTCAATTGAGAGTATATACTGCAGTGCTTACAACTTCTCTCTAGTAGATCTGAGGAACATTTGCTTACATCATCATGGTTCTCTATGCTTCCTGGATAGTCTAGTTCTTTCTCTCCACTACTCCATTATGCTGTGGAGTCCTAGGAGCAAACAACTGTCTTTTTATTCCATGTTTCTCACAGAATTCTATGAACTCACTGGATGTGAACTCTCCACCTCTATCAGACCTTAGACATTTTAATTTTAATCTAGTTTCATTCTCTACCATAGCCTTGAATATTTTAAATTTCTCAAGAGGTTCTGATTTCTCTTTTAGAAAAGTCACCCACATCATCTAGGAATGGTCATCAATTAATAACATGAAGTATCTATCACGTTGCACACTCTTGATTCTTTCTAGACCACATAGGTCAGTATGAACTAAGTCCAATAATCTGGTAGAAGATTGTTCCTTGCTTTTGAATGAGATTATGCTCTGTTTACCGAACTAACATTCTTTGCACAAACTATTTGTAAGTTTCACCAATCTTGGAAGATCTCTTACAGCCTGAGTGTTGCTTATCTTAATGATATTATCAAAATTCACATGACACATTCTCCTATGCCACAACTAACTCTGATCAATTTGAACAAATAGAAAACTTTTACCAGTACCAACTAAGTGGAAGATATTACCTTTTGTTTGACATAAGATGTGTTGTGGTCCACCTTCCTTTCCCTTCCACCATGAGAATGTATAGGTCTAGACCTAATTTGAATTTTTTGGGTTAAGGTGATTTTCTAACCTCAGAGAATGTTCTCAAGGTTCAAGATAGTATAATTGAGTGTCAAGGGATCATGATTGGGTGTGTACATGATGGATGTGATGTGAGTAATAGTGTGGTGAATGTGTGGCTCAGTACAAGCTTTCATGCATTAGATTACTGGATGCAGTGAGCAGAACATGTCTACTATTGTTCAGTGTTGTTGTGGAGATGATGTTGGTGTTTTGATGAATATTGGTTCTGCATTCTAAGCTTCATTGGAACTATACTCCTTGCATAGTTATCTTGTGCATTCAACAATTGGTTTTAGAGCAAGGTTCCTTGGAAGAGAGCTTAACTACTTGAGGTAGATCTGGGATGGCACACAAGAAGGAAGTTCCCCAGTTCAATGAAATAGATTATGCATTCTAGAAAATAAGGATGGAGTTATCTAATTTCTCTTGGATATGAGATCTGGAAGGCTATCATGAATGAATACACAATTCTGGAAGATGGTCCAAGTACTGCAAATGAGATCAAGGCTTTTGAAACCAATGGTAAATCAATATATTCTCTTTTAAGTGGTTTGTCTAATTCTAAATTGGTGAAAGTTATGGATCTGAAAACTACTAATGAAATCTAGAATAAGTTGAAAAGTATTCATGAAGAAGATGATAAGGTCAAGTAAGCTAAAATGCATAATTTAAAGCTCATTTTTGAAACCATGCGGATGTTTGAAGATGAAAACATTACAAGTTACTTACATAAGGTGGATGAAGTTGTCAATGGCATCAAAGGACTTGGCAGAAATATTCATGAAAAAGAAGTGGTATTGAAGTTACACAGATCTCTTCCTAAGGCTTACAACCATAAGGTTTCTACTATTGAAGAATAGAAAAATCTAAATCAGTTTACTAAAGATTAGTTGCTTGGCACCTTAACTACTTTTGAAATAAGAGAATTTGGTACAAGTAGTGCAAAGGCTGAGACTGCCTTCAAAGTTGGCAAATCTGAGAAGACTGTGGAATCAGATAAGGAGGATTCATATGATTTGGAAATTAATTTTGCAAGAAGAATGAAATTGGGTACTAGTAAGTACAGTGGTAAGTTGCCTTTCAAGTGTTTCGGTTGTGGCAAGATTGGTCATTATGCTTCAAGATGTCTGAAAAGAATTTCAAGAAGTAAGAACATGGAGAACAAGAGTAGAGTGCCTAAGAAAAGATACTATGTTAGAGAAGATGCAATTATATATGATGATGAATCTGATTATGAGAATAATGAGGATGATGAATGTTTGTTCGTAGCTTTAAGAGATCATATTATTTCTAGTAACTCTAGGAAATGTGTTAAGGAAAAGGCTCTAGAGGTAGGTCTTAATGTTGAAAGCACCTTGATATCTACTTTTCATACTAGACAAGAAAAGAAACATTGGGTTATTGATAGTGGATGCTCAAATCATATGACTGGTGATAAAAGTAAGTTTATCAAACTTGAAAACTATGATGGAGGACTAGTTAGATTTGGCGATGATAGAGCTACTAAAATATGTGGAAGATGCTCAATTAGTTTTGATGGCAAGCATAATATTGCTGATGTTCTTTATGTTAAGGGTTTAAACCATAACCTCTTGAGTGTTGGACAAATATGTAGCAAAGGATACAATCTTGTGTTTCAGGATGGTGGTTGCGAGATCAAAGAAGATTCTAGAACTATGATTGTTGCTGGAAAGAGGACAGAAGGAAACATTTATCAGATCAAAGGTGGTGATGGGTATTGCTATTAGATCTAGGGCACACAACTGAGAGGGGGGGTGAATTAGTTGTGCAAAAACTTTGCTTCTACTTCAAATATTTTATTCTTCTTGTTAGTTAACAGCATATCAATTAATCATTCATGAAAGCACAAAGCATAAACACTAGAGCAAATAAGCATAAACACATTTGACACCAAGATTTTTGACGTGGAAAACCCAGTTAAGGGAAAAACCATGGGGTGATTAACCCAAGAATTATTCTCTATTAGAAGAATAAGAAAAATGAATGGCACATGCCAATTAGGGCTCACTACCCAAGCACATTGCTCACAAGGAGGCACACTACCTACAAAGAGACACACTGTCTACAAGATCATAAGGATCACAACCTTGAACTGGAGAATGACATCTTTACCATGTCTAGATCAGTTCCATTTAAGCCCGAGTCACACCTACTTTGCTTTTCGCTCTTTCGCTATGCCACACTCATCCGCTTCACACCACACCATGAAATGAATTCTCAAGCCTTTATTTATACAAGACATTGACTTAGGAATGATCATCTAAGTCGGCACTCAACCATAAGAACATTCACAAGATGAATAACACATCTGATCGGCCACCACAAGAATGTTTGCAGGATGAACAACTCATCCGGTCGGCTAGTCTGAACAAGACCTTCATCCGGAAGAATATCTTCAATTCCAGGCTCTACCACCAATGCGGATCAACAACACAACCTCAACATGATCCAAGAACCTTCACAAGCTTGCCTGAATGACTAGGAACATCCGCACTTCCTCTGCTCACCGGAATCTCTTCTCTTCCTCATCCGAAACTTCAAGAACACAGTCTACCGCCACTGTCATACTAAAACATGTGTTTCTGGACCTCCAAATCATGAGAAAATTGAGATGACACATCACAAGGACATCCCAAACACTCCATACAATCTGCAAGATAGGATAATGCACTTCTAGATCTCACCAGACCTCTTTGTAGCGTTCTGTCACTCCAGATCATCTTGATCAATTACAACTTCTTCGAATCTTCATGTGGATCTCTAAAAACTTAACTGGATCATCTCAAGACTCATATCTACAAACCCTTTAATCCTCATCCTCTGATTCTCAACCTATTGAGTACTTTTGCCTTCTTTTCATCACTGTTCTTCATTGTTCCTTATTGAGACTAGTTTTCTCAATATCCTCAGCACACAGCTCATCCAATCCTTCTTGTCAATGCAATATGAGTATGTTGACATCAATGACAACACTGTCTAACCTCATACTTGCAACAATCTCCCCCTTTCTCATTGATGGCAACATATGATGTGAAAAACCATCAAGATAAGATCTTCTCCTTTCTTTCACAGCTCCCCTATCAGCAACAACTCTTCACATGTCTTCTCTTCTTTGCTGCTCCCCCTTTGATCATCAACCACTTGTTTTTCACATGTCTTCTCTCCCCCTTTGACATCAATGGCAAAGGGCTCATACTTGCAATTCTAACACATCAGAATCATACCAGCTACTCCCCCTTAGTAGCAGCTCCCCTTCATCAATCCAGATCACAAGATATGACTATGATATCCACCGGACTAATGCACATCAGTGCATCCTAGTTCATCACTGGAGGGGCCATGACCCCTAACTTCTCCTGGAGATACTCAAAAGAGTCCTTTGGAAGAGGTTTAGTAAAGATATATGCAATCTGATCTTTGGAGGGTACATACTCCAATCTAACTTCTTCCTTGTTCACTTGTTCTCTCAGAAAGTGAAACTTGATAGATATGTGCTTAGTCTTAGAGTGTAGTACCGGGTTCTTAGAAATATTAATTGCACTTGAATTATCATAGAAAATTGTGATAGGCTCCTCATATTCAACTTTAATGTCTCTTAGCATCTGCTTCATCCATAAAATCTGAGTGCAACTACCTGCTGCTGCAATGTATTCTGCTTCAGTTGTAGACAGAGATATTGCCTCTTGTTTCTTGCTTAGCCAAGAAACCAATCTTTTTCCCAAAAAGAAAGCTCCTCCACTTGTACTCTTTCTATCATCCACATCTCTTGCCCAATCTGCATCTGTGTATGCATGAAGAGAGAAATCTTGATCTCTAGGGTACCATAGACCATACTCCACTGTTCCTTTCAAGTACCTAAAAATTCTTTTGATTGCCATGACATGAGATTCTCTGGGATCAGCCTCAAATCTTGCCACAAGACCAACAGCCTGCATTATATCTGGTCTAGTCTGAGTGAGATACAATATTCCTCCAATCATTGATCTATACTTGGTCTGATCTGTCTTAGGAGAGTCATCATCTTTGCTCAACTTACATCTGGTTGCCATAGGGGTGTTCATTGGCTTTGAATCTTCCATTCTGAATTTCCTCAACAATTCTTTTGCATATTTGGTCTGACAGATAAAGATGCCTTTCTTTGTCTGAGTAATTTGCAGACCCAAGAAGAAATTCATTTCACCAAGCATTGACATTTCAAACTCACTTTTTATTTGATTTGCAAAAGTTTTACACATACTATCTTTTCCTCCAAAGATGATATCATCAACAAATACTTCAACAATCAAGATGTTTTCCTTATCTATTTGGAAATATAGATTACTATCAGCGGTACCTTTGTTGAAACCAATCTGCACAAGATGTTTATCCAACCTTTCATACCATGCTCTTGGGACTTGCTTCAAACCATACAGTGCTTTCTTCAACTTGCAAACCATATTATCATGATCAGACAATTGAAATCCATCCGGTTGTTCAATGTATACTTCTTCTTCGAAGTCACCATTTAGGAAAGTAGACTTGACATCCATCTGATATACCTTGAAGTCTTTGAAGGCAGCAAATGCAAGAAATAATCTAACTGCTTCAATTCTTGCCACCGGAGGAAAGGTCTCTTCAAAATCAATTCCTTCTATTTGAGAGTAGCCTTTGCAAACCAATCTAGCTTTGTTTCTGATTACTTCACCAACTTCATTCAGTTTGTTCCAGAAGACCCATTTGGTTCCAATCACATTATTGTCTTTAGGTCTGGGAACAAGATCCCAAGTATGATTTTTCTCAATTTGCATCAACTCTTCCTCCATTACTTTGGTCCAGTTTTCAGCATTGCAAGCTTCATTAACTGTCTTAGGTTCAATCTTTGAAATCAGACAGTATTCATTTGAATCTTGAGCAATTCTTCTCCTTGTTTGTACCCCTTTACTTTTGTCACCTATGATCAGATCTTTAGAGTGATTTAGAGTTACATACCTTGGAACTTTGGGAGTTTCTTGCACTACTAATTCTTGATCAGGCTCATTCAGACAAACTTCTTCTTCCTGATTTACTGAATCAGTCTGGATCTTAATTTTAGAGGAGGATGGAGCTCCTTGCACCAGAGGATCATTCTGATCATCTTCATCACATTCATAGAATCTTGAGGGCTTCTCAATTCCTTCATCAACCTTCACATTTGTACTCTCTATCATCTTTCTCAATCTCTTATTGTAACACCTGTATGCTTTGCTTTGAGTGGAGTAACCCAAGAAAATTCCTTCATCACTTCTAGCATCAAACTTTCCTAAATCTTCATCTCTTTTGATGTAACACTTGCTACCAAATACTCTAAAATATCTCACAATGGGAGTTATACCAAACCAAAGTTCATAAGGAGTCTTACCAATATTGCTTCTGATTTGAACTCGGTTAAGAGTATAGACTGCAGTGCTAACAACTTCTCTCCAAAATATCTGAGGAACATTTGTTTCCATCATCATTGTCCTGGCTACTTCCTGGATGGTCTGGTTCTTTCTCTCAACTACTCCATTTTGTTGTGGAGTCCTAGGAGTAGACAATTGTCTCTTTATACCATGCTTCTCACAAAAATCTATGAATTCACAGGATGTGAATTCACCACCTCTATCAGACCTTAGACATTTTAGTTTCAATCTGGTTTGATTCTCTACCATAGCTTTGAAGATTTTGAACTCCTCAAGGGCTTCTGATTTCTCTTTTAGGAAGGTAACCCACATCATCCGGGAATGGTCATCAATTAGAAACATGAAATATCTATCACCTTGCATACTCTTGATTCTTGTTGGACCACAGAGATCAGTATGAACTAATTCCAACAATCCGGTAGTGGACTTATCCTTGCTTTTGAAAGAGACTACTCTGTTTACCTAGCTGACATTCTTTGCACAAACTATTTGTAGGTTTCACCAATTTAGGAAGATCTCTTACAGCCTGAATTTTACTTATCTTGATGATGTTATCAAAATTCACATGGCACATCCTTCTATGCCATAACCAACTCTGATCAACTTGAACAAACAAACAACTTTTATTAGAACCAACTAGATGGAAGATATTACCTTTTGTTTGAGTACTGGATGCAATTTCAGTTCCGGAGCTTGTAAAGATTCTACATCTTCCATTCTTGAACCGGAGATCATAGCCTTTATCCACTAACTAACCAACACTGAGAAGATTGTGCTTCAATCCTTCAACATATAGTACATTACCAGTTTTTCTCTTTCCATCAAAAGAAATAGTTCCCCTACCTCTGATTCTGCCAGCAGAATTATCACCAAACTTTACCATTCCTCCTTCATACTTTTCCAAATCTAAGAACTTGTTCTTGTCACCAGTCATATGGTGAGAGCATCCACTATCAATAACCCAATCATCCTTTTCTTGAATTTGGGCAGCCAAAGCTCTTTCTACAACCTTATGATTGACAGATTCAGAGGATATTGAATCTTCTTCCTTGATGGCAATAAACACCCATTCATTTTTGGATTTGCTTCCTATTTCTGATTCATCATCTGTTACTCCTTCATTATCATCTTCTTCATGAACATAATAGCAATTCTTTTGAAACCTTGGTCTATTAGTATTTGACCTTGCAGATCTTTCTGGACATCTTGAAGCAAAATGACCAATCTTATTGCAGTTGAAGCCCTTGAAGGGTAGTTTTCCTTCATACTTACCAAATCCTCTTGGCAGTCTCTTTGCAATGAGGGCTTCAAGTTGAGCTGTTTCTGCTTCTTCCTCTTCCATGTCTTTCCTTGCTTGATCATACCATGACAGCTTCCTTGAAGAGTTCTTTCCCGAATCAAATCTTTGTTTGCCTTTCACATAGGCACTGGCTTTGAATGCAGATTCAGTCTTGGGGGGATCATCTCCAAACTCAGTCATTTCAAATGTAGCCAGTTTTCGAGCCAGTTGCTCTCTTGTGATAGTTGTATGGGCTCTGAATTCATCAATGGCAGCAACCTTGATTTTGTAGGCAGCAGGAAGGGATCTGAGAATTTTACAAACAATTTCATTTTCATCCAGAACTCCACCAGCATTCCTAATTCCACACACCAGCTCATTCACTCTTGGCATAACGGTAGTGATATTTTCATCATCTCTCATCTTCAATCTTTCAAATTTCCCTTTCAGACTTTGCAACCTTGTACTCTTGACAAACTCATCTCCTTCATATAGAAGTTCCAGTTTAGTCTAGATCTCATATGTAGTTGGTAGGTCAATGACATTTGAAAGATCTGAGTCATTCAATGCACTTAGAAGAACTTCCTTGGTCTGCAGATTGTTTTCAGCATCTGTGATTTCATTCAAAGTTGTCGGACCACCCTGTGGAGGTACATATGGTTTTGAGACCATGGTCAAGTGTGCTTTTCCCATACACTCCAAGTGACATTTCATGCGACCTTTCCAGAGAGTGAAGTTGGTTCCATCAAACTTTAGACTATCCTTCTTGTATGACGACATCTTGGATCTCCTCAAGAGGTTAAGCTCCTTTCTGAGGAACTTGGCTCTGATACCAATTGTTAGATCTAGGGCACACAACTGAGAGGGGGGGTGAATCAGTTGTGCAAAAACTTTGCTTCTACTTTAAATATTTGATTCTTCTTGTTAGTTAACAGCATATCAATTAATCATTCATGAAAGCACAAAGCATAAACACCAGAGCAGATAAGCATCAACACATTTGACACCAAGATTTTTGACGTGGAAAACCTGGTTAAGGGAAAAACCACAAGGTGATTAACCCAAGAATTATTCTCTATTAGAAGAATAAGAAAAATGAATGGCACATGCCAATTAGGGCTCACTGCCTGAGCACACTGCTCACAAGGAGGCACACTACCTACAAAGAGACACACTGTCTACAAGATCATAAGGATCACAACCCTAAACTAGAGAATGACATCTTTACCATGTCTGGATCAATTCTATTTAAGCTCGAGTCACACCTGCTCTGCCTTTCGCTCTTTCGCTATGCCACACTCATCTGCTTCACACCACACCATGAAATGAATTCTCAAACCTTTATTTATACAAGACATTGACTTAGGAATGATCATCTAAGTCGGCACTCAACCATAAGAACATTCGCAAGATGAATAACACATCCGGTCGCCCACCACAAGAATGTTTGCAGGATGAACAACTCATCCGGTTGGCTAGTTTGAACAAGACCTTCATCTGGAAGAATATCTTCAATTCTGGGCTCTACCACCAATGTGGATCTACAACACAACCTCAACACGATCCAAGAACCTTCACAAGCTTGCCTGAATGACCAAGAACATCTGCACTTCCTCTGCTCACCGGAATCTCTTCTCTTCCTCATCCGAAACTTCAAGAACACAGTCTACCGCCACTGTCATACTGAAACATGTGTTTCCAGACCTCCAAATCATGAGAAAATTGAGATGACACATCACAAGGACATCCCAAACACTCCATCCAATCCGCAAGATAGGATAATGCACTTCCGGATCTCACCGGACCTCTTTGTAGTGTTCTGTCACTCCGGAGCACCTCCCGGGACCATTTCAACTTGATCAATTACAACTTCTTCAAATCTTCATGCAGATCTCTAAAAACTTAACTGGATCATCTCAAGACTCATATCTACAAACCCTTTAATCTGCATCCTCTGATTCTCAACCTATTGAGTACTTTTGCCTTTTTTTCATCATTGTTCTTCACTGTTCCTTATTGAGACTAGTTTTCTCAATATCCTCAGCACACAACTCATCCAATCCTTCTTGTCAATGTAATATGAGTATGTTGACATCAATGACAACACTGGCTAACCTCATACTTGCAACAATTGCTTCATGGTTCAAATCAATAAAAGTTTGCTATGGCATAGAAGATTGTGTCACATCAATTTTGATAGCCTGATATGTTTAGTTCAAGTTGTGAGAAATCTGCCAAAAATTACAAGGCCCATCAATGTTGTCTGTAAGGAATGTTAGATTGGAAAGCAAGCAAGAAGAAGTTTTGAAGTCAATGGATATGATTCAGATGAGTTCTCTTGTAGAGAAGAAGAAAATGCTAATGAAAAGGATGTACAGAATGAAAAAGAAAAAGCTCCAGAAGAGACTCCTAAAACTCCCAACTATGTACAGAAGCATCATTGTGAAGATCAATTCATTGGTGACAAGAACAAAGGTGTACTAACAAGAAGGAAAACTATTGAAGGATAGGTAAATTTATGTTTACTCTCTAAATTTAAACCTAAGTCAGTGATTGAAGCATCCAAGGATGAGTATTGGATCAAGGCCATGGAAGAAGAACCAATGTAGATTGAAAAGAATTAGGCTTGGGAACTTGTCCCAAGACTAGAAAACAAGAATGTGATTGGAACTAAGTGGGCTTTCTAGAACAAACTGAATGAGAATGGAGAAGTGGTAAGAAACAAGGCAAGGCTTGTGTGTAAAGATTACTCACAAGTAGAATGAATAGACTCTGAGGAAACTTATGTTCCAATGGCAAGAATGGAGGCCATCAAGATGTTTTTGGCTTTTGCATTATTATACTAAATTGCTATTAGACCAGATATTATGCATGCAGAAGATCCCTAAGAGTCACATGTTACAGTAGTGAAGAGGATATTCAGACATTTAAAGGGCACTCCAGATCATGGCTTGTGGTATCTAGAGGATAATGAATTTTCTTGAAGTGCTTATACAGATGCAGATTGGGCTGGTTGTGTAGATGACAGGAAAAGTACAAGTGGTGGTGCATTCCTTCTTGGAGGTAGAGTGTTGTCTTGGTTAAGAAAGAAGTAGGATTCAATATTTGTCGATTGTAGAGGTAGAATATAGGTGTTGTGGATGAGGCAAACCTTGAAGGATATTAGAGAGGTATATGATAAACTTATTCCTATCTTCTGTGATAATACAAGTGCTATTAACATTTCAAACAATCCAGTGATGCATTCAAGGACAAAACATATATCAATCTGGTATCACTTTCTAAGAGAGAAGGTTATTGAGAATGAAAGGTTACTGAGAATGAAGTGAATCTTGAGTATGTGCCTAGAAAGGGTCAGGTTGTCAATATATTCACCAAGGCTCTTCCTAAGGATACATTTGAGTATCTCCTTGAGAAGTTAGGGGTTATTGCCCCTCCTCTGAACTAGATACATAAAGAGATGTATCAGTCCAGTGGATTTCAAGTTTTATTCCTTATTTTGGACTGATGTTGGAGGCTACCTCTCAGGGGGAGTAGGTAGTGGTCATGATGGTTGTGGCAATCAGGGGGAGTAAGTTCTAATGTTGGTTTCTTCTAAGAAGGAGCATGTAGAGTGGTATATGATGAACCTATTCCTATCTTCTATGATAATACAAGTGCTATTAACATTTCAAAGAATCCAGTGATGCATTCAAGGACAAAACATATATCAATCTGGTATCACTTTCTGAGAGAGAAGGTTGCTGATAATGAATTGAAACTTGAGTATGTCTCTACAAAGGATCATGTTGTTGATATATTCACCAAGGCTCTTCCTAAGGATACATTTGAGTATCTCCTGGAGAAGTTAGGGGTTATATCCCCTCCTATGAACTAGATGCATAAGGAGATACATCAGTCCAGTGGATTTCAAGTTTTATTCCTTATTCTAGACTAATGTTGGAGGCTACCTCTCAGGGGGAGTAGGTAGTGGTCATGATGGTTGTGCTAGTCAAGGGGAGTAAGTTCTAATGTTGGTTTCTTCTAAGGCGGAGCATGTAGAGTGGTAAAAGAAATGATGTTGCAGAGAAGTAGTAAGCAGGTACTATAAGCACCAAAATCATGCATTGCCTTCATGAGGACCCCTATGATGATATATAATCATTGTCATGTACATGTAATCATGAAATAACATCCTCTCAGTAGCATTTCCCTTAGTGATGTGTCTTTGCTTTTGTCTTGTGTTGTTTCCCCTTTGTCAATTTCTCTCTCTTTATTGTCAACACTTTTTGATACTTTTATGACACTTGTTGATTTGCATTTTCTTGTAGGTGAGTTTTCACCTCTCGTCAATGTTTTTCATCTTCTCCACCCCCTAGAAGCCTTCTAGAGGTTCCCCCTAGCCATCTCCCACTTTCAATTTTCAGTTTCACTCAACCAATCCAAATCTCCCCCTATTATTTCCATATCTCCCCCCAGGAGATCCTACTTTGCAAGTGGAGATTTGGGTTTTCACACATGAATGACCTATTTCTGAAGGTAGATCCCCTTCTTTTCTCCTCCTCTTCCAAATCCCATCGTGCATGTCAACCCACGTTCCCTCCTCTGTGGGTCACCCATGGGTCGCTCCCTAAGTGACCTGACTAGTGAAAGGGGTCACCCCTAGGTGACCCTGTCATGTTTCCAGCCATGAAAAAACTCAAGTTTGTAACTCAAAAAAGCTTTATTTTCACCCATTTTTCTTCCTGTTTGCATGGATTTTCATGCCAAATATAGAGTTAACTATTTCATGCACCTATACATGTATAATTATCTCCATTTTATCTTAAATTAATAACTCATGCATTGCCATGCATTCCTTCTTCTTCACTTCTTCTTGAGTGATAAGCTTTTACTAGGTAGATCACTCTAATTTTATCCTAGATCACTCTTGAATCCTCTGTGTTAACTCTACAATCAAATTGAGTTAACTCTCCTTCCTCTTCACCTCTCATCCCTTCTTCTAACCTATAAATACCCCCCTTTGTTAAGCACAAAGGGAGGCAATTTCATTCATGCACACAACTCTTACAAGTTATTGCTCTCCACATCAAGCATTCTCATGCTCATATAGGACATAGGAGCCTTTTGTTTTTGTTCATTGTTTCATCTAGCTTTGAAATAAAGCTTATCATGCTTCCATACACTACTCATATCAAGTCATAGTGCACAACAAAGCTCTCTTTGAGCTCTTTTTGCAAAGCTTCAAAAGCTTCTTTTTGCTTCCATTGTCATCTTGTCGCCAAGAGGATTTCCTGCTGCTACAAGAGGATATGAGGTTGCCATCACAAGGATTTCTGAGGGTAGTGGATGCTCACACTTCTCTAGGTTCCTTTATGATTTCTTTAAATTCATAGTAATTAGATAACCAAAATTTCTCTTGGGATCAGTAATCTTGTTGCTTTTTACTTGATAGGATAGATAGATCTTACATTCTTAGAGTAATTTGCTTTCAAAATTCATAGATTAATTAATTTTAAAAGCAATTTCCCTTTTCTTAGATTAATTTGTTCCAAATATTCAGAAAAGCCCAAAAACATAGTTTACATTGCATTAGGTAAATTCATTATAGCTTGCATACTATTATGTCAAAAAATGTCTCCCTAGGACTTTTTCCCTCCTATGTTTAGTGATGAAAGTAGATTGTCATTGATGTCAAAAAGGTTTATCAATGATGTGTTAGATCAGATTTGTTAATGCAGGATGATGGACAAATTTGGTAGTGGTTCTCATCATATTGATATTCTTCATACTGGTTATTTCTCATGATGCTTACTCATCTTTGTGACAAAGGTTGTTTCATGTTGTGAATGCTTCATTTCAAGATGTTGATGACATGATTAAGGAGTTTGTGTTTTGTTCTTTATGACAAAGTTCACATGCTTGATTGGACTTCATGGAGGCTTCATATTCTTGAGCATTTATATTGTTCATAGGAGTTCATTCTTGTCTTCATGTTTAACAAGTGATTCGTGCAGAGAAAGTAATGATGTGTACATTACAATAGAACTTTTGTAAATTTGTTTGAAAAGGTTTCATCAAGACTTTATTGTGCTTCAATGACTTCAATATGTTTCAACCTTTAGAGGAGATCTTTGTTTGATCTTATTGGATACTGAGTTCATACATGAGCTTGTAATGGTCAGAATGTGGAGGCATACGTGATTTTGTGAGGTTGTGTTTCATTGTATTTGTTATACTCATATGTTGCTTTGTCCTCTTGCATGAGTTGCCTTGAGTACTTGTGTTTTATTCATCTCATAGGGTTTAACATGTGATTCTTAACATGTGTACTCTAAATCCTAATGTTACATCCAAAGTACTCTTTTAAAGACCTGTGAAATCTAAAAGAGAAGACACTTTTAACTTTGTCCCTGCAAAGTCTTTACATATATCTCTCTTGTAAATAAGTCTTGAGGTTTGCATTGTTATGTGGATTTGACAAATCTTTTAGTATTCTAGTTTTTATTCCTTAAAAATTCCTAAGTCATTATTGCCTAATTCTCTTTGGTAACCGTCACACCCTTCATGCACTTTTGATATGTTTGTTTGTTGACCTTCTATTGCAGGTCATTTCACTTAAACTAACCTATTGGAGGGGTTTCAACTCGTCAAGATCACCAGACTCCCCAATTCCTTCTACCATTAGCTTTAGTCCACTTCCTTATGCAATTAGTGGCAAACTTACATCAAAGGCTCAAATTTAAAATAGAGAGAGCGGGCCTTTTAAAATCTAAGGCCGATATTTAAACTTTGATCTTCTTCCATGTGAATGAATATTGAAGTGCTCGTGGCTATCAAAAGGCATTTGGTTGCATAAAACAAGGAGATTTTAAAGCTATTTTTAGCTACTTTCAAAAGGGCAGATTACTATGAGATTTAAAGACTAAGTTTTAGAGATTTTTTTTAACTTTCAACTCATGCTTTAGACAAAGGAGTAGTTGATTTTTTTAGAGAGAAAGTTTCTTTTAAGGAAATTATTTTCTATTCTCAAGGCATTGAAGAGACAAAGGAGGCACATTTTTTATTTTATTTTGGGGAGAAGATTTAATAGAGCTTTAATTAGTTTTTGTAAATAAAAGGCTTTTATGAAGGACTTGTAAAAAATGCAGAATATAGAATGGAAAGAAGATTCTATTTTTGAGAGAGGATGTACAAATGTTTTTTTGTGTAGTGGGTTTGAAGATGGAAATACAAGATTGAAAAATATATTGTTTAAGACATTCAAGTTATTGAAGATGAAAATTGCAGAGAAGATGAAAGGAGATGAAATTTTTATGAGAAGGAAATTGAATAAGAATGTGAATGATTTTGAAGAATAGATATATGATTTTATGTTTGCAGGTGAAGGTGAATATGCAGAGAAGAATATCAAGGGTTTTTGTAGAAGATCATTTGAAAATATGCAAAGTAGAGGAATTTTATATTATTCTTCATGAATGGAAATGGTCATACAGAGAAGAAATGTATTTAATTTTTCTACAGGTGCTCTGAGAAAAGAATGGTATTGCAAGAATATGAAAAGACATTCAGATTTCTATATAATGATTTTGCAGGTGCATTAATGGATGAATTTTAGAGTGAATCAAAATGTAGTTATGAAGACATTTCTGTGAAGATATCTTTGAAGAGAAAATACAGATGGATTAGATGATTCTTGTATGTGATGTATGAGATCATGTTTTTGCACATAGGTTGAAGACATCATGCAATAAACTTTTAGATTGAACCATGAAGACAAAATGCAGTTGATTGTGTTTCAGGTGAATTGGTTGTGAATTGGTAATGAGACTAACATTTAGATTGGATTAAGTGTGACTGAAAAGAGATATGCAAATTCAGAGAAGACATGTTATGTAATGGTGCAAATCAGATTGAGTTGCAATCATTTCTTGTACACCTTGTAGTATGTTTTGATGGTGGTTGAATTTGCCAGTGAGGTTTTCTGTGCCAGTGAGGCTTGTATGGTTAGCAAGACCTCTTTATGTGCCAGTGAGGCATTTTTGTAAAGCTAGTGAAGCTTCCTTTGGTAGTGAGACCTTGTTGTAACCTGTGAGGTTTTGAATAATCCAGTGAGACAATTTTGAGTGGTTTTTCTACCCATGAGGGTTTTTCACTCTAGTAATCCTTGTGTTATGATTTGTCTCTATGTGTGTGTTTTAGATGTTTTACATATAAATTCTTGTTCACTCATTTTATCATCATACTTGTGCATATGAATTTGATAGATTGTTGAAGTCTTCTTTATTCTCTTTGTCTTGTAATTCAAAAGTTGCAAAAAGTTAAAAGTTTTAACAACACTAATTCACCCCCCTCTAAGTGTTGTCCTGGACTCCAACAAGTGGTATTAGAGCATAGGTTCCCTATTGAAGCCTAATCATCTTGGATAGTTTCTGTTAGTGGAGTATTGTTGTGTGGTTACACAACATGCCCCATTTTGCCTTGGTAAAACATGGACCCAACATTTCTTTCTGCTTCTTATTTTCTGCTTTGGGCGGTTTGGTAAAATCAGTCATGCATGTAACACTGTAGGAGGGTGGATTTATCACTATAACTAAGGTCAGTTGCCAAAGTTATTAGTTCCCATTATTAACGTCATGGTTGGAAAGTACACAAAATTCCAAGCAGGTTTACCTTCTAGATCACCCCAAAATTGTCTAAGGGAAGAGAGTTATGTTGAGTCAAACTTTGGTCAAACCTAATATCCCACGCAGGGGGGTCATATTTCAAACATCAGTCATATTAGATAAGATCACCTTGAGATAGGATTATCACCTGATAATCTCTCGGTGCGTGATGTACAGATGTCAAATTTAAGTAAGAGTCGATATCTACCTGTCAAAAGACTTCAGTTATCTCATGAGGGGTCATATTTTTTACATCAGTCATCTTACGAACATCACTCTCTTCGCAAATATCACCCTATCTTAATATGATGGTGACATCATCCAAATCCAATGAATGAATGAAATCACACTGATGATGACATCATTGTTCCATCTATCTGCAGGGAGGTATATATCCGATGTCTGTCATATTCTTTAATATGACGATGACGTCATTAAAACATAATAATTAAACAATGTCACTGACATAATGATGTCACCTTGATCTTTTCCAGGGGGTCATTTTATCCATGGGGTCATATTTTGAATAGCCCCTGATCTTAGTTTCATGACCCGATATACACATGGTCAAACATTGACCATATCACCTGATCCTTTGCATTCAGTTATTCCGCTCAAAAGAGGGGGGTCATTTTGTCCAGGGGGTCATATTTTAATATCCCCTGATCTTTCAAAGATAATCCCCACTTCTTTGACATTAAATGCAATTAAATGTGGTAGATGAATTCTTGCTGATTACAAATACAAATTGAACACTTGGCAGTATCTACGGATTCCCTGCAAATGATCAACGGATTTGATTAGGACAACACATTTTTACCCTAATCTGTCCTATTGACCTACTTTAAAGGTAAAATTTGAAGGTCATTTTCATTTACCTTGTGATAAATCAAGAAATTACAAAGCTCTGAAGTCAAACCCTCAAACAGCTACCTTGCAACGGATTAGATCCTCCAACATAACAGAACGGGTGATCTTAAGTGTTTATAGCCCTTCTCTATAACCAGTCATCTAATCCAAAAGAAAGCATTGTCAGGTAAGTAACTATAAACCCTCCTGTTGTCATTTTCTATATTTTTAGGTAGAGTATTTGTTTCTGCTGTGGTTTGGCTTTGTAATAGTATGTATAATGATAAAGTGAGGAATAATATATAGACTATACATGATAGAAGTACATGATGTTGTAGAAATGCATGTGGACACTATAGGGTAAAACATATCATGTTTATTGCAGGAATCCATGGCAGATCTCAGAAGAAATAGGTCTGAGGTAGAGTTCCTCAAGCCCATGTTTGTTCAGGCTGAGGGGGTGCAGTTCAAGTACGGAGTTATTGGTTATACACACCAACGGGATACGGACATGGCAGTATGGTCGACAAGATTGGATCATGATAAGGACAATCCCATTCTGGATGGGGTGTATGTCTCGAGTATGTGGCATGCAGTTGGTTTTCCATATGCTATGGATGCTCTGGAGATGGTAGTAGAGTGCACAAGAAATTACAACCCTAAAACTAGACGGGTGGAGAAACATGGGAGGATATATGTAGACTTTTCACTCAAAGGCATTACTGCCAGTTTCAATTTTCCAGTTGGGAAGAAGGTAGTGAGTGTGGACCTGTGCAAATTCAAAATAGAGTATAACAATAACAAGAAAAATGCAATGAAGAGGATATACCAATGGAGATCAAAGAGTAGCACATATGCTGCCTCAGTCAAACTACCCATGCATCTGTACAAGTTTGATTTTGATGATGAGTACCAATATATGATTGCTCTACTGAGCAGGATGAGTGGCAGGCCTCGTGCTGGAAATTTCAAGAACTAGATGTTTGGGATCATCTAGATAGTCTTATATACAGACAATTGGCCACTATGGGCTAAGATCATCAGTGACGCATTGGATGAGGGAATAAGGAGCATGGGAGGACAAACATGCTTATTTTACATGACTTCATATGTGGTGTACTCTTGTGCATATAAAGAAAATTTTGATGCTTTGAAGATAGTGGGTAAGGCTGGTGGTGATGCTGATGATGCACACATATGGGATCATTATCCCCAATTGCAAAGGAAGGCATACCTCCTAGACTACAAACTGGTAAATGATGCATTCTCCATGCATCTGGTCAAAACTATGGAGGAGGATAGGACTAAAAGGCTGAGCATGGAAGCTCAAGAAATTATTTATCGACATGGAGCTTGGTTTATCCAATTTGCCACTTTCTCATACATCAGGATAGAGGGATTTGAAGGACAACCTCTTATGTTGCCAAGATACCCCACTGATGGGGTCATCTTGATGGAATTTGTTAGGTAGGTATCCAAAATAGTTAAAGCCTACAAGGCATAGAAGAAGATACCTCTAGTTTTATTTCTTGTATCTATGGGCTGGTACATGTGCCCAGATTTAGAAAGTATAAAGCATGTCATTGAGGGGTTAAAATTGATGTATTTACAACCATTTCCACTAGCCAGATCATATAATCCTTATGGCAGGATGCAAATGATACTAGGAAAACCAATACATCAAGAGCATATAGAAGATTTTTGGAGTGATTGTGATGATGAAGCTGAGGTGAGAAGAAGGAAATATCAACGACTCACCTTGAATCAAATCAAAACCTTTGACTACATCCCGGTGCCAGTACAGTTGCATAAGGATGATGGGAAAATCATGTCCAATGAATATGAGGACAAAAAGGTTTATAATGACACCATATCAGCCCTAGATCTTACACAACAGGAAGATATATCTTTAGATCAGCTGACAAGTGGGGTGATCTAGCTAACCCAAGCCTGGGTAGATGAAGAGATATCCAGATTAAAGAAAAGGGGTGTTGACTTACAGTTGATACCAAGAAGAAGAGGCAGGAGGTGTCTGATGAGGAATATGATGACTTCCTCACTAAAAAGAGAAAATCCAATGGGGAAAGATTGCCTACATAAAAACAAAGGAGAATCCCCCCTAAGGGTAAGAAAAGTGAAGATGAACCAAAGGGGGTGACAATTGAGAGAATTGCCACTATGGCTAGATGTGCATCTACATCTGCTTAGGCATCTGCATCATCTGCACAACCTCTAATTGAAAAACCAAAAACCAAGAGAATTTTGAAGCCCACTGTTGAAACTACAGAGGTGCAGGTGGAAGGCCAGACCCTATAGTAGGAATTGGAAGAGGGAATCCCTTTGGAAGAAGAACAGTTAAATAAGGAACTTGGAGGTGATGACTTGCTGAAAGTCAGCAAGAACAGGAGGGGGATGCTGCTGATGTCACCACCCAAGAAACAAAGAACGACTATGAGGGGGGATATCTGTGCCGACCCCATCATATTGAGAGGATCTGGTGGTGAAGTTTTTAGGAAGGAACTATAACATGATGTTCCTCTTCCAACCATAATTAAATTCAAAACTGAGAAAGTGGAAGAGAAAACGAGAGAAATGTTCAAAACAAGTTAGGGTGTTCCTTTCTCTTTAGAGAATACCATAGATTTGTCTGATGATGAGGTGGTTCAGAATGTGGCCTCTCAACAAATGGAAACTCTAGTTTCCAACACCCAGATGACTCCTCATGGAACTCCATTAGCACAGATGGTAGTGTTGGAGGAAGTAAAGCAAACAGAAGAAATGAGACAAGGTAGCCCAGAGACGGCAGCCCAACAGATAGGGATGGATAATTTGGTTGAGCAGGTTACTAGTCCTGGAGCCGTAGATTTAACATATAGGGGTGACATAAACCCAAGTAAAGAAATAGGTGCATGCGAGGAACCAAAGAAAATTGAAGTGGCAGAGCATACAGGGAAGGATGGCACTGCTCCTGATCAAGGTCAGCAATAGCATGAGACACCTATAGAACCAAAAATATTAGAAGTTTAATAGAAGAGTGGGGGTGATCAGGATATATTAGATACTAGTGTTACTCAGACTCAGGGAGATTCAGGAGAAGTCCCAAGAATAGAAGACAAATCAAGTCAGGAGGACCCTAAGCCACAAGATATCAATGCATCGGGTGGAGTATAGGAAATGACCCATGGTCAGGGTGATCCCCAAGGGAAAAATACACAGGCATCCAAAGATGTCAATATGCCACAGGATGAGAAAAATAATAAAGAAGATGAAAATCTGAAGGAGGGAGTACAAGATAAAACACAGGATCCTCCTTTGCAGAAGGCAACCCTTCAACAGGAAGAACTCCAACAAGATCCCCCTCATGAAGAAATACATGAGGAAGAAATCAAGAAGATGCCTTCTCCGCCAAGGATAGAAGCGGACACTGGAGAATAGGATACACATGATATTAACAAAGGCCACCAAGGATCTAGAGATGATGTACCTCATTGGCTAGAAAAGGAAATAGGTATGGAACAACTATCAGAAATTCAAGAGTTTGATGTTTCTACCTTGTTCGCTAAGAAAATGATGAGGCCAAGGAGGAAGGCCAGATTAACATCTACCATAAAGAGAGATCCTACCACAGGCAGAAGAACTGCACAGATACCACTTCCCATAGTTGAAAAGGAAAAAGGCAAAATTAGCCTAGAGGAATTCCAAATCACAAGTGTTGATCTGGGTTTTGCCAATGAAGACCAGGAGGGTCAAGAAGGGAAGGATATTATTGATTC
Source organism: Cunninghamia lanceolata (assembly GCA_027924645.1). NCBI lineage: Eukaryota > Viridiplantae > Streptophyta > Pinopsida > Cupressales > Cupressaceae > Cunninghamia > Cunninghamia lanceolata. Next base: position 4,944,333 of record BSBN01001126.1, read on the forward strand.
TTTAACCCAAAGGGTGAAGAAGGAAAAAGAGAAGAATAAAATACATAAGGATCATATTACTCAATTGCATTCTTTCATAAAAGGGTTAATTAACCCTGATAATGTACCAGTTGATCTTGCAGTCCCATTGACTGTCATATCATAGGAAGAGGTCACCAAATTGGACCAGATGAAACATGAGGCAATGGTAGTGGAAAAATGGATGTTTTCAGCTCTCCCTGGGGCTGAAGATGTATTGAGAATCTCTCTACAGAGATGGAATTCTTTGAGTAGTCTAAAGAGGAAAGTAGATAAAATGTAGAATGATATAGGAAAATGGTCATTCCAGTTGGAAAAGGACCTGACTGCTCTAAGTGAAATGAAGAGGATTGATTCACAAATTTTGATAAGCAATAAAGTATTGGATAATAATACTACCCTACTGACAAGTATATGTTATGAGGATATTAGGTTTGAGTGTGATGTTTTGAAGAAGTGCAGTAGCAAACTCAAGGATATTGGTGTTAAATTACATAGCATGATGGCATATTAAGTAGAAATCCTTGAAGCCTTGGAAAGGAAAATAGAGGGCAAAATTGAGATTTAGGATGCAAACTTTGCTATTAAAGTTCTGCATGATAATTTTAAGTCAGTAGTAGATGACCCTCTCATCCACCTGATAGAAGAAGTAATGAATAAAATTATGATGATAAAAGTTAAAGTAGAAACATACAATGAGACATTAAATAGCAGGAAAGGTAAGCTAGAAGCTCTCAAGGCTAAGTTCCAGTCTCATAAACATGCAATAGCAAAAGCTAGAATTCAGGACGGGGGAGAGGTTGATAAAATAGTACAAGCATATGAACATATCAGGACAATAGTAAAGGTCCACATGAAAGAGGATGTCTATCAGAGTGATAGTGATGGTGAAAGTGATGAAGATGAAGAGAACGATGAAGAAGAAGAAAATTAAGAAGAAGAACCTGAGGAATGAACGAAGATGCATCACTAAGTGAACATATGCATAAGGTACTCATAAATAGTGAGTCATATAGATGGTTGCCAGCTGGCAACCTGTGCCATGAGAGAAAGTTGACTAAGTCATAGGAGAATTGTCAACCGTTGATCTGAATTGATAAATCTTGACCATTGATCAATTGTAACTGCCTCCTCACCTTATTCTATAAAAGGTGTAGGGGTGCAATCTTTTAGTCATTCAAAACTTAATTAAAATCTAATTGCTAAAGAATTTAGAACTTATTTCAAAGTTATTGTGAATATACATGTTTTGCATACTTAATGAAAAAGAAGCTATTTTTGATTACAAATCATTGTAAATCTTGAGTAATCTGTGATTGAAATTTGGATATATGCATTGATTAGCTGCATCCCTTGGAGTGCTTTTCAACCTACATGTATTGTTTTCATTCCTAATTCCTTTATGTAGACACCCAAAATTGACTCATTATCACTAGCATATCAAACATTGCATTATCCATCATCCGCATTTGTCTAACACACTTGAGCAATATCCCTAACACATCTATTTTCTTCTATTAATTAAATAAATTTATATTTATTTAATTCATTCATTAGCTATTTATTCTATTTCTTCTAAGCTATAATTAAATAATCTTTAATTATTTAATTATCTTCATTCTTCTATTTTTAATTAAACAAATCTTATTTATTTAATTAAAAATTCCCTTCACAAACCCACTTTCCAATTAATTAAATAAATTTTGTTTATTTAATTAATTTATCTTATCATTTATCTCATGAGCCAACATGTGTGCCCCTTTCATTTAAAAAAAGATAAGTGGTACTACATCTTTTATTTAATATCTTTCACATGTAGTACTTTTTATGTACGTAAGCACACATAAGCCTTATCTTCCCTCCACTTGTCATCTTCACATTCACCTATGTCTATCCTTTAATCTTAGCCATTCACATAGCCACTGAATCTCCACCGTTGATTGATTTTGGTTGAGTTCTATATAAACACCCTCTCATTCCATACTACATCTATCTAGTATTCATATAGCGTCTACATTATCATCCTGAGCATATTGAGAACTTGAGTATCCATAGCATCCATTGAGCTTATCATCACTATCATTTATCCATCATGGAAACTTTTATCTTCATAATTGTTCATTGTTGAAGAAGCAATCCACATCATAAACAAGGAATCACACAATCTAGGTGATATTGTGCTTGAATTGCATGCTTTTGATTTTATTTGGATTAGATTCTTTGATGATGGTAGGGTTAGGTTTTCATGGCTATGCTTGATCTTATTAACCTAATTTTTTACCTATCACATTTTGGCATGCCCGATGGGACCCATGTCCTTGATTAACTTTTCTATTTTAAGTTGTTTTTATGAAGATCAGAATTTTTGAGCACTTACGACAAGTTCTAGTCACTTTTGAGTGAAAACCAGTCGTTGTTTGAATATACGCATCGCTTCTAAGCTGAAACTGACCGCCTTTAGCATTTTCTAGATCGCTTATGAGCAAACAATAGTCACTTTCTACCTATTTTGCATCACTTATATGCTAATAGTGGTTGCTTATTCCTTTATCTGAATCACTTTTGATCTAACAGTGATCGCCTTTAGCTAATTGAATTACTTATTGCAAAACTAGGGTTTTTGTTGCATTCTATTTCTCTTACAGATCTGAGTTGCTTATGATCCGTAACCAGTTGTTTCTTGCTTTTTCACATCACTTGTGAGCTTTATCAATCTGTATCTAGCACTCTCAGCTTTGCTTATGAACTATAACATTTGACCTGTGCAAGAATACAGTTCATTTTTTATCAACAGTGGATCACCTCTGGTAAATTGTGTCTCTTTCAGTCTATATCATTTGCAGTTTGTTTTCTTGGCTACTAATTGGGTATTTGTGTAGCATCTTATCGATTGTCTAAGAAAAGGAGGTTATTAAACTACTAACACATCTATTGCAGCTTCAATCGGTCCAAGACTTGTGGTTTTTCACTAAATTAGGAACATTTGGGCTTGGTGCTTAAAATGAATCATTGCTTGCTCCGTGCTTGATTTATCTTTTTTGATTGCTTGCATGTGATTGATTGTAACCCAAATTTAATAACAAAAGTATCCTCTCCCGTTGCCTATAAAATGGATCTTGGGTGCATGAGAACTTGTTATTATCTTTAGAGGGCCTGCCTTCCTGGTGTGAGAAGAGATACGACCCAAGCGGTAACAGGCTAAAGCCAAGTCCTTCCGAACTACTATATAAGAAAAAGTGTTTATGTCAAAAGCCACAAACAATGGGTGTTGTTGTGTTATACTGACAGCCAACCTCCCCCAAAACCCTCCAAGGCATAACCCTTGAAGGCTGGGAGACTCCATAATGGAGAGTAGCACTGCCGCACGTATAACCACCCGAACGGATGCCCTTATTAGCAACTTTGTATAGTAGCCAAAAACCTTCTATTTGTTGACGTAAAACATGGGACCTTTGAAGTTGCCCTGATTCACGTGGTTCTTAGAAGAGATAGTAGGGACAATCCTAAGGTTTGGTGAGGGACAGGCCTTTTGGGAAACCCAGATCTTGGTATGCATGAGAGGTGTGTGCCGTGGAGAGGAGCCGGTGCTATGAAGATCCTGAAGCTATCTACTTTGAATAAGCACGGCTAGGGGATTCAACAAATATAGTCCTTTCCTAGCCTAGGTTGTACAAGTTTGTGATTGTTGTGAGTGTGAGTGATTGCAATTACTATTTTCTTGTCAAACAAACCACAAATCAGACATATTTCCTGATAGACATAGTCACTTTTGAGCTAAAATTACCCTCATACAGACAACTGAGTTGCTTTTAAACAACAGTCAGCCACTTTTTGCCTCAACTGAGTCACTTTTAAACAACAGTCAGCCACTATTTGCCTAAATCAGATCACTTTTAAACAATAGTATGTAGCCTCTAGTCTAAACTGTGTTGCTTCTGATCAGCAATAAATCACTTTTGAGTCAATATTAATCACTTGTGGAAAATTGGCTCACCTTTGGTTAACACTGTAACCTACTATCAGAACCAAAACTAGCTCACATTTAAGCTATTACCAGTCGCCTTTGGCCTTTTCTGAGTCGCATATGAGCTATTACTTGTTGCCTGTGGCCTAAGACCAGCAAATCTTAGTGACTCAATTAAATTAGCCACAAATCTAGCTTACTCAGTCTCAACATTAGCTTTTAGACCTGTCTCTAATCATTAGCAGATACCTGGAATTTGTCTCCTACTTTGAGCTTACCAACCAATCAAATTTAATGAGCTTTTCATCTTCTTGAGATCCAAACCAGCAAACTGAACATCAAATCAATCAATTTGATCAATCAACAAAACATCATCTCTTGGCTTTAGATTCAACAACATAGCAACCCTTAGCAAACAACTTTTCCCTTGAGTGTGTGAGCTATTCTCTAGGGAAGTCCAACCAAGCAACCTAACAACAAAACAACCAAGCAAACCAACAACAAAGCAACCACCAACCAAACAAACAACAAACGATCATCTTTATTTTTGGGTCTCAAAACCTTGACAAGCTAAACTTTAGTTTTCAACATCATGCCTCAAACTAGGAGTCAATATAGAGCTGAAATAGAAGCCAAACTGCGAGCTGAAATGGAAGCCAAATTGCAAGCTAAGATGGGAGATAAGATGCAACAATCTAGATCAATACCTCTTAGAGATGCAACTTAATTTACGACTAGTATGCCTCATATGTTTATGCCTCATGGGTATACCATTGGAGAGTCATCTTCACAACAAGTGCAACCTCAAACATTTTTAGAGACTTTTGAGGAACAATCCCAAGAAGACTTATTAGAATTTCAAGATACACATGTGTGGAATCAAGTTGAGAGACTTGTCTTATCTGAGCCTAATCACTACTTCTTGCAACTTGCTTGCATGGGCACTAAATTACCAAGAGATTTTGACATATCCGCTATTAGAGAGCATGATCCAAACACTCCCATTGTTGTTGCAAAGGGACCATCTACTATAGTCACACCATCCCCCATCATATCACAAACTCCATCTTCCAACACATCTCTTTCACTGCCTATTACTACTTCATTTGATCCACCACACTCGGAGTACACTCTAGAACCTTTGATAACGCCAACCAATGTGCTCCCCTTCATTTCACAAAATTTGAACATTCCACCTTTCCATGTTCCTCAACATACTCCTCCTACCATGACCATTTCCATGCCTCAAGTAACACAAGTTGTCCATGTGGCCCAAGCGCAAACGCCTCAAACATCACAAGATATCCCCATATCCCATAGTACGCAAGCTTCCCACACTATCTCAACAACACCAATGGTCCAAGCTTCACAACCATCACAACCCGCTATATCCCATGTGGATACCACATCTCATATACCTATTGCTAATATGCTTTCCACTATCTCCACTAATCCATCCAGTACACCATATAATCCCAATGTTAGTCTTATTGACATGAGTGACCCTCCTATTGTTTCTCAAGCCACTCCTTGCACTATGGTCACTTATGTTGAGCAACTTGCATCCATTCCATCATATTCTTACAATCCTTCCCAAACCATCAATCCATCTTATGCTACCCAAGGTTTGCCTATTATCACCCAACACATGACACATATCAATCCCCATGTTGTCCAAAATATAAACCCAAGTGTCCATCCTTCTTTCGCATCCACCAATCCTTCCATCACTTACCATGTCACAAACCCACCTCCAAATTCACAACCATTAACTAGTGTCAGTTAATCTTCCACTTCTCATGTGATGCGAAATCTTGGTGCCAATTCCTCACAATATACCCAACCACCGCTTATGTCTCAAGGACAGTACTCCTCAACCACATATGTGTCACATACCAATCCTTTGATATACATTGTGAGTACACAACCTCAACAAACGGTCATGACTTCATATATCCCACAACAACAACCTTAATATACATCATACCATGTTTCACCCCCTTTGCAACAACAACAATTATCTCTAGTGGATGTTCAACAAATGATCAACCAAGTGGTAGGACAAGGTAAGAAGACATTTTCTTTAGAAAACATATGCGCTTATCCATTTGACAAGTCACTTCATATGACACCCTTTCCGCCACACTTTAAAATTCCACAATTTGATAAGTATAAAGGAAAAGGAAATATGGAAGACCATCTTAGAGCATTCTTTGTGGCATGTCTCGATGTTGCTCATGACGATACATATCTTTTGAGACTATTTCCTCGAAGCTTAGTAGGATAAGCTCTTGAATGGTTCTCTCATTTACCTCCAGGAATTAAGTCTTTTTCAGGGTTAGCAAATAAGTTTCGATCACACTTTGCTTTTAAAATTGAACATGAAGTGAACATGAATGACCTTGTCAACAATAAAAAATGCAATGGTGAAGCCTTTTCTTCATTTACTCAATGATGGCATAATATGGCTAGTAAACTATCATGGGAAATACCTGAGAAGCAATAGCTCGATATCTTTGTTCAAAATCTTCATCCCGAGCTATCATTCCAACTACAATTGTAAAGTGCTAGCACCTTTGATAAATTTGTTTCCAAAGGAACCAGCATTGAATGAGATTTAATTGCTAAAGGCACTATTAAGATCTTTCGCGATAATAAATACTATCCTCAAAACTCCAATGATAAATCTCTCTTTTGGAATAAAAATAAGAATGTTGTCAATGATGATGTTGTGGACGCAAAGAACATACAAACTATGAAATCTCCCATCAACATTCAAGCTGCTTCTACAACAACACAACTGTTACATCCCCTTTTTGGATTCAGTATTACTATTTACTTTTTCTTAAATAGTGCAATCATGTGAATATGTTTAACATCATAGAAAATGATGATATGATTAGAAAAGATTAATTTTATGAAATCATGGATTTTTACTTGATTATGATCAATCTGATGTTATGAATTAAAATGTCTTTTTGATATGAAAATGAAATGATTTGATGTAAATGTGTTTTGATCAGAACATTGGTACTTTGACCACAAATTGTATGTGAGATTGTTAATGGCAGGAATAGATGGAACATGTTCACCAAGAAGCAAGAAGAAGAGAAAGTATCTTCAAGAAAGAGAGAATAGACTAGAATAACCAATGGGTGTTTGCCACTAAAAATGAACATCATGTAAATCAACCTAGTTGCCTTGAGATAAGTATTGATTTTGGGTTAAGTCAATTTTGGATGAGAATGTCAAGGTTTATAAGAATAGGTCATTCTTCCTTTCGTAGTTGTCATGATGAGTTTGGGTAATCAACATCTGTGTCGTAATACTCTGAATCATGTCACTAAATATGGACGATTGATATATATTTATATATATAAATGTATACACTTGAGAATGAGTTGTATGTTGTGTCTTGTTTAGTGGTTCGGCGTAAAAGTTGAAAGTTGTGCATAAAGTTGACCCCAAACCTCACATTGTGTTTACACTCCAATTGTCGTCATCGTCATAAAGCTCTACGAGCATATGATGTAAATATTTACTTACAAAATTTGACAGATGTAGAATTATTTCTATTGTGGGTTATCATCGTATAATAAAAGGTTTAAATAATGTTTTAAAACTTTGAAATCGTCTAGTGTAATACCATGGGTCATGTGGTAAGGGTAATATATAAAATCATATTTATATTTAAATAGTTATTAAGGAACAATTCTTATATTCTTTATTGGTGCTAGTTAATGGGCAATAGCTCGAAGAGTTTCACTCAAGTCACTATTTATGATGTCTTTAATCCCATAACATTTTATTCAATTCTTGAGCTTCAAACTTTAATGATTGGTCATCAACTTAGCATTTATCTTAAGTCATGTAATCTATCTAATCTCAAGAGTTTGTTAGAGTTAGTGTGGCATAATGTCCAAAATAGAAACTGCCACCTCGCCAATTGATAGGTCCACCTTGTGGATCAGCTACGAAGTTAGTGGAAGACAAAACCAATTCTGTGTTAGTGGTCACAGGAAGGAGGCAGATGGATAGCCATACTTGGTAGTTACCAAGTTGATAGGGCATGGATTAGTTAGGAAGAAGTTAGTTTTCCTTTTGGATTGTCTTAAGAGCTAATGAAAGATGGTTTTTGGGATATAGAATGGGGAAGAGAAGCTGACAAGAGGGCAAGAGGAAAGAGCATGTGATCGAGGAAGGAGTGAACAAGCTTTGGACTAGTTTTAAATAGTCACTGAAGCTTTCCTTCAGGTTCCATCTCTTCTCACTTATCATGTTGTCATGATTATAGTGGAATACCATAATAGGAATGGCACCATCATGTAATAAGAAGGAATTTAGTGTTTTACTGATGATGTAATGTTACACACTTAAAGACTTATGTTTTACACTTCTTTTAAAATTAAAACAATGCTTTTTCCTTGAGCAACACCATGGTCTTAAACTTCACAGTAGTAACATACTTGTTTCCTCAGAGCATCTTACGATGGTCAACTAAAACTGTGTAGTTGTGTCTGCTTATGATAAGAAATAAATGGGTTATGAGGTGAGCACATTGCAGTCTGAGTCTTGGTCGACTGTCAGCAAGAAAGATATCTCTAGTTGCGGTTGTCTAATGTGTGTCAAAGTTAGAAGCGTCACTAGTTGGCCTGCTAACTATATATATTTGGTCTTGTTATATCGAAAAAGAAACTAGTTTTATGAAAGACTTAAAGAATGTGTAATCCCGTCGACAAAATGGGAAACAATGGTGTGAAATATATGATGTATGTTGTGTAACTATTCGGTCTATCACAAGTCAAGAGTCTATATTAGTTGGTTGAACTTAGAGTTATTCATTTCATGTTGCGAAAGATATCTAGTTTTAGACCATCTTTATATTGTATATAATTCTTTCTGCTTTAAAATCATTCATGCTAATGTGTCACCGAAAGTGGGTTTTAGAAACGTTGTTGGACTAAAACTATCACGCATGTTAGGTAATAAAGTTTTAGAGCAAACACAATGGGTCAATAGTTAAGTGTTTAATTAAAACTTACATGCATTCTTCTCCCAAAAAGAAACAAGTTAGGATTGTTAAATGCCTAATATGATAAAAAGATTAAGCTATGTTGAGGAATTGATAGGTTGAAGAAGACTTGTAAGAGTACTTAAACTTTAACTCTGGGTCTTCAATTACTTGAACTCAATAACTAGTTTATTGTTAAGCCTCTTTCAAGCTTATTTTGTTAGTTTAGTGTCCTCTCTAGACAGGCTAATTTTAAGTAGAGGACCAACTTAAAGATCAACTGATAAACTAATAGCATTATCTGATTAACCGGTAAACTAGAATCCCATTCCTTTAACATATGGATAGAAATGTTTCCAAGAGCCCAAAATTGAGAAGTAAACCTAACTGCCATGCGTTAAAGCATGATGAGTTGAAACAACAAGAGGTTATCATGGATGTTATATTAAACTTATTTGGGGTGGGTGAACTTACTACTTGCATTGACACAACGCTCAACATATTCAAATCCTTTGGCCAAGGTAGTGTACCTACCTCTAGTGCATTGATAGTTCACTGTGACTGGATGGCATAGCTTGTGGAGTGGTCATGCTTGACTAGAGGGTATCTAGGGGATTGCATGATAACAAGTCAGGTAGGTCACAACACCAGTACTCAGATGGCTAACACCATTGGTTATCCTTAGTCTATCCTCTTCGAGTAGGGTAGGGCCACTTTCGAGTAGGAAGGAGTACGGGAGACCGATGGTCTGTGGTTGGAGGTAAAGCTCCTTGAAGATACTTTCTCTTCTATATTCTAGAGGCTTGCCGAGACTTGAAATAGGATGGTCGACAATCGAGATGCAGTGACTTTGGTAAGTTTCTATTTTGAAAATGTTCTTAGTAACTTTAATAATCATATTGTATAATGTTGTAGAGGGATAGACCCCTTTGTGTAACTTATATTTTCATGATTATTAATTAGTCAATGAAAGAACTTCTTTGTTTTAAAATTAAAAATAATTTATCATCTTCTGCTTTTAAACTTTAAAAAAAAAAATTTACATTAGGTTGAACGTAGTTTTTAGGGTGAAAACTAAATTAGGTGTTACATATGGTATCAGAACTAACCAGGTTCAGCACTAGGGCTGATGAGTCCACTAAGCTGATTAAGAATCAACATTATGCAGGTAGCTAATGATTTGATTTATTGTGCCAGGATGGCACGTCTCAAGAAAACTACAAGGAAGTCCTTCGCTAGTAAGAAATGTTACCTACAAGCTAAGTAGAGATGTCTTGCGATGATTAAGACTATGGAGAAAACAAATGATGAAAATGACATTTGGCTAGATGATATGGAAACTTTTGTCAATGCTCTATTATGACTCAAACGGATGAAAAGAGAACTCCTAGAGACATCTAGGATGGCAGCTCGAATTATGGTCAATTCCTGCCCTATTAGTGTACCAATGATCACTAGGGATTCCCGTATACCACCTAGAGCTAAAATCATTGTACTATCATCCGATAGAGAATCTGAGGGTTATACACCCCGTGCATATGTGTCAGACAATGAATCCAAAGGTTACACCCTCTTGTAAATACTGAGTGAAACATGAAATGTGTCTATCCTTAAAAGAATGTACATACTGTTGTACAAAATATAATAAAGACAATTTTGCTTGAGAATAACTATGGTTATGAGCAATTGATATGTTTTCATAATATTCTAAATGATAAATCATAGAACTGATTAGTACTTGCTAAAATAGGTGAGAAAACAAATAAACATGGATCAATCAAAGTTTAATGAGAGAGAAGATTGGGAAGGTCACAACTCTCAGGCTAACTCCACTGATAAATTGGATAGAATTCTTAATATACTTGCCAAAACTAAGGAAAGGTTGGGCAATTTGGAAAATAAAGTGAATGAAACCAGGAATACTGAGGGTGAAAATGAGTATTCTAATAATGCGAGTAAAAGTAGGCAATGAGAGCATGGCTCGTCAAGTGAGAATCAAGAGAATAGTGAATCTCAGCAGGAGACAAAAGATAAACTTGCACTGGAATTATCTAAGGATATGAAAAAGATTATTCCTCCCAAATTTGATGGAACGAAAACTAGTGATGCAACAGAAGCATGGCTAACAGAAATGGAGAAGTACTTTGAAATCAAAAATTATTCTAAGATTACAAAGGAAGTGTGGGGAGCATATTAGCTATTTGGAGAAGCATCCACCTGGTGGATGAACAAAAAGATGGAATTGGACTTAAGCCCCTTGAAGGTGACATGGAATGAATTTGTGGAACTTTTTTGAAAAAGGTGGTTACCACAGCTTTACTTTGATCAAAAGCTAACAGATTTCCAAAATCTCTGACAAGGTGATTTGTCTGTGGTTGAATATGTGGAAAAATTCACTAGATTGTTGAAGTATGTTCCTCAATATCAAAAGGATAAAATATTTTGGATAAGGAAATTGATTATGGGGCTCAATCCTCAGATTGGTGGAGAGGTGGAGGTGCATGGTCTGAACACAGTGGACTAGGTGTATGAGAAAGCAATTAAGCAAGAAGAGAAGATCAAATCCATTTCTGCTTATCGTGAAAAGAAGCGTAAGAGATTTGATAAGAACTTGAATGAATAGACATATAAAAAGAAGAATGATAAAGGATATGGAAACAAGAGGTACGATAAAGGAAATCAGAAAAATAAAGGGGGATTTGGTAATGGGTGAAGAAATTAAGAGTTTAAGAAAAATGACAATTTTAAGAGGAACGATGATGCTATGAGTAGACTATCCGAGAAGAGAGGACCAATTGGAGGTTGTTTTTCATGTGGTGGAGATCATTATGCCAACCGTTGTCCTAATAAAAAGAAGAATGGGCAACATAGGAACACAGTACTTCCTTTGCAGCAGGAAGCATTTCAACAAAGGATTCATGCTGCCCTTGACAATTGACAAGCTGAGTACCAGATTACTCCCATTGAGATGACAGGTACTTTTTTTGGAGTCCCTATTTCTATTCTAATTGATACTGGTGCAACAGAAAATTTTGTGTCAACTAGAGTCTTCAGTAAATTTCCTAGAAGAGCTGGTTATATGTCAAGACCATGGACAATAGAATATGCAAATCACTCAAAGGCTTAGGTAGAGCAATGTTTTTTTGAAGCTAAGATTGATATTTTAAACTTTTCCACTGAGGTAAATTTATATGTGGCACCTTTAGGGTCATATGATGTCATTTTAGGAATGAATTGGTTGTGGAGACATAGGGCCAAGGTGGATTGTTTTTATAAAACAATTGAATGTTTAGATGATAAAGCAAACAAAGTTAATTTTTAGGGTATTCAAAGGGAAATAAAGATCAGGTCGATTTCATCAAAACAATTAAAACGGGCTAGGTGTAAGGGATGTCAACATTTTGCAGTCAAAATGGACCTAGTAGAGGAAGCTGTAGAGAAGCAAACTTTTGAGGAAAAATACCCTTATCTTCACAATTTTAGAGATGTATTTCCTGAGGAACTACCAAACTTGCCTCCAAAAAGAACCTTTGACTTTTCCATAGATATTAAACTAGGATCTGAGCCAGTATCTAAAGCTCCGTATAGAATGACCACTATTGAACTTAAGGAATTGAAGGCTCAACTGTAGGAGCTATTGACTAAAGGTCTAATTAGGCCAAGTGTATCACCATGGGGATCTCCGGTTATTTTCATCAAGAAGAAAGACAAAACCCTTAGACTGTGTATAGATTATCAGATGCTAAATAAGGCAACGATAAAGAATAAGTATCCACTGCCGCGTATTGATGATTTATTTGACCAAATGCATGGTGCAGTAGTATTTTCTAAGATAGATTTGAGATCTGGATACCATCAGTTGAGGTTAAAAGATGAAGACATACACAAGTCTACTTTTAGAACAAGATATGGTCATTATGAGTTTACGGTGTTACCATTTGGGTTGACTAATGCACCAGCTGCTTTCATGAATCTCATGAATAGTGTTTTCAGAGACTGCCTTGATAAATTTGTCCTAGTTTTCATAGATGATATTCTGATATATTCCAAAAATGAGGAGCATAGACAACATCTTCAATTGCTTTGCAACATTTAAGAGAACACAAATTGTATGCAAAACACTTGAAATGCACCTTCTTTTAGAAAGAAGTGTTGTATTTGGGACACACTATATCAACAAAAGGGATATCAGTTGACCCAGCTAAAATAAAGGCTATTATGGAATGGCCTGTACCTTCTAATGTTTTAGAAGTACAAAGTTTTATGGGATTGGTCGGGTATTACAGGAAATTTGTTCTAAATTTTTCAAGTATTGCTAGCCCAATCACTTCTTTGCAGAGGAAAGGAAAGCAGTTTGTATGGATAGGCAAATGTCAAAAGGCATTCAATTTATTAAAAGAAAAGTTAACAACAACACTAATTCTGAAAGTTCCTGATCCTGAAGGGTAATTTGAGGTTATTACCGATGCCTCTAGAGAAGGCTTAGGAGGCATGCTTATGCAAACTGGGCATGTAATAGCCTTTGAATCAAGAAAATTGAAAAACTATGAATAGAATTACGCTCCTCATGATTTAGAACTAGCAGCAATGATTCACACCCTTTAGATGTTGCAACACTATTTGTTGGGAAAGACTTTTATACTAAAAATAGATCATCAAAGTCTTCGTTACATATTTACACAAACTCATCTCAATGCAAGACAAAGGAGGTGGTTAAAACTAATATCAGATTACGATTTTGAGATTAATTACATAAAAGGTAAAGAAAACTGAGTAGCTGATGCTTTAAGAAGAAGAAGACACATAGCTTCTATAATCTCTATTCATGCTAATTTTAAAGATCTAGTATTGCAAAGTTTACCTGGAGATGAATATTATGAACAAGTGAAGCAAGCTTTGCAAATAAACCCCAAAGATCCAAGATATGATGGATTCCATTTTGAGTTAGATAGATTAATGAGATTTAAGGGAAGAATCCATGTTCCTAATTCTATAGAACTAATAAACCTTGTATGGAAGGAAGTTCATTGTGCACCTTATTCTAGACACCCAGGAGTAAAAAAACTTTTAGCTGATGTCAAACTGTTATACTTCTAGAAAGGAATGAAAAGAGACGCTGCAAGGTTTGTGGCAAGTTGCTTGGAATGTCAAAGAGTGAAGGTAGAACACCAACATCCTACCGAATTGTTATACCCACATGATATTCCAAAATGGAAATGGTAGGTTGTTAGTATGGATTTTATTCAAGGGTTACCAATGTCGAAGAATAGACATGATGCAATTTTGGTCGTAGTAGATAAACTAACCAAAGTAGCACACTTCATTCCTAGAAATTTGATGGATGGAGCTCATATTTTGGCTCATAATTTTGTTCAAGAAATATTTAGATTGCATGGGGTACCTGAAAACATTATATTTGATAGAGATGCTCAAATAACCTCCCGATTTTGGCAAACTTTATTTTTAGCGCTAGGGACTAAACTCATGTGAGCACCGCTTATCATCCTAAAACTGATGGACAAATAGAAAGGATTAACCAGGTCCTATAGGATCTATTAAGAATGTATTGCATGGACCAGTAATATAGATGGGAGGAATATCTACCTCTTGTTGAATTTGCCTATAATAATTCCTATCATTCTGTCATTAAGATGGAACCATTTGAAGCATTATATGGAAGGAAATGCAAAACTCCTATAAGCTGGGACAAGCTAGAAGATAGGATAAGCATTGGACCAGAAATGCTAGCAGATATGGAAGAAAAAGTGAAAATGACTAGGAAAAGGTTGGCGGAAGCCAACGACAGGCAAAAAGTTATGCAGATCACAAACGGGTGCCTAGACAATTTTCTTTTGGAGAGAAAGTTCTTTTGTGAGTGAAACCCCATAAAAGCTCAATCAAGTTTGGTAAATCATCAAAGTTGGCTCTCTGATATGTCAGACCTTTTGAAGTCCTTGAGATTATCAATCCAGTGGCCTACAAAATTGCTCTACCTCTAGCCTTGTCTAAAATGCATAATGTTTTTTATGTTTCTTACCTAAAGAAATATTTTGTAGGTAATGACCACATTCTTAAATGGAATTCTTTACAGATACAAGAGCCAAGAGTGGTTGTGATCAAGCCACTCAAGGTACTTGAAATGTGTAAACTCTATTTGCGTAATCGAGAGGCCTTACAATGCAAAATTCAGTGGGACCAATATGGCGAGTATAGCGCCACTTGGGAAGACTATAATGACACCCACCAAAGATTTCCTTATCTTTTCAAAAACATTAATGTTAAACTATAGAAGCTTGTTTTCATGTTAAAAATTTTTCTTGATAAACTCAATCATCGGGACGATGATTCTATAGGGGAAGGATATGTTACATCCCCTCTTGGATTCAGTATTACTATTTACTTTTTCTTAAATAGTGCAGTCATGTAAATATGTTTAACATCATAGGAAATGATGATATGATTAGAAAAGATTAATTTTATGAAATCATGGATTTTTACTTGATTATGATCAATTTGATGTTATGAATTAAAATGTCTTTTTGATATGAAAATGAAATGATTTGATGTAAATGTGTTTTGATCAAAACATTGGTACTCTAACCACAAATTGTATGTGAGATTGTTAATGGTAGGAATAGATGGAACATGTTCACCAAGAAGCAAGAAGAAGAGAAAGTATTTTTGAGAAAGAGAGAATAGACTCTGGAATAACCAATGGGTGTTTTCCACTGAAAATGAACATCAAATAGATAAACCTAGTTGCCTTGAGATAAGTATTGATTTTGGGTTAAGTCAATTTTGGATGAGAATGTCAAGGTTTATAAGAATAGGTCATTCTTCCTTTCGTAGTTGTCATGATGAGTTTGGGTAATTGACATCTGTGTCATAATACTCTAAATCATGTCACCAAATATGGACGATCGATATATATCTATATATATAAATGTATACACTTGAGAATGAGTTGTATGTTGTGTCTTGTTTAGTGGTTTAGCGTAAAAGTTGAAAGTTGTACGTAAAGTTGACCCCAAACCTCGTATTGTGTTTACACTCCAATCGGCATCATCATCATAAAGCTCTATGAGCATATGATGTAAATATTTACTTACGGAATTCGACGGATGTAGAATTATTTCTATTGTGGGTTATCATCATATAATAAAAGGTTTAAATAATGTTTTAAATCTTTGAAATCATCAAGTGTAATACCATGGGTAATGTGGTAAGGATAATATATAAAATCATATTTATATTTAAATAGTTATTAAGGAACAATTCTTATAATCTTTATTGGTGCTAGTTAATGGGCAATAGCTCAAAGAGTTTCACTCAAGTCGCTATTTATGATGTCTTTAATTCCATAACATTTTATTCAATTCTTGAGATTCAAACTTTAATGATTGGTCCTCAGCTCAACATTTATCTCAAGTCGTGTAATCTATCTAAGCTCAAGAGTTTGTTAGAGTTAGTGTGGCATAATGTCCAAAATAGAAACCACCACCTCACCAATTGATAGCTCCACCTTGTGGATCAGCTGCAAAGTTAGTGGAAGATAAAACTAATTCTGTGTTAGTGGTTGCAGGAAGGAGGTAGATGGATAGCCATGCTTGGTAGTTACCAAGTTGATAGGGTGCAAATTATTTAGGGAAAAGTTAGTTTTCCTTTTGGACTATCTTAAGAGTTAAGGAAAGATGGTTTTGGGGATATAGAACGGGGAAGAGAAGCTGATAGGAGGCCGAGAGGAAAGAGCATGTGATCAGGGAAGGAGTGAACGAGCTTTGCACTAGTTTTAAACAGTCGTCAAAGCTTTCCTTCAGGTTCCATCTCTTCTCACTTATCACGCTATCATGATTACACTAGAATACCATAATAGGAATGGTACCATCATGTAATAAGAAGGAATTTATTGTTTTACTGATGATGTAATGTGCGGTCTGGTTACGCAGTTAAAGACTTATGTTTTACACTTCTTTTAAAACGAAAACAATGCTTTTTCCTTGAGCAGCACCACAATCTTAAACTTCACAGTAGTAACATACTTGTTTCCTTGGAGCATCTTATGATGGTCAACTAAAATCGTGTAGATGTGTCCTCTTATCATAAGAAATAAATGGGTTATGAGGTGAGCACATTGTAGTTTGAGTCTTGGTCAACTGTCGGCAAGAAAGATATCTCTAGCTGCAGTTGTCTAATGTGTGTCGAAGTTAGAAGCATCACTGGTTGGCCTGCCAACTATATATATTGGTCTTGTTATATCCAAAAAGAAACTAGTTTTATGAAAGACTTAAAGAATGTGTAATCCCGTCAACAAAATGGGAAACAATGGTGTGAAATATATGATGTATGTTGTGTAACTATTCGGTCTACCACAAGTCAAGAGTCTATATTAGCTAGTCAAACTTAGAGTTATTCCTTTCATGCTGTGAAAGATATCTAGTTTTAGACCATCTTTATATTGTATATAATTCTTTCTTCTTTAAAATCATTCATGCTGATTTGTCACCGAAAGTGGGTTTTAGAAACGTTGTTGGACTAAAACTATTGCGCATGTTAGGTAATGAAGTTTTAGAGTAGACACAATGGGTCAATAGTTAAGTGTTTAATTAAAACTTACATGCATTCTTCTCCCGAAAAGAAACAACAAGTTAGGATTGTTAAATGCCTAATATGATATAAAGATTAAGCCATGTTGAGGAATTGATAGGTCGAAGAAGACTTGTAAGAGTACTTAAACTTTAACTCTGGGTCTTCGATTACTTGAACTCAATAACTGGTTTATTGTTAAACCTCTTTCAAACTTATTTTGTTAGTTTAGTGTCCTCTCCAGACAAGCTAATTTTAAGTAGAGGACCAACTTAAAGATCAACTGATAAACTAATAGCATTAGCTGATTAACCGGTAAACTAGAATCCCATTCCTTTAACATATGGACAGAAATGTTTCCAAGAGCCCAAAAGTGAGAAGTAAACCTAACTACCATGCGTTAAAGCATGATGAGTTGAAACATGAAGAGGTTATCATGGATGTTATATTAAACTTATACATATGCAATTGTAGGATTGCAATTAATTCAAGCTGAGTTGGGGTGGGTGAACTTACTACTTACGTTGACACAACGCTCAACATATTCAAATCCTTTGGCCAAGGTAGTGTACCTACCTCTAGTGCATTGATAGTTCACTGTGACTCGATGGTGTAGCTTGTGGAGTGGTCATGCTTGACTAGAGGGTATCTAGGGGATTGCATGATAACAAGTTAGGTAGGTCACAACACCAGTACTCAGATGGCTAACACCATTGGTTATCCTTAGTCTATCCTCTTCGAGTAGGGTAGGGCCACTTCCGGGTAGGAAGGAGTACGAGAGACTGACGGTCTATGGTTGGAGGTTAAGCTCCTTGAAGATACTTTCTCTTCTATATTCTAGAGGCTTGCTGAGACTTGAAATAAGATGGTCGACAATCGAGATGCAGTGATTTTGGTAAGTTTCTATTTTGAAAATGTTCTTAGTAACTTTAATAATCATATTGTATAATGTTGTAGATGGATAGACCCCTTTGTGTAACTTATATTTTCATGATTATTAATTAGTCAATGAAAGAACTTCTTTGTTTTAAATGAAAAATAATTTATTATCTTCTACTTTTAAACTTTAAAAAAAAATTACATTAGGTTGAATGTAGGTTTTAGGGTGAAAACTAAATTGGGTGTTACAAGAACCTTTTCAACGAATGCGAAAATGACAAGCTTCAAACCTGCTCTGACAATTTACACCACTAGCGGAACCCATGGAAGTTGTCTTTCAAAAGCTTCTCCAAGCGGGAGATATTATACTACCAGATGTACCACCTAATGGTGAACCACTCTTCAAAGCTCCTTGGTACAAAGAAAATGAGTATTGCAATTACCATAGAGTTAAAGGATACAAAACAAATGGTTGTATGTATTTAAAACATGTTATCCAAGATTGCATCGATCAAGGTTTAATCAAAATTACACCTTCAACAACTCAACCTGCACAACAATTAACATCAAACTATGATCTAGAGGCTTTCAATAATCCACTTCCATCTCATGACAAATCAAGTAACCCTCATGCCAGGAATGACATTCAGTACAACTATGAATCATCTACCATTGGCCACATTGACCATGCTCGCATTTCTACCATTACTATCGAAGGCAAAGCACCTGACTGCACTGTAACCACTCGAAGAGGTCAAGTCACCATTCAAGGAGCACCTGTTCATCTTCCTCAACCATTCTCTAACTATAATATCTTGGATCACCTTGGCAAAACACCTATGCATATATCCATTCTTGAGTTTCTTCGCATATCCCTTGCTCACAAAGCTATCCTTGACAAAGCCTTACAAGAATCTTTAGTGCCCAACGATATTGATATCACACAATTCCAATCTATGGTCCCTAGCATTGCAGCCCCTTGTCATTTAACCTTCTCTGACAAATATCTTCATCCTTGCATTCACCCTTCACACAATGAAGCCCTCCACATTGAATTGTTTGTTAAACAACACCATATCAAATGAATCTTGGTAGATGGTAGAGCTGGTCTTAATATATGTTCTTTGAAATTAATAAAACAATTGGGATATTCTAAGAAAGATGTTGACACCTCCAAGGTTATTACTATCAGAGCATATGATGATGCTGAGCGAGATACTGAAGGGATTATTTTCTTGCCTATCCAAGTTGGGCCAGTCACTACTAAAACCCGTTGTCAGGTTCTTGATATTGACCTTCCTTATAACATCATCCTTGGTTGTCCATGGATACATGCCCTCAAGGCAGTTTCTTCCACATACCATCAGTGTCTCAAATTTCCACACAACGGTGTTGAGATTACTATCCATGCTGATCCAAATCCATTTGAATTTTGTCATGCCTTTCAAGCTAAATATCAGAGTCTGAACTATATTCCTATCAACACCAAGGCATATCCATCTTCATCATATATAGATCAATTCAACCTACTTAAGCCATCATCTAGCAAAGCCGCTTCCAACCTCTGTATCAAGTACACCGAACATGGCCCTGGTGAATACACACTGCAAGAATCTTGTTGTGTTGGCACCCTTCCCTTATCTCCCAAATCTTATGGTAAACCTTCTACATCTGAGCCAACTTCATCTCCAACTATCATCAAAGCCCCACCCACAGTATTCATTAAAGGTGGATTCCTGGATGATGAAGACATTGATGATATTGACTCTTGGATATTCTTTGATGAAAATGACCAAGTCCAACTAGAGGTGGAGAGATACAACAATGGGTTCCGCATCATAAAGAACATGGG
The DNA here is from genome assembly GCA_027924645.1 of Cunninghamia lanceolata. NCBI lineage: Eukaryota > Viridiplantae > Streptophyta > Pinopsida > Cupressales > Cupressaceae > Cunninghamia > Cunninghamia lanceolata. The sequence continues at coordinate 4,964,640 of BSBN01001126.1, forward strand.
CTACAAAGGACATGGTGGATTGAGATCATAGTAACAAGGACCTATCGAACCCATTATTGTGTCTAAGAAGTTTAATAAGCAAGGCCTTGGTTATCAGCCAGAGGTACCATGACTCAAAGACATTAAGTGTATTTTTGGTATTGACACTGGACCCTCCTCGGTAGGAGAGACTTCTAGTTTGGATACTATCAATGACTCCTCCCTTCATATTATTGACTTTTTCCAAGAAAACTCCATCTTTATGATTTCCACAGCTTCCTCTAGCCACAACCATTCCTCCATTACCCTTTCACTCGTATATCCTGACCTCATCGATCAGGACCAACAGGGGGCACCGATATTAGATACATTTGAAAATGATGAAGCTATTGCAGAATTCATGGGCTTACAAAGAGGAATTCCATTGGGTGATCACAAAGCAAGTTTCATGATGGATCTACCTAAACTAGCATATTTTGGTAGAAGCATCAAATCCTTCTGTTGCAAAAGTGAAATAAACAAAATCAAACAAAATAGGTCACTATGTGAAAACTGAAAGGCACCTCTTGACCGTGAAAAAGAAAAAATAAAGGATGTATTCAAAGGTGAAAACCTCTTTGAGGCACTTGAGGATGGGGGATTTGATCTTCCTATTGCCACTGATTATCATGAGAAATCAACCGTGCTAGTTGAACAATCACAAGATATGAACTTGGGTACAGAGCAGAATCCAAAGATCACTTTTTTGGTAGGATCACTATCAGAGCAAGAAAGAAGAGACTTCACAGCATTTTTTATGAAAAGAGCTATAAATTTTGCATGGACTTATGTTGACATGCCGGGTCTAGATCCATCAATTGTGGTACATCATCTAGCAGTATCTCCTAATGCAAAACCTATTAAAGAAAAATTGTGCAAAATGCATCTACAGGTAGCTTTATTAGTCAAGGTAGAGATTCAAAAACTATTAGAAGAAAAGTTCATAAAGCTTATTGATTATCCAGAATGGGTTTCAAACTTGGTACCTGTAGTAAAACCTGATGGACGAGTTTGCTATTGCACAGACTTTAGAGATCTTAATAAAGCATGTCCTAAGGATGACTTTCCATTACCAAGCATAGACAACATTGTAGATCTTACAGCTGGACATGAAATGCTATCTTTGATGAATGGATTTTTAGGGTATAACCAAATTAGAATAGCAGAGGAAGATCAAGATAAAACATCTTTTATTTGTCTGTGGGGGACATACTACTGGGTTTTAATGCCTTTTGGTCTCAAGAACACTGGAGTTACTTATCAACAAGCCATGATAGTTATTTTTCATGACCTTTTTCATACCATCATGGAAGACTATGTTGATGACATCCTAGGAAAGTCTAAGACAAGAGAAGGACATCTACAGGCATTAGCACAAATCTTGGATCGATTAGAAAAGTATCAAGTCAGATTGAACCTAAAGAAATATGTATTTGGTGTAACATCTAGAAAACTGTTGGGATACATTTTGTCTCGAAGAGGGATAGAAGTTGATCCAGCTAAAGTAAAAGCTATCATGGAAATGCCTCTACCAACAAATCTCAAGAAGCTCTGCAGTCTACAAGGAAGGTTACAGTCCATCCGTAGATTTATCTCACAACTAGCAGATAAATGTCATCCTTTTCAGCATCTTCTTCGTAAGGGTGAACCTTTTAAGTGGGATGAAAAGTGTTAACAGACCTTTGATAAAATAAAGGAATATCTGGCAACACCTCTTGTGTTAGTACCTCCTATGCTTAACTACCCATTATTGCTCTATATATCATCAACAACAATATCATTGGGTGCCCTTCTAGCTCAACATGATGATTCAAGAAAAGAACAAGCCATCTACTACATCAGCAGAACTCTTGTGGGATATGAACTTAATTATTCATCTATGGAAAAAGCATGTTTAGCATTAGTGTTTGCTTCCCAAAAGTTGTGACACTATATGTTGAACCAAATGACAAAGCTCATATCTAATGTGGATCCACTTAAATATTTTCTTTCTAAAGCAATCCTCACGGGAAGATTAGAAAAATGGGTCATGATCTTAAGTGAATTTGACATACAATATGTGGATTGAAAAGCCATCAAAGGACAAGTCATTGCTGATCAATTAGCTATAGCACCCATCATAGATATTCACCCAATGTATCCAAAATTCCCTGATGTAGGATTGTTCAATTTAACTTCCCCAGCATGGTGGCAACTATATTTTGATGGATCCTACACACAACATGGATCAGGGGCAAGGATATTGTTTGTTACCCCTCAAGGAGATTGTATACCCAAATCATACATAATTGCATTTCTGTGTACCAATAACATAGTAGAGTATGAAGTTTTAATCATAGGATTACGCATGGCAGTACAATGGGCTATCAAATAGTTACATGTCTTTGGTGATTCTCAACTGGTTATCAAATAGGTCTCAGATGAATATCAAACAAAAGATGAGAAGCTTCTTCCATACAAGCTAATGGTTAATGATTTTAAAGAGTATTTTGACAATATCACCTTTGAACAAATCCCAAGATTACAAAACAGAGTAGCAAATGCCATGGATATGATTGGGTCTCTTCTAGACATGCCATCTAATACACATAAATGTGAGTTTTTGGTTGAATAACTTTTGATTCCAGCATTTGAAGTTCAATAGTCTGAGCTTATATGTGACATTGTTGGTCCCAATTCACCGTGGTACAAGGATTTATATGAGTATCTCCATAATCAAACCTTTCCATTTCAATTATTTAACACCCAATGCAAAACCTTTATCCTTCGAGCCTCTCATTACACTATTTTGGGAGACACCCTTTATTGCCTGAGTCTTGATGGTATCCTTCTTAGGTGTCTTGATTCTGAGGAAACAAAAGTGGCCTTACGTGATGTACATGAAGGTGTCTGTGGCTCCCATTCTGCTGGCCCTGGCCTTGTTAAGAAACTTCTATGAGCAGAATACTATTGGCCAACCATGGAAAAAGATGCACAACAATTTGCAAAGAGATGTCTACAATGTCAGAAACATGGAGATCTGATACATGCACTAGCACATGAGCTTCAGCCTATCATTAGTCCAAGGCCTTTTTCGTAGTGGGGACTTGATCTCATAGGTAAAATCCATCCTACTTCATCAAATGGTCATAATTTCATTATCACCGCCACTAAATATTTCACAAAGTGGGTGGAAGCCATACCAATGACTTATATCACTGGCAAGCAAATATATAAGTTTATTCTACACTATATCATTTGCCACTATGGAGTTCCTCAAGTTATTGTCATAGATAATGGTTGCCCCTTTAAGAATCAATAGGTTAGAGATCTTTGCAAAAAGTTCCATATCCAACATTGATTTTCTACCCCTTACTATCCTTAGAGCAATGGCCAAGCTGAGGCTTCTAACAAAACAATCATCAAAATTCTCAAAAAGATGGTCAATGAAGCTGGTCAGGATTGGCATTTACAACTCCATCCTGCATTATGGGCATATAGAACAAGTATCAGAACTCCCATTGGAGCTACACCTTATGCTCTTGTGTACGACACTGAAGCTATTTTACCTATTGATGTTGAGATCCCCTCACTGCAAATATCCTTACAACATACCATCTTAGAGGAAGAATATCAAGTAACCAGACTCCATGATCTTGAGCTTCTAGATGAATGGTGTCTTACAACACTCAACCATCTCCAAGTCTATCAAAACTGCCTACGCCGTAGCTACAACAAAAAAATCAGAGAATGCAGATTTCAAGTTGGCAAGCTTGTCCTTAAAGACAATCAAAGGAATCAGAAACATCGTGAGAAATAGGGTAAGTTTGAACCAAATTGGCTAGGTCCTTTAATCATCATAGAAGTTTATGGATCTGATGCATTTAGTCTTTCAACACCTGAAGGCATTCCATTGGATGAACCAATCAACAACATTCATCTCAAGAAGTTTATCCTTGAATCTCAGCTATCCCTTAAAAAAAAATCCATCCAATAGTGAAAGCCACTTTGTGGCGCTTTGGATAACAAAAAAAAATAGTATAAGATAAATAATCTGTCCTCTGGTGAAAACCTGGTAAACAGGCACCTTTGATAAGTACCATAGTGAAAACCTAGCAAATAGGTGCTATGTTTAGTGACTAGCCTCCATTATCTTCTTGGTTTGTTTGATCACCAGTCTTCCTAGCATATTGCGCCATCTTATCCCACATAATCCATATCACAATCCATATGTCATCGCAATAAACAGATTTTCCATCTTTGCCTATGTCAATGCTAGCTATCATACTTGAGACATTGTTGCGATAACTCTCTTTTGGAACCTTAGCATATTGATCGCACACATTCTCCATCATCACTCCTTCATAATAAACCTCATCCTGCACTCGGGGCATTTGTTAAGTCTTATTTGGAAGTGGATACCACTATCTCTAGCTCATAACACAACAAACATTTTATCTCACAACATAGCAAACTTTCAACTTCAACCATAGCATTCATCCAACAACAAACATGGCAAACAACTTGCAACTAGGATTCATATCTTTGTAATCAATTCATGCTCATTTGATATCCAAAACTAGCAAAACATCACCAACACAAACATTCAAGTAATCAGTTGATTCTTTCAACATCACTCACCAGCGTAATAAACAAGAACTACATCCCAGCTCTATCGTTAAAGCCTTGATCCCATGGATACAGGGTATGTAGGAAATCTGAGATGCGAAGGAAGTACTCTGATTTAGGCTAAGATGATAGCCCCTTCTTTTCATCTTCCATCTTTCATCTTTCTTCTAATCATCCTCCAATCTTTCATCTCACATTCTTCTATTTTTCATCACTTACATCATCAATAAAACCTAGAACTACATATTCATCATGTCTGATCTTCATTGTAAATGTGCTTTGATCTTGTGGATACAGGGTATGTAGGTAGTCTGGAATACAAAGGAAGTTTCCAGTACTCAAGCACAGATGATCCACCCCATCTTCTTCATCTTCCATTTTCTTCTCTTTGATTAGCTCAAGCAGGAAGTAGACTATGTATACTGAAAGCTCTAGCACTTTAACCAATCAAGAATAAACCAGAAGCTATTTGTCCACGTGTCTTAAGCCAACATTGCTATAGCAGTTTATCAACATCTTTAGCCTTCAACACGATGTAGCTTTCCTCTTAACAAGGCCCCAGCTTAAATCCATCTAAGAGCACCTAAATTTGGCAAGAGAACATGATGACAGTACCTTTTGTTTTATCTTTTCATTTATCTTTTGTCCCTTTTCTATGCCTAATCAAGACTGCCTTGATCTATCCATATCTTCGTATGTTGCGATGAAGTAAGGAATGGGGCATGGTCACATTGCTTTCGTATGCTGTATTTATGAGATGATCTTATTCTCTTCCTAAGCGTATTGGTATCTTGTATGTGTTGGGATTAGCATCTTATATATCAATATCTCTAGCATCTGAGAAGCTAAATAGTCTCTTATGCACTTGAGACTATTCTATGTCAAGACTAGCTCCATACATATAACCAACAAGGTGTCACTATGCGTAGTGGAGATAAGCTCAAACCATTGCTTGTAGCATCAAAGTCCATCTTGAAACACTAACTGCTATTCATATCTTGTGCATATTGGCTCAACATCTTGACCTCATGTGTTCAGGCAAGATTGTAGCATGTTAGTTTTGCATTTGATATCTTGACACCTTGGTCTTCTATACCCTAGTGCATAACATCCACATGCTATATCAAACATAAGGATTGCATTTCTTTTCATTTTGAAAAATTACTTAAAAAGCTGCCCATTGTACCATCTATTCATCCTATTATTTGTCTATATAGTCCTTAGCCAAGATCAATCATTTTTCATCATCCTTCTTCCATATCTCTTATCCTGCAAAACAAGTGTGTTAGACATACATAAGCCCATCACATATCATCTCATTACCATCTATCTATATACATAAGTCCATATCATATCATTTCCATTTACATATTTGCATTATCATACATTTCCATTGATATCATTTGCATAAAACATCCATACATAATCCATTAAAATACAAATACAACATGCATAACTATCATAATACCAATAGTACATTGATTTCATCATCATGTAGATAAGCAATATGCCATCATATATATATACAAGTGTCTACATATACAAGCTGAGCCATCAAGAATGTATGTACAATCAGCTCTAGGCCTCATCATGATACAACATAAACAAGGTAGCCCTAGTGACTACTGGCAGCTCCCTCACCCTGACCACCACCACTGTGTCCTGCACATGTCCCCTATCTCTTGGTGGCCCCATCACTGAGGCTACAGATCAAGATCCACCTGTCCTCTATGAACCTAAAGCTCTTGATTTGCTCTTGAAGCTAGGTTGCCTCTGTTCTGCTGGCATAGCCCCATAGAATAAGCCTCTATAGTACTCTACCTCACCCTATACTCTCCGTAGCTCTGCCTATACCTGTGTCAACTGTGTGGCCAAATACATCATAGCCCCATCTGTACCCAATGCAATCACTACTCTATCCTGCTCACTAGTCATCCCCTGTAGCTACTACACAACCGTATCCCTCTCTACCCGCAGACTATCTCTCTCTGCCCTCATCGCCTACATTTGCTGTATAGCAGTATCTCACTCTAATCTCATCATCTGCTCACTCTGTCTAGCTATATCTCTCTCTCCTGTCACTCTAGCAAGTGTGCCATCATCTTGTCCATCCACAGGCTGCACTCTCACCTATAACTAAGTCTGGTATGTCTGAGCCTAAGCCCTAGCATGCCACAAGCCAATCACCACCTGGTGTCTGTCCAACTCCACCCTCCTCAATCTCATCTAAGCTCATTGACTCCATCTCCTCTCCTCTCTAATCCTCCTCTGTAGTTTCTAAATCCCACCATCATCATCTCCTAATATCTGCCCCTGAGGTTGTCCCTACACCTATCCCTATATCTGTATCCTTGGCGCTGTTGGTACAATAGCCTACACTGGTGGAGCCCATCATCACCTCATCCTGACTAGTCTCTCCATCCCTATCTCTCCTATCTCGCCAACCCGCATCTGGATCTGTAGGGCCCTGTCTCCACTACCATACAACTGGCTGTAGCCCCTTTCTCTTTGCCAAAACCGTGTCAACCACAACCTCTGGCCCCTAATTAAACACCTCCTATCTAGTCCTCTGAAAAATGGCATCACCAACTGGTACTGCCTGTGGTAACCCGAACTGTCTCAAAACCCTCTCGGGCAAATAGCACTCTATAATGTATATCCCACGTCCAAAAATATATCTCACTTGCCTAGCATATGCAAGCTCAGTATCCTCCTCATCCCATCTCTTGCACCCCAGCCATGGCCTCCATATAAATCTATCTACCTCATCCAACATCCTCTGCCGGTACACTAGTCCTTTGCGCTACTGGTATGTCAAAGCTCCTCTATACATCCTAGCATACGGCTCTCCTACTACTCTAGCCACCCATCCATCTGGTCTCGTCACTGGAATATGCTCATAAGCACACACATGTAAAACTATAACTCCTGCCAAAATACTCACCCTGAACATATATGCACAATCATGCAGGAAATGATAGAGTTGTCCAAGTACACACTCCACCCATGCATATCTCATCCCATAGGAGAACATCCCCTCCATCACTGTCCCCCATCCTATCGAAAAACCTCTCGCTTGTCTGTCTCCCACTAGCCATCTGATAATAGATACTACCACTCACTGCAATCTGTCACATAACTCCTCCATCCTCGCCATAGGAATCTCTGAGCCCTCTACCCCAATATCTAGTGTCCCGAACAATCTCCTGAATGTAGCTGGACCCATATCAAGATCATAATCTACTTGGTCCCCATCTATAGGAATCCGTAGAATCTGAAACACATCTTCTAGTGTGATCGTAGCCTCTCCTTTCGGCAACAAGAAAGAACTATGCTCTCTCCTCCATCGTTCCACCATCTCCATCATCATTCCTCGATGTGCCTACACCGGCTCCAATCTAGACACATTCTCTAACCTGAGGATCTCTAACACTAGCCACTCCTCTACATCCAGCAGTCTCACCAACCACAAATCCCTAGGATGTGGCTCTTGTGATAACAAAGGCAGTAGTATATGCTACATCATTTCATTCATCATATCAGTCCCTTGCACTACATACAACTACTATAAAATTGGATCGTTTATTGCTATACTAGCTTCTATCTACTGTAAGCGAGTCATTTTTCCATATGCGCCTATCTGTTGATTGCAAGTGACCTATTTTACTAGATGCACCTCTTTCTTGCTCATATGTGACCTATTTTACCTATACAATCACTTATTGACCAAGTGCGAGCTATGCTTCTATATGCATCTACCTTTAGCCTATAAGCGATCTATATCCTACAAGTGAGCATCTTCTTTTTACAAGCGAACTGAACTTCTACATGCGCCTGTTTTTAGCCAATAAGCGACTTGCTTTTCTTTATATGCACATTCTTCCTATATTTGCCTAGCCGACTGGAAGCAACCCACTATTTCCATATGCGACCAAGCCATGCCTATAAATGACCTTAACTACCTTAAGTGACTTGTTTCTCTTCCTAAGCGATCTGCACTGCCTATCCTAAAACCTAGTCACTTATGGTGATGTGTGTGCATTTATGATGCTTCTAGCCTATCAAAATCATGCTTTTAGAAAATGTTTTGATACATACTGGTACGCCTACTCCCTCTGGTCATCCATGTGTCCTCACTCACTCGGCACAATGATCTCTACGTGGAATCACCATCTTGATAGCTCTCCAACTCTCGTCGCACACCAACTCTAAGGAGCCCTAGATCTCTATAAGTAAATGAGCACAAATGAGCCTATTTGCCCTTGAAGAACCTACTTATAGCCCTATCCAAAACCCTATTTCTTCTATGCTAAAGCCTCTTTTCTTCTATCTGCATCTTCTTCAGACTCACTGTCTTCCACTTCCCTCTTTTTGTTCTTTTCCAGGGCTGTCAGCCTGGCTTGAAGTGCTTCAGCAAGCTCCTTCATCTTCCTCAGCTCTCTAGCATGCTTTTCCTTCATCTCCTGCAATTCCCTTGCAGTACCACTACCTTTAGGAGGCATTTTGTCAACCTCACAATCACAACACAACACAATCAACTCTATCTCTACCTCTGCCCTTTCAGTGACAGAATCAACACACAACAGCCCAGACCTTTTGCTGAGCTCTGATACCACTATGATGCAGATACTATTGACGAATATGAAGAGGTAGCTGAAGATCTGGATGCTGAAGACCAGAGATTGGCAAAACTGTTAAAGGCAGTGCAGAGTGAAAAACCTAAGGTAAAGGTTGATGTTTCCAAATATACTGGAAGCTTGAATGAAGATGAGTTGTTGGACTGGATTGCTGCACTGGATAATCACTTTGAATGTGAAGATGTTGCTGAGGATCAGAAAGTCAAGATTGCAAAGACCAAGTTAGGAGGTCATGCTTTGGTATGGTGGGATTATGTACAATCTGAGAGAAGGAAACAAGGGAAGTCAAAGATTACTTCATGGGATAAGATGGTAGCAAGGATAAAGGGTAAATTCTTGCCAAGGGATTATGAAATCCAGATGTTTAAGAAGCTACAATTCTTAAAGCAGAAAGACAGGGATGTGAAAGCATATACTGAGGAATTTTACCTGTTGAGTATGAGATCTGGTCATCATGAGAATGAGGTAGAAAAGGTGGCTAGGTACTTGGCTGGTTTGAGGTTTAACATACAGGATGAGTTAGTGTTAGCTAACCCTAAGAATGTGGAAGATTGTTACCAAATGGCAATCAGGATTGAAGAAAAGATGAATAGAGGACATGAGAAGTCCATGAGAGGAAGAGGAAACAACAGGGGAAGAGGAGCAGCCCCTGCACAAAAGCAAACCAATGAGGTTCAAGAAGACACTGGTAAAGGACAGGGACAGTCTGATTTCAGAGGTGGATGGAAAGGTAATAGAGGAAGATTTGGAGGTGGTAGAGGTTCTACTACATTTTCAGGAAAGTGTTACACCTGTGGAGAGTTTGGTCATCCATCTTTCAAATGTCCAGAAAACAAAGGTTCATCATCCAGAAATGATAGAACAAGTGACAAGAGGGTACAACTGGTACAAGAAGAGAAAGAAGAAGAAAGTGCACAGAGTTCAAACAGAGGTCCTGAGAATTTTGGATATCCAGAGAGTGGAGAATCATTGATGTTAAGGAAAACAAGTTTGCAGGCATCAAAGGATATGATGCAAAGAAGAGCTCTTTTCAAAACCACATGTAAGAGCAAAGGTAAGGTATGTAAGGTTGTCATTGACACTGGTTCAACAGACAACATGGTATCTCAGGAGATGGTGGATAAACTGAAGCTGGAAAGGATTCCACATCCACACCCTTACAAGGCATCTTGGGTGAGTGATAGTCAATCACTTTTTGTCTCTGAACAGGCATATGTGGATTTCCAGATTGGGCCATATCAGGATAGGATTTTGTGTGATATATTGCCTATGGAATGTTGTCATCTACTGCTAGGTAGACCATGGCAATTTGACAGAAGGGTACTGTATGATGGGTATGCTAATACCTATACCATCCAGAAGGATGGGAAGATTATTAAGTTGATGCCATTGTAGGCAAAAGCTGCAGTACAGAAGGCAGCTCAAATCATTTTGATGGGAAAGAAGGAGTATGTGCAGATGCCTAGAGGAGCAGGCATGAAGGCAGTTCAGGACACTGCAGAGAAAGGAGTTGTTAAAGACAACAAGCTGAAGAAAGTTTCAGTTGTGACTGACAGAGGTCAGCAGCAGGTTCAGAAATAGGGGTGCAACCAACCATCAGTTGAAAGGAATGACAAGGATGTTGTCATAGTGGGGACTATTGCTTGTCCTATAAAGATTGACAGGAAGATCGAGTTGAACATTTCAGCAGTTCAAGAGGCAGTTCAGAAAGAGGTTCTGGTCAGGCAACCTGACAAACACAGGGTATGTGAGAGAAAGGCCTACATCAACAGGCATGATGATTTACTTGCCAGAAAGCAAGTTACAGTTCAGCAGTCTTGGAGCAGCCAAGAGATAGCAGTAGACAAAGCTGGAACAGTTCAGCAGATTGCAAAGGCAAGGTGTAAAGCTGAAAGACTTCCACATCCTAAACTCATGGGACATGAGTTCTTTTCTGTTGGGGAGTATGGTGCAGGAGCACCTACCTGACAGCTGGTCTGGATAAGGCAGTTAGTAGCTTAGGTCCAGTTTATGTTTCCAAGAAGGTCTGTTAGACCAAATGCATGTAATAAGGTCATGCTGATCAGGATAAGATCATGCTGACCAGGCTTTTGCTATTTTTAGCTAGTTAGTTATAACAACTGTCATGATGTATGTTCGGTGGGATCTCCCAGCCGCCTGGAGAGTTCCCAGCCGCTTGGAGTCGGGTCAGTAGTACTCGTAGGGAAATCTTTATAAGCATGAGATCGGTTGATTGTAGGGATCATCGATCGGCAGTCTAGTATTGCATCCAGCAGAGGAGTTGAGTGTTCTGTGTGAGGAACATCATATTGTATTGCATCTTTGAGTCAATAAAGATCCTGTTTCGTTTTCTGTTTGATCTCCTTCCTGTAATCGATTGCTGGTTTGAGAGGTTTTCATGGATATACTGATCCATTCCACCGGTTGACTCATCTGATCGGTGGAATGGCAATGTACAGTAGGTTAGATTGTAGTTTGTTTCTGTTTGCATGCAGGTGTGCAGAATCGCGGTCAAGAGATGTTGAAGACCCTAGCATCCTCATGTGCTAGGTCGAGTTGATAAGCTGATTAAGTTGGAAGATCACCCTGAGGTTGGATCGGATCATCCCTGGAGGATCGGCGAAGTGAAACTTCGCAAAAGCTGAAAGTTCGGTAAAGACGGCATCATCAGGATATTTCTGCAAATATCCTGCAGTCGGGTTAGGCATCATCATCCGGATAAGTGAAGATGAACATGATGCAGTTGAGTGCATGAAGTGTGGGTTCGTCGAGGTGATCATCAGCAGGAGGAGCCGAGGAGTGCATCGGCATCAGGATCATCATATTGGGAGTGCCAAACATCCGCATATCGCGAGTAGATGCGGGAGAGAAAGTTCATGTTTTTGGCTAAGTGTTGAGAAGGTCATCAGGATATTGGGTGACGTCATCGTCATCAGGATATGACGTCATCGTCATCAGGATATTGAGATATTCCCCCTATGCGAGTTCATCCTGCTGTCGTTAAGTATCGGCATCGGCAGAAAGTGTATTAGCATCATCAGGAGGTTTCGAAGACAACCGGATAAAGTAGATCATGATGCTGTTGTTTGTATCGTCGGGTAGCGGAGCGTCGAAGGTAAGCTGCTGAAGGTGAACGTCATCAGGATATTTGGGACAACCGGATGTTGAATATCCTGCTGACGAAGGAAGTGTTGCATATGATGATGCCGAAGGAGTTCGGAGCCCGATGAACAGTGCAACAGGAGGATGTGTGCGCCCGCTGAACATCATGATGATGATGTTAGAAGGAAGGCGGAGGAGGTGAACAGTGGTCGGCAGGAGGACAATTGTGAGTGTCTGAAATATGATGATGCTGTTGGTAGTTTTAGGGAATATGATGATGATGGCGAAGATGATGATGATGAGGTTGGTCTGCAGACATTCATGCTATATGCGAAGGTTATAGTGTGGATGTCTCTGCATCATAGTGGTATCAGAGCTCAGCAAAAGGTCTGGGCTGTTGTGTGTTGATTCTGTCACTGAAAGGGCAGAGGTAGAGATAGAGTTGATTGTGTTGTGTTGTGATTGTGAGGTTGACAAAATGCCTCCTAAAGGTAGTGGTACTGCAAGGGAATTGCAGGAGATGAAGGAAAAGCATGCTAGAGAGCTGAGGAAGATGAAGGAGCTTGCTGAAGCACTTCAAGCTAGGCTGACAGCCCTGGAAAAGAACAAAAAGAGGGAAGTGGAAGACAGTGAGTCTGAAGAAGATGCAGATACTGTTGACGAATATGAAGAGGTAGCTGAAGATCTGGATGCTGAAGACCAGAGATTGGCAAAACTGTTAAAGGCAGTGCAGAGTGAAAAACCTAAGGTAAAGGTTGATGTTTCCAAATATACTAGAAGCTTGAATGAAGATGAGTTGTTGGACTGGATTGCTGCACTGGATAATCACTTTGAATGTGAAGATGTTGCTGAGGATCAGAAAGTCAAGATTGCAAAGACCAAGTTAGGAGGTCATGCTTTGGTATGGTGGGATTATGTACAATCTGAGAGAAGGAAACAAGGGAAGTCAAAGATTACTTCATGGGATAAGATGGTAGCAAGGATAAAGGGTAAATTCTTGCCAAGGGATTATGAAATCCAGATGTTTAAGAAGCTGCAATTCTTAAAGCAGAAAGACAGGGATGTGAAAGCATATACTGAGGAATTTTACCTGTTGAGTATGAGATCTGGTCATCATGAGAATGAGGTAGAAAAGGTGGCTAGGTACTTGGCTGGTTTGAGGTTTAACATACAGGATGAGTTAGTGTTAGCTAACCCTAAGAATGTGGAAGATTGTTACCAAATGGCAATCAGGATTGAAGAAAAGATGAATAGAGGACATGAGAAGTCCATGAGAGGAAGAGGAAACAACAGGGGAAGAGGAGCAGCCCCTGCACAAAAGCAAACCAATGAGGTTCAAGAAGACACTGGTAAAGGACAGGGACAGTCTGATTTCAGAGGTGGATGGAAAGGTAATAGAGGAAGATTTGGAGGTGGTAGAGGTTCTACTACATTTTCAGGAAAGTGTTACACCTGTGGAGAGTTTGGTCATCCATCTTTCAAATGTCCAGAAAACAAAGGTTCATCATCCAGAAATGATAGAACAAGTGACAAGAGGGTACAACTGGTACAAGAAGAGAAAGAAGAAGAAAGTGCACAGAGTTCAAACAGAGGTCCTGAGAATTTTGGATATCCAGAGAGTGGAGAATCATTGATGTTAAGGAAAACAAGTTTGCAGGCATCAAAGGATATGATGCAAAGAAGAGCTCTTTTCAAAACCACATGTAAGAGCAAAGGTAAGGTATGTAAGGTTGTCATTGACACTGGTTCAACAGACAACATGGTATCTCAGGAGATGGTGGATAAACTGAAGCTGGAAAGGATTCCACATCCACACCCTTACAAGGCATCTTGGGTGAGTGATAGTCAATCACTTTTTGTCTCTGAACAGGCATATGTGGATTTCCAGATTGGGCCATATCAGGATAGGATTTTGTGTGATATATTGCCTATGGAATGTTGTCATCTACTGCTAGGTAGACCATGGCAATTTGACAGAAGGGTACTGTATGATGGGTATGCTAATACCTATACCATCCAGAAGGATGGGAAGATTATTAAGTTGATGCCATTGTAGGCAAAAGCTGCAGTACAGAAGGCAGCTCAAATCATTTTGATGGGAAAGAAGGAGTATGTGCAGATGCCTAGAGGAGCAGGCATGAAGGCAGTTCAGGACACTGCAGAGAAAGGAGTTGTTAAAGACAACAAGCTGAAGAAAGTTTCAGTTGTGACTGACAGAGGTCAGTAGCAGGTTCAGAAACAGGGGTGCAACCAACCATCAGTTGAAAGGAATGACAAGGATGTTGTCATAGTGGGGACTATTGCTTGTCCTATAAAGATTGACAGGAAGATCGAGTTGAACATTTCAGCAATTCAAGAGGCAGTTCAGAAAGAGGTTCTGGTCAGGCAACCTGACAAACACAGGGTATGTGAGAGAAAGGCCTACATCAACAGGCATGATGATTTACTTGCCAGAAAGCAAGTTACAGTTCAGCAGTCTTGGAGCAGCCAAGAGATAGCAGTAGACAAAGCTGGAACAGTTCAGCAGATTGCAAAGGCAAGGTGTAAAGCTGAAAGACTTCCACATCCTAAACTCATGGGACATGAGTTCTTTTCTGTTGGGGAGTATGGTGCAGGAGCACCTACCTGACAGCTGGTCTGGATAAGGCAGTTAGTAGCTTAGGTCCAGTTTATGTTTCCAAGAAGGTCTGTTAGACCAAATGCATGTAATAAGGTCATGCTGATCAGGATAAGATCATGCTGACCAGGCTTTTGCTATTTTTAGCTAGTTAGTTATAACAGCTGTCATGATGTATGTTCGGTGGGATCTCCCAGCCGCCTGGAGAGTTCCCAGCCGCTTGGAGTCGGGTCAGTAGTACTCGTAGGGAAATCTTTATAAGCATGAGATCGGTTGATTGTAGGGATCATCGATCGGCAGTCTAGTATTGCATCCAGCAGAGGAGTTGAGTGTTCTGTGTGAGGAACATCATATTGTATTGCATCTTTGAGTCAATAAAGATCCTGTTTCGTTTTCTGTTTGATCTCCTTCCTGTAATCGATTGCTGGTTTGAGAGGTTTTCATGGATATACTGATCCATTCCACCGGTTGACTCATCTGATCGGTGGAATGGCAATGTACAGTAGGTTAGATTGTAGTTTGTTTCTGTTTGCATGCAGGTGTGCAGAATCGCGGTCAAGAGATGTTGAAGACCCTAGCATCCTCATGTGCTAGGTCGAGTTGATAAGCTGATTAAGTTGGAAGATCACCCTGAGGTTGGATCGGATCATCCCTGGAGGATCGGCGAAGTGAAACTTCGCAAAAGCTGAAAGTTCGGTAAAGACGGCATCATCAGGATATTTCTGCAAATATCCTGCAGTCGGGTTAGGCATCATCATCCGGATAAGTGAAGATGAACATGATGCAGTTGAGTGCATGAAGTGTGGGTTCGTCGGGGTGATCATCAGCAGGAGGAGCCGAGGAGTGCATCGGCATCAGGATCATCATATTGGGAGTGCCAAACATCCGCATATCGCGAGTAGATGCGGGAGAGAAAGTTCGTGTTTTTGGCTAAGTGTTGAGAAGGTCATCAGGATATTGGGTGACGTCATCGTCATCAGGATATGACGTCATCGTCATCAGGATATTGAGATATTCCCCCTATGCGAGTTCATCCTGCTGTCGTTAAGTATCGGCATCGGCAGAAAGTGTATTAGCATCATCAGGAGGTTTCGAAGACAACCGGATAAAGTAGATCATGATGTTGTTGTTTGTATCGTCGGGTAGCGGAGCGTCGAAGGTAAGCTGCTGAAGGTGAACGTCATCAGGATATTTGGGACAACCGGATGTTGAATATCCTGCTGACGAAGGAAGTGTTGCATATGATGATGCCGAAGGAGTTCGGAGCCCGATGAACAGTGCAACAGGAGGATGTGTGCGCCCGCTGAACATCATGATGATGATGTTAGAAGGAAGGCGGAGGAGGTGAACAGTGGTCGGCAGGAGGACAATTGCGAGTGTCCGAAATATGATGATGCTGTTGGTAGTTTTAGGGAATATGATGATGATGGCGAAGATGATGATGATGAGGTTGGTCTGCAGACATTCATGCTATATGCGAAGGTTATAGTGTGGATGTCTCTGCATCACTCTGGTCATCCATGTGTCCTCACTCACTCGGCACAATGATCTCTACGTGGAATCACCATCTTGATAGCTCTCCAACTCTCGTCGCACACCAACTCTAAGGAGCCCTAGATCTCTATAAGTAAATGAGCACAAATGAGCCTATTTGCCCTTGAAGAACCTACTTATAGCCCTATCCAAAACCCTATTTCTTCTATGCTAAAGCCTCTTTTCTTCTACCTCATCCCATTTTATCCCACCCAACCCATTTTTTCTTCATGTCAACCTTGCGTCCTAGCTTTTCTTCTATCACGAGCCAACCCAACCCTTCCTGGTTAGCCTAGCTTACCTCTCGAGGGGGCATCACCTGCCAGTTACATTGGGGCATAACCTTGTATATCAAATGAATATTGTATCTTCTTTGACACAACACTCTATCGAACATTGTATCAAAGAGGCACAAAATGTAGACACCCAAAATTGACTCATTATCACTAGCATGTCAAACATTACATTATCCATCATCCGCATTTGTCTAACACACTTGAGCAATATCCCTAACACATCTATTTTCTTCTATTAAGTAAATAAATTTATATTTATTTAATTAATTCATTAGCTATTTCTTCTAAGCTATAATTAAACAATCTTTAATTATTTAATTATCTTCATTCTTCTATTTTTAATTAAATAAATCTTATTTATTTAATTAAAAATTCCCTTCACAAACCCACTTTCCAATTAATTATATAAATTTTGTTTATTTGATTAATTTATCTTATCATTTATCTCATGAGCTGACATGTGTGCCTCTTTCATTTAAAAAAAGATAAGTGGTACTACATCTTTTAGTTAGTATCTTTCACATGTAGTACTTTTTATGTACACAAGCACACATAAGCCTTATCTTCCCTCCACTTGTTATCTTCACATTCACCTATGTCTATCCTTTAATCTTAGCCATTCGCATAGCCACTGAATCTCCACCGTTGATTGATTTTGGTTGAGTTCTATATAAACACCCTCTCATTCCATACTACATCTATCCAACATTCATATAGCATCTACATTATCATCCTGAGCATATTGAGCACTTGAGTATCCAAAGCATCCATTGAGCTTATCATCATTATCATTTATCCATCATGGCAGCTTTTATCTTCATAATTGTTCATTGTTGAAGAAGCAATCAACATCATAAACAAGGAATCACACAATCTAGGTGATATTGTGCTTGAATTGCATGCTTTTGATTTCATTTGGATTAGATTCTTTGATGATGGTAGGGTTAGGTTTTCATGGCTATGCTTGATCTTATTAACCTAATTTTTTACCTATCACACTTTGAAGTTAGCATCAACCATATGTAGCTGTGGAATGACCTAGTGACCTATGGTTTGATTTCTTCTCTCCATGAATGTATCTTGTGTGTATGTGATTCAATAACTAAAGGTTCACTAAAAGTAGAAGTATTTTTTAAAATTTCTTTGAATTTCATTACAGATCATCTCCATAATTGCAAATAACATACAATCAAAAGAAAATAGAACATGAAATATGTAGATATCCCATAGGTAATTGAAAATACAGAGCATATTTGGAGTGAAGGCATGTCAAATTGATAAATATCATGCAAATTCTGATAAATATCCATGAAATACATATAAATATCCACTTATAGACACATCATTTAAATAGATGTGCAGTGTAGAATGAGTAAGTTCATAATGATCAATGATTAGAAGAATTGATCAAACTTACAAATATTTCAGCAATCCTTGAAAATAGAGTAGAATTGACCTCTCTGTAGAGTGAATTTACAGAATATAGTACAATACTAATCACCTGAATGAATGTAAGACCCCTTGAAATGGAAAATAGCATGTCACATCAACCTCTGAGTAATGTCAGACGATCATGACCTGATCAATGAAGACTTGGAGTCATCAACTTATCTTAAGCTGATCATACTTTACAAGATAATAAAGGTTTGTTGTGTAAATTTTTATGCATGTTGTTATGACTAACAATCATCATCAACATAAATTGGCACTAGAAGGAGGGCCATGATGAATATCTAAGGGTGATTCACTGATACAGAAGGAAGGTAATACTCACGTAGCTTTGTACTTCAAGTCGTGTGCAAAGATTTATTGTTTTGAGTCTGTTTATGCTTGTCCATTGCAAAGTTTTCAAAATTAAGCGTAAATATTTTAAGCTTTACGGTCGATCGCTGTGATATTCAAAAGATAAGTTCTCTTTCAAGTCTTTTTGCTAAATCTTTGAAGTAATTTGCTTAAGAGACCTGATATCTTGTTTCTTGTGTCCAAAAGTCTCACATCACCTCATATTTACATCATTTCTACAAATATTGCATAAAAATCCAGTCAGTTTCAGATTCTAATCATAAATAAATCATTTGCTTGAGTGTTTTAGCTGATCTTTATAGTAAACAAGCCAAATTTTTGTAAATTCAAGACATCCTGGCTCTCAGGCCAAATATTAGGTCCAGATCCAGTGGACTCTTTGAAGAATTGCCGATCTGGGGACTCAAACCTAGAATAGTAGATATTCATCATTCTCCTAGTTCTAGTGCATCATGAGCTTCACCAGAACACACTCCAAAAACTCCTATCAGGTTGCAAATACCTATAGGACCACCTGTCATGCCCCCAATCCAACCTCTACTAGTCACAATGACATTCTTTACTGTAGAGTCACCTCTGACTTTCACTGCATATCATCCTTTACCTAAAAATCCTAATAAGATTTGTCCTAAATATCATCCATATCAGGCTGCTGATGATCAGATTAGAACATTCAAGGAAGCCTATTATAGAGTAAGAATTGAACATCAGGATGTAGTATGCAGGTTATTTCTATTTTCCTTAGGGGAAGAGGCATATAATTGGTATATCAGTCTTGGTCAAGGTTCAGTCGGTTCATGGGCTGCCTTGGAGAAAGCCTTTAAGGATAGATTCAAAATACCTATAGATCCTTCAATGAATTATCATCTATTTGCCACAATCAAGAGATTTGAGGGAGAACCTGTTACCAATTTCAATGCAAGATTCCAAAAGATGCTCTCAAAGCTAGTTGCTCCCTATACTGTAATAGATGAAGCTGCTAGGAGTATATACTACTCAGCATTAGATCCCCTGAGTTTTATGTTTATTAGGAGAACACATCCTGGTGTCACAACCTTGGTAGGTGCTTTTGAAGAAGCCATCAAAGTCAGTCAACAGTTGATTCTTGCTCCAACACCTAATATTGCATTTCCTACACTCCATGTTTATCCTACATATCCTGCTCAACAACAGACCAATGGAGCTATGATACCTCCAACTATAATGCCAAGTCCTTTACAGATACCTACAATCAGTATCATGTCACCTCCAAATAGAAATGGTCAAATGCTACAATATCCAAGGCATACACAGGTACCTTAGGTTGTAGAATAGTCTAATAACAATAACAATGGCTCTTCCTTCTTTAAATCCCAAATAGAGAATGTAGTAGCTAAAGTTCAAGAAGAAAAGGAAGAAATTAAAGAGATATCAGCACAACTGAGGAAACTCACCATTGAGATCACTCATTTGAGGAGTCAGAATTTCTATTCTCAACCAAATCAAAATAGAGGATATGCCAATGATAGATCTGGTTATCTTGATAAGGGATACAATAACAACTATAATAACAACAATGGTAACAGTAATCCCCCTACACAACCTAGAGTGTGGAACACTAGGCCAAACAATGGTTCTTTGCCATCACCCCTAGATAATCAGCCTTCTAGTGAACCTAAGCAGACCACTAGAGTGAACCTGACAGAGGTAGCTCTTACAAACTAGTGTAGGATACATAATACCAATGCTCATGCATAGCTGGATTGTCCTTAGTTTAGGATAGCCGCTAGTATATTCCAAACTGGAGTATCTAATACTGTGGGTAATCCACCTGGTGTTGAAGGAAATGAAATTGTCCCCTGTGGATATGATTCTGCTCTTGTATTAGAAAGTTTCATCAATCATCCTCATCAGCAGATAATGTCACCTCATGAGAATTACACCTTGGCATGTGAAGAGTCAGCTATGGCTTATGAAACCAATTATGTTTTTCCATTTGAAGATGAAAATGATCCATCAGTTAATCATGAAGAAGTGCATGCTTATCCGCAACAGTATCAGGGTAGACATAATTACAACCTAAGGAATAACTCCAACCAACCTACTAGTCCTTTGACTACATCCTTGCCTCCAAATAATTTCAACACTCCTCCTGATCCTAAGGCAAGCAATAACCCTAGATTTCCTAAAGTTAATGCTTAGTACTTAGCACCACAAAATGTAGTACCAAAAATTGGTAATCTACCCCCTGAGTCTGATAAATTGGTCACATACTTGGCAGATGAAATGAAAAAGATCAAGATCAGTCTGTCATTGTCAAAACTACTCAAAACCCCAGCCATTAAAAAGGCTTTCATGAAATCCTTAGATGATCCTGCTCCAAAAGAGGATAATCATACCTCAAGTCAGACTGGGAATACAGATCATGCCATTAAGGATATTAATGTTAAACACAAAACTCCAACCACTATTCAAGCTGTAGAGACTTCACACATGACTCTTTATAGAGATAAAATGGAGTCACCTCCTTTTCTCCTTACCATAAGTATGTTTAGTAAGAATTTGCATAATTGCTTAGTAGATTCAGGTGCATCTACTAATGTAATGCCCCTGTCTATATGTAACGCCTTGGGGTTACATCCTGCCAAGTCACTAAAGAAAGTAACATAGTTAGATAAAACAAAGGTGAGTGTCGTAGGAGAATTGACCCACATCCATATGCAATTAGCATTAGATCCAAGAATCCAATACTACATCGCTATTCAAGTGGTAGATATACCAGATACCTATGGGATGTTGTTTAGTAGGGATTGGTCAAAAACACTCAATGGATACATGTCCATTGATTTTAGTCACATGTGGTTACCTTGGAAAGGAATACCTAACCAAATAAGGATAGATGTTGAACCTCGCATGAAACATATGATCACTGATTACAATTAAACCAATGAGATCATGTATGTAGACATTGAACCCGGAGTGTATTCCATCAGACCCTAGACCGTCAAGATAGAAGAGATCCTCATGTACAATGTTCATGTTCATAATTACAATCTTCAAGATGATAGAATAATTTTAGAGTCTAATTGTAGTTTTGAAAATGAGATAGAAGTAGATCACTTTAAGAATTTTGGCATGCACTTGTCCAAACTGGTGCAACGTTGCCAATCATTAAAAATGTCTGTTGAAGATGTTCTAATTGAAGGATGGTGCAGGTTACATGATGAGGCACATTCTGAAAAGACTTGTGATGCATGCTTAGATATGATGGAACTGGAACAAGCATGCAGTAAGAAGGCATCATCATCATCCGGGGTAAGTTTTGTAGATAGTGACAGTGATACTAATTTTTGTCTATCATTTATAGGAATAGAAGAAAGCACATATCATGATGAAAGCCCTATTCAAATGATAGAAGAGCTATTGGTGTGTAATGAGAGTAATTCTAAGAGTAACAAGAATATCACCCCAGGGACCGATTGATTGGTTGAGTCAGATTATGAAATATCTGATGAGGATGAAGATAGTAATTTGTCCAAGTTTGAGGGATTTTTATCAAAACAAATTCAGAAGATGATACAACAACAAAGATCCCCACAGGATGTTCTCATTGAGGGATGGTACAGGTTATATGAAGCAACACATTTAGAAACTACTTGCTCATTATGTTTCATATTCTGGAAAAGTAGATGTCGCCTTGTTCAAAAGATCTTCCTTTTGATGACAAAGAAGAAAAAGGAATATCAGCTTCACATCAGCCAGATAAGGTGAAGTTTGAGAAGATTGAAACACCAAAATTAAGATGGATATCAAGTGGTGCAGCTGCTAGAGCTAAAAAGAAAAGAGAAGGCCCAAACAAACCTTTAATTGAAGATAAGCCATGGATCCTCAGGTTTGATGGATCTAAATCAAAACAAGGGGCTAGAGTAGGAATAGATCTTATTGATCCAGCTGGTAAATCTTACTTGGCAGCATACAGATTACAATTCCCATGGACAAATAATGTGACAGAGTATGAATCTTTGATCCATGGGATATTGTTTGCACTCAGAAAGAAAGTAAAGATTTTGCATGTCTATGGAGACTCAGAATTGGTAGTAAGACAAGTAAGAGGCATATATTCTTGTAATTACAAGAAGTTGTCTAATTACAAACATAGGGTGTGGGATCCAATAGAAGATTTTGATGCATTTAACATCACCCATGTGCCTAGAGAACAAAATCACAGGGTAGATGTCTTGGCCCAAGCCGCAAGTACTTTGGAACCATTATCCATATCTGGTTTGAAGAGATTTTTAGTTGAATTAGTGTCAGTATCCTCTGTACCAGATAATGTAGTTAACCTTCAAGTGTTTGATGATGACCAACACATTTTAGACTTCATATCCAATAGAGATGTGTTTGATACATAGATCATAGATGAAAGAAATGTGGAAGATCATACCTGGGAAGAAGAAGAAATCATAGAGCTGCCCACTAACAAGATTCCTAAAGGAATGATAGAATTAGAAAGAACATTTGATTTAGATAACATGCTGAAACATAAAGATCTCCCTAAAGCAGATGGAGGAGAATATTCACTAGTCAACATAGGACATGATGTAGAGAAAAGGAATGTCTTGATTGGAAAGGTGTGTATAGAAGAAGAAATGGTAGGAATAACCCAAGCACTTAAAGACTATATTCATGTTATTGCCTGGACATATGATGAGTTGAAAACTTATTATACTTCAATCATCACTCATACTATATCATTAAAGCTAGCTGTCAAGCCCTCTAGACAAAAGAAGAGACCTGTTAATGCTTTGCTGGAGCCCATCATTTTTCAAGAAGTGAAGAAATTTCTTAATGCTAGGATCATATTTCCTATGAGACATTCTACATGGGTGGCTAATTTGGTCCCAGTAAGGAAGAAGAATGGTGACATCAGAATGTGTGTAGACTTCAGAAAATTAAATAGAGCTTCTGAAAAGGATAATTATCATTTGCCTTCTCTAGATGAGGTCTTGTAGATTGTAAATGGTGCAAAGATGATGTCATTTTTGGATGGTTTTTCAGGTTACAACCAAGTGATGGTAGACAAGATAAATAGATTAAAGACTGCATTCACTACTAAGTGGGGAATATTCACCTACAGGCGCATGCCCTTTGGATTGATAAATGCTAGAGCCACCTTTCAGTGAGTAATGGATATAGCCTTCAGGGGACTAATTGGTAAGTGCATCAGCATATACATGGATGACTTGACAATTTTCTCTAAAGAGAGAGGGAATCATGTAGAAGACCTCAGGAAAGTACTAAAGAAATGTGAACATTATGGAATGTCCCTAAACCCTAAGAAATGCATATTTGGGGTAACCACAGGGGAGTTATTAGGTCACCTAATAACAGAGAATGGGATCATCATTGACCCTGCAAGAGTAGAATCAATCATGAAGATACAACTCCCTAGGAGTAAGAAAGAGCTCAAATCTTATTTTGGTAAGATCAATTTTGTTAGAAAATTCATTACTGGTTTTGCAGAGATTGTCAGACCATTGAATGCAATGCTCAAGGAGAATGCCAAAATTGAATGGACACCTGAAGCTAGAGCAAATTTTGAAGATATCAAGAAAGTTATATCTAATGCTTCTATTCTAATTAGTCTAGATTATACCAAAGATTTTTACATATACTCATTTTCTTTAGAGCATACGTCTACAGTAGTACTAACACAAATAAATGAGGCTAAAGAAGAAAAGCATATAGCTTTCATGAGTTGTCCTTTCAAGGATGCAGAACTCAAATATATGGATGTTGAAAGACAAGCACTTGCTCTGGTCTGAGTAGTCAATAAGTTTAGACATTACATCTTGAGAATAAATTGATCATTGTAGTACCAGATGCAGCAGTAAAGATGCTTTTAATGCAAAGTGAACTAGGTGAAAAGAGAACCAAATGGATAATTGTCCTCCAAGAGTATGATATGGACATAACACCCATGAAATTAGTGAGAGGACAAGCCTTGAGTCAAATGATATCTGAAATTGATCCTAACATCATAAGCCAGCAATATGTCATAAATACAAAGGAAACTAGAAAATGGTATTCAGACATCAGACATATCTTGATTACTTGAAGATGTCCTTCAAGGTTGCAGGCCTCATAGAGGAGAGCCTTAAAGATAAGATCTCAAAAATACATGATATAAGGAGGAGTTCTTTTCAAGAAGAACTATGAGGGAGTATACCTTACATGCCTAAACATATAAGAAGCAGACAAAGTGTTAACAAAACTGCACGACAAGTTTGGAACCACACATGGATCGTACTTAGCTACCACTCATGCTATCCTTAGAGCAGGGTATTACTAGCCCACTATTTTTAAAGATACTACTAAACACATCAAATGTTGTCATATGTGTCAGGTTGCTGCAAATAGAGAAAGTATGTTGCTCAGCCCTTGCAACCAGTGATGGAGATGCGTCCATTTGCTCAATGGGGGATGTATTTCATAGGACCTATCAACCCTCCATCATCTTTAGGCCACAAGTAGGTGTTGACCGTTACTGATTATTGTACCAGGTGGGCTAAAGCTGTCAGTAGTAAGACATGCAATTCTAAGGATGTGATCAAGTTCTTGGAAAGCAACATAGTAACCAGGTATGGAGTTCCTTATGCTTTAGTATCTGACAATGGCTCTGCCTTTGCATTGATAAGATTATCAAGTTGGGATTTTGACCATGGAATTATTTTGAAGTTTTCTTCAAATTACTATCCTCAAGGGAATGGATTAGCATAATCTACAAACAAGAACTTGTTAAACATTATAAAGAAATTGATAGAAAAGAACCCAAGGGAGTGGAACACCTTATTAAAATATGCATTGTGGGTAGATAGAACCAGGATGAAGGCTGCATTAGGAAATTCTCCTTTTCACCTAGTATATGGGGTGGATCCCATCCTCCATGTTAACCTAAAGATCCCCACATTGTAGTTTGCGCAAGAGTATCTAGGTATAGATAACAAACAAGAAGTCAGGTTGCTTCAGTTAATGCATCTAGAAGAAAAAAGGAATAGAGTAATTGATCAATTTGCTAAACATCAAGCTGTTGTTAAGCATTGGTTTGACAAAAGAGCCAGAGTTAAGGCTTTTAGAATTTCAGATTTAATCCTTATGTGGGATAAAGCACATGAAAGGAAAGGGGATCATGGTAAATTTGATAAACTTTGGATAGGTCATTTTCAAGTTTCAAAAATCTTAGGAGATAATACTTACAAGATCAAGACTTTAACCAGTGAGGATGTCCCATTACTAGTTAATGGATAGTTCCTCAAGAATTATTTTCAATCCTAAAATAGTGTCATGTAAGTCAAATGTATCATAATGTGCATATTGTATAGTTGTTTGTACAGTTTTATTTTGTTTATTTGTTTGCCTATTGAGTTTTGTTTTGGTTAGTCAAGATGATGTAACTTATCACCCTAAGAAAATAACCAAATTGTTAAGATTCAAGTGGTGAGAACAAATTCCTATATAGGTTATGATTCATTTTGAGGAGTATCGGTGATCAGGTCTATGATATCCTTTTCATCATGGTGCCTTTTCTTAACTAAAGTGATTTTTCACAATGACTCACCTAATAGCCTTGGGTTAGTTGAATGCATAAGTATAGGTGTTAAGTGAAAAATCTAAAGGGACTCCCTTGCTACCAATGCAATCTCCAACCTAAATCAGCAAGTGATCATGCCTTGCACATTGAGCTTACATGATGACATTATATGAATAGAAGGAATAAATATTGAAAATCCAAAAGGAATAAAATTAGGCCATCTAAGTAACTCTATCGAGGCTATAGACACCTACTGGCAGTGGGGCTCTACTTAGGGGGATTGTATAGATAACCTTGTCGGGGCTATAGACACCTGCTGGCAATAAGGCTCTATCCAGGTTGGCTATGAGGGATGCTCCAAAAATATCTAGCTTAACATAAGTTACTCATGCTTTCAACTTACTTTGAAGATGAGGATAATTAATCATCTGCACACACCTGATCCTTTGCTAGCATTGTTACCATGATGAAAACCCTATCATTCAGAAAGATTATAATACTTATACTTAGAAAGAGTTAAAATGCTATGTTAGAATGTGATCACATCACTTGAATCATTGGAATTTGGTTATGTTCTTTGGTGGCAAGTTGTTGTGTGGTTACACAACATGCCCCATTTTGCCTTGGCAAAATAGGGACCCAACATTTCTTTCTGCTTTGGCTTGTTTGTTTTCTTCTTTGGGCGGTTTGGTAAAATTAGTCATGCATGTAACCCTGTAGGAGGGTGGATTTATCAGTATAACTGAGGTTAGTTGCCAAAGTTAGTAGTTCCCATTATTAGCGTCATGGTTGGAAAGTACACAAAATTCCAAGCAGGTTTCCCTTTTAGATCACCCTAAAATTGTCTAAGGGAAGAGAGTTATGTTGAGTCAAAGTTTGGTCAAACCTAATATCCCACGCAGGGGGTCATATTTCAAACATCAATCATATTAGATAAGATCACCCTGAGATAGAATTATCACCTGATAATCACCCGGTGCGCGATGTGTGGATGTTAAATTTAAGTAAGAGTTGATATCTACATGTCAAAAGACTTCAGTTATCTCGTGAGGGGTCATATTTTTAACATCAGTCATCTTATGAACATCACCCTCTTCGCAAATATCACCCTATGTCAATATGATGGTGACATCATCCAAATCCAATGAATGAAGGAAATCACGCTGATGATGACATCATTATTCCATCTATTTGCGGGGAGGTATATATCCGATGTCCGTCATATTCTTTAATATGACGACATCATTAAAACATAATAATTAAACAATGTTGTTGACATAATGATGTCACCCTAATATTTTCCAGGGGGTCATTTTATCCATGGAGTCATATTTTGAATAGCCTCTAATCTTAGTTTCGTGACCCGATATACACATGGTCAAATGGTGACCATATCACCCAATCCTTTGCATTCAGTTATTCCGCTCAAAAGAGGGGGGTCATATTTTGATATCCCCTGATCTTTTGAAGATCACCCCCCCTTCTTTGACATTAAATGCAATTAAATGCGGTAGATGAATTCCCGTCGATTACAAATGCAAATTGAACACTTGGCAGCATCTACGGATTCCCTACAGATGATCAATGGATTTGATTAGGACAATGCATTCTTACGCTAATCTATCCTATTGACCCACTTTAAAGGTAAATTTTGAAGGTCATTTTCATTTACCTTGCGATAAATCAAGAAATTACAGAGCTCTAAAGTCAAACCCTCAAACAACTACCTATCAATGGATTACATCCTCCAATGTAATGGAACGGGTGATCTTAAGTGTTTATAGCCCTTCTCTGTAATTAGTCATCTAATCCAAAAGAAAGCATTGTCAAGTAAGTAACTATAAACCCTCCTGTTGTTGTTTTCTATATTTTTAGGTAGAGTATTTGTTTCTGCTATGGTTTGGCTTTGTGATAATATGTATAGTGATAAAGTGAGGAATAATATATAGAGTATACATGATAGAACTACATGATGTTGTAGAAATGCATGTGGACACTATAGGGTAAAACATATCATGTTTATTGTAGGAATCCATGGCAGATCGCAGAAGGAATAGGTTTGAGGCGAAGTTCCTCAAGCCCATGTTTGTTCAGCCTAAGGGGGTACAGTACAAGTATAGAGTTATTGGTGATACACACCAAGGGGATACAGACCTGGTAGTATGGTCGACAAGATTGGATCATGATAAGGATAATCCCATTCTGGATGGGGTGTATGTCTCAGGTATGTGGCATGCAGCTGGTTTTTCGTATGCTATGGATGCTCCGGAGCTGGTAGTAGAGTGCGCAAGAATTACAACCCTGAAACTAGATGGGTGGAGAAACATGGGAGGATATATGCAGACTTTTTAGTCAAAGGCATTATCGCCACTTTCAATTTGCCAGTTGGGAAGAAGGTAGTGAGTTTGGACCTGCGCAAATTGGAAACAGAGTATAACAATAACAAGAAAAATGCAAGGAAGAGGATATACCAATGGAGATCAAAGAGTAGCACATATGCCGACTCAGCCAAACTACCCGTGCATCTGTACAAGTTTGATTTTGATGATGAGTACCAATATATGATTGCTCTACTGAGTAGGATGACTAGCAGGCCTCATACTGGAAATTTTTAGAACTGGATGTTTGGGATCATCCAGATAGTCTTATATGCAGACAACTAGCCACTATGGGCTAAGATCATCAGTGATGCATTGGATGAGGGAATGAGGAGCCTGGGAGGATAAACATGTTTATTTTACATGACTTCATATGTTGTGTACTCTTGTGCATATAAAGGAACTTTTAATGCTTTGAAGATAGTGGATAAGGCTGGTGGTAATGTTGATGATGTACACATATGGGATCATTATCCCCAATTGCAATGGAACGCATACCTCCTAGACTACAAACTGGTAAATGATGCATTCTCCATGCATCTGGTCAAAACTATGGAGGAGGATAGGACTAAAAGGCTGAGCATGGAAGCTCAAGAAATTGTTTATCGACATGGAGCCTAGTTTATCCAATTTGTCACTTTCTCATACATCAGGATAAGGGATTTGAAGGATAGCCTCTTATGTTGCCAAGATACCCCACTAATGGGGTCGTCTTGATGGAATTTGTCAGGCAGGTATCCACAATAGTTGAAGCCTACAAGGCACAGAAGAAGATACCTCTAGTTTTATTTCCAGTATCCATGGGCTAGTACATGTTTGTAGATTTAGAGAGTATAAAGCATGTCATTGGGGGGTTAAAATTGATGTATTTACAACCATTTCCCCTAGCCAGATCATATGATCCTTATGGCAGGATGCAGAAGATACTAGGAAAACCAATACATCAAAAGCATCTAGAAGACTTCTGGACTGATTGTGATGATGAAGCTAAGGTGAGAAGAAGGAAATATCAATGACTCACCTTGAATCAAATCAAAACCTTTGACTACATCCTAGTGCCAGTACAGCTGTGTAAGGATGATGGGAAAATAATGTCCAATGCATATGAGGACAAAAAGGTGTATAATGACACCATATCAGCCCCATATCTTACAAAACAGGAAGATATATCTTTAGATCAGTTGACAAGTGGGGTGATCCAGCTAACCCAGGCCTGGGTAGATGAAGAGATATCTAGATTAAAGAAAAGGGGTGTTGCCCTTACAGTTGATACCAAGAAGAAGAGACAGGAGTGTCTGATAAGGAATATGATGATTTCCTCACTGAAAGAGAAAATCCAATGGGGAAAGATTGCCTATAGAAAAATAAAGGAGAATCCCCCTAAGGGTAAGAAAGGTGAAGATGAACCAAAGGGGGTGATAATTGAGAGAATTACCACTATGGCTACAGGTGCACCTACATCAACTCAGGCATCTACATCATCTGCATAGCCTCTAATTGAAAAACCAAGAGAATTTTGAAGCTGACTGTTGAAACTACAGAGGTACAGGTGGAAGGCCAGACCCTACAGTAGGAAGTGGAAGAGGGAGTCCCTTTGGAAGAAGAATAGTTAAATAAGGAACCTAGAGGTGATGACTTGCTGAAAGTCAGCAAGAAGAGGAGGGGGATGCCGCTAATGTCACCACCCAAGAAACAAAGAACGGCCATGAGGGGGGATATCCATGCTCACCCCATCATAGTGAGAGGAGCTGGTGGTGAAGTTTTTAGGAAGGAACTGTGACATGATGTTCCTCTTCCCACCATAATTAAATTCAAAACTGAGAAAGTGGAAGAGCAAATGAGAGAAATATTTAAAACAAGTCAGGGTGTTCCTTTCTCTTTAGAGGATACTGTAGATTTGTCTGATGATGAGGTGGTTCAGAATGTGGCCTCTCAATAAATGGAAACTCTAGTTTCCAACACCCGGATGACTCCTCATGGAACTCCATTAGCATAGATGCAGTGTTGGAGGAAGTAAAGAAAACAGAAGAAATGAGACAAGGTATCTCAGAGAGGGTAGCCCAACAGATAGGGCTAGACAATTTGGTTGAGCAGGTTACTAGTCCTGCAGCCATACACTTAACATATAGGGGTGACATAAACCCATGTAAAGAAATAGGTGCACCCGAGGAACCAAAGAAAATTGAAGTGGCAGAGCATACATGGAAGGATGGCACTGCTCCTGATCAAGGTTAGCAACAACATGAGACACCTATAGAACCAAAAATATTAGAAGTTCAATAGAAGAGTGGGAGTGATCAAGATATATTAGATACAGGTGTCGCTCAGACTCAGGGAAATTTAGGAAAAGTCCCAAGAATAGAAGACAAATCAAGTCAGGAGGACCCTAAGCCACAAGATATCATTGCATCGGATGGAGTACAAGAAATGACCCATGGTCAGGGTGATCCTGAAGGGCAAAATATATAGGCATCCAAAGATGTCAATATGCCATAGGATGAGAAAAATAATAAAGAAGACGAAAATCCAAAGGAGGGAGTATAGGATAAAGCACAGGATCAAAATGTGGAAATTCCACAGGATCCTCCTTTGCAGAAGGCAACCCCTCAACAGGAAGAACTCCAACAAGATCCCCCTCATGAAGAAATACATGAGGAAGAAATTAAGAAGTTCCCTTCTCTACCAAGGACTGAAGCGAACACTAGAGAACAGGATACACATGATATTAACAAAGGCCACCAAGGATCTGGAGATGATGTACCTCATTGGCTAGAAAAGGAAATAGGTATGGAACAAGTTTAAAAAATTCAAGAGTTTGATGTTTCTACCTTGTTCATTGAGAAAATGATGAGGCCAAGGAGGAAGGCCAGATTAACATCTGTCATAAATAGAGATCCTACCACAGGCAGAAGAACTGCACAGATAGCACTTCCCACAGTTGAAAAGGAAAAAGGCAAAATTAGCCTAGAGGAATTTCAAATCACAAGTGTTGATCTGGCTTTTGCCAATGAAGACCAGGAGGGTCAAGAAGGGAAGGATATTATTGATTCTTTAACCCAAAGGGTGAAGAAGGAAAAAGAGAAGAATAAAATACATAAGAAGCATGTTGCTCAATTGCATTCTTTCATAAAAAGGGTTAATTAACCCTGATAATGTACCAGTTGATCCTGGAGTCCCATTGACTGTCATATCATAGGAAGAGGTCACCAAATTGGACCAAATGAAACATGAGGCAATGGTGATGGAAAAATGGATGTTTTCAGCTCTCACTGGGGCTGAAGATGTATTGAGAATCTCTCTATACAGATGGAATTCTTTGAGTAGTCTAAAGAGGAAGGTAGATAAAATACAAAATGATATAGGAAAATGGTCATTCCAGTTGGAAAAGGACATGATTGCTTTGAGTGAAATGAAGAGGATTGATTCACAAATTTTGATAAGCAATAAAGTATTGGATAATAATACTACCTTGCTGACAAGTATATTGTATGAGGATATTAGTTTTGAGTGTGATGTTTTGAAGAAGTGCAGTGGCAAACTCAAGGATATTAGTGTTAAATTACATAGCATGATGGCATATGAAGCAGAAATCCTTGAAGCTTTGGAAGAGAAAATAGAGGGCAAAATTGAGAATTAGGATGCAAACTTTGATATTAAAGCTCTGCATGATAATTTTAAGTCAGTATTAGATGACCCTCTCACCCACCTAACAGAAGAAGTAATGAATAAAATTATGAGGATAAAAGTTAAAGTAGAAACATGCAATGAGACATTATATAGCAGGAAAAGTAAGCTGGAAGCTCCCAAGGCTAAGTTCCAATCTCATAAACATGCAATAGTAAAAGCTAGAATTTAGGACAGGGGAGAGGTTGATAAAATAGTACAAGCATATGAACATATCAAGACAGCAGTAAAGGTCCACATGAAAGAGGATGTATATCAGAGTGATAGTGATGGTGAAAGTGATGAAGATGAAGAGAACGATGAAGAATAAGAAAATGAAGAAGAAGAACCTGAGGAATGAACAAAGATGCATCAATAAGTGAACATATGCATAAGGTACTCATAAATAGTGAGTCATACAGATGGTTGCCAGCTGACAACCTGTGCCATGAGAGAAAGTTGACTAAGTCATAGGAGAGTTGTCAACCATTGATTTGAATTGATAAATCTTGACTGTTGGTCAATTGTAACTATCTCCTCACCTTATTCTATAAAAGGTACAGGGGTGCAATCTTTTAGTCATTCGAAACTTAATTGAAATCTAATTGTTGAAGAATTCAGGACTTATTTCAAAGTTATTGTGAATATACATGTTTTGCATACTTAATGAAAGAGAAGCTATTTTTTATTACAAATCATCGTAAATTTTTAGTAATCTATGATTGAAATCTGGATATATGCATTGATTAGCTACATCCCTTAGTGTGCTTTTTAACCTGCATGTATTGTTTTCATTCCGAATTCCTTTGAAGTTAGCATCAACCATATCTAGCTGTGGAATGACCTGGTGACCTATGGTTTGATTTCTTCTCTCCATGAATGTATCTTATGTGTATATGATTCAATAACTAAAGGTTCACTAAAACTAGAAGTATTCTTTTAAATTTCTTTGAATTTTATTACAGATCATCTCCATAATTGTAAATAACATACAATCAAAAGCAAATAAAACATGAAATATGTAGATATCATATAGGCAAATGAAAATATAGAGCATATTTTCAGTGAAGGCATGTCAAATTGATAAATATCATGCAAATTTAGATAAATATCCATGAAATACATATAATTATCCACTTATAGACACATCATTTAAATAGATATGTAGTATAGAAGAAGGAGTAAGTTCATAATGATCAATGATCAGAAGAACTGATCAAACTTACAAATATTTCAGTAATCCTTGAAAATAGAGTAGAATTGACCTCTCTGTGGAGTGAATTTATAGAATAAAGTGTAATACCGATCAATTGAACAAATGTAAGACCCCTTGAAATGGAAAAAAACATGTCACATCAACCTCTGAGTAATGTCAAATGATCATGACCTAATCAACAGAGACTTGGAGTCATCAACTTATCTTAAGCTGATCGTACTTTACATGATAATAAAGGTTTGTTGTACAAATTTTTATGCATGTTGTTATGACTAACAATCATCATCAACAAGTACCATGGGTAAATGCAAAATAAATAGAGAAAAGAAAGATCTCAAGTCTCTTATTGATCAAATGGCATCATCTATACCAAATTTAGATGTTGATATAAAACTAGTTGATAGAAATGTCTCAAAAGTTGAGTCAGAAGTTCCTTTCTTTGATGGTTTAGAATTCTCTATTTGGTGTATTAGAATGCAAGTTTATTTATCCTCTTTAGGATATAGTGTATGGATGTCTATTGAGAATGGGTATTTTGCTTCTTCTCAATCACCTATTACTGCAAAGAACAAAGAGGCTCTTGAATGTAATTATATAACAAAGAAGGTTATTTTATCTAGATTATCTAATGAAGTTTCTTGCAAAGTTATGCATTGTGATACAACTCATGATATGTGGAAGGAATTGAGAAGAATTTATCAAGGTGATGCACTTGAAAAAGAGGTCAACTTGGTGTCTGAGGAATGTGACAATGATAGGAAACTTTCACATGAAGAAGATGAGGTCCAATCAAATTCAGAAGAAGAAGATTACATTATAAGTGATGAAGAAGAAGAATGTGAGGTTGATGTTGAAGGAGAGCTCATATGTGCTTTGAGTGAACTCAAGAAATATAAAGAGGAGAATTAAAGACTGGAGTTGCAACTACAACAGGAAAAAGAATCCAAAGACAATTATTTTAGATTTTCAAAGAATATCTTTTGACCTTGAAGATGCTAGAAATCTGATTATAGATTTGAGGAATGAAGTAGGTGAATCAAATAAATTAATTATCAATCTAAAGAAAGAGGCCAAGAAAGCCAAGAGAATAGATGTAACAAAGTCTAACTTGGAAGCTAAAATAGTTGAGTGTCAAAAGCTTGAAGGAGAAATAGTTTCTTTAAGAAAAGATCTTGATGATGTTACAAAGCAGTTGGAAAAGAATCTAAAATTTGAAGAGAGCACAAACAAGTTACATGAGATTCTAGGTAAACAAAACCAACATAGAGACACTACTAGACTTGTTTATGAAGAAGGAGAGTGTTCCAAAGCCAGAGAAACTCCAAGAAGAAAAATTGATTTAAGTCATCATGTTGCTGCCCCTGAAGGTAAAAAGAAGTATGAAGCTGAGGAGAAAACTAAAGATGAGTTTGTAATGCATAATCAAAGAAGAAATTTTAGAAGATCTGCTCCAGTAAGACAAGCATTTATGTACAAGTATAATTATTCATTTAATGGCTATTGTTAGACCTGTAATCATTTTGGACACAAAGCAGTTGATTGCATAAGGAATACTAATCTTGTATGTTACAAGTGCAATAATATTGGTCACATACAAAGAAATTATAAAATGTGTAGAAGGTATGATTCTTCTTGGAAGCATAACATAAATGCTCAAGGGATGTCAAAAATGTATTATCAATCATTTGATTATCATTACAACATAATTTTCTATAATTGTAACACTCTTGGACATAAAGCACACAGTTGGAGAAAAGCATCACCTGGTTTGAAAAGTTGGAAAAGGATAGAAGCTAAAAAAGTTTGGAGGAAGAAAGAACCTATGAAAGTTTAGAGATTGAAACAAAGACAAAAGAGTATAGATCTTAAACTTGTACATCTTGCATAAGTTACATCATCAGTTGCATAACAAATAGCATGTAGTGAGGGGGCATTGTTCATGTTCTATCACTTATCCCCAAGAGGTTTCAGAAGGAGATCATTTGATGTTTGTCAATTTGATGATCTTATTTTGATTATTATGTTTTGGATTCATGCCTGATACTATGTTATTCGTATCAGTCTTGTGAAATGAAGTTCTTGATGATGTTGATAACTAAGTTAATCTTCAGTCTGTGATAGTGATACAGTTCAAAGTGTTATTGATATGTGTTGTTGCAAAAAGAACTTGATGATGCAGTCAGTTTGTTGATGTGCAAACTTGATGGGCTGATTTGAATAATGATTGACAGGATCTTGAGTATACTCAAGGAGTTCTCATCATATCTTAGCTTATATTGCCTGAGGAGGTTGAAAATGGAAGAAGTTAATTCATAGCATGTCTTTGCATTTGGATTTGAAAAGGTATTGATAATGGTTTTGTATATAATAGATTTGACATTGTGTTGTAAAAAGTGTCATGTGTAGGTTGAAAAAAATGCCTTCATTATGTCTTCAGAGAATTCTCATTGTGTCAGGAACTGTGTTGATATGACTAAGGGTGTGACTTAAGTAAAGGTAATATAGAAAAAAGATGTAGGTTGGAAGTTGAATAGTGTGATAAGTAGTCTTCATGATGGGTGATAAAGTGTTTATGATATCTTTGCATGATGTTCAAATTCGTATGTGTCATGTCAATGGATTAAGAGTCAATTTTGTGCCTTCATAACCATATATCATACATTATGTTTTGGGAGTTCTTGGAGATTTGTCATTTGGGTCAAAAAGTGTTGGTGATTGTGAAAGAATTGTTTGTCATGAAAAGTTTATATTGCAAACACAAGTGATGTCATCAGGAGTTGGTTTTGATAGTAGAGATATGTCAGTTTTCATCTTCATCTTCATATTGGTGTAGTAACATGAAGTGGTATTATGCTGAGATAGATATGCATGTTTCATTCTATTAGGATATTGCTATTTTGTGCAAACTTTTTGATATAACAGATCTCATTTTATGTATGCAGAGAATGGTACAACTTATGGGTAGTTTATCATAGTGGTTTGATGCTTTGTTTGTTGTGTCTCACATGAAATTTATCTCAGATTTTGTGTTTTAGGTTGTATATCTTTAGATGTGTGCTTCATGGTGACTTGTTCTCAAGTTGAAGAGTTGTTCTCAGGTATTGTCAACATGGTCTATCATACTCTTTCTTTAGGATTGATAATTTTGTCATCACAGGTTCAAAGGGGAAGATAACAGGATAACAAGAGTTTATGTCTTCATTATTATACCATGTTTCAAAATATTCATAATGCAATGTGAGTGTAAATGTTATTATCAACCTTTAACATCTTTTAATGGAGTTAAATAACAAGGGGAGCATCTTATCGTTTGTCATCAAATGTCAAAAAGAGGGAGAGAGAGAAAATACATCATGAAGTTTTGCCATCAATGACAAAGTGGGATATTGATGAAAGTAGATTTTCATTGATGTCAAAAAGGTTTATCAAGGATGTGTTAGATCAGATTTGGTAGTGGTTCTCATCATATTGATATTCTTCATAATGGTTGTTTCTCATGATCCTTACTCATCTTTGTGACAATGGTTGTTTCATGTTGTGAATGCTTCATTTCAGGATGTTCATGACATGATTAAGGAGTTTGTGTTTTGTTCTTTATGACAAAGTTCACATGCTTGATTGGACTTCATGGAGACTTCATATTCTTGAGTATTTATATTGTTCATAGGAGTTCATTCTTGTCTTCATGTTTAACAAGTGATTCTTGTAGAGAAATTAATGATGTGTACATTACAATAGCACTATTGTAAAGTTTCTTGAAAAGGTTTCATCAAGACTTTATTGTGCTTCAGTGACTTCAATATGTTTCAACCTTCAGAGGAGATCTTTGTTTGATCTTGTTGGCATACCTTCTAAAGGATACTGAGTTCATACATGAGCTTGTAATTTTTAGAATTTGGAGGCATAAGTGATTTGGTGAGGTTGTGTTTCATTGTATTTTCTATCCTCATATTCTACTTTGTCCTTATGCATGAGTTGCTTTGAGTAATTGTGTTTTATTCATCTCATAAGGTTTAACATGTGATTCTTAACATGTGTACTCTAAATCCTAATGTTACATCCAAAGTACTTTGTTAAAGACCTATGAAACCTAAAAGAGAAAACACTTTTAGCTCTGTCCTTGCAAGGTCTTTACATATATCTCTATTGTAAATAAGTCTTGAGGTTTGCATTGTTATGTGGATTTGACAATCTTTTAGTAGTCTAGTTTATATTCTTTAAAAATCCCTAAGTCATTATTTCCTAAGTCTCTTTGGTAACCGTCACACCCTTCATGAACTTTTGGTATGTTTGTTAGTTGACCTTCTATTGCAGGTCATTTCACTTAAACTAACATGTTGGAGGGGTTTCAACTTGTCAAGATGACTGGCCTCCCTGATTCCTTCTACCAATAGCTTTGGTCCACTTCCTTATGCAATTGGTTGCAAACTCACATCAAAGGCTCAAATTTAAAATGGAGAGAGAAGGCCTTTTAAAATCTAAGGCTGATATTTAAACATTGATCTTCTTCCACATGAATGTTTATTGAAGTGCTCATGGCCATCAAAAGGCATTTGGCTACATAAAACAAGGAGATTTTAAAGCTATTTTTAGCTACTTTCAAAATGGCAGATTACTATGAGATTTAAAGACTAAGTTTTAGAGATTTTTTTTAACTTTCCACTCATGCTTTAGACAAAGGAGGAGTTGATTTTTTTAGAGAGAAAGTTTCTTTTAAGGAAATTATTTTCTATTCTTGAGGCATTGAAGAGACAAAGGAGGAGCATTTTTTTATTTCTTTTTGGGGAGAAGATTTAATAGAGCTTTAATTAGTTTTTGTAAATAAAAGGCTTTTATGAAGGACTTGTAAAATATGTAGATTATAGAATAGAAAGAAGATTTTATTTTTGGGAGAAGATGTACAGAGTTTTTTTTTGCAGTGGGTTTGAAGATGGAAATGAAATATTGAAAAATATATTGTTGAAGACATTCAACTTAATGAAGATGAAAATTACAGAGAAGATGAAAGGAGATGAAATTTTTATGACAAGGAAATTGAATAAGAATGTAAATGATTTTGAAGACTAGATATATGATTTTATTTTTGCAGGTGAAGGTGAATATGCAGAGAAGAATATCAAGGGTTTTTGTAGAAGATTTAAAAATATGCAAAGTAGAGGAATTTTATATTATTCTTCATGAATGGAAATGGTCATTCAAAGAAGAGATATATTTAATTTTATTGCAGGTTCTCTGAGAAAAGAATGGTATTGGAGGAATATGAAAAAACATTCAGATTTCTATATAATGATTTTGCAGGTGCATTAATGGATGAATTTTAGAGTGAATCAAAATGTAGTTGTGAAGACATTTATGTGAAGATATCTTTGAAGAGAAAATACAAATGGATTAGATGATTCTTGTATGTGATGTATGCGATCATGTTTTTGTACATAGGTTGAAGACATCATGCAATAAACTTTTAGATTGAACCATGAAGACAATATGTAGTTGATTGTGTTTCAGGTGAATTGGTTGTGAAATGGTAATGAGACTGACATTTAGATTAGGTTGAGTGTGACTGAAAAGAGATATTCAAATTCAGAGAAGACAGGTTACGTAATGGTGCAAATCAGATTAAGTTGTAATCATTTCTTGCACACCTTGCATTATGTTTTGATGGTGGTTGAATTTGCCAGTGAGGCTTGTATGCTCACTGAGACCTCTTTATGTGCTAGTGAGGCATTTTTGTAAATCTAGTGAAGCTTCCTTGGTCAGTGAGACCTTGTTGTAACTAGTGATGTTTTGAATAAGCTAATGAGGTAATTTTGAGTGGTTTTTCTACCGCATGAGGGTTTTCCACTCTAGTAATCCTTATGTTATGATTTGTCTCTATGTGTGTGTTTTAGATGCTTTACATATAAGTTCTTGTTCACTCTTTTTATCATCATACTTGTGCATATGAATTTGATAGATTGTTGATGTCTTCTTTATTCTCTTTGTCTTGTAATTCAAAAGTTGCAAAAATTTAAAAGTTTTCACAACACTGATTCACCCCCCCTCTCAATGTTGTCCTGGACTCCAACATTTAGCTCTCGGGTCCTTTTAGTGTAATCATGCATGTTTATTTTAACTCTAGATGAAAAATCCCTAAAAACCCATGTTAAATGGGGCCTAGGGAACTCTTGTGAGATTAACCTTGACCTAAATAGGGGCTGAGGACTTGGATGCCCATGCCCTAGTCCTACCCTATTTAGTGGGGTCTCAAATTTTAAATGTCGGTTATGTGACCATTAGAAGTGTCTGTTTCTGACATCTCAAGTTTGAATTACGAAATTAAAGCGGGCAGTTGTTTAGTTGCATATATATGCATGCTTAGGGATGCATTTGTAAACTAGAAGATGATTATGAACTTTTAGTGCACTTGTGATTTTAGAGCATTCAAGATATTCATTGTTAAAAAGTAGACTTGTCTTGTTATTGTGTTTGTTATGCATATTTGGCTTCATCTTCTCATGTGGTTGAAGGATTTTCATCTACATGCGAGCTACACCTCCGAGGTGAAATTTATTTATGTTTTTAATCATTTATCAATTGGTTTTTACCTCTATCCCATATGAATACACAATCTTTGTCTGACAACGATGTTTGGAAGACTTGAATGCCTCTCTAGGGCTTGATCAAGGCAAGCCTCTAAACACCACAACCCCCAACCCCCTTTTTCTATTATTGCAGGTTACAAGTGCAGAAGTAGAAGGAGTGGAGTTGCAGGGAGATATAATGGAGCATTAGAATTGCAGATGAAAGTAGAAAAGTAAGACCTGGACTTGGGCATGCACTCATTTGTCCCCAGATCCCAAGACACAGAAATCCTAACAACAATAGAAACAGGTTACAGACAACTTTTAGAGATCTTGACAGAAACTAGTATCTTGGGCTCAAGTGCCCACTCATTAGTCCCCAACTTTACTACATCCAAGATCTCAAAGTTTGGTAGGTATCTACTTTGGAGCATTTGTCGTGTTTTATCTGTTTGTTTACGATTTTATGAAATTATGGTTTTAAGCATAATTGGGCTTTAATTGATCAATTAATTAGCAAATTCTAGGTTTCTTCTTTGTTCTAAGGGACACTAAATCTATAGCAGTGCCCTCTTGCAAAAGGTTGTGGCTTGACTCGATTTATGTCCTTGAATATAAGGTGTGAAGGGAGGATTTAACCTTGAAAATGAAACACCCCTCTTTTTACACAAAATATTTTGGTGAACCCTTGTTTATTTAAATTTTTCACCTTGTTGAGTGTTGTACATCAGATGTGCATTCATTTCATTTATCATTTTCCTATTGGATTTGAAAATTTACAAAAAAAATTGAAAAATTTAATAAATTTGAAAAAATCAGCATTTTAGCTTACATTTGTTTATATAATTTGAATTAATTTTAATTAATTTTCATTTAATTTATGATTTTTGCATTAGATTTGAAACTCATTTAATTCATTCATCTAATTTTCATCTTATTGCATTTGAAAATTTACAAAAAAAAAATTAAAATTTTGAAAAAAACATTTAGATTTTAGGCTTGCATTTTCAAATAATTTGAATTAATTTACATTTAATTTCTATTATTTTCATTAGATATGATTTAGATTACATAAATTAATTATTTATCATTCATTTGCATTGCATTTTCATGCCTAATTTGTTAAAAATTGCTTGAAATTTTGCATTTTTCCATATAACCTAGTTTTTGCATTAGCTAGGGTTTGTGGTTAAAATCTTGTTTCATATTTTACTACTATTTTAACACTCATTTAGGACTTATTTCTAATTTTATTCTTTCATCATAGTCTCTTTCTTGTAAAATTTCATGTCTAGGGTTTGAAAACCTTGCATTTTCACTAGATTTTGACTTATTTTGCTTATAGAATTGCGTTAAAGGTGTGTTGTGAAGGATATTGCTGCATTATTGGACTGATATTAAGGTTATTATTGGCTCCCCCTCATCAATTTCCTTACAACACCTCTTGTTTTACTTATTTGCATTGAAAAAAGTTGAAAAATCAAGCATTTTAGGTCATAAACTTACACAATTTTACACTTGTTCCTTGCATAAGTTTTGAAAATATTTTAGAATATAATTTTACATTCATTTAAAAACATATACACATGAATTATAATTGCAACAATAACACTAGGTTCCCTCCTAGGCCTTGTATGAAAAGAAAGGTCCCTGAACCCGAAATTTAGTTTACACCACATGATAGAACCATTGGAGAAACTGAATGACCTCTTTATATCACTGTGAAGATAATGGAAAATCTGGTGGATGGAACACTTGTAGATCCTAATTGCATGACTAATGTGGCAATGGAAGAGTTCCATTATTCACATGGTTTGATACAAGATTTCTATGATCCTTCTGACATCATGATTAAGATGCATAATGGAGCTTTTATAAACACTTCTAGGAAGATATCTTTATTGGTCACAGGATTTGACAAATCTGTAGAATAACTATTTGATTGCACACCTCTATCTGACCATTTTTGCATAAAATTAGGACACCCATGGTCAAAATCTATGAAAGTTATCCCTTCAACGATTCATAACTGTGTAAATTTTCCTTTGAATGGACAAGTGCATACTATTCCTGGCAATAGATATAAACCTTTGGTAACAAGACAAAACTTCAACCTTGATTACTTTTGAAAATCATCTTATTAAGAACTAGAGCCATGAATGGATTTTAACTTCTTGGTATATAAAAATATAAAGCAAAACTATTACATCAAGTGGTCGTTCCTTCTATTTAAGAAATGATAAGAGACAAACAACTTGCATTAGAAGAAATTCCTAGAGAAAAAGGAAATGAACCCTCTGCTGAGATTCCTCCTCTGTCATCCTTACAAGGATTGGGAGTGAGTCATTTAGAACAAGGCACTTCATCAAGACTAATGAGATTTGAATAAGCTTCCTCTTCGAACACAAAAAGACCAATAGAATAACATGACAATACTTTTGAAGATATAAGAAATGGGACAAGAAGAAATAGACAAGAAAGAGAAAGAAGAAGAAAAAGACAAGCCTTTACCCAATGAAATGCACATCAACAAGAAAATATTCCACCTAACATTGAATCAAACCAAGAAGAGCTTAAGAATGAACAACTTGAAGACAAGAACAAAAGTTGGGCTATGGTACCTTATGTACCTCTTTCCTCTAATATTTGAGATTGGGAAGACGATGATGACCGCTAGTTTAGTATAAGTCTCTGTAGGTAAGTATTTCTAACCCTTTATCTCTATGTTGTGTTAACCCCCGTGATGTGTTATGTGTTGTTTAGGCCTCCTTGGATGACCCTTGATACTCTTGTAAGGTCAAGGATACCGGGAGACCACCTATGTTGTTACCCTTCTTCTATTTGTATCATCATTCTTCTATATTGCATCTCCTCTATTTTTATTGTTGTGTGTTGTGTCTTAGGGGCATAGCATTGTGGCTAGTCACCTGGGGGCACCTTCCTACATGACGATCGCAAGGCACTTGTTCTCCTCTCTTGATTTATTGTTTACCTTCTTCTAGTGGTTATATCTAGCTGGCAAATGATGAAAAACAAATAATACTAATAAGGACCAAGTGTCCCTTCAGCAAGTAAGAAAAAATGGACCTAGTCCATATATGACGACAAGGTTGATATATATTATCCAACACTTGGCTAGTAGAATCACTCTGTGTGATATTTTAATGATGTCTTATCATACTAACAAACCATAACAATAAATCTGCTCCAGCACTTTGTTTATCTTTGAACCTCACCTTGGTTACACTCAGTTTTGAGATTTCTGTAGTATAGCCCCACAGTTCTACTCAGATCTTGGACCCATAGTATAGCCTCAGCTCTTTATGTGAATGATGTACATGCATTATTTTTTATCATGTGATGTGGTTATTATCTTATAGTAAGATTTCTAACCTCTTTTCTTGCAAGAAATTGCATGTTTGTGGGAACATTCGATGATTGTAAAGTACATGTCACCTCTGGGGGAATGGGCTTTGCAAAATCTCTTGTTCCCTTGTGTGTTGTCTTCCTACCTTAACATGATTGATATCGGTACATGATATCAACCACCTTAAGGTGGGGGCATATAAAGGTAAGGTTGTAAGCCCTCTGCAAAGGCCGGATGTTGTATCTCTGCGTGAGTGTGCATTTTTATTTTATATTGCAATGAGAAAGCCCTCTATGGAGGTGGGATATCGTGCATATCCTTTTATTTTAAGCTCTCTATGGAGGCAGGATATCATACATAACCTTTTATTCAAAGCCCTCCGTAGAGGCAGGGATGGTGTATCTCTTGAGCTAGTGCACGTCCTTTTTATTTCAAAAGTGCTTCGAGTAGGCGGGTTTGGTGTATCCTCCCTTAAGCGTGTCTTTGGTGGTTGTTGTTGTTGATAACTGAGAGGGGGGGTGAATCAGTTATCCTAATTATTTCCCTTATTGAAGTTTCTTTTTAATTGATGCAGCATAGAATCAAACATAAAAACATTAATCATGAAATAAGAAACACATGACACAGTATTTTTGACGTGGAAACCCTGTTAAGGGAGAAAACCACGGGGTGATTAACCCAAAAATTATTCTCTGTTAGAAGAATAGGAAATTACAAAAAATGGCACTTGCCAATTAGGGCTCACTGCCCGAGCACACTGCTCACAAGAGGCCCACTGCCTACAAGAAGACACATTGTCTACAAAGTGATAAG
This sequence comes from Cunninghamia lanceolata, assembly GCA_027924645.1. NCBI lineage: Eukaryota > Viridiplantae > Streptophyta > Pinopsida > Cupressales > Cupressaceae > Cunninghamia > Cunninghamia lanceolata. The sequence continues at coordinate 5,008,821 of BSBN01001126.1, forward strand.
AATCACAGTCTTGAACTGATTTGAAGCATCTGCATATGCTGGAGTTCAGTTCCGGTTAGGCTCAGTACACTGATCTGCTGCACTTCATCTTTCCTCTATTCTTTATTCAGCTATCTTTCACATACCGGATCCTTTTTGCTACCTCTGCTCTATTCTGGACTTATTCACATATTTCTTCACATCATCACACCCTTCACAACTAAATCCATCCTCTATATATATCCGCACAAGTAATTTCATCACCTTTCTAGTCGGCATCTGGAACAGTCTAGTTTCTTACAAACTATTGTTCTGTCGGCTGAATCCTTCCTCACCAAGCAATGCGGATCAAGCATATACTTGTAGATATCATTAATCATGTCGGCCAAACATGATTCATGCCTTCACAACCTCTGTCATCAACAGTAACACATCCGGAAAGCAGTCTGATACTCTGCCAGTTAGTTCTTCCTCTGTTTTCACTGTCTCTCAGGAATCCGGTACTCAACCATTCATATCTTTTTCCTTGTCCATCACCGGAGGCTAAATCCTTGGAATATACCACTCAAGGTAGTCCTCTTGACTTCCCCAAATCCGCACTGTACCAAGACACTTCCTCTGAGAGATCCGGACCAATCTGTCGGACCTTGCCACATGCTCTGTTCTTCTTCACCGGACCACATTCTTTATTCTGACTTCCGGTAGAGACACATCATGACTTGCGGATATGTGGGATGACCTTTGTTGCCATCAATGACAACAACCATGAATCCATATAGTGTCTCTTGCCAACAATCTCCCCCTTTGGCATTGATGGCAACACTTAGTGAAAAATGACTAAGTGTTTACACTATGCTCCCCCTTTGCTGACGCTCTATCTTTATATACAATTTTCAGAACTCCCCCTTAGTTGGATTCCTCATTTTTCACTACTCCTCACTCCCCCTTTGACATCAATGGCAAAGGGTGGGGTCCGCACATCAAAATTTTCAAAAATTTTCTATACATAGCCGCATATTTTCATACTCACATATACTGAAGAATGTCTGCAAAGGATGTCTGCAATTGGATCATTTCTGTAGCCCAGCTTTGCTTCATTCTGTCCAAAATTGAAATGTGACCACTCAACAAAAATGCAAACGCTTCTGCCCGCTTGAGATCTATCGGATCTTTTGTTTGGGCGGTGGTCTGAGCATCACTGATGGCCTCATGCATAGTTTCCAACTTAGGGATTATAATCCTTCTAAGTTCTCCCATCCGGTTAGTGATGTTCTTTCTTTCCTTCTCAAGATTCTTTATTTCATTCAAGACTGCAATAGTCTGACATTCTTGATTTATTATAGAGGAAGAGAGAGGATCAAAACTTTGAGATAAGCTTTGTAGCTTATCCTGTTCCTCTTTTATTTTCTTGTCAAATGCTACTGTTGCCTTTGACCAGGATATACAAAATTTATAGATGTCACCGCCATCCTTAAGAGCATTCTCTAAGCTCTTTATTCCAATGCTTACAATCTTCCTATCTTTAGAGATTAATTCTAATATTTCTGAAAATCTCTTATCCAAAAATTCCTTCCGGACCTTTTCTTCAGCTGATTTTTCTAGAGAATCAAAATGTGTATCAACACTGCTGACTAAGGTTTTTAGATTACCGGAAGTGGAGGCTGTCGGATCTATTTGGATTGATGGCATAATCTTTACAAGTACTCCGGAAGCAGCCTCTATCAACTCACAGTCTTCCATATGAGACTTCAGGAGCTTTTCATTTGCCTTGGCATTTGCAAATGAAGCTATCTTCATTGTTTGTACCGGAGAGAGAGAGTCAAAGTCGAATGGGCCTTTTAGAAGCTCCGGTTCATCAATCTCTAAAGTTTCTTTGCTCAAAAATTGTTGAACAGTTTGTGCAGTGTCTCTTGCCGGAGACAGATGTTTCTTTTCTTCTGCAGTCTTGGAGCTGTCAACCTCTTTGTCTTTCACCACTGCTTCCTTCTCCTGTAATTGCTCTTCTTCTTTGGATCCGAAGACTGTAGGGGAAACCGGAGGAGAGATATTTGTCTGTTTAGGGCTCACTTCTTCCGGAACAGAAGATTCCAAATCAGCAGCTGTTTCTGCACCTAAGTCCTCTACAACAGGAAGATTGAACCTTTTGAAGGCCTTCCGGAGGATCTCTTCTGTTTCTTGGGCCACTTTGTCAGTCTCACCAAGCATGAGTTGATTCATCCTAGCTTTGCTTCTGAACTCATCTTTGCAGTCCTTGAAGATAATGTTCATTGTCTTGGGATCAATTTGAGGATATAGCTGAATAGCTATCTGCTCCCGGATCTCAAGATCTTTAGCATGAGCATTATTCTTTCTTACTTCCAATTCCTTTTCTAGGCTTTTAGGAATGAGAGATATGATCTCAATGAAAGCCTTATTATATATGTTCAAATATTTAACTGTGGCTTCCTGCAGAGTCTTTTGGTCAGCCTCACTGAAGTCATCATAGGATTTAGTCATTGGTTGAAGGTTTCCATCCACCGTGACCGACTTGATTATGCTCTCTAGAGACAGAGTGGGCTCTTCAATAGTTACCTCTGCCATTTCATCCTTGTCTTGCCCTGTGGAGGGCTTACCGGATCCTTTCTTCTTCTGTTTCTTTATTTCTTTTACTCCCTCATCTGACTCTATTTCCTCTTCATCCTTTTGGCTTCCATAAGCCCTTGTGGCTTTTGTCTTGGATCTCTTACCGGATGCCTGGACTTCCGGTTTAGAACCTTTGGTTGTGGGAGGTGCAGATCTCTTTGATGATCTGGTCCGGGTGGGAGCTTCAACCGGAGCACTTTCTTTACTTTTCTCTTCTTCCTCGGCCTTCCTCCTCTTTTCCCGGCTGGCATCAAGTGCCTCCTTTGAGATGCCTAGGCCTTGAGCAATGTGCTCTACTTCTTTTCTCACCTTTCTTTTAATCTCAGGTTCCCTGAGTTCTACATGTATTTTTACACTCAGCTCCTCAAAGGTTCCAAACCTTTCTGCCTTAGGGTCTTTGGGCTGACTTAGCATGTGTTGAACATGCAGCTCCACTATCTGTTCATCCACTTCATACCCCATAGGCATGATCCAGACAGTCCTTGGCTCTACTGCCTCCATTAGGCACTGATCAGTGTCAACCATAAAGCACACTGAGTCTTTGTATTTTTCAACAAGAGACTGGGGAATTCTCTCTCTTGCTTGCATCATGCTCTGAAAGTTTTTGAAGTATCCCCATAGAGCTGTATTTCTCGCTTTTGCATCCCCAAGTCCATGCAAATAGTCTCTTATCTGGATTGCAACAGGTTTGTCATTCTGCCATACCCATCCACTTGTTCCGGGTAGCTCATTCATGAAGTAGAAGAATAGACATACAATAAGAGTACCATACTTAAAGGAATTCTTTTTATCCTTCTTGATTTTCTGTATATTTTCCATTAATTGGCTTAGCAGTAGTTCGCAGAGATCATATTCTGCATTCTTTCTTAGCATTTCATAGGCAGTGTATACTGCAGTTTCAGATATAGAATTCTCCCTGCTGGAGTGATAGATCTTGTATCCTATTATCATTGATGCATATTTGATATCCGGATCCGAAATATCTTCAATGGTCATTGCCCTCTTATCAAATTTTGATCCGGTGGCCTCAGTTACAATGTTGTTCTTGACAGATTTGAGGATAGGTACCCCTCCGGAAGAGTATAGACCAGTTACTGCTCTAATTGCCTCTTTTGTGATCTTGCAGGGTCTATCTAGCCATAGAAAGTTGTCATGCATCCTGCTCAGTACATACCGGACCCATTCATCTTCTTCAAAGCAGGGGAAATGAATAAATTGCTCAAATTGTTTCTTCTGGATATCTTTATACTGTGGTTTAAGCTCAAAAGCATTGTCTATCAGTTGCTTGTGATAGAGGTCTCTTAATTTGAATTCCCCAAATTCCTCAATGCTTGCATGTATGTAAACCCTAATGTCTTCGGTATGTAAAACTCCGTGAGGAACACTAGAGAAGGCTCCTAGTGGATCTACCTCCAATGATTTGTAGGGATGTTTCTTGAATGAGGGGCGAGGTCTATCAGAGATCTTAACTATGTTTGGAGTAGCCATTCTTCAAAGATTTGCAGTGAGGTAATGAAAAACGGAGAATACCTTATGCGCCTTCGGTTTGCACGGAGTGGTTGGATAGATTTCTTTATGCAATAACTTCAGCAGGAGATCCTTGGTGTGCTTGATGAACCTTGTTGCAGAGCTCCACTTTTCGCTTCTTCTCGAGTGCAGAATGAGCAAATGACCTTTGAGAAATCCCTTAAATTGCTCCGCGAACCCTAATATCTGTCTGCAATAAATGCTTCACCTACATCATTCCGGTTTGCCTTGTCTGGATAGTTTGGAGTATCCCGGATTAGTCCTGATCTGTGGATATCATCCGGATCTTTCAATCATGAATAAATCGAGGTAACATATTATAAGAACATCCCAAACACTCTGTCCAATCCGCAGAACAAGATAGTGCATTTCTGGATCTTTCCGGACCTTTTTGTAATCCTTTATCATACCGGAGCATCTCCCTGAACAGGTCTTATTTGATCGATCACAGCTTCTTCATAACTCCATGCGGACCTCTGAAAACTTGACTGAAGTATCTCAAGACTCATATCTACAAACCCTTTGATCCGCATCTTGTGCCACATCTGGCACCACTTGTTTGGCTGGGGGAACAAGATTTTCTTTGAGTCTCCCCCTGAGCCTGAGCTCACTTTTTAATTTCCGGAAGAAATATCAGCACCAGAGTCTGGTGCGGATCCAACCTCTACATTCTCTGAACTTTTCTTCACCCAAATCTTGCTCATCTGATTCCTAACCTCATCCACATTCATCTTTTGTTTACCCTTGTCTTGATTCTGATTATACACCGGACCTCTTTTGTCCTGATTCTTGTTTCTGCAGACTTTAGCATTATGACCGAACCTATTGCAGATTTGGCAAATAACATTTCTTTGCATATTTGACTGATATCCTCTTGATCTGCATTGATTAGCCATATGACCTACTCTATTGCATGTGAAGCATCTACCTTTGAATGATTTGTTTACTTGCATAATTCTGCATTCATGGGATTTGTGTCCATACCTTTTGCAGTTGAAGCACTGTCCAGAGAAGGATGAATTAATCTGATTCATTCTCATTCTGCACTGATTAGCTTTGTGACCAAAGTGGTTGCAGCTGTGGCAGTATCCATTGAAGGATGGATATCTTTGAGCATTTGGCTGTCTTACCGGAGGTCTTCTAGGCCTGCTCCTTGGATTTTCTGATCCAAGATTCTTCTGACCGGATCCGGAGCTTTCTCCTTTCTCATATCCCAAACCATACTTGTCATCTGTCCTCTTTTGACTTCCAAGAAGAACTTCAAGTTGAGCAGAACTTATCTTGAATTTCTCTTTATATTCATTTGCTGTTTGAAGGTCTCTTTTGAGAGAGGCAATTTGATCCTCAAGTTTTCCTTCATTATCTTTGGCATCTTCAAGATCAGATTCAAGATGTCTGATAATCCTGTCCATCTGGTGGCATTCTTCTGATTTTTCTTTAAGAGATTGTCTTAGATTGTCTTCAGCCTTTCTTTTTTCTTCAATCTCTTGAGTAAACTTTATAGTTCCTGATTCCATTTCATGTCTTAACATAATGACTTCTTTTGATAACTTTTCACATAACTTGGTTTGCTCAGTCAATTCTTCATTTATATTGCTTTCTTCACTTTGTCTTGCCAACTGTTGGAGCAGCTCCTTTCTCTTTTTCATAGAGAGACCTAGTTTGTCTTTTAATTCTCTCATGAATTCATCAGCCTGTTTGAGTCTTTCCTTTAATTCACTGACTTCAGAATTTGACTGTTCAAGATCCTCAAGAGCAGTCTTGAGTTGCTCCCTTAGACCATATGCATCCATTTGAAATCCCAGATCTTCCTCAAGCTGTTAGGCTCTATTAGGAGGAACTTAGCTCTGATACCAATTGTTGATAACTGAGAGGGGGGGGTGAATCAGTTATCCTAATTATTTCCCTTATTGAAGTTTCTTTTTAATTGACGCAGCATAGAATCAAACATAAAAACATTAATCATGAAATAAGAAACACATGACACAGTATTTTTGACGTGGAAACCCTGTTAAGGGAGAAAACCACGGGGTGATTAACCCAAAAATTATTCTCTGTTAGAAGAATAGGAAATTACAAAAAATGGCACTTGCCAATTAGGGCTCACTGCCCGAGCACACTGCTCACAAGAGGCCCACTGCCTACAAGAAGACACATTGTCTACAAAGTGATAAGAATCACAGTCTTGAACTGATTTGAAGCATCTGCATATGCTGGAGTTCAGTTCCGGTTAGGCTCAGTACACTGATCTGCTGCACTTCATCTTTCCTCTGTTCTTTATTTAGCTATCTTTCACATACCGGATCCTTTTTGCTACCTCTGCTCTATTCTGGACTTATTCGCATATTTCTTCACATCATCACACCCTTCACAACTAAATCCATCCTCTATATATATCCGCACAAGTAATTTCATCACCTTTCTAGTCGGCATCCGGAACAGTCTAGTTTCTTACAAACTATTGTTCTGTCAGCTGAATCCTTCCTCACCAAGCAATGCGGATCAAGCATATACTTGTAGATATCATTAATCATGTCGGCCAAACATGATTCATGCCTTCACAACCTCTGTCATCAACAGTAACACATCCGGAAAGCAGTCTGATACTCTGCCAGTCAGTTCTTCCTCTGTTTTCACTGTCTCTCAGGAATCCGGTACTCAACCATTCATATCTTTTTCCTTGTCCATCACCGGAGGCTAAATCCTTGGAATATACCACTCAAGGTAGTCCTCTTGACTTCCCCAAATCCGCACTGCACCAAGACACTTCCTCTGAGAGATCCGGACCAATCTGTCGGACCTTGCCACATGCTCTGTTCTTCTTCACCGGACCACATTCTTTATTCTGACTTCCGGTAGAGACACATCATGACTTGCGGATATGTGGGATGACCTTTGTTGCCATCAATGACAACAACCATGAATCCATATAGTGTCTCTTGCCAACAGTTGTGGCATAAGCCCAACCATCAAGTGTGCATGTAATGTGCCTGAGATGGTGGTGAACCTAGCAATAGGCTCCTCTATCGCTTGTTTGTTGTGTTTAAGACGTATAGTATGTCTTTGGCATGCTATACGTCGCTCGTGTCTTCCATGTGCCTTTTGTGTGTTTTCCCCCTTGTGCAGTCTAAATATGTGTGGTGAGATGCTCCTCCCTACACTTGATTTTTGTATGGTGTGTTTGTTCCCAAGTATAGTCTTCAAGAGCGTGGTGAAATGCCCCTCCTATGCTTTGGGATTTGTATGGCATATTTATTCTCAAGTGTAGTCTTCAAGAGCATGGAGAAATGCCCCTCCTACATTCTAAGATTTGTATTGCATGTCTATTGCCCCATATGTAGTCTAAAGTTGTGTGGCGAAATGCCCCTCCCTACATTTTGGGTTGTGTGTTTACTTTCCTTGTACTTACATCTGCATTCATATATGATAAAATGAAAAAATAATAATAATCACTACATTCACTATATTCACTATGTTTTGCGTGTCTTCAATGTTGTCTTTTCCATGTCTTGCATGCCTGTTACTATCTTCTCCATGTTTTGTGTGTCTATCACTATCTTCATTGTGTTTGGGATGTTTGAGGCATGTTTTCTCTAATGTCTACCTGAGACTGGGGGCTAGAAATAGTTCTCAATCTTCGTGTATGCATTAGCTCTAAGTGCCTGGCATGTTTGTTGTGTTTGTTGACCATACTTTAATGCATGTATGGGCCTTGCGTTCATGCATACATTAAAATGGGGGCTAAATGTTACATCAAAAAATGTCTCACTAGGACTTTTCCCTCCTATGTTTAGCTCCTGGGTCCTTCTAGTGTAATCATGCATGTTTATTTTAACTCCCGATGGAGAATCATTGAACCCCATGTTAAATGGGTCCTAGGGGACTCTTGTAAGCTTAACGTTGACCTAAATAGGGGCTGAGGACTTGGGTGCCCACACCCTATTCTTTCCTTATTTAGTAGGGTCTCAAATTGTAAATGTCAATTATGTGACCATTAGAAGTGTCTGTTTCTGACATCTCAAGTTTGAATTACGAAATTAAGGTGGGAAGTTGTTTAGTTGCATATATAAGAATGTTTAAGGATTCATTTGTAAACTACAAGATGATTATGAACTTTTGGTGTATTTGTGATTTTAGAGCATTCAAGATATTCATTATTACAGAGCAAACTTGTCTTGTTATTGTGTTTGTTATGCAAATTTGGCTTCATCTTCTCATGTGATTGAAGGAGTTTCATCTACATATGAGCTACACCTCTAAGGTGACATTTATTTGTGTTTTCAATCATTTATCAATTGGGTTTTGCCTCTATCTCATAGGGATACATAGTCTTTGTCTGACAACAGTGTTCAGAAGACTTGAATATCTCTTTGGGGCTTGATAGAGGCAAGCCTCAAAACACCACAACCCCCAACCCCCTTTTTCTGTGATTGCAGGTTACAGGTGCAGAAGCGGAAGGAGTGGAGTTGTAGGGAGATACAATAGAGTGTTGGAATTGCATATCAAAGTAGAAAAGTAGGACCTAGACTTTGGTGCCCGCTCATTAGTCCTTTGGATCCCGAGACACAGAAATCCCTGGAATAGCAGAAATAGGTTATAGACAACTTTTAGAGATCTCGATAGAAACTAGTATCTTGGACTTAGGCACCCGCTCATTAGTCCCCAACTTTCCCACATATAGAACCTTCAAGTTTGGTATGTATCTACTTTGAATATTCTATCTCCATTTGTGAGCATTTCTCATGTTTCATCTGTTTGTTTATGATTTTATGAAATTATTGTTTTAAGCATAAAAAGGATTTAATTGATCAATTAATTAGAAAATTCTAAGTTTCCTCTTCATTCTAAGGGACGCTAAATCTGTAGCAGAGCCCTCTTGTAAAAGGTTTTGGCTTGACTCGATTTATGTCCTTTAATGTAAGGTGTGAAATCAGGATTTCACCTTGAAATTGGAACACCCCTCTTTTTACACGAAACACATATGTAATGCCCCCTCGTTTTTGGCTTGTGATAGTTGCTAGTTTTACATTACCATTTTGGTAGTTCTGAGACAGTTGTTAGTTCTTCCATTGCTTTAGATAGTTCTAAGACATTTGGGTTAGTAGGCTTATGGTTTATGTTTATTTTGATCATGATGGACTATGTTCGACTGATATAGTTTTGACATGTGTTATGAGTTCATGATGACATTATTATTATTCCAGTTATGATGAGTTTGACATGACTAGTAATGGTTTAATATTATCATGTTTTATTCAATCTGTTGATATCTGAATTCAAATAAAAGTGGTTATAGTCTTGTTTCAAGAGTAGGGACACTATAGTACTACTCGCTTCGAGCACCCTACTACGTCGTGATTCTCTGACTCTGTGTGTGTTGACATATATGCATTTGATCGTATACAACCTATTGTTCTAATGTAGGCTATAGGTACCGAGCCTCGACTCCACCTGATATAGTAGGTTTGAGTGGGCTCTTGCACCAATGGGTATCAGTGATGGGAGATAACACGAGGTTTATTCCTCTAGCCAATCTTCTATTGTGGTCGTGTGTCGTGATGTGACACTTGGTCCTTGCCTTATGTTGTTGGTCATCATGTGTTGTCGAGTAATGTTGAGTTTGTTTTAAGTTATGCCTATGTGTTTGTTTTGGCAATAGCTTAATGAATTATTATTATAATGATAATGCTATCTATATGTTAAATCTAATAGTATTTTGTGTAGTCATAAAATTTGTGCTTAAGTAAAATTTATTACTGACTAAATTAATTATTTCAATATTTAAATAAGCATCTGAAGTTTGTTTATGGTTAATTAATATATATTACATTTAAATCATAATATTAGGTAATAATTTAATGTTGTGGGTTGTCGAATGTGAATTTTCTAGATTTGGGGAAATCTCTATTATAAGTAAAATTTTAAAATTTCTTGAAGGAGTGGGGATTCTAGGTAATGGATGCATGATTGTGGTAATTTATGAGATTTACCATTTTTATTTGTGGGTGGATTCTTTGAGAAGGGGGGTGTGTTGGGAAGAAGAAGATAGGAATTGGGAGAAAACAAAAAAAAAAGTCTGAAGAAGAAGAACCGAGGAAAGAAAGAAGAGAGGAATTCGAACAAGAAGAGGATTCTGAAGCTATTTCCGGGTATGTATGCCTTCAAATTTAAAATCTCTCCTTACTATGTTTTGAATCCAATCCATGTATGATCCATTATCCTGAAATTGTTTTCTGCATGCTTGAACCCTTTGTCTGCATTCTTAATTTGAGCTATTTTTGCATTCCTGAAATTGTCAACCTTTCCATGGAAGTCCATTCTTGCGATTTTGTTTCTACCAATCAAACCTTTTACTCTCCTTGATCCTTGTGGCATTACAAACTAAGTCATTTGCCTTCTCTGTAATTTTCTCTACACATGAAATTAGCAGGAAACTCTTATTCTGAGATAAGGAAGTATGCTTTTAATCCTGTTATTCTACTCATACAAAACCTAGCTTAGCATCAACCTTAGATCGACCCTCCCAGCCAAGTTGAACTACCAACAACCCACATTGGTAATAGAGTCCAACTTTAGCCTTGTGCATTACTGGCCGAATTTCTAGAGTTGTTTGCTCTCTCTCCCTGAGGTTTGTATCAACAATATCATTTCCTTTTTTCAATATTATTTGGTGAGGAGACCATAACTCCTTTATATGTCTCTATCAACTAATCTCTTTTTTATGATTGAATGGTTACCCTGGGCGTTACTTGCAATTCTTTCCTTCTGGAATCCATATTTTTTCTCTTGACACTTCCTTTGACTCTCTTCCATCTGGCCTCATTCATTTCCCACATAAATTTTCAGATTGGGTTAAGAGTGAAGCCTCTTAGACTGTTATAAAAAAATTAATCAAACCAATTGACAATTTAGCAAAATTTTACCTTAGTTGAGGATGCCGCCATACTTATTTCTTACCATATTCCTCTTAAACTGCCATAGATAAAGGCCTACAAATTATTCTTCTGGGTCGATTCCTTCTAGTCAAGCAACTCAATTTTCTTCTCTTCCAGTCACGCCACCATACGGTTTCATTACTGTCATAATCTTCAAGAAAAATTTGCCTGGGGAAGAGATTCCTAAATTTTACTGAGTAAAAGGAAAATCGCTGCCAGATTTGATATCTTTATTAGCTTCTTTTCTTACTTAAGTCTGTCAAATCTCCTTCTATGGCAACCGTCTCACTTTTTAGCCATATGGCCTTTGAGGAGAGACCAAAACAAAACTAATTTCTGCAAATTTCATTCTAGAGATCCCACGTAGTAAATGTGAGGATAAGGGAAACCGGTAGAATATTAGAAAGATTCCAAATCAACTTTTAGATAAACTTTTTGATTTCACTTCGTTTACTCTTGTCATATTAGCAAAATCTAATCAATTCTTAGCCTTCAGTATTTGGTAAGTTTTACCAATTGAATATACTCCTCTAGCAAGTGATAGGTAAGTAATAAGCAACGATTTTCATCTCGTAGCATCTTTATAAATGGTTATTATACTTGAATTAGTATAGAAGCTTGTAACTCTAGTGTTTCATTTTGATATAGTTATTTTAATTGTTGTGGTAAATGGTGCTTTTAGTTGAGCATTATATTTTTTTAATTGTAAAATTTAGGTGTTCATGCTCACCCCTCCGTTAGATAAATTATGTTATTACTATGAAGTTTAGTTTCATAAAAAAGGTAGTCAACGTTGTTAAATGAAAATATTGTAAGTTTAATCCAAGTTTACTTTCATTTTTTTTTGTAGAATAGGAAGTATTTATTCACCCTACTATTATCATGAATTTTCATAATTGAATAGGTAGGTAGTTAACTACTTAAATAGATATTAGGACCATATGGTCTCTTAAATCTTGTATCATAGTTAGTATATTGTGAGATGTCATAATTATCATTTTATTATTGTTGATAGTTTAAATTATTTTGAAATCTTTGTTTGATTTTGGGTTATTAGGGATTGATATATTCTCATTTGGATTTATTGATTTCCTTAAAAAAATTGAGTCCTATTGCTCTAGAGGCATAGGGCACTTTTGCATCCTATTGTGATATGGTTGAGTTGCGATACTTTTTGCTCTGTATGAGGTCCTAATATTGTCCTCTAAGTCAATGGATTAGATTGTGAAAAGAGAGATGTCTCATATTCCTATTATCTTCTAGCCAAATTGATAATCCCTATATGGTTGGATTCGGGGTAAGTGATATATGGTTCTTTTGTTCTTGGAAATTTTCATGTCATTTTGATTCTACAAGAATGTCCTTGACGTTCAACCCTTGTTTTCATATTGGGGAATGAACTTATGTATAGTGGTAAGGATGTTCAAATTTCTAATTCTAGAGGATTAACTATTTGAGTTTTCAACTTGTTATTTGTGTCATTCTATTCCAATGATGTATTGTTTGAGTTTTGAAGGGGACAAGGGGACAATTATTGTTGTGGTCAAGTGAATGGCATATGTAGTGGATCAGAATCTATTGAACCCTTGTCCTTGCATATTTTTGGTTTTGGATGATTGGTCAGAGATTGCCAGGAGAGTAGCTTTCATGGTGGGGCCAGTGCAAGAGAGGCCGCCTGGGTAACCCCATGGAAGTTGTAAACAAGTGATAATAACTTATTTAGGAGGGTTAGGGTAGTAAATTACACAACAAGATAAGTAAGATACCTCACCCATGCCTTGAGTGCTCTCGTAAGCTAAGGATGAGATGAGAAGGCTTGGTTGGCAAGGCTGACCTCCTTGTCTCTAGGAGAGGACATGTCAGCTCTATATGTGTCACCCTATGGGGTTGGTGCCTAGAGAGAGGCTGCCAGGGTAACCATAGATGAGGGCCAACTTCTAGTGAGAGATAGCCTAGGTAACCCATGAGATGACACTCTCCTTACCACAGTCTAGTTTCTTCCTCTTCATCTTTTGTTGTTACCTCTGGAGTGCAGACTTGTCTTATGGTTGATCTTAACTTGATGATATGATTTGTCATGTTTTGGCAAGTACTATCATGTTTGTGCAGTCTTGTTATCTTGTTTTGTCTACATGGAGTCTGTATCTTATTGTGTTCATTGTTGTAACCTTGACCTAGTGGAACCTCATTGTTATCTCCTATGGAGGGGTGGACCTCAGGGTTCCACATGGTTGGGAGGCAGTGCTATCCATTGGTCTTCTTGGATGTTTGGTTCGAGATCAGAGCAGAAGTGTTCTAGTTCTAGTTTTGCTCTACACCTTCAAGTTGTCATTTTCATTCATAATTGTACTATTTTTAAATTGATGTAATCAGTCTTGTAATCTTGTTTTGAAACTTGTAATTATTCATCTTTGTAAATGTAAAAAAAGTATTATTCTTTTGTTGCATTGGGATGCATATCACTTGTATGGTTATAATTCTATCTAATGCAGTTATGTTCCCTAGAAGTGTTAGCTATTCATTTCATTTAATGTTGATTATAATTGTTGTTATCTCTAATGTGTAATGCATATCTTTGCTTTAAAAAAAAAATTGTAAACATTGCACTTGTTGTCTAACACTCTAGGGTTGCATGATGGGGCATCACATTTGGTATCAGAGCCAGGTTTACACACTGGGTACTCTGGTTATAACTGAGCCCATTATGTGACCTAGTGCTTAAACTCTATAGATTAACTTCATCCTTGTTGTTTTCCTTTCTGTGTGTAATAAATCATCTTTTGGTGTTGTAGGTAGATGCCTAGAGGTAGGGGTTGAGGTCATGGAAGAGGTAGGGGTCGTGGGAGAGGTGGTGGTGGTACACCTCCTCCTAGTTCTCCTCATGAGAGTGCCCATGAAGATAGGGATCAAAATATGGAGGGTCAAGGCCAACCTGAGGGAGCCTAGTTACGACAGTTACTTAAGGAGGCTCTTGCCTGATTAGGTCCTAGACAGGAGGGTGAACAACCTAGAGGGGGTCAGGAGGTAGACCAACCAAAGCCTCAGGAAAGAGAGAGATCACCCAGGCGGAGAGAGTTGACAGTTGAGCAGGAGGCCACACTAGCCAGCCATATGAGAGATCTATTGAGGGCACGCCCTCCCGTCTTTGATGGAGCTAGTAGAGGACTAGAGGTGGAGACTTGGTTATTGGATTTAGGCAGGTGTTTTTCCATGCATCCTTATGTTAGTAACACCAAAGCTAGATGTGCTATTTTACATCTTTGAGGTTTTGCTTCGACTTGGTGGCGACTAGAGGAGTAGAAGCTACACTTGGACATTAGCACTGTGTCTTGGGAGTTGTTCTTAGAGAGATTTAGAGCCCATTTTCTATCTGATCATTGGAGGTAGCGTTACGCAGATGAGTTCCATGAGTTGAGGTAGATGGCCATGACTGTTGAGCAGTATGACCGCAGATTCTATGAGCTCAAGTAGTATGCAGGTATCAGAGATGATGAGTCTATGTTGGTGCAACATTTTATTAGGGGCCTGAATGCCCAGATCAGTGGACAGGTTCGTGTATTCGAACCTATGTCTATGGAGGTAGCAGTGGATAAAGCCCATTTAGTGGAGGAGAATTTGGCTATGGCACTCGATGGGCATACATGTGTACATATTGGTAGTGTACCTTCTTTAGGTTTTGGTTCATGTGGTGGACATACTCAGGCATCAGGATCTCATGCACCCTCAAAGGGTGGTCGGCAATAGCACTCTTAGGCCAAACCGAAGAATTATCAGCCTCGGCAAGGTAATAGATTTTAGTCTAAGAAAGACAAGTCTTGGGAGCGTAATAAGTGCAATCGCTTTGATTAGCCAACTTAGAGTATGTAGTCTACAGTGAGCAGAGGTACTTTCTAGTAGTCTATTGCTTTCCAGAGTGGTGGTGGTTTTGGTAGAGGTACCAGGTGCTTCTCTTGTGGCCAACAGGGCCATATTGCTAGACAGTGTCCTCAGAGGAGTACTTCAGGGTTTGGACATCAACCAGCAACTTCAAAGCCAATGGTTGGTGATGCAGGAAGATTGCACAAAATCTTTGTAGTGTTGGATAACCATCAAGTAGAGCATCAAGGCACCATGGTGGAGACTTCTGGTTTCATGCGAGGTATTGGTTTTTCTATTCTTTTTTATTCCGATGCATCTGATTCGTTCATATCTCCTTCTCTTGTGGAGCATTGTGGCTTAGTGGCAACAAAGAACGATGATAGGTGGTAGGTTGAGTTAGCTTCTGAGGCTAAGATTACAGTTGAGTCTCTAGTTCTTGAGTGTGAGTTGGGGATTGGCTCTCTATCTACTACTGTAGACCTTCGCATCCTACCCCTTGGTTCATATGATATAGTTTTGGGGATGGATTGGTTAGAGGCCCATTGGGCTGTGATCAATTGTTGGCATAAGTTTGTTAGATGTGTGGATGATTCTAGTGTAGAGGTGGAGGTTGTAGGAGTTCAAAGACCTATTTCCCTACGTATCATTTCCGCTATGCAACTTATGAGATGCATGTGTCAGGGATGTCATCTTTTTACAGTTTCTGTTAGTGACTTGGAGATGGAGGAGAGTCGAGAGGCATCTCTTGATGATCATCCTCTGTTAAGGGAGTATGCTAAAATTTTTTCCTTCTGAGATTCCGGGGATGCCACCTAAGTGTGACATCAACTTTAGGATTGATCTTGTTCCCGGCACATAGCCCATCTCACGAGCTCCATATAGGATGACCACTCAGGAACTTAAGGAGCTCCAACTGCAGTTGGAGGAGTTGTTAGCCAAGGGATTCATTTGACCTAGTGTTTCTCCTTGGGGAGCACCTATGATCTTTGTGAAAAAGAAGGATGGATCTCTGTGGCTGTGTATCGATTATCGATAGCTCAATAAGGTGATAGTGAGAAATAGATACCCCTTGCCTCATATCAACAATTTGTTTGATCAGATTAAGGGAGCCAAGGTGTTCTCTAAAATTGAGCTTAAGTCAAGATATCATCAGTTGTGGATATTTGAGGCAAATATTCACAAAATAGTATTTCCTACCCGTTATGGGCATTATGAGTTCACAGTAGTACCAGTCGAGTTGACAAATGCACCTTCAGTTTTCATGAGCCTGATGAATGGTGTTTTTTGCACTTATCTCGATAGGTTTGCCCTTGTGTTTCTAGATGATATATTGATCTATTCAAGGACTATGGAGGAGCATGAGGAGCATTTGTGTCAGGTGTTGCAGTGTCTGAGAGAAAATCAGCTTTATGCTAATTTGTTGAAATGTGAATTCTTTCAGACAGATGTGAAGTATTTGGGTCATGTCATCTCTGGAGAGGGTATTGTGGTGGATCCTTCAAAGATCCAAGCTATTATGGATTGGCCTACACCTACTAATGTTTCTGAGGTCCACAATTTTATGGGTTTGGTAGGCTACTATCACCATTTTGTTATAGGGTTTTCAAAGATTGCTCATCCTATTACTTCTCTTTAGAGGAAAGGGAAGAAGTTTGTTTGGTCAGAGTAGTGTCAGGCAGCTTTTCAGACCCTTAAGGAGCAGTTGACTAGTGCACCTATTTTAGCAGTTCCTGATCCTACCAGGGACTTTGTGGTTTGTACAGATGCTTCTTGGAGGGTTTAGGGGCAGTTCTGATGCAGGATGGTCACGTGATTGCCTATGAGTCTTGCAAACTCAAGGATCACGAATTGAACTATCCCACTCATGATCTAGAGTTAGCTGCAGTTGTGCATGCCTTGGTGAGGTGGAGGCATTTTCTCTTGGGGCATCAGTTTGAGCTACATAGTGATCATCATAGCTTCCATTATATTTTCACGTAGCCTAACTTGAATGCCAGGCAGAGGCATTGGATGGAGTTCTTGTGCGAGTATGACTTTAAGGTCAAGTATATTCAGTGCAAAGAGAATGTGGTAGTGGATGCTCTTAATCGTCGGTGACATGAGATCTCAGTGGTCTCTCTCACAGTTGACTTGAGAGGTCAGATTCTTGCAGCACTTCCTACCGACAGTTGGTGCCAGGAGGTGAGATCCAAGATTGAGTCTGGTAGACCTTTAGAGGGTAGATTCTCTAGTTAGTCTCTTGAGTCAGATGGTCTTTTGTGACATTTGGGTCATATTTATGTTCCTAGTTCTAAGGGTCTTTGTACCCTAGTCTTGTCAGAGGTGCATCGAGCACCTTCTTCTACTCATCCAGGTGTCAAGAAGATGCATGCAGATCTACGTCAGCTATACTTTTGGAGTGGCATGAAGCAGGATATTGCTGATTTTGTGTCGAAGTGTCTTAAGTGTTAGAGGGTGAAGGCATAGCATCATCACCTTGCAGGTCTTTTGTAGCCTCATTTGATTCCAGAGTGGAAGTGGGACATCATTTCGATAGACTTCATTGTTGGTTTTCTGGTATCCTCTCGACGACACGATGCTATTATGGTCACTATGGATAGGTTGATGAAGGTAGCTCACTTCTCTCCTATCTATTCTTCTTACAATGCTACTACAGTAGCCAGAGTGTTCATGGAGGACATCATTAGACTTCATGGGATTCCTCATAGGATCATCTTTGATAGGGATCCAATGTTCACTTCCACCCTTTGGACTTCTCTGCAACATGAATTGGGGACACAGCTGAATTCAGCTTACCATCCTGAGACTGATGGATAGACCAAGAGGGTTAATCAGGTTCTCAAGGATATGCTTAGGATGTATGTGATGGATCAGCAGAGGCATTGGGAGGACAACCTATACCTGGTGGAGTTTGCTTATAATAATGGATATCACAATTCTATCGGCATGTCTCCATTTCAGGCTTTGTATGGTCGCCCTTGTAGGACCCCTCTAAGTTGGGATTGCCTCGAGGATAGAATTCTCCTTGGTCCAGATATACTTAGAGATATGGAGCAGCAAGTTGAAAGGATTAGAGAGCATCTGGTGGCAGCTCAGGATAGATAGAAGAAGTATGTAGATGCTCATAGGATCGATCAATAGTTTTCAGTTGGAGATTGGGTGTTCTTGTGTGTGCGATCGCGAAGGAGTCTGATCCATTACAGAAAGGGCTCTAAGATAGCACAACACTTTGTTGGACCTTTTGAGATGTTGGAGAGGATCGGCCCTATTGCTTATCATCTTGCTTTGCCACCCAGTCTTTCATGCATCCATGATGTGTTTCATGTTTTTGTACTTAGACCTTACTATCTAGATATTGCTCATGTTCTTGATTGGACTACTCTACAGGTAGAGGACGGGCAGCTGGATTTGGAGCCCATAGGTATTCTACAGCACAGGAGACTTGCTCTCAGGGGCAAAGACGTAGAGTAGGTCAGGGTCCAGTGTGATCCTAATGACAAGACTTCTGCTACCTGGGAGGATGCTTCCAGGATGAGAGACTTATACCCTTACTTATTTGTAGGCTTCCAGGAGTAAGCCTGACTCTAGGGGGAGGATGTAATGCCCCCTCATTTTTGGCTTGTGATAGTTGCTTGTTTTACATTACCATCTTGGCAGTTCTGAGATAGTTGTTAATTCTTCCATTGCTTTAGATAGTTCTGAGACATTTGGATTAGTAGGATTATGGTTTATGTTTATTTTAATCATGATGGACTATGTTCAACTGATATAGTTTTGACATGTGTTATGAGTTCATGATGACATTATTATTATTCCAGTTATGATGAGTTTGACATGATTACTAATGGTTTAATATTTTCATGTTTTATTTGATCTATTGATATTTAAATTCAAATAAAAGTGGTTATAGTCTTGTTTCAAGAGCAGAGATGGTGTAGTACTACTCACTTTGAGCACCCTACTACCCTGTGATTCTTTGACTGTGTGTGTGTTGACATATATGCATTTGAACGTATACAACCTATTGTTCTAATGTAGGTTGTAGGTAGTGAGCCTTGACTCCACCTGATATAGCAGGTTTGAGCAGCTCTTGCAACAATGGGTATCAGTGATGGGAGATAACATGAGGTTTATTCCACTAGGTCAGTCCTAGTCTTCTGTTGTGGTCGTGTGTCATGATGTGACACTTGGTCCTTGCCTCATGTTGTTGGTCATCATGTGTTGTGGATTAATGTTGAGTTTGGTTTAAGTTATGCCTATGTGTTTGTTTTGGCAATACCTTAATGAACTATTATTATAGTGATAATGCTATCTATATGTTAAATCTAATAGTATTTTATGTAGTCGTAAAATTTGGAATATTGCTTAAGTAAAATTTATTACTGACTAAATTAATTATTTCAATGTTTAAATAAGCATCTGAAGTTCGTTTATGGTTAATTAATATATATTTGATTTAGAGCCTAATATTAGGTAATAATTTAATGTCGTGGGTTGTCAAATGTGAATTTTCTAGATTGGGGGAAATCTCTATTATAAGTAAAATTTTAAAATTTCTCAGAGGAGTGGGGATTCTAGGTAACGGATGCATGATTTTGGTAATTTATGAGATTTGCCATTTTTATTTGGGCATGGATTCTTTGAGAAGGGGGTGTGTTGGGAAGAAGAAGACAAGAATTGGGAGAAAACAAAAAAAAAGTCTGGAGAGGAAGAACCAAGGAAAGAAAGAAGAGAGGAATTTGAACAACAAGAGGATTCTGAAGCTATTTCTGGGTATGTATGCCTTCAAATTTAAAATCAGTGCTTGCTATGTTTTGAATCCAATCCCTGTATGATCCATTATCCTAAAATTGTTTTCTGCATGCTCAAACCCTTTGTCTACATTCTTAATTTGAGCTATTTTTGCATTCCTGAAATTATCAACCTTTCCATGGAAGTCCATTCTTGCGATTTTGTTTCTACCAATCAAACCTTTTAGTCTCCTTGATCCTTGTGGCATTACAAACTAAGTCATTTGCCTTCTCAACAATTTTCTCTACACATGAAATTAGGAGCAAACTCTTCTTCTGAGATAAGGAAGTATGTTTTTAATCCTGTTATTCTACTCATACAAAACCAAGCTCAGCATCAACCTTGAATCGACCCTCCCAGCCAAGCTGAACTGCCAACAGCCTGCATTGGTAATAGAGTCCAACTTTAGCCTTGTGCATTGCTAGCCTGATTTCTAGAGTTGTTTGCTCTCTCCTTGAGGTTTGTATCAACAATATCATTTTCTTTTTTCAATATTATTTGGTGAGGAGACCATAACTCCTTTATATGTCTCTATAAACTAATCTCTTTTTTATGATTGAATGGTCATCCTAGGCGTTACTCACAATTCTTTCCTTCTGGTATCCTTTTCTTTTCTCTTGACACTTCCTTTGACTCTCTTCCCTCTGGCCTCATTCATTTCCCACATTAGTTTTTAGATTGGGTTAAGAGTGAAGCCTCTTAGACTATTATACAAAAATCAATCAAACCAATTGAAAATATAGAAAAATTTTACCTTAGTTGAGGATGTTGCCATACAGCTTTCTTACCATATTCCTCTTAAACTGTCATAGATGAAGGCCTTCAAATTATTCTTCTGGGTCGATTCCTTCTAGTCAAGCAACTCAATTTTCTTCTCTTCTAGTCACGCCACCATACAGTTTCATTGCTGCCATAATCTTCAAGAAAAATTTGCTTGAGGAAGAGATTCCTGAATTTTGCTGAGTATAAGGAAAATTGCTGCCAAATTTGATATCTCTATTAGCTTCTTTTCTTACTTAATTCTGTCAAATCTCTTTCTATGGCAACCGTCTCACTTTTCAGCTGTATGGCCTTTAAGGAGAGACCAAAACAAAACTAATTTCTGCAAATTTCATTCCAGAGATCCCGTGTAGTAAATGTGAGGATAAGGGAAACTGGTAGAATATTAGAAAGATTCCAAATCAACTTTTAGATAAACTTTTTGATTTCACTTCATTTACTCTTGTCATATTAGCAAAATCTAATCAATTCTTAGCCTGCAGTATTTGGTAAGTTTTACCAATTGAATATACTCCTCTAGCAAGTGATAAGTAAGTATTAAGAAATGATTTTCATCCCGTAGCATCTTTATAAATGGTTATATTGGTTATTATGGTTATTATACTTGGATTAGTATAGAAGCTTGTAATTCTAGTGTTTCATTTTGATATAATTGTTATTTTAATTGTTGTGGTAAATGGTGCTTTTAGTTGAGGATTATATTTTTTTAATTGTAAAATTTAGGTGTTCATGCTCACCCCTCTATTAGATAGATTATGTTATTAATATGAAGTTTAGTTTCATGGAAAAAGGTAGTCAACATCATTAAATGAAAATACTTTAAGTTTAATCCAAGTTTACTTTCATTTCTTTTTTTGTAGAATAGGAAGTATTTATTCACCCTCCTATTATCATCAATTTTCATAATTGAATAGGTAGGTAGTTAATTACTTAAATAGATATTAGGACCATATGGTCTCTTAAATCTTGTATCATAGTTAGTATATTGTGAGATGTCATAATTATCATTTTATTATTGTTGATAGTTTAAATTATTTTGAAATCTTTGTTTGATTTTGGGTTATTGGGGGTTGATATATTCTCATTTGGGTTTATGGCTTTCCTTAAAAAAATTGAGTCCTATTGCTCTAGAGGCATAGGGCACTTTTGCATCCTATTGTGATATGGTTGAGTTGCAATACTTTCTACTTTGTATGAGATTCTGATATTGGCCTATGAGTCGATGGATCAGATTGTGAAAAGAGATATGTCTCATATTCCTATTATCTTCTAGCCAAATTGATAATTCCTATATGGTTGGATTCAAGGTAAGTGATATTGGGTCTTTTGTTCTTGGAAATTTTCATGTCACTTTGATTCTACAAGAATGTCCTTGACATTCAACCCTTGTTTTCATATTGGGAATGAACTTATGTATAGTGGTAAGGATGTTCAAATTTTTGACTCTAGAGGATTAACTGTTTGAGTTTTCAACTTGTTATTTGTGTCATTCTATTCCAATGATGTATTGTTTGAGTTTTGAAGGGGACAAGGGGACTTATATTGTTGTGGTCAAGTGAATGGTATATGTAGTGGATTGGAATCTATTGAACCCTTGTCCTTGCATGTTTTTGGTTTTGGATGATTGGTTGGACATTGCCAGGAGAGTGGCTTTCATGGTGGGACCGGTGCTAGAGAGGCCACTTGGGTAACCCCATGGAAGTTGTAAACAAGTGATAACTTAATAACTTATTTAGGAGGGTTGGGGTAGTAAATCACACAACAAGAAAAGTAAGATACCTCACCCATGCCTTGAGTGCTCTCATAGGCTAAGGATGGGATGAGAAGGCCTGGTTGGCAAGGCTGACCTCCTTGTCTCCACGAGTGGACATGTTGGCTCCGCATGTGTCACCCTATGGGGTTGGTGCCTAGAGAGAGGCTGCCAGGGTAACCATAGATGGGGGCTGGCTTCTAGTGAGAGATAGCCTGGGTAACCCATGCTAGGAACATGTGATGACACTCTCCTTACCATAGTCCAGTTTCTTCCTCTTCATCTTTTTTTGTTACCTCTAGAGTGCAGACTTTTCTTCATGGTTGATCTTAGCTTGATGATATGATTTGTCTTGTTTTGGCAAGTATTGTCATGTCTGTACAGTCTTGTTATCTTGTTTTGTCTGCATGGAGTCTGTATCTTATTGTGTTCATTGTTGTAAGCTTGACCTAGTGGAGCCTCATTGTTATCTCCTAGCTCAGAGGGGTTGACCTCAGGGTTCCACATGGTTGGGAGGCATAGCTATCCATTGGTCTTCTTGGATGTTTGGTTCGAGATCAGAGCAGAAGTGTTCCAGTTCTAGTTTTTCTCTACACCTTCAAGCTGTTGTTTTAATTCATAATTGTACTATTTGTAAACCGATGTAATCAGTCTTATAATCTTGTTTTGAAAGTTGTAATTATTCATCTCTGCAAATGTAAAAAAAGTATTATTCTTCTATTGCATTGCGATGCATATCACTTGTATGGTTATAATTCTATCTAATGCAGTTATGTTCCCTAGAAGTGTTATCTATTCATTTCATTTAATGTTGATTATAATTATTGTTATCTCTAATGTGTAATTCATATCTTTGCTTCAAAAAACAAATATTTCTATAAACATTGCACTTGTTGTCTAGCACTCTAGAGCTGCATGACGGTGCATCACAACATACATCTTTCAATTCCTAGATTAGAAAAAAGCATCTTCAATTCCAAAAACATTTAAAAAAGAACAAAAAGGAGTTTTGCATTCATTTAGGTTTGCATTCATAAAAAACCCAAAAAAGAATAAAAACTTTAGACTTAGAAAGTTCTCAAACCCTTGATTCCATCACAAGGTCAAACAAGGTCAACGCATAATCAAACCTTACGTCAAACAAACCCTAAGTCAAACCCTAGGTCAAGTCAAGGTTAACCCACAATCACCTATCTCTTGTCACGGTTCACGAATGTGCCCTGGATTAAGAGGTGAGTGGGTGAGGGCAATCTTCAATGAGATAGAGGAGATCCATCCAATACCACAATAGGACCCACTAGTCATCCAACAACAAGAAGCATTTAGACAACTTCTAGTACAACAAGCAGCCATACAACAATTTGAAAGACAATGCCAACTTGAATAGAAAATCAACATAAACAATAGCTTACCCACACAAAGGTGGAATATCAGAAACCCCAACATGAGAAAAGTGACTAGTGACCCTTCAGTATATACGGTTATCCTTACAACCATGATCATTGAACAACACATCTACACAAGTGCACAACAACATAGGCCCCAAGACGTGCGACCCCTCTCCACGAAGTCCAACTATCCAATGAGCTAGACCACCCTCGTATCTCACCTTCTCTCAACTGACTACTTCCATAAGAGCAAGAGTGACATGGCTATTCACCCCATGGAAAGGAGGGAAGGGTCCGTGTGCACACCAAAATCTCACTCGTCAACTCCAGGCCACTGACATCACAATTTTGAGCATACATATTTTGGTGTGTAGACACCCAAATTTGTCCATGTCTTGCAACACCTAGTCAAATACATTATTAGAGACATCATGTAGCATTTTGTCCTAATCCCACTCCTAATCCCATTTATCTCACTAGCCAATTAATTAAATAAATCTCTATTTATTTATTTAATTTCCCATTTATCCCACTAGCCAATTAATTAAATAAATCCTATTTATTTAATTAATTTCCCACCTTTTCTCTAATTTAAATAAACAAAATATTTATTTAAATTATCCCTTTCACATGTCCCAACTAATTCAAATAAAATATTTGAATTAGGTCCCCACCTTTCATCTCATTACAACACTTATCCACCTCTTAATTGAATCATGTGTGGTAGTACAACTTTAATTTAATATCCTTCACCTGCACAACTAATTTAAATAATCTTTTATTTAAATTAGGTCAGCCCTATTCTCCTCCCTACACTTGTTGCATGACTATAATTCCTTAAGGAGTGGGAAAATCTATTCGATCCTAGCCATCCACATAATTGAAATTAACTTTTAATCTCAACCATCAATTCAAATCAGCCCTTTCCTATAAATCAACCCTCTCACAAGCCATTTGCAATGCATTGATCCTCAAGTACCCTTATTTTGTTGAATTTTCTAATGCATCAAGTTTCAAGTATCCTTATGCTGTCGAAATCCCAATTGATCCTTTAAATCGTTTCATCCCATGCCATTGTTATGCTACTAAAATTGTGAGCAACCAACATTCCTCCCATCAACAATCCTTCAAAATCTTGCATGCTCATGTGAGGTTGAGAAGAGAAATGGAGATCAATCAAGCATAGTGTGGAGATAGGTTTGCATTTGCATTTGTTATTTTGATTTTCATGTTATCTTGTGCTCTATTGTGCTTGTTAGGGTTTCATGATTTGTTGTTTATGCATTTACCCTAGATTTATTTTTACCCTAACTACATTTGACACGCCTAGTGGGACTTGCTTGCAAATCTAACAATTTTTTATGATTTCTAAAAATTAAGATTTACAAGTGATCTCCTAGCTCAAATCTGACCTCACCATCACTTCCGAGAGGCCTCGTGGGTGAAAAACAACATATAACACCCTATATTTTTCTGTCAAAAAAAATTTGAATTTTTTTGACTTTAGACCCCTATCGCAGGGTCGTACTGTACGGATCCATACAGGCCTTGCGCAGAAGTCTGGTTGAAACATTTTATTATTAGTTGCAAATCAATTTCTTTTGTTGTGGTAGGTAAAATATTTGTAGCACATGTTTAATGTTTTAGGGGCTAATGTTTTTTGTTGTAGATCCATATTATTCGATTGCAGGGTAAATGTATTTGCAGGTTTAAAAAAATATCAAAAACCCTAATCCTGTCACCCTCACCGTGGCCTGGTTTAGCTCTATGTGTCTTAGTTACTGCCTCCACCCAAAATCTATTGTCATTCGCTAAGACCCATCGACCACTATTTTAAACCCTAGCCGCTCTAGGAATTTACTATCACCACCCCTGCGAAATCTCTAAGCCTTCTACCACAAAACCCTGACTCCTCTAGTCAAAGCCACCAAAACTCTTGTTTCCTCCATTCTAAACCCTCAACCACCATTTCATTTGGTTTTTTAGTTCCACTCAACCAATCCAAATCTCACCCTATTATTTCAAGATCTCCCCTAGGAGATCCTACTTTGCAAGTGGAGATTTGGATTTTCACACATGACTGACCTATTTCCAAAGGCAGGTCCCCTTCTTTTCTCCTCCTCTTCCATCTCCCATCATGCATGTCAATCCATCTGCTCTTCTCTATGGGTCTCCCCTTCAAGTGACTTGACTGGTGAAAGGGGCAACCCCTAGGTGACCTATCATGTTTCCAGCCATGGAAAAACTTGAGTTTCTAACTTGAAAAAGATCATTTTTCACCTATTTTTCATCTTGTTTGCATGGATTTTCATGCCAAATATAGAGTTAAGTATTTCATGCACCTACACATGCATAATTATCTCTATTTTATCTTAAATTAATAACTCATGCATTCTCAAGCATTCCCATGCATTCCTTCTTCTTCACTTCTTCTTGAGTGATAAGCTTTTACTAGGTAGATCACTCCAATTTTAGCCTAGACCACTCTTGAATCCTCTATGTTAACTCTCCAATCAAATTGAGTTAAATCTCCTTCTTCTTCACCTCTCATCCCTTCTTCTAATGCATAAATACCCCCCTCCCTCAAGCACAAAGGGAGGCAATTTCATTCATGCACATAGATCTTGCAAGTTATTGCTCTCCACATCAAGCATTCTCATGCTCATACAGGACATAGAAGCCTTTTGTTTTTGTTCATTTCTTCATCTAGCTTTCACATAAAGCTCATCACGCATCTATACACTACTCATATCAAGCCATAGTACTCAACAAAGCTCTCATTGAGCTCTTTTTACAAAGCTTCTTTTTGCTTCCATTGTTATCTTGTCACCAAGAGGATTCCCCACTGCTACAAGAGGATATGAGGTTGCCATCACAAGGATTTCTTGGGATAAGTAATCTTGTTGCTTTTCCTTGATAGGATAGATAGATCTTACATTCTTAGAGTAATTTGGTTTTAAAGTTTATAGATTAATTCATTTTAAAAGTAATTTCCCTTTTCCTAGATTAATTTGTTCCAAATATTCAGAAAACCCCAAAAACATAGTTTACATTGCATTAGGTAAATTCATTATAGCTTACATACATATTTCAATTCCTAAATTAGAAAAAAGCATCTTCAATTCCAAAACCATTAAAAAATCACAAAAAGAAGTTTTACATTCATTTAGGCTTGCATTCATAAAAGCCCAAAAAGGAACATAAACATTAGAGAATTAGAAAAATCGCAAACCCTTAATTCCATCACAAGGTCAACTACAGTCAAACATTGGTCAAAACCCTTGATTCCTTCACAAGGTCAAATGAGGTCAATGCATAATCAAACCTTAGGTCAAACAAACCCTAAGTCAAACCCTAGGTCAAGTTAAGGTTAGCTCACAATCACCTATCTCTTGTCTTAGCTCACGAATGTACCCTAGATTAAGAGGTGAGTGGGTAAGGGCAATCCTCGACGAGATAGAGGAGATCCACCAAAGACCACAACAAGACCCACTAGTCTTCCAACAATAAGAAGCATTTAGACAACTTCTAGTACAACAAGTAGCCATACAACAATTTTGAAGATGCCAACTTGAACAAATAATCAACAAAAACAATAGCTTACTCACACAAAAGTGGAATTGTTGAACACCCAAAGTATTGAGGGGGGGTGAATTGGTACTCTATTAAACTTCTTATTTAATGAACTAATAATCCATTTACTTCATGTAATAACAAAGTAGATTAAACATAGAACAAACAACCAAAATCCATCATACATGAACACAAGGAGTTTTACATGGAAAACCCAAAACTGGGAAAAACCATGGTGAGTGTTAGCACACAATATATTATGTAGGATCAATACCGAATTACAATAAAGGATCACTTCCTTAGGGCTCATTGCCGAAAAGGAGTGCTCACTACAAGAAGGTTCACTACCTAGAGAAAGAAAGAAAGAAGGAGATGGCTCACTGCCAAAATGATCTGCTTAGATTGCATCTACACATGCATGAATGTAGCTTCAATGTATGCTCAAAATACTATCTCAAAAATTTTCATCATGACTACTCTATTTCCCTGCTCTACCTTTACATTAGACAGGATCTCTTTTCTTCTACTTTTTGTCGCCTACTCTGTTGTTCACATTTTACACACATTCACATTTGCACTTCACAACACAAACACCAAATTCAATCCCATATATATCTATAACTAACAAAATCTTCATATTAGGTTTGCCTAATAAAGTGTACCATGTAGTCAAGCATTATGTGCTCTGTCAGCCAAATTTATTCTCCAAAATCTGTGGCAGACCCAAAAAATATTTGAAACACCTTCACACATGTCAGCCTTAACTATTTCACCACTTGGGATTAAGTTCCAAATGCTAAAACTTACTACACACACATCATAATGTTATGTTGGCTAATACCATTGGTTTTCTTCCTCTGTCAGACATCAACTTTTATTACGGACCTCAAGATGCTTCCAAAATCATACCTTTAGAGCCATAAGACAAAATATTCTTATGTGGCAAAATGCGGATCTTTGAACTACTGTCTCTGTCACCGTGAAATACTGTCAACCTGTATGTTGATATTTAGACACTTGTAGATGATCATCTGGTAAAGCTCAGACTCCCCAAATCTAGAATTGGATACTCCTAACATGTGTTTACAACACCTCCAAACTACAAATTTAAATAACCAATAGCAGAGAAATGCAGACTAAAATACTCAGGTATTCTGCACTGTTCATGACTAAACTTTATTAACCCAAACTTAAGCAATTCAAAGTGTAGCTTCTGGAGATTGCCAGGACATGAAACTTGGAATATAGCATCATGATAAAACTAAGTACAACATACCAGAATCTGTATCTATGGAGGAATAACAACAAACTCTCTTTCGCTAACTCAGTAAGCTGCCAACACTTAATCAATTTGACTAAGACATTCTTCCCAAACCAAAAAGACTGTACAAAACTTGCCTTAAGATCTATTCCCAATCATATCTGAATGTTGCCATCAATGACAACACCACATCACAATCATATCAGTAGTGTCTCTTGACTATGTTGCCAATAGGAATATCAGAAACCCCAATAGGAGAAGAGTGACTAGTGACGCTTCAGGTCATACGATTATCCTTACAACCATGATCATCAAACAACACATCTACACAAGTGCACAACAACATAGGCCATAGGACGTGTTGACCCCTCTCCATGAAGTCTAGCTCTCCAACGAACCATACCACCCCCATCTCTTGCCTCCCCTCAACTAGCTACTTCCACAAGAGCAAGAGTGACATGGCAATTCACCCCATGGCAAGGAGGGAAGGGTCCATATGTGCACCAAAATTTGACTCAATAGCCCTAGGCCACTGATGTCATGATTTTGAGCGTACATGTACAAGGTTGAAAAGTTGTCTAAAAGTAAGATTGCAAGAGAGATATGTAACCCTTTTCCATTGATGTTAAAGGGGGAGAGAGAGAAATGTGAAAAAGAAAAGAGTCAGTGGTCATGGAGAGAGAGTAAGAGCTGTAAAAAAAGGGGGGAGAGTAAGAAAGAAAAGAAGTTTGGTGTAGATTTGTGTCTTGATGGTTTTTCACATTATGTGTTGTCATCAATGACAAAGGGGGAGATTTTTGCAAGTATGTGTAATCAGTGTTGTCATTGATGTCAACAAGCTTGTGTTGTCATTTGTGTGAGTTGCTTATGGTGCAAGAATATGAGTAGTTAGTGTTGAGTGGATATTATCTCTGAGATGAGGTTGTTGCAATGGTATGAGCTATTTGGTTGAGTTGCGTTTCTGAAGATGATGTGATTGCTTTGAAGAGGTGCTGAAGATGTTAGGAATATGTTTTTGTTGTTTGGTTTCCAAGTGCTTTTGAGAAAAAATTATTAATAAAGGAAATGGTGTGTTGAAGTGGCATTCTGGTTTATAGAGTAGTGTTCTAGTTTTGCTCTGCATTTTCTCTATGTGGAAGATCTGACTTTGTGGTTTGGATATGTTGTTCAAAGATGTCAAGAGATGTTATATTCTAAATTTGGTGTTCTTGTTCATTGTGCAGAGGAAGTTGTGTTCACCAGTATGAAGACTATGTTTCTGAGTGTTGTAGAGGGGTCTGGGAGAAATGTCTTTGCTCCACATTTCTCTACAAATTTGTTTTAGGTCTTGTAGTTTTGGATTTGTGCTTATAAGGCTTATATCTTTCTCTTGTTGAAGTTGTTCATGATTTGGTACTCCAAAAGTTGATTAATAGAGATATAGTATATGATAGAGATAATTAAGCATGCTGGATAAATAGAATAAGGTTGTGCGGTAGGTGAAAGTTGTTGCAGAGGAATTTGTTGATTTTCAAGATATTCCAGGATGTTCATGGAATACTCTAGATTGTGTTGAAGCCTTGCATGTGGTCCACAATTTTTCTTTAGGTTTGAGGAAACACATACTTAAAATTTTATTGTGTTAACACAGGTTTGGCCGACCTTGGGTGTTTACACTATTTGCAGAGTTGCTAGGGTGATTGTGAAAGTGTGGAGTAGCATGCTTGGATGAATTTCTATCCAAACTAAGATGTGTTGTGGTCTACCTTCATTCCTTTCCACCACAAGAATGTTTAGGTACAGACCTAATTTGAATTTTCTGAGTTAAGGTGATTTGCCAACCTTGGAGAATGTTCTCAAGGTTGAAGACAATATAAATGAGTGTCAAGGGATCACAATTGGGTGTACACATGATGGATGTGATGTGAGTAATAGTGTGGTGAATGTGTGGCATATTACAAGCTTTCATGCATTAGATTACTAGATACAATGAGCAGAAGGTGTCTACTATTCTTCAGTGTTGCTACGGAGGTGATGTTGGTGTTATGATGAATATTGGTTCTATATTTTGAGCTTCATTGGAACTTGCTGTGAGGTTACACAACATCCCCTATTTTGCCTTAGCAAAATAGGGACCCAACCTTTTTTTTCTTTTTCTTAGATTTTTTGGCTTGTTTTCTTTGCTTTGGGTGGTATGGTAAAAACCAGTAGTAAATGTATGTTAGGATCTTATCCTTGGCATATCTGGGTCTTAAGATTTGGATCAAATTTCTAGATTTGAAATTTCTTCTTATAAATCCTACCAAATGAAAGAGAGTGAAATTTTAAGCAAGTTTTCCTTTTGAAACATATTGAAATTCCTTAAAACAAAGAAGTTGCACCGGGTCAAAGTTTGGCCAACGAGTCATGGGCATATTCACATAATCATATTATCAGGATACTATTTTAATGTCCCGATCTCTAGAAATTGTTAAGTAGCACTCGATGTCCAGACATTCATAAATATGCAGACGTCAAAATTAATTCATGGTGAAAGATAAATGTTGCATGCACAGATATTGGTTAACATCTGGATATTAGTTTAATATCTAGACCTTAACTTAACATCCATATCTAAGCTAATATCCATGTCTGTGTGACATCATTTATCCCTCACCTATTCATACTGCTTACGTCACATGGACATTTTCTGTAGGGATATTAACTTAGTCTAATATCCTTCCCTTTCCCTAATATCCTAATCACGATGATGTCATGTCATCCCGACTTTATAAAAATTCCCAAACCCACCTATGTCATTAGGATATTAGTGCATTGGGATATTAGCTTTGCTAACATTCAAACCTCATATAACATCCTGAACCTAATGTCATCATACCATCTTGACTTCATGAAGAATGTTTATCTTTCTTACGTCATCAAGATATTTGACCATCAAGATATTTTGAGTTCTTATTGTCCTGACCTTATTTTAATATCCCCATCCCGAGGACATCACCCTATCACAGTACAATGAAGGAGTTTTCTCCTAGTGACCTCATCTAAACATTTCAACCATATAGATATTTTGCATTTTTAATATCCAAACCTTCCAAATATCCATATCCTTGGTCTAACCAATGATACTATACCACATGTCCACATGGACATCTTGACCTATTTTGAACAGATTTGAAATCTAATAGTAGATGTACAGTCAATGATGGTTGACTCAACATCCTCATACTGACATCATCCGGATATCCACATGGATATCCATATGAATATTCTAAAAGCTAAGATTCACTCCATCTCAGTGCACCCTTTTTACATTTAATGCATATAAAAGTCATTGGCTTTTAAAATTCAAACTCGTGCCAATAACACTTGCCCCAATTTCTCATGATTACATCGTTGGAGCCCATTTAATCCTCCCAAAAGTAATTAATATCCCATAAAACTGTGAATTTTCAAGATTTAAATGGTAAATTGCTTTCATAATTTTATAATTGCATTCGAAGAGCTGATAACCTTATACAGAAAGCCTAAGAATTTAGCAAAAGCTGCTATAGTGAACCTGCAACTACATTTTGTTTGCACAGAGGATCACCAGTGCGCAGTAATTCTCATATACATCTGCATATTTCAAATAAGGTTTCCATAATCTAGGTATGTACAGAACGAACCCTAGTTGGTTATTTTGTAAGGATATTCTGTGGATTTTAAGCAAGAAAGGACCTAAAGTGTTGAAATTAAATGAATTTAGGATTAAATCTTGGTTAAATGCATATGTTCGAAATGCCATGTTTATTAATTTCATAGATTTAGAGATGTTAAAACCTAACATTACAAGTGCCCTAGTTAAGATGAGTCCATGGAATTATAGGATAAGATTTCTCAACCTCGCATGGATAAACGTGATGCCAAATTCAAATAGAGTATGTTCCCTAAAGCACATAGTATATATAAGAAGTATTGTTTTGCAAAGGATACCCACTCTGGAAACACTAATATTGAGGCTTTCAAAAATAGGATCAATGCTAGGCAAGATCACCCCATCCTAAAGAACATCATAACCACGGGGATGTACTATGTTGTTGGTTTTCTGTATGTTGCTGAAGCTCTAGATCATGTGATCAAATGTGCTAATAATTACAATGTGGTCACAAGAAGAGTTGAGAAGTAGGGGTGAGTATATGCAGATTTATCAGTGGATGGCATAACTAAGGCTTTTAATCTACCTACATCTAGAGGAATATATGTGCCAGACCTAGAGGCACTAGCTAAGGAGTATGATGGCAATCAAAAGGATTGCAGAAAGGTTATTTTCTTGGGATGGAGAGACCCAGCTAATAAAGCCAAAGCACTGGCCAAAATGCCACAACATTTATACAAGTACGATTTCATCCCAAAAGTGCAATATATGATATTCCTACTCAGAAGAATGAGTGGAAACGAGAATGTTGGGAATTTTGAATCATGGATGTTCGGGTTGATATGAATGGTTATTGAGAATAAGCAAGTGGTCCACTGGGCCAAAATCATCAGCGACACCATGTACAACTAAATGGTGAAATGGAGAAGAGTAAAAGATAGAGTGTTTTAAATAACTTCATATCTGGTATATGCATGTGCAGCCAAAGGTAACTTTGATGGGCTTCAAACTGTAGGAAGAATGGGTAGGTTGCCTCATGAGAAGACCCCCTAGGAGCATTATCCCCATCTAGAGAGGAAATGATTAGTACAACACTATAAGATTGTAAATGACTACTTCATAATGCACATAGTCAAACTCTTGGAAGGAGATAGAGCCAAGAGATTTTTAGTAGGAGCCACAAGGAAGATTAATCCATATGGTTCCTAGTTTATACAGGCCAATACATATTCTTATATTAGAATGGAAGGGTTCAGTGGGAATCCCTTCATTCTGCCAAGATATCCATAAGAAAAAGTGGTCTTAATGGAGATGATTAGACAATAGGTCCCTGCATTGGAGATGACAAGAGAAAAGATGGAAGACCATACATAAAATTCCTAATAGAAATCAACTGGTTTATGGTAGGATCAATCGATAATGCAAAGGCATCTAAGTCAGATTTGAAAAATCTAAATTTACAAGTATTTCCATTAGTGAGAGATTATGATCCTTACCATAGGATTGAGAAGTGTTTCAACAAGAAATACAAACATGTCATGCATCTAGAGGACTATTGGGCCAATTGTGATGTTGAGCATGAGGTGAGGAAAAGAGAATATCAAAGTTTAACCCTGGATCAGATGTAGACCATGGGGCAACCTGAGGTCCCTCTTCAGATAAAGAAAGATGATGATGAGATCATAGACCCAAACTATGAGGATAATAAGGTGTATAATGAGGCACTAGCACCTCCAGATTGGACCTAGGGAGATGAAACTTTAATTGATGTCCTTGCTGCCAAGGTAATGGCAAGGACCAAGAACTGGGTGACCAAGAAGATAAATGAATTGAAGAAAATAGGTGTTGCTATCACCTATTACAAGAAGAGGAAGATGAAAGAAAGGGAAGAGCTAGGTTACGATGACTTCCTAATATATAAAAGGTAGGTCCTTGAGACTAGATTAGTGCAACCTAGTTCATTAGGAATTACAGAACAACCTACATCTAATAGAGTTTCACTGGTATATGCACCGCCTTCACCTCCTAGGGATACATCTCTGGTAGCTATTCCAATCTCCATGCTAAAGGCATCAATTGTAGAGGAGGATCTTTTGGAGGGAGAGAATCAAGGTCCAATTGGGACTATTATAGAAAAAGGGGAAGGATGTCTTGTAGGGAGTCAATATCCATCGGCATTCAAGGTATCAAATCCCAACTATGTGGGGAGCAATACCACCTCCTATTCAAATGCAAGAACATCCAAGCTCAGTCTTGAATGTAGTGAAGGAATTTCAGCATGATGTACCTATTGAAAATATAATAAAAGTAAATACTAAAATGGAACAACAATCCATAAGCAAGTCACTAGAAAAGGAGGTAAATATGTCCTTTACATTGAGTGGAACAGTGGACTTAACTAAAGATGAGGTAGTCATGGATGTGACTAATCATCCTATTGAGACTTTACTCTAGCATAGTAAAGTTGTAGTTGGAGATAAGGACACATAAGTAAAAGATAAGAATACAAGTAGGGAAGAATGCCCTGATGTTGAGATACAAATGGAAACTTTAAATGTCCTCATTGAGATAATGACTAGCCCCAAGGTGATTGATTTGACATATCAACCTAAAGGTGGGGATCGGGAAGAAGAAACTATCAAGAATGATCAAGTATAGGAAGAGAACATCCTAATGGATGTTGATGATAAAAGTGGTGATGTCCAAAATGAAGAGACACATCAAGATATTAATGTGAATAAAGATAGACAAGAACAATGAGATATCCTGATGGATAAACCTGAGCAAGATCAGACACAAGGGCCTGAGAACATCCAAGTGGAAACTATGCAGAAAAAACAAGATGAGGATGTGCCCAAAGATGATATGGTTCCAGATGAACCAATAAACACATTGCATCCAGATCAACCACAGATAGAATAGGAAAAGGTTCATAAGGATAGTGGGGTAGATCAAGATAAAGAACAAGTGAGAAATCCTAGGGTCGTTCCTTCACAACAGAATCAGGATAAAAATGAGAAAGAAAGTGCGTAGATCCCTGTAGGTGATGGATGTGAAATAGATAACGATAAAGAAACACAAGATGCTCAAATTGAACAGAAAGACCAAGTAGGGTTAGGACCTGATGTACTCTCATGGATGTCCTCAGAGATTGAATATCCATAGAAGGAGACTGAGCCCTTTGACTTCAAGTCATTGTTCACATTGGATCCAGTTAAGCCAAAGACGAGGGCTGGGACAGTCTTTACAATAAAGAGGGATGCAACAACAAGAAAAAGAACAACTCAAATAGCTATACCATTAGTGGACAAGGCCAATGGAGAAATAAGGCCTGAAGAATTTCAAATAACTACCATTGATTGCCACACCATTGAGGAGCAAGAGATCTAAGGATTGAGGGATCATACTGATGCAGTGGAGGCTAGAATGAAGAAAACAAAAGCCAAGAAGATGTATAAGGAGTAGGTAGCCCAATTACATGCTTTTGTGAAGCGATTAGTAGAACCAACCAATATTCAGATCACAACTACTTCACCATTGACATTAGTATCTCAGCAATAGATAGCTACACTGGATGTGCAAAAACATCATGCACAAGTAATGGATAGATGGTTTTCCAAATTTTTGAAAGAAGGAGAACAAGTTATAAGGACCTCATTGTCCAATTGGGACATGCTTAGTAACTTGAAGAAAAAAACATATAAGCTAAAGAAGGAGGTTGGCCAGAGGTTAATAAAGAGTGGTAAGCATTTGACTACACTAAAGCATATGAGGTAGGCAGATGTTGGCAACCTCATGACAAAGAATATCCTGACACCTCAAATGTTACTATAGCTAGATAATTGGTTCGAAGACATAAGGTTTGAGGTGGATATATTGAAGAGGTGTAATGCTAAGACTATAGATATCAGTGTCAAAGCATATGAACTCTTAGCAAAGGAGCTAGAGATTTTGGAAGCCCCTGAGGGTGAAGTTGAAGGAAAGGTAGAAAATTAGGATGAGGATTTTTCTACCAAAGCATTCAAGGATAATTTCAGCCTTGTAGCAGAAGACCTTATTCAACATTTTTCTAAGGCTATTATTAACAAAGCAATGTGCATGAAGGCTTAAATAGAGAAATATAATGAAGAAATGGATAGATGGACAAGTAGGTGGGTAGCTCTACAAGAACTAAAGGCACAAGTGCATGTAGCTAACAAGGGAAAGGTACCGGATAGAGTAGAAATAGATAAAGCCATCTAGGCACATGAGCTTATCCAGGGTGTCGGATGCAGAATAACAGAGGAACCGTCCATAGATGAGGAATCAGATGGAAATGCAAAGTAAAGAGGTCATATTGACCGAGTCAAAGATTTTGAGAATATTCTAAAATGATAGGTGGACTCCACTAGATTGATTTCCAACTTGCAATCATGTGCCACATTTCATCTTGACCATTAGATCATTGGGTCTATTTTAACCACATCCTCTCCTTGTTCTATAAAAGGGGATGTATTGTCATGTGTACATTATTAAGAGCTTAATCAAGAGAGAATTGTTAAGCTTTGTGAGCACTAAGTATATTTTTGTGACTTAGTATTCCCCATGGTTCTTTCTTGAGACCAATTGTAAATATGCATACATTTTGAATATTGAATGAAATTGAGATCCTGATTACAAATTAATCGTAAATCTTGAGTAATCTTTTGTGGATGATATCTAGACATGTCACTGTGGAGTGCTACACTCTTTGAGGTGCATTACAACTTGTGAATGTTGTTGTTATCCTATCCCTTTGAAGATTAGCATCAACTATGTGTATTTGTGGAATATCCTGGCAAAGCATGGTTTGATTTTATCTCTTTTCATGAAGTATTGAATTGTTCATATGGATGAATGGTTGAAACTCACTCATTTTAAATAATTTTAGAATTTCAGTTCATTTCTTTTAAATTTCATCAATCATCATCATCAACTGCAAATATTGATAAATGATAAGCAAAACATACTAAATATGTAGACATCCATAGATAATTGAACATCTTATGCATATTTTGAGCAAATTGCATGTAAGATTGAAAATACCATGCAAATACTTGGAAATAATGATACAGAACATAAAAATATTAGCTTATAAGCACAATATTTAGAAGAATTTAAGGTGCAGAAGTAGAATCAAGTGAAGATTAGTTCAAATTTAAGTGAATTCAGAAGAAATAATCAAAGTTATACAAATCCTCACAAATAATCTCAATCAGAGTAAAGATTAGAAGAATTGATCAAACTTAGAATAAATATCTTCATATTCTAGTTAAAGATTGTAGAATTTAACATAATTTATTGAGATTCATGCAGAACAGTTGAAATAGAGTAAATACTCACATATCTGGATATAGATTACATCAAAGTTCTTGCATAAGGCCCCTGAATGCATAATAGAAAATTTACATCAAACCACTGAGTGATTATCAGAAGGTTATGTACTAACTATCGGAGCCTTGGGATCACAAATTCATCCTGAATTTGTTGTATCTTTCAAGAGGATAAAGGTTTGTTGAATGAATTTTTATCTCTATTAATATAACTAATAGTTGTGTCAACATTTTTTGGTGCTAGAAGGAGGACCCCATCAACTTGATTTGAGGATTTGTCATCTTGATATTCTTTCTTGTGTTCCTGTGAAGAAATACTTTGAATTTATTACTCAAAATCTTGTGTATTTCTATGAAGACTCCGCTGGCTGTTGACAATTTTAGGAATCTAATCATAAATGTCATTTCTCTAGGGACATTTACCTTGATATTTATAGATAGTTGTTTGGATTTTCAAAGTTTGAGTAAAAAATTTAAATTCTCTACAAATACTTCATCATCTGAGACATTTGTCCATAAATATCCATTCCTATGAAGGAATTATCCACATCTTTGCAAAGATCTTGCCTGAATATCCAGGTCTTACCCTAAATTTCTTAGAACTGGCTCATTGACCTAACATAAGGTCAAGATCTTCTAGACCTTTGGAAGAATTACCTATATTTAGACCTAGACCACGTTCAGCCAATCAGCCTAGAACTATTGTCATTAATCCACTAATAGCTCCCTTA
This sequence comes from Cunninghamia lanceolata, assembly GCA_027924645.1. Lineage (NCBI taxonomy): Eukaryota > Viridiplantae > Streptophyta > Pinopsida > Cupressales > Cupressaceae > Cunninghamia > Cunninghamia lanceolata. The sequence goes on from BSBN01001126.1 coordinate 5,046,980, forward strand.
GTACCTCTAGTACAAGTTCTAATGTCTTTCTTCGTTGTTGAGTCAACGCTCCACTTCAATGCATACAATGATCTTCCTAAAAATCTAGAAAAAATTTGTCCTAAGTATCATCCATATCAAGATGCAAATGATCATATCTAGACCTTTAAGGAAGCCTATTTAAGGTTTAGAATACAACATGAAGATGTTGTATGTAGACTATTTCCTTATTCATTAGGAGAAGAAGTGTATGGCTAGTATGTCAGCCTTCCTCAAAATTCCATTGGTTCCTGGGATATGCTAGAAAAAGCTCTCCAAATAGGGTTCAAGGTACCTGTAGATGTAGCCACCATGTATCATCACTTTGCCACAATCAAAAGAGGTGAAGGGGAGTTGATCTCTAATTTTAATGCTAGATTTCAGAAGATGTACTCTAGGTGACAACTCCTTACAATGTTCCTGATGATGCAACTAGGTTAGTTTATTACTCTACTTTAGATCCTCTAATGTCAATGTTCATCAGGAGGACCCATCCTACCATCACATCTTTGTCAGGAGCCTTTGAAGAAGTTGTCAAGGTTAACCTACAGTTAACACCAGGTCTTTCTCCAAACTTAGGATGTCTTGTTTTTCCTGGCCAAACACCAACTGGTGGAGCTTTGATACCTCCTATTGTAAAGCCTAACCCTTTACAAATGCCTCCCCTTAGCATCGAGTCTTCTCAAGGAAATGGTCAAATTATACCACATCCTAGACATGAACCTCAGGATGCTGTACAAAATAGAAATGGCAACTCATTTTTCCAACCACATCAAGATAATGTAGTGGCGAAAGTGCAGGAGGAGATTTGATATCAAGGAGATATTTGCTTAATTAAGAAAATTGACTATTGAAATCACTCACTTGAGAATTCAAAACTTTTATGCTCAGTCCAATTCACAAAACTAGTAAAATAGGCGATATCCTGATAGAGGACATGGTAATAACAATGAGAGATTTGGATATCTTGATAGGGGATATAACAATGAGAGGAACTTCAATAGTAATAACAATACACCTAGGCCTCCAAGAGTCTAGAAGACCAGACCTAACAATTGTTCATTACCTTCACCCTTAGATAATTAGCCTCCTCCTAAACCTAAACAAACCACAAGGGTCAATTTGGTAGAGGCTGCACTTAACAACTGGTACATAATGCTTAATACAAATGTACATGTTGAGTTGGACTATCTACAATTCAAGATTGCAGCCAACATATTCCAAGAAAAAGTGTCTAAAACTACATGAAAATCTTTCCCTGAAGGTAATGAGATAGTGCCCCTAAGATATGAATCTACTATGGTACTTGAAAGTTCCTTGGATAGTCATCAACAACAACAGATGAGTATAATACATGAAAATTACACTTTGACTTGTGAAGAATCAACCATGGATTTTGAAACCACTCATGTCTTCCCTTTTGAAGATGAGAATGAGCATGAGCAGGAGATTGAAGAAGTCCATACATACCAGCAATATCAGAGAGGACACAATTACAATCTGAGGAGCAATGCAAATCGCCCTACTGATCCTCTGACCACTTCTATTCCTCTGAATAATTTCAACACACCTTTAGATCCCAAGGCCAATAACATTTCAGGACCTCCAAAGGTGAACCCATAGCACTTTACACCACAAGCAATGGTAGCAAAATGTATGAACCAATTGCCTAAATCTGATAAGCTAGTTTCTTACCTTGCTGATGAGATGAAGAAGATAAGGATCGTATTATCCTTATCAGAGTTATTAAAAACTCTTGTCATTAAGAAAGCATTCCTAAAGTCATTAGATGAACCAATAGTAAAAGAGGAAAATCCTAGTCATATCACTAGTCATATCCCTGCTATAGATCTTGTACCTAGGGATGTCGTTTCTAAACCAAAAGACAAAGCCACAATCTATACTGCAGATGTACCACAGATGACCCTATATAAAGAAAAATCTAATTCACCTCATTTCCTACTCACACTTAGGATCTTTGGAAATAATTGCACAATTTCCTAGTAGATTTAGGTGCCTCTACCACTGCTATGCTCTTATCCATCTTCCAGACATTAGGTTTACATCCTACAAAGTTTCTCAAGAAGGTAACTCAATTAGACAAGTCTAAGGTCAGTGTGGTCTAGGAGAATTGACACACATTGACATGCAGCTTGCATCTGATCTAAGGGTGCAATACTACATAGACATTTAGGTTGTTCACATACTTGATACATATGGCATACTCCTCAATAGGGACTGGTCCAAAATTTTAAATGGTTATATGGCTACTAATTTCTCCCACATGTGGTTTCCATGGAAAGCATCCCTAACTAGATTAGATTGAACTAGAACCAAGAATGAAATATATGATAACTAAGTACAATCAAAATAATGAGTTATATTATGTGGATGTAGAACTAGGAGTATATGTATTAAGGCCTCAGGCAGTCAAAATAGAAAAGGTATTGATGTGCATGCACATGCATGAGGATAGTGAAAAGAAAGAAGTTGTGCTAGAGGTAGGATTGATGATAGAATCATATTATATCTCTTCATAGGAAGATGAAGTGAATTGTGTCCTTGAGTTTGAAAGGTATCTATCTAATGAAGTTTAGAAATGTTAGCTAACATGGACATTTGTTAAGGATATCCTCATATGGGAGGTTGGTGCCTATTGCATGAAGAGTCACACTCAAAAAATACCTGTGAAGCATGTCTAAATGTAATAGAGAAAAAAAAACACACATTGAGAACAAGCTACCATTGTCAGAGGCAAGTGAAGTGCTTAATGAGGATGATTATAATCATTTGTTATTTCCTCTAGATGCAGGGGAATATAAACAAGAAACGTGCAAGATGCGTGTCCTGATGCCTAGTATAGAAGAGGTTTTGGTATGTAATGATATACATTCCAGTGATAAAGTAAGCACAACCACACCAGGGACAGACTATTTTATTGAGTCTGATTATGAGTTATCAGATGAAGATAGGGGAAGTCATCTGACATAGTTTGAAGAGTTTTTACCCAAGAAAATTCAAAGACATATTCTACAAGGAATCGCACCTAGTCAAGTACTGATTGAAGGATGGTGTAGGATACATGAAGCTCCCCATTCAAAAATAACTTGTGCTTTATGTTTTCACATACTAAACAAAGAAGAACAGTTGTGTTCAAATGACAAATTGTATAAAATTAGGGATGTTCCTGATGAGATAGAAAGAAAAGTTTTCAAGTGTATGAAAAGAGAAGATGTTCAAGAGGATGATGTTACGAAAGAAGCATCTAGATGTGTTAAAGAATGAATGACCTAAGATCAAGTGGATATCTATAGGAGTAGCTACACGAGCCAAAAGAAAAAAGGAAGGTATAGATAAACCTTTGATAGAAGATAAACCATGGATGTTGAGGTTTGACGGCTCCAAATCAAAATAGGGGGTGGAGTAGGAGTGGATCTTATCAATCCACAAGGAAAATCATTCCTAGCAGTGTATAGACTACAATTTCGATGCACAAACAACATGGCCGAGTATGAAGCTCTAATACATAGCCTGTTGTTTGCCTTAAAGAAGGGAGTGAAATTTCTACATGTCTTTGGAGACTTAGAACTCATAGTAAAACAAGCAAGAGGCAGTTATGCATGTAATTACAAAAGATTATCTAGTTACAGACATAGAGTCTAGGACTTCATAGAGATTTTTGATGCCTTTAACATCATGCATGTTCCAAGAGAACTCAATCATCGTACAGATGCACTAGCACAAGCTACTAGTACACTGGAACCTTTGTCCATATCAGGGATGAGGAGGTTTTCAATTGAGTTGGTGTCAATACCATTGGTTCCTAACAATGTCATAAATTTTTAGGTATTTGACGATGATCAACATATTTTGGACTTTATTGCTAATAGGGATATATTTGAAGCCCAGATAGTGGATGAAAAGAATCTTGAGGACCATACCTGGGATGAAGAAGAGATAATTGATCTACCTTGTAATAAGATTCCAAAGGGAATTATTTAATTGGAAAGAGCTTTCGATCTGGATAATGTGATCAAGCATAAAGATCTCCCCATGATAGATGGAGGAGAGTATGAACCTATCACTATAGGATAGGGTGAAGATACAAGGAATGTCTTGATAGGCAAGGTTTGCACTAAAGAAGAAAGAGTAGGGATAACCCAAGCTTCAAAAGATTATATCCATGTCATAGCATGGACTTATGATGAGTTAAATACCTATGACACATCCATCATAACTCACACAATTCCCCTAAAACTTGATGCCAAGCCCTTCAAGCAGAAATAGAGGCCGGTGAATGCACTGTTGGAACATCTTATTTTTGAGAAAGTTAAGAAGTTACTAGCAGCAAGGATCATCTTTCCAGTCAAACATTCCACTTGGGTTGCCAACTTGGTCCCTGTAAGAAAGAAAAATGGAGATATATGCATGTGTGTGGACTTTAGAAACTTAAATAGAGCATCTGAGAAGGATAACTATCCTTTGCCTTCTCTAGATGAAGTTATTTAAATGATGAATGGTGCACAAATGATGTCATTCCCAAATGGATTTTTAGGTTACAACTAGATGATGGTTGATAAAATTGATAGATTGAAAATAGCTTTTACCACTAAGTGGGGGATCTTCGCTTATAGACGCATGCCATTTGGCTTAATCAATGTTGGAGCAAATTTCCAGTGAGGTATGGATATAGCATTCAGAGGACTGGTAGGTTAGTACATCATGATATACATGGATGACCTAACCATGTTTTCAAAATAGAGAGGTGATCACATTGAAGACCTCAGGAAAGTGTTAAAGAAATGTGAGAAGTATGGGATATCCTTGAATCCAAAAAAGTGTATTTTTGGAGTAACCACAGGCAAGTTGCTGGGTCATGTCATAACTAAGAATGGAATAACCATCGATCCTGGTAGGGTAGATTCAATCATGAAGTTGTAACTCCCAGCAAGCAAGAAAGAGTTGAAGTCTTACTTTGGTAAGATTAACTTTGTTAGGAAGTTTATCACTGGATTTGTAGAGATAGTGAGACCTTTGAATGCTATGTTGAAAAATGATGCTAAGATTGAATGGACTCCAAAGGAAAAGCTAGCTTTCAAAGATATAAAGAAAGCCATTGTAGATGCTCCAGTACTGATTAGTCCTGACTACACCAAGGACTTTTACATATACTCTTTTGCATTAGAGCATATATGTGCAGTTGTCCTAACTCAGAGGAGTGATGCAAAAGAAGAAAAACTGATTGCATTCATGAGTTCCCCATTCAGAGATGTCGAGCTAAGATATATGGATTTAGAGAGACAGGCTCTTGCTTTAGTCAAAGCAGTAAAGAAGTTCAGGCACTATATCCTAAGAAGTAAAGTCATAGTAGTAGTACCTGATTCAATATGAAGATGCTCCTAATGCAAAGTGAACTAGGAGAGAAACGAACTAAGTGGATTACTACATTGCAAGAGTATGATATGGACATCACACCAATGGAATTAGTCAGGGAACAAACACTCAATCAGATGATTACAGAGATAGATCCTAACTTGACAAGCCAATAGTATGTAATAGATTTAGAAATGCATGATGACTGGTATTCTGACATCAGACATGTCCTAATCATAGGGAGATGTCCACCTAATATGCAATCATCCCAAAGAAGAGCTCTAAGAATCAAAGCACAGAGATACATGATCAAAGGAGGAGTTCTGTTCAAGAAAAACTGTGAAGGGATATACCTCAGATGCTTGGATAAACAAGAAGCTACCAAGGTCCTTCTTGAGTTACATGACAAGTTTGGTACAACCCATGGATCACAACTAGCTACCACACATGCCATCCTGAGGGCTGGGTATTATTGGCCCACTATATTCAAGGATACAACTAAGCACATCAAGTTTTATCACACATGTCAAACTACTTCTAACAAAGAGAAGTATGTAGCTCAACCATTGTAGCCTGTGATGGAGATGCACCCATTTGCACAATAGGGCATGGACTTCATCGAACCTATCAATCCTTCATCCTCTACTAGACATAGGTATGTGCTCACCATCACTGATTACTATACCAAATGGATAGAGGCCATCAACAACAAGACATGTACATTAGATGATGTGATCAGGTTTTTGGAGAGTAATATCAACACAAGGTATGAAATTCCATATGCTTTAGTTTGTGACAACAACCCTGCATTTGCATCTCTAAAAATTATAAGTTGGGCATTTGATCGTAGTGTAGTTTTAAAATTCTCATCAAATTATTACCCCCAAGGCAATGGCCTAGCTAAATCAACTAACAAAAAATTGTTAAATATCATTAAGAAGTTAATTGAAAAGAACCCTAGGGAATGGAATACATTGCTCACGTATGCCATGTGGGTAGACAAGACAAGTTTTAAGACTACCCTAGGTAATTCTCCCTATTAACTGGTGTATGGGGTGGATCCCATCCTCCCTATCAACCCAAGAATCCCAACCCTATAGTTTTCCCAAGAGTATCTAGGCATAGACAATAAAATGGAGGTCAAATTGTTGCAATTTATGCACTTAGAAGAAAAAAGAAATAAGGCAATTGACCATTTTGCCAAACATTAGGCTATTGTCAAATGCTAGTTTGACAAAAGAGCCAAAGTAAAGGCATTTAGGATCTCAGATTTGGTCCTATCATGTGATAAAGCCCACGAGAAGAAAGGTGTTCATGGGAAGTTTGATAAACTGGGGATTTGTCCCTTTCAAATATCAGAGATATTAGGTGATAGCACCTATAGGCTTAAGACTTTAATAGCTGAAGATGTCCCATTGCCCATTAATGGGCAATTCCTCAAATAGTATTTCCAAACCTAGGAAGGTCAGGTCAGAACCATGTATTGTATGTATATATTGTATAGTTTCTTGTATAGTTTGCTTTATGTACTTTGCTTTGTTTGTGTTTTTGTTGAGTCCTTGTTTTGATTAGGTAGGATAGAGCACCTTTCCACTTCAAAAAACTAGTGAAATTGTTAGAATTCAAGAAGGGGTTACAAGTTCCCACATAGGTTGTAATTCCTATCAGTTAGATACTTTTGATCAGGTCTGTGAGACCATATTCATCAATAGTAACTCTTTGTTCAAGGATATCCTCACATTAAAACACCTAGCAGCCTTGGATTTATTGAAGATACTAGTGTCTATGTTAAGTAAAAAATCTAAAGGTTTGCCCTTGCTGCCATTGCAATTCTTAGCCTAAACAAGCAAGTGCCTACACCTTGCAAATGAGCTTACAAGATAATATCTTATGAATATTGAAAACAAAAAAACAAATATATTAAATATCAAAAGAAGTAAATCCTTAGATCATCCAAGTAACTCTACTGAGACTATGGATGCCTGTCTGGCAGTGGGGCTCTACTTACAAGAATTACAAAGATAACCTTGTCGGGGCTATGGACACCTACTGGTAGCAAGGCTCTATCCAAGGTTAACTTAGAGGGTTAAATCAAACTATGTAGCTTAACACTAACTACTGGTGCTTTCAACCTTTCTTCAAGATGAAGGAAATAAATCACATGCACACACTTGATTTCTTCTCATTACATTGTTATGTTGATGAATATGATCTCATTCAGGAAGGTCAAGATGCTTATGTTTGATAAGAATTAGAACATTATGTCCTAATTTGTCCTCCTTTCTTGAATTATTAGAATTTTGGTTATTTTCTTTGGTCGCAAGTTGTTGTGAGGCTACATAACACGCCCCATTTTGCCTTAGCAAAATAGGGACCCAACCTTTTTTTTCTTTTGCTTGGCTTGTTTGGCTTGTTTTCTTTGCTTTGGGTGGTATGGTAAAAACCAGTAGTAAATGTATGTCGGGAACTTATCCTTGGCATATCCAGGTCTTAAGATCTGGATCAAATTTCTAGATTTGGAATTTCTTCTTATAAATCCTACCAAATAAAAGAGAATGAAAGTTTAAGTAGGTTTTCCTTTTAAAGCATATTGAAATTCCTTAAAACAAAGAAGTTGTACCCAGTCAAAGTTTGGTCAATGGGTCATGGGGATATTGACATAATAATATTATCTAAATACTATTTTAATATCTCGATCCCTAGAAATTGTTAAGTAGTGCTCTATGTATCGACATTCACAAATGTGCAGACGTCAAAATTAAGTCGTGGTGAAAACTAAATGTCAAATGCACATATATTGGTTAACATCCAGATATTAGTTTAATATCTGAACCTTAACATCCATATCTAAGCTAATATCCATGTCATCATTTATCCCTTGCCTATTCATACTGCTTACATCACATGGACATTTGTTGCAAGGATACTAACTTAGTCTATTATCCTTCCCTTTGCCTAATATCCTGATCATGATGATGTCACATCATCTTGAATCTATAAAGACTCTTGAACCCACCTACGTCATCAAGATATTAGTGCATTGAGATATTAGCTTCACTAACATCCGGACCTTATATAACACCCTGATACCAATGATGTCATACTATCACAACTTCATGAAGAATGTTTATATTTCTTACATCATTAGGATATTTGACCATTGGGATATTTCAAGTTCTTATTATCCCGACCTTATTTTAATATCCCCATCCTGATGACATAACCCTATCACAGTACAACAAAGGAACATTCTCCTAGTGACATCATCTAGACATTTTGACCATATGGATATTTCACGTTCTTAATATACCAACCTTCCAAATATCCATATCCTTGGTCTAACAAATGATACTATGCCACATGTCTACATGGACATCCTGACCTATTTCAAACATATTTGAAATCTGATAGTGGATCTATAGTCAACGATGGTTGACTTGACATCCCCATGCTGACATCATCTAGATATCTACATGGATATCCATATGAATATTCTAAAAGCTAAGATTCACTCCATCTGGGTGAACTATTTTCACATTTAATGCATATAAAATCCGTTGGCTTTTAAAATTCAAAATCGTGCCAACAAACACTTGTCCCAATTTCTTGTGATTACATTGCTAGATCCCATTTAATCATCCCAAAAGTAATTACTATTCCCTAAACCTATAAATTTTCAAGACTTAAAGAGTAAATTACTTTCATAACTGCATTCGAAGAGCTAATAACCTTGCACGGAGAGCCTAAGAATTTAGCAAAAGCTGCTACAGTGAACCTACAACTGGATTTTGACTACACAAATGATCATCAGCATGTAGTAATTCTAGTATATGTTTGCATATTTCAAACAAGGTTTCAATAATCCAGGTATGTAAAAAATGAATTCTAGCTAGTTATTTCGAAAGGATATTCCATGGATTTTAAGCAAGAAAGGACCTAAAGTGTTGAAGTTAAATGAATTTAGGGTTAAATATTTGTTAAATGCATATGTTTGAAATGCCATGTTTATTAATTTCATAGATTTAGAGGTGTTAAACCCTAACATTACAAGTTCCCTAATTAAGATGAGTCCATGGAATTGCAAGATAAGATGTCTTAACCTCGCATGGACAAACATGATCTGCCGAATTCAAACATACTATGTTCCCAAAAGCACACAATATATACAACAAGTATGGTTTTATAGAGGATACCCACTCTGGCAACACCGATATTAAGGCTTTCAAAAATAGGATCAATGCCAGGGAAGATCACCCCATCCTAAAGAACATCATAACCATGGGGATGTACTATGTTGTTGGTTTTGTGTATGCTACTAAAGCTCTAGAGCTCATGAACAAATGTGCCAATAATTACAATGTGGTCACAAGAAGAGTTGAGAAGTAGGGGTGAGTATATGCAGATTTATCAGTGGATGACATAATTGAGGCTTTTAATCTACCTACATCTAGAGGAATATACGTGCCAGACCTAGAGGCACTAGCTAAGGTGTATGATGGCAATCAAAAGGATTACAGAAAGGTTATTTTCTTAGGATGGAGAGACCCAACTAGTAAAGCCAAAGCACTGGCCAAAATGCCACAACATTTATACAAGTACGATTTTAGCCTAGAAGTGCAATATATGAAATTCCTACTTGGCAAAAAGAGTAGAAAGGAGAATGTTGAGAATTTTGAATCATGGATGTTTGGGTTGATACAGATGGTTATTGAGAATATGCAAGTGGTCTAGTGGGCCAAAATCATCAGTGATGCCATGTACAACCAAATGGTGAAATAGAGAAGAGTAAAACATAGAGTGTTTAAAATGACTTCATATCTAGTATATGCATGTGCAACCAAAGGTACCTTTGATGGGCTGCAAATAGTAGGAAGAATGGGTAGGTTACCTCATGAGAAGACCCCCTAGGAGAATTATCCCTAGCTGGAGAGGAAACAATTGGTACAACACTATAAGATTGTAAATGACTACTTCATAATGCATATAGTCAAACTCTTGGAAGGAGATAGAGCCAAGAGATTTTCAGTAGGAGCCATAGAGAAGATTAATCCATATGGTTCCTCATTTATACAGGCCAAAACATATTCTTATAGTAGGATGGAAGGGTTCAATGGGAATCCCTTCATGCTACCAAGATATCCATTATACAAAGTTGTCTTAATGGAGATGGTTAGACAATAGCTCCCTGCATTGGAGATGTCCAAGAAAAAAGATGGAAGACCATACATAAAATTCCCTATAGAAATCAACTAGTTTATGGTAGGATCAATGGATAATGTAAAGGCAGCTGAGTCAAATTTGAAGAATCTAAATTTACAACTATTTCCATTAGTGGGAGATTATGATCCTTACCATAGGATTGAGAAGTGTTTCAACAAGAAATACAAATATGTCATGCATCTAGAGGACTACTGGGCCAATTGTGATGATGAGCATGAGGTGAGGAAAAGAGAATATCAAAGATTAACCTTGGATCAGATGCAGACCATGGGGTAGCCAAAGGTCCCTCCTTAGATAAAGAAAGATAATGATGAGATTATAGACCCAAAATATGAGGATATTAAGATGTATAATGAGGCATTGGCACCTCTAGATTGGACACCGGGAGATGAAACTTCAATTGATGTCCTTACTACCAAGGTAATGGCAAGGACTAAGAATTGGGTGACCAAGAAGATAAATGAATTGAAGACAACAGGTGTTTCTATCACCTATGACAAGAAGAGGAAGATGAAAGAAATGCAAGAGCCAGGTTATGATGACTTCCTAATACATAAAAGGTCAGTCCTTGAGACCAGATCAGTGCAACCTAGTTCATCAGGAACTACAGAACAACCTACATCTAAGGGAGTTTCACTAGTATACGCATTACCTTCACCTCCTAGGGATACGCCTCTGGTAGCTATTCCAATCTCCACACCCAAGGCATTAACTATAGAGGAGGATCTTTCGGAGGGAGAGGATCAAGGTCCAATTGGGACTATTATAGAAAAAGGGGAAGGATGTCTTGTAGGGAGTCAATATCCCTAGGCATTCAAGGTATCAAAGCCCAACCATAAGGGGAGCAATACAACCTCCTATTCAAATGCAGGAACATCCAGGCCTAGTCTTGAATGTAGTGAAGAAATTTTAACATGATGTACTTTTTGAAAATATAATAAAAGTAAAGACTGAAATGGCACAACAAGCCGTAAGGAAGTCACTAGAAAAGGAGGTAAATAAGTCATTTCCATTGAGTGGAACAATGGACTTAACTAAAGATGAGGTAGTCATGGATGTGACTAATCATCCTATTGAGACTTTACTCTAGGAGCATACTGAAGCTGCAACTAGAGATAAGGACCCATAAGTAAAAGATAAGAATACAATAAGGGAAGAATCCCCTGATGTTGAGATACAAATAGGACCTTTAAATGTCCTCATTAAGATAGCGACTAGCCCCAAAATGATTAATTTGACATATCATCCTGAAGGTGGGGATCAGGAAGATGCAACTGTCAAGAATGATCAAGTATAGGAAGAGAACATCCCAATGGATGTTGATGATAAAAGTGGTGATGCCCAAATTGAAGAGACATATCAGGATATTAATGTGAATAAAGATAGACAAGAGCAATGAGATATCCTGATGGATAAACCTGACCAAGATCAGACACAAGGGCTTGAGAACATCCAAGTGGAAACTGTGTAGAAAAAACAAACTGAGGATGTGCCCAAAGATGATATGGTTCCAGATGAACCTATAAACACATCACATCTAGATCAACCATAGCTAGAATAGGAAAAGGTTCATAAGGATAGTAGGGTTGATCAAGATAAAGAACAAGTGAGAAATCCTAAGGTCATTCCTTCACAACACGATCAGGATAAAAATGAGCAAGAAAGTGTGCAAATCCCTATAGGTGATGGTGAAACATATAAGGATAAAGAAACACAAGATGCTCAAATTAAGCAGTAAGACCAAGTAGGGTCAGGACTTGATGTACTCCAATGGATGTCATCAGAGATTGAATATCCATAGGAGACTGAGCCCTTTGACTTCAAGTCATTGTTCACATTGGATCGAGCTAAGCCAAAGTGGAGGGCCAAGACAATCTCTACAATAAAGAGGGACAAAGCAATAGGAAAAAGAATAGCTCAAATAGTTGGACCAATAGTGGACAAGGCCAAGGGAGAAGTAAGGCCTGAAGAGTTTCAAATAACTATCATTGATTTAGGCCACACCACCGAGGAGCAAGAGATCCAAGGATTGAGGGATCATACTGATGTAGTGGAGACCAGAATAAAGAAAACAAAAGCCAAGAAGAAGATGTATAAGGAGAAGGTAGCCCAATTATAGGCTTTTGTGAAGGGGTTAGTAGCACCAACTAATATTCATATCACAACTACAATGCCTTTGACATTAGTATCTCAGCAAGAGATAGCTACACTGGATGTGCAGAAACATGATGCACAAGTAATAGATATATGGTTTTCCAAATTCTTGAAAGGAGAACAAGTAATAAGGACCTCATTGTCGAATTGGGACATGCTCAGTAACTTGAAGAGAAAATCAGTTAACATAAAGGAGGTTGGACAAAGGTTAATAAAGAGTTGTAAGCATTTGACTACACTAAAGGATATGAGAAAGGAAGATGTTGGCAACCTCATGACAAAGAATATCCTGACACCTAAAATGTTACCACAACTAGATAATTGGTACAAACATATAAGGTTTGAGGTGGATATATTGAAGAGGTGTAATGCTAAGATTGTAGATATTAGTGTCAAAGCACATGAACTCTTAGCAGATGAGCTAGAGATTTTGGAAGCCCTGGAGGGCGAAGTTGAAGGAAAGGTAAAAAATCAGGATGAAGATTTTGCTACCAAAGCATTTAAGGATAATTCCAACCTTGTAGCAGAAGGCCCTATTCAACATTTTTCGAAGGCTACTATTGGCAAAGCAATATGCATGAAGGCTAAAATAGAGAAATATAATGAAGAACTTGTTGGCAACTTGGAAAACACCATTACAAGAGAGACACTGCTACTATAATGATGAATGACTGTGCATGATGTTTGAAGATGTTGTCATTGATGGAAACAAGAAAAGGAACAAGATTAGAATAGAGGTTTTGGTCTGGTGAAGAAGACTTAGTCATTTTGGCTAAGTGTTGATAGTATACAAGAGATAGCAACATAGAGATAATGTATTGGTTGGCATTGGTCCGCGAATGAAGATCAGATTATGTAGTTCTAGTGTGTTTTTTGTAGTCCTTAGGTGATCTTATATCCAATATTTTAGCTCTTAATAAGTACCAAAAGCATATATTTAAACAACCTAAGTCCAACAAGGCAAAATATAGTGTTATTTAGAGCAGAACACTTAGTTGATTCGGTCCTCATTTCTTCAGTGTTGCATATCTTGTTATGTAGTTTTGGGGTGTTGTAAACACTTGTATGGATTGTCTAAATCTAGAGTTGTAGGTTCTAAAGTCCACCAGAAAGATAGTTATAAGCTACTCAGTATCACTACAAAGTTTGATAGTGTTTGACTGTGATAGGGTCTAAGTTTTGATGGTCCACATTTTGCCACAAATGATATCATGCCTTGTAGTTATAAAGGTAATCTTTGGGGATGTGTGAAGAGTCTTTGATATCATTTTGAAAGTATCTTGTGGTCCGTAGTAAAAGTTGTAGTTTGACAGATGAACTGAACCAGTGGCAGTCTGTGTTGGAGGCCGACATGATAAGTTTAATTTGCATGCAGTAAGTTCTATTATTTAGAACTTAATCCTAAGTGGTGGAATAGTTGAGGCCAACATATGTGAATGTGATTCAAGTGTTGTTTGAGTCCATTGTGAATTTTGGTGAATGAATTTGGCCGACAAGCTACTTAAGGTATGACTAAACACTACACCTTATTAGGCTGACCTATTATGAAGATTCTAAGTGTTGTAGATATATATATGAGATCAAATTCAGTGTTTGAAGGATGAATGATACGAATAAAAGGGCGTGTGTGTGTAAAATGCAAAAGATTGTGATTTTGTGAAGGCAAGAAGAGTAGAAGAGGAGAGATCTTGTTTCTATGTAAAAGCAGAGTAGTGAAACAGAGCAGTCAAAGATGAAGAGTTTTGAGATAGTATTTTTATACTTCATTGGAGCTGTGACCATGCATTAGTAGATGCAATCCAAGCAGTTCAACCTGGAAGTGAGCAATCCTTCTTGCTTCTTTCATTTTCTAGGCAATGAGCCTTTCTTCCAGTGAGCATTTCTTTGGGCAGTGAGCCTTCTTGTAATTTAGTATTGCTATTACATAATATATTGTGACCTAACACTCATTGTGGTTTTTCCTAGTTTTGGGTTTTCCATGTAAAAATCATGGTGTTTATGTGTGATGCATTATGGTTGTTTCTTCTATGTTTAGTTTTCTTTATCATTGCATGTGGTAAATGGATTACTAGTTCAATAAGTAAAAAGTTTAATAGAATATTGATTCACCCCCCCAGTATTTTGGGTGTTCAACAATTGGTATTAGAGCCTGGTTCCTTGGAAGAAGTCTAACAGCTTGAGGAAGATCTTAAAGATTGAACACATGGAAGGCAAAAAGTATTCTACTCCTCCTAAAGAAATTGATTCAATTGAAACTATGGAAGAAAATTACATACTTGTCAGTCAAGAAGAACTCAAGGTTGTTAGGAATTACATGCAGAAGATATCAATTAAATGCAAATAAAGATTAAATAGAGGAATGAAAAATACACAGAAATAATAACAATGAGATAATTTTTAACGTGGTTCACCCAAACTCAATCTACATCCACCAACAGAGAATCCAATATTATTATCCAACAAATCAAACTGATTACAACCAGCAATCCTTGCAACTCAATACCGCTGCAAATGCTACAATACAATGTCAATGGAAACCCTAACCCTTAGTCATTTTATCAAGACTTATGTCAGTTACAAAATAGGGTTTTTTATGTTAGTCAATAGAAAAATATAACTCCTGACACCTTTATAAAATAATAAAAGTTGTTTGAGGTTTTAGGGGCACTACCCTCGAGCCCCCCCACAAAGGCGTTGTCCCTCAATAGCACCCTGTATCGCGATAGGGAGCGCGCCAGGGGCACTGCCCCTGGACCCTGCAAGGGGCACTACTCCCAAACCCCCATTAAATAATTTGGGGGGAAACTGTGCCAAAAAAAGTGGGGAAAATTTAACCCTCGAGTCTGATTAGGATCCATATAACAACAAAGGTTGCCCTTGAAGATCTTGAAAAGGTTGAATTAGAAAACAGGGATCTGAAAGATAATTTCAAGGAAGCAGATGAGTACATCAAAAAATTGAGGGAACAAGTCAAGAAGTTCAAAAAAAAATATAAGGAGGTTAGTGAATGATTGATATCTACAAATGAAACCTTGAATGATCTAAAAGTGGAAGTTTTAAAAAGAGCAAAAGTAGAAGAAGACCTAAATTAGCTGGTGATAAGCAAATCTGAAGACCTGTTACATCCCCTTTTTGGATTCAATATTACTATTTACTTTTTTCTTAAATAATACAGCCATGTGGATATGTTTTAATATCATAGAAAATGATGATATGATTAGAAAAGGTTAATTTTATGAAATCATGGATTTTTACTTCATTATGATCAATTTGATGTTATGAATTAAAATGTCTTGTCGATATGAAAATGAAATGATTTGATGTAAATGTGTTTTGATCAGAACATTAGTACTCTGACCACAAATTGTATGTGAGATTGTCAATGACAGGAATAGATGGAACATGTTCACCAGGAAGAAAGAAGAAGAGAAAGTATCTTTGAGAAAGAGAGAATAGACTCTGGAATAACCCATGGGTGCTTGCCACTGAAAATGAACATCAGGTAGATAAACCTAGTTGCCTTCAGTTAAGTATTGATTTCAGGCTAAGTCAATTTTAGATGAGATGTCAAGGTTTGCAAGAATAGGTCTTTCTTCTTTTCGTAGTTGTCATAATGAGTATGGGAAATCGACATCTATGTCGTAATACTCTGTATCATGTCATCAAATATGGATGACCAATATATTGTTAGATATATATATATATATATATATATATGTATGTATACACTTCAGAATGAGTTGTATGTCGTGTCTTATTTAGTGGTTCGGCATAAAAGTTGAAAGTTGTGCGTAAGTCGACCCCAAACCTTGTACTGTGTTTATGCTCAAATTGTTGTCATCATCATAAAAGCTCTACGAGTGTATGATGTAAATGTTTACTTGCAATATTCGACGGATGTAGAATTGTTTCTATTTATGGGCTATTATCATATAATAAAAGGTTTAAATAATGTTTTAAATCTTGAGACCATTGAGTCTAATACCTTTGGTCATATTGTAATGAATATAAAAAATTATATTAGTTATATTTAAATAGTCGTTTTGGGGTAATTTTTATTCTTTTATGATGTTAGTAATTAGGCAGTAGCACGAAGGGCTCACTCAAGTCTTTATTATGATGTTTTATATTCCAAAACAATCTATTTACTCTCGAACTTTAAACTTTATGGATGGGTTGTCAGCTCAACCATTATTTCTAGTTTTTCTTTTGATTTAAACTCATAATCTATTATGAGTAGTGTGACAACTTGTCCAAACTAAAAACCACCACCTCACATAGTGTTGAGATCCACTTTGCAGAGCAGTTGTGAATTTAGTGGGAAACTGAACCATTTCTATGTAGTCGTCGTGGAAAGGAGGAGATGGTTAAGCCATACAGGGTAGTTACCCAGTTGATAGGGCATGGTCTAAAGAGTGGGAAGTTAGTTTTCCTTTGGAAGGAGAACGGGATTTAGAGGAATTAGGGAGTAAGTTTTGATGGATGGAGAATGGAGAATAGAAGCTGAGAGGAGGCTAAGCATGAAGTGAATGTGAGTGGGCAAGAAAAGAATGAGCTCTTAGACCAGTTTTGAAGCAGTCACTGGAGATTTTCTTTAGGTTTCATTTCATCTCTCCTTTACGTTGTCATGGTTATCAAGAATGTTTTAATAGGTTTGGCTCTACCTTGTAATACAAAGGATCTTAGTATTTCATGGATGATGTAATATGTGAATTGATCACCATCTTGAGACTAGTGTGTTTTCACTTCTTTCAAAATAGAAACAATGTTATTTGTCCCCTAAACCACACCACAGTCAAAAAACTCACAGTTGAAACACTTTTGTTCCTCGAAGCATCTTTGATGGTCGATTTAAACTGTGAAGTTGTATTGTTTAACTTCAGAAATACAAGGATATGTGGAGAACACTTAGTAGACTGAGTTTTGGTCGAAAACTAGCTATAAAGTTATTCCAAGCTGCAATGGTCTAACCTTGGTTGACATTGGAAGTGTCCTCAGTTGGCCTGCCAACTATTTATGGTTGGTCTTGTCATATTTAAAAACAACTAGTTTTTTTAAAAGACTTGAAGAATGTGTTAACCGTTGACAGATCAGAAACAATACTGTGGAATGTATCTTGATGCATGCATGACTACTCAATCTTCCACAAGTTCTGAATCTATAATAGGTTGGCTGACCATAGAACATATACTTTTCTTGCTGCGAATGATAACTAGTTTTAGTCCATTTATTTGTTGTACATAATTCTTTTTGCTTTAAAAATATTCAAACTGTTGTGTCTTCGAAAGAGGGGATAGGGTTATAATTGGTTTAAAACAATAAAACGTGTTAAATAATGAAGTTTTAGAGCAGACATAATGAGTCTATAGTTAAGTGTTTAGTCTAACTTGCAAGCATTCTTGTTGCAAATAGAAACAACATGATAGGATTTGTAAATGCTTAGTATGATAAAAGATTAATCTATGTTGAAGATTCAATAGGTCAAAGAAGATTTTTAAGAGTATTTAAATTTTAACTCTGGGTCTTTGATTACTTGTATTCTATAAATTGGTTTACTGTTAAACCCCTTCCGAAACAACTTAGTTAAGTTTAGTGTCCACTCTTGATTGGATAATTTAAAATAGTCGACTAACTTAGAGATCAATTGTTAAACTTATAGCATTAACCGATTAACTGGTAAGCTAGAATCCCATTCTTTTAACATATGGACGGAAATATTTCCATGAGCTAAAAAGAGAGAGGTAAACCTAACTGCCATGAGTTAATGCATGATGAGTTTAGAACACTAAGAGGTTATCATGGTTGTTATATTGAACTTATACATAGGTAATTGTATGATTGCGAATAATTCAAATTGAGTTGGGATGGGTGAAGTTACTACTTGCATTAACACAATGGTAATTATATTCAAATCCTTTGGCCAAGGTAGTGCATGTGCCTCAAGTGCATTGATAGTTCACCGTGACTGGATGGTGTAGCTTGTGGAGTGGTCATGCTTGACTAGAGGGAATCTAGGGGATTCCATGATAACAAGTTACGTAGGTCACAACACTAGTACTCAGATGGCTAACAGCATTGGTTATCCTAAGTCTATCCTCTTTGAGTAGTGTAAGGCCACTTTCGGATAGGAAGGAGTGCGGGAGACTGATGGTATGTGGTTGGAGTTTAAGTTCCTTGAATATACTTTCTCTTATATATTCTAGAGGCTTTTCAAGACTTGAATTAGGATGGTTGACAATTGAGATGTAGTAACTTTGGTAAGTTTATATTTGGAAAATGTTCTAAGTATCTTTAATCATCATATTGTATAATGTTGTAGATGGATAGATCCCTTTTGTATAACTTATAATTTCTTGATTATTGTTAGTTGATGGATGAATTACTTGGTTTTAAAATGAAAAACAAATTATCTTTCTTCTTTAAACTTTAAAAAATTATTATTACCTTTGGTTAAAACTTAGTTTTTAGGGTGAAAACATATCTGGGTGTTACATATGGTATCAGAGCTAACCAAGTTCAACACTAGGGCTGATGAGTCCACTAAGCTGATTAAGAATCAACATTATGCGGGTAGCTAATGATTTAATTTATTGTGCCAGGATGGTACATCTTAAGAAAACTGCAAGGAAGTCCTTCACTAGTAAGGAACGTTATCTACAAGCTAAGCAGAGATGACTTGCGATGATTAAGACTATTGAGAAAATGAATGATGAAAATGACATTTGGCTAGATGATGTGGAAACTTTTTCCAATGCTCTGTCATGACTCAAACAAATGAAAAAAGAACTCCTAGAGACATCTAGGATGGCAGCTCGAATTATGGTCAATTGCTGCCCTATTAGTGTACCAATGATCACTAGGGATTCCCGTATGCCACCTAGTGCTGAAATCATTGTACTATCATCCGATAGTGAATTTGAGGGTTATACACCTCATGAATATGTATCAGACAATGAATCCGAAGGTTACACCCCTCTTGTAAATACTGAGTGAAACATGAAATGTGTCTATCCTGAAAAGAATGTATATACTGTTGTAAAAAAAAATAATAAAGACAAATTTTGGTTTGAGAATAACTATGGTTATGAGCAATTGTTATGTTTTGATAGTATTCAGAGTGATAAATCATAGAACTGATTAGTACTTGCTAAACTAGGTGAGAAAACAAATAAACATGGATCAATTAGAGTTTAATGAGAGAGAAGATCAGGAAGGTCACAACTCTCAGGATAACTCCATCGATAAATTGGACATAATTCTTAATATGCTTACTAAAACTAAGGAAAGGTTGGGCAAATTGGAAAAGAAAGTGAATGAAACTGGGAATATGAAGGATGAAAATGAGTATTGTAATAATGTGAGTAAAAGTAAGCAATGAGAGCATGGCACATCAAGTGAGAATTAAGAGAATAGTGAATCTCAGAGGGAGACAAAAGACAAACTTGCACTAGAACTATCTAAGGATATGAAAAAGATTATCCCTCCCAAATTTGATGGAACAAAAACTGGTGATGCAGCACAAGCATACCTAACAGAAATGGAGAAGTACTTTGAAATAAAAAATTATTCTTAGATTACAAAGGTAGTGTGGGGAGCATATCAGCTATCTGGAGAAGCATCCACATGGTGGATGAACAAAAAGATGGAACAGGATTTAAGCCCCTTGAAGGTGACATGGAATGAATTTGTGGAACTTTTTCAAAAAAGGTGGTTACCATAGCTTTATTTTGATCAAAAGCTAATAGATTTCCAAAATCTCAGTCAAGGTGATTTGTCCGTGGTTGAATATGCAAAAAAATTTACTAGATTGTTGAAGTATGTTCCTCAGTATCAAAAGGATGAAAGATTTCAGATAAGAAAATTCATTATGGGACTCAATCCTCAGATTGGTGGTGAGGTGGAGGTGTATGGTCCGAACATAATGGACCAGGTTTATGAGAAAGCAATTAAGCAAGAACAGAAGATGAAATCCATTTTTGCTTATCATGAAAAGAAGCATAAGAGATTTGATAAGAACTTCAATGATCATACGTATAAAAGGAACAATGATAAAGGATATGGAAATAGGAGGTATGATAAAGGAAATCAAAAAAATAAAGGGGGATTTGGTAATGAATGAAGAAATGAAGACTTTAAGAAAAATGACAATTTTAAGAGGAACAATGATGTTTTGAGTAAACCATCCGAGAAGAGAGGACCTATTGCAGGTTTTTTTTCATGTGGTGGAGATCATTATACCAACCATTGTCCTAATAAAAAGTAGAATGGACAACATAGGAACACAGTACTTCCTTCGTAGAAAGAAGTGTTTCAACAAAGGATTCATGCTGCCCTTGACAATCGACAAGTTGAGTATCAAATTACTCCCATTGAGATGACAGGTACTTTATTTGGAGTCCCTGTTTCTATTATGATTGATACTGGTGCAATAGAAAATTTTGTGTCATCTAGAGTCTTAAGTAAATTTCTTAGAAGAGCTGGTTTATGTCAAAATCGTGGACAATTGAATATGCTAATCACTCAAAGGCTTGGGTAGAACAATGTTTGTTCGAAGCTAAGATTGATATTTCAAACTTCTCTACCGAGGTAAATTTATATGTAGCACCTTTAGGATCCTACGACGTCATTTTAGGAATGAATTGGTTGTGGAGACATAGGGCCAAGGGGGATTGTTTTCATAAAATAATTGAGTGTTTAGATGATAAAGGAAACAAAGTTAATTTTTAGGGTATTCAAAGGGAAATAAGGATTAGGTCTATTTCTTCAAAACAATTAAAACGGGCCAGGCGTAAGGGATGTCAACTTTTTGCAGTCAAAATGGACCTAGTAGAGGAAGC
Source organism: Cunninghamia lanceolata (assembly GCA_027924645.1). NCBI lineage: Eukaryota > Viridiplantae > Streptophyta > Pinopsida > Cupressales > Cupressaceae > Cunninghamia > Cunninghamia lanceolata. The sequence continues at coordinate 5,068,582 of BSBN01001126.1, forward strand.
TTTACAGAAGCAAACATTTGAGGAAAAATACCCTTATCTTTGCAATTTCAGTGATGTATTTCTTGAGCAACTGCCAGGCTTGCCTCCAAAAAGAACCTTTGACTTTGCCATAGATATTAAACTAGGATCTGAGCCAGTATCTAAAGCTCCATATCGAATGACCACTACTGAACTTATGGAATTGAAAGCTCAATTGCAGGAGCTATTGACTAAAGGTCTAATTAGGCCAAGTGTATCACCATGGGGAGCTCTGGTTATTTTTGTAAAGAAGAAGGACAGAACCCTTAGACTGTGTATAGATTATTGGATGCTAAATAAGGCAATGATAAAGAATAAGTATCCACTGCCACGTATTGATGATTTGTTTGACCAAATGCGTGGTGCAGCAGTATTTTCTAAGATAGATTTGAGATCTAGATACCATTAGTTGAGGTTGAAAGATGAAGATATTCACAAGACTTCATTTAGAACAAGATATGGTCATTATGAGTTTACTGTGTTACCATTTGGATTGACTAATGCACCAGCCACTTTCATGAATCTCATGAATAGTGTTTTCAGAGATTGCCTTGATAAATTTGTCCTAGTTTTCATAGATGATATTCTGATATATTCCAAAAATGAGGAGGAGCATAGACAACACCTTTAAATTGTTTTTCAATGATTAAGAGAACACAAATTGTATGCGAAACTCTCGAAATGCATTTTCTTTTAGAAAGAAGTGCAGTATTTGGGACATACTATATCAGCAGAAGGGATATCAGTTGACCCAACTAAAATAGAGGCTATTATGGAATGGCTTGTACCTTCCAATGTTTCAAAAGTATGAAGTTTTATGGGATTGGCCGGATATTACAAGAAATTTGTTCTAAATTTTTCAAGTATTGGTAGTCCAATCACTTCTTTGCAGAGAAAAGGAAAACAGTTTGTTTGGTCAGGAGAATGTCAAAAGCCATTCGACTTATTAAAAGAAAAGTAAACAATAGCACCAAATTTGAAAGTCCCTGATCCTGAAGGGCAATTTGAGGTTATTACCGATGCCTCTAGAGAAGGGTTAGGAGGTGTGCTTATGCAAAATGGGCATGTAATAGCCTATGAATCAAGAAAGTTGAAAAACTATGAGCAGAATTATGCTCCTCATGATTTAGAACTAGCGGCAGTGATTCACACCCTTCAGATGTGGTGACATTATTTGTTGGGAAAGACTTTTATATTAAAAATAGATCATTAAAGTCTTTGTTACATATTTACACAACCTTATCTCAATGCGAGACAAAGGAGATGGTTAGAACTAATATCAGATTATGACTTTGAGATTGCTTACATCAAAGGTAAAGAAAACTAAGTAGTTGATGCTTTAAGCAGAAGAAGACACATAGCTTCTATAATCTCTATTCATGCTAATTTTAAAGATCTAGTATTGTAAAGCTTATTTGGAGATGAATATTACGAACAGGTGAAGCAAGCTCTGCATATAAATCCCAAAGATTTTAGATATGATGGACTCTATTTTGAGTCAGAAAGATTAATGAGATTTAAGGGAAGAATCTACGTTCCTAATTCTGTAGAACTAAGAAACCTTGTTTGGAAGGAAGTTCATTGTGCCCCTTATTCCGAACACTCAGGAGTAACAAAACTTTTAGCTGATGTCAAACCACTATACTTTTGGAAAGGAATGAAAAGTGATGCTACAAGGTTTGTAGCAAGTTTCTTGGAATGTCAAAGAGTGAAGGTAGAACACTAGCATCCTACCAGATTGTTATACCCTCATGATATACCAGAATGGAAATGGCAGGTTGTTAGTATGGATTTTGTTCAAGGGTTACCAATGTCTAAGAATAGACATGATGCAATTTTGGTTGTAGTAGATAAACTAACCAAATTATAACATTTTATTCCTAGAAATTTGACAGATGGAGCTCATATTTTGGCTCAAAATTTTGTACAAGAGATATTTAGATTACATGGGGTACCTGAAAAGATTATATCTAATAGAGATGCTCGAATAACCTCCTGATTTTGGCAAACTTTATTTTCAACACTAGGGACTAAACTCAATGTGAGCACCGCTTACCATCCTGAAACTGATGGACAAATAGAAAGGGTTAATCAGGTTTTAGAAGATCTTTTAAGAATGTATTGCATGGACCAGCAATACAAATGGGAGGAATATTTACCTCTTGTTGAATTTGCCTATAATAATTCCTATCATTTTGCCATTAAGATGGCACCGTTTAAAGCATTATATGGAAGGAAATGCATAACTCCTATAAGCTGGGACAAGATGGAAGATAGGATAAGCACTGGACCAGAAATGCTAGAAGATATGGAAGAAAAAGTGAAAATGATTAGGAAAAGGTTGGCGGAAGCCAATGACAGGAAAAAAATTTATGCAAAAAGTTCTTTTGCGAGTGAAACCCCATAAAAGCTTAATCAAGTTTGGTAAATCATCAAAGTTGGCTCCTCGATATGTCAGACCTTTTGAAGTCCTTGAGATTATCAATCCAGTGGCCTACAAAATTGCTCTACCTCCAGTCTTGTCCAAAATGCATAATGTTTTTCATGTTTCTTACCTAAAGAAATATTTTGTAGGTAATGACCACATTCTTAAATGGAATTCTTTATAGATACAAGAGCCAAGAGTGGTTGTGATCAAGCCACTCAAGGTGCTCGAAATGTGTAAACTTCATTTGCATAATCGAGAGGTTTTGCAATGCAAAATTCAGTGGGACCAATATGGCGAGGATAGCGCCACTTGGGAAGACTATAATGACATCCACCAAAGATTTCCTTATCTTTTCAAAAACATTAATGTTAAACTATTAAAGTTGTTTTTATGTTAAAATTTTGTTTGATAAACTCAATCATCGGGGATGATGATTCTATAGGGGAAAGATATGTTACATCCCCTTTTTGGATTCAATATTACTATTTACTTTTTCTTAAATAATACAGCCATGTGGATATGTTTTAACATCATAGAAAATGATGATATGATTAGAAAAGGTTAATTTTATGAAATCATGGATTTTTACTTAATTATGATCAATTTGATGTTATGAATTAAAATGTCTTGTTGATATGAAAATGAAATGATTTGATGTAAATGTGTTTTGATCAGAACATTGGTACTCTGACCACAAATTGTATGTGAGATTGTCAATGATAGGAATAGATGGAACATGTTCACCAGGAAGAAAGAAGAAGAGAAAGTATCTTTGAGAAAGAGAGAATAGACTTTGGAATAACCCATGGGTGCTTGCCACTGAAAATGAACATCAGGTAGATAAACCTAGTTTCTTTGAGTTAAGTATTGATTTTGGGCTAAGTCAATTTTAGATGAGATGTCAAGGTCAAGAATAGGTCTTTCTTCTTTTCGTAGTTGTCATAATGAGTATGGGAAATTGACATCTATGTCGTAGTACTCTGTATCATGTCATCAAATATGGATGACTGATATATATAAATATATATATATACACTTGAGAATGAGTTGTATGTCATGTCTTGTTTAGTGGTTCGGCATAAAAGTCTAAAGTTGTGCATAAGTTGACCCCAAGCCTTGTATTGTGTTTACGCTCAAATCGTCATCATCGTCATAAAAGCTCTATGAGCGTATGATGTAAACGTTTACTTGTGATATTCGACGGATGTAGAATTGTTTCTATTTATGGGCTATTATCATATAATAAAAGGTTTAAATAATGTTTTAAATCTTGAGACCATTGAGTGTAATACCTTTGGTCGTATTGTAATGAATATACAAAATTATATTAGTTATATTTAAATAGTCATTTTGGGGTAATTCTTTTATTCTTTTATGATGTTAGTAATCAAGCAGTAGCTCGAAGGGCTCACTCAAGTCTTTATTATGATGTTTTATATTCCAAAACAATCTATTTACTCTTGATCTTTAAACTTTATGGATGGGTTGTCGGCTCAGCCATTATTTCTAGTTTTACTTTTCATTTAAACTCATAATCAGTTATGAGTAGTGGTGACAACTTGTCCAAACTGAAAACTGCCACCTCACATAGTGTTGAGCTCCACTTTGTAGAGTAGTTGTGAATTTATTGGGAAATTGAACCATTTCTATGTAGTGGCCACGGAAAGGAGGAGATGGTTAAGCCATGTAGGGTAGTTACCCAGTTGATAGGGCATGGTCTAGAGAGTGGGAAGTTAGTTTTCCTTCGGAGGGAGAACAAGATATAGAGGAAGTAGGGAGTCAGTTTTGAGGGATGGAGAATGGAGAATAGAAGTTGAGAGGAGGTCAAGCATGAAGTGAATGTGAGCGGGCAAGAAAAGAATGAGCTCTTGGACTAGTTTTGAAGCAGTCACTAGAGATTTTCTTCAGGTTTCATTTCATCTCTCCTATATGTTGTCATGGTTATCAAGAATGTTTTAATAGATTTGGCTCTACTTTGTAATATGAAGGATCTTAGTATTTCATGGATGATGTAATATGTGAATTGATCACCATCTTAAGACCAGTGTGTTTCAATTCTTTCAAAATGAAAACAATGCTATTTGTCCCTGAACCACACCGTAGTCAAAAAACTCACAATTGAAACACTTTTATTCCTCGAAGCATCTTTGATGGCTGATTTAAACTGTGAAGTTGTATTCTTTAACTTTAGAAATACATGGATATGTGGAGAGCACTTAGTAGATTGAGTTTTGGTTGAAAACTAGCTATAAAGTTATTCCAAGCCACAGTGGTCTAACCTTGGTCAACGTTGGAAGTGTCCTGAGTTGGCCTACCGACTATTTACGGTTGGTCTTATCATATTTAAAAACAACTAGTTTTTTAAAAAGACTTGAAGAATGTTTTAACCATCAGCAGATGAGAAACAATAGTGTGGAATGTATCTCGATGCATATATGACTACTCAATCTTCCACAAGTTTTGAATCTATAATAGGTTGGCCGACCATAGAGCATATACTTTTCTTGTTGTGAATGATAACTAGTTTTAGTCCATTTATTTGTTGTACATAATTCTTTTTTCTTTAAAAATATTCAAACTGTTGTGCCTTTGATAGAGGGGATAGGGTTATAATTGGTTTAAAATAGTCAAACATGTTAAATAATGAAGTTTTAGAGCAGACACAATGAGTCTATAGTTAAGTGTTTAGTCTAACTTGCAAGCATTCTTCTTGCAAATAGAAACAACATGATAGGATTTCTAAATGCTTAGTATGATAAAAGATTAATCTATGTCGAAGATTCAATAGGTCAAAGAAGATTTTTAAGAGTATTTAAATTTTAACTCTGGGTCTTTGATTACTTGTATTCTATAAATTGGTTTATTGTTAAACCCCATCCAAAACAACTTAGTTAAGTTTAGTGTCCACTCTTGATTGGATAATTTAAAGTAGTGGACTAACTTAGAGATCAGCTGTTAAACTTATAGCATTAACCGATTAATTGGTAAGCTAGAATCCCATTCTTTTAACATATGGACAGAAATGTTTCTATGAGCTAAAAAGAGAGAGGTAAACCTAACTGCCATGCGTTAATGCATGATGAGTTTGGAACACTAAGAGGTTATCGTGGTCGTTATATTGAACTTATACATAGGTAATTGTAGGATTGCGAATAATTCAAGTTGAGTTGGGGTGGGTGAACTTACTACTTGCATTGACACAATGCTAATTATATTCAAATCCTTTGGCCAAGGTAGTGCATGTGCCTCAAGTGCATTGATAGTTCACCGTGACTGGATGGTGCAGCTTGTGGAGTGGTCATGCTTGACTAGAGGGAATCTAGGGGATTGCATGATAACAAGTTACGTAGGTCACAACACCAGTACTCAGATGGCTAACACCATTGGTTATCCTAAGTCTATCCTCTTTGAGTAGGGTACGGCCACTTCTGGATAGGAAGGAGTGCAGGAGACTGACGGTCTGTGGTTGGAGGTTAAGCTCCTTGAAGATACTTTCTCTTCTATATTCCAGAGGCTTGCCGAGACTTGAATTAGGATGGTCGACAATTGAGATGCAGTGACTTTGGTAAGTTTTTATTTTAAAAATATTCTAAGTATCTTTAATCATCATATTGTATAATGTTGTAGATGGATAGATTCCTTTTGTATAACTTATAATTTCTTGATTATTGTTAGTCAATGGATGAATTACTTGGTTTTAAAATGAAAAACAAATTATCTTTCTTCTTTAAACTTAAAAAATTATTATTACCTTTTGTTAAAACTTAGTTTTTAGGGTGAAAACATATCTGGGTGTTACAAGACTGTACAAAGCTTGAACAAGAAGTTGTGGATGTAAAAGCTTATCTGAAATAGGCATGGATTTGGGAAGATAAATTTAGAGTGACTGTTTCCCAACTTGATAGAATACTTGCAAGTCAGAAGAATCCTATTGACAAAGATGGATTGGGATTTGACAAAGGTGAAAGTTCTAAATCCAATCAAGAAAATAATGTTGAGATTAAGGACAAAGGAAAATAGATCCAGAATCAAAGGAATAGACCTAGAAGACCACTGGTCAAGAAACCAAATACTCAAAGGTACCCTTCTTTCAATGGTTATTGTAATGCAAGGAATTAGTTTGGTCATAAGGCTACTCAATGTAGGAGCATCTGAGTGAACCAAAATGTTCCATCATTCTCTGGTCAGTGTTTTTCTTTCAATAAAGTAGGTCACAAAGCTAATGAATACAAATTTCATATAAGGAATAGTTACAAAAATGGAAGGAATGATCAAACCTTCAAAGGTAACTACTTTATATGCAAGAGGTTTGGTTATAGAGCTAGTGAATGCAGAAGTCAGATAAGGAACAACTATAATAATGGAAGGAATGCTCAATCTTTCAATGGGAATTGCTTTACATGAAATAGATTTGGACACAAGGCTAACCAATGCAGATCAAGAATTAATGAAAGGAACAATGGTTAGAGAAATGTTGTATGCTTCAATTGCAACAGGCCTGGACATATTGCAAGATTTTGCAGAGGCAAGAATATGAAGAAGAATAATTAGGCAGAGATGAAGAAACTAGTACAAAAGGTAGATCTGATAGAGATCAAGAAGGAGATGAACAAGATTTGGGTTAAGAACGAAGCACTCGAAGTCAAGGATGAGTCCGCACCAGACTTTGGTGCAAGTACTTCCTCCGAGAAGTAAATTGGGAGCTCTGGCTCAGGGGAAGCTTAAATGAAAAATCCTATTCCCCTAGCCAGAATAGTGGTGATGATATTCAACACGAAGGTATAAGATAGAAAACAAGATAACAAAGACTTTGAAGAAGATTCTGGTAGAAAAGAACCTAATACAGTGGATTGCGGAGCAATTTGGATCTACTGTGAGTGGCAGAGAAATTTTTTGACAGCTTTTTGAAATAAACATTTATGAAAATTGAGTCTTGATGAAAAGAGGATATAAGGAATTCATTTGAAAGAAAAATCACTTTGCATTCAAACTCTCAATTGTCTAAGCAGATCTGAGAAGTGAGCTAAGGTGAATTTAAGCATCCAGTGAAGAAACCCCTATGGAAGCAAAATGTATTTACTATTCTCTTTTTGAAAGTTTTCTATGTTGAGTCAATAAAGATGTTTACTCCTCAAGTAGTAGATATTACTAAGAGGCCCTGACCCAAATTCAAGAAGCATCCCTTTAAATCATTAGAGATTGGTCCGGATGGTGCATTTTCTGAGGTTATGCACATAGAAGATATTAGGGCATACATACACACAAACTTGGAAGAATATGATCATATGAAGTTAGCAAAAATATACTTGGATGAGTTGACAAATGATAATTTTGAATTGAATGAAGAATATAGTGCTCTACATGAGAAGACTTTTGATACCTAGTTGGATTTTCTAGTATTCTCGGATGATGCTTGGGTTAGGTATGTTATGAGCAGAATTCATGATGAGTTCTTTTGGCTTGATGTGTCTTATATGATAACAAAGGATTCCATTAAGGTAGTCATTGGCATGTGTTCCACTGGAATAGTTCTAATATTAAGATCTGTGAAGAATAACATTGTGATACAACTAACTGTTGCCAAGTTTGACAAAAGGGTACTAACAGTGAATGATATTGAAAATCTAGCGATAAGGTTTGCCTCAATGGTGATTGGTTATAAGGTCTACTTCTCCAACATGGATAATTTAGTCTTAGCAGCTATTATACACATAGCATATGAAATGGTAAAGAACAATGCAGACTATGACCTATGTGAGCTACTCCACCAACAACTGATGGAGAACCTGAAAAGAACAAGAACACAAAGTAACCCTTCAAGTATGGAACTTTAATCATTTGCCTACTCTTCTATTTCCTGAAGGAGTTACCAGGTATGGACAATATTATTTGGATTGATCACTCTCCTGTAGTAGTTCAAATTAGAAATTATCTACAAAGTTTAGGAGATGTTGATAAACCAAATGTAGCATTATGGGGCTACTTTTAAAAATTTCAAAAGAAAATGCAAACTAGGGCTAGGATTCCTAAAAAGGCTGTGAAGAAATATGAAAATGATATTGTATTCATGGTAGATAAAGATAAATGTCTCATAGAGGTAGTAGAACCCAGAATAGTATGGGTCCCAGCTTTGTGATATAAAGTTATAGAGGATGTTCTGACTAGCCTAGCTGATCTAATGCTAAGTAAACCAAATGACCCCAATGAGGAAAGATTTGGAACATTTGAGGAGAAGTTGCTCAAGGTGTTTATGGATCTAAAACAACCTAAAATCAAAAGGAATGCTAGAAAGTGGGTAGATGAGTTTGCAAAAAGCAAAGGATTTACAAATGAAGAAATAAAAGAAGCAAGAGCCAAGCTAGAAGCATCCAAGGCTGCAAGTGTTCTAGAAGGACAAAGATCAAAAGCCCTAGAGAAGAAAGAAGAGAAATCTAAGAAATAAAAGCATGTATCTAGCTTTGGGAGAAGAACAAGAGCCTCATCCTTGACAACATCTAAATCTAAGTCCTCTGGACCCTCTATTAAGGTTGAGAAATAAAAGACAGAGCCTATAGATGTAGTGAAAGAAGTTATTGAGAAGAAGCCAGAAGAGAAAAAGAAAAGAAAGAAATCAAAGGCTACTAAGAGAGTATATGTAAGCCTTGGAGTTGGAGAATATAAAGAAGAGGAAATAGAAACAGATGAAGAATTCAAGGCTAAGAAAGCAAAAATAGATGAAACAATTGCAAGCAAGAAAGAGAAGCCCTCTAGAAAGAGTAAAGACAAAAAGAATAAGAAAGGAGAAAAGACTGAGACCAAAGTAGATGAAGCAACTATGTCCTTAGAAACCACTATCAATGCAATGACTGAGCATGGGAATTTAAAGCCCATTGTTGACATGTATGATGAAAGCTCAGATGCTAATAAGGTAACAATTGAGGCTGTTGTGGTAAAATATTTAGTCATGTTTAATAAAGTTTTGATTGAAGTTATAGATGATTTACCAGATAGTTTAGCCAGGATCATGTCAGCAAGAAAAGAAGTAGCTATGGTAAAAGATATTGAGTTAAAGGAATATGTTCTATTAAAATTGTGCCCAAATATTACCAGTGAAGAGAATGTCAAAGTCACTAAGATACTTAGTGAAAAATTTAGAACAAAGAGAAGGGTCAACATTCTAATGTCTGGTGACACTAAAAATCTAGTCAAGGAGACTGAGGAGATAACACTAAAAGTATTACATGAGCTACCAATTCTAACCATTGTTGGCACTCACAAAGAGGAATAGAATATTGGTATTGATAATGCCACTCTGGAGATAAATGTGGAACATAATATGAAACAAAGTGCAGCTACTCCTTTGGAAATCCCAAGAAAGGATGAAGAAATGAAGGAGCCAGTAAAGGAAAAGAGCTTTGAAGAAAATGTCACACCTGAGGAGAATGTCTCAGAAAGATAGAGTGAGCAAAGAGAAGAGGTTAATTAGTAGATGGTAGATAACTCTACTCCAAAAATAAATGATGACATATAAGAACTAGCTCTAGAAAGAGAGGGAAATGAACAAGAGCCTGCTCATGAAGAACCTCCGGAGAGACATGATGTTGAGATGTCTCATGAAGTGTCTCATGATGAAGACAAAAGAGACACTGCTAACTCTTTGAGAGAGTTTTGGGAGAAGCAGAAGGAAGCTCATATTTTGACCACACCTAAGCTATTGCAAGGACCTATTAACCTTGCTACAATGTCCCCATTGTAGAACCTAAAACTTGGGACAATTTTTCAAGCTACTACACGAGAATAGATATTGAAATCTCATATGGAGGGCAGTGAGCTCATAGAAGATGCATCAACAATTTTTGAAAATTAATACCTAGAATAAGGAGAGATACATCATTGGCCCCTGCTACACAAATGAAAAAGTTAATGGAATCAATCAATTCCCATTTTGAGTCCCTAGAAAAAGCAGTAGAGAAGAAGGTAAGGACAGAGATTGATGAGAAAAGGTTAGTGGAGCTAAATGAAAAATTTTCTCAAGATAAAATTTTGTTAGATAAGAACATAGAATAGGCACAAATGGTAGTTAAAGAAGCTAGTTAATTATATCAATTTTGTCTTACATGGCCTGATAAGGCTAAGGACATAAGAGAGAAAATAAATGGATGGGAAGCTCAAATAATGAAGATATCTAGAAATTATGACCCAATAAAGGATGATATTGGTGATTAGAGGGCACAAGTTGAGACCATTCATTCTAATATACATAAGTTGCAGACCAAGAGGGAGGTTATAAAGCATAAAATGAGCCAGGTTTGGGAAATAGCAAGCTTCAAGATTGCATCCCTCACCAGGCTAGTAGCAGTAGTAGATAAGACAAGGCAAATCCCTGAGGCCTTTGCTACTATGAAGAGAGCAGAAGAATTTGTGTCCCAGGTTAATGGGCATATACTAGTTTTGAGTGATGATAAGGTTAGTTGGGATGAAGAAGTGGTACAACTAAAGAAGAACTACAAAGATATTCTCCTTGAACAACAGTAAGCATTTTGATTTCGCTTGTATATATGCGGAAAGTGGAAAAATAGTTTTGAAGTTTTGGCAACTTGTACATATCTTTGTATCATACACCTTTGCTATTGATGTCAAAGGGGGAGAATGAAGCATGTGAAAAAAATTTTAAAATTAAGAAGAGAAGCATGAAGTTAGGGGGAGCAGTGTGTAAAGAGAAAGGGGGAGTTGTAATAGTTTTTCACATCAAGTGTTGCCATCAATGCCAAAGGGGGAGATTGTTAGCAAGTTGGCAAACATGATTACAAGAGAGACACTGCTAGTATACTAATGAATGACTATTCATGATGTTTGAATATGTTGTCATTGATGGAAACAAGTAAAGGAACAAGATTAGAATAGAGGTTTTGGTCTAGTGAACAAGACAGACATTTTGGTTAAGTGTTGATAGTATACAAGAGACAGTGACAAAGAGACAATGTATTGGATGGCATTGGTCCGCAATTGAAGATCAAATTATGTGGTTCTGGTATGTTTTTTATAGTCCTTAGGTGATCTTATATCCAATATTTTATCTCTTACTAAGTACTAGAAGCATATCTTTAAATAGCCTAAGTCTAGCAGAGCAGAATACAGTGTTATTTAGAGCATAACACTCAGTTGAATTGGTTTGCATTTCTCCGGTGTTGCATATCTTGTTATGCAGTTTTGAGGTGTTGTAAACACTTGTATGAAGTGTCTAAATCTAGGGTTGTAGGTTTTGAAGTCCACCAGAAAGATAGTTATAAGCTACTCAGTATCGCTAAAAGGTTTGACAATGTTTGACTGTGACAGGGTCTGAGTTCTGATGGTCCTCATTTTTCTACAAGATGATATCATGCCTTGTGGTTCTAAAGGTAAGCTTGAGGATGTGTGAAGAGTCTTTGATATGATTTTGAAAGTATCTTGTGGTCCACAGTGAAAGTTGCAGTTTGACAAATGAACTGAACCAGTGGTAGTCTATGTTGGAGGCTAACATGATAAGTTTAATTTGTATGTGGTAAGTTCTATTGTTTAGAACTTAATCCTAAGTGGTCAAATAGTTGAGGTTGACATATGTGAATGTGATTCAAGTGTTGTTTGGATCCACTATGAATTTTGGTGAATGAATTTGGCTAACAAGCTACTTAAGGTATGACTAAACGTTACACCTTATTAGGATGACCTACTATGAAGATTCTAAGTGTTATGGATATATATATGAGATCAAATTTAGTGTTTGAAGGATGAATGATGTGAATAAAAGGGTGTGTGTGTAAAATCTGAAAGATTGTGATTTTGTTATGGGAAGAAGAGCAGAAGAAGAGAGATCTTGTTTCTATGTAAAAGCAGAGTAGTCAAAGATGAAGAGTTTTAAGACAGTATTTTTATTCTTCATTAGAGTTGTGACCATGCATGTGTAGATGCAATCTGAGTAGTTCAACCTGGCAATGAGCTATCCTTCTTTCTTCTTTCATTTTCTAGGCAGTGAGCCTGTTTTGACAATGAGCCTTTCTTATAGTGAGCATTTCTTTGGGTAGTGAGCCCTAGGCAATGAGCCTTATTGTAATTTAGCTATTGCTATTACATAATATATTGTGAGCTAACAATTACCATGGTTTTTCCTAGTTTTGGGTTTTCCACGTAAAAATCCCACTCCTTATGTGTGATGCGTTGTGGTTGCTTCTTCTATGTTGAATTTGATATATCATTACATGTAGTAAATGGATTACTAGTTCACTAAGTAAAAGGTTTAATAGAATACTTATTCATCCCCACCTCTGAGTATTTTGGGTGCTCAACAAAACTGGATAGTTGGACAAGTAGGTGGGTAGCTCTGTAAAAATAACTCAAGGCGCAAGTACATGTAGCTGAGAAGGCAAAGGTACTGGATAGAGAAGAAATAGATAAAGCCATCCGTGCATATGAGCTTACCCAAGATGTCAGATGTAGAATAATAGAGCAAACATCCATAGATGAGGAATCAGATGGAAATGTAGAGTAAAGAGGTCAAATTGACCGAGTCAAAGATTTTGAGAATATTCTAGAATGACAGCTGGACTCCACTAGATTGATTGCCAACTGACAATCATGTGCCACATTTCATCTTGACTGTTAGATCATTGGGTATGTTGTAACCACATCCTCTCCTTGTTCTATAAAAGGGGATGGATTGTAATGTGAACATTATTAGGAGCTTAATCAAGAGAGAATTGTTGATCTTTGTGAGCACTAAGTATATTTTTGTGACTTAGCGTTCCCCATGGTTCTTTCTTGAGACCAATTGTAAATTTGCATACATTTTGAATACTAAATTAAATTGAGATCCTGATTACAAATTAATCATAAATTTTGAGTTATCTTTTGTTGATGATATCTGGACATGTCACTGTGGAGTGCTGTACTCTTTGAGGTGCATTTCAACTTGTGAATGTTGTTGTTATCATGTCCCTTTGAAGATTAGCATCAATCGTGTGTAGTTGTGGAATATCTTGGCGAAGCATGGTTTGATTTTATCTCTTTTCATGAAGTATTTAATTGTGCATATTGATCAATGGTTGAAACTCACTCATTTTAAATAATTTTAGAATTTCAGTTCATTTCTTTCAAATTTCATCAATCATCATCATCAACTGCAAATATTGATAAATGATAAGTAGAACATAGTAAATATGCAGACATCCATAGATAATTGAACATTTTATCCATATTTTGAGAAAATTGCATGTAAGATTGAAAATACCATCCAAATACTTGGAAATAATGATACAAAACATAAAAATATTAGCTTATAGGTACAATATTTAGAAGAATTTAAGGTGAAAAAGTAGAATCAAGTGAAGATTAGTTCAAATTTAAGTGAATTCATAAGAACTAATCAAAGTTATATAGATCCTCACAAATAATCTCAATCAAAGTAAAGATCAGAAGAATTAATCAAACTTAGAATAAATATCTACATATTCTAGTTAAAGATTGTAGGATTTAACATAATTTGTTGAGATTCATGTATAACAGGTGAAACAGAGTAAATACTCATATATCCAAATATAGATTGCATCAAATTTCTTGCACAAGGCCCCTAAATGATTAACAACAAATTCACATCAAACCATTGAGTGATTATCAGAAGGTTATGTACTAACTATCAGAGACTTGGGATCACAAATTCATCCTAAATTTGTCATATCTTTCAAGAGTATAAAGGTTTGTTGAATGAATTTTGATCTCTGTTAATATGACTAACATTTGTATCAAAAGAATTGTACTCCTTGTATAGTTGTCTTGTGCATTCAACAACAGGAACATCAGATAATGCTCTATTACTGTCAAGTTCTGTTGCCTTATAAGGATGCTTCTTAAATTTTGGGCGTGGTTCATCAACAATATTGATCAATTGATGGGTAAAAGGGGAATCCATCATAAACAACCATCACCACAAGAATTAGGGTTTAGTAGTATGAAGAATACCTCTGAAATTTGGTACTAGGGTTTCACTTTTACACTTTGTTGCTCCAAGATATCAAATGCTTCAAGTGCACCTTTTCTCCTTGAAAGATCTTTAAAAACTTATAAATACAAATTGAGACCAAATCATATGACAATTGCATAAATAGATCCAACCTTTTTCCATTAATGCACTTCCTTTTGGTAGATGCTCTATCACTAAAACCCTAAATCATTTCGTAATCTACTGCATTGAAAGATTTTTCTATGTATTGTTGGAGATATGAAACTTCATTTTCTTTTCTATGTCCTCCTTATAGGGTTCCATGCCAGTCAGTCTGTATGACTTGCTTCTGTTAAGAGAAGCCTTAACAGATCAAGGGATTAAGCTAATATACACTGAGTTTCTCCCCCTGACCTAGGCCATTTCCTTTTAATCAACAATGAAATTTTCTACCCCAGGTATAAGCAGTGTGTCTTCCAACCTTATGTCATGAGTCTTTTCTAGTTTCTTTCTCCACACCTATTTGACTTTCTTTTCTTCTACCACTTCCTAGAGTTGACCTGATGGTTTCTTGAAACCATTTTTGTAGAATTTTGTTGTGTCAAAAATCATTACACTTGTAGCACAACTCATTGTATTTTGGTGATGCACTGGTGTTTTTCTTCCCATAATTATTGTATTTTTCCTTGGATAGACAATCAATAGCCCCGGGACCAAACTTGCTGCATACAAAGTAGTATCCATAAAAGGAATGAGAGAATCTAGCATTATACTTAGGAGATATGAAGGAATTCCTTCTCATATTGTTGTTTCTTCTTTCCTTACATCTATAGTTAGTAGCCTTATGTCCATATTTATTGCAGGAAAAATAATAACCATGAAATGAATGAGATTTCACCGCATTGTACCTTGGAGGCCTAAATGAATTCTGATTCATCTTGCTCCTACATTCAACAGCCTTGTGACCAAACTTATTACAAGCAGAACAATTACCATTGAAAGATTGAGAGTACCTAGTAGGAATGGGTTGTATTGCATGTGGAGGACTTTTGAATCTTCTTTTTATTTAGATAGGAGTAAATCCATATTCTTTTGCATCTCCAAATGCATTCTTCTTAGGATTTTTAGTGTAAGCTTTTTCTTCCTTTATTTAAGATTTTCCTTCTGCTTTGAAATTATCATATAAGTTTATAGATGTACTAGTTATAGGACTTTTCCCTTTTCCAAATCCAAGACCAAATTTTTATTTTGATGGATTTTGAGAGTTAATCAATTCATCAAGAATTATAGAACCTCCTTTTAGTTTTAACCCCTTGTCAATTTGTTCTTTTGCCTTTTTTAGTTCTTTTCTCAGAGTGACAATTTTGTTCCTCAAGTTTTGAACATTCATTTGCTTTCTCAATGAGCTTGGTATTCAAGCAATCTTCAATCCTCTTGTATTCTTCAATTTTGACTTTCAAAACAAATATTATTTCTTCTACCTTCTTGAGGTTAACCCCTGTAGACACCTAAAATTGGCTTAGGTTGAATTAAGTAAATATTCTAATATTTATCTTAATTCATATTTTCTTCTGTCAATTAAATAAATATTATAAGTTTATTTGATTGGTTCATTATCCTACAATTAAATAAAATTATTTTATTTAATTAAAATCCCTAAATTCTTCTAATGTCTCAAATCCTAAATCCACCTCACAAAATCCACTTCATCAATCCACCTCATCTCTTCCACCTCACCATGTTGCACATATAATTAAATATTCTTAATATGTAATTAGCTAATATCCTCCAAAATCCAAAAATAAATCTTAATTCAATTATCCTCCACCAAATTAAATATTTAATTCAATTATTCCCCACTATCCTTCACCAATTGAATATTTAATTCAATTGTCCCCCACTAGCCTCCACCAAATTGAATATTTAATTCAATTGTTCCCTACTATCCTTCACCAATTGAATATTTAATTCAATTGTCCCCCACTAACCTTCACCAATTGAATAGTTAATTCAATTGTTCCCCACTAGCCTTTGCCAATTGAATATTTAATTCAATTGTTTCCCACTAGCCTTCACTAATTGAATTTTTAATTCAATTGTTCCCCACTATCCTCCACTATTGAATTCTTAATTCAATTGTCATAACCCACTCTTCTCAAAAAAAGAATTTTTAATTCATCCATTTAGAACTAAAGATTCACAAAAAATGAGAGCCATTGATCTCATCTTTTGATCCTCACCCTCCATTGCCTTTTTAGAAAATCTATAAATAAGACTCCTCTCTAAGCAATTAGAAAGGACTTCTATCAGGTATCCTGACCATGTCCAATTCCTTCTAGAAACTTCATTTTGACATCCTTATCATGCCCACATTCTTCTCAAATCTCCACATTCTAGCCATTCTCATATCATCCTCCATCATTAGTGTGTTGAAGCTCATCTTTAATCACACAAAATATAACAGCCGTTTCTCCTTGTCATCTTGAGGAATCGAAGCAAGGAAGCAAGCTCCCTGAGGGCCAATCTTCATCATTCAAGATCAAGAAAGAATAGGCGAGCAATGGAAGTCGAAAGGTAAAGGTTGTAAGTATCTCTTTGTGATTATTTACCCTTTTTCCTTCATATTTCATTGATGATTGGGTTTAATAATTGTTTATTGATCAATCCATTTTTCCCATTAATATTTTGGCACCCACCGTGATCTAATCCACATTGTGTGTAAGTGTTTGTCTTAGAAGTTTTGTTGTAGGATACAGGTGTTTCAAAGCACATTCAGGCATCAACTTTCACAAATGGCCTCCTACGCACAAATCGAGCTCACCGTTGAGTCCGAGAGGCCTCGGAGGTAAGAAATCGCCTGTCATTTCCCTAGTTTTATTATTTGAAAATTTTTGAAATTTTTTTTACTTTTCAAAGTATTTTTTGTAAAACAAAATAAAAACATAAAAAAAAATTTACATTGGGGTTTATGTGTTTTTCATTTTAATAATTTCATTTAATAAAAAAATAAAAAATAAAAAATAAAAAAAATTGCATTAGATTTGATGTATTTATTTATTTATTTTTAGCATTTTCATTTTACAAAAATAAAAAATAAAAAAAAATAAGTTAAAAAAAAAAAAAATTGGGGGCTCTGCCCACGCAGGCCCCCCGACCCCCTCCACCCCTCCACCTCCCCGCCAACCCCGCAGCACCCTCCGGCCACCCCCTCCCCGCCCACCCTCGTGCTACTCACTCCCTCCCCAGGCCCCTGCGGCCTCCCCTCCCACCCCCCTGCACAGCCCCCCCATCCCCCTTCCCCT
Organism: Cunninghamia lanceolata; assembly: GCA_027924645.1. Classification (NCBI taxonomy): domain Eukaryota; kingdom Viridiplantae; phylum Streptophyta; class Pinopsida; order Cupressales; family Cupressaceae; genus Cunninghamia; species Cunninghamia lanceolata. Next base: position 5,086,280 of record BSBN01001126.1, read on the forward strand.
GCGTACCCCCTACCCCCAACCATCCCCCAACCCCCCCGATCCCCCACTACCCTTCCTCCCACAGCCCCCTCCTCCCGCAGCTCCCTCAACCCCCCTACGTAACTCCCTCCCTTCCCCCATGCCACCCCCTTCTCCCCCCTTTCTCCCACTTGCTCCCCCCTCCCCCCTGCTCTCCCTGCACCCTTTCTCCCCACCACCAACCTCCGACCCTCCCCCCGAACCCTGAGCTGCTCCTGCCGCCTACCCTCTACGCGCCTCCCGCAACCCTCCTGCCACCCGCCGCTCCACCTCCTCCATAGCCACCCTCGCCGCCTCCCATGCCGCCCATGCCTCCATAGCTCCTCCTCCCCCGACCCTGCGCCTCCCTTCCCCGCGGCCAACCCCACCCCCTGCGCCTCTACCGATCCCTCCTCCCCAACCCTCCTCCTTGCCCATGACCACTGCTCCGCCTGTGCCCACCACCACCCAGCCACCGCTGCACCAACCACCTCCACCCAACCCACCACCTCTTTGCACACACAACACAATTAAAATTTTAAAAAATAAAATAAAAATAAAAATAAAACAAAGGGGGGAGTTAATTTTTTTTCCACTTAGCAAAATAGGCCTTTTTTTTCCAATTTTCACAACTTTCACATACGGAGTCGAAAATGCACAAATTTGGACTCGTTGGAAAGCTGGAAGAATGAACTACATAGTGGTGAAGACATTTTCTAATGATGGTACATTTTTCCAACTTTTTTTCGTAGTCAAAGTCAAACCTACTTGCAACCTTCAAATGCACATAACTGGAGCAAATTTGATCATTGTTCAGCAAAAAAAAAATTTCAAATCGCATAGAATTGCCTAAATTTTCTGTTCATGTAATCTATTTTTCTGTATCAATTCATTTCTCATTATATTTTATCAGATTATCAATTTTCACATAACGATCATCTTGGCTAGTCTACGTGCTTCGTTTTCGATTCTGTGACTTGCAGGTGATCATTCGGGGCTGGAAAAACATTAGGATCAGCAAAAACATCAACTTGGACAGCGCATAATTAGGTGCACTCATTCTATCTCTCATTTCTTCATAATCTTATTTTCATCACACTTCGATTTGGGCTCATAAAATAAATCAGTGTCTTTCAATCACATATCAAAATTGGGCATAAAATCAATCAGTGTTTTTCAATCACATCTTAAAATTGGGATTTAAAAAGAACCATTACTTGAAGTGCCTTCCACATATTCCATTTCTAAAGGTTCAATTAACAAGTGTGAGTGTGAATCAAGTGATAGCTCACTTGGTTTGCTTTTGTATACCCTATCTCAGGAGGCCTGTTTGGAGGCACACCACTACAAGGGATGACCTCAATTGAGGCTGAATCAAAAGACACCCTCATTGGGAGTTGTAAATCTTGTCACTCTTGGCTAAGCCCCAAAGAACTTTATACCTTTGGGAAGTGAAGGTGAAGGGTGGGTTACCCTTTTCTCCCAGCTGTGTGGCAAGATTTTGCTTTCAAATTCCTAGTCAACCTCGTGCAATCTAGTCTAAGACCTAATTGGCCATACCAACTTGACTAGATATTAGGCTTGTGATGTGTTTTCAAGTGCTTGCTTAATCATCACATTTCATTTTCAAAATTAAACTTGCTTATGTGTCTTGCGTGAGTGATTCATGTGTGTATATGCATAATCATTTGTTTGAACATTGTCAAATCAAGCTATAAACACAAATCAATATAAACTATCATCCTAGTCACCTTCATCCTAATCAACTTCATCCAAACAATCCACAAAATCATCTAACCATAACCAAGCACTTGCCAAAAAGGACTTCAGACTTAAACACTTGTGTGACATCATGTCAACCTTAGAGGACCTCCAAAAGCTCCTTCATATGCTTCACCACATGCATGCAAGCCAATCCCCTTTAGAGCAGCAAACCTTTCAAAGCATTCAAGAATTGATTCAAATAGGTCAAACAAGCCAATCCTCACACATACAATACCACTTGGAAGAAATCCAACACATCTTGGCCACTTGCAAAGTCCAACGACCATCCTATCTAGCACCTATCTTATCATATCTATCCTCTCATCAACCCAATTCTATACCAACTTATTCCATTTCCTCTAATGTTAGCCCTTCTCTATATCAATCTCCATCTCAACAACCATTACCCTATGCAACCCCTCCATCATCATCACATCAATACATTCAACAATTCCAACACCAACAAATCATATCAAAACAACAAATCCAAACACCATTTCAACCTCAACAAATTCCACATCAACCTTACATGTCATCATCTTCAACTTCATACCAACCTACTTCATCCACCTATCATTTCAATGCCACATCAACATATCCCCCCAAATCACAACAACATGTAAGCCCAAATCCACCATGGCAACAAGATCAAATGCCCTCAACTTCATACCAACCTCACGATCTTTTGTCTAAATATCCTACCATTTTACCCAACCACCAAGACTATCAATTGCCTCCACAACAAGCATAAGTGAGCCTACATCCACCTTTGCAACAAGAAGCACATGCAAGTCCAAGTGGCCCTTTGTATATAAACCATGCTAGCCTAATACAAAAAGACTTAATTACCTTTGACAAGGGAGATACCAATCTAGCCAATGCATCTTATGAGTGGCCTTCACCATCCAATCCCATGCCAACACATGAGCCAACAAGTCCTATCATAAGACCACCATGTGATCCTAACCCTAGTCCATCTTCTAGCCCATCAAGCCCTTCATCAACTCCATACCCATGTTCTACCAATCCTCCAGCACATGATCCCTTGGACATAATCATACAACAATTAGTTCAAACAAATTTGATTGAGTTGCCACCGATAGACCCTTTTGAACCAATCCTTAAACCCCCTCGATATAATGAGAACCATTATTGTGCATACCATAGATATAAGGGCCATACAACAACCAATTGTGTCAAACTTAAGAGATTGATCAAAAACATCATAAATTGTGGTAAGATTATCCCTTCATCCAATCCAAATCCTAATCCACCCAATCCAATTAGCCCCCAACCTAATCCTAGTCCTAAGCCTACAACATCATCCACTATTATTGCTCATCCATTATATCATCCATCTACCCATATACCTGTGATGGATGTGATCCAAGGACTACTAGCAAAAAGTCAACCATGTCCCCAAAGTCTGGTCCTTGACCTTGCCAAAGATTCTTCCAATACCATGTCAAATCCTACAACCCCTTCATGTCATCCGCAACCCCTTGAGCTTCTCAAAGAGCCTTCTACCATGCACCAGAGTCAAGGTCTGTCACACCCTCATGTTATTGACCACGAGCCCATCCAAGCACCTTCCACTTCCATTCAAGCAACCCAAGATGTATGTCAAAGGTTTAATCCTAAGCATGTGGAAACATTAAGCCCTAGTCCAACTCAAGATCAAATCACTTTTATGCAACCCATCCATAATATGTATCTTTTCCATGATCAAGATGATAGCCATAATGATGAATCTATCCATGAGCCACTTGATCCTATCCATCTCCCAACAACTATTCACGAGCAAGCTATCCAAATTCAACCCATCCATAACATTTACCTTCTTTATGATCAAGATAATATCTATGAGGAAGAAGCTCTCCATGAGCATCTTGATCCTATCCATAATCCTCTATCCATCCATGAGCGAGATATCCAAATTACTCCTAGTCATCTGTCATCTAGCCCTATCCAGAATGAGCAAACATCCACTTGTCATGATGAGACACTTGTCCCCCAAGTAAGCATAAAAGATCAAACAAATAACTTGGATCTTAATGAACACAATGCTAATCATGATCCTAATGATTCTCCTTCCACATCTACCATCGCTTCCACTTCAAATCCACTATCATGTCCTATTGGTCTTACCACCCTTATACATGAGTGTTCCTCCTTAGGACAACAAGGACCTTTATCCAATTCACCTTCTCCATCCAATAAAGAGCTAAAGTCTAGTTCCCAAAGCACACCTAGTCCCATTGTCCATCACATACTCTGAAACATGAATTACCAAGGTAAAGGCCTAGGCCTTTATGAACAAGTTATTTTGGAGCCAAACCATGTCAAAGTTCCTCCATGCTCATACGGCCTTGGATACACACCCCAAGGTAAACAAGTCCAAGATGTTGGTAATCCCTTCATGCATCCTAAATCTACCACTTTCCATCACACCCCCCATCATCTACCCAAAACATATGTAGCCATTCCACCTCCATCATCCTATAAATGTCAAAAGCATATGATCATACACCTTCCACCATCCACTTTACCTCCACTCCTTCCAACTCCCAATGTCCCTCCATCCACCTTCCCACCATTGCTTCCGACACCTAACATACCTATCATTCATAAGTATCCTTACATCCCTAATCATGGCCAACAAAAGCACACATCATTTAACCATAAAGCTTCCAATCAGTCCATCCACTCCACCCACCCCATGGGATTCAAAAGCAAAAATTTTGATGCCTTTATCCATAAAGCTAAAAATCCTACCAAAAATCCTAAAGGTCTTCATACCTTAGGACATAAAGAATCAAAATCAAAGCAAAGTTCATCTAAACAACCATCTAAACCCTTACCTCCAAATGCAAAGCCCAAAAGCAAAATGGTTTGGGTTCCTAAGAAAATAGCTCGCAAGTCAAATGAGGCATCCTCATCCACATCTCAAGAATCCCAACCACATATATCCATCCAAAAGCCTACTTCCATCCAAAACTTCCATTCCCTTCAAAAATCCCACAAGCAAAACAAAAGCACTAAAAATACTAAATCTATGTGGGTTCCTAAATCACTTCATCAACCATCTCCTAAGCAAACATCTCCATTGCTTCCTACACCACCATCTCATCAAAAGCTTCAATGTTTATCACGGTGTGTGCAGCCATTGGTCATGGTTCCTTTCCACTTCACAACACCTCCACATAACTACATCTCCCCATCTTCCATCCATTATCCTACACATCTTCCTCATCCTATGACTATGGTTCATGTTGTTGCATAAGACTTCCCTCCATATTCTACATCATAATCCACTATCTACCTATGCCATATCACTTTCATACGATCCCCTACCAACATCTATGAGCACACGGGACATGGTCCATTCAACAGTATATATCTAGTGGGACTATCCCCTTTCATGGAACTATATACTTAAGTCTTTCCATATCCACCTTCTCCAATCTAAATATTCAAAAAAAAAAAAGAAAAAAAAAAAGTAAAGAAAAATCCCCTCATCCAACGGTGAAAACCTGGTAAACAGGGGCCTTGGATAAGTACCATGATGAAAACCTGGCAAACAGGCATCATGTGTAGGTTGATCTTCTATGTCACTGACACTTGGGGGCACATTGTCTCATCCAACCTATACATTTCCAAACTATCTATCCCATTATATCATTTTCCATCCTATCCTTTCCCACCATTACCACACAATCCTACCATCCTTAGCCATTACATAAATATGCCTATCCTATTGAACCCATTTACCCATCCTTCCGCCTTTTAATTTTGATGAAGACATAGGGGCAAAATATTGAAACATGTTTGGATATATCTTGGCATACTTTCTTTCCAAACCAAGTCCTATCCATTGACCATTTATCCATCCCATTTAAACCGATCCATCATGTCATCCTATCATCATAAGCGCCATGTAAAATCCAATCATGTCATCCCTTGGTCATGAACTTTGTCTTGCAAACAATTCTAAGCATTACCACCTAGAATGGGGCAAGTTCTTCCGATGCAACATAGCCTTTGAAGATCACATCCTAGCTCCCCTATGATCCATCCACTATGGCATATCCTTATCATGAGCTTTCCATCTTATAGCTTATCCCCATCATTTATCATGAAGCTTTCCACTATAGCCTACCTATCCATTTATCATGAGGTAAGCATCCATCCCTTATATGGCCTATCCTCTTATCTATCCATCCAACTCTCATGAGCCTTCCATCCCATTCACTATCATCCATCCTTTCACCCGTCCTTTGCACCTAGACTTGGTTTTCTCTCTTGTCATTGGTATCTAGCACAAAGGCTACTCAATTGTAAATCCATCGACATTCAAAACATTTCAAAAACTCCAAAAGAAAAAAAAATCAAAATATATCAAAAAATCTAAAAAATCAACTATCCAACGAAAAATCCAAGCAATAAAACCAATCATTTAATCCAAAACAATCCACTCCATCAACATTCAATCAAAATCCAAGCATCATCATCATCAATTCTTCCTATCAATAACATTCATTGATCCATTTCAATCAATCACTTCTTCCAATCATATCAATCAAATCAATCTAAGTAATGATCTTAAATCCAAGTTACAATAATCCATATCAAGCAAGCTAATCAATCAAGGAACATTATCTAATCAAATCAACAAGTTTTGATCCTAATCTTGTCATAAAAATCACCAATCATCATCAATGGGATATATCGTTCCCACATCATCCTTGTGTTGATCTAGGGATATAGCTTTCCCCGCAATAACAACACTATCATGATCAATCAAACAATCAATCATTGGTTTATGACTTGACAAGGGTGATACCTTGTTTGTTTTACATCCTTTGAGCACACTGAGAACACTTGCTTATGCTTAGATTGAGTGGACACTCTAATCATCACACCATCACTATCATCATTCAAAACAATCCAATCATTAAAACAATCAACCTGTCCAAGGCAAAATAGAGCACCATACCGAAACACTCAAGCTAATTTTATATCAATTATGGCAAAAAGACACATCTAATGCAAGAATGTTTTGTGATTGGTTAGATTAACTTACAAAGTCTTGATTTATGCTATCATGCCTTTCTATGCTACTCAAGGATGCCAAAAGCTAGAGATGCTATGATGGGGGCATGATTATTTTCTTTATCTACTACATGTGGATCAAACTTTAGTAATGTGACGACTTTTGTCTAACGACATGATCGGCAAAAGATCATCGAGGACTCCGAAGTCTAAACATGAAAAGGGGCAATCCTTGTCTGTTGAAAAATGCAAGAAATACTCAGGTTATCTAGATTCAATTTTGGCTAGATTCTTGTATTGACTTGCTAAATCAAAATCCATGTAAGCAATACTTAGGTCATCTAGGTTCAATTATACCTAGATGCTTGTATTTTCTTACAACATAATAAATCCCAATGATGAAAGCGCTTCAAAATACTTGCTATATCAAGGTGACAAATATCCATATCCATATCTATACCATATCCAACTGCCATTCATATACCATTTCCATATCTATATCATATCCAATTACGTCTCATATCCATATCCATATCCATACCGTATCCAATTGCAAGTCTATCCTTAATCCATGTCAATCAAGTCAAGTCAATCTTGTCAAATGATCCAATCACAATCAATGGTCTTGATCCTTGTCCAGTCGTAAACCAACTCGATCAATTAATCAATCAATTGTCTTATACAGGACGTTGCATTATCGAAATCAGACCAACACACGTGTCTTACACAACATGCTTCATTTCCTGAAACTAGACACTATCTTTCGTGTTGCTCTAGGGATCCATCATTCCCCGCCATGACAACATGCCTTCCGTGTTGGTCTAGAGATATATTGTTCCCCGCCATGACAACACTATTGTATCAAATGTCTTAGACAGGATGTTATATTGTCGAAACCAAACCTGAAGTCTTATACGACATATTTCATTCCTGAAACCAGACATCATCAATCCATCTCATTGGTTTACCGCTTGACAGGAGCAATACCTTGTTTGTGCTTGTGTCATTTGTGCATACTTGCTTACTTGCTTGTGTGTGTTATCATTTTTATCTTGCATTCCATATCATTCATCCCTTTCTTCTGCATTCAACCATTTCATCTCTTGTCAACATATCTTATCGTGAGATTGTCTGTCTCATGCCTGCCGCCCTCTCCCCGTCCAATCTCCCGAGGGGGCATCCTATCATCATAACCTGTACCAGGGGCAAACTGGGGCATGTATCATTATCAGACTATTTATTCTTTGAAACAACATGATAAAACACATTGCTTCAAAGAGGGGCAAAATGTAGACACCTAAAATTGGCTCAGGTTGAATTAAGTAAATATTCTAATATTTATCTTAATTCATATTTTCTTCTGTCAATTAAATAAATATTATAAGTTTATTTGACTGGTTCATTATCCTACAATTAAATAAAATTATTTTATTTAATTAAAATCCCTAAATTCTTCTAATGTCTCAAATCCTAAATCCACCTCACAAAATGCACTTCATCAATCCACATCATCTCTTCCACCTCACCATGTTGCACATATAATTAAATATTCTTAATATTTAATTAGCTAATATCCTCCAAAATCCACAAATAAATCTTAATTCAATTATCCTCCACCAAATTGAATATTTAATTCAATTGTTCCCCACTATTCTTCACCAATTGAATATTTAATTCAATTGTCCCCCACTAGCCTCCACCAAATTGAATATTTAATTCAATTGTTCCCCACTATCCTTCACCAATTGAATATTTAATTCAATTGTCCCCCACTAGCCTTCACCAATTGAATAGTTAATTCAATTGTTCCCCACTAGCCTTCACCAATTGAATATTTAAATCAATTGTTCCCCACTAGCCTTCGCCAATTGAATTCTTAATTCAATTGTTCCCCACTATCCTCCACTATTGAATTCTTAATTCAATTGTCATAATCCACTATCCTCCACTATTGAATTCTTAATTCAATTGTCCCCCACTATACTCCACCAATTAAATTTTAATGCAATTGTTCTCCACTATCCTCCACTATTGAATTCTTAATTCAATTGTCATAACCCACTATCCTCCACTATTGAATTTTTAATTCAATTGTCATAACCCACTCTTCTCAAAAAAAAGAATTTTTAATTCATCCATTATGAATTAAAGATTCACAAAAAATGAGAGCCATTGATCTCATCTTTTGATCCTCACCCTCCATTGCCTTTTCAAAAAATCTATAAATAAGACTCCTCTCTAAGCAATTAGAAAGGACTTCTATCAGGTATTCTTACCATGTCCAATTCTTTCTAGAAACTTCATTTTGGCATCCTTATCATGCCCACATTCTTCTCAAATCACCACATTCTAGCCATTCTCATATCATCCTCCATCATTAGTGTGTTGAAGCTCATCTTCAATCACACAAAGTATCACAGTTGTTTCTCCTTGTCATCTTGAGGAATCGAAGCAAGGAAACAAGCTCCCTGAGGGCCAATCTTCATCATTCAAGATCAAGAAAGAATAGACGAGCAATGGAAGTCGAAAGGTAAAGGTTGTAAGTATCTCTTTGTGATTATTTATCCTTTTTCCTTCATATTTCATTGATGTTTGGGTTTAATAATTGTTTATTGATCAATCCATTTTTCCCATTAACAACCCCACATCCTTTTTCTTTGTCTATTTGATCTTTTAGTTTGTTAATTTCCTCTTTTCATTTTCTAGCTTGTGTCTTTAGTTTGTCAAATTTCTCCTCTGATTTTTCAAGCATGACCTCATATTTCATATTTAGTTCTCTCATTTCATCCAAGTCATTAAGAGTTGATCAGAGTTCTCCTTCAAGGTCTAACTCATATAGATTTAAGTCCCAACCTTCACATTCTATTGACTCTAGATCTAGTTTTGGAGTAAATATATTATTATGCACTGCTTCAGGTTCGATATGGTCAAATGCATGATCTAACTTAGCTGTTAGGCTTCTGAAAGAAACTTAGCTCCGATACCAATTGTTGAACACATCTAGAGACTGAGAGGGGGGGGTGAATCAGTCTATACAAAAGATTAACTACTTCATTTCCAAATTAAATCAACTTACTTAGAGAGTTGAAAGTAAAGCATGCACCACATTAATGAACACAATGACACTAGGATTTTTACGTGGAAAACCCAAAATGGGAAAAACCATGGTGAGTGTTAGCTCACAATATATAATGCTCACTGTTATAAAGATATACAATTTTATTTTAGGGCTACAACCCCAGGAAGCTACTACTCACTGTTGACTTGCAAACTAGGGCTACAACCTTAGAGAAAGATACAAAGGATGTATGCTAAAGTGAATCACTGTTTGATAGCAAGATACATGAGAATTACAATGAAAATATAGATATGAACTGCTTGCAATGAAGCATCTAACTTATGCTGATGTTGCAGTCCCCTTTTTCTACTCAATTACTAATGCAGGAGCATCTAGTGGTGTAAGGGCAATCTTGCTTCACCCAAAAAAAGATGTGTTTCAAAATTGTTGATCTTCTTTCCATTTCTTTTCAAAATTTGTGGTTCTGGTTCCATAATCGCTTGAATATGTTGCAAGTATGGGCCTAACTGGTGTTGTCATTGATGTCAACATACTCCTGTTGCATTAATGATAAGGATTGGATGAGATGTGAGCTGAGGATATTGAGAAAATTAGTCTCAATCAGGAACAATGAAGAACAGTGATGACAGTAAGGCAAAAGTCCAAGATAGGATGAGGATTAGATGATGCGGATTAAAGGGTTTATATATATGTGTCTTAAGGTGATCCAATATAGATTTCAGAGGTCCATATGAAGATCTAAAGAAGGTGTGGCCACTCAAGTAAAACCAGTTCTGGTAGGTGTTTAGAGATGACAGAGTGATATAGACAGGTCCAGTGAGATCCAGAATTACATTGTCCTGTTCTACAGATTTGAGGGAGTATTGAGGAAGTCTTTGTGGAGTGTCAACTAGATTGGTTCATGGTTTGAAGGTCCACAAGCATCTATTCTTTTGTGACAGTAATGACAGACTGTGTTCTTGAGGTTCCGGATGAAGGGGAGATGGATTTCAGTAAGCAGATGAAGTATGGATGTTCTTGGTGATTTAGGCAAGTTTGTGGAGGTCTTTGGATCATGTCCAGTTCATGTTGGTGGTCTACATTGAAGTTGGATCTTGCATTGAAGAATAACTTTTGAATGATGGGGTTCTTTCTAAGACTAGTCGACCAGATGAGTCACACATCCTGCGGATGTTCTTGTTGATGTTTACCGACTTAGATGATCATTCCTAAGTTGATGTCTTGTATAAATAAGGGATTACAAAGTCATTTCAAAGTTGTCCTTGGGGAGATGAGGGTGTGGTAGCAAGGAGGAGAGTGAAAGGCAGAGTAGAAGTATTGGGCTTAAATGGAACTAATTCAAGCATGGTGAAGATGCTATTCTCCAGTTCATGTATGTGATATTTATTTCTTTATAGACAGTGTGTCTCTTGTAGGCAGTAAGCCTCTTGTGAGCAGTGTGCTCAGGCAGTGAGCCCTAATTTGCATGTGCCATTTTGTTCTTTATATTCTTTTAACAGAGAATACATTCTTGGGTTAATCACCCTGTAGCTTTTCCCTTAACCGGGTTTTCTGCATCAAAATCTTGGTGTCTCATGTGTTGATGTGTTTCTGCTCTTGATTTGTTGCATTGTGTTTCCATGATTAATTTATTATTATGCTACTGAATTGCTAAAAGGAGTTAAGTGTGTAATTGGAAGAAAAGTTTTGTACAACTAATTCACCCCCCCTCAGTTGTGTGCCCTAAGTCTAACAGAATAATGATGAAAAACTTTCAATTTTTCCAAACTGCTAAAAATAGCAACCTGCTATTTTTAGAAAATTTGCATTTGGGCATGGAATGAAGTGAAATTTTACAGGAAGTTTCATAACTAAAAATAAGACCTTTGGCAAAGGAATCAAGCAAATATCATTTGTGATCTGAAAGATATTAAAGTTTCCATTTCCCCAAAAATGCCTAAAAATTATTCAAACTCAAGTTTGAGGCACTAAACGGCCTCGTACAGGCCCAAAAATGGCTGGAACTAGCAGAGCTAGTTCTTAGCACGTAGAGTACTCCGCGATCTTTTCAACGCATAAAACAATTCGTCAATCAGACACTCAGATCAAATGTTATGGCTCCCGGAAGTTGACTTGTTTTTGGAGGGAGAAGCAAATTTCAAAATTAGGTTGTTGGCTGCTAGAAAGGTTATTAATAACCATTTTTGGGAACCCTGGGCAGTAGTAGAGTTAAGGGGGGAAGCGTAGAGTCAAGAAAAACAAAAACCCTAACTGATTTGGGGTTACAGAAGGCAGATGATTCTAGAGTCTTGCGAGAGGAAGCTATAATGTGTTGCAGCATGTGGAGGGTTGATTCCTCTAATTGTATTTGAGCTTCTGTAATGTAATAAGTTGTCCAAATCAATAAAATAAAGTTCTATTTTCTATATACAATTTCTATTGTTGTGTGTTTTATGATTTACCCCCTTCATCAATTACTCCATCATATTGACTTTGCACACTTCATGCTTGATATTCATCTCTCTCACACACACTCTTCACAAATGACTTTGTTCTTGTATATATATCCTCTTCATCAACTCATATCCGCAACTAGGTCGGTACCAAAAGACCTTTAGATGAAATGTGTGATCAACAAGCCCTGTTAACCATCAAGGAGCTATGCAGTAGAGGAGTTCAAAATATCAACATGTGGAGTAGGATATAATCATTACAATCTTTGAAAGCATTATCAAAACTTCTTTGTTACAAGCCCATGCAACAACCACTGATAGAATATTGAAGAATTGTTCCTTTAAACAATGGGTCAAACACATTGTTTTACCTTCTAATACTGCAAAAACATTTTGCAGAGATCTAAAACCCTTGATACTTGGATATAACATGTAAAACATTTGAATACATCTTCTATCCAAACTACAAATCTTTATCTACAACTACGAAGAAATGCAAAGAATAATACTTTCTCTTTCATGACTGTTCAAGCACTGAAGCTTTGTTTTCCAAACTGCTAAACCAAAAATACTCATCCACAAGTCCAAATGATATAAAATTTGAAACATACATTCACAATACCATTATCTTCCTATCCTCAAATATGCAAAGTCATATCTTCAATAGGGGTAAATTGTGGAGAAAAATTCAGATCCAGAGTAACCAAAAACTCTTATAAAAATACTCTAAGTATGTATTCTGAAGTATACTAGATCATGTCCCAACAACTTGAAAATGCAGGGGAGAGCATATGTAATAGTCTTCTTCAATAACATCTGTACAATACTTATGTCTAAGGGCAACAGTTCTTCTTGTGCATGACATCAATACAATATGTATCATCAATAAACATAGTTGATATCAATGACAACCAATGTAGATAGTCTTCAATGCAATCTCCAACCACAATTGACATCAATGACAATCAAATTCCAATAGAAATAGCATTCAATAAGCTAAGAAAGCATTCCCAACACTAAATGAGAGAAAGATTTTCAACGTTAAACTCTAGGATGATATCAAATCAAGCATAAAAGATCCTCAAAAAAATAAAGAAGGAAGGATCATCTTGATTACCACTCAAAATCATGATTTCAACATTAAATCACAAAATATTGGCATCAAAATAAAGTAAATCAACATAATAAGGTGAATAAATTAAAAGGTTTTCACCACTAGATTACCAAAGATCATCAACAAGAAAATGAAGATCAACATGATTTCAACACTCAATTGTCAAAGGTCATCAACAAGAATTAAGGCATTGATTCACCAAAGATAAACATCAAATAATAAGGTGCTATCAACACTAATTCACCGAAGGTCAACATCAAGATTGAGGTCCTTTCAACACCGAATCATCAAAGATCAACATCAAAGAATAGAATAATTCTAACACTGAATCATCAAGGATTCAAGATTAAGAGATAGAGTGATTTAAACACTAAACCATCAGGGAAAAACAATTAAATGATAAGATGATTTCAACACTAAACCATTGAAGATCATCAAAGAATAATCAACATTAAGGTATAAGATAATGTTGAAACTAATTCACCTAGATCAATAGCAAGAATAAGACGATTCCAAAAATGATCAGAGGTTGACTTCAAAGAATATGGTAATCTCACCACTAAATTACTGAAGGTCAATGCCAAGAATTGCAAGGATTACCACACTAAATCTTCAATATTAAAGATAAGGTAACTTCCACAATAAATCACCAAAATTCATCTAAACCAAATAGGGTTGTCATGCCCACATTTGCCATGTGGTCATGAAACGCAATACATGTGTCATGTCCACATTTGTTATGTGGTCATGACATGAAATATCAAGAACTTTTCCACCTGACTCTAAAAACCCCCTCACATGCATCAAACACACTCGGCGACACACGAATGTAATGTAGTTGCATCTGCAACCTATGTTAGGCATGTTACCCAAAGGCAGGGAAGTCAATCTAAATTGGGCTAATGCAAACTCATTTTGCAATCCCTATGAGGTGATAGCCACAAAGGGGGTGTGTGTCATGAGGAGTGATGCTAAGAGGGTTGCTTTCTATTTCAGGATCCAACCCTAGGGTTTACTAAATGAGGTGGAACGATTTCGATAGGAATCAAAATCTAACCCTAGAAACAACTAATAACTTAATTAATATTAAATTAATGCCACTAATCAAATTTCAACTTAAAACATTTAATCAACATCTAAAGTGGAAAAAGGGGTAAATAATTGAATTAAATTAAATTAATATTTCCATCCAAAGTCTAGGAAAATTTTAGGATAAAAGGGAATATTTCTCTAATAATTTTGATAGCATAATGCCATCTCATCAACTATGGGAGAATTGAAAATTAAATTAAAAATAAAAACTTCACTCAACCCTTTTTAAAATTTAAACAAAATTAAATGCATGGAATAATATACTAAATACTTTCCCCAATATTTAAAGCCAAAGTAAATAAAATAACTAAGGGGTCTACTTAAATTAATTCTAACCATTTAAATTAATAGATTTAAAAACACCATAGAGATTAATTAAATAACTATGAGGCATTAAATTAAATAACCATATTTCTTTAAATACATTCCTACATAAGACAAAAGATAGAATTAATTAAAAAGCATTAAAACACTCCACACTAAAGTCCAAAAAGCCACTCCCACTCTCTAAGTGGGTTTAATTAAACAAAAATAAGTTTAAGGATTAAGTTAGCCACTAATATTTTTAGGGCAACACAAACCCCTAAGTAAAAGTTTATAAAACCATTACAAAAGCATAATGCTCACAAATCATTTGTTTTCTACTTGCAGGTTTCAAGTTTCAAGGAGGAGAGGAAAGTACTTTCCCATGTGGGAAGTATTTTCCTCAATCACTTCAAAGGCAAAGTTTATTTGTTTTCTAACAAATTTCTCTTTTTCTATAGGTCTATGAGTTGCTGGTTTAAATTTGCTTTGTTTCCTAACCCACTTTTATTTTCTAGTTTTATAAATTTATTTTCTATTTGTTTTGATGAATGTACATGTTTCAAGATTATCTCTTCTTCTAAGTTTCTATTGTTTCCTCCAAGCAAAAATATTTATCATAAACTAAGTTTATATGAATTTTTCCAAATAACCCTAACTTTTTTTTTTTTTTTTTGAAAAATAATACAAATACACAGAGATATCCTTTTATGCACAACAATATATATATATATATGGTTGTCATAAACACAAAAAAAATTATGTTACATTACACAGAGAATGCTTTATATACAACATAATGCAAATGTTTTAAAACCCAAAGATAAATTAAATTACATAGTGGACTTAAAAAAAATAAAGATACAGTGTATGTATATATATATATTCAATACACATGGGCCCTTTTTTAATAAAACAACAGTGGCGGAAGAAATCTATCTACATATGATTTTATTTGTATGTAAGAAAGGCATAAAGAAATCTAATGGCCATCGCGGACAGGGCGTACCCTGCCACGGTAGCGGATCAAAAAGGGAATGGGGGTCTGTCCCCCTTTGTTTTAGCTATGACAGCGGCTCAAACGCCGCTCCATGGAATTTGTCATTCAAACAAAAACTTACAAAGCAACTTCGAACCCTAATTCAAATACTTTCTTTTATACAATGTTTACATTAACCACTTGCTATTATAAAATAAGTAAGGTTAAAAGAATATATATATATATATATATATATATATATATATATATATATATATATATATATATATATATATAATAATTACATCTATGTCAATTTCTTTATTACTATATTTAAAAAAAAACAATGATAATAGTAAGCTAAAATTATATATATATATATATATATATATATATAAGGGTATAATAAAAATAACTACACATGCTTAAATTTTTTTTTTTAATCTAATAAGAAGGTAAATATATTTTACATTTAAATAAGAGGGTATATATTTTTTTCTTTGTAAAGGTATAAAACTATTTTTTTCATTTAGAAATGAAATCAATTCATACTTATGACCAAATAAGCAATGTAATTATTCCAACTAAGCATAGATATGTTTTATTTTTCTACTACAATGAGCATAGTTATATCCTTTCTTTTTTCTTTCATAACCATTTAATTAATAAAATTAGGTAGATATTTGATCTCTTATAACCCATAAGTTAAATTAGAGCTAAGGAGAGAGAGAGATTTATTTTACACACTAACTACATTATTTTTCCAAAGGCACAAATAGAGTAAATTTCCAACACACCCATTATAATGAAAAACAAAACATTATTATTTCAACCATATATTTAATTGAAGCAAAACCATTGTTATTACAAGGGATGTAAAATTGCAACAAGAACTCTTAAGAGAGAATAACTCTCTTTACAACAATAAGGTTATTACAAGCCCAAAAGGGCCAAGACATCACCATGCCTTAATTATTACCACTCAGACAACACCATTATACTCTCCCAACTTCCAACCTCCAAATACTTCTCCAAGGGCCAGCAAAACCTACAAAACACAAAAATAAGTTCTCCAAGCCCATGGAGAGCTCACCTCTCAACCATAGGCCTACAAGTAGGCCACCCCCAAGCTAGGAGGCCATTCAAATAACCATGTTCAAACACAATAAGTATTGCAACCACACAAATGCACTCACACAAAACACATTAACACCCTCGGGGTGAGATTGAGTGGACAACTCTTTACTCAAGGGGAACCATAACAACAACTCAAATAAAGCTCCAATCCATGTCCTCTTTCCATTAAAACTTATTATACTCCAAATAACACAGAGGCACTCTTTCCATAATCATAAATCTCAAACTCCATAATAGGGCCCATGACCATCAAAACTCCTCCAAAAGATGAGTGTACCCCGAGGAGGTTCACACCTCTCTCACCCATGACATGGTGAGCTCCATCACATGGAGAGCTCACCAACACAACCCATATGAACCCACACAACATAAAAATAAAAACTCAAGAGCATAATAAACACACACATGCATAGATATAAGCAAAAAGCAAGTAAAAGGAGGCTTGAATCCTTGAGAGAATACCTCTCAAGCTTCAAGTGTAGAAGGTGATGGTGAAGAGCTCCCAAGAGTCTTTTCCCAACAATCATTCCAAGTATACCAAATCTTTCTCTCCTTCCCAATACAATATTCAAAATGCAAAAAGAAAAAACCCTTCCCTCTTCTCAAAGAGAGATAAATAGGCTTTGATTTCAAGCCCTAATGAATGAGAAAGTGACACTTACCACCTTCTCCTTCATCCACACAACCCTCATCAAACCCCACAAGAATGAGGAGATGACACTTGTCACTTTCCCATTCAAGGAATCTACACACTTGCCTACAAATGCTCTCACACATGTGTGAGAGCATAGGGAGAAGGGATCACATATGGGAGACCCCTCATGAATGAGGAGGTGACACTTGTCACCTTCTCATTCACTATGCTACACTCTTCCCCACATATGCTCTCACACATGTGTGAGAGCATAGGGAAGAGGTCTCACACACTTGAGAAGACTCTAGAAACTTCTAAAGCACTTGAGGCAAGGGTGGTGCAGGAGCACCTACCTGACAGCTGGCCTTCATGAGGCAGTTAGTTGTTTTAGGTCTTGTTTATGTTTTCAAGAAGGTCTGATAAGACCAAATGCATGTAATAAGGTCATGCTGATCATGATAAGATCATGCTGACCATGCTTTTACTATTTTTAGGTAGTTTGTTAGAACAGCTGTCGTGCTGTAGGACCGGTTGGATCTCCCAGCCGCCTGGAGAGTTCCCAGCCGCTTGGAGTCGGGTCAGTAGTACTCGTAGGAAAATCTATTTAAGCATGAGGATCGGTTGATATTGCAGATATCATCGACCAGACTTTGCGAGAGTGAGGCAGAGAGAGAGAAACTGATCATTGTATTTGCATCTTTTGAAATCAAATAAAGTGTTCCTGTTTGTGTTCATCCTCTGTTGAATTCCATTGCTTGATCGATTTGCTGGTTTGGTGGCTGTATGGATTCACTGATCCATTCCACTGGTTGATTCGTCTGATCGGTGGAATGGTTATGTACAGTAGGGTAGGTGTTAGTTTGTTTGTTCGCATGCAGGTGTGCAGGATCGCGGTTGAAAGGTGTTGAAGACCCTAGCATGGGCATGTGCTAGGTCGAGCTGATAGAGTTTGGAAGATCACCCTGGAAGTGGATCGGGTCATCCCTGGAGGATCGGCGAAGTGAAATTTCGCTAAGGTTGAAAATTCATGAAAACGGCATCATCAGGATATTTCTGCTTATATCCTGCAGTTGCTTCAGGCATCATCATCCGAGTAAGAGGAGAAGAGCATGATGCAGTCGAGTGCATGAAGTGAAGGAGCGTCGGGGTGATCATCATCAGGAGAGCCGAGGAGGAGCGTATCGGCATCAGGTTGAAGATCGGGTTGATCGTGGGCCGAAAAAACTAAGTTTGGCCAACAGCAGGATATGACGTCATCATCATCAGGATATACGTCATCAAGATATTTCAGAGCGGCAGGATATTGAGGAGCTGCGGGTGACATCATCATCATCAGGATATACGTCATCAGGATATCGGGTGATGTCAGCATCAAAGGGAAGGTGCGAGGAGTTAAGGTTTGTCATCATCAGGATAAATGGAAAGAACCGGATGTTCTTTATCCTGTTGATTGTCATGATGTTGAATATCATGATGCTGAAGATAGTGAAGACGGAAGTTGTCACTGAAGTGAACAGTGGACGTCAGGGGGATGTTCGCGCTGGTCGAACATGATGATGCTGTTGATAATCGAATAAGGTGATGCTGTTGATAGGCGAAAGGGCGAGGCTTGTCATCAAGAGGATATCGGTCGGTGCAGGAAATATGATGATGCTGACAGTGTTAAGCAAAATATGATGATGATGATGAGGATGATGATGATGATGCTGGGCTGCAGACATCCATGCTGTATTGTAAGGTTATAGTGTGGATGCCTCTGCATCATAGTGGTATCAGAGCTCAGCAAAACATCTGGGCTGTTGTGTGTTGATTCTGTCACCGAAAGGGCAGAGGTAGAGTTGATTGTGTGTTGTGTGTTGATTGAGAGGTTGACAAAATGCCTCCAAAAGGTAGTGGTACTGCAAGGGAATTGCAGGAGATGAAGGAAAAGCATGCTAAAGAGATGAGGAAGATGAAGGAGCTTGCTGAAGCACTTCAAGCCAGGCTTGCAGCCCTGGAAAAGAACAAAAAGAGGGAAGTGGCAGACAGTGAGTCTGAAGAAGATGAAGATACTGTTGAAGAGTATGAAGAGGTAGCTGAAGATCTGGATGCTGCAGACCAGAGATTAGCAAAACTGTTAAAGGCAGTGCAGAGTGATAAACCTAAGGTAAAGGTTGATGTTTCCAAGTATACTGGAAGTTTGAATGAAGATGAGTTGTTAGATTGGATTGCTACACTTGATAATCACTTTGAATGTGAAGATGTTGCTGAGGATCAGAAGGTAAAGATTGCAAAGACCAAGCTAGGAGGTCATGCTTTGGTATGGTGGGATTATGTACAATCTAAAAGAAGGAAACAAGGGAAGTCAAAGATCACTTCATGGGATAAGATGGTAGCAAGGATCAAAGGTAAATTCTTGCCAAGGGATTATGAAATCCAAATGTTTAAGAAGCTGCAATTTTTAAAGCAGAAGGAAAGGGATGTGAAGGCATATACTGAGGAGTTTTACAAATTGAGTATGAGATCTGGTCATCATGAGAATGAGGTAGAGAAGGTGGCTAGGTACTTGGCTGGTTTGAGATTTAACATATAGGATGAGTTAGTTTTAGCTAACCCTAAGAATGTGGAGGATTGTTATCAAATGGCAATCAGGATTGAAGAAAAGATGAATAGAGGACATGATAAGTCCATGAGAGGAAGAGGAAATAGTATGAGGGGAAGAGGATCAGCCCCTACACAAAAGCAAACCAATGAGGGTCAAGAAGACACTGGTAAAGGACAGGGACAGTCTGATTTCAGAGGTGGATGGAAAGGTAATAGAGGCAGATTTGGAGGTGGTAGAGGTTCTACTACATTTTCAGGCAAATGTTACACCTGTGGAGAGTTTGGTCATCCATCCTTCAAATGTCCAGAAAACAAAGGTTCATCATCCAGAAATGATAGAACTAGTGACAAGAGGGTACAACTTGTACAAGAAGAGACAGTAGAGCAAAGTGTGTAGAGTTCAAACACTTATCAAAAAGATAAGGAGCCTGATAATTATGCATACCCAGAGAGTGGAGAGTCTCTGATGATGAGAAGAACAGTGACTACCATGAAGGTACCTGACAAAGAATCCCCACAAAGAAGAGCTCTTTTCAAGACCATCTGCAAGAGCAAAGGTAAAGTATGTAAGGTTGTCATTGATACTGGTTCAACAGACAACATGGTATCTCAGGAAATGGTGGATAAACTAAATTTGGAAAGGATTCCACATCCACACCCTTATAAGGCATCTTGGGTGAGTGATAGTCAATCACTTTTTGTCTCTGAACAGGCATATGTGGATTTTCAGATTGGAGCATATCAGGATAGAATTTTGTGTGATATATTGCCCATGGAATGTTGTCACCTACTGTTGGGTAGACCATGGCAATTTGACAGAAGTGTACTGTATGATGGGTATGCTAATACCTACACCATCAAGAAAGATGGGAAGACTATGAAGTTGATGCCATTACAGGCAGATGCTGCAGCACAGGGGGCAGCCAAAATTATTTTGATGGGAAAGAAGGAGTATGTGCAGATGCCTAGAAGAGCAGGCATAAAGGCAGATAAGGATACTGCAGGAAAAGAAGTTGTTCAGGACAACAGGTTGAAGAAAGTTTTAGTTGTGACTGACAGAGGTCAGCAGCAGGTGCAGAAACAGGTTTGCAAACAGCAATCAGTTGAGAGGAATGACAAGGATGTTGTCATAGTTGGGACTATTGTTTGTCCTATACAAGTTGAAAGGAAGATAGAGTTGAACATTGCAGAAGTTCAAGAGGCAGTTCAGACAGAGGTTCTGGTCAGACAACCTGACAAACACAGGCATGAGGATTTACTTGCCAGATAGCAAGTTACCATTCAGAATTCTTGGAGCAGCCAAGAGACAGCAGAGGACACAGCTGGAACAGATCAGCATATTGCCAAGGCAAAGTGTAAAGGTGGAGGACTTCCACATACTAAACTCATGGGACATGAGTTCTTTTCTGTTGGGGAGTATGGTGCAGGAGCACCTACCTGACAGCTGGCCTTCATGAGGCAGTTAGTTGTTTTAGGTCTTGTTTATGTTTTCAAGAAGGTCTGATAAGACCAAATGCATGTAATAAGGTCATGCTAATCATGATAAGATCATGCTGACCATGCTTTTACTATTTTTAGGTAGTTTGTTAGAACAGCTGTCGTGCTGTAGGACCGGTTGGATCTCCCAGCCGCCTGGAGAGTTCCCAGCCGCTTGGAGTCGGGTCAGTAGTACTCGTAGGAAAATCTATTTAAGCATGAGGATCGGTTGATATTGCAGATATCATCGACCAGACTTTGCGAGAGTGAGGCAGAGAGAGAGAAACTGATCATTGTATTTGCATCTTTTGAAATCAAATAAAGTGTTCCTGTTTGTGTTCATCCTCTGTTGAATTCCATTGCTTGATCGATTTGCTGGTTTGGTGGCTGTATGGATTCACTGATCCATTCCACCGGTTGATTCGTCTGATCGGTGGAATGGTTATGTACAGTAGGGTAGGTGTTAGTTTGTTTGTTCGCATGCAGGTGTGCAGGATCGCGGTTGAAAGGTGTTGA
Source organism: Cunninghamia lanceolata (assembly GCA_027924645.1). Taxonomy (NCBI): domain Eukaryota; kingdom Viridiplantae; phylum Streptophyta; class Pinopsida; order Cupressales; family Cupressaceae; genus Cunninghamia; species Cunninghamia lanceolata. The sequence continues at coordinate 5,108,438 of BSBN01001126.1, forward strand.
AGACCCTAGCATGGGCATGTGCTAGGTCGAGCTGATAGAGTTTGGAAGATCACCCTGGAAGTGGATCGGGTCGTCCCTGGAGGATCGGCGAAGTGAAATTTCGCTAAGGTTGAAAATTCGTGAAAACGGCATCATCAGGATATTTCTGCTTATATCCTGCAGTTGCTTCAGGCATCATCATCTGAGTAAGAGGAGAAGAGCATGATGCAGTCGAGTGCATGAAGTGAAGGAGCATCGGGGTGATCATCATCAGGAGAGCCGAGGAGGAGCGTATCGGCATCAGGTTGAAGATCGGGTTGATCACGAGCCGAAAAAACTAAGTTTGGCCAATAGCAGGATATGACGTCATCATCATCAAGATATACGTCATCAAGATATTTCAGAGCGGCAGGATATTGAGGAGCTGCGAGTGACGTCATCGTCATCAGGATATACGTCATCAGGATATCGGGTGACGTCAGCATCAAAGGGAAGGTGCGAGGAGTTAAGGTTTGTCATCATCAGGATAAATGGAAAGAACCGGATGTTCTTTATCCTATTGATTGTCATGATGTTGAATATCATGATGCTGAAGATAGTGAAGACAGAAGTTGTCACTGAAGTGAACAGTGGACGTTAGGGGGATGTTCGCGCTGGTCGAACATGATGATGCTGTCGATAATCGAATAAGGTGATGCTGTTGATAGGTGAAAGGGTGAGGCTTGTCATCAGGAGGATATCGGTCGGCGCAGGAAATATGATGATGCTGACAGTGTTAAGCAAAATATGATGATGATGATGAGGATGATGATGATGATGCTGGGCTGCAGACATCCATGCTGTATTGTAAGGTTATAGTGTGGATGCCTCTGCATCAAAGGGTAACCTTACCCTAGGTGAGTGGGGTTAGTTTAGGTGGGATGGTGGCATGCCAACCACCTCTCACATCTCCCAAACTCGTCACTTGACTCAGGGGCCAAGTTTAGGTTACCATACAAGGGTTAAACCAAGTTTAAAAATGATAATAATGGCCCTAGACACTAGGGGTATGACCTAGGGTTATTATTTGACCATAATTAACACTAGGGAACTCATAAATCCACATAAAAAGGGATCATAAACATTTAGCACCAAAATTGTGCAAACCAAAATATTACAACCTTACAACACATCAAAGTGATAAATTAAAAGGGCGAACCTTACAATATATCATAAATTGAAGACAACATAATCATCATTCTCAATCACAAATGACCTTAGTCCAACTTAGGGACTAGGTCGGCTTAACAGGGCTAACACATAGGGTTATTTGTTTGACCTCTAATTTTTCTATGGGTCATGGAAGATTACCTACACACTTACACAAACCCGTTAATAGCACATGATATATATATAGCCGAAGAGAAATGAATTACACACACACACAAGATCACATAAGCACATATATCTTAATTATAAACACACACTAACATTTACATGATTCCCAAATCATTTGCAATTCACAAGTATAATCAGGTTCATCATCACATAACAATTCCATTAAGTCAATAATCTAACTAAACCATTTCGATTGTACCAATAACATATTCAACATCATGGAATTCATAATATAATCACGCATGTAAGATATAGCTCCATCTTATAATAACTCATCCATCACAAGATAAAACTAACATATGTCCCAATAGGAGAGATCACTAGTCCTCAAACGACCACATATCACACATACTTCGAAGCACAAGTCCCATGAACAAAATAAGAAGTGCAACATAAGTTAGCCTCGCACTACAACACTAAAGAATCCAGTTCAAGCACAAACAGGTGATTTACCAATCAATCCCAACTAGGATGTGCATCGCCTATGCACCTGCAACAAATAATCACCACTACCATCTATAAAGGATTCACAACATCACTACTCTGACTCAAGATAGGGCCACAATTCCATAGACTGAACCCTTAGCTAGGGTGAAGCAAAAACAACATGGTCTAAAAGGGCAACTAATCCAGTCACACAAGGGTGGGCCTCACAAGGGTCATCCCACAATAATGGGTTACACTTTGACCAAACTTGACATTGAAATCAACATTTTGAACTAAATCTTCACTTTCTAACACCTATAGCCGCTAAACTGTTAGGAATTTGAAGATGATGCGAACTAGTGATTTGTGAGATTTTTTCTATAGATTCTAAATATATTTTTTTTAAAAAAATTGGAGTTAAATTGTAATTTTTTTTGCGTCTCCTTTGATAACTAGTTTTTAATAGTAAACAACATTTTTTTAAAGTGATGTGTATTCTGTCACACATAACTTTTTTTCTACAAAGGATAAAATTTTGATTCTTTTGAATTTAGATTGGTAACACCGATATCTAGAGGATGCATTTGGTTTCATAATGTTTTATTGAATACTTTTTTAATTAAGTTTTGAAGTCAAACCAATTATAATTTAGACATATGTGTATTTTGTCCAACATAACTTTTTTTGTATGTATTAGAATTCAATTTTTTTGTTGGAACAAGGACATCAATACCTAGAGGACATGTATTTTTTAGAATTTTTTCTCTATTTTCCTATTTTTTTGTATGCGTAAAACAAAGACCTTGATGTTAATTGAAAAACCTACATTCACAAGAAATAAAAAATAAATATAATAATCAAATTACATATATTTAAAATTATACTTTTTGGAAGCTTATAATAAGGACTACATACTGACAAAACATAAATTTTAAATGAATTCATTTGATCCCCCAAAAGGTAAATGAAAAGTAGTTTTTTATCAGCATTTTGATAGGTGTAGAGGAGACTCCATTATAGGTATGGTTTAAAACTAGCGGGGTTCTATCCAAGGGTGTTTGATTAAGGGGGTTTGATCAAACTCTCTTTAATTAAAATTCTTTAAATGGAACCTTTCAAGGCTTAAATCATTATATTTTCTAAAAATATGTGATTTTAGCAAAAATCAAGATGTCCTAGAAAGTGTAACCCATTGTTGTGGCAGCACCCAATAAGAACATTGACAATAAAGGATCTTCAAAGATAATAGATATAGATAAGATCAATAAAATCTAGCTTATTAATCAATGGCATAAAATGTAAAAATATCTAGTATTCCTTATCATAAAAGCTTAGTTCCTAAATTAAAATTTCACATAGGAAATATTACTAATTTAAATATTTAGGCATGAATTATTCATCACTTAAAAGAAATTACTCAACAATTTATCTTGGAAGTGTGTAATAGTTTAAGTAATGACTTCCTAAACATTGAAGAACATGCTAGTTGGATTTGCCAAAAGACTAAGAAACTTTAATCAATAATAACACAATTTCATTAGCACAATCATGGCAAGTTATAGGATGCATCAAATGGTTCAGTCAAGAGACGTATGATCAAGGTATGAATTGTTTGTTGGAAATAAGACTTTATAATACTTTAAGTAAATGCATGGGTATATGCAAGGCAAATTATGAATCCACAACATACAATTATATAGATGCTTGATCATACAAGTTCTATGTAGTTCAAATCTAATGGACCTTATATCTGAGAGCATTATGTAGTTCACTTTTAGAGATTCTAATACTACTATACCTTATAAGAAAGTCATACTAGCCAAACAATGCAATCATTTTCTTTTTGTCATACTGTTGTATACAAATTTCCACAAGCACATAATGAATGCAATCTTTGCAATTGATTGTCTCCCTATCATTAAGACAAGTAGGAAAAGATAGTATTTCCAAAATTCCATTAACTTAATCATTTCTACAAATCGAAACTACTTTCCTATATGCAATAACATCATACTATCCATTCTTAAATAACTCATAATCTAGATGATACTATACTTTAATCAATTTCCTTGCATATGTAATGACAATAAATAAAAGAACATTTCAACCAATATTGATCTATGTTCTGTATATAATAGCAACCTACTAATCATTTTCAAATATGCATAATAGAAGGAACAATTCTCATCAAGTGATGGTTCTAACCATATTTGTAAAAACTTACGTATAACAAGGTGTCATAGTATGAAGAAGGTAAGATGTGACTTATACATAGCACATTGGAGTTATATAGGCAAAAAACAACTCTATCCTTGATCGTATCCTTAATCCAGTTTTGAAAACATAACATACTATTAACATATTATAGTTAACTTGTAAGGGCTATATGTTGCTTTTATTACTAAGATACTATCCAAGAAGAACTTAGAAAGGTTATCATGATTCTAAGGATTACAACTATGGGACCTTACTCGTATAGTCCAAGAAAAATTCTTCATTACTCTTTAACATATAAATCTCCACACATTACCTATCTCTTGCTTGCATATTCTACAAACAAACTTGAAAACAAAGGCATTTATATGCATCCCAAAGTAAAAAATGATGCTTAAGCAAGAACTTATAAATTTTAAAATCAAATATAGAGTCAGAATTTCAAGTCTCTATAGAAAAACATCATATGAATATAGCCTTAAAACTTTAGTCTACAAAATCCAAGTTATTCACAAAACCTTAGTCCAGATTACAAGGGTAGTAATGATGAAATATTTTCAAATAATAGGAGGAAGTGATAACAAGGTCTAAATCAAAGATATGACCTCAAAAAATTTCCTTCTTATGTGCAATCATCATACAAAATGCATCATTTACATAGGCTCACAAAATATTAGTACAATTGCAAGGATAATTCAATCAATCATACAAGACTTTGCAAGATTAATCAGTATCAACATCAAGAATTACAACCATTCCTACAAGAGAAAAGAAGATGACTTGGTTAACCAACTCCTAGTTCTAGGTCAATGACATGAGATTCTACAACAAATCAGTCGAACAACCACTAATTCTTGACTCATTTGAGAGGTCTTCAACCCAGTTCTAGGGTCTTCAACACTCGATGCACCAAAATTGCTAGGTTATAAGGCCAGTTCACATTAATATATGTACACAACATAGGTGTAGAAGAATCTAGGCCCTAGTTCTTGAACCTGGAGCTTTGATACCATATGTAAGGACCCACATCCTGAAACTAAGAAGAATAATCCAAGGATTTAAAAGATATGCAGAAGGAAGAAATTTTTTCCATAACATAACAAAAGAGTTACCAATCATAGAACATAATTTCATTATCACATAACAACTTATACATCTTTAAAAGAGCTAACAATATAGATTGGAATAATATCTTACAAAAGGATGGATTATTTATATAAGTACAATGAGACTTAGTTCTTGAAGTCCTCAAGAGCACATTAATTTAATACAATAGTATCACGAAGTACAATATCATCCATCTTGACAAGATAGAGAGGGAAGGGACATCATCAAGGGATTTACCACCCAACACGAAGCTGAAAGCTTCTCCGACCTTACTCCTACAAGAGAAGCCTGACCCTTCATGAAGGCTCGAGCTGACTAAGGTCAAATTTCTTGAAGGAACCAGGTGCAATAATAAACCAACAACCTATATGCATTCACTAACAAGTGCACATTTCACGGAAAATAATTTGAATAAGAGAATACATATCATCAAGAATAATACATAATGACCATTTCTAGATAAGGACAAAGTATCCTTCTGTAAGAATAACGTCATACATTCTTACTTCCATAATCAAAACCCTTCCATGCAATTATAAAATGAGAGAATAATAAAATCAATAATCCATATAAGCATCTAAGATACACACAAAAGGCAAGCCATAAACTAGTAAATTATAATTTGTTTAAGTGGGTATGCAACCATTTCTAAGGTCTACCTCCTGAAACAGTTTTCATTGGCTACCACCCACTCAGGTGAATAGGGATAGTTTCAAATGATTTAAAAGAAATAGATGATTAAAGTGTTCCTAAGATTCATTAAGACACTCATAGGCACAACAACACTGAGCCAAGAGAATGACATCAGTTTCCAATTATAACAAGCACAATATCTTATTTCTATTTTTCCCAATATGAATCATGCATTAATAATAAATTATACACTTCCAAATACTTTTAAAATCATATTGAATCATAAAATATTAATTAAAGGAGGATTTGTTTCAAGGTCCCTCAAACCACCCATCATCATGAAGTCATTCAATCACTTATTCTCTTTAGACACACACAACTATGCATTATTATTTATATAAGAAAATTAGTCATAAAATTCACACACATTGTATCATGATACCTCATCTTCATTATAACCTACATGTTTTAGCTTGTAATATGTAATGTCTCCTTTTAGGATATTCCTATTTTCTTTACATGAATACAATAATAATCACTAGAAAGGGACATTAGAACTATTAAAGATCAATAAATTAAGATAATATACAGCTCATAAAATCATTGATATTAAATTCATCTATCATAGCATAAATAATAGTGAGATCAATACTTTATAACATAAATAATGAGATCAAAGAATCATAGCATAATCAATATTTAGTTTAATACATATATTAACAAGCACAAAGTATGCATTCATACATGAAGCATACACGAAATTCATAGAGTAGACATATAATCATTTTAGGGTTATTCCCTAATGGTCAATCACATAATGAAAATCTATGAGAAAGTATATAGGGTGTTAGGAGCCTAGTACTCCTTAACCACGCCCAAGGGAAGATACATCCATCTTAGATAATCACCCTCTTGGCCCACAAGTGATAGAAACACCCATCCATCCAACTTGGGGTGGGCTACTTGATGAAGGGACTAGTGTTGTTGCTTCTCCCTTAAAATGCATTTCACATTTATTCCTAACATGATGACTGATTGGGTTAAAGTATCTCTTTCAAGTTCGGTTCAAGGATTGTAATATATCCTTCTTTGTTGTTAACACTTGTGCTATAGCCAATATAGATACTTGATATATTTCCTTTTGCTTGATTCTTACATGACTTCCTTCCAATGAAGATAGCTTTCTTTGATTGCTAATTGATACCTCAGATATTCGCTAGTTTGATTGATTCAATAATAGAATCATAGAATCATAGAAGGATAGAATAATTAAATGATAGAATGAGATGATGATAGAGTTATAGAATGATAGAGAGGCTGCAATAAATAATTCTTGTTGCTATCCATTATTGTATATATAGCACTACTGATATACTTCAGAGATATGATCTTCTAGGACTGATTATTCATGTTTTCTACTTTCTTTATTTCTATTCAAATTCATATGAATATTATTGCAATTCCTTTATACATATTTCTGCTTTACACCTTCTCAAATCTTCTGGTACAACTACCTTAAATCTATTTGTAAATCTGCATTTGCATCAAATGATATTCCATTTTCCTTCCTTTACACATATGCTTATAGAAGATGTATCATCTTCATACTAAAATCATCCTTCAAAGTTTTTTCTCTTGGTCTACTTAGATTAAGGTAATTATCACTGGATAACTTCACATATATTTCTGCTCTCTTGATCTAATCTGAATATGCTATAATCTACTCTAAATTTGCCTCATCATATATTCATATACCTGTTGTCATAGGCCCACTCTACTCTTCTCTAAATTTGAGTGATATGACATTTTTTCTCTTCTTTTATATCATCATATACTCTTCTTTTAAATCTTCCTTTGAATACAAATTTGTAGGTGTAGGTGTGATATTGCTATGTATTTCTTACTTTCCATCACAAACCTTATCTCCTTTTATATTCTCATCTCTCTATGAAGAGATGTGTCTCTTTGAAAAGAGATATCTTTTTGTTACTAATGCTACTCCTTCAAACCAATTGCAGCCCTTCCTATATAAAATTGCTACTCTTAATAAATAGTTTTCTCTTCTAGTGAGGTCACTAGCCTTAATTAAATATATATCACTACTCTTATTTAAATATAAATCGCTGCTCAAGATCACTGCCTTTTTATTAATTCATCTCACATCCTTTTAGATTAGTCATGTATTCATATTTATACTACTCTTAGTGTTCCATACAAGGTATGTTAGCCATGCTAAGAGCAATTAAATCTTTAATTTAAATGCATTCAAAGGAGGGTTGGCTATCTCTTAGGGAGGTCAGCAATTTTATGAAAGTTTCACTTTAAGTTTAAATCTTCTCTTTTGGTGCTCACCCTCTATGTTGGTGCAAATCTATTATGATTTGTTCTTTTCTTTTTGAAGGTCATTGAACATGTAATGTTTTCAATTTATTTGGTGGGGCATTATAGTTCACCCTTCCCAAGATTGCTTGTCCTCAAGTAATCACAAACTAAGATGCTCCTAATCAGGATCCCAAATTAATTCTCCTTGAAGAATGGTTGTTAGTATACTTGTCTCCATCTGACCACCAATATAGTCCTTTATGGTCATAAGGTTGGTAGCATCCTCTAAAGTATGAGGACAATTTATTATCCATATTATTTTGATTCATGTACTTTTGTTTCCCAATATCTCTCCACAACAAAACCAAAAGTTAGTAATTGGCAAGGTCCATAATTTAAGACAGGTTTTCTCTCATTCTTAGGGAGAAGAAACCAAAAGACATCTTTCATTAGTATAGTTTGAAACCAAGTAAAGGAAGCATCAATTGAAAAATCAATTTCTTCTTTGGTATCAACTACATCTTCAAATAACCAATTAAGTTAGATCAACCATCGCACATGGATATCTCTTTGAGTCTAAGAAAGAAAGTGAGATTTCCATATAGTAAGATGGGAATTAGAAGCACGACACACATCTATGACCTTAAATGTAATGTTCTCTTCTAGAATAAATTTATATCTTTTAGTTTTCTCTCCAAATAGTCCCAAAGAGCTTCTAGGAGGATTCCAAGATTCTTCTCTCCTTTCTTTTCAAATCTCATTGAGCTCTTTGGTTTAATTACATTAACTATCTTTGATCCCTAGACTGGTAGGATCAAAGATTTGATACCACTTGTAATGTCCCCTTTTAAGATATTCTTGACTTCTTTACCTAGATACAACAATATTCACTAGAAAGGGACATTAGAAATATTAAAGGTCAATAAATTAAGATAATATTCAATTCATAGCATCATTCATATTAAATTCATCTATCATAGCATAATTAATAGTGAGATCAACACTTCATAACATAAATAATGAGATCAAATCATCATTGCATAATCAATATTTAGTTCAATACATATATTAGCAAGCACAAAGTATACATGTCATACACAAAGCATACAAACATTTCACGGAGTAGACATATAATCATTTCAGGGTTATTTCTAAATGGTCAATCACATAATGAAACTCTATGAGAAAACATATAGGGCACCAAGAGCCTGGTACTCCATAACTAAGCCCAAGGGCGGGTACATCCATCCTAGATAATCACTCCCTTAGCCCACAAGTGACAGAAACACATGTCCATCCAACTTGGGGTGGGCTACTTGATGAAGTGACCAATGTTGTTGCTTGTCCCCTAATATGCATTTCACATTTATTCCCAACATGATGACTCATTGGGTTAAAGTACCTCTTTCAAGTTTGGTTCAAAGATTGTAATATATCCTTCTTTTCTATTAACACTTGTGGTATAGAAAATATAGATACTTGATATATTTCCTTTTGCTTGATTCTTGTTGGTAAACAGATTTGTCACTGCGAAATAATCTTTGAAATTGACTCGTTGCCCTTGGAGCGGTGGCTAAATAGTCCCAACAGTTGGAGAGACCACGATAGAACAACGACCTTCCTCTGTGTTTGAGAGGGGTAGCTCCCTCGTAGGATGAGGGTATTTATGGTTTTTGTGTACTTTTATCCAGAAAGTATAAAAAGGAAGAACAGTAAAATAATCAGGAGAAATGAGTATGTAGAAACCCTTGTGGTAGACGTACGAAAACCAATAGGAGTTTCACAATCTTATTGAAAAGTACGAGGGGATTTCACCACAAAGATATAAACCACTTTCCTAAACTCCATGATGAATTTCATGATAGATGTGCAACAACGATGAAGAAGGATGGCAAATCTCAACATACGAAGAGATAATTTATCTTAACACTTGCAAATCAAGATACCGAGACATGATTGTGTTTCATCACCGCAATTGCATGCTTCAATGGATAAATTTGATTTACACAAATACATAGAAAGATCACCAATTTGACATATGAGAAACTAGTAATCATAACTCAGAAATACATCAAGAACACATGAACTGAAATGCAATTCTTCATTATCTTTTTGAAATTATACAATTTCAAAGGTAAACTATACAATGTGTAACACCAAAAATGTTCCAAGAAGTTTCATAAGTTCCCCCTGCAAAAGTTCTCTCTAAAGAGACCTTTCCCCTTACATTTCAAATAGCCTCATATTTATAGGCTTTTTCCATAACCACCTAGTAACCAACTTTGTAACTACCTCACAACTACCTAATAACTACCTTTTTGAAATACAATAGAATAATGAACTTTATTTTTGGTTACAATAAGTGACATAAGTCACCTTTACAAAAAGGTAACATAACACTTGCGACTTTCAAGTTGTGGATTCCACTAAGTTCTCTCTATCTCCATTCGCTTCATTTTGACAATCAAAGCTTGCCAAATTTTGATAACTCTTCTAAATACATGTACTTAAGGAAATCAATAACATAAAAGTGTCGAGACCATTCAAAACCAATTAATCCTAGGGCATAATGACAGTATTCATCATAACCCTCGACTGATTACACAATAGCTCTGTATCCACTGGAAAACCTATATCTTCCTCAATAAGACCACTATTCTCAAGATTTGAAGATGTGAAGAGATACATCTGACGATTATTTGAACCAACCACAACATGATGTGTGTATTTTGACTTCATTATAGACACAATTGCAAATGAGACAAAAGACATCTTCTAGGCAACATAGATGTTTCCCTACTGCCCATTTAGAAGAGAGCTATGACTGACAAGATTAGGCATAATGCCAATTCTCTGCATTTCTCTCTATAAGCGGAAAGCTTCCTACATGTTACCAGACCATCATATTTCATGAGGAAGAAGATGTATGTGGCTTGTGATGCCATCTTGACCTTAGCATAGGCCTTGATCACCAAGTTCAAAAGAGCTAGTTTTAATTGAGTAGCCATGATTGTTTTGAATATAGACTGGGGATTTGTATTACATGTCTTTAGGAGAACAAGAGACCTTATTGCAGATTAGGCTTGGACCCACCTTAATCACCTTTGTCAAATGGCTTTTGAATCAATATGTGCCACCCTATTTAGAAACACTGATTTTGGTGCAAGCTGGGAGAATGTAGGTAGCAGAATAACGGCTTTACACCAGCCAATTGCAGTTACTTGAAAGTTTTGTAAGCTCATTTTGTATATATACAGCAACCTTTGTATGCCATGGAACCACATTCTTCTAAGAAATTTTATCAAATAGACTTTGTCTTCCACATTTTCCATGCATGTCATTCACATTTTGATGGGTGCCCATACGCTCGTTCTAGTTCCTTGTTTTCTCATGCATGGGAAAGGTGTATGGAATAGCCACGAAATTTGTCTTTATAACTGCCAAGTGTATGTGTTTTGAAAGCTTCTCAACCCCTTTTCAACAAATGCATTTTATGCATATACTGAAGTCAATGTTGTCCATGAGGCAATTTATCAAACGGTCCATATGCACTGTATTTGTTTCCACATTTTGCATATATGTTGTACCAAAACAACAATCATTGCTTTCATGAAACCGCATTTGTTTGAAACATTTTATCAAATAGTTCACGAGTTTGCTGCATGCTTCCACATTCTACATACAGGTTTGCAAGGGCATTTCAAAAATATAATATCTGACAAAAATCCTCCATCTTTTATGCCTCTATGGAGCGGACAAGGAAAAATGTCGGCAGAAGTGGTAGAATTTGATAGCGCACTAGCTAATTGCACTTCTTTAACACCCTTTTCAATCCGCTATGATCATATCATTCCACGAGGTGACATCTCTTTATGGCATTCTGTCAAACATTTCACTTGCCTTGTCAATGCTTTGGCATCTACGTATATGATGTCTACCAGAAAACTTGCACATGATTTCTAACAAAAGCTTCCTCCTTTCATCACGTTTTGATGAATGTCCATACTCTCCTCTGACACTTATTGCAAAGAATGTAGGTCATCTTTCTAACTCATGAGAATGCATTTTAATGAGGTATTTTACAGTTCATGTGCATTGGCTATGCGCCATTATCTTGTATATATGTCTATTAGCCAATTTTCAACTTTAACACCTGACAACAATCTTTGTTCCATGTGTAGCTTATACTCTGCATTTATTTGTTTGAAACTTTATAAAATTTCTTCAACAAATCAATTTTGTACATATCCTGCAACCATTGCAGTACATTCTTTGAGGCCGCTGGTCAAACAGTTCAAGTGCTGAATCAATGCTTTCATGTTTATAAACCGAGGCATTTCAAACTATAATATTTGACCAAACATTGTTGTTTCGTTGTGCTTTGAGGGATGTCCATACCCTCCTCCGCTATATGCCATGGACTGGGAAGATGTCGGCAACAGACGTGGAGTGTTTGGTTTTAAACTGCCAGAAGTATTTACATTGAAATTCTTTAAAATATTTCCAACAAACATATTTTAGCGCCCATCCTGCAGTTATGGCAGCACATAAGACTACATTTCCTTGAGATGCATGTTGTTTCTAATCATTCTTTAAGTTTTTCATACGCCATAAAGCCTTCCTTTGAATACGTTTGATACCAATCTTGTCATTATTGCAAAATATGAGGGAAAATCTCTCTATGAAGCCTTGTTTAATGGTTTCTATGAGGATTTTACACAGCAAAAAGTTTGTATTCACTACATTCTCTGAAAACATCTTTCTCTGCATGTAAATAAACCATAATATGACAATTTTTTTTTGCTCTTGAAGATAGTCCATAACGACTTGTGCATGCTTTGTTATCATTTCTAACCGTCCATGAGTGTTTTGAAGTCCACGTCTCTTCCCATATGTCATGTATGGCATGAATTTAGGAGGATAACATCAATCTTTGAATGACAAAACAACTTTTAAACTTTAGATAATAGCAAGTGACGGCCAAAGAAAATGGTTTTACAACTGTCCAATAATTGTGGAGGAATATCATCAATTTACTTTGCCTAAAGTAAATTTTCCCTTAAAACTGGAAATTCATCCCTTTTGGTTTTTCTTGCACTTGTTTCGAAGGAGAACAACATGCAATTTTGTGGTTTAAACAATAAAAACCAATATCTAACTATCGGCTGCCACAAGTGGATGTAAACTTCTTCATCTCTCCAAATTTAAGTCATCGGTAAAAAGCGAAAGTGTTCAACTTAGCCAAACTCACAAGTCATGCGCACTTAGTGAAAGACAGAAATTGACGCAAGTTTTGCGAAGAACAAAAGCCAACGCATAATGGACTTGGCGAGAAACAAAAATTAATGTGGGCTTAGCATAAAATGAAAAATAGACGCAAAATAAAATATTACTAAGTTGTGAAGTTTGCCTTGGTATAATATTTCTTTTAAAGCTTTAATGGGGAGAAATAAGACAAGGAGTGACGCTATGATAACAAATTTTCAACATGATTTGATGCATGCAACACCACACCGATGAATTGCAATGAAAAAGATGACTTAGCATAGGTATTTGATATGCAAAAAGTTTAAAATTGGGCGATTTGAAAATGAGGCCAACAATTCTTATATGACTTCCTTCCAATGAAGATAGCTTTCTTTGATTGCTAATTGACACCTCAAATATTCATTGGTTTGATTGACTTAATAATAGAATCATAGAGCAATAGAATGATAGAATCATAGAAGGATAGAATAGTCAAATGATAGAATGACAGGATGATAGAGTTATAGAATGATAGAGAGCCTGCAATAAATAATTCCTGCTATTATCCATTATTGTATATATATAACACTGTTGATATACTTTAGAGATCTTATCTTCTAGGACTAATTATTCATGTTTTCTACTTTATTTAATTCTATTCAAATTCATATGAATATTATTGCAACTCCTTTATACATATTTCTGCTTTACACTTGCTCATATCTTTTGGTACAACTACCTTGAATCTATTTGTAAATATGCATTTTCATTGAATGATATTCCATTTTCCTTCTTTTACACATATGCTTATATAAGATGTATCATCTTCATACTAAAATCCTCCTTCAAACTTTCTTCTCTTGGTCTACTCAATTGAGGAAATTATCACTTCAAAACTTCAAATATATTTCTTCTCTCTTGATCTGATCTAAATCTGCTATAATCTTGTCTAAATATGCCTCATTATATATTCATTGTTCTGTTATAAATTTGAGTGATATTACATTTTTTCTCTTCTTTTATATCATCATATACCCTTCTTTTAAATCTTCCTTTGAATGCATATCTATAGGTGTAGGTGTGATATTGCTGTGTATTTCTTACTTTCCATCACTAACCTTATTTCCTTTTATATTCTTATATCTCTATCAAGAGATGTGTCTCTATGAAAAGAGATGTTTTTTTGTTACTAATGTTGCCCCTTCAAACTAATTGCATCCCTTCCTATATAAAACTGCTACTCTTAATAAATAGTTTTGTCTTCTAGTGAGGTCATTGGCCTTAATTAAATATATATCACTACTCTTAATTAAATATAAATAGCTACTCTAGATTGCTGCCTTTTTATTAATTCAGATCGCATCCTTTTAGATTAGTCATGCATTCATATTTATACCACTCTTAGCACTCCATACAAGGCAGGTCATCCATGCTAAGAGAAATTAAATCTTTAATTTAAATGGATTCAAAGGACGGTCGGCTATCTCTTAGTGAGGTCAGCCATTTTATGAAAGTTTCACTTTAAGTTTAAATCTTTTCCTTTGGTGCTCACCCTCTATGTTGGCCCAAATCCATTATGATTTGTTCTTTTCTTTTTGAAAGTTGGCCAACATGTACTGTTTTTAATTTATTTGATGGGGCATTACAAAAGAACATCTATTATTTTCTTATCACCAAGATACACATAGGCGAGGTGAGAGCATACAATAGGTACTGTTCTTCATTTGGTCTAAGAATCCTTCATTAGTTTACTAACGTTATATCTAGAATAGATTCATATCAAGAATAGACATCATTTTTTGATCACCAAGATCCATGTAGGTGAGTTGAGAACATACGATGGATTATCTATTTTCGATAAGAATCTATCTAGCTAGAAGAGTTACATTCTAACTCGAGCATTTATAATATACACAGACTTGAATATGAAGAAATAAAGGATCATTATTGATTTTAGGATTTTATACAAGTCTATTACTCAACATTTCAGTATACGAGGTGATCTTGACGTTACTTATTCAACTTATCATTTAAAACTTCTTATAATGATACAATCATCTTCAATCTAACCTTGATATAAACTATCAATAATTCCATCGAATAAAATTACAATTCTTATTATTTAAAATCAATTACAAGGAAACCATTTAACATCAAGAAACTACATCTTTTAACCATTATACACAAAGACTTACTCAGTTTAATTCCTTTCCTTATTTTCCTTAACAATTATCAAAGATCCTAACGTCCTAGCCAACATTAGGGTTAAAACCCAATCTCTCAATATGTGGGAAGTGTACTCCACTTTGCCCCTTGAAATACAAAGCATTATATCTCATGAAAGCCAACAAGGGTGATCTTAATGATGGTGTTATGATTATGATTACTGATGAAGGTTTCACACAATTTATGGGTGCTTCATGCACTTTCCTTTTTAGTGTTAATTGGCTTTTGTTTAGCATTTTATAGAATGCTAAGTGTTGGGAGCTAAATAGAGATAATCAAGCTATTATGTTTGATATGTGGGGAAATAGGAATCAAGTGGAGCCCTTGTCTAGTGATGGGGTCTATAGAAAACCGCTAGTTTGAAAGGTGGTGGAAGAAGGGGGCCGTGTCCCCTATTTGGACAAACTGCATGGTTCTGACTTAATGACAACAAATATGTTTGTGAAGGGTTGGAAAGATAGAGCTATTAAATCCTATGGCCTGGAGGTTGTGATTAACAAGAACCTAATTACTTAGATAATTGGTCTCTCGGCTATTAGGAGGAAGGTTTTCAAAGACTGTAAGGTGGGAGAAGAAGCCTTCAATTTGTTCCCTAAATGGAAGGAAAGGAATAAGTTGGTGAAGTTTCAATCTAGAGGATATTAATTCAAATCAATTAAACCCATTTGTGTGGAGGTGGTTGAAGTTTTGAGGAGGTACATTTCTTTGGAAGGAAGGTTTACTATTATATATTGTTACCATTTCAAGCTTTTAAACCATTTTCATCACAAAATGGTTGTCTCTTTTCCTTTCTACTTGTTGTCATCTTTGGACTATGCCATTAAGGAAAATAGAAGGAAGCCCAAGCTCCCTATTCTTCATGAAGGGTTGCTTCTCTTAATTATGGAGTATGTGAAATCTCAAGTTCCCAGCTTTGAGATTAAGGGTAAATCAAAGAAGAAAGGTAAAACCCTTATTATGGACTACTCTGACTCTACCGACTCTACAACAAGGGGTGAAGAATGATTCTGAGTGGATGGAGAAGGAGGCTTTAGTGGAAGCCTTCTCTAATCCCCATTCTTCTTAGGAAGAGGAGATAGAGAATTCTAGAAAAAGGAAAAGAAGCAGTGTGAAGGGACTTCCCAAGAAACAGAGAAATGAGGAGAGGGGTTCCTGGTCTACTAGTTTTAACACTGGTGAGGAAAGTGAGAATGATAAGAGGAAGGAGGTGGGTTCTCAAATAAGGGGTGGTAAAGAATATTTTGGCACCTTGAGCCAGAACACTATCAGGGAGGTTAACTAGAAGCTAGTCAAAAGGAAGGATAAGGTTAAGAGTAAGGTGTCTATTCAAGAGGGGATGGATGGTGATCCATGGGCTAAGTGTAAGTATAATGTGGGCTTTGTCATTGAAGAATTGAGAATTGGTATTCCTTTCCTAGTTATTCCTAACCCCACTTGTAATATCCCTAAAGATTTTTCCTTCTTGATCTCTAAAGCCGCTAATAGAGAGGAGTTGTCAGAGGTTTTTAGTTTGGTCAGGATGTTGTTACTAGTCAACATTGGATGACCAAGTGGTTCTTTATTGAGGTTAATAGAATTATTATCAAATTGAGTGCTTTGCGGGAGAAAATGGAAAGTAGAGTGGAGATTGATGATAACCTAGATATGAAGATTCAACTTAGTTGGGATGCTATTCCGACGATGGAATAGATAGAAAGAGATATGAAAAGTTTTAGTCATGGCTTTGAATCTTGCATTGCTAGGCTAGAGAAAGAGCTGAAGGAGATTAAACATAACTTGGAGAGGGTGGTGGAGATTAGTAAGTGCACTATTCACAATAGTGTGGAAGGAACTCTGGGAGGATCAAGTCATGGGTACTACTATTCAGAAACATGTAGATATATTTGTATTGATTTAGAATTTTGGAAGACTCTCAATAATTTAGTGTTACAACCTTACAGAATAGAGAAAATGACTTCCCTTATATAGAGAATCAGACATACTAAGTTTTACAATAGATGGTGAGGATTAATCCAACACTAAACATACATATTTGTCAACATTTAATTTGGGGTAGCAGGTAGTTAAAATCTTAGAATTACTTTTTTCCTATAGGAAAAAGATAAAAATACAACTTTTGAGTTCAATAGAATAGGACAAAATCACAACTCTTTCTTGTGCCTAATAAGACAAATCACTTTTACAATGTATTGACAAGTCAAAAAGAAGTAAATGACATGTTTCTAGTGGAGGCACGCTAGCTAAATTTGCAATTTGATCATCAATTTGCTGACACTACTCAACACTAACTTTAGGAACATCATCTTCTATTGTCACTTTATTCTTCTTCACCTCTTTCTTTGGTGCAGGGCACCCAAGAGTGCATTTTGAAGCATTTGGCTAAGTTGTGTTTTTTTTTCAATGTGTTTGTAATAAGGATTTTAGCCATGGATGTAAGGTCCTTTTGTGTGGTCAAGATGTTTGGGGTGACCATATAAACCTCACTCATTCTTAGTCCACTTGGACCCTAGTTGAGTCACTTAGGCCTAGTAGGTCTAATGAGGTTTTCTTTGAGTCTATTTGCTAGTTTTGTGTTTTGGCATTGTCTAGGGAGTATGATGGTGGTTTGATTTCATTAGACAAGCTAAACCCATCGACAACCTTGTGTTAATGTAAATGCCATAGTGTCAAAAGTTGCCAATGGTGTCAATGACACATTTGGCTAGTTACAACTCAGTTTTGACAGTTGAAAACTGTTGTTGGAGGTTGGATACTGACTTGGATCGGTTTATACTGTTGTCATCTCACTCCTGTACAGCAGAGAAGTTTTGGTTTGGAGTTTTGGGCACATAAATAAAGAAAACTGACTATTTTTCCCTATTTTTCCTATTGTACGGCCTGTATGGATTGGCCAGGTGGATCCATGTTATTTTTCTGAAACTACTTGGAGTTAGGGTTTGAATGCAGCAAGTTTGAGGCCCTAAAGTGATTTGAGTAGAAAGTTATTGCAATCTTTATTCGAACTGGTCTAAAACCCTATTTTCTAGGGTTTATCATACAAAATCCGCCCTAGAATGCATTCTAACCAATGAAACCTCATGCAAATTGGTGAAATGTAGGCTAGGGATGTACTTTATTTGTTTCCAAAAGCATTTTGCTGGGAAAGACAATCTTCAATTTTTGGAGTGATGCCCTAGGTCAAGTATTACCATGTATTTGACCAAATTTGTGCAATTTAGTGTTGTAAATGACAAAATCCTAATAGGGTTAGTGAATGGATGGTGGTTTTGAGTTGTTTGGATGTGGTGGAGGTGATCCAAGTTCCTGTCCCTGATCTATGACCCTAAATTTGACCACTTGCTTTGTAACCTAGCCCTAAACTGATCAATTAGGCCTAGAGACCTAGTGGGTGTTTTGAGTTGCTGGAGTAGAGTTGGACATGGAGGTTTGGAAGTTTGTTAGAGTCCCTTAAAGGGTATTCAAATCCATCATTTGCTTGCCTGTTCATTTAGGGTTTTGTCAAGTTGTGTGGAGAAAACTAGTTTAGGAGGGCTAGTAGCCTCACTAGGCCTAGTCAAGGTTGGAGAGTTGTGTGAAGTTGGGAATCAACCTAACTATTGAAAAGGTGTTTATAGACCTGTGTTAAGGTGTGGAAGAAGCCTTGAAGGTTGATTAACAGTCTGGTCTACAAATCCTTCATATGCCTTTGAGTGTGACTTTGGTTGGATTGGAGTAGTGAAGTGGGTGAGTAGTTGGATAGGAAATAAACCTTATTTGCTTCCCTTGTGCCACTCTGCATCAAATGGTATTAGAGCCATCAAAGAGATGGGAGATAGAGAAGAAGAGGAGGAAATTCCTCACAAGGTGACTAATGTCGAATTAGCAAAGATAGTAAGAGAGCAATCAACCAAGAACAAAAGGATAGAGGCTAAGATAGAGAAGTTGAAGAAGGACAAGCATAAGAAGAAGAAGCCAGAGGTCATCTTGGATTCAGATGAAGAGGATCAAGATGAAGAAGAAGAAGCGCCTATAGAAGAGCCACAAGGAGGCATGTCAGAAAGATAATTCCTAGATGCACTTGGAAAGTTGAGTAGGAAGGACAGTAAGGTGGATTTACCTATGTTTCCTGGTAAGATGAATCCAGAGGAGTGCCTTGATTGGATAGAGGCAATGGAGAACTATTTTGAATGTGAAGAAGTGGTAGAAAATCAAAAGGTGAGAATTGCCAAATCTAGACTGAAAGGGCCAACCTTAAGTTGGTGGAACTTCATTCAAAATGAGAGGATAGAGGATGATAGGAACCCTATCTCTGCATGGAGGAAGATGGTGCTTGAAATCAAGAAGCAATTTGTTCCTAAAGATTATGAAGTCAACTTGCACAAGAAGTTGCAAAACTTGAGACAGAAGGACATGGATGTGAGCACCTACACAGAGGAGTTTCACAAGATGTCATTGAAAGCCAAGATGCCTGAGAATGAAAAATAGAAGCTTGCAAGGTATCTTAATGGTCTTAAGTTCTCCATTCAAGATGAATTAAGCCTCTTTAAACCGGAGACAATCCATAAGTGTTTTCAAATGGCATTGAGGATTGAAGACAAATAAAGAAGGAGAGGTGATTCAAATAGCAGGGGCAGAGGCAATCTAAATTTCAGAGGTAGGGGTAGATTTCAGAACAAGGAAAACTTTTCTAGACCCCAAGATGGCAGATCGCAAGAAGGCAGCCAAGGGTAGGTTGACAGAAATAGTGCTGATAAGGGTCAGTTTAGAGGGAGAGGAAATGACAGAGGAAGAAGTGGGGGCAGGGCTCCCAATGTGTTCACTGGAAGGTGTTTCTCCTACAATCAGATAGGACATCAGTCCTTTAGGTGCCCAGAGAAGATGGGAAACAACTCTGCAAATCAGAAAGACAGAAGGGTGCAGCTCCTTCAAGAGGATGACTGTCAAAGCACCACATCATACCAAACTACCTCTTCCAAGTTTGTAGTACCAGAGAGTGGAGAATGCATCATGTTTAACTGGTCTCTCGTCATGCCAGCCACCAAGGAGCAGCCCCAAAGAAATAATTTGCTTAGAACCACTTGCAAGGTGAAAGGGAAAGTCTGCAAGGTAATAGTTGATTCAGGTTCTTCTAAAAATTTAGCTTCTAATGAAATGGTGAATAAGTTAGGATTGCAAAGGATACCTCATCCTAACCCTTATAGAGTCTTTTGGTTAACCAAGGACCAACAAATTGTGGTGAAAGAATAATGTTGGGTTGAATTCAAGATAGGTGAATATCATGATAGGATTCTTTGTGAGATAGTGGATATGGATGCATGCCACCTTCTTCTTGGAAGGCCTTGGCAACATGATACCAGTGCCCAACATGATGGTAAGCAAAATGTGATTCATTTGTCTGAAAATGGTGAAAATTTCACAATGACACCTTTGATTGATGATAGCAAGGAAAAGACCATTCCTAGTTCAGTTATGTTAGTAGGTGAAAAAGAGTTTTTGGCTAACCTCAAGGAAGAGAAAGTGCCATGTTTTGTAGTAGTCATCAAGCCCAAGGATGCAAATCTTAAGAAGATCAAAGTGCAGCAGCCTCTTAGGAGGATTGGACCAAAAGAAGTGGAGGAACTATTGGAGAAGTTTCATGATGTGATAGCAGATGAATGTAAGGATGCCCTTCCACCAAAGAGGGAGATTAGTCATTGCATTGATCTCATCCCTAGATCCACCCTACCAAACCAAGCAGCCTACAAGTTGACCCCAGAGCAAAATGCAGAAGTGGCAAGACAAATCCAAGACTTGTTGGATAAAGGGCTTATCAGGAGGAGTATTAGCCCATGTGTAGTACCTGTAGTACTTGCACCCAAGAAGGAAGGCACATGGAGACTATGCACTGATTCCAGGGCCATCAACAAGATTACTATCAGGTATAGATTTCCAATGCCTAGAATAGAAGATTTAATGGATTGCTTGGGTAGGGCTAAGTATTTTACCGAGATGGATCTAAAAAGTGGTTATCACCAAATTAGGATAAGGGAGGGGGATGAGTGGAAAACGGCCTTCAAAACCAATGAAGGGCTATTTGAATGGGTTGTGATGCCTTTTGGATTATCAAATGCACCAAGCACCTTCATGATGTTGATGAATGAGGTGCTAAAACCTTTCCTTAACAAGTTCATTGTTGTATATTTGTATGATATATTAGTTTTTAGTGACAGCAAGGAAGATCACATAAGGCATATCCATCAAGTGCTTAGGAGGCTTCAAGAGGAGAAGTTGAGAATTAACTCTGACAAATGTGTCTTCCTACAAGAAGAATTGACATTCTTGGGGTTTGTCATCTCTAAGGGCAGCCTCAAGATGGATCCAAGCAAGGTGGAAGCCATTCTTAATTGGCCAACACCTACTACAGCCTCTGAGGTAAGAAGCTTCCATGGTTTATGTAGCTTTTATAGAAAGTACATTAGAGGGTTTAGTGCTATTTGTGCTCCACTTGTTGACACTATAAAAGGGGGCAAGAAATGTGTATTTGTGTGGACAAATGAGCCCAATCAAGCCTTTGAACTATTAAAGAAGAAAATATCAGAAAAACTGGTCCTTGTGCTACCTGATTTTGATAAGACCTTTGTTGTTGAGTGTGATGCAAGTAAGAGGGCTGTTGGGGGAGTCCTAAGTCAAGAGGGGACGCCTGTAGCCTTCTTTAGTGAGAAGTTAAATGAGGCAAAATAGAACTACTCTACCTATGATCTAGAATTATATGCAATGGTTCAATCATTGAGGAGGTGGAGACACTATTTATTGCCTAAGGAGTTTATTGTCTTTACGGATAACCATGCATTGAGCTTCTTGAATAGGCAGTAGAAGTTAAACCACAGACATATCAAGTGGATGGAGTACATCCAAGCATATACATTCTCCATTAAGCACAAGAAAGGAGTGGCCAATAAGGTAGCTGATGCCTTAAGTAGGAGGAATCTTGTTGTTCAAACCATTCAGTTGGAAAGTACAGGTATACATGCCATCAAATATTAGTATGAAGAAGATAAAGACTTCAAAGAACCTTACCAATCTTGCAAAGCCATGACAGGTAGGTATAACACTGATTTTTCTAATTTTTTGATACAAGATGGATATCTTTTCAAGGGTAGTATGTTGTGTATCCCAAGAGGGTCTATTAGGGAGAATATTATTAAGGAGAAGCACTGTGGCAGCATGTCAGGCCACTTTGGCATTGATAAGACCCTAGACTTGGTTAGAAGATACTACTATTGGCCAAAGTTGCCAACTGATGTAAGAAAGTTTGTAGAAACTTGTCAAATCTGTCAAAGAGCCAAGGGTCATACATCCAATGCAGGTCTATACACTACCTATCCCTTCAAAGCCTTAGGATTCCATAAGCATGGACTTTGTACTTAGTTTGCCTAGGACCAAGAATAGACATGATAGCATCTTTGTGGTTGTAGATAGGTTCTCAAAAATGGCTCACTTCATCCCATGTAAAACCACTCATGATGCCTCACACATAGCAGGTCTTTTCTTCAAAGAAATAGTCAGATTACATGGTTTACCTTATCCATAATCTCTGATAGAGACCCCAAGTTCATAGGACACTTTTGGAGGACACTTTGGAAAAGACTAGGTGCAAACTTGTCATTATCATCAGCCTATCATCCTCAGTCTAATGGTCAGACTAAGGTGATCAATAGGTCACTTGGCAACCTCCTAAGATGCCTAACTAAAGAGCAGGGTGCTAGTTGGGATTCAGTTTTGGCTAGGCAGAGTACTCATACAATGACATTGTCAACAGAAGCACCGGCCTGTCACCTTTTCAAATTATTTATGGCACTCACCCAAGGGGTATCTTGGAACTCAGAGAGGTTAGAGGACTAGAGAAGAGTAGTGCATTGGTTGAAGACTTTGTCCAAGTGATGACAGATGTCCATGAACAAGTAAAATAGAAATTGTAGTCAACTTCTCAGAAGTATAAACAATTTGCTGACAGAAAGAGAAGGGATCTGCAGTTCAAAGAAGGGGATTTGGTCATGGTGCATCTGAAAAAGGAGAGGCTACCTACAGGTAAATACACTAAGCTACTTATGAAGAAGATTGGGCCTTGTGAAATGCTCAAGAAATGTGGAGAAAATGCCTACAAAATCAGACTTCCAGATGGGATTGCCTTGTCACCAATCTTTAATGTTTCAGACCTTTATCCCTATAAGGGATCTGATCCTCAGATAGCTGTGGAAGAAGAACAAACTGATCAGACACTTCAAGAACTGATTCCTTCATCTCCTGATCAGATTGAGTGTATTTTGGATAAAAGGATTGCAAAACAAACTAGGAGGCACACCTACTATGAATATTTGGTAAAGTGGCTCAACAAGCCTTAGGAAGATGCAACTTGGATGAGCAGAGAAGCCATTGAGAAGGCAGGATTCACTTTTGACAACATTCCCAACTCAAGAGACTTGAGTTCTATTTGACAGTGGGTGTATGGTGCAGGGCACCCAAGAGTGCATTTTGAAGCATTTGGCTAAGTTGTGTTTTTTTTTCAATGTGTTTGAAATAAGGCTTTTAGCCATGGATGTAAGGTCCTTTTGTGTGGTCAAGATGTTTGGGGTGACCATATAAACCTCACTCATTCTTAGTCCACTTG
This sequence comes from Cunninghamia lanceolata, assembly GCA_027924645.1. NCBI lineage: Eukaryota > Viridiplantae > Streptophyta > Pinopsida > Cupressales > Cupressaceae > Cunninghamia > Cunninghamia lanceolata. The sequence goes on from BSBN01001126.1 coordinate 5,132,595, forward strand.
GACCCTAGTTGAGTCACTTAGGCCTAGTAGGTCTAATGAGGTTTTCTTTGAGTCTATTTGCTAGTTTTGTGTTTTGGCATGGTCTAGGGAGTATGATGGTGGTTTGATTTCATTGGACAAGCTAAACCCATCTACAACCTTGTGTTAATGCAAATGCCATAGTGTCAAAAGTTGCCAATGGTGTCAATGACACATTTGGACGGTTACAACTCAGTTTTGATAGTTGAAAATTGTTGTTGGAGGTTGGATACCGACTTGGATCAGTTTATACTATTGTCATCTCACTTTTGTATGTCAGAGAAGTTTTGGTATGGAGTTTTGGGCACAGAAATAAAGAAAACTGATTATTTTTCCCTTTTTTTTTCTATTGTACAGCCTGTATGGATTGGCCAGGTGGATCCATGTTATTTTTCTGAAACTACTTGGAGTTAGGGTTCGAATGCAGCAAGTTTGAGGCCCTGAAGTGATTTGAGTAGAAAGTTATTGCAATCTTTATTTGAACTGGTCTAAAACCCTATTTTCTAGGGTTTATCATACAAAATCTGCCCTAGAATGCATTCTAACCGATGAAACCTCATGCAAATTGGTGAAATGCAGGCTAGGGATGTACTTTATTTTTTTCCAAAAGCATTTTGCTAGGAAAGACAATCTTCAATTTTTGGAGTGATGCCCTAGGTCAAGTATTACCATGTATTTGACCAAATTTGTGCAATTTAGTGTTGTAAATGACAAAATCCTAATAGGGTGAGTGAATGGATGGTGGTTTTGAGTTGTTTAGATGTGGTGGAGGTGATCCAAGTTCCTGTCCCTGATCTATGACCCCAAATTTGACCACTTGCTTTGTAACCTAGCCCTAAACTGATCAATTAGGCCTAGAGACCTAGTGGGTGTTCTGAGTTGCTGGAGTAGAGTTGGACATGGAGGTTTGGAAGTTTGTTAGAGTCCCTTAAAGGGTATTCAAATCCATCATTTGCTTGCCTGGTCATTTAGGGTTTTGTCAAGTTGTGTGGAGAAAACTAGTTTAGGAGGGCTAGTAGCCTCACTAGGCCTAGTCAAGGTTGGAGAGTTGTGTAAAGTTGGGAATCAACCCAACTATTGAAAAGGTGTTTACAGACTTGTGTTAAGGTGTGGAAGAAGCCTTGAAGGTTGATTAAAAGTCTAGTCTACAAATCCTTCATATGCCTTTGAGTGTGACTTTGGTTGGATTGGAGTAGTGAAGTGGGTGAGTAGTTGGATAGGAAATAAACCTTATTTGCTTCCCTTGTGCCACTCTGCATCATTCTTCATATATGCCATTAGGGCCTCGAGTGCGGGATTAATCTCCTCTAGAGGAGGATATTTTATAAAATTTGTCCAAAATTTGAGGGTATCTACTTCCTTGGATAGATCATGATAAGTTGCAAAACAAATTTCTACTCCTCTTAAATTCCTTAATCTGTGTCTATAGAATGTTGGCTCTAGTTTAGCAACCTCCATAGGTTCCTCTTTCTCATTATCACTATCCGTCTCTTCTTAAGGATCTATATAGTTTAAGACACTAGCAACATTAATCTATGCCACTTGTGCATGTACCCAAGCTCTGCTATATTTTACTGGGTTCCTCATGACTTCCTTGAGGGAGCTATCCTCAGTTTCTGCTCTTTTTGGAGGAGGAATTGGAAGGTCAAAGATTCTTCTCCACTCAGTCTCCTATACTACAACCCCATCATCAACTAATTGGTCTGACATCTAGGTGATATGAAACTTCTTAATGAAATCAAGAGACAACCTTGAGCACCTTTTCCTTTTAGCCTCATGTTCATCTATGCAATTGGCCCAAAAATCTTTGAACTGCTCTACATGGAAGAGCTTTCTGCTAATGTGTTTCTCCAAGGTGCCAAATGAATCAAAGTGAGAGTGTGCCTTGTAGAAGATCAAATGCAGTTGTTGCAATTCCACATCTGAAGACTCTGCAACACCAATGGTAATACATGTGAACAGTCCCCTCCCTAGAACAATGGGGAATTTAATTACATCCCTATGTAAGTCTTTCAACAAGTTATGGAAAGTGCACAAATGTCTTGTTAACTCCAATAGAAATACCTTATCAATGGGATATTTAGGTAGTCTATATGGGGCTCATTTGAATCATTATACTCTAAGATATGTGAATTTTGGGAATTGGATGTACCAATACCCATAGTTTTGCACTACATTAGTGGCCTCCAAAGATATCCTTCTAGACATATCCCCTTGTAGCATCCTAGTGATATGAATTGTGAATGCGTCATTCACCTTCTTGTAATGAATGAATGAGTTTTCAAGTTGCAGCTAAGGGTAACAGTCATAGACTTTTAGTTCACCATCTATATTGCTGACTATTCCCATGTTAGTTAGTCCAGGGTAAACAAAGTTCCTAGCTAACGTATATACTACATAGAAAGATAGGTGGAAAACCTAGGTTTCATTCAAAGCCAAGAAACCCTCATGAATGTTATCACTAATAATGTAAGCCTATTATATCTTCCTATTTCCCTTCAACACTTCTACATATCCAAACATCCATGGCTTAAATCTTGAGTCAATGGCCAATCCCATAACCCTGCTCAGGAGTGTCACCATATCTCCTACTTCTAACTTGAAGTCTCTCCTATAAAGCACATGGTGTACTTTAGACATGGAAGTCCTTCTAACTTTCATCCAAGTATCACTAATTATTTTCTTGCATCTCTCTAGATCTTGGTCATACATCCTTTGGTTGCTCTCCTTGCTGATCATGGTCATAGTAGGAAAGATCAGGATGCCAAAGGCCTCCTCTATAGCTTCTATTGTAAATTTGGTGATTATTTTTCCCTCTTGGGTTATCATAGGGCTAGTTTGTGGATGGTACCTCTCTGCACAAGCCATGATTAGTTTTGATCATTGTACAACAGTGGGAAATCCTACAGCTTGGGCTATACCATTGTCCCTTATCCTATGAGCCCAGTTAGTAGAATTGTCGCCAAATACCCTTAACTTAAAATCCTCTACGTCCACATGACTGATGTCAGTATCAACTATTTTTCTCCAACTTGAAGTGATCTTGGAAACAGGGGGAACTCCTTTTAACTTATACTTCATGATATTAGCTTGAGAAGATATTTATCCTGCATATATTGCTTTAATGAATACCCTCTTGGATAATTTTCAACATGTTTAATATATCAACTTGGTTAGAGATTCCTTGAAATCATTAAAACATAGTATTAACATGGATCTCTAACACAATATTCATCTAGACATCAAATATAACCAATTCCTACAAAAAGTAGGCATTTTCCCTCTGATAGGATATAAGCATGAAATACTATTGAACTCAAACTTTACATTAATCACAAAAGATAAGATCTTTGAACTAACAAGATTATGCAAAGTAATTGTCTTAAAGCGAGCAATTTGTCCTATATGGAATAAATGGGTCATTTGCACTGAAACATTGGTCTAGAGGTCTAGACTAAATAAAGTGGATGTTTTGGTCCCAACAAGATATGCAAGAGTTTTAGGCTCAATAGGATATATCCTATACCAAGCGATATTAGTGCAACAGGGACTTAAGCTCAAGGTGGATGAAAGCTAGGGTAATGGATAAGCAGGTTATCAGGCCTTCACCGAGTAAGTGAGTAAAACCCATCCAATAGGACAATATCTATCATGTAGTAAAACTCTTGCAAATGGTCTTAAAGAGCTTAGTAATCAAATAGTAAAGTGGGCCTAGTCGCATGCATAGGATAAGCTAAAAGAATAGTCTCTAGTGGATAAAAGCCACTATCTTATAGAACACCCACAAAAGGAAAAGAGTTAAGGTATTCAATGGTCTCAATGGGTTTACCCAAGTTGACTGGATAAAGCAGGCCATTGGGCCCTCAGTGGATAATATTCATTGAGGCTTAAAAGTCCAACAAACATGGATTTCCCACCTTAGGTAATCTTGCCATAAGGATTTTCAAAGGTTAATTTAGGCGGAGGTTTCTAACCCTAAGGGATATTACCCTATGCATCATATTTTTCTACAAAACAAGTTTTATCACCAGTCTTAGCACATGACCTAGGTAAAATGAGATCACGAAGGTTTAAACCTAGAATCTGAATCAAAAGGCAAACCCTTTTGAGGAAATTTTACAAACCACATAATTCAAAACCCTAATAAAAATGAAGCTAAGCACACAAGGGTTTATTGTATGTACCATCCATTTCTGTAAATCCTATCCACTTATTGAATTCTTCACCCATTTCATGCAAGACACAAGGTATAAACAATGATCGAATGCCAATGAAAGATAAAAGAGAATGTAGCCAACCTAGTTTACATTGGGAAATGTGAACTAAACCTTTGGAGCCAAGGCCGGTGATAATTGTGCAATATTGTGGAGATCTTGAGAATGAAGGAAATCAAGTTTGAGTTGAATAAAATCACCAAGATCTCTAGGGAATCAAGGAATATGAGTGCAAATGGCAATAATGAGCCAGAATTCAACTTTTATTGTTGGCAATATGTGTTGTCATTGATGTCAACACTCTGAGTAATGTCTGCACTCTCCTTATGGTTGTCTAATGTGGTTAATATGAATGATATACAGAAATGCAGTGAAATACAGTGATGATCCTGATGTTTAGGGTTGCTGATATTTAGTGATAATTGTGATGTTCATAGTGGGTTTTTGATGTTCATGGTTGGATGTCATGCCCTAATTAATGTCAAGACAAGGTGTATTGAGCATGTTTGTGGTTAGTTGAGATGATTTCATGATGAAATAGTATGATGGGAAAATGATTGATGATATATTAAGATGGGAAAATGAACGATGATATATTTGTTGAAATTATGGTAGACAACTGAGAGGGGGGGTGAATCAGTTGTCTCAAAACTTTATCCTTTTCTGTATTTAATTTTCTTTGCAATTTATCAACAAACTAATGATATAATCATGAAAGCATGAATCAACAACACATGAGTAGAAACATAATCAACACACATAACACCAAGATTTTTACGTGGAAACCCGGTTAAGGGAAAAACCATAGTGGGGGTTAACCCACAAGAATTTATACTCTGTTAAAAGTATTACAAATGGGGAAGGCACATGCCTTTGGGCACACTGCCCAGAGCTCACTACTCAAAGGAGGCTCACTACCTACAAATTGATTACAAGAGTTCACTGAAATGTTTGAATTGATGAATAGTATCTAACTATGCAAAATAACAATTCTGGTTAAGCTCAGTACACTGACTTTACACACTTCATCTTTCTCTGCCCTGCTTTACTGTTCTGACATGATCTAAAGCTTAGATCTCCTTGCTTTGCACTTGATACTGCTATACTTCATACTTATCCCTTCATATTCACACATCAGCACAAAATGCTTGAATCCATCGATCATATATATCTGCTTCATGAAATTACATCAACTGTAGTCGGCCTTAAGAAAACTTGGAAACTATTTCAAGAACACTATTCTATCAGCTAAATCCATACACAAATATTAATTCAGACTAAAAATTATGTGTTCAAGTCACCTCACATGTCAGCCAACACCACTAGATCTCATAAATTGCTTGACCAACCACTTCTCTTCATCCGCACAAGGATCAAACACCTAGTCGGCTTGTTCTTCACTGGACTGAACTGTCTAACCAAAACCTAATACTCAAATGCTTGTAACTTATAATCCCTTCATCACCAAAGGATAAAATATTGGATTTAGGTAGCCTTGACATCCCTTAACATTCCCTTAGATCCATAGTACAATGTGATTACCTGTGGAGAAATGCGGACTAATATGTTGAACCATGTCCAATGCTCTATTCCTGTCTATCTGGACTTAGATAAATCTACACTCTAACTTATGGTATGATCAAATGATGTAATGTAGATGTGTAAGATAGATTTAGTTTCCATCAATGACAACACTTGACATGCCTAGCAGTGTCTCTTGCCAAAAATCTCCCCCTTTGGCATTGATGGGAACACTTAGTAAAAAATGACTAAGTGTTAGAACAACTCCCCCTTACTATGTACACTTAATGCTCCCCCTTAGATGAATTCCTTATTTTTCATTGCTTTTCCTCTCCCCCTTTGACATCAATGGCAAAGGCTAGGATCTACATATCAAAATTCATGCAAAAATTTTATGTACATGGTCAAAACTCTATGTATATACTTTCGCATATGAACACACAGTCCTTAAGCCTTGTTCATCAGCAAAAAGAAATCACCAAAAATGTTTTTCAACCATTATAATTCACTATCCTAGTTCTTCTTTATGCTACCCAAAGAGATATATGCCCACTGAACAAAAATGCCTATGATTCTACCTTTTGAAGATCAGTAGGATCACTAGTAACAACAGCAGCTTGGGATTTTGCCAATAGATAATACATAGTTTCTATCTTAGGGGAAATCAGTCCCTAGAGCTCATCCAATCTACCCAAAACTTTAACCTTTTCCTTTTTCCAAATCACTCAACTCATTCCGTAAACTCACTACTTGGCATTCTTTGGTAGTTACAGACTCAGTTAAAGGACTATAGGACTAAGAAATGTTATAAAGTTTGAGCTCTAAGTCCTTAATCTTTTTCTCAATATCTTCAATAGCTTTAGACTAATTTAGAAAAAACTTATAAATCTTTGCACCTTCAGAGAGCATTTTGAATACTCTTTACACTGGTATCAAGCACTGATCTATCATAGCTGATTATTTTCCTTAGTTTAGCAAATCTCTTCTCATTATATTCATTTTTTACTTTAACTTCCATTGACTTCTCAAAAGTTTCAAAATGAGTACTAATAGAGTGTATCAAACTCTTCAAATGACCGGAGGGAGAGTCAGATGAATCCTTTTGAAAGGTTGACATAATCTTTTCTAGAATTCTGGAGGCAAGACCAAGCAACTCACTGTCCTCAATGTCAGTTTTTAGAATCTCCTCTCTTTCTTTTGCCTATTCCACAGATGCTAACTTCATCTTGTGTAGAGGCGAAAGAGTGTCAAAATTGATAGGTCCTTTAACTAGCTCCAGTTCATCAAACTCAAGCTTGTCTTTCTCAAGTAATTTCTTCACTACATCTGTAGTGTCTCTTGCCAAAATTGCAGCTCCATCTTTCAGATCCTTGCTGGTACTGTCATCTTGATTTTGCTCTTCAATATTCTCTATTGTTTCTCCTTCTTGTTCATCCTTGTCCTTAACCTCTTTTTCTTCTTGCTCTTTATTCTTCACAGAGTCATCTTCACAAGGAGCATCTACCTCTGTATTCATCTCTATATATTCTCCAGCAGATTGGTCTGGAGGAATTTGAGTGTCCTTTGCACCATCAAAATTAACTTCCTCCACCATCTCTTCATCTCCTTTATTTAGCATTTCATCTTCCAGAGCAGAGATGTCAGATTGTTGTTCACTTTCTTTCAACTCCTCAACATTTGGAATGGATGCATCATCAATGTGAATTAGTTCTTCTGTGACAATATTGAATTTATTTTTGTCCAGAGATTTCTTCAAAATTTTCTCTACTTCTTTGACTACCTCGTCTAGTTCTCCAATCATTAGCTTATTCATCCAGATTTTGTTTTTGAATTCCTCTTTGACTTCTTTGAAAATTTTATCAGCTTCCTTTTTGGAGTTTACCGGACACAGACTGGATAATACATGTTCCCTTAGTTCCAAGTCTTTTTTTTTGGTAGTTTCTTTTCTCAATTCTAGGATGTCTCTTAGACTCTTAGGAATCTCTGACAAAATCTCCACAAGTGCTCTGTTGAATATATTCAGGTGCTTAATAGTAGCATCCTACAAGATTTTCTTGTTAGCATCATCAAAATTATCATAATATTTTTCTATGGGCTTCAAATTTCCATGAACAATTATTGTATTCACAATGTCTTCAATTCACAAGTTAGATTTTTCAATATGTGTCTCAGTCCTTTGACTTTTGCTCACCCTTATACTTACGGAGGGCTTGTCTTGGGCAACCCTTGATGCTTCTTTCTTTGATTTTATGTCTCTAGAGGGCTTCTCCTTAGATACTTTAGTAGCCTTAGTGCCTGAGGCCTTCATCTCTTTAACCTCCTCATCTGAATCAGTCTTTTCTTCATCCTTCTCCACACTAACATATGACCTTTTGGCCATTACCTTTGTTCTTTTTCCTTCCTTACTAGTAGGTTTTTCTTTGAATTTTTCTATAATAGGAGAAGGTGATGCACCAAAAGTTGTACCAAAACTTCTAGTAGTCCTTTCTTTATAAGTGGATTCCATCAGAACGCTTCCATGTTCTCTATCCTGCTTCTCCTTCTTAGTTTTCTCTATCCTTTCTCTGTTTTGTATCACAACTTCTCTTGTTATGCCAATGCTATCTGCATACATTTCAACTTGCATTTGAATATTTCTCTTAGATTCCAGAGCTCAACATACAGTTTCACACTAAGTTCACCATATGTCCCAAATCTTTCAACTGTGGTGTCCTTTGGTTTACTCAGAAGGTGTTGAGCATACATATCCAATACTTTCTCATCAACATCATACCCCATGGGCATGATCCACATAGTTCTTGGTTCAACTTCTTCCATTAAACACTGATCTATATCCACCATAAAATAGACTGTATCCTTGTATTTTTCAACCACAGATGTAGGGATTCTTTCCCTTGATTGCATCATGTTATGAAAATTCTTGAAATATCCCCAAAGAATAGTCCTTTGGGCATTGGAGTCACCAATATTGTTCAAGTGATATCTTATTTGTATGGCAACAGTCTTATCACTAGTCCAACACATGATTTTCTTATTGGGTAACTCATTCATGAAATAGAAGAACAAACATAATACCAATGTACCATACTTGAATGTATTCTTCTTGTCCTTTTTGATATTGTTTAGGTTTTCCATCAGCTGGTTCTGTAGCAACTCGCACAAGTCATAATCAGTATTCTCTCTCAACATCTGATAAGCTACATAGATAGCTATACTAGATATGGAATTCTCTCTGCTAGAATGATATATCTTGTATCCAATCACCATTGATGCAAATTTGACATCTAAATCAGTGGTGTCATTTATTTTCATTGCCCTTTTGTCAAACCTTGAACTGGTGGCATCAGTTACAGTTTGATTCTTTACTGACTTCAACATTGGTAGTCCACAGGATGTGTTCAACCTAGTCACGGCCTTGATGGTGTCCTTGGTGATCTTGAAAGGTTTCATTAACCACATAAACTCATCATGCATCCGACTCAGCACATACCAGACCCACTCATCTTCATCAAAGGATGGAAACCCTATAATATGAATGAAATGTTTATCTTGCAGTGCCTTATACTCAGGTTTAAGACCATAAATTTAATCCCTTAGATGATTCTTGAACAAATCTACTAACTTTGAATCCCCAAACTCATCTATGCTAGCATGAATATAAGCCCTAATATCTTCAACATGCAACACACAATATGAAACATTTGAAAAGGCACCTAACGGATCGACCTCTACTAATTTGTGTGGATACTTTTAAACTTTGGCCTAGGTCACTTAGTGATATCCACAACTAGAGATGTATCCATTTCAAAAAGATCACAAGTTCAAGGCTTCACAGAAGAATACCTTTTTCTTCATAGAATTAGGGTTGGCTATCGAATTTGTTCTTCGCACTTCAAATCTCTGAAATTTCAGCTCAAGCACTCTTCTTCTTGTTCTCTTTGAATGCAAAGTGATTCAAGTGTTGAATGAATAACCCTTTTATGCTTTGCAAAACCTAATTCATCATTGTAATAAATGCTTTTCCCTAGTACATCTAGTTACATTGTTTCTGCATATAGTCAATCTTCAATTACTCCGCAATCAATCGTATTAGCTTCTTTTCTTTCAAAATTTGCTTCCACAAATCTGTAATAGGCTTCTTTAACTTCATTCATCATGCTAGATTCAGGCACCCACTTACTGGCAGGGGGAATTAGATTTTCAATGCCGCTCCCCCTGACCTAGAGCTCTTGTTTCAATTCCTAGAGGAATTATCAGCACCGGATTTTGGTACGGACCCATTGTCAACATTCATTTCACCTTTCTTCGCCCATGTTTTGTTCATTTCATTCTGGATCTCATTCACATTTACTTTGTCCTTGCCTTTGTCTAACTTCTGCTCTATTTTTCCTTTACCTGCCTATGAGTTCTCCTTTTTGCTTCTGCAAAATTTAGCAATATGTCTGGATTTGTTGCAGTAGAAACACACAATCTTATTTTTCTAACAATTACACATTGGAGCAGGGTTAGATCTATATTGCACTATAATATGCCCAAACTTATTGCAAGTAAAACATCTTCCATTAAACACTTTTTTGTTCTTAGGAGGATTCATTGATCCACTTCTACATTCCTCAGCCTTATGACGTATCTTTTTGCAATTAAAGCATTGACCAGAGAAGGATGATGCATTTTGATTCACTTTACTTCTGCATTGATTAGCTCTATGACCATACTTATTGCATTTGAAACAATTGCCATTGAAAGATGGATACCTTGAGCACTAGGTTATCTTACTAGAGGTCTTCTAGGATTCCTTCTTTGATTGCTTGCTTCAAGATTTCTTTGACCGGATCCAGAGCTTTCACCTTTCTCAAATCCTAGACCATGCTTATCATTTGCCTTCTTTTGACTATCAAGCAACACATCAAGTTTAGCTGAGCTTATCTTGAATTTCTCTTTATCTTCATTTGTAACTTCTAGGTCATGTTTGAGAATGACAATTTGTCTTTCAAGTTGATCCTCATTATCCCTAGTTTCTTATAGATCAAATTCTAGGTGACCAATTGTTCTGTCCAATCTGCAGCACTCTTTTGTTCTTTCTTTTAGAGATTGATTTAATTTTTCCTTAGTCTTCTTCCTTTCCTCAATTTCCTTGGTTAGCCTCATCACTCTGGATTCCATTTCATGTTTTGGGACAACAATTTCTTTTGCTAGCTTCTCACATTTCTTTGTTTTCTCCTTTAGGGCCTCATCCATGTCATTGTCTTCATTCTGATTTGCTAGCTGATGAAGTAGCTCCTTCTACTTTCCATTAGATTTGCTCAGTTGTTCTTTTAAGATCTCAATGAAATCTTTAGCATCTTTAAGGTTCTCTTGTAGATCTCTGATTTCTACTCTAGATAGATCAAGATATTCTAAGGCTACTTGAAGTTGTTGATTGATACCATCAAAATGCTTGAATGAACCCATTGAAAACACCTTCCCAGATCTTCCTCAAGTTGTTAAACTTCTTCTAAGGAACATGACTTTGATATACCAAGTGTTGAAATTAGGGCAGATAACTAAGAGGGGGGGTGAATCATGATGAGTGCCTGGTAGCACCCATGAAATACATCTCTTTACCCCTCTTTTTCTCCTTTCTAATTCCATCTTCTTGATGACTGCACCCGAATAGGCTAGCAAGATTGTTCTAAATAATGATTAATAGGAGATGAATTACTTAAGATCATGATTTATGATTAAAGAACTAATGTGCATGGAATTGATGGAAATATGTAGAAAAACTTCTCTTTTTGAATCAAGATGTATAGATGTTTAGGTTGGCAATTTCATGCAACTCCAGAGGTAGTCCTAATGATCTTCGAAGACAATACCAGAATACCACAACATCAGAAGTTTTCAAGTAAAGAGGAAAAGCATCTCTGGAGCTAGACTAAAGTCTAGAGCATCTCCAAAGATGAGCAAGAAGGCCACAATTATATCTCTAAAGCTATAGACAATATATCTCTGGAGTTGCAGATAGAGACATGCATCTCCAGTGCCTATTTTGAGCAGGGAAGATTTCTAGCACAGCTGTCGTTCAGACACTTTCAGTATAGATCATGATACCCCTGATATTACTCAAATCATTACCTAAGTGATTAAGGGTAATCTATAGTTAACTACTGGGAGTTTTTATCTCTTTTTAGTTTTTGCATAAGTTACTGATGAAACTAATTTAATATCCATATTTTTAGGGTCTCACTACCCAAATGTATTAAGACTCAAACTTAGATTTAGAGTGGACTTCTATTCCACTCAATCTATTTTTATTGCATGGTTGTTTTCCATAGTTAGACAACTAGTATAATAAAGAGATGGATGTCATCTCATAGAAGAACTGATAGATAAGATAGGTGATATGTCATCACTAATTTTATATATACTTACAGAAGCAACAAAAAAGGTGTGATTTTTATTATTCTAATTTCTATAATCTCATTTGGATATCAATATTTCTCTGAATACAAAATGAATGGAATTGGACTAAATTAAGTTGTGATCTTATTCTTTTGTGTTGATTCCTTACTATAGTCTTCAGCCCTAAGGGTGTGGAGCAAGGGCCCACTCTCACCACCAAGGTAGAAGGCTAGTACCACTATTTTGTCGTTTCAGATTTTGCTTTATAGAATACTTACTGATTTTGATAGATAGATGCATGTTGCAATTTATAGATTTGCTTTAAGTAATTTACTGTTCAATTCTATTTCCAACATTCTTTGAATTCATTTAGTAAGCAGATAGATCAATCTCTTTAAATTAGTAAGAGTCATTAGAATTAGCTAGAGAAAATTGGTCACTGTAGAATCCCTAATTGTAGATAGCCGAGGACACAGCCCTAAATTTTGACATCTAAAATATGATTAAATGATGAGGTACAATGACCCTTGTCATTTTTGGCACCGCTCCCAAGGATTATTGTGTTAATTAGGGAAACTTAGCTAAATAGTTTTAGGTTAGATCTATATGGTTAGAGCTAGAGATTCAAAAGCAAGATACATAAAATAGACACCCCATCAACAAACTATAGGAGAAAGTAGTGGGGTGGCACAAAATCTTGTTGAAGAAAGAAACCTAGAACCTACCTTGGAAGCTGCACCTCAAATCAATAATCCCTTAAATCCTCCAAATCTTCCACTCACTGATTATATCCAAGAATTACAACAAAAGTTCCAGGCAGATCCCTTGATAGAACCGAATTTCCTAGAACCTCAGAGAGAAGAACCAGTACTAGACATGGATGATAATAATGATAATCATTAAAAGGAGGGAAATCAGGGTCCAAGAACCTTCTCATGTCCCATTGTTCTAGCTACTGGAGACAATGCTCCTATGAAAAATATTTCACTAGCACACTTGCCAAATTTTAGAGGTCTTTCTTCTAAGGATCCAGATCAGTTTTTGTTTGAATTCAAAGTGGTGTGCCAAGCTTATGACTATGGATCAGATAACCAAAAATGCAAACTGTTCCCTTCCACCCTGAAATATTCTGCAATGAGATGGTTTATGGGTTTACCCCAAAACTCTATCCATTCTTGGGATCATATGGAAATAGAGTTCTTAGGAAAGTACCAAGATTACTATAGAGTTAGTAATAAAAATGAGGAATTGTTCAAAATTAAATAGGGAGAGGAAGATACCTTAGAGGACTGTGTGGATAGATTTAACTTCACCTTGAGAAGGTATGGCAACCCAATAGATCACTCTTTGGCTAGAACCCTGTTTGTAAAAGGATTGGATAACAAATCAAAATAGGCACTGGATCTGATGGGAAAGGGAAATATCAACAAAATGGATATACCTGCTATAGAAGAGCTCTATAGGAACTATTCTAGAACCCAAGATGGACTAAGATCATCCAAAACCTTCAAATGAAAGAATGAAATAGGATAGTTAATGGAAGAGATTGCAAATCTGAAAATACATATTTTGGTCCAACTCAATACCACATTAGATAGGATTTAGGCAAAAACTAGAACAAATGATCAAAATAGAGCAACTAAACCACTCTCCATTTATTGTCCTAGGTGTAGAAACAAGCATCTGTTGAGAGAATGCCCTTTAGACAAATCAGAGATCTACCAGATCTGTAATAGGGAACATCCTACCAGTCAATGTAGTCAACTTTTAGCCCTAAAAGGGTTGAGTAAGAAGAATGCTGTCATAGAAGAAGAATTGAACTACGTGGGACAAAAACATGCTAGAAATTTCCCTTACAATCAATATCCAAACCAGCCTTCTTACAGGGGTCCTTCTAATTGGGGAAAATATCAATGGAATCCAACTTGGTATGGGCCTCAGAATAATCCTCCTTGGGGACAGCAAGATTGGCCAAATCAACATTAGCAAAACCAAAATTGGCAAAATCAGCACTAGGGGAATCAATAGTGGCCACCACAGTTTAGATCACAAAACATGCAACCTCAATGGGGTCCTCAACAGGGATATAATCAACAATACCAGGTACAACCTAGATGTTTCCAACCTCAACAACAAGCATTACTAATTGGACTCTCCAACACACAAGGTTAGTCACAAAATGAGCCAGTTAACCAACCACCCTTACTAGCTCAGCCTATACCAAACCCATGAAATAAATAGGGAGCAGCTATTTACATGACAGAGCAAGAAAACATGGCTCGTATTAACACTATATATCCAAATAATCTCTAGTTGCATTCTGGGAAAGAATTCCCAATACCATCTTCTCCAACTATAGCTAAAGTAACCAATGATGAGGAACCTGAAAATTCATCCACTCAACTTATAGAGGAGATTACTACTGAAAAAGTGCTAAAAGAATCATCCTTGGATAACTCTAGAGTTGCTCCTAAAAGACTGACTCCGAAAAACATTCCTGGACATACTTCTGATAAAAGCTCCAGAGATGGAAAAACTAGCACCATACCCAGAATGGCTCAAACAACATGTTCCCCAAAAAAAGATCTTACAAAAACAACTCCAATCTAACCTGGAATTAGAACTTTTACAAGAAATTAGGCAACTAAACATTGAAATTCATCTCCTCCAAGCAATCAGAGACGTGCCAAAACTGAATCAATTCATCAAACAACATTGTGTCAAAATATAGGGTAGGAAGAAAAACTTTCCTTCTACAATCTAGGTGGAAGGGAAAGTACTAGATCTATTGATGGGAGAAATGCTCCTTCCAAAATATGGAGACCCTGGAAATCCTATCATAACTATTTTCATCTCAGGGGTAGAAATTTCAAATTTTTTGGTTGATTTGGGAGCAGCAATTAATGTGATGACAGTTCATACAATGGACAAATTAGCCCTAATAGGTTTCCAATCCATGACTACAATCCTTCAACTTGTTGACTAGTCAGTAGCTATTTCGAAAGGGGTAATTACTAATGTTCCAGTTGTAATAGAATCATGGGAATTTCTAGTAGACTTCCTGATATTAGAACCAAGAAACTAGAGAAATGCTTATCCACTGATATTAGGAAGACCATGGCTGGCTACAACAACAACATCTATTGATTGTCAAACTAGGGATGTGGTCATTGCTAATGGGATAGATTTAAAGAAAATATCTCTATATCCTCTAGCTAAACCATCAATACATTATACAAGAAGAGTATGGGTGGATGAGCTAGATACCATGGACAATAGTGCCTCAGTAGCTATGGTAACCATCAAGGAACATTTGGGAGAGTTGGAAGAAGAAATCTACTATGATACAATAGAAGATATTACACACATCCTAATCCATGAGGATGTGATGAATCTTGCCAAAGATTCTCGAAGAGAACTTCTCACTTCTACTCATTGTACCCTAGCAAATATCATTCCTTGTGGGGAGACCTTTTATAGAGACTTAGCTACATTTCACATGTTGCTTCCACATTCTTGTCCCCTAAATACCATGACTCCAATATATGGATTAACTACATCCATGGATCAAATCAAAAAATAGGTCATGATTTTACCAGGGAAAACACTTAACATCAATACTCAGTTAACAGCAAATCAGGAAGAAAAACTTATCCAACTTCTAATTTCCCATTCAGCAACTTTTTTCTTGGGAATACCAAGATATGAAGGGCATCCCTCCTGAGATCTGTACCCATCATATATACACTAAAGATATCAAACCTGTCAGACAACCCCAGAGAAGATTGAATCCTACTTTAAAAGACATTATTAAGACTGAAATAGAAAAATTACTACAAGCAGGGTTTATATATCCAATCTTAGATAGTCAATGGGTCTCACCCCTAGTCATAGTGCCTAAAAAGAATGGGAAATGGAGGGTGTATATTGACTATAGGGAGATAAACAAAGCTACATAAAAGGACTACTTTCCCTTACCATTCATTGACCAAGTGCTAGACAACCTTGCTGGGAGAAAGTATTTTTCTTTCCTAGATGGGTTCATTTGGTATAACCAAATTCAAGTAGCACCTGAAGATTAGGACAAAACCACTTTCACCTACTCTTGGGGAACTTTTGCTTACAAAGTTCTTCCATTTAGACTATGCAATGCCCCAGCTACATTTTAGAGGCTTGTTTTAGCCATTTTTGCTGAATTAGGTAATGAATGCATGGAGGTCTATATGGATGACTTCACTATGTATGGGGACAATTTTGAAGAAGCTCTCACAAACCTTGAGAAAGTACTGAAATACTATGAGAAAAATCAATTTTCCCTTAGCCATGAAAAGGGCTTCATGATGGTGGAGGAAGGAATTGTATTGGGACACCACATTTCAGCAAATGGGATCTATTGATCATGATGTTAGTCATAAACAAACATAGAATAAAAGTTACACATCAACCTTTACTCATCTTGAAAGATACGATGAATTCAAAGAATTCATGATCCGAAGTCTCCATGGATTAGTTCTTAATCAACTGACGTTACTTAGTGGTTGATGTGTGTTGTTGTTTTCCATTCAGGGACCTTACATTTGCTCATCAGCATGATTCTATTTCTGTAAAGATGCTACACAGAAGGTTATTCTACATAGGATATTTCTTCAAATGACGTGTCTATACTCAAATCTCTGCATTATAATTGTCAATTATACATGCTTTAAATTCAAATATGCTATAAATTTCCAGTTATCTACAAGATGTCTGCATATTTTATGTAATTTGCTTCTGATTATCTATTACTTGCAATTGTGAATTGTTCTGAAATTAAAAGAAAATGAAAAGAATACTTCAAATTATGATGAATCTTCAGTTATTGATCCACATACGCACTTGATACACTCATGAGAAAGAAGAAATCAAACCATATTTTCGCCAGGATGTTCCACAACTAGATACAGATGATCCAAACTTCAAAGGATAATGAATGAAGATAATATATGTAGACTAATGAGCACTCCAAGGGACACAGCAAATCAAAGCATATGTCAAGAATTTAGACATAGATTACTTAGAATTTACGATGATTTGTAATCAAACTGGTCTTCTCTTTCATTAAGTATGCAAAAATATGTATGCTTACAATAACTTTGAAATAGGCCCTGATATTTCAGAAAACAAATTTCAATTAAGCTTTGAATGTTTAAAACAAGGCATCCTTGCACCTTTTATAGAACAAGGTGAGGGAGCAGTTACACATGATCTATGATCAAGATTTATCAATTAAGATCTACGGTGCATATTCCTTTTGACTTAGTCAAATGTCTCACGTGGCATAGGTTGCCAGCTGGCAACCATCTAGGTGACTTATTTTCCTCTAAGTACCTGATGCAAATGTCTCCTTTGTAGCGCATCTTCATCTACACTTTAGGCTCTTCTTCTTCATCATGATCATCACTTTCCGTGCTTTCATCACCTTGATGAATATCCTTCTATATATGGACCTTTAATGTTGTCCTTATATTTTCATATGCTTCCACAATCCTATCAACTTCTCCACCATCCTGAGTTTTAGCTTTGGCAATGGCGTGCTTGTGGGCCTAATATTTCTCTCTGAGGACTTCTAACTTTCCCTTCCTACTATTTAATGTTTCATTACAATTCTCCACTCTGACCTTGATTCTCATGACCTTGTTCATTGCTTCTTCTGTCAGGTGGGTGAGAGGATCATTAGCCATCGGCTGGAAATTATTATGCAGAGCTTTTATGGCAAAGTATACATCTTGGTTCTCAATTTTACTCTCTACCTTTCCTTCTAGGGCTTCTAGGACTTCTGCCTCATAAGACATCATGTCATGTAGCTTCACACTGATATCTCTCAATTTATTGCTGTATTTCTTCAGTATATCACATTCAAACCTGATGTCTTTATACCAAATATCAATCAGCAGGGTAGTGTTATTATTCAACACCTGATGAGTTATCAGGATTTGAGGATTAATCCTCTTTATTTTGATCAAATCACTCAAGGCTTTCTCCAACTGGAATGATCTGCTTCCTGCCTCAGTCTGTAATTTATTGACTTTCTTCCTAGAGATACTCAAAGAATTCCACCTCTGAAAAGAGGTGTCCACTACTTCTTCAACTCCGTTCAGTGCCAATGACATCCATTTTCTCATTATCATTGACTTATGCTTCATGAGGTCTAATTTATTAACCTCCTCTTGAGAAATCAAAGTCAATGGGACTACCTGATCTGATGATGTATCATTAGGGTTAATTAACCCTTTTATGTATGAACGCAGCTGGGCAATGTGCTCCTTATGCTGCTTATTCTTCTCCTTTTCTCTCTTCACCCTTTGGGTTAAAGAATCAATTATATCTTTTCCTTCCTAACCTTCTTGGTCTTCATTGGCAAACCCTGAATCAATTGTGGTAATCTAGAATTCTTCCAGGGTGATCTTGCCTTTCTCCTTTTCAACTGTAGGGAGTGCTACCTGGGTGGTATTTCTGCCCGTAGCAGGATCTCTTCTAATGGCCGAGGTTAATCTAGCCTTCCTCTTTGGCTTCATGATGGTTCCTGAAAATAATGTCGAAAAATCAAACTCTTGAATCTCAAAACCTGATTCTGTACTTATCTCTTTCTTGAGCCATTGAGGTACTTGATCTCTGGATCCATGTCATCCGCCATCATCATCATGTCCACCCTGATCTCCTGTATTTGTCTCTATTCTCGATGGAGATGGTGATGTCCTAATTTCTTTCTCATGATGATCTTCATGAGGGTGATCTTGTTCTACTTCCTCCTCCTGAGGAGTCTCTTCTTGCGGTGGAGGATCTTGTGGTGCATCCACATGATGATCCTGGAGTTGATCCTACACTACATCTTCTTTTGTTTCATCCACCTTAGTAATCTCCTCATCCTAAGGTGTATTTATATCTGTTGATATAATTGTATCTGTCTTAGGTGCATCTACCTGATTTTGGATCACATTATGATCCACACCTGTTGTATCTACCTCCTAGATTTTTAGGTCATCATGACCTGATGTTTCTTTATCACCTGAGGTTTCTTGAGTCCAGGGGGCATCTTCACTTGATGTTGCCTTGTCACTCCTGCCCTTTTCTTGGACTTCTACAATCTTGGGTTCATCAAATATATTTTGTTGTTGTTGGCCCATATCTGAAGTGTGTCTTTCCACTTCTATCAACTTGACTTCCTCAATATTATCTATTTTCTCAAGTGCACCTGCTTGATGTTCCGGACTTATATCCTCCCTATGTGTTAGGTCGATCACTGCAAGGCTAGTCACCTGATCAACTAATTTATCAAGACTGATTTGTTGGGCTACCCTCTCTGGGCTATCTTCTTTCTCTTGTTTTGATTGCTTCAACTCTTCTAATATCACCCTCTATGAGGATGGGGTTCCTTGTGGAGTCATGCGAGTATTTGAAGCAAGGGTCTCCATCTACTGAGAAGCTACATTTTCTACCACTTCATCATCTGATAAATCCACAGTCTCCTCCAATGAGAATGGACCACCTTGGCTTGCTTTAGTGGCTTCTTTTGCTTGCTCTTCAACATTCTCAGTCTTGAACTGAATTATGGTAGGAAGTGGCACCTCATGTTGCAATTCTTTTCTACATACTTCACTACCAGCCGCCCTTAATATTACAGTGTCATGTCTTATTTCACCCCTCATATGTGTTCTTTGTTTCTTAGGGGTTGATGTTACAAGGCTACTTCCTTCCTCTTCCTGGTGACTACCAAGGGGTCATCTTCTGCAGGCTCCTCTTCAATAAGAATATCTTTCTCTCCATACTGCTGTGAAGTTTGGCCTTGATCTTGTATTTCTGTAGTATCCACAATTGGCCTTAGGATACTTTTGGTCTTTTGTTTATCCTCTAGAGGTGGGACTAACGAGGTTGATGCCTGTCCGGATGCAGATGCATCTTCAACTAGTATATCAATTCTCTCAACAATTACCCTCTTAGGTGTATCTTCAATTTTCTTCTTTCCTCTGGGAGGTCCTTTTCCTTGTTTTTGGGGTGGCAGCCTTTCTCCATTAGATTTTCTCTTCTCTCCATGAAAGTCATATATTCCTCATTAGGAATCTCCTGCATTTTCCTTTTGTTATCTACTATGATGCCCATCCCCTTCTTCTTTAGTATATTTATTTGTTTATCTACCCATGCTTGGGTCAACTGTAGCAGCCCACCTATAAGCCTATCCAATGATATGTTTTCAAGCTGCATTAGGTCAGGGGCTGAAATGGTGTCATTATACACCTTCTCTTCATACTCATTTGACAATAACCTACCATCATCCTTCTTCAATTGTGTAGGCACTGGAATGCAATCAAATGTTTTAATCTGATTGAGGGTGAGCCTTTGATATTTTCTTCTCGTTACTTTAGCTTCATCCTCACAGTCAGTCCAAAAATCCTCCAAGTGCTTCTAATGGATGGGCTTCCCTATGATCTTTTGCATTCTTCCGTAGGGGTCGTATGATCTGGCCAATGGGAATGGTTGTAGGTTCATCATGTTCAGACCCACTATGGCCTTCTTTATGTTTACTAAATCAGGACATATATACCACCCTATAGTCACTGGAAACAAAGCTAGAGGAATCTTATTATTTGCCTTATATGCATCTAGTATTGTGCCTTAGAAACTCCATCAGGATTACCCCATTAGTAGGGTACCTGGATAACATTAAGTGCTGGCCCTCAAAACCTTTTACTCTGATGTATGAAAATGTGGTAAACTGGATGAACCAGGCACCATGTCTATATATTACTTCTTGAGCCTCCATGCTCAGTCTTGTGTTTCTATCCTCCTCCATTGTTTAGACCAGATGCATGGAGAATGCATCATTCACTAATTTATAATCAGGGAGGTATTGTGCTCTCTGCAACTGAGGATAATGGTCCCATATATGGGCATCATTCAAACTGCCACCAATCTTTCCAACTATAGTAAGTGCATCAAATGTACCCCTATAAGCACATGAATACACAATATATGAAGTCATGTAAAATGAACAGTCCAGGCCTCCTAGGTTCATCAGCTATTTATCTAGGGCATCATAGATGATCTTAGCCCATAATGGCTTATTATCTATATAGATGCACATCATGATAATCCTATACATCCAATCCTTGAAACTTCTAGCATTAGGCTAGCCTATCATCTTATTGAGCAGGGCAATCATATATTGATACTCATCATCAAAATCAAACTTGTACATGTGCACTGGTAATTTGGCGGAGGCAGTATAAGGGTTGTTCTTTGCTCTCCATTGGTACATCCTCTTTCTAGCAGTCTTCTTGTTGTTTGTATATTCAACCTCCAGTTTCTTCAGATCCATACCAACTACCTTTTTCCCAACTGGAAGGTTGAAAGTAGAAGTAATCCCTTTTATGGATAGATCCGCATATACCCTTCCATGCTTTTCTACTCACCTCGTCTTAGTGTTGTAATTTCTGGCACACTCAACTACTAATTCTGGAGTTTCCATGGAATAAGGAAATCTAGCTGCATACCACATTCCTGATACAAAGACAACATCCAATAGGGTACTTTCTCTATCTTCGCCCATCTTGGCTGACCATGCCGCCAAATCTGTGTTTCCTTGGTGGGTGTCTCCGATGACACCATATTTGAACTGTACTCCCTCAGGTTGGGCAAACATAGGCTTAAGGAATTCTGCATCAGACTTGTTCTTCCTGATGTCCGCCATAGGTTCTTGCAATGAACATGACTGGTCTTACAACAATATCCATATGCATGCATATATAGTATTTTACTTTCATGGCATCATGCATATTATACCTATTAATCTTTATTTCATCATGATATGCCTAATTACAGAGCTAAACCATAAAAGGACCTACTATCTAGATATGCAGAAAATGACAACAGGAGGGTTTCTAATTACTTACCTGATTACATTTTTATCCTGAATTAAGTAGATGATTATGGAAAAGGGACTATGATACCAGTGATAATCACATGCTTCATTTTGCTATAAGTTGTTTGCGTCCACAGGTAGGTCGTACGAGGGTTTGAATGTCTTGTGCTCTGTAAAATCTAGTTTCTTCGCAAGGTAAATATCAAATGACCCTGTAAATTCACTTTTAATCTCATTCTTAGGGTAAATTAGGGCAAATCCAAGTTAAACTAATTAAAACCATTGATCTTCTGTTATGGATCTACGGATGCTGCCAGGTGTTTGCATCGTGTTCGCGATCGGCTGGAATCCACCTACCGCATTTATGTGCATTAAATGTCATGGGGAAGGATGAGGGGGTGATCTTCAGAAGATCGGGTGATATTCAGAATATTAGGTGATATTCAAATATCGGGTAATATTCAAATATCGGGTCATGTTTTAAATATCGAGTGATGTTTTAGATATGACCCCTCAAGACCAAAGTGACCCCCCTTCAAAAGATAAGGGTGACATCACCGTCATGTTATGGAAAAAGGGTGATCTTTGGAAGTATACCTCCGCGAGATAAAAAGGATGATGATGTCACCGTTGGGTGATTTTCTTTATTCATCAGGATTGGATGACATCATCGGCATATTGGTTCTAGGGTGATATTTGAAAGATAGGGTGATATTCAGAATATCAGGTGATATTTGAAATATGACCCCCACAAAATATATGAAGCTGTTCGACGAGTAAATACCACTATCACATAAAATTGATGTCCAGAGCTCTAGACCAAGCGATTATCGGGTGATAAGATTGGATCAGGGTGATTTTTCATAAGATGACTGATGTTAAGAAATATGACCCCCCTCGAAATATCAAGTTTGACCAGAACTTTGACTTGTCATAACTTTCATTCCCTAAGGAATATCAAGGTGATCCAAAAGGCAAACCTGCATGAAATTTTGTACTCTTTCCAACCATGAGGTTATTAACATGAAATATTAACTTTGACTAACTAACCTCATCATGATGACTTACCCAACTTCCTTATGTAGGATCACCTGCATGACTTACTTTTACTAGACCGCCGAAAAGCAGGAAAACAGAAGCCAAGCCAAGCAAAAAAGTTGGGTCCCTGTTTTGTCAAGTCAAAATGGGGTGTGTTGTGTAACCACACAACAACTTGCCACCAAAGAAAACAACAAAATTCCAACAATTCAAGTGAGGTGATCACATTCATATATAGTATTCTAACTCTTTCTACGTATAAGCATCATAATCTTTCTGTATGACAAAGTTTTCATCATGGCAACAATGCTAACAAAGGATCAGGTGTGTGCAAATGGTTAATTATCCTCATCTTGAAAGCAAGTTGAAAACATGAGTAACTGGTGTTAAGCTACATAGTTTGGGATCATCCCTCATAGCCAACCTAGATAGAGCCTTACTACCAGTAGGCGTCTATAGCCCCGGTAAAGTTATCTATACATCTCCCTAAGTAGAGCCCCACTGTAGCCTCGGTAGAATTACTTAGATGGCCTAATTTTATTATATTTTTGGATTTTTCAATATTTTATATACTTTGTAAATCTGATGTCATCATGTAAGCTCAGTGTGCAAGGTATGGTCACTTGCTGATTTAGGTTGGAGATTGTATTGGTAGCAAGGGAGTCCCTTTAGATTTTTCACTTAACACCTATACTTGTGTGTTCAACAAACCCAAGGCTGTTAGGTGAGTCATTGTGAAAGAATCACTTTGGTCAAGAAAAGGCACCCTAATGAAAAGATATCACAGACCTGATCACAAGTACTTCTCAAAATGAGTCATAACCTATACATAAATTTTCTCTCATCACTTGAATCCTAACAATTTAGTTATTTTTTGAGGTGATGAGTTACATCATCTTGACTAACCAAAACAGAAACTCAACAAGCAAACAAAACAAAACCAAAACAAAACTGTACAAACAACTATACAAATATACACACTATGATACACATGACTATCATGAAGCTAACTTAGTCTTGGAAATAATGTTTAAGGAACTATCCATTAACTGGTAATGGAACATCCTCACCTGTCAAGTTTTTAATCTTGTAAGTGTTGTCTCCTAATATCTCAGAAATTGGAAGGGACCTATCCAGAGTTTGTCAAACTTACCATGGTCTCCTTTCCTCTCATGTGCTTTGTCCCATACCAGGACTAAATCTGAGATCCTAAAGGCTTTAACCTTGGCTCTTTTGTCAAACAAGCATTTAACAACAACTTGATGTTTGGCAAACTGATCAATTGCCTAACTTCTTTTCTCTTCCAGGTGCATCAACTGAAGCAACCTGACTTCTTGCTTATTGTCTATGCCTAGGTACTCTTGGGCAAACTGCAGTGTAGGAATCTTTAGGTTAATAGGGAGGATGGGATCCACCCCATATACTAAGTGATAAGGTGAGTTTCCTAATGCAGCCTTGTTCCTGGTTCTGTCTACCCATAAGGCATACTTCAGAAGGGTGTTCCACTCCCTAGGGTTCTTTTCTATTAACTTTTTTATCATATTCAGCAAATTTTTATTGGTGGATTCTACTAATCCATTCCCTTGGGGATAATAGTTTGAGGAGAACTTCAGTATGATCCCATAATCAAAAGCCCAACTTGACAATTTAGTTGAAGCAAAAGAAGAACCATTATCACTTACCAGAGCATAGGGAACTCCATACCTGGTGACAATATTACTTTCCAGAAATCTGATGACATCTTCAGCATTGCAGGTCTTGGTGCTGACAGCTTTAGTCCACCTGGTATAGTAGTCAGTAATCGTTAAAACATACATGTGGCCTAATGATGATGGAGGATTAATTGGCCCTATGAAGTCCATGCCCCATTGTGTAAATGGGTGCATCTCCATCACTGGCTACAAGGGTTGAGCAACATATCTCTCTCTGCTAGCAGCAACTTGACATACATGACAGCATTTATATGTTCAGCGGTATCCTTGAAAATTGGGGGCCAGTAGTATCTTGCCCTGAGGATAGCATGAGTTGTGGCCAAGGGTGACCCATGTGCTATTCCAAACTTGTCATGTAGCTCTGATAACACTCTATCTACTTCTGGCCTCTCTAGGCATCTTAGATATATTCCTTCATATTTTTTCTTGAAAAGGATGCCCCCTTTCATCATATACTTTTGTGACCTTATTTTTAGGGCTCTCCTTTGTGAGGCCTACAGTCTTGGAGGACATCTTCCAGTAATCAAGATGTGCCTGATGTCTGAGTACCACTCTCCATTGTCCTTTGCATTAATAACATACTGCTAACTTATGATATTGGGGTCAGTCTCTGATATCATCTAGCTTAAAGCCTATCCTCTCACTAGCTTCATGGGTGTAATATCCATGTCATATTCTTGTAGGACAGTGATCCACTTAGCCCTTTTCTCACCTGGCTTGCTCTGCATTAATAGCATCTTCACTGTTGCATCAGGCACCATAGCAATAACTTTACTTCTCAAAATATAGTGCCTAAACTTCTTTACTTCTCTGACCAAAGCAAGTGCCTGCCTTTCAACGTCCATGTATCTTAGTTCATCATCTTTGAAAGGGAAGCTCATGAAGGTTATGGGCTTCTCTTCCTTTTTTTTATTTCTCTGTGTCAGCACTGCTGCAGAGGTATGCTCTGAAGCAAATGAATAAATATAGAAATCCCTGGTGTAGTCTGGACTGATCAGGACTGGAGCATTAGATATAGATTTTTTGATGTCTTCAAAAGCTACTCTAGCCTATGGTGTCCACTCAATTTTAGCGTCCTTGAGCATGGCATTTAAAGGTCTGACTATTTCTGCAAAGCCAGTGATGAACTTCCTAACAAAATTAATCTTACCAAAGTAAGATTTGAGCTCCTTTTTGCTTCTAAGAAGCTGTATTTTCATGATGGATTCCACCCTGTTAGGATCAATGATAATCCCATTTTCAGTTATCAGGTGGCATTTCTTGGGGTTCAGGGATATCCCATATTGCTCACATTTTTTAAGCACATTTCTAAGATCTTCTACATGGTTTCCTCTATCTTTAGAGAACAATATTAAGTCATCCATGTATATGACTGCATTTTCCTATTAAGCCTCTAAATGCTATGTCCATTACTCGCTGGAATGTTGTTCCAACATTGATTAACCTAAACAGCATGCGCCTGTAAGTGAATATCCCCACTTTGTGGTGAAGGTAGTTTTTAATCTGTCAATTTTATCCACCATTACCTAGTTGTAGCCTGAGAAACCATCCAAAAATGACATCATTTTGGCACCATTCATAATTTTTAGGACCTCATCTAGGGAAGGTAAAGAATAATTGTCCTTCTTAGACACTCTGTTCAAGTTCCTGAAGTCCACACATAGTCTGATGTCTCCATTTTTCTTCCTCACTGGGACCAGGTTTGTTACCCAGGTGGAGTGCCTCATAGGAAATATGATCCTGGCATTTAACAGTTTTTTAACCTCCTCAAAAATAATGGGTTCCAGCAAAGCATTGACAGGCCTTTGCTTCTGTCTGAAAGGCTTGGCATCTGGCTTAAGGGGTATGGTGTGTGATGACTAATGTGTCATATGTTTTTAGCTCATCATAAGTCCAAGAAATGACATGGATGTAATCCTTGAGAGCCTGGGTGATTCCTTCTAATTCTTCTTCTGTGCAAACTTTTCCTATCAGGACATTCTTCTTTTTATCATTTTGGCTAATGTTAACCTATGAATATTGTCCTCCAGTAGCTTTTGGAAGATCCTTTTGTTTAAGCATGTTGTCCAAATCAAATGCTCTCTCTAGCTCAATCATTCCCTTAAGAATTTTATTGTTGGGAAACTCTAAGATTTCTTCTTCTTCCCATACATGATCTTCTACATTATTCTCATCTATGATCTGAGCATAAATATATCTCTGTTGGAGATGAAATCTAGGATATGTTGATCATCGTCGAATACCTGGAGGTTGGTCACATTGTCAGGCACTAAAGGTACTGATACCGGCTCTACTGAAAATCTTTTTAGACCAGAAATAGATAGTGGCTCCAATGTACTGGTAGCCTGGGCTAAAACATCTGCCCTATGGTTCTGTTCTCTGGGTACGTGGGTGATATTGAATGCATCAAAAGATTCTATCAGGTCCCACACCTTGTGTCTATAATTGGATAGTTTTTTTATAATTGCAAGAGTAGATTACTCTCACCTATCTCACTACTAATTCTGAGTCTCCATAGACATGCAGAATTTTTACTTTCTTCTTAAGGGCAAATAGTATCCCATGAATCAGAGCTTCATACTCTGTTACATTATTGGTACATGAGAACTATAGTTTGTATGCTGCTAAGTAGGATTTTTCTGATGGATCAACAAGATCTATCCCTACTCTAGCTCCTTGTTTGGACTTGGATCCATCAAATCTAAGGATCCATGGCTTATCTTCAGCCAAAGGCTTACTTGAGCCTTCCTTCTTCTTTGCAGCTCTGGCAGCTGTACCACTTGATATCCACTTTAGTTTTGGTATCTCAGCCTTTTTAGACTTCACCTTTTCTGTCTTCTATGAAGCTGAGGTCTCTTCTTTCTTTTTATCATTAGGGGTTAAATCCTCTGGACTAGGTGACGTTTGTCTTTTTAGGAGATGTAAACATAGAGAGCAAGTAGTTTCTGAGTGAGGTGCTTCATGCAACCTGCACTAGCCTTCAATCAATGCATCCTGTGGAGACCTCTGCTGTTGTGTCATCTTCTAGATCTCTTTTGATAGGAACTCTTCAAATTTAGACAAATTGCTACCTCTGTCTTCATCAGATAATTCATAATCTGATTCAACTAAGCAATCACTCCCTTTTGTGATTTTCTTTTTTCTTGTAACATTACTCTGGTTGCATACCAACATCTCTTCTGTCATTTGAACACGATTTTCATCCTGCTGTGTACCTTCTTCTATTCCTACAGGAAATAAACAACAATCAACGTCACTATCATTATCACTGTCTGATGAACTTACCTTTGATGATGTTGATGATGATGATGTTGATGCATCACTGCACGCTTCTTCTAGCTCCAGCATGTCTACACATGCTTCACAAGTCTTCTCAAAATGTGGCTCATTATGCAACCTGCACCAACCATCCATTAGAATATCATTAACAGGTATTTTTAATAATTCGCATCGCTTTACCTATTTAGATAAGTGCATCTCAAAATCCCTGAAGTAATCTACCTCATTCTCATTCTTAGGATTACTATCAGGTTCTACAACTATTTTGTCATCTTGAGGATCATGATGATGATGATGAACATTGTACATCAGGATTTCTTCTATCCTGACAGTTCGTGGCCTGATGGAGTGAACTCCAGGTTTGACATCCACATACATGATCTTGTTAATTTTGTTATATTTAGTGATCATGTGCTTCATTCTAGGCTCAGCATCGATTCTTATTTGGTTTGGTATCCCCTTCCAGGGTAACCACATATGGCTGAGATCTGTGGACATATATCCATTGAGGGTTTTAGACCAGTCTCTATTGAGTAACATCCCATAAGTATCAGGTATGTCAACTACCTGAATATCAATATAATATTGGATTCTGGGATCAAATGCTAGCTACATGTGAATATGAGTTAGCTCTCCTACCACGCTTACTTCTGTTTTGTCCAGTTATGTCACCTTCTTTAAGGATTTAATAGGATGCAGCCCTAAAGCATTGCATATGGACAGGGGCATCACATTTGTAGATGCTCCCGAGTCTACTAAACAGTTATGCAGGTTTTTGCTGAACATCCTTATGGTCAGGAGGAATGGAGGTGACTCACTCTTATCCCTATATAAGGTCATGTGGGAGGTCTCTGTAGCTTGAATAGTAGCTGGCACCTTGTGTTTAACATTAGGATCTCTAGCAGCATGATCTTTGCTACCAGACTGACCTGGAGAATGACTATCCTCTTAGGAGCAGGATCATCTAGTGATTTCATAAATACCTTCTTGATGGCAGGAGTTTTGAGCAACTCTGACAAGGATAAGCTGATTTTAATCTTCTTCATCTCATCAGTGGGATATGTGACCAACTTGTCAGACTCATGAGGTGGATTAGCAGTTTTTGGCACATTATTCTGGGGTGTTAAATACTGAGCATTCACCTTGGAAAAACCAGGATTATTACTTGCCTTGGGATCTAGAGGTGTATTAAAATTGTTTAGAGGCAAGGAAGAGGTCAATGGACCAGTAGGTCTGTTGGCATTACTTCTTAGATTGTAGTTATGCTTACCCTAATATTGTTGTTGGTAGGCATGCACCTCCTCATGTTCATTTGAAGGCTCATTTTCATCCTCAAAGGGGAAAACATAATTTCACTCAAAAGCCATGGCCGATTCCTCACATACCAGGGTGTAATCTTGGTGAGCAGGCACTGTCTGCTGATAAGGATGATGAGTGTAACTCTCAAGCACTAATGCAGAATCATATCTGTGAGGAACAATTTCATTTCCCTCTACCTGAGGTTGATTTCCTGAAGTATTGGACACTTCAGTCTGAAAAATGCTAGAGGCAATTCTGAATTGTGGACAGTCTAAGTTTGTATGTGCATTGGTGTTATGAATTTTGCACCAGTTAGTGAGGGCTACCTTTGCAAGGTTGACTCTGGTAGTCTGTTTGGGTTCACCAGGGGGCAAATTGTCTAGGGGTGATGGCAAGGAACCATTGTTTGGCCTGGTGTTCCACACTCTAGGCTGTCTGGGAGGATTGTTATTGCCATTATTGTTATAATTATTATTGGTGTACCCCCCATCAGGATAATTTGGTCTGTCCTTGTTATAGCCTCTATTCTGGTTAGGCTGAGAGTAGAAGTTTTGACTCCTCAAGTGAGTAATCTCAGTTGTAAGTTTCCTTAATTGAGCTAATATTTTCTTGATCTCTTCTTTCTCTTCCTGAACCTTAGCCACTACATTTTCTGTCAAAGGCTTGAAAAAGGAAGATCCATTGTTCTAATTATTCTGGTCTACAACCTGAGGTGCCTGTATTTGTCATGGATACTACATCATCTGACCATTTCCATTTGGAGGTAGCATAATACTTAATGGAGGTATTTGTAGAGGTGCTGGCATGACAGCTGGAGGCATCATGGCTCCATTAGGCTGTGGTTGGGCAGGATATCCTAGATAACTAGGAAGTGTAGGAAATGCTATCTTTGGTGTAGGAGCAAGAACTAGCTGCTGATTGACTTTGATAGCTTCTTGGAAAGCTCCTGTTAAAGTTGTGATTTCAGGATGTGCTCTCTTGATGAACATGGACGTTAAAGGATCCAGGGATGAATAATAAATGATCCTAGTAGCTTCATCTACTACAACATATGGGGCGACTAACTTGGATAGCATTTTCTAGAACCTAGCGTTGAAATTGGCAATAGGTTCTCCTTCAAACCGTTTAATTGTGGCAAATAGGTAATAGTTCATTGAAGGATCTATTGGTATTTTGAACCTATCAGTGAAAGCTTTCTCCAGGATAGCCCATGATCTGACTGAACCCTGACCAAGGCTAATATACCAATTATAGGCTTCTTCCCCTAATGAAAAATGAAATAATCTACATACAATGTCCTGATGCTCTATTTTGGCTCTACAGCAAGCTTCTTTGAAAGTTCTGATATGATCATCCACATCCTGATATGGATGATATCTTGGACAAAGTTTGTTAGGATTATTTGGCAAAGGATGATATGCATCAAAAGCTAAAGGTGATTCTGTTGCAAAGAAAGACATTGCAACTGGAGGAGGTTGAGCCTGAGGTATGACTGGCTGAGGTTGAACCTGAGGTGTAACAGGTGATCCTGTAGGTGATTGTAAACCAATAGGAGTTACAGGAGGATGCTCTAGTGATGCTCCTGAAGCACTGGAACTGGGAGTATGATGGATTCTACAATCCTAGGTCTAAATCCTTTGACAGGTAATTCTTCAAATATTCCATTGGACCTAGATGTGCTATTTGGTCTATGAGCCAGGGTTTCTTAATTTTAAGGAAAATTGGCTGGTTGACTATAAAGATCGGTTGGAATTTACCAACAAAGACTATATTTATAGTTAGAAAGCAAGACTGGCTAGATATTTATGAAATATTTGCACGAACAATGCAAATATGAGGTGATACTGAGGTCTGGTGACACTTGCAACTAGATATCAGGTTTTTAAGGCGGACTACCTCAAAGCTTTGATAGATTTACCTGAAATAGGACTGATCTTTGCAAATTCATGATGATTTACTATAAATCTTGCAATATTTATGGTTAATCTTGAAAACTTCACAAATGATTAGCATGTACAAGCTTAAAACAACAAATCCTTACGTATTGATTGAAACCGGGAGGTATTTCAGTGTTACCTCACTGTCTGCATCATCAAATCGGACTTACTGATGATGAGCTTCTATCCTATGGCCCTCCTTCTAGTGCCAATTTATGTTGATGATGATGTTAGTCATAAACAAACATAGAATAAAAGTTACACATCAACCTTTAGTCATCTTGAAAGATACGATGAATTCAAAGAATTCATGATCCCAAGGCTCTGTGGATTAGTTCTTAATCAACTGACATTACTCAGTGGTTGATGTGTGTTGTTGTTTTCCATTCAGGGGCCTTACGTTTGCTCATCAGTAGGATTCTATTTCTATAAAGATGCTACATAGAAGGTTATTCTACACAGGATATTTCTTCAAATGATGTGTATATACTCAAATCTCTACATGATATTTGTCAATTATACATGCTTTAACTTCAAATATGCTATCAATTTCTAGTTATCTACAAGATGTCTGCATATTTTATGTAATTTGCTTCTGATTATCTATTATTTGCAATTGTGATGGTGAATTGTTCTGAAATTAAAAGAAAATGAAAAGAATACTTCAAATTATGATGAATCTTCAGCTATTGAGCCACATACACACTTGATACAGTCATGAGAAAGAAGAAATCAAACCATATTTTCACCAGGATGTTCCACAGCTAGATACAGATGATGCAAACTTCAAAGGATAATGAATGAAGACAATATATGCAGACTAATGAGTACTCCAAGGGACGCAACAAATCAAAGCATATATCAAGAATTCAGACATAGATTACTTAGAATTTACGATGATTTGTAATCAAACTGGTCTTCTCTTTCATTAAGTATGCAAAAATATGTATGCTTACAATAACTTTGAAATAGGCCCTGATATTTCAGCAAACAAATTTCAATTAAGCTTCGAATGTTTAAAACAAGGCATCCCTGCACCTTTTATAGAACAAGATGAGGGAGCGGTTACACATGATCTACGATCAAGATTTATCAATTAAGATCTACGGTGCATATTCCTTTTGACTTAGTCAAATGTCTTATGTGGCACAGGTTGCCAGTTAGCAACCATCTAGGTGACTTATTTTCCTCTAAGTACCTGATGTAGATGTCTCCTTTGTAGCGCATCTTCATCTACTCTTCAGGCTCTTCTTCTTCATCATGGTCATCACTTTTTGTGCCTTCATCACCTTGATGAATATCCTCCTGTATATGGACCTTTAATGTTGTCCTTATATTTTCATATGCTTCCACAATCCTATCAACTTCTCCGTCATCCTGAGTTTTAGCTTTGGCAATGGCATGCTTGTGGGCCTGATATTTCTCTCTGAGGACTTCTAACTTGCCCTTCTTGCTGCTCAATGTTTCATTATAATTCTCCACTCTGACCTTGATTCTCATGACCTTGTTCATTGCTTCTTCCATCATGTGGGTGAGAGGATCATCAGCCATCGGCTGGATATTATTATGCAGAGCTTTTATAGCAAAGTCTGCATCTTGGTTCTCAATTTTACCCTCTACCTTTCCTTCTAGGGCTTCTAGGACTTCTGCCTCATAAGACATCATGTCATGTAGCTTCACACTGATATCTCTCAATTTATTGTTGCATTTCTTTAGTATATCACATTCAAACCTAATGTCTTTATACAAAATATCAATCAACATGGCAGTGTTATTATCCAGCACCTGATGAGTTACCAATATTTGAGGATTAATCCTCTTTATTTCTCTCAAAGTACTCAAGGCTTTCTCTAATTGGAATGATCTCCTTCTTGCCTTAGTCTGTAATTTATAGACTTTCTTCCTGGAGATACTCAAAGAATTCCACCTCTGCAAAGAGGCGCCCACTACTTCTTTAGCTCCATTCAGTGCTAATGACATCCATTTTCTCATTATCACTGACTCATGCTTCATGAGGTCTAATTTGTTAACCTCCTCTTGAGAAATTGCAGTTAATGGGACTACCTGATCTGATGATGTATGATTAGGGTTAATTAACCCTTTTATGTATGAATGTAGTTGGGCAATGTACTCCTTATGCTGCTTATTCTTCTCCTTTTCTCTCTTCACCCTTTGGGTTAAAGAATCAATTATATCTTTTCCTTCTTGACCTTCTTGGTCTTTATTGGCAATCCCTAAATCAACCGTGGTAATCTAGAATTCTTCCAGGGTGATCTTGCCTTTCTCCTTTTCAAATGTAGGGAGTGCTACCTGGGCGGTCCTTCTGCCCATAGTAGGATCTCTTCTGATGGCCGAGGTTAATCTGACCTTCCTCTTTGGCTTCATGATGGTTTCTAAAAATAATGTCGAAACATCAAACTCTTGAATCTCAAAACTATATTTTGTACTTATCTCTTTCTCGAGCCATTGACGTACTTGATCTCTAGATCCATGTCGTCCGTCATCATCATCATGTCCACCCTAATCTCTTGTATCTGTCTCTATTCTTGATGGAGATGGTGATGTCCTAATTTATTTCTCATGATGATCTTCATGAGGGTGATCTTGTTTTACTTCCTCCTCCTGAGGAGTCTCTTCTTATGGTGGAGGATCTTATGGTGCATCCACATGATGATCCTGTAGCTGATCCTGCACTTCATCTTCATTTGTTTCATCCACCTTAGTAATCTCCTCATCCTGAGGTGTATTTATATCTATTGATATCATTGTATCTGTCTTAGGTGCATCTACCTGATCTTGGATCACGTTATGATCTACACCTATTGTATCTACCTCCTAGATTATTAGGTCATCATGACCTGATGTTTCTTTATCACCTGAGGTTTCTTGAGTCTGGGGGGCATCTTCACTTGATGTTGCCTTATCACTCCCACCCTTTTCTTGGACTTCTACAATCTTGGGTTCATCATATATATTTTGTTGTTGTTGGCCCATATCTAAAGTGTGGCTTTCCACTTCTGTCAACTTGACTTCCTCAATATTATCTATTTTCTTAGGTGCACCTACTTGATGTTTCAGACTTATATCCTCCCTATGTGTTAGGTCAATCACTGCAAGGCTAGTCACCTGATCAACTAATTTATCAAGCCTGATTTGTTGGGCTGCCCTCTTTGGGCTATCTTCTTTCTCTTGTTCTTATTGCTTCAACTCTTCTAATATCACCCTCTATGAGGATGGGGTTCCTTGTGGAGTCATACGAGTATTTGAAGTGAGGGTCTCCATCTGTTGAGAAGCTACATTTTCTACCACTTCATCATCTGATAGATCCACGATCTCCTCCAATGAGAATGGACCACCTTGGCTTGCTTTAGTAGCTTCTTTTGCTTGCTCTTCAGCCTTCTCAATCTTGAACTGAATTATGGTAGGAAGTGGCACCTCATGTTGTAATTCTTTTCTAAATACTTCACTACCAGCCCCCCTTAATATTATAGGGTCATGTCTTATTTCACCCCTCATATGTGTTCTTTGTTTCTTAGGGGTTGATGTTACCAGGGATACTGCCTTCCTCTTCCTGATGACTACCAAGGGGTCATCTTCTGCAGGCTCCTGTTCAATTAGAATATCTTTCTCTCCATACTGTTGTGAAGTTTGGCCTTGATCTTGTATTTCTACAGTATCCACAGTTGGCCTCAGGATTCTTTTGGTCTTTTGTTTATCCTCTAGAGGTGGGACTGACGAGGGTGATGCCTGTCTGGATGCAGGTGCATCTTCAGCTAGTATATCAATTCTTTCAACAATTACCCCCTTAGGTGTATCTTCAGTTTTCTTCTTTCCTTTGGGAGGTCCTTTTCCTTGTTTTTGAGGTGGCAGCCTTTCTCTATTAGATTTTCTCTTCTCTCCAAGAAAGTCATCATATTCCTCATCAAAAATCTCTTGCCTTTTCCTTTTGTTATCTACTATGATGGCCATCCCCTTCTTCTTTAGTATATTTATTTGTTTATCTACACATGCTTGGGTCAACTGTAGCACCCCACCTATAAACCTATCCAATGATATGTCATCAAGCTGCGTTAGGTCAGGGGCTGAAATGGTGTCATTATACACCTTCTTCTCTTCATACTCATTTGACAATAACCTGCGATCATCCTTCTTCAATTGTGTAGGCATTGGAATGCAATCAAATGTTTTAATCTGATTGACGGTGAGCCTTTGGTAATTTCTTCTCCTTACTTCAGCTTCATCCTCACAGTCAGTCCAAAAATCCTCCAAGTGCTTCTGATGGATGGGCTTCCCTATGATCTTTTGCATTCTTCCATAGGGATCATATGATCTAGCTAATGGGAATGGCTGTAGGTTCATCATGTTCAGACCCACTATGGCCTTCTTTATGTTTTCTAAATCAGAGCATATATACCACCCTATAGTCACTGAAAACAAAACTGGAGGAATCTTATTATTTGCCTTAAATGCATCTAGTATTGTTGATATCTACCTTAGAAACTCCATCAGGATTACCCCATCAATAGGGTACCTGAGTAACATTAAGGGCTGGCCCTCAAAACCTTCTACTCTGATGTATGAAAATGTGGCAAACTAGATGAACCAGGCACCATGTCTTTATATTACTTCCTGAAGCTCCATGCTCAGTCTTTTGTTTCTATCCTCCTCCATTGTTCAGACCAGATGCATGGAGAATGCATCATTCACTAATTTATAATCAGGGAGGTATTGTGCTCTCTACAACTGAGGATAATGGTCCCATATATAGGCATCATTCAAACTGCCACCAATCTTTCCAACTGTAGTAAGTGCATCAAATGTACTCCTATAAGCACATGAATACACAATAAATGAAGTCATGTAAAATGAACAGTCCAGGCCTCCTAGGTTCATCAGTTGTTCATCTAGGGCATCACTAATGATCTTAGCCCATAATGGCTTGTTATCTGTATAGATGCACATCATGATAATCCTATACATCTAATCCTCGAAACTTCCAGCATTAGGCTGGCCTGTCATCCTGTTGAGCAAGGCAATCATATATTGATACTCATCATCAAAATCAAACTTGTACATGTGCACTAGTAATTTGGCGGAGGCAGTATAAGGGTTGTTCTTTGCTCTCCATTGGTACATCCTCTTTCTGGTAGTCTTCTTGTTGTTTGTATATTCAACCTCCAGTTTCTACAGATCCATACCTACCTTTTTCCCAACTGGAAGGTTGAAAGTAGAAGTAATCCCTTTTATGGATAGATCTGCATACACCCTTCCGTGCTTTTCTACTTGCCTCGTCTTAGGGTTGTAATTTCTGGCACACTCAACTACTAATTTTGGAGTTTCCATGGAATAAGGAAATCCAGCTGCATACCACATTCCTGATACAAAGACAACATCTAGTAGGGTACTTTCTCTATCTTCACCCATCTTGGCTGACCATGCTACCAAATTTGTGTTTCCTTGGTGGGTGTCTCTGATGACACCATATTTGAACTATACTCCCTCAGGTTGGGCAAACATAGGCTTAAGGAATTTTGCATCAGACTTGTTCTTCCTGACATCCACCATAGGTTCCTGCAATGAGCACGACTGGTCTTACAACAATATCCATATGCATGCATATATAGTATTTTACTTTCATGGTATAATGCATATTATACCTATTAATCTTTATTTCATCATGATATGCCTAATTACAGAGCTAAACCATAAAAGGACCTACTACCTAGATATGCAGAAAACGACAACAGGAGGGTTTCTAATTACTTACCTGATTACATTTTTATCCTGAATTAATCAGATGATTATGGAAAAGGGACTCTGATACTGATGATAATCACGTGCTTCATTTTGCTGTAAGTTGTTTGCATCCGCAGGTAGGTCGTACGAGGGTTTGGATGTCCTACGCTCTATAAAATCCAGTTTCTTCACAAGGTAAATGTCAAATGACCCTGTAAATTCACTTTTAATCTCATTCTTAGGGTAAATTAGGGAAAATCTAGGTTAAATTGATTAAAATCATTGATCTTCTGTCATGGATCTACGGATACTGCCAGGTGTTTGCATCGTGTTCGCGATCGGTTGGAATCCACCTACTACATTTATGTGCATTAAATGTCATGGGGTAGGATGAGGGGGTGATCTTCAGAAGATCAGGTGATATTCAGAATATTGGGTGATATTCAAATATCGGGTAATATTCAAATATCAGATCATGTTTTAAAGATCAAGTGATGTTTGAGATATGACCCCTTAAGACCAAAGTGACCCCCCTTCGAAAGATCAAGGTGACATCACTGTCATGTTATGGAAAAGGGTGATCGTTAGAAATATACCTCCGTGAGGTAAAAAGGATGATGATGTCACCATCGTGTGATTTTCTTTGTTCATTGGGATTGGATGATGTCATCAGCATATTGATTCTAGGGTGATATTTGAAAGATAGGGTGATATTCAGAATAACAGGTGATATTCGAAATATGACCCCTGCAAAATATATGAAGCTGTCCGATGGGTAAATACCACTATCACCTAAAATTGACTTCCAAAGCTCTGGACCAAGTGATTATCGGGTGATAAAATTGGATCGGGGTGATTTTTCATAAGATGATTGATGTTAAGAAATATGACCCCCCCTTGGAATATAAGGTTTGACCAAAACTTTGACTTGTCATAACTTTCATTCCCTAAGGAATATCAGGGTGATCCAAAAGACAAACTTGCATGAAAATTTGTACTCTTTCCAACCATGAGGTTATTAACATGAAATATTAACTTTGACTAACTGACCTCATCATGATGACTTACCCAGCTTCCTTATACAGGATCACCTGCATGACTTACTTTTACTAGACCGCCAAAAAGCAGGAAAACAGAAGTCAAGCCAAGCAGAAAAGTTGGGTCCCTATTTTTCAGGTCAAAATGGGGCATGTTGTGTAACCACACAATAGGATCAAAGTGGATCAAAACAAGATAGAAGTGATCAAATAGTTACCTTCACCCAAAAATCAGACAGATGTTAGAAGTTTTCTGGATCATGCAGGCTACTATAAGAGATTCATAGAAAACTTCAGTAAAATAGCTGCCCCCCTGTTTACTCTGCTTAACAAAGACATAGAATTCTTATGGACAGAAGACTGTCAATCAACATTTTAAACCCTAAAAGAGAAGCTTACTGTCACACCTATTTTGAGAGGACCTAATTGGACTTTACCATTTCACATACAAACTGATGCTTCAAATGAGTCCATTGGGGTAGTTTTAGGACAAAAGGAGGAAGGAGAGAGTATGCATGCCATTTATTACATAAGCAAAAACCTTACCTCTGCTGAAAGAAATTACACCACAACTAAAAAAGAATTCTTGGCAGTCATCTATGCTATAAAAAAATTTAAGAATTATATCACTGGATATAAAATATTTGTACATACTGATCATGCAGCCATCAAGTACCTAATGAATAAGCCAGTAGTAGGTGCAAGGATCATTAGGTGGTTATTACTATTGCAGGAATTTGATATTACCATAGTTGATAATCTAGGCAAGTTTAATTTGGTTGTTGATTTTCTGTCAAGATTGCATATACGAGAGAAAACCAGCCAGTGGAGGACAAGTTCCTAGATGAACATCTTTTTTCTATCTCCTCTATTGTACCTTAGTTCACTGACATACCTAATATTTTAGCTACAGGCTTGTATCCATCCTATTTTACCTCAAAATAGAAAAAATGCTTAGTTAAGGAAAGCTTATCTTACAAATGGTTAAATGGGTTGTTGTTTGAATGTGGTCCTAATTTCATTTTACGCGGGTGTTTAAAAACTGATGAAATTTTTGATGTGTTGAGAGCATGTCATGATGAACAATCTGGTGGGAATTATTCTTTCCACAGAACTATCCACAAGATCCTAGGAGCTGGTTACTATTGGCCCTCTCTTCATAAGGATACTAAGAAATATGTGTAGTAGTGTGACCAGTGCCAAAGGATGGGACAACCAACCTTCACCCATGAGATGTTACTGCATCCTCAAGTAATGATGGAACCATTTGAACAGTGGGGTCTAGACTTTGTTGGACCAATTTCTCCACCATCATCAGGCAAGGAGTATATTCTAGTATGCACAGACTATGTGACTAAATGGGTTGAGGTTCAAGCATTGCAATTTGCATGAGAAGAAAAAGTTGTTGATTTCCTTTATAATAAGATTTTCTTGAGATTTGGAGCCCCAAGATCCATAGTTTCAGACAGAGGACCTCAGTTTACTTCAGAGGTAATCAGAGCATTCACAGATTTATATCAAGTTAAACACAAAAAATTTTCACCTTTCCATCTTCAAGCCAACGGGAAGGTAGAGGTGACTAATAGGGAACTTGAAAATATTCTGACAAGGACAGTAACAATGAACATAAAAGATTAGGCTAATAGATTACCTAAAGCAGTTTGGGCTTACAATACCACTTGGAAATCCACAACAAATTTCTCACCATATGAATTAGTTTATGAGAAAAAGCCTGTTCTATCTATAGAATTTGAACTCCAGACATTTAAAACTGCATTAGATATTGGTCTACTATTGTCCATAACCCAACATAATAGAATTCTTCAGCTCAATGAGTTGGATGAAATCTAGACACAGGTCATTCAGCAAATAGAACTGGTTTAGTATCAAAGCAAGCAATGGCATGACCAACACATCAAGAGGAGTACATTTCAACAAGGTGATTGGATTCTTCTTTATGATTCTAAATTCAAAGAGTTCAAAGGAAAACTACAGAGTCACTGGATGGGTCCTTATCAAGTAAAGGAAGTTTTTGAAAATGGAACAGTACTATTGGAACCTATTGATGGAAGCACAGACACATTCTTAGTAAATGGCCACCAAATCAGACTCTATAAAAGGCTATCCACTAAAGAAGAGTTCCTCAAAGATTTGTGTTTTGATATAGGGGACACCTCCTTTGTAACAGTTTTGGACTGAAAAAAAAAGAGAAGGTTGAAAACTAGCAAATGACGGCTTTCTAAAAAGAAAAAAAAAGAGAAGGTTGAAACCAGCAAATGGAGGCCTTCTAAAAAAAAGAGGAAGATGGAAAACTAGTAAATGGTTGTCTTTCTCAACCAAGGGAATTGAAAACTAGAAAATGGCGGTTCCCTTCTTCATGCCATATGAGAATAATCAAGCTACGGAGGTGATTAGGTGCCAGGAGTTACTCAAACACACCTTCGGCGCTCATAATCAAGGAGCACCTTCGGTACTCACAAACTAGGAGCACCTCTGATGCTCCACCAATAAAGAGTTCTTCATAACCATAATAAGTGGGAAGGGACCCACTCTCTAGGCAATAAAGTAGAGATGTCATTCGATGAGGTCATCATGACTAATCCTCCACTTTTATGGCAAGAATAAAGATGAAGTCAGCATGCATCTCGGGAGAAATCATTACTCTCATTTGCACATGTAATTACAAGGATTGCACTGACATCACCCTGGATACATGGATTTTCGAACCACTCAGTAGGAATGATTGCAAGTTACATGATAGTAAAGATGATTGATGTCATTTCATGCCACAACAAATTGCTCATGTGCCACATCGCGTCTAGTCTCATTAGCGCCACAACATCTCAACCAAGTACATCGCGCCCTCATCATTAAGAATGGTTTAGGTAATTCTCTCTTAATTAAGCATTAATTAGCAACTATCTTGTCATTTCTATTTTTGGGTGTCGTCATTATGACACGTCCTCCTGCCATCATTTTCCTTCCCAAATTCATGCATGCCGCCATCTTTGTTGAACTATCACCATGCCTACAGAGTGTCCCATCACTCTGCTTCTTTTATGACCACATAAGCACTCTAACTAATTTTAATTTCTTTCTCCATAAGCCTAAGCCATTAAATGGATTGACATAATAATCCTCATTCAAAACTATAACATACCTTGAAGAACAGAGTCAACTAAAATAGTTCTCCAGAGCCTATGGAGTGAGGAAGGATTGTAAGCACAGAGGATAGGAAAAGAAATTAG
The DNA here is from genome assembly GCA_027924645.1 of Cunninghamia lanceolata. Classification (NCBI taxonomy): domain Eukaryota; kingdom Viridiplantae; phylum Streptophyta; class Pinopsida; order Cupressales; family Cupressaceae; genus Cunninghamia; species Cunninghamia lanceolata. The sequence goes on from BSBN01001126.1 coordinate 5,173,910, forward strand.
AAATGGGGGTTAAAAAGAAATTAGAGCCAGAAAGTGCTACAGGCCTTTTGTAGGATGAAGCTGCAGTAGACATTCTAAGGAATGCAGGACGGTTGGAATTTCTGGAAAATTTTGAAGGGTTTCAAGAAGATATTGTGGATGAGTTCCTAAGAAACCTAAGGGACAATCAGATAGTTGTAAGGGGAGTTCAAATCAATCTCTTTGCAACCACTATTAGTCATATTTATGGGTTGCCTGAACAAGGTGAGAGGTTCTATCATCTAAAAACTTTATATGCTGATTTGATTAGGATTTTCTCTGTTGAAGGTGAACCTACAATATAATTGCATTTAAATAAAAATGAGGTTAAAGGAATTCTTAGGTCCTCACTTCCAAACCCTTGGCAATCTGTAGCTTCATCGCTGATGAAATATTTCACATGTGATGGTCAATTTTCCTTAGTTTTAGGACCAATAATAAAAATGTTGATTTTTCTAAGGCATGGGAATGGACACCCTGAATTCAGCATAAACATTCCCAACTTTCTATACTCTGCCATTAAGGCAACTATAGAAAAATATCAACAAAACAAGGGTCCTATGAAACATCATGGCCTCATTTTCTTGATAGTTAAACACCATTTTCTATCTCAAGCTGAGGGGGAAGAATTATGGCAGACATTTCTTAAACAAAAACCCCAAGACAAAGAGCCAGAGAGGGCACAGGAAGAGGGTGAGGGTTCCTCTACCCAACAAAAAGAAGAGATAGAACCTTCAACCTCCTCTACAACTATTGAAAAAGGAAAGAAGTCCTCACTGGAGGCAACTTCATCTGCAACCCCTATTTCTGATAGGAAGAAGAAAGACAAAGAAGTTAAAGAGCCTACTCTTGAACAAACTCCATAGATAACTCGCTCAGCTAGGAGGAAAATGACTCTGGTTGAGGAATCTTCTCCTAAGGGACTAACAGGGGAGAGGTCAGGGAAGAAAGAAAAGAAACCCCTAGAAAGCTAACTCTAGAATAGACTATTGGGCTGAAAAAGTATCCCATGATTCCGATGAGATCCCTCTAGTGAGAAAGAAAAAGGCTGAGAGAAGTTTTCCTAGAACCATCTGTCCATCTGGGTTCAAGTCCAACTTCAAAACAATCTCTTGCTCTAGAGATAGAACATAGGCAGACTTTTACTATTTCCTCATATTCTGAGGATGAGATACCTGCTTTGAAGGCACCTGCCCCACCTATGCTATGGAAAAGAAAAAGAAAAAGGCAACTCTCTCAAACTAAAAAAGATACTGCTCTCCTAGCTGAAGTGCTTCTGGGTTTCAGAACTTCTGAGGAGAAAGCTAGGCCTTCATTAGTTCCAATAGAAATAGAGAAAACCCAAGAAGAACCTCAAGAGAGGGAGGCTACAGGGAAAGATGAAATAGAGCAACTAGGTGTAGCTGATAGTGCAGGACAAATGGCTATGGAAGACCCTAATGTGCAGCAAATAGAAGAAGAGATAGGAATTTTCTCACCCCTCTGATCAAGAGGATATTGAGATTTCAAAAGAGTAGCAAATGTTGGAAGAAACTAAAAATCTAAAGAGATTAATATGGGGGAAAAGCCTAATTATCACTGACCTCAAGAAGGTCAGAATGGAGATAGAGATGGAACAAAAATAGGTAATTGAAAAACTACAAACAGAACTCCAGAGCAAAGACCAAATAATTCAGGAGAAGGAAGCAAAATTGGAAGCCCAAAAGACTGAGATAGCTAAAATCATGAAGGAAAAGGAGATAGAGGTAGTACAAAGTATTTTTGATCTTACCAAGGCTAGAGACAATGGTCTCATAGTAATTACAATATTAATTGAGAAATTACAGAGCCAAGATAAACAATTGACTTAAGCCAACAACAAAATAGATGATCAAGAGGAATATATTCATGAGTTGGCTAGCCCAAGGGCAACCAGTGAATAGGATGTACAAACAGATCCATATGTGGGCCCAATCCCCATTGATATTCTTAAGGCCCTGTTTCATTGGGAAAGGAGATATAGAGAATATGAGGCTTCTAAGCCTATGTTGCAATTACAGAGGGCAGTTACTACCATGACAAAAAGAGTGGAAACCTTGGAGGAAAGAGTCATTCAGATAGCCTCCATTTCTTCTGAGATTTTATCTTGCAGACCTCCAAGTGTGAGTTATGCTATGTTTTTGCAAGAAAGGGTCCTACAAAGAAAGTTGTCTTCAGTCCTATCTGATTTACCTGAGAACAGAGAAACAACAGAGGGGTTCATGGAATCCTATACAAGGAGTTCTAATGAAGACACAAATTTTCTGTGTGAATTATATCTACATGGATTCTGTGTTGATGATATGACCTTCATCCTTAACTATTTTGTAGGGGATTGCCAGCTCAAAGAATTCATGTCAATGATGAGGAATCATCATATTTGGAATGAGCGAATGGAGGCTCACTTCAAGAAGGATATAGAAACAAATCTTTTCATCAGAAAGGAGTGTCCAAACCCTCATGTTTTTGAGATCCAATTCAGGGCATATGTCTATCACCCTAAAAGTCAAAACAAAATTTTGCCATTATACCTAAAAAATCTACAAGTATGTTCCATAAATTTTGGTCTTTTTATGAACAGTTTAGCTAATCCAGTGCTTGCAATAGAAAATAAAAGGTGGAACATTCTGACCTCAGAGCAGAAAATGAGAGAAGTGGTAACCCCTGCAAACTTAAGGTTATTTATGAGGAAAGAAAGGTTAATATCCAAAATGATGGATAAGCATAAACATGAGTGGATAGGTGGGCATTTCAGGCCCCCTCTCATAATTGAGAAACTACATGTCTGGACTGAGTAGATGGAAGATGATAAGTTGCAGGAGTGGTTGAAACAGGTTGATCAATACAGGGGAAATAGTAATACCAACTGCACCACTTGGACTGCCTATGCACAAGATTACAGCTTGACTGACAGGCTACTCCACCAAAATAAGTCTAGATTGTGAGAAGCAGGAGGACCTGCTAAACCTTAGGTATGGGGGGATGATGAGTGCCATGTAGCACCCATGAAATACATCTCTTTACCTCTCTTTTTCTCCTTTCTAATTCCATCTTCTTGATGACTGCACTTGAATAGGCTAGCAAGATTGTTCTAAATAATGATTAATAGGAGATGAATTACTTAAGATCATGATTTCTGATTAAAGGACTAATGTGCATGGAATTGATGGAAATATGTAGGAAAACTTCTCTTTTTGAATCAATAGGTATAGATGTTTGGGTTGGCAATTTTGTGCATCTCCAGAGGTAGTCCTAATGATCTCCAAAGACAATACCAGAATACCATGATATTAGAAGTTTTAAAGTAAAGAGGAAAAGCATCTCCGGAGCTGGACTGAAGTCTAGAGCATCTTCAGACCTGAGTAAGAAGGCCATAATTATATCTCTAGAGCTACAGACAATATATCTCTGGAGCTGCAAACAGAGACATACATCTCCAACGCCTCTTTTGAGCAAAGCAAATTTTCAGCACAGCTGTTGGTTAGACACTTTCAGTAGAGATCGTGATACCCCTAATATTACTCAAATCATCACCTGAGTGATTAAGGGCAATCTATAGTTAACTACTGGGAGTTTTTATCTCTTTTTAGTTTTTGCATAAGTTACTGATGAAACTAATTTAATATCCATATTTTCAGGGCTTCGCTACCCAAATGTATTAAGACTCAAACTTAGATTCAGAGTGGACTTCTGTTCCACTCAATCTATTTTTATTGCATGGTTATTTTCTGTAGTTAGACAGCTAGTATAATAAAGAGATGGATGTCATCTCATAGAAGAACTGATAGATAAGATATGTGATATATCATCACTAATTTTATATATACTTACAGAAGTAGCAAAAAAGGTGTGATTTTTATTATTCTAATTTTTGTAATCTCATTTGGATATCAATATTTATCTGAATACAAAGTGAATGGAATTACACTGAATTAAGTTGTGATCTTATTCTTTTGTGTTGATTCCTTACTATAGTCTTTAGCCCTAAGGGTGTGGAGCAAGGGCCCACTCTCACCACCAAGGCAGAAGGCTAGTACCACTATTTTGTCGTTTCAGATTTTTCTTTATAGAATACTTACTGATTTTGATAGATAGATGCATGTTGCAGTTTATAGATTTGCTTTAAGTAATTTACTGTTCAATTCTATTTCTAGCATTCTTTGAATTCATTTAGTAAACAGATAGATCAATCTCTTTAAATTACTAAAAGTCATTAGAATTAGCTAGAGAAAACTGGTAATTGTAGAATCCCTAATTACAGATAGTCGATGACATAGCCCTAGATTTTGACATCTAAAATATGATAAATGATGAGGTACAATGACCCTTGTCAAATCAGTTGTCTCAAAACTTTATCCTTTTCTGTATTTAATCTTCTTTGCAATTTATCAATAGACTAATGATATAATCATGAAAGCATGAATCAACAACACGAGTAGAAACATAATCAACACACATAACACCAAGATTTTTACGTGGAAACCTGGTTAAGGGAAAAACCACGGTGGGGGTTAACCCACAAGAATTTATACTCTGTTAAAAGTATCACAAATGGGGAAGGCACACTGCCCAGAGCTCACTGCTCAAAGGAGGCTCATTGCCTACAAATTGATTACAAGAGTTTACTGAAATGTTTGAACTAAAGAATAGCATCTAACTATACAAAATAATAGTTCTGGTTAAGCTCAGTAAACTGAATTTACACACTTCATCTTTCTCTGCCCTGCTTTACTGTTCTGCCATGATCTGAAGCTTAGATCTACTTGCTTCACACTTGATACTACTATACTTCACACTTATCCCTTCATAGTTGCACATCATCACAAATACTCAAATCCATTGATCATATATGTCTGCTTCATGAAATTACATCATCTGCAGTTAGCCTTATGAAAACTTGGAAACTATTTCAAGAACATTGTTCTGTCAGCTGAATCCATGCACAAATATTAATGCAGACCAAAACTTATGTGTTCAAGTCACCTCACATGTCATCCACCACCACTGGATCTCATAAATTGCTTGACCAACCACTTCTCTTCATCCGCACAAGGATCAAATACCTAGTCAGCCTTTTCTTCACCGGATTGAACTATCTAACCAAAACCTGATACTCAGATGCTTGTAACTTACAATCCCTTCATCACCAGAGGATAAAATCTTAGATTTAGGTACCCCTAACATCCCTTAACATTCCCTCAGATCCGCAGCACAATGTGATTACCTGTGGAGAAATGCGGACTAATATGTTGAACCCTATCAAATGCTCCGTTCATGTCTATTCAAACTTAGATAAATCTGCATTCTAACTTCTGGTATGATCAAATGATGTAATGTGGATGTGTAAGATAGATTCAGTTAACATCAATGACAACACCTGACATGCCTAGCAATGTCTCTTGCCAACAATATTAAGATGGGAATTAGAAGCTATGCTAAGGATGAAAAGTTATTGTTGATGACCTACAACATGTTATATGATACTTCTAGATGATCCTAAGAGAGTATGAGTTGCTATAAGAAATTTTTGGCCTCTAGATGTTGGTGAAGGTTGTTATTGCAGGAAGCTACCTCGAAGGTTGTCTGGTAAAATTCTCTGCATTCCTTTGCATTTGAAGATATGGTCATGCGGTTCAAAATTTAAGTTTAGTATGTTGTAAAGGTGCTAAATCCAAAGTTTTAGATCATTTACTCCTCTGTAGTGAAAGTTACAAGTAATTGAGTTCAGGTCTATGCTCTAGCAGAGTAAAGTGTTGATAAAGGCTAATTGAAATACTCCACATTCCTCTGCAAATGAAGATTTTCTCATGCCATTTTGAGGATATGTTTAGAGTTGTGTATGAGTGTATCCATATGTATTTCAAGTCATTTGGAGGTTTGCAAGTTTAGTTTTCAAATGACAATTGTGATACAAATAGTTCTAGATGCCTAGTTGTTCTCAGGGCATATGTTGATAATGTGTACCAACTTGTTGTGCCATGAAATGGTACATTGACTAGTGGAAGATGGTCTTGATGATCTTGTGTTGTCTCTAGTTGCTTTGTAAGGGTTTTTTCTGCTCTCTCTAGAACTAGCTGAGGTTTCAGAATGATCATATTTCTATACTATGCCTCTGCCTGGCTGACTAAAGAAGGTTGAAGGTGTGCGCCACAAAGTTCTTATTGTGCAGAGTTCAAGAAGTTTTTGGAGATGGTGTATAGTTCTGCGGACTCATCTAGAAGAAGAAAAACCAATGTTCAAACATTCATAAGTACTACCAAGAGTGTGAAGACTGTTGTGCTACAAGATTCATCTATTCTTGCTTAAGGGCAACCTAATTCAAATTTGTGAAGCGTGTGGATATTATTCCTTGAAGGATGTTGCTGTGAAGGATGTTTAGGACCGAGCTAAGCATGTGCTGAGATCTACAAAGCATGTGTCTCTTCCTTGAGTAGCATGTAGTTCATGTTAGAACTTTCCCTCTACATGTTTCATGTGGTGTGATCTTTGGCTGACTTGTAAATGTAACATTTTTATTGTATTCGCTGACTTGTAATGAAATCAATGTAATGTCATGTATATATTGTAAATCTAGTTGATCTAGGTGAGGTGTGATGGAGAATGTGAGTATGTGAAGAGTAGAATATGAATATTACATGCATTATGATGTGCGATTGAAGGAGAGAGCAGAAGTAACAAGGGTTGTCTTGATTCAACTTGAAGATATTTTTGTGACAGAAGGGAAGTGAAGAGTTTGTCTAATCAATCCAACATTAGAAGAAGTGTGAAGAGGAAAAATTATAATCATCAAAGGTGTGAGCTTTATTGTCAGTTTCAGATAGTAGAAGGATTGTCATGCTATAATCTTTACTAAGTTCACTCTTAGTTCAAGGAGTAGTTGCTTCCTTGGGTTCCCTAAAACAAAGTTAGTAGGGAGTTGTACCTTTCTTGGGAGTGACCCTAAAACCAAGTCTTCAGGGAGTAGTATCTTCCTTGGGTTGTATCTCTAAAACAAAGTCAGTAGGAAGTAGTAGCTTCCTTGGGTTGTGGCCCTAAAACAAAGTTGTAATTTTGAGCTTCATATATTGTGAGTTAATCCTCACTATGGTTTTTCCCTTCTTGGGTTTTCCACATATATAGGGTGTTATGTGTTGATGTGCATTGTGTTGATCATTCATGTTTATGTTGATACTATAATGCTTAAGTTTTAATCTGCTCTAAAGGATTTGAAGTTTGTTAAGATACTGATTCACCCCCCTCTCAGTATCTTGGTGTGTTCAATAATTGGTATTAGAGCCAAGTTACTTAGAAGAAGCTTAACCACTTGAGGAAGGTCTAGGATGGCCCATAATGGATCTCACAAGGCTCCTATGTTTGATGGAACAAAATACTCCTTTTGGAAGCTAAGGGTGGAAAACTATCTATCTTCTCTAGGGTTTGGTGTGTGGCAAGTTGTCAATAAGGGTTACACTACTACTTTTGAGCCTACAAATGTTGATGAGATTAGGTTGTATGATAACAATGCCATGGCAAAGAGTGCTATCATGAGTGGGCTAGTAGATTCAAATTTTCTAAAGGTAATGAGTTGCAAATCTGCCAAGGATGTCTAGGCAAAACTTGAAAGCATTTATGAAGGAGATAGTAAAGTGAAGCAAGACAAGATGCAAATATTCAAGAGTAAATTTGAGACCCTGAAGATGACAAAAGGTGAAGACATTGCCAGTTATATGCTTTGAATGGATGAAGTAGTTAATGGCATCATAGGTCTTGGTGCAACAGTAAAAGAAGATGAGATTGTGAAGAAGGTACTGAGAACTCTTCCTAAATCCTATAGTTATAAGGTATCTACTATTGAGGAGACTCAGGATTTGGATACTGATGCAGAGGTAAAGGTAAAGTTGTTGAAGTTCACTCAATGAACTTAAGTCACTCAACTTTCTCCAAAAGGTTTACAAGGTGTTTGTGTTTACTAGCCTCACAAGACTACTCTAGGAATCAGCTTAGCCTGGGATCACCCTCTGGTGTCGTCCACTTAGACTACTCACCACTCACCTTGGGGAGTCACAGCTCAACCCAACTTAGAAGCACAACCCACCTACAAGAACCCAACATCTACTACCAATACCTCTACCAACATAGACAACAACATCCATTCAACATACACTTACCTATGACATGCAGGGAATAAGGTCACGGACCAAGAAACTACCATTCCACTCCTAACAAAACAGTGGACAGCAAATCTCTGTATGACTATCTTTTGACAGTGTTTGAAGAAGGCTTAACCCTTCTAGAATTGATTCAACCAACAATAACTTCTTAAAGCATCAAAAGACCATCAATATTCAATGCATACTAAACTCTCAATATGAATGAACAATCATTTACTCACATGCAGGCCCACATTGTGTTATAGAGGGCAGAGGACAGCAAATTGAAGCTTGACTGTCCTATGACAGTCTTAAAGTGGCAGCTTCTTTCTTATAGCCTTTGTGATAGTTAAACCTGCATCAACTCCTCTCCAACAAGGATCTAAACACCACATGCATTCCCAAGGATAGGATCCACTTGAGGTCTCTAACCCAACACCCCACCATAGTACTTGTTCTGACATAAAATAGTACTGTTACTGTGACTGTCTTAGAGAAACAGCATTTCAAGAATGTTTAACCTTGTAACATTTGGGAAAAGATAAGCCAATCCTAACTCTTGTAGACTCCAAGTGACACTAACCTTTGAATGCACACTCCAAATACCAGTAATAAATGTATACCATTCATCAAACTTGCAGACCATACTGTACCCACGTGCATGAACAACAAACTGTATTTCTGTCAGCAATTGTTGTTTTTCTTCTAAAGGGTAGTCTAGCTTGAGATTATGGGAAAGATATGTATCAAGGATCCCTTGTCTGGATAGTAGGTTCTTGTGCAGGTCTACCTTCCTTCTAAAACACAAAGATCAACACCATTTGATCAAGCCCTTGACTGTTTTCTTGCACTCTTGCTGTCTTATGCCTTTTCTTTACTAACTAGTCACTGTTTTGACTAGATAGAGGCATACCAACCACCATGGAGGAAGGAGAAACACAATACAAACATCAAAAACATAAAAACTACTTTGTCTTCGTACATCCCACCAAGAAATGGGTGACCACCTTCATAGGACAGAGGAAGAATGGAGCATTTTGTCCAAACCCTAGCTGTGGAGGGTTAGAAAACCAGTTTGCAAACAATGAAATCAAACAAAGCAATAAAAATGTTTCAAGAGCTCCAAATAGATGCAAATAAAAGGTAATTAGATCTACAACAATAATTCTCAGACCATGGATCTTCTACAATCTATACCAGGCCATACAAGAAGACTGTTTTCAGCAAAAAAACATAAAAAAAAGCTTTTCCTTTAAAAGACTCCTCTCCATTCATATTTGGCATGTTTATACAAACTAAAGTTTATAGGAAACTTTCTAAACGTTTGCAATTCCACACAATCCATACAACTGCCCAAGAAAGGCAGTGAACCGATGGAAATGGCAGTTTAACAAAAAACAATAAGTTTCTAAAAGAAACACTCCTATAAAATAGGCCTAGATTAACTCCATAGTGGACTAGTCAATCAAATGACTAAGTCTTTATTTCAACACATCAAAATGGCTTTCCAAAGCCTTAGGAAAGACCAAAATTAACAAGGTCACAAAATGTTATATTCAAAAAAATGACTAAACTGAAGCTCCTACACTAGATACATATAGTAGATCAATTGCTTGGCTCTCTCATGGCCTTTGAAATGAGAGAATTTGATAAAGGTGCTCCAAAGAAGAAAGCAACATTCAAAGAAAGTAAGAAGATAGAAGATAAGGCAGCTAATCAAGATGATGACCTTGATGAGGTAGAGGCAAACTTTATAAGAAGATTGAATAAGGGCACTAGCAAATGCAAAGGTAAGTTACCTTTCAAATGTTTCAGTTGTGGAATAATTGGTCATTTTGCTTCTAAATGTCCTTTTAAAGAATCAAGGGGTAGTAACAAGAGAGACAAGTTCAAAAGAAGCATGTATTCCATAGAGAGAAGTTGTTCTTTAGAAGATAATGATCATGATGATTCAAATGATGGAACTCTTTTCATGGTCTTGAATGTTGGTGACAAAAAGGATGATTTTGGGAATTGTGAAAAGTCTGATACCTTGTAGAATGATCAAGACAATGAAAAATAAATGGTTGTATGGACTACCTTTCATGCAAAAGAAGAAGCCAATACTTGGGTAATTGACAGTGGCTACTCCAACCACATGACTAGTGACAAGGAGAAGTTTATCAGCCTTGAGAAGTGGAATGGTGGAGCTGTTAAGTTTGGTGGTGATGAGTCAGCACAAATCTATGGAAAGGGTGCTATAACTATTGATGGGAAGAACATGACTGAGGATGTCCTCTATATCAAAGGACTAAAGCATAACATTCTCAGTGTCAGTCAGATGTGCAGTAAAGGATATAATCTTAATTTTCATGCCAAAGGATGCAAAATTAGGAAGGCAAGGTCCGAAAAATTAGTTGTAGAAGGCATCAAGACATAGGGAGATATTTCTCATCTAAAGGAGGTAAATGGAAAAACATGTGTAATGGCTCAATCTAGTGAGTGTTGGCTGTGGCACAAGAGAATGGGACACATCAACTTTGATAATATGGTAAAGATCAGCTCTATTCATACAGTGAGAGATATGCCCAAGATAACCAAGCCTACAAACACATTATGCAAGGAATGTCAAATGGGGAAGAAAACAAAGACAAATTTCAAGAGAAAGGAGTATTTTTCTTCAATGACATTGGAACTGGTCCACACTGACCTATGTGGCCCTACAAGGATAATGAGTTAACAAGGTGAAAGGTATTTCATGTTGCTTATTGATGATTATTTTAGAATGAATTGGGTTACTTTCTTAAGAGAAAAATTAGAAGCCTTTGATAAGTTTAAGATTTTCAAAGCTATAGTTGAGAATGAAATGGATGCTAAGATCAAGTGTTTGAGGTCTGATAGAGGAGGTGAGTTTACTTCAGATGAATTTGAAAAGTTTTGTGAAGATCATGGTATTAGGAGACATATGTCATCTCCCAGGACCCCTCAACAAAATGGGATAGTAGAAAGGAAGAATAGGACTATGCAAGAGATGGCTAGGGAAATGTTGAAAGATGTGGATCTACTTGACATGTACTGGAAGGAAGTAGTTCACATTACTGTCTATCTGATTAACAAAGTACAATCAAGGGTCAATAGCACTAAGACCCATTATGAGCTATGGTATAGAAGACCTCCCACTGTTAGATACTTCAAGATCTTTAGCAACAAATGCTATATTAGAAGAGATGAAGAAGACCTAGGAAAGTTTGATTCAAGAAGTGATGAAGGGATCTTTCTTGGTTACTCAACCAGAAGTAAGGCCTATAGATGCTACAACAAGAGATTGGGAAAGATGATTGAAAGCACAAATGTCAAGGTAGATGAAGACTTGTACTAGATTTCACAAGAACCAAAGAACTATGGATCTAATATATTTCCTTGTATTGAAGAAGAAGAAGAATAGAAAGAAGAGAAGGAACAAGCACCAGAGAATATCCCTAAGACTCCAGCAAAGTATGTTTAGAAGAACCATTCAACAAATTAGATCATTGGAAATAAGAATTAAGGTGTGCTAACCAGGAGAAGGTTTGAAAAAACAAGTGAGCAAGTGAATCTTTGTCTACTAACAAAGGTAGAGCCCAAAACCTTTGTTGATGCTAGAAAAGATGATGAATGGTTGAAGACAATGGAAGAAGAATTGAATTAGATAAAGAAGAATCAGACATGGGAACTGGTTCCTAGACTAGCAAATAAGAATGTCATAGGAGCAAAGTGGGTATTCCAGAACAAGATGAATGATGATGGTGAAGTTGTGAGAAAAAAAGCAAGATTGGTGTGTAAGGGCTATTCTCAAGTTGAAGGCATTGATTTTGAGGAACCTTTTGATCCAGTAGCCAAGATAGAGGCAATCAAGATGTTTCTTGCCCTTGTTGCTCATAAGAACTTCAATGTTTATCAGAGGATGCCAAGTTAACATTTTTGAATGGTGATCTAGAGGAAGAAGTCTGCATTGAGCAACTAGATGGTTTCCATATATCAGAAGATCTAGACATGGTGTGTAGACTCAAGAAAGATTTGTATGGTCTCAAGCAAGCACCTAGGGCTTGGTATGCTAGGTTGTATAAGTACTTACTTCAGCAAGGATTGAAGAAAGGTACCACATATAGTAATCTTTACATCAAGGAAGAAGGAGATATGATATTGATAGTTGTAGTATATGTTGATAACATCATCTTTAGCGAAGATGATGATATGTATAATTGGTTTGCAAAGGAGATGTAGAAAGAGTTTGAGATGTCTATGACTGGTGAGATGTCTTTCTTCCTTGGACTTCAAATTGCTCAACTAGATGATAATATCTTTATTTCTCATGCTAAGTATGTTAGAGAGATATTGAAAAAGTTCAATGGTATGGATGACTCCAAATCAATAAGTACTCCTATGGTTACTAGTTGTCACTTGAGAAAGAATGATGAGTCTCTGGAGGTTGATTAGACTCTCTATAGATCTATGATTGGAGGATTGTTGTACTTGACTACTTCTAGACTTGATATTATGCATGCAATATGTGTGGTTTCTAGATATCAAGCCAATCCTAAGCAAACACAAGAGAAGGAAAGGAAAAGAATATTCAGATACTTGAAGTGAACTCCAGATTATCGCTTATGGTATCCTAGAGGTAATGACTTTGATCTAAGTACTTACACTAATGTTGATTGGGCTAGTTGTGTTGATGATAGAAGAAGTACAAGTGGTGGTGCATTCTTCTTAGGAAATAGATTGGTTTCATGGTAGAGAAAGAAACAAGATTTAGTGTCTTTATCAACTACAAAGGTAGAGTTGCTATGTTCTGGCCTCCAAATGTTGGTGAAAGTTGTTGTAGGAAGTTGCCTAGAAGCTTGTCAGGTAAAGTGCTCTGCATTCCTCCGCTTTTGAAGATATAGTCATGCAGTTCAGAAGTTAAGTTTAGTATGTTGTAAAGCTGGTAAATCTAAAGTTTCAAATCATTTGCTTCTCTGTAGTGAAAGTTACAAGTAATTGAGTTCTAGTCTATGCTCTCACAGAGTAAAGTGTTGATAAAGGCTAATTGAAATACTCTGCATTCCTCCACAAATGAAGATTTGCTCGTGTAATTTTGAGGATATGTTCAAAGCTATGTATGAGTGTATCCATATGTGTTTTAGGTGGTTTGGAGGTCCACAATTTTAGTTTTCAAATGACAATTGTGATATCGATAGTTCAAGATGTCTAGTTGTTCTCAGGACATATGATGATGATGTGTGCCAACTTGTTGTGGCATGAAATGGTACATTGACTAGTGAAAGATGGTCTTGATGATCTTGTGTTGTCTCTAGTTTCTTTGACAGGAGTTTTTCTTCTCTCTTCAGAATTGGTTGAGGTCTAGAATGATGATATTTCTAGGCTATGCCTCTGCCTAGCCGACTGAACAAGGTTGAAGGTGTGTGTCACAAAGTTCTTGTTGTGTGGAGTTCAAGAAGTGTTTGGAGATTGTGCATAGGATGTTTACGACTAGGCTAAGCATATTTTGGGATCCACAAAGCATGTGTCTCTTCCTAGAGTAGCATGTAGTTCATGTTAGAACTTGCCCTCTACGTGTTTCATGTGGTGTGATCTTTGGCCGACTTGTAAAATGTAACATTCTTGTTGTATTAGCTGACTTGTAATGAAATCAATGTAATGTAATGTATATATTGTAAACCTAGTTGATCTAGGTGAGGTATGATTGCGAATGTGAGTATGTGAAGAGTAGAATATGAATATTACATGAACTATGATGTGTGACTAAAGGAGAAAGAGCAGAAGTAACAAGGGCTGTCCTGATTCATCTTGAATATATTTTATGATAGGAAGGAAGTGAAGAATGTGCCTAACCGATCTAATCATCAGAAGAAGTGTGAAGAGGCAGAATTGCAATCATCAAAGGTGTGAGTTTCATTGTCAATTTCATATAGTAGAAGGATTGTCATGATATAATCTTTACCGAGTTCACTCTTAGTTCAGGGAGTAGTTGCTTCCTTGGGTTGTAGCACTAAAATAAAGTCAGCAAGGAGTTGTAGTTTCCTTTGGAGTGACTCTACAACCAAGTCTTCAGGGAGTAGTAGCTTCCTTGGGTTGTAGCCCTAGAACAAAGTTATAATTTTGAGCTTCATATATTGTGAGTTAATCCTCACCATGGTTTTTCCCTTCTTGGGTTTTCCACATATACCTGGTGTTATGTGTTGATGTGCATTGTGTTTATCTTTCATGTTCATGTTGATACTGTAATTCTTAAGTTTCAATCTGCTCCAGAGGATTTGAAGTTTGTTTAAATACTGATTCATCCCCCTCTTAGTATCATGGTGTGTTCAACATTTCTACCCCCAACCTACCATCCATAAATATCTTATACCTCTGACAGGGTGTCTAGCACTAATCATGCAAAAAGCAGGTGTTTCGATAGACACGGGATATGCTGGTAAAAGATGCCCAAGTAGATAATATCCACTATCAAAAGAAAACCTAGAAATGTTTAGTAGTGATAGAAAAGCCCACTTATCTTCCAAAATATAATAGTTAACCCTATGTGCTACTTTAAAGGGATACCTGATATATCTTGTGACATCAAATTTTAGCACAATATCTAGTTGGAGGACAAATATACACAAAAGGGGGAAAACATGGGATTTCTCCAATTCAACCTATACAATACAAACCAAAGACATCACAAGATTATCCATAAAGGAAAAGCTAAAACCCCAAGAGGAGAAATCCTCAAAAATAACATCATTTGAAGCAAATTCTCATCCAAGGCATAATTTTCCATTTTCTCCAAAGCACAAGGTGGCAAAGTCAAGACTCAAACCAAAATGCAAGACAAAAGATGGGGTCTCCATTTTGATAAAATAGGGCATGTGTGTAGGGCACAATAGATCCCAAGGCTCCTCACATGTGTGGGCACACACTGGAAGCTTTTGTGGGAAGAGAGCCCAAGTGTATCCCACTCCCTAATGTTTCGCACATGTGAGAGCATTTGTGGGGAAATGTGCTCTTGGGAGTGAATGGGAAGCTAACAAGTGTCACATCCCCATTGAAGGGATTTGAAATTTGAATCCCTATTTATCACCCTCTTGAGGGTAAAGAAAAGGCTTTTTGCTCATTCAGATTTTGGCTTTCCTTTTGGAGAAGTTGTTGCAAGTAGGACTTGGAGAAGATCTTGGAGTTGAGACTCTTGGAAGGACTACAACAATTCTTAAATAAATCTGTTAGGAGCTTGAGAGGTAGGCTCTCAAGATTCCTAAGACTAAATGTATGTTGCAATGTTCTTCATGTCTTTAACAATGCTTGTGAATGCTTTGCATGATTTTTATCTCTTGGGTTTATTGTTTAAATGTATTGTGAGTAATGGTTGTTGTTATCACCTGGAATTGCACCCTATTTCAAGCCTATTCAATCATTCCAATGACACAATGGGACTGATCTCAAGGTGTGGGATCTTTTAAATGAGGTCAAACATCTAGAGAAGGTTGGTTCCTCTTTCTAGACTTAAGGTCCAAAGAATGATAGCTAAATCTAATGTTAATGCTCACAGGGAAAAGGGATAAGCTAAAACTAAAATTGAAAGTAATAATGCACCATAATTAGAGTATTTAACCACAACTGACAAAACATAGTAATGATCTCAAATGTTGAAGGAATCTCACACAGCCTCATGCAAGTTCAAATAGAGGTTAAGGTGGAGAGATGAATGTATGAAAGGGACCATTTTATCCACAATACACAACATACATCTATCAAATAAACATAGTGTAGGAACAATGAGAAAGGCAAAATATCAGTCTATATTGATCATAGAGGCTAAATAGCCATTACAAAAGAAGAAGAATTCATTACAAGCATGAGATAGACACAAAATGATAGACTCTCCTTCATTGGTGAACTGATATAGAGACATGAGAGGCTCAGAAAAAGAGGATAGTCCATCAAATCTACCCAGTTCTGGAGAAAACCACAAGCCATGAACCTGTAAAGAAATTTCTACCTCCAAAAATGACCCAGTGTAGCCAACCCCTAAAAATATGTCTTAACATGCTTATATAACTTTTATAATCACTGTGGATGTAATGACTGCCCCTATTTGTTCTTTTTTTAGATTAAGATATTATGTTATTGTTTTTATTTTTTGTGATCTCTTAGACTAGATAGAAGTTGTAGAAGGGGTTTTTCTGTGTTTGCATGTAATTGTTTTGCAAGATAACCATGAAAAATATGACATGCAATGATAACCCAAAAAAACTATAACAGATATGCATTAAAAACAATGACCTAGATCATAGAATTTCTCCAAATGAATTACAATAACATACCCATATGCAAATATTCAAGTTGATATGTTCGATGTACATGAACTAGCATATGGATTTTAGAAAATCACTTATAAACATTAGCAGAGGAAAGTTCTTCTTCATAGATCAATTGCCATGACATATATAGTCCTAGGCACCCTGGATGAGTGAGATAGAATGACTAAAAATGGAGATATTTTATTCTTGTTGCCTCACACCACATGGGAATACCTATACGGCCTATAATGAGCTATTACAACAAAGAAACCTACCCAAAAATCTCTTCATTCCATCTTAAAATACCCTCAAACTAGTCTACAGACTATCCTAGACTTCCCATGCCCAGCTAGGACTGAAAACGACATTAAAATCATATGATATGACTCCTTCAATGGGTATGGCCAGCCTGTAGAGTGGTACAACCTAGTAGTAGTACAACCTACCTAGAATGATATCAAATATTCATCAAACAACTTTGAAATCTATCCCTGAAGCTTATTGAACAGCTACAACACAAAATCAGGGTATTATCATGGTGAAACTTCATCAAAATGAACCAGTCTAAGCTCAATGCGAAGCCTCCGTATGAATCTCCTAGAAACCCTCCCAATGCTATCTCTCAAGCATGAAGACAGTGATCTTATAGGGGTTTCCATCCATTCAAAACCCTTGTTCCAAAACCCAAAGCCAAGCTTCAGTTTGCTCAACAAAATATTTATCCAAAAACAGAGAGTTATGTTGCAAGTATGTGCCTAATCGGTGTTGTCAATGATGTCAACATATTCTTGTTGTCATTGGTGTCAACTAAATCCTATTCCATTACTTGTTTAGAAGACTTGTATGTTGAGGATATTGAGAAAATTAACCTCTCTAGAAGAAACAAGTAAGCCATAGAGAAGTGCAGTATACACAAGGAGTTGTATGCTGAAGAACAGTCCGGTAAACTGCTCCACATTTGTTTCTTCTTGAAGATCGTGGTCTACAGATTGGAAGTAAGTTAGAGGTACGTCTAAGGATGCTACATTTCAGGTCTAAGCTATCCACATGAATATCTAAGTGAGTTGTGTTCACCACAGTGAAGCCTACTTTTTTTGTAAGTTCAGTTGAGACAAGAAGACAGTATTTGGCTCCACATTCCTCCACAAGAAAGTATAGTATTTTTCTATGTAGTTCTAGAGGGAAGTCTAGGATGATGATAAGTGCCTACAGTTGCAATGGTTCATGGTTTGGTGGTCCGCAAGCTATCTTTCTTTTATGACAGTTGAAGATAGTAAAGTTTATGTACTCAGGTGAGAAGATTCCTATGAATAAAGTGGTTAAGGTTTGTGTGGTTGCTCTTGATGATTATAGCATGCTTGTGGATGTCTCCTAATCATGTTCCTATCTAGACTTTGGTCTGTGTTAAGAAATTGAGATGGTGTGTGAAGATTGTTCCCAAATAATGTAGCGTGTAACCAGTCTTGGCCAACCTAGTTAATCCTAGTGATTGTGGAGATCTCTAGAAGATTGTGGAAGTGTGTTGTGGCATGGAAGATAGTGTTTGAGTCCTAGCTAAGGCATGGCATGATCCACATTTCATTCCCTTTGCATTATGTCACAATAGGTCATGACCTATTTTGTAAATGTTTGTAATACCGACCTTGGAGATTGTTCCAATGGTTGATGCCAACCTTGATGATCATTCCAAGGTTGATGTAGTGTATAAATGCTTGTAGTTGAGTCATGGAAAAGGTTTCCTTGAGATAAAATGAGAATATATTAAGAAAGGTCCAAAGGCAGCACAGAGTAGAGGCAGAGGAAAGAAGAGTAAGAGCAGAGCAGAGGAAGAGCAGGGTAGAGGAAGAGTAGAGATGAGCAATTGTTTATTCACAATAAAGAAAGGTGTTTGATCGTGATAGTGAATTTGGCATTAAGCCACCAGTAGGGTTTAACAGCCCTCAAGGTTTAACAACCCTTATTACATAATCTTGCTAGGTTTAGGGTTGAGGCAATGAGCTTGCTAGACCTAGTTGTTCTTCATGGCAATAAGCCGGTATGTTTAGGCCCATGGGGTGACCAAGCTTGAACATCACTATTTCAAGATTGCAATATATATTGAGATTTAATCCTCTCCATGGTTTTTCCCCACCTTGGAGTTTTCCATGTAAATCTAGTGTCTCTTGTGTTTAATGTTGTTAAGTTTCTGATTTCATGCACTCGTTGTTAAATCATAATAATTATGGATAAGTGATGAATGTTTAATTGCATAATGTGTTTAAGTTTTTGTGACAACTGATTCACCCTCCCCCCTCTCAATTGTCTGGTGCATATCAACAATTGGTATCAGAGCCAAGTTCCTCTGAAGAAAGTTTAACAGCTTGAGGAAGATCCAAAATGTCTTACAAGAAGGAAACGCCACATTTTGATAGAACTAATTATGTTCTCTAAAAGGCTCAGATGAAAAGCCATCTTCTTTCTCTTGGTATCAAAGTTTGGAAAGCTGTAGAAATAGAATACATCATATCTCAAAATGGTTCCACGACGACTGAAGATGAAATCAAAGAATATGAGATAGACATCAATGCAAGGGATGCTCTACTAAGCTCATTAACCAACTCAATATTGAAGAAAGTGGTAGATCTTGAAACTACAAATAAGGTATGGGAAAAGTTGAAAAATCTGTATGAAGGAGATGACTCTGTGAAGGAGGCCAAGTTACAAAGTCTGAAAATGAAATATGAAAGCCTAAAGATAAACAATGATGAAAACATATCAGCATTTATGCAAAGAGCTGATGAACTTGTTACAGGGATAAAATCCATAGGTGGAACTCTTGATGAAAAGGAAATTGTCACGAAAATACTCAGATCTCTACCCAAGTCCTACTGTCACAAGGTGGCCATGATAGAAGAATTCATGCAAGTAAAAATAGTTAATAGGGATCAATTGCTTGGTAAGCTTACCACTTTTGAAATGAGGGAGTTATATGATGCTCTACCAAAAGTTGAGACTGCCTTCAAAGCGAGTACTCCTAGAAGTACTTCTAGATCTAGAAAAGTATAAGGTAGAATCTGATGATGAGATAGATGAAGTTGAAGCCAACTTTGTGGACAAGCTGCAAAGAAGATCTAGTAAGTATAAAGGTAAATTACCTTTCAAATGTTTTTCCTATGGTAAAGTAGGTCATTTTGCTTCCAGATCCCCTAAAAGAATTGAAAGAAATAGAAGAAGATATGAGAATAGGCCTAGGACCCAAAAGAAGTGTTATTATGTTGAAGATTTTGATGATGATGGAGTATCAAATAATGGTGAGCCAGATAATGCTAATTCCTCTATAAATGAATGTTTATTCATTTCTATTAAGGAAGATCTTGTTTCTACTAATTCTTCTAGCTGTATGAAGGAAGAAAAACCAGTGGAAAGTGCTTTGGCTACTCAGGTCATCAAGGACAAAAATGAATGGCTTATTGATAGTGGTTGCTCTCACCACATGACTAGTGAAAATAGTAAGTTTGTAAGTTTGGAAAGATATGATGGTGGACTGATTAGGTTTGGAGATGACATAGCTAGTAGGATTTGTGGAAAAGGATCTATTTCTTTTGATGGAAAGCATAATACTGAAGATGTCTTGTATTTGAAAGGATTAAAGCACAATCTTCTGAGTGTGGGTCAGATGTGTGACAAGGCCTATGACTTAACCTTCAAGCACAATGGATGCAAGATTAGGGAATGCTCTAGAATAGTCATTGCAACTGGTAAGAAGACCAGAGGTAATTGTTATCACTGACAATTGCACCTGTATGCAAGGTTGGTGAAGCACTACAATTCTGTGTAACATGGGAATAATTTTAGGTTGTGGGTGCCCTATAACTAAATTAGACCTCATAATTATGGGTTTGTTCCCTTCGAATGTTCTATTGAGATGTATGTTTTACTATTTTGGAAAAAAGGGAAGAAAGAAACTAAATGAATACTAAAGGTGAAATTAGTGATGCACCTGATTTGGATAAAATAATGCAATCTCGTCCACAATGTTTACCAGAAATTTGACTTTTACACAATCCAGACTTGGCATAAATATCACAAAAGTGATTCTAAGGAAGGTTTGAAAATAGGGTTTTATGAAGGAAATGGTTTTTTCACAACACAAAAGACTATTTCTGGTTAACACAACCTAAGACCTGTGATAAATATATGCTTTAATGCTATAAACATGGAAGTGAGATAATAATTTTAAAGGTTTAATGATAAAGCGCAACAAAATTTTATCAAAACCACTTCATTAATAGCACTAAAAGGAAAGGTAATTTAACTCATCTCAAAGAAAACAAAGGAAAGCTCTGCAAAGAAAACAAAAGTATAACTTGTAACCTGCCGATCTCTCAATAAAACTGTAAAATATGAGCTACAAGAATTCTCCAATCTGTCTAAATCAGAATGAGAATCAAGAACTAGCAAAAACAAACTTTTTATTTACAATATATAGGTCTTCTCTCTCAAAAGAGGCATGCAAAATATGGACTTACAGATAACTACCTCTAAAAATAAACACTCCCGAGCAACCTCCAAAATCCTAAAAATTAGGGCCTAAAACTACCACAAATTGAGCAAAAATAGCTCCAATTTGGGCCTCTGCATATGCTTGACCAAAAGTTGACCAAGAACCCTAAAAGTACTCCAAAAAATCATGCAAAACCTCCTAGGTGGCGTAGTTAACTCAACTAATCAATTTGCATGATTTTGCATGAGCAAAATTGATTGTGAGTAAATAATAAAGTAATAAAATAATTACTTTATTATTGGTTACAATTTGTTCTAAATTTGACTTTACAATTTGTGGAAAATAATAAAGTAATTTGGAAAATATTACTTTATTATTTATTTACAATTAATAACTTTGTAAAATCATGCATGATTAGAAGAGAAAATATCACTCCTTATCACTCCAATTACACTTGCCTATTTTGCACGATATGAGTACAAATAGGACTTAGAAGAAAATGAAAACTTCTTATACCTCCATGTGAGAAAATATCCTTATTTTGCATGATTTACACATTAAGGCAAATTTTTTTACCCTTATCACTCCATGCACCAATGAGAAAACACTATCTTCTCTCTGCAAGATAAAAATCTTAAGTCACTCCATGCATCATAATATCTCCATGCACAAAAAATAGTGTGCATAAATATCCTTATGATTCCCTTTGATGCCTTAGTGCATGTATATCATTATATTTTTAAGACACCTTATATCTCAGTATGCAACTAAATATCAAGAAAAAAAAACCCTACAACTCCTCCATGCATCAAAATGCACCATCATATTCTTGTTTACCTTGTCTACCACCATGCTCTGTCCTCATGCATGCCATGTCTAAAATCATACTCCTCTTGGCTTTGTTGGCCACCATGCATAATCAAGAAAGATCCTTACCTTTGGATGTTTGCAAAAAGAAAAGGAATTTTGACTAGCATGTATATCACATAATGCATCTTTGACCATGCTATCTATTCGACCACCAAGGAATTTTAAATAGTTTATAAGTGTTGTGTGGTTACACAACACACCCCATTTTGAACTTGACAAAACAGGGACCCAACTTTGTAGGCTTGCTCCTTTGCTTTTGTGTTCTGGGCGGTAATGGTAAAACAACATCAGTCAGCATGTATGTGCTTAATGTCAGGTGTATTTGTGATCTTGAAGTCTAAACCCAAATTTCAAAGTCTAAATCTTTCCTCAAGAAACCTACCATGTGAAAGAGTGTAAAATTCTAGGTAGGTTTACCTTTTACATCACCTTGAAATTCGGCCAAATGAGAAAGTTATGGCCAATCAAAGTTCTAGTCAAACTTGATATTCGAGAGGGGGGGTCATATTCCAAACATCAGTCACCTTGTGTAATATCACCCCGCTATTACAAATATCACCCTAATATTATAAGATCACCCTGATGCTAGTTTATAACCCGATAATCATTTGGTCTGAAACCCCAGACGTCAATCTTACGTGATAGTGGTATTTACCCGTCAGACAGCTTCATATATTTTGTGGGGGTCATATTTCGAATATCACCCAATCTTTCAAATATCACCCGATCTTTCGAATACCACCTAATATTTCAAATATCACCCTACCACAGAATATCACCCTAGTGCCAATATGATGATGATGTCATCCAATCCCGATGAACAAGGAAATCAAGAAATCACCCTAATAGTGACTTCATCATCCTTTTTACCTCGTGGAGGTATGTATCCAATGATCACCCTTTTAAATAACATGACTGTGACATCATCCTGATCTTTCGAAAGGGGGTCACATTCATTAATATGGCTCATCTTCGTTAACATGATGATGACGTTAGCTTATCCCATTCCACAAAGGACCCGATATGACGATGACATCATCAATCGGCTTGAACTCCGCAGGTCATCTGATTTCTAACAACCGTCATCTTTTCTAATATGACCGATCCTTCATAACATGTCGGTGACATCATTCTAACCCAATATAAAAAGCTTGACATGACCATGACGTCATCTTATGCGGAGGGTGATATTCCTCAATATCAGGGTCATATTTCTTAACATCTCGATTTCCTTCGGTATGACCATGACGTCAGCCTTTCACATTTTAACGAAGCCTATCCATGATGATGACATCATCATCATATCTTGATCTATGAAGAGAGTCATATTAGTTAATATCCCTCATATTAACTAATGTGCATACCCGAACCCGATAGTTTTATTCAATGGAATTTAGTGAACAAAAGTGCATGTATTGCATATGCATGATCTTATGCATGCGATAACTGAAAATGTAAGGCTTGCATATCATATGAAGGGTCACATTACCCTTGGAATACAAAAAAGGCTACCGGAAGGTGAAACTATTTGCAAAACTTCAGAGAAACTCAAAAAATTAGGAAATTTTTGACCTTCCCCTTGGCAGGGTCATAACTCCTAGCTATTTTATCAGAATTTAGACTTTTTGGACTCATTGGAAAGATAAACTAGTTATCTAGTTTGAGTTGCTTGGTCACTTAGGCTTAATGCCAAGTTACCGATGGAGTCTTGAGGCCCTAATTTCACTCTGAAGGCCTCCGAAGATGCAATTTACCAAGATGTAGAAAATACCAAAAATCATATTTTCGGTATTTTTATCAAAAATCACTCAAATGACACTAGACCTGATCAGATATTGAAACTATTTTAGGGCCTGATAGCATGTTTTTCAGTCAACGATAGTCACCCGGACCCTCTTGACCACCTATGGACATTTAAATACGTGAATTTTCACAGATGCTCAATATTCATAACCTGATATATCTGTGTTTGCACATTCAGCCTGCTTTTAATGTAATTTTTATCTTCCTGCTAGTTATTAAATGAATGATGATGCTTAATTCTTGTCTGTTTGCTGTAGGAGGTTGAAGCTGTTTGGAGTTTGGCTGAAAATTGCAGAGTTGCAGACACAAAGGCAACATGAACCTGAGCTGAGGAGGATATTGTCAAATATGCTATTTGTTAGCTGGAGGATGGACCAGGCCAAAGATGCTGGAATATTCTATGCCAGCTATGCAATTGCCAACTGGCGAGCACGTGTTATCCATCTGAACCATTGATTGTTCTAAGAGGACCCGGATCATTAGATCAATGTAACTATTTTCTGGCCTTTGTTCTATAAAAGGGCCAGAACTTGTCCAAATTAAAGATAGAGAGAATATCTGGCAAAATAAGGCCAATTACTGTAGAATTAAGAAGAGATCGGATTACCGAGACTAATGAGGATTGAATTGTTGAAATGTCAAGGTTCTTTCTTTAGATCATTGTAAATGTACTTGTTCTAAAGCATATTGAATGGAGATGAAGCTTTAAATTACATCCTGATTGTAAACTTTATGTAATCTTCAAGTTGATTTCTGGATATGTAATGGTGGATGCTGTGTTTAAATAGAAGCGCTTTCATTTTATTGCATGTTGTTGTCAACTTTACCTTTGAAGATTTGCATTGGATCATGCAGATTTGTGGAATGTCCTGGTGAAGTATGATTTCTAGTTTTCCTCTCTTCATTGCTGTATGGGAACATGTATGTGGATCAGTGATCTCAGTCAAGTAATTTTGGGAATCTCATTCTCTAACCCTTTTCCTCATTTTAATTTCAGTGAATCACTTCCATAACTGTAAATCATGATAAATAATAGGCAGAACAGAGAAATATGCTGACATGTTGTAGATAATTGAATATCATTAGCATATTTGAGCTAAATGCATGTAGTGTTGAGAATATCATGCAAAGAATTGCAAATAATGGTAAAAATCATGCAAATATCAACCTGTAGGCACATTATTTGAGTGAATTCATAGTGCAGAGGTAGAATTGTTGGAGATTTATGCAGAGCAGATATAAAGGGTAGGATATCTGGAGAAATACTGATGAACTTTGCAAAAATTATAGAAGAACGTAAGGCCCCTGAATGATTAACTGCAACACACATCAACCACTGAGTAATGTCAGTAGATTATGAACTAATCAACAGAGACTTGGGATCATGAATTCTCTGAATTCATTGTATCTTTCAAGATGAATAAGGGTTAATGTGTACTTTTATTCTATGTTTGTTTGTGACTAACATCATGATCAACAATAAGGCATGAAGCCTTTCTTTCTTATCATACGACCCTTCTTGACTTAATAAAAATCAACTCCTAAGCAATGTTGGTCGGCCACTCCAAGCTATGATGGTTAGGAATATTCAAGACCGAATTCTTGATGACAAGCACTTCTTGGATAAGGTAATTAGTTGTCTTTTGTAAAGTCAAAAAATACACCTGAGAGAAGGAACCTTTGAACAAAAACAAAGAGACAACCCTAAAAGTTGCTCATTCTTCATTTGGCATACTCTTCATTTTCTTTGCAACTGCATTATGATGGCTTAGGGTTTGAATGTCTCCATCATATCTCTGGTCTTTCTCCTTTCCATGGCTTCTCTTGGTTAAATATTTGGAACTCTGCATCATTAAGGAAGAAGGTAATACTGCTTTGAGTTTCATATGAGGCATTTTATTGATATCTGTAGCTTTATTTCTCTTAAATGGCCACGGCCTCCTTCTTCTTTCATGGCTATCTCCATCATTGTGCATTCTTTAACACCCTCTTTCTTGTTTCTGTATCTTTCCTCTTTGTAACTTTTCACCTATTCTTGAAAGCTTAAGGCTATTATGAGGCCATGGGTATGATGGTGATAGTTTGTCATTGATGTCAAAAGGTTTGGCCTCCAATGATGTCTTCATATGTTCTTTGGTAAGTGATGTCATGAAAGATTGTTTGCAGTATGTTCTTGTTGTGCATTGATCTGAGAAAGGTTGCAGTATGTGTTTCAGATGTTGATCATATAGGAGTTCAAACGGTTTACATGCATGTTCATATTCAAGCAATGTTGACACAGGTTGATCATGTTCTTGCCTTACTAGTTGTTGAATCAGGACTTCATAATACCTAGCAGGTGTTCAACTTATCATGATAGAAAACTATATCAACTAGTTTCTTTCACCTCAAGTTTTCACAGGTAGGAGATAAGTTGGTTTTATCAAGTTGCTTTCACACTCAAGTGTCCACAAGACAAGGTTGTGACAAGTGCAGAGGTATAAAGTGATGTTGACTTAGTGTTTACAAGGTTAAATGTTCAACTTCGACTGCCAAAAACATGTGAAGGTTTTATTTGTATTAGAAGAGCTTTCGACATCTTAAGGAGAGCATAAAGCATTAAATATGCTTTAGTGAAGAGAGCACAAATATATGTGGGGCATTGTATAATTAAGGGGCTTGACATAACAATGTGTTATTTAATATATTGATCATTAAGTTTTTTTTCTTCGAAGGAAATGGCATCAATTAGATGTTTTATTCATATAAGAATGGGCACAAAAGTCTCTAGTAATGACTTAAAACTTTAAGAATTTAAGCCCTTTCTGCCCGGCAATGACAGTTGCAGTCCACTCTATAAACATTTACACTTTATGTTCTAACTATCCATTGACCGGTATAGCAGGTTGAACGCACCGCTTGGAGGGTTTTAAAACGTTGTTGTGTCCGGTCATATTCCCTAGGAGTACCGGCTGTCAACAGTTTGCAATGAGCGCTCGGGCGCCAAATCTCCATCAACGGTCATGTTTAAATGCTCGAAGGGCGCGAAAGCCACAATCGGTGGTTATCATTTAAATTGTGACTCCATAATATGACCATGCACATTGACGTGCATATGAACGTCATTACCATATGTTGACTGCAGTTAGTGTGTTTGTTAAAGGCAGTTTATGACATATTTTGAGCCCGATTAGAAAGTTTTTGTTATGTCAGTCTATAGAATCTTTTGATTCCGAATGGAAAGTTTTTTTTAAGGAGTTTTTTTTATTTGCATAGAAGAAGTTGAAAAGATATTATTAGTAATGTTTTTTTTTTGGTGCTTTTCACAAAAATTGAAAGTGAATGATTTTTGAAAAGAATGAAGATTTTGAAGATTAATTTTTGAGGAGTTTTTTTTAAGATTGGAGAAAGATTTTTTGCAGGGAAGATGAAGGGTTTGTCTTGAAGATGATTTGTTACAGGATACGAATAAGAGAGGTTTTATTTTCTCTTAAAGACAGATTGACAAAATTACATGAAGACAATGGATTTGAATATAAAAGCATGGATATTTTTTAAGGAATATGAATCAAAATTGAAGAGTTTTGTGAAGGAGAAGATGAAGGGGTTGAGAAGATCTCAGACAGAGCATTGATCAGATTTTATTGAAGATGTTTGGACTTATTTCATGATTTTGTTTTATTCAGGGCAGATGAAAGAATACAAGGGTAGATTGAAAAATAAATTGTTGAAGACATTCAAGTTGATAAAAATATTACAAAGAAGATCAAGAGGTTTTGAAAAAGAGGATAATGCAAAGATAATTAGATTGAAATTTTTTTTGTTGTTTTGAAGAATATGAAAGGTTATTGTTTTTGTAGTATACGGAGAGGTTTCTTATATTTGCTTCAAATTGACAGAGTTGGAAAAGATGTTGTGAAGATTAATGATGAATTAACAGGGTTCAAATACAGATACAGAGAGAAGGTGAAAAGATATAAAACTTGTTTATAATGGTGCATTGATGCAATTATATAAATAGATATTAATGAAACATAAAGTGGAGGAGTGTTGTTGAGCATATCAGGATGTATGATTGATTTTAAATAGAATGGCCATTTGACAGGGATAGGTGAAAGAAGAAATGTTTTGTTTTGAATGGAAACAGAGTATCCCTCTGATTTGTTTATTACTTCTATTGATGATGGTTTGCCAGTGAGGCACAGTATGCTAGTGAGGCTTGTAGGTCAGTGAGACCTTAACATTTGTCAGTGAGACACATATTGTAGCCAGTGAGGCATATTTGATCAGTTAAGCCAGT
This sequence comes from Cunninghamia lanceolata, assembly GCA_027924645.1. Lineage (NCBI taxonomy): Eukaryota > Viridiplantae > Streptophyta > Pinopsida > Cupressales > Cupressaceae > Cunninghamia > Cunninghamia lanceolata. The sequence continues at coordinate 5,201,810 of BSBN01001126.1, forward strand.
GAGGCAGTTTCGAGTGGTTTTTCTACCCAGAGAGGGTTTTCCACTCCAGTAATTCTTGTGTTAATGATATGCTTCTATGTGTGTTCTTGCTTCTATGTTAAAATTTATCTCTATGTGATTCTGCTCATATTTTTCATTATCAAACTTATACATATATGTGTAATAGTTCATTGATGACTTTCACTTTCTGAGTATTGTAAATTAAAAGTTATAATAAGTTGCAAAAATTTACACAACACTGATTCACCCCCCTCTCAGTGTTGTCCGAACTCCTACAGGGTAGATGTCTCCTCATGTTAGCAAAACAAGGTAAGCACCTGCCTTTCCATTCTCCTCTGTAGCCTCATTTGTCTTTTTTACAGCTAAAGAATCACAAGGGCCTGTATGTAGACATGGGTATTGCATTTTTTTAACAAAAAATGGCATATCTCTATCAGCTATGCTTGTATGTATCTCTTTTTATTCTCAACTTGTCTGTAGATGCAAAAAACCTTGAGGGTTTGAAATCTTTTGATGAGGGTTTGTTCTTTTTGTACTATCAAGGCCTCCATCTTGCCACGGCTGTGCTCATCTATATGTAGATGCCAAGGATGTAAAGGATGTTGAGGGTTTGTAAGTTTTGAAACTAGGGTTTCAACCTTTCTTTGCACAAAACTCCTTCACTATCATGACCATTCTCTTGTAATATTTACTGTGGTCTCTTTCTCTTTATACTGTAGGTGAAGAAAAGAAACAAGGGTTTGAAATTTTCTTGCAAATACCTTGTTCATTTTTTACACAAAACCTTCAAGTGGTCACGGCCTTCCTCCTATAGTATTCATGGTTCTTCTTTTTTGACTTGTAAGTGCAAAGGAAACAAGGGTTTGAAATCTTCTGTCAAGGGTTTGTTCTTTCTTATAGATGGTTATACATTTTATCATTAAAAAATTGTTCTGGCATGGCTATGACTTCTCCTTCTTTTTCTAGCAACTTCTTGACTGTGGGTGCAAAAATGGCACTAGGGTTTGAATTTTAAATAAGTGAAATATCACTTTGCATCATACAGAACTTTCTCCCCCTACACCTTGTGATTGTCATAGCTATTGATGATGATACTTTACCTTATCTACCCTCCACTATAGCTACTGGGTATGATAACAAGTCTTTTGATATTCAAAAAGAATGACTGTTATTCATTTATCTCCATCTTGTAATTATAATTTGATATTTCTGTAGCACACATTCTAAAGTTTCAAAAGGCTCTTTTAGACCATTCATCCTGTATGTCATGTGTCTTCCTTGCCTGTTAATCTGTAGGATGATTGACTATTTTTCATGTGTGATGATGGGATCATCTCCTGAAATGTGTAACTGTCTTTGATGCATTTGGATTATACTAGACATATCATGCTCTGATTTCTCCTTGGTTGTCTGTGGCATTCTTAAGGTACTCCTGTAGCATAGATAACATATTCTTGAATACTCACTGCTTATCTCATGATTTGGATCTCATAGTAGCATATATACCAAGCATTCTTCTCCTCAGTTATCTGTTTACTATAACTGTATCATGATAGAACAATGGCATAAAAGAAAGAGAATTGCTTACCTTGTGAATTGTCAATCACCATCTGTAGCATTTGGCATATGTCATGTTCTTCTATTGTTTCTCCTTCATCATTGATCTACTCTTGTAGATGGATATGGAAACTATAATATACTCTAATTGTTTTTTGCTTGCAAAAACTACCTCATGATCAATGTCCTGATTGTCTATAGTGAAGGTGACTACACTTTGTCTTCTTGCATGGTATCTTTCTTTCTGGCATTTATTAACTATATCATGCTATCACTGTAGCTTAGGCATGTGAGATAAAGCTTGTTTGATCAAAATAGTGATGAGATGCATGGAAACCACCTTATTATCTTTAGACTGTAGCATTCCTATCACTCTAGTGTGCTTAATGTTGGACTCCTTCTTTGCTCTAGACATGACTATCCCTTGCTCTTGACTTTGTATCTGACTGTCATGTCAGTCATGACCTTACAAGTATTTGTTTATGCATCATGTGCTTCATCCTTCGATGCTTGAATGTTTGAACATCTAACTACATTTGGACTGTAGCAGTCATCTAGGAATATAGGCTCTCCTTGATGCCTGAATCATATGAGATTCTTGGCTTGGTTGTTTCATCGTTGAAAACTAAGACCTATCTACTCCACTTGAATTGTTTCATTTGTGCCTCCTTGTATCTTGATGGTTTGAAGTTTTAAGGCATTGATGACTATCTAGTTATTGGTCCATGACAATGATATATTCATGACTGTATTTTCACACTGCCATATATCAGCTAGAGCTAATGATGCCTTGTTGTTTTGATTTTGTCTTTTAAAAGGCATAACCTGTATCTTTCAGGTAACTTGCTCACTTTGAATACCTATATCATGTCACTTACTTCTTACTCTTTTGTCATAATGAGATGATACCTTCACATGATTTATCCTATAACTTGTTCAAATGATACACAAGTTCCTGCATCTTGGAAACTTTATTCTGTCTCTCTTCCTTTATCAGGCACATTAATCTAAAAATTTGTATCATATCTTTGTACTATGAAGGCACTCTGTCAGTTGTTCTTACTAGCTGTAATGAAATAAAAATATGCATTCATAATGATACTGTACCTCAGATGGCTTCTATAGCCTGGATGACTGTAATCTAATTTTTGCATTTTGTTTTTGTCAATCTTGACTTAGTCATGTTAATCTGATTTGCTCCAATCAACTGTAATAATGTCATGATGACATATCTTTTTTGTAAGTTGATTAGATGATGCATGATATAACTTGCAATGATGCATCTTATCGTTTCTAATACTCTTTTCAAAAAATGAAAAGAAACATGCTGGGCTCAAACCCTTGTGGGAGCCACATTTAATCCACATGTTTATTTGTCTTCAAATCAGCAACAAAACTTGTCCTATACCTACACAATGAACAAACAAGTTAGCGTAAAAAAGTACTTGATAGTATTGATTGATCTTCTTCATGATTTCTTCCTAATTTATGTCATTATATCTGATCTCATCTCTTATCTGAATGCATGATGTGATAAGTAGATCTCTCTATTTGATAAAAGCATGTGATAATTTTAAACATCCAGAGCACTAACAGGGATGTCTACAAAATTTTGCAGGTTCAATTGATGATGGCTTGGAGTGAAGACTAAAGACTAAAAACCTGAAAGCCAGCATCAACAACAATCTCCATCATCAGGCAATGATGGATGTTTAGATTTATCATGTGTTCATTTCCTTTCCTTTTATCAAACAAATGCATAGCTTGCATGTCTGCAATTGCTCAGTCTAGTTACTCCCACATCTTGTGTGGGATGCATTTGAACACTTCTTTTAAACATGATCAGTTAATTTCTCTTATGCATATGATGTATATGTATTTCCTTTTTTAATTAATGCATGAGATAAAAGAATAGATACTTGAATGTATGTTCAAAACATGACATGAAATAATAGTGCAATACAAAATACCTTTCTTTCTTTTATTCAAAACTAATTAATTGAATAATCAATCTAACTTATAACTCCTGAAAGATCAAACTGTGTAGAACAACTGCATTTCTTTAATATTTTATTTCTTGACAATCTATTCTATTGTCATGATAACTTATCAGTCCTGATTGGATTGATGGGTTATCCTGACAGCTGGATATCATTCTCTGCTTTGTCAATGCATCAACTATTTAATGAATGCAATAACTTAAAGTTTTCTATTATTCCTTTTGAACAATTACACTTAGGTCCAACTAATTTTAAGTGTGAACAAAAAATTAGTAACATTTCTGGTGACCTCTTAGGGGTGTTTGCCTGCTAAACCGTTTAGAACCAGTAGCCTAGCCTTTCCATTGGGTATAGAGTCATTTTTGCCCTAAACTTTAGAGAATTTCTGTAACTCACAACAACTAAACACAATAGCAGCAACTAACTGAAAACTAAAACTAAAACTGATTTGCCTAAAACAAAATCAGCAACATGTGCAAAAGCACTTCTTGGAAACAAAACAACAAAACTGAAACACTTATTTCCAGCATAAGGTTGCCTTACTAGTAGCATAACTTGAGGTGAATCCCATTAACTAGGGTTGGAAACACCTCACCGTCTAACTTAGCAAGCTAGAATGCATTGTGTTGCTTGCATTCTATGATTATATATCAGTCCATCCCACATTGCATCAAACTTTGTATGGTATCTTGGTCTACTCTTCAATTCATTCCATTTGAAAAGTAGATCTCCTTCTTTATAAAATCTTGGTACTGCCCTCTTATCAAAAGTCCTTTTCATTTCAGCCCGGTGTACTTCCAATGTTTTCAAGGCCTCTCTCTTGATTTCTTCAAGTTTAATCAGCTGTGCAAGCCTGATTTCCATTGGCTATTCTTCAAGTAACTCTAGCTCCTTTATGTAGCTAAGTGTTGGCAACTCCACTGTTATTGGTAACTTTGCTTCCTTTCCATATGTAAGCACATAGAGTGAATTACCTGTTGATCTTTTAGGTGTAATCCTATCAGCCCATAATGCTAACTTTAGCTTATCATGCCAAGATCTCTGATTCTCATCAATTGTTTTCTTTATGATTTTAATCAGATTTTTGTTAGTTGATTTAGCCTGTCCATTACCTTGAGGGTAATAATTTGATGAAGTATTTAAAAATATGTTGTTTTTTATAGACCAATCAGATATTCTTAATCTAATAAATGCTAAAGCATTATCTGAAATAATTGAGTCAGGAGTTCCAAACCTAGACACTAGATCTTGATAAAAATTTACGACTGATGTTTTGTTAGCATCTTTCAAAGCAACTGCTTCAGTCCACTTAGTGCAATAATTAGTAGTAGTCAAAATCCACTTGTGTCCTTCGCTTGAAGGTGGATTAATAGGACCAATGAGTCCAATCCCCACTTGCCAAATGGTTGTTCCACTTAATCTGGATGCAAGGGCATTGTTGCCAGTCTTTGTTTCCTACAAAAACTAAACACTTTATACATTTCTTCACCCATTCATGAGCATCTCTGAACATGTCAGGCCAACAATATCCAGCTCTCATAATTTTTAGAGTTGTTGTTCTAGTTGCAAAATGACCTCCAGCAGGTCCATCATGAAATTTTTCTAGAATCCTTTGAGTCTGATCTGGCTATACACATCTCAGCAAAACATTGTTAAAGTCTTTTTTGTATAGAATTCCATCAATTATAGCATAAGGAATTGCCTGTAATCTGTAATATCTTCTTTTAGATCTATTCAGGCCTTGTGGACAATCACCAGTGTGTAGATAATGAATCATATCATGTACCCAACTTGTAGGGGGGTCTGGGACAGTAGTTGTTTCATTGTTTTGAAGCATTATCTCAGCTTCTCCTTCAAATTCTTTTCTGTATCCTTCATTTTCTACAAGCTATTCACATAATCATTTGCCTTGGACCAACTTGGTTACCTTAATTTGTATGTCATATTCCATGACCTTGGTTATCCACCCTACTCTCTTATCATTTAAATCCTTACTGAGCAAAATTTTTTTCACTATTGGGTGAGCAACCATTAAATGAATTCTATTATTTGAAAGCATATGTTTGAACTTCTTTAGGCTCCTAATAACAACTAATACAATCTTTTCAACAAAAGAATATCTTACCTCATAGTCATGCAGAACTTGGCTAAAAAATGCCACAGACTGTTCCATTCCTTCATTGTTCTACTGACAAAGTATAGCTGATATAGTATCCACACTGCCAAATGCATATAGAATGAAGTATTTATCAAAGTTTGGATTTATCAGAGTTGGAGCAGTAACGAGTGCCTCCTTTATCTCTTCAAAACTTTGTTTTCCTTCTTTGGTCTAGCTGAAAGGAATATTCTTCTTCAGCATTGTTGTAAGTGGTTGTAAAAGTGCTGCTATATTAGGAATAAACCTTCTTACAAATTTAATTCTTCCCAGAAAGCTTTGTAAGCCTTTCTTATGTGTAGGAAGAGGTAATGGCAATATTGCAGTGATTCTTTTAGGATCAATTGATATTCCATCTTTAGACACAATGTGTCCCAACAGTTTGCCTTCATGGATAGAGAAAATGCTCTTCTTTAGGTTTAATGATACCCCAAATTGTGCTTGTATACTTAGATGATGTGACTATTTTTCTAAAAAAGTTGAAGATCATTTTCATCACTTAAGACTAATCTTTAAAATATGTAAACTTGCAATATCTGCTCCATAGAAGGTAAAGGATAATGGTCCTTTAAAGATGCTCTATTTAAATCACAAAAATCAACACACAATCTGATTTCCCCATTCTTTTTTTTGACAGGAACTAAGTTAGAAACCCATGAAGTATGTTTGATAGGAAAAATGATATTACCTTCAATGAGTTTATTGAGTTATGTCTTCATAAGCACTTCCAGTTTGGGATTCAGTGGCCTTTGCTTCTGTCTAACAAGTTTAGCTTTGGGTTCTAGCTCTATTATGTGTTGAGCTAACTCAGGGTTGAAACATTTCAGATCTCCATATTCCCATGCAAAAATATCACTAAACTCTTGACAAAGTTGGATGAATGCTAACTAGAAAGAAAGATACCATGCAAGAAGACAAAGTGCATTCACCTTCACTATAGATAGTCAAGACAGTGATCATGAGGTAGTTTTTGCAAGCAAAAAATAGTCAAAGTATATTATAGTTTCCATATCCATCTACATGAGTAGATCAATGATGAAGGAGAAACAACAGAAGAAGAACATGACATATGCCAAATGCTATAGATGGTGATTGACAATTCACAAGGTAAACAGTTCTCTTTCTTTTATGCCATTGTTCTATCATGATACAGTCATAGTAAACAGACAAATGAGGAGAAGACTGCTTGATATATATGCTACTATGAGATCCAAATCATGAGATAAGTAGTGAGTATCCTAGAACATGTTATCTATGCTACAAGAGTACCTTAAGAATGCCACAGACAGCCATGGAGAAATCGGAGCATGATATGTCTAGTAGAATCCAAATGCATCAAAGACAGTTACACATTTTAGGAGATGATTCCATCATCACACATGAAAAATAATCAATCATCCTACAGATTAGTAGGCAAGGAAGACACATGACATATAGGATGAATGGTCTAAAAGAGCCTTTTGAAATTTCAGAATGTGTGCTACAGAAATATCAAAGTACAGTTACAAGATGGAGATAAATGAATAACAGTCATTATTTTTTAATATCAAAAGACTTGTTATCATACCTAGTGGCTATAGTGGAGGGTAGATAAGGTAAAGTATCATCATCAATAGCTATGACAATCACAGGGAGTAGGGGAGAAAGTTTTGTATGATGCAAAGAAATATTTCACTTATTTAAAATTCAAACCCTAGTGTCATTTTTGCACCCACAGTCAAGAAGATGCTAGACAAACAAGGAGAAGTCATACCTATGCTAGAACAATATTTTCATGATAAAATGTATAACCGTTTGTAAGAAAGAACAAATCCTTGACAGAAGATTTCAAACCCTTGTTTCCTTTGCACTTACAAGTCAAAAAAGAAGAACAGTGAATACCACAGGAGGATTGTCGTGACAACTTGAAGGTTTTGTGTAAAAAATGAACAAGGTCTTATTTCTTTTTGATGTTTTTGGTATGAATAGCAAAATTCCAGCCTTTTAGAGGTTCATTATCAAGTACCTGGTGACTCTAATACTTTTTTTTTAGATCAGATCTTGCAACCTATGAAAAAATATCAAACAATGTCAAGTAAAATTTTTGAGAAGAAGCATAACCTGTTATCTCCACCAAAGAGGAGAATAAAAATAGATAAAGAATCCAATACAACAAATTTATCAGTTGTTTCAGATCTACCAAGTACACATCCTAAGTTTGCTTCACATTAGAATCTATTATTTGCAAGTTCATCAATAGAATTTTTCAGTTCTCCACCAGCAAGCCCAAGAGAGCAGATTCCTATTTTCCAAGAGGAACCTCTTCTTCTTGAGTTCATGAGAGAAGAAACTGTGTTACAAGAAGTATTCCATGTAGTTCCAATCCAAGCAGCAGCTCAAATACTATCTACTTCAATGGCTCTACTAGGAGGAGGTGGAGGTGGCAGAGGTGGTGGAAGAAATCCACCACCATCTCAAAATCAGCCTTTTGTTTCATTTAATGGAGGTAGCCCTTTGAATCTGAATCAACATGATGACATACCGATGGTTACATTAAAAAGTTTACCAAATTTCACAAGAGAGGATAGGACTACACCCATTGAACATATCAGAGATGTGGCTTCTTTGTGTTCTGTTCACCACATCACTGAAGAGAACATTGCAATCAGGTTATTGGTAGCATCACTAAAAGGTAAAGCTCTTCAATGGTTTAGAGGCTTAAGAGTTAATTCAATTAGATCTTGGGATGACTTAGGTGCTGCTTTAAATAGGCAATTTTAGGATAAATCTGATCATTTATCATTAGTTGAACAAATGACTACTATTAAGAGGGCTCCACAAGAGCAAATGTCAGATTTTAATTTCAGATTTTAGAAAACATGGGATAGAATCCCTGAAATAGTGAAACCATCACCATAACATGCTTTGTTATATTATTTGAGGGCATTAAATTTTGATATTATTGTTATGATACAATCTATGGGAGGGGTAACTCTATCAGATGCTTTTGATATTGCAATAAGAGCAGAAAATAGTTTAATACAAGCTAGTAAGATAGCACCTAGGCCCCCAATGCCAATTTTTCCAGATATACAGCCTTTAATCCCAATTTTAGCCCCATATATTTCAGCAATACCATCTTTTGGTTATCAAGTAAATACACAAAATGGTACAGATCCCATTCATTCTAAATTTTGAGAGTTGAAAAAAACCAACGAAGTATTGCAAAGATAATGCAGACTATGAGTAATGACTTAGTGAGTCTAAAAATCCAAACAAATCAGAATAATAGACCTTACCAAGCAGCCCCTTACCAAGCAAATAGACCTAGTTATCAAGCAGATTATCAGGGTCAAAGGAGAAATTACAACAATAGGCCAAATTAGCAATACAATACAAATATTGTTAGTACATCAAAGGAAATCTATACAAAACAACATGGTTCAAGACTATGCATGGTGTTACCCCTGTAATCAGCCTCATAATTAGGCCACTTGCCCAAATGGGATAGTAAATCAAGCATTGATGGTACAGAATAACTATGCTACTGTTGAAAATTCAACAAGTGATGTAAACAACCAGCTAGACATTCAGACTTAGTATGTTAATCCTGATGTATCTTTAATGAATTGGCAGGCTAATGAATTTTGTGGTGTAAATCAGTTGCTAGGTCAAAAATAATTTTTTATTAATATTGCAGCAAACACAAGATCAAAAAAGAGAGCTGTTGACTTGCAACAACAAGCTAGAACTACAAATCAACAAGCTGATACTGGTAAAAACCAAGCTGGAAATGTATCACAACAAGTTGATAAAGGAAAAAATACAGTTTCTACAACTCAGAATGAACAGAATCAAGCTTCTACATCAAAGGATTTGCATATTTTGTCAAGGTAGCCAACTACAGAAAATAAATAGCCAGCTAAAGACCAACCAGAGGTTGCTGTCACAAAAGTACAACAAAAGGTTAGTGGTCCTGCTTTTAATATTTTGGATCATATGAAAAAGACAATAGTATGCATGTCTATTTTAGATGCTTTACACATTTCAGGACAAAAAGATTTGTTACAAAATGCATTATCTTAGTTGCCTTTGTCAAATGAAGTACAAAAATCACATCAACCTCATATTATGATTACAAATGAGGCAGGAAAAAGTATAGAATAGCCTAAACCAGTAGGCAAACCTCCACCATTTTATGTCACTTTGATCGTGGGTGATTATTTAGTACATAATTGCATGATATATTTAGGAGCCAGCATCTCAGTTATGCCAAAATAGCTAGCTAATAAGTTAGGTCTAAAATATGAAGCTGTTGTTAGAGGTGTTGTACAAATGGATGGAACTAAAGTAAACAAAGTTGGAATGTTCAAAAATTTAGGCCTTACTTTGCATGCTTGTCCAAACTTTGTTATATACCAGGACATTTATGTCATTGATCTGCCGCCTACCTTTGCCATTTGCCTATCCAAAGATTTTACAGCAAGGTTAGGAGGGTATTTATCAACTGATTAGACACATTTATTCTTCAGAACTAGATATGGAACTAAGGTTACAATCAAGTCTAAACCACTAGCAAAAAATCACTTGGAACCTTACACACCTAGTTCCATAAATGCCAATCTTTCCATTTTTTATCAAGAGGATCTGATTCCTATCTAAGACCCAAATACACCTTTAGAAGGAATTCCAGATATGGTTTTAGACCAATGGGCAGCAGAGAACCATGAAACAGATCCATTTGAGCAAATGGATGAGATGGGCCTTGGTGTGTACATGATTCAAGAGAATAATACAATTACTCTAAATCTGATTAAAAGAAAAATAACAAACTAGAGAGTCTAAAAATGATGTTTGGGAACTATATTTTGATGGTTCTAAAAGTAAGGTAGGAGCTGGAGGAAGTGTTGTTTTAGTTTCTCCTACAGGTGAGAAATATTATTCATCTTTTAGATTTACTTTCAGCTGTTCTAACAACTCAACTGAATATGAGGCTTTAGTTCATGGATTAGAATGGGCAAGGAAAAGAAAAATCAAGTGCTTAAAAGTTTTTGGAGACAGTGAATTAGTGGTTAAACAAGTCAGAAACCTTGCTGCTACAAAAAATGACTTGCTGAAGATATATAAACATAGAGTTTGGGACATGATATAAGAGTTTGATGTATTTAATCTGATATCTGTACCTAGAACTGATAACAAGCAAGCTGGCAAATTAGCTACCATAGGAGCTGAATATGATACTCTTGCTAAAATGAAGAATATTCACTCTCCTTTATATGTCAAATTTGTTGTTAGACCATCAGTTCCAGATAATAATGTCAGTTGGCAAGTGTTTGACAGTGATGAATAGATTATAAATTTCTTAATGGAAGAGGCTAAATTTTCTACAGGTAATCAGCATAAATTTGCATAGTAATATGATGGTCAAATACTTCAGTTAAGATCAAACAAGCTACCCAAGGGCTTAGTGACATTGGAATCTATCTTTAATACTAATGATCAGGTAAGAAAAGACAAGGCTAGCTTGTCAATAAAGCAAGAGCATTATGAGCCTATTGAGATCTTTAAAGGAAAGTTGCTCAAGCTGGGAAAGATATGTACAAAACAAGAATAGTAAGCATTCATCTAGCTTTGTCAAAAGTTTAGTGATATTTTTGTATGGGAATATGGAGATCTGAAAGGTTTCAACCCTAAGTTAGTTCAACACACAATAGAGCTGGAACCCAAAGCAAAATCTGTCAGACAGAAGCAAAGGCCACTAAACCCCAAACTAGAAGTGTTCAAATGTGTCCCACACAAGCCGTGGGAGTAACTAGACTGAGCAATTGTAGACATGTAAGTTATACATCTGTTTGATAAAAGAAAAGGAAATGAACACATGATAAATCTAAACATCCATCATTGCCTGATGATGGAGATTGTTATTGATGCCAGCTTTCAAGTCTTTAGCCTTCAATCTTCACTCCAATCCATAATCAGTTGAACCTACAAAATATTGGGGACAACCCTGTTAGTGCTCCAGATGTTTAAAATTATCACATACTTTTATCAAATAGAGACATCTACTTATCATATCATGCATTCAGATAAGAGATGAGATCAGATATAATGACATAAATTAGGAAGAAATCATGAAGAAGATCAATCAATACTATCAGGTACTTTTTCATGCTAACTTGTTTGTTCACTGTGCAGGTATAGGACAAGTTTTGTTGTTGATTTGAAGACAAATAAACATATGGATTAAATGTGGCTCCCACAAGGGTTTGAGCCTAGCATGTTTCTTTTAATTTTTGAAAAGAGTATCAGAAAAGATAGGATGCATCATTCCAAATTATATCATGCATCATCTAATCAACTTAAAGAAAAGATATGTCATCATGACATTATTACAGTTGATTGGAACAAATCAGATTAACATGACTGAGTCAAGATTGACAAAAACAAAATGCAGAAATCAGATTACAGTCATCTAGGCTATAGGAGCCATCTGAGGTATAGTATCATTATGAATGCATATTTTTATTTCATTATAGCTAATAAGAGCAACTGATAGAATGCATTCATAGTACAAGGATATGATACACATTTTCAGATTAATGTGCCTGATAAAGGAAGAGAGACAGAATAAAGTTTCCAAGATGCGAAAAATTGTGTATCATTTGAACAAGTTACAGGATAAATCATGTGAAGGTATCATCTCATTATGACAAAAGAGTAAGAAGTAAGTGACATGATACAGGTATTCAAAGTGAGAAAGTCAGCTGAAAGATACAAGTTATGCCTTTTAAAAGACAAAATCAAAACAAGGCATCATTAGCGGCAGTGTGAAAATACACTCATGAATATATCATTGTCATGGACCAATAACTAGGCAGTCATCAATGCCTTAAAACTTCAAACCATCAAGATACAAGGAGGTACAGATGAAATAGTTCAAGTGGAGTAGATAGGTCTTAGTTTTCAAAGATGAAACAGCCAAGCCAAGAATCTCATATGATTCAGGCATCAAGGAGAGCCTATATTCCCAGATGACTGTTACAGTCCAAATGTAGTCAGATGTTCAAACATTGAAGCATTCAAGGATGAAGTACATGATGCATAAACAAATACTTGTAAGGTCATCACTGACATGACAGCTAGATACAAAGTCAAGAGCAAGGGACAGTCATGTCTAGAGTAAAGAAGGAGTCCAACATTAAGCATAGTAGAGTGATAGGAATGCTATAGTCCAAACATAATAAGGTGGTTTCCATGCATCTCATCACTGTTTTGATCAAACAAGCTTTATCTCACATGACTAAGCTATAGTGATAGCATGATACAGTCAATAAATGCCATAAAGAAAGATAGATTGCAAGAACAAAGACAAGTATAGTCATCTTCACTATAGACCATCAGGATAGTGATCATGAGGTAGTTTTGTAAGAGAAAACATAGTCAGAGTATGTTATAATTTGCCATATCCATCTATAAGAGTACATCAATGATGAAAGAGAAGCAGTAAAAGAAGAACATGACATATGCCAAATGCTACAGATGGTGATTGACAATTCACAAGGTAAACAGTTCTCTTTCTTTTATGCCATTGTCCTAAATGATACAGTCATAGTAAATAGTTGCTATGATTAAAAACTAAAGAAGAATGCTTGATAGATATGCTATTATGAGATCCAAATCATGAGATAAGCAGTGAGTATGCAAGAACATGTTATCTATGCTACAGGAGTACCTTAAGAATGCCACAGACAACCAAGGAGAAATTAGAGCATGATATGTCTAGTAGAATCTAAATGCATCAAAGTTAGTTACACATTTTACGAGATGATTCCATCATCACACATGACAAATAGTCAATCATCCTACATATTAGCAGGCAAGGAAGACACATGACATACAGGATGAATGGTCTAAAAGAGCCTTTTGAAACTTTAGAATGTGTGCTACAGAAATATCAGAGTACAATTATAAGATGGAGATAAATGAATAACAATGATTCTTTTTTAATATCAAAAGACTTGTTACCATACCCAGTAGCTACAATAGAGGGCAGAAAAGGTAAAGTATCATCATCAATAGCTATGACAATCACAAGGAGTAGGGGGAGAAAGTTCTGCATGATGCAAAGTGATGTTTCACTTATTTAAAATTCAAACCCTAGTGTCATTTTTGCACCCACAGTAAAGAAGATTCAGATAGAGAAGAAGATATCATAGCCATGCTAGAAACAAGATTTTTCATGCTAAAATTGTATACCCATTTGCAAAAAAAGCTAAAGCTCTTATTTCTTCATACAATTGAAATGAGTACCATTAAATAGAGCTAAGAGAGTAGCTATACCAGATGAGGGTTTTGTGCAAGAAAGAACAAACCCTTGACAAAAAATTTCAAACCCTTGTTTCTTTTCTTCACCTATAGTTTGAAGAGAAAGAGACCATAGTGAATATTACAAGAGAATGGTTGTGACAGTGAAGGAGTTTTGTGCAAAGAAGGTTGAAACCCTAGTTTCAAAACTTACAAACCCTCAACAGTCTACCACATTTTGGTGTCTACATACACAAGAAGCCTAGCCGTAGCAAATGGAGGCCTTGAATGTGCAAAAGAAACAAACCCTTATTAGAAAGATTGAAACCTTCAAGGCTTTTTGCACCTACAGTCAAGTAAAAGATGAAAAGAGATACATATAGGCATAGCCGACATAGATATGCCATTTTTTGTTAAAAAATACAATACCCATTTCAACTACATGCCCTTGTCATTCTTCAGCTGTAAAAAAGACAAATGAAGCTACAGAGGAGAATGGAAAGGCAAGTGCTTACCTTGTTTTACTGATAGGAGGAGACATCTACGCGTGGCCTCATAATAGCCTTAAGCTTTCAAGAACAAGTGAATAGTTGCAAAGAGGAAAGATACAGAAACAAGAAAGAGGGTGTTAAAGAATGCACAATGATGGAGACAGCCATGAAAGAAGAATGAGGCCACAACCATTAAAGAGAAATAAAGTACAGATATCAATAAATGCCTCATATGAAACTCAAAGTAGTATTACCTTCTTCCTTATGATGCAAAGTTCCAAAGATTCAACCAAGAGAAGCCATTGAAGGGAGTAAAGACCAAAGATATGATGGAGACATTCAAACCCTAACCTAGCATAATGCAGTTGCAGAGAAAATGGAGAGTATTCCAAATGAAGAATGAGCAACTTTTAGGGTTGTCTCTTTGTTTTTGTTGAAGGTTCCTTCTCTCAGGTGTATTTTTTGACTTTACAAAAGACAAATAATTACCTTATCCAAGAAGTGCCCGTGGTCAAGACTTTGGTCTTGAATATTCCTAACCATCATAGCATGGAGTGGCTGACTGACATTGCTTAGGACTTGATTTTTTTAAATTCAAGAAGGGTCGTATGATGAGAAAGAAGGGCTTCGTGCCTTATAAACTATTTAAAATTCCTTGGTGGTCGAATAGATAGCATGGTCAGAGATGCATTATGTGATACACATGCTAGTCAAAATTCCTTGTCTTTTTGCAAACATCCAAATTTAAAGATCCTTCTTGATTATGCATGGTGGCCAACAAAGCCGAGAGGAGTATGATTGTAGACATGGCATGCATTAGGACAGAGCATGGTGGCAAACATGGTAAGCAAATATGATGGAGATATTTTGATGCATGGAATTTTGATGCATGGAGTTTTGATGCATGGAGGAGTTGTAGGGTTTTTTCTTGATATTTAGTTGCATATGGAGATATAAGGTGACTTAAAATGTAATGATATGAGTATGCACTAAGGCATCAAAGGGAGTCATAAGGATTTTTATGCATACTATTTTTGTGCATTGAGATATTGTGATGCATGGAGTGACTTAAGATTTTTATCTTGCAGAGAGAAGATAATGTTTTCTCCTTGGTGCATGGAGTGATAAGGTTAAAGAATTTTACCTTAATGTGTAAATCATGCAAAATAGGGAATTTTTCTCATATGGAGGTATAAGGGGATTTTCTTTTTCTTCTAAGTCCTATTTGTGCTCATATCATGCAAATTAGGCAAGTGTAATTGGAGTGATCAGGAGTGATTTTTTCTTCTAATCATGCATGATTTTACAAAGTAATTAATTGTAAATAAATAATAAAGTAATAATTATTCTATTACTTTATTATTTTCCACAAATTGTAAAATCAAATTTAGAACAAATTGTAACCAATAATAAAGTAATTATTCTATTACTTTATTATTTACTCACAATCAATTTTGCTCATGCAAAATCATGCAAATTGATTAGTTGAGTTAACTAGGCCACCTAGGAGGTTTTGCATAATTTTTAGGAGTATTTTTACGGTCCTTGGTCAAATTTTTGGTCAAGCATATGGAGAGGCCCAAATTGGAGCTATTTTTGCTCAATTTGTGGTAGTTTTAGGCCCTAATTTTTAGGATTCTGGAGGTTGCTCGAGAGTGTTTGTTTTTAGAGGCAATTATCTACAAGTCCATATTTTGCATGCCTCTTTTGAGAGAGAAGACCTATATATTGTAAAGAAAAAGTTTGTTTTTGCTAGTTCTAGATTCTCATTCTGATTCAGACAGATTGGAGAATTCTTGTAGCTCATATTTTACAGTTTTATTGAGAGATCGACATGTTACATGTTATAATTTTGTTTACTTTGTAGAGATTTCCTTTGTTTTCTTTGAGATTAGTTAAATTACCTTTCCTTTTAGTGCTATTAGTGAAGTGATTTTGATGAAATTTTAGTATGTTTTATCATTGAACCTTTAAAATTAGTGTCTCACTTCCTTGTTTATAGCATTAAAGCATATATTCATCACAAGTCTTAGGTTGTGTTAACCAAAAATAGTCTTTTGAATTGTAAAAAAACTATTTCCTTCATAAAAACCTATTTTCAAAACATTCCTTTACAGACCAATCAGATATTCTTAATCCAATAAATGCTAAAGTATTATCTAAAATAATTGAGTCAGGAGTTCCAAACCCGGAAACTAGATCTTGAAAAAAATTTAGGACTAATGTTTCATTAGCATCTTTCAAAGCAACTGCTTCAGTCCACTTAGTGAAATAATTAGTAGCAGTCAAAATCCACTTGTCAAATGGTTGTTCCACTTGAATTGGATGTAAGGGCATTGCTGCCAGTCTTTGTTTACCTACAAAAAATGAACACTTTAGACATTTCTTCACCCATTCATGAGCATCTTTGAAGATGTCAGGCCAATAGTAACCAACTCTCATAATTTTTAGAGTTGTTTTTCTAGCTGCAAAATGACCTCCAGCAGGTCCATCATGAAATTCTTCTAGAATCCTTTGAGTCTGATCTGGCTATACACATCTCAGCAAAACATTGTTAAAGTCTCTTTTGTATAGAATTCCATCAATTATAGCATAAGGAATTGCCTGTAATCTGTAATATCTTCTTTTAGATTTATCTAGGCCTTGCGAACAATCATTAGTGTGCAAATAATGAATCATATCATGCACCCAACTTGTAGGGGGGTCTAGGTCAATAGTTGTTTCATTGTTTTGAAGCACTGTCTTAGCTTCTCCTTCAAGTTCTTTGATGTATCCTTCATTTTCTGCAAGCTATTCACATAGTCCTTTGCCTCAGACTAGCTTGGTTACCTTAATTTGTATGTTATATTCCATGACCTTGGTTATCCACCCTGCTCTCTTATCATTTAAATCCTTACTAAGCAAAAATTCTTTCACTATTGGGTGAACAACCATTAACTGGATTCTATTATCTGAAAGCATATGTTTGAACTTCTTTAGGCTCCTGATAATAGCTAATACATGTTTTTCAACAAAAGAATATCTTACCTCATAGTCATGCAGAACTTGGCTAAAAAATACCACAGGCTATTCCATTCCTTCATTGTTCTACTGACAAAGTATAGCTGATATAGTATCCACACTGCCAAATGCATATAGAATGAAGTCTTTATCAAAGTTTGGATTTATCAGAGTTGAAGCAGCAGCAAGTGCCTCCTTTATCTCTTCAAAACTTTATTTTCCTTCTTTGGTCCAGCTAAAAGGAATATTCTTATTCAGCATTGCTGTAAGTGGTTTTAAAAGTGCTTCTATATTAGGAATAAACCTTCTTACAAAGTTAATTCTTCCCAGAAAGCTTTGTAAGCCTTTCTTATGTGCAGGAAGAAGTAATGCCAATATTGCATTAATTCTATCAGGATCAATTAATATTCCATCTTTAGAAACAATGTGTCCCAACAGTTTGCCTTCATGGCTAGAGAAAATACTCTTCTTTGGGTTTAATGATACCCCAAATTATCTACATCTTTCAAAGATTAGTCTTAAATGATGAAAATGATCTTCAACTTTTTTAGAAAAAATAGTCACATCATCTAAGTATACAAGGACAATTTTATTAACCAGGCCTTGAAAAGCCATGTCCATTGCTCTCTAAAATGTTGCACCTGCATTTGATAAGCCAAATGACATCTTTCTGTATGCTAATGTGCCCCATTTTGTGGTAAAAGTTGTCTTGTACTGATCTTCCTGTTTTACAATAATTTAGTTATAACCTGAATAACCATCTAATAAAGAAAATCTTTCTGATCCAAAAACAACTTGCAATATCTGCTCCATATATGGTAAAGGATAATGGTCCTTTAAAGATGCTTTGTTTAAATCATGAAAACCAACACACAATTTGATTTCCCCATTCTTTTTTCTGACAAGAACTAAGTTAGAAACCCATGAAGTATGTTTGAAGGAAAAATGATATTACCTTTAATGATTTTATTGAGTTATGTCTTCATAAGCACTTCCAGTTTGGGATTCAGTGGCCTTTGCTTCTATCTGGCAGGTTTAGATTTGGGTTCAAGCTATGTTGTGTGTTGAGATAACTCAAGGTTGAAACCTTTCAAATCTCCATATTCCCATGCAAAAATATCACTAAACTCTTGACAAATCTGGATGAATGCTTACTATTCTTGTTGTGTACATATCTTTCCCAACTTGAGCAAGTTTAGTTTAAAGATCTTAAAAAGTTCATAATGCTCTTGCTTTATTGACAAGATGGCCTTGTCTTTTCTTACCTGATCATCATTATTAAAGATAGATTCTAAAGTCACTAAGCCCTTGGGTAGCTTGTTTGATCTTAACTAAAGTATTTGATCATCATATTGTTGTACAAATTTCTGTTGATTACCTACAGAAAATTTAGCCTCTTCCATTAAGAAATTTACAATCTGTTCATCACTGTCAAACACTTACCAACTGACATTATTATCTAGAACTGATGGTCTAACAACAACTTTGACATATAAAGGAGAGTGAATATTCTTCATTTCAGTCAAAATATCATATTCAGCTCCTATGGCAGCTAGTTTGTCAGCTTGCTTGTTATCAGTTCTAGGTATATATATCATATTAAATGCATCAAACTCTTCTATCATGTCCAAAACTCTATGTTTATATAACTTTAGCAAGTCATTTTTTGTAGCAGCAAGGCTTCTAACTTGTGTAACCACTAATTCACTTCTCCAAAAACTTTTAAGCACTTGATTTTTCTTTTCCTTGCCCATTCTAATCCATGAACTAAAGCCTCATATTTAGCTGAGTTGTTAGAACAACTGAAAACAAATTTGAAAGATGAATAATATTTCTCACCTATAGGAGAAACTAAAATAGTACATCCTCTAGCTCCTACCTTACTTCTAGAACCATCAAAATATAGTTCCCAAACATCATTTTTAGACTCTCCAATTTGTTATTTTTCTTCTTTAATCAGATTTGGAATAACTGTATTATTTTCTTGAATCATGTACACAGCAAGGCCTATCTCATCCATTTTCTCAAATGGATCTGTTTCATGGTTCTCTACTGCCCATTGGTCTAAAACATATCTGGAATTCCTTCTAAAGGTGTATTTGGGTCTTGGACAAGAATGTAGTGCCCCCTTGTTATTGGCTTGTGATAGTGGTAGTTCTGCATTGCTCTCTGTCAATTAGAGACATTTGTTAGTCATTCATTGCATTGATACAGTTCTAAGACATTTGATTAGTAGGTTATGATTTATGTTTATTTTGATCTTGATGAACTATGTTTGACTGATATAATTAGACATGTGTTATGAGTTTATGATGGCATTACTATTATTCCAGTTATGATGCAAATTAATATCATCATGTGTTATTTGATTTGTGGTATTTGAATTCAGATAAAAGTTGTTATGATATTGTTTCAAGAGTAGAGATAGTGTAGTACTACTCGCTTCGAGTACCCTACTACATCGTGGTTCTCTGACTCTCTATGTGTAGACATATATGTACTTGATCGTATACAACCAATTGTTTGAATGCAAGCTATAGGTACCAAACCTCAACTCCACCTGATATATCAGGTTTGAGCAGGTTCTTGTACCAATGGGTATCAGTGATGGGAGATAACATGCAAGGTCTATTCCACTAGGTCAGTCCTAGTCTTCTGTTGTGGTCTCGAGTCGTGTTGTGATGCTTGGTCCTTGCCTATTAGGTTTGGTAATCTTGTGTTGAGGAGTATTGTCGAGTTGTGTTTAATAATGCTTAATTATGTTCTTGTATAGTTGGATAATACTTTAATAATATATTATAGTATAATGATGCTTCTATTATGTTATTAGATAATAATTGGTTTAGCCTAAAACTTTGATTGACACCTTGGTTAAATTTTATAATAGACTAGATTAAATTATCTGCTATTCTAAAGTATTTATGTCATAAGTTGGAATGTCGGGTAATTAGTATATTTTTGGTACAGAATAATTTTTTGATATGTGGAATTAATGCCTTGAGTTGTCAATTTTGAAATTGGAAGATTTGGGATCTCTTTTTATAGCAAATTTTTGAATTTCTTAGAGGAGTGGGTTGTTGGGTAACGGATGCATGTTTGTATTTTTTTTATGAGTTGAACCATTTTTTTATGGAAAAATTTTATTTAGAGGTGGGTTGGGAAAGAAAACGGAGATATTGGGGAAAAGAATAGAAAATTTGGGGGCAAGAGTTGGAGAAATTTTGAGGAGGGACTGAAATCCAGGTATGTGATTTGTCTCTCTCTGTAAAATATTACAATTGTTGTAGCTTGTAAGTTAAATTTTAATACAACATGTTCCATGTGTGTAATTTGCATGTCCTGTAGATTGGAATCTAGATATCTCTGTGGCTTGTATTGTCTTGTTCCTATGTAGTTGAATGTTGCTCGAACCTCTGTAGATTCCTTCAAAATGTATTCTTCTGGTTTAGCCTTTGTCTTATCCTTCTGAAATCATTAGCTCAATCATCTGTAACCCTGTACTGTGATCTCAATCCTGTGAAATAGATGAATCAATGTTAAGCTTTCATCTATCTCTTGTCCCTGTCATTCTTGCATGTTATCTCACATTTGTATCTCTCTGATAGAGGTGAAATGCCCAGAAAGAAGTGATTTGGCCTTTATATATAATTTCCCTACAACCTGTTAGTGCTTGTCACCATGTAGTTGGTCCTCATATTATTCATATTACCTTTTTACCTTGGATTCCTTGCTTCTATCAGTGTAACCCTAATGAAGATTTTGTGTCTCCAACACTACTTCCTCTAGAAAGCTACCCTGCAAGCATGTCTAGGAATCTGACCAAATCTTGTGAAGTTTTCTTCACAATTTCCTTCATATCTTCTTTAGAAAATTTCTTGGTGGCTGTAAGACACCATTTATTTCATCTTGTGTATTAGAATTAAAATGCTGCTTGAAGCAAATAGGAAATAAGTGAGTCTTGCGCATAGTAATTTGCATTGTAATAGGCTTTGAAGTTGGAAACTCCTTATAGAAATTCCCATTTCCATCTATTAGACCACTTGCAGACTCTTTTCATTTCACTGTCACTGTTAGATATGTTCTATTTTAAACATAGCTCATGCTTAGGAAACTGCAGGCTTGGTTGTCATTTGGAAGTTGTGACTCTTAGTAGCTTTGTTTGTGTTGTTTCTCTTTTTGTAACATTTAGAAATATATTGATTTATCCCTTGTCTATGATCGATCTGTGAATGAAGTTTAAACTTAGTTTTGTTTATACTTGTCTATTGTCTGAGTTTAATCGACATGAAACTATTCACTGTAACCACCAAACAAGACACTTCTATGTATATTCTAGTAGTTTTCCAAGTAATTTCTGCATTGAATCTATACCCTTACTGGTGGTCTTATTTTCAAACCCCTCTTTGTTTAAATCCAACATGTAGATAATGTCTGGTTCTTTCTTGCACCTTAACAGTGGATCTTGCACCAAATCCTTATTTCCAAACAAAGTTTAATTCACTTCTTCATAACTAATCTGTATTCAAATACCCAACCTCTACAAGAAAGATTAAATCATTTTTGTATGTCTATTTGCTAAACTTGTAAAGGAATACATCTGTATTGTAGAGATGATAATATTTTCCCTGACCCATACTGGGAAGTTCCTAAAAGATAATTATACCATTCGATAAATGCTGACCATACTAGAAAGTTTCTAAATGGTAGTATTTGTCTTTTGATAGATATCAACCCATACTAGAAGGTCATAAATAATGAATTAGGCCTTTTCGGTAAGCGTCGACCAGATTAGAGGTAGATTAATGCTCAGATCTACATCATACATAGGTTGCAAATGTCATTTAACTCTGCATGTGCTATCCATATATATTAGTTGCTATTTGTGACTCGTTTCATAGCTTGCTAGTTGTAGGTCTTTGAATTTTGTTGTATCTGTGGTGTCATGGTAAGCCAACTATATGTATTCGATTGTATTTGCATTTAGTATCTTCGAAATATGTTTAGAAGGTTAAGTCGACATTCATATCAATTAAAGGAATGTAGTTGAAGTGGCTACATGAGATGTTTAAGATAGTGGTTTGATGGGAGTAGGAAATAAAGAATAAATGTTTTCTAATAAGTATGTTTTGTTAGGACTTTTAATGTTAGTACTGTAGATAGGATCCCATGCTCTTAGGGAATCTTATGTATTGTTTTGAAAAATAGAATGTGGTAATAAGTTAGAAAATTATATAGACTGCAGTAGTTTGTTTGGAATTGAAAATGCTTTTAGTGATTTATGTTATAGATAGAATATTAGATGCTTATAGAAGTCTTATTTGAATTGTGGTTGGTAATATATAGGTTTCTGCTTATCAAGGATATAGGTGGATATTTATAGATGTCTTTATTTATTGGATAATTGTTAGAATATAGAACTAGGTTTTCTTACAATTGGGCATTAGATAAAAGATGATCTAGTAAGTTTAAAATTAAAACATATTAATTTAGATACTTTTATTTAAATAAATCAAGGAATTGTGTTTTGATTACATATGTTGCAAATTATGTGTATACAATTATAGTGCTTGTTTTTGCAATTGGTAATTGTTAGGAAATGGTTTTAGGGAAATGTATTTTCTTTAGTTGTGGTTATTAGAAATTAGTGAATAGTAAAATGTAGGAAAATATAGATATATATAAGCTTATAGTGTTTTCATTAGAAGTTGTAATTGTTTAACATTAAATGGTAATTATGCTCGTAGATAAATATGTGCAGTGTTTTGGGTTTGAAATTATATTTGTATTATGAGAGGCAGTATTCTATGCGTATAAGGAATATATTGTGGTTATAGTTGTTTGACTAAAATTGTAGTTGGTATAATGTTGCGGAAGGGTTATGCTTAATGTAAATAATTACTTATTACTGTTGTATTAGAGAATGGTGGTCATGAAATTATTAGATAGGAAATTTGGTTGGAGTTGTATAGGAACTATTAATTTCGTAAACTAGAATTTTCTTTAAAAAGAAGTCAAACCTCATAGTTGTTTTCATGATTAAATTAGAAGTAATTTGAATCTCTTATGCTCGATTATTCTCCTGGTCATATCTTTATGCTTTTATTGGATCATTGTGCTTACCTTGGGGTGGAGTTTATGTTCATGATTTGGTTAACTATGAAATGTGAATCTTGAGAGATGTCATGGAAAATTGGTGTCTAAATGTGGAAGTGTTGTCCTTGTCAGATAATAGTTACCTTTTTCATTGGTTTGTACCTAACTCTAGAGGTGTGGTGTCTTGGTCTTTGGTTCAGATAGTGGCATGTCAATGAAATGGGATGATTGGATTATTGTGTCTTGTAATGAATGGGGAAATGGTCTCTTGGATATAGGACTTGGCATCTATTTTGTATCATGATGGGTTGTGATGTCTTAAAATTCCTCACTCTTGCATGTCATTGGTTTCAGATGTTGGATAAGGGTTGGTAGTGTAGAAAGGAGAGTGGCTTCCATGGTGGGGCGAGTGCCTAGTGAGAGGCTACCTGGGTAACCCCATGGAAGTTGTAAGCAAGTGGAAACTTAATAAATTAATCAGGAGGGTTTAGGTAGTAAAACACATAACAAGATAAGTAAGATACCTCACCCATGCCTTGAGTGCTCTCGCAGGCTAAGGATGGGATGAGAAGGCCTGGCTAGCAAGGCCAACCCCCTTGTCTCCATGAGAGGACATGTCGGTTCTGCATGTGTCACCCTGTGGGGTCAGTGCCTAAGGAGAGGCTGCCAGGGTAACCATAGATGGGGGCTGGCTTCTAGTGAGAGATAGCCTAGGTAACCCATGCTAGGACCATGCGATGACACTCTCCTCACTACAGCTTAGCTACTTCCCTCTTTATGCTTTCATTGGTACCTCTGGAGTGATGTCTTGTCTTGTGTAGCTTTGTTGATATGGTTGGATGTGTCATGTCTGTTGTCGTTTGGTTATATTAGATGTTGTTACTTTGGCTTAGTGGAATCCTCGTTGTTATCTCCTAGCTTGGAGGGGTGGACCTCAGGGTTCCACATGGTTGGGTGGCAGAGCTATCCATTGGTCTTCTTAGAGATTCAGTTCGAGTGCAGTGCAGAAGTGATCTAGTTCTAGTTTTTCTTTGCACCTTCAGAGTGGTTGTATACTTTCAGATGTATTCATTTGTATAC
The DNA here is from genome assembly GCA_027924645.1 of Cunninghamia lanceolata. Taxonomy (NCBI): domain Eukaryota; kingdom Viridiplantae; phylum Streptophyta; class Pinopsida; order Cupressales; family Cupressaceae; genus Cunninghamia; species Cunninghamia lanceolata. Next base: position 5,226,469 of record BSBN01001126.1, read on the forward strand.
CGACGTGATCGGTCTTGTAATTTTGTTTTGTAAACTTTGTAAATCAACTATCTTTCTAATGCAGAAGTTGATCTTATTTGTAGTAGTAGTATAATGTATATCACTTGTGTGGTTTTAACTTTCTTTTCACTGATGCAGTTATGTTTTCCCTAGAGGAGTTAGGAGTGCACTTTTCTTTATGTTGTGTATTATGTTATCCTTGGTTACTATTATTGCATTTACTTGCTTCAAAAAAAATTATTTCTATAATTTTTGCTCTTGTTAGTCTAACTCTCTAGGGTTGCATGACGGGGCATTACAAAGAATCAAATCCTCTTGATCAAAAATGGAAAGATTGACATTTATGGAACTAGGTGTGTAAGGTTCCAGGTGATCTTTTGGTAGTGGTTCAGACTTGATTGTAACCTTGGTTCCATATCTAGTTTTGAATAATAAATGTGTCCAATCAGATGATAAATAACCTCCTCACCTTGCTATAAAATCTATGGATAAGCAAATGGCAAGTGTAGGTGGCAGATCAATGACATAAATGTCCTGGTATATAACAAAGTTTGGACAGGCATCCAAAGTAAGGCCTAAATTTTTTAACATTCCAACTGTACTCACTTCAGTTCCATCCATTTGTATAACACTTCTAACAACAGGTTCATATTTCAGACCTAACTTATCAGCTAGCTATTTTGGCATAATTGAGCTGCTGGCTCCTGATTCTATCATGTAATTATGTACTAAATAATCACCCATGATCAAAGTGACATAAAATGGTGGAGGTTTTCCTACTGGTTTAGGTTGTTCTATTCTTTTTTCTGCCTCATTTGCAATCATAATCTAAGGTTGATGTGATTTTTGTACTTCATTTGACAAAGGCAACTGAGATAATGCATTTTGTAACAAATCTTTTTGTCCTGGAATGTGTAAAGCATCTAAAATAGACATGCTTACTGTTGTCTTTTTCATATGATCCAAAATATTAAAAGTAGGACCACTAACCTACTTTTGGGACAACAACCTCTGGTTGGTCTTTAGCTGGCTGTTTATTTTCTGTAGTTGGTTGCCTTGACAAAATATACAAATCCTTTGATGTAGAAGCTTGATTCTGTTCATTATGAGTTGTAGAAACTATATTTTATCCTTTATCAACTTGTTGTGATACATTTCCAACTTGATGTTTACTAGTATCAGCTTGCTGATTTGTAGTTCCAGCTTGTTGTTGCAAGTCAACAGCTCTCTTTTTTATCTTGTGTTTGCTAAAATATTAGTAAAAGATTGTTTTTGACCTAACAACTAATTTACACCACCAAATTCATTAGCCTACCAATTCATTAAAGCTACATCAGGATTAACATACTGAGTCTAAATGTCTAGCTGGTTGTTTACATCACTTGCTGAATTTTTAGCAGCAACATAGTTATTCTGTACCATGAAAGCTTGATTTACTATCCCATTTGGGCAAGTGTCTTGATTATGAGGCTGATTACATGGGTAACACGATGCATAGTCTTGAACCATGTTGTTTTGTATAGGCACTATTTCCTTTGATGTACTAACAACGTTTGGATTGTATTGTTGATTTGGCCTATTGTTGTAATTTCTCCTTTGACCCTGATAATCTGCCTAATAACCAGGTCTATTTTCTTAGTAAGGGGCTACTTGGTAAGGTCTATTATTCCAGTTTGTTTGGATTTTTAGACTCACTAAGTCATTACTCACAGTCTGCAGTATCTTTGCTATACTTTGTTGGTTTTCTTTCAACTCTCAAAATTTAGAATGAATGGGATCTGTACCATTTTATGTATTTGCTTGATAACCAAAAGATGGTATTACTAAAATATGTGGGGCTGAAATTAGGATTAAAGGCTGTATATCTAGAAAAATTGGCATTGGAGGCCTAGGTGCTATCTTATCAGCTTGTATTAAACTATTTTCTGCTCTTATTGCAATATCAAAAGCAGCTGGTAGAGTTACCCCTCCCATAGATTGTATCATAACAACAATATCAGAATTTAATGCCCTCAAATAATATAAAAAAGCATGTTCTAGTGATGGTTTCACTGTTTCAGGGATTCTATCCCATGTTTTCTAAAATCTGAAATTAAAATCTGACATTTGCTCTTATGGAGCCCTCTTAATAATAGTCATTTGTTCAACTAATGATAAATGATCAAATTTATCCTGAAATTGCCTGTTTAAAGCAACACCTAAGTCATCCCAATATCTAATTGAATTAACTTTTAATCCTCTAAACCATTGAAGAGCTTTACCTTTTAGTGATGCTGCCAATAACCTAATTGCAATGTTCTGCTCAATGATGTGGTGCACAGAACACAAAGAAGCCGCATCTTTGATATGTTCAATGGGTGTAGTCCCATCCTCTCCTATGAAATTTGGTAAACTTTTTAATGCAGCCATCGGTATGTCATCATGTTGATTCAGATTCAAAGGGATGCCTCCATTAAATGAAACAAAACGCTGATTTTAAGGTGGTGGTGGATTTCTTCCACCACCTCCGCTACCTCCACCTCCTCCTAGAGGTGGTATTCCTCCTACTCCTCCAAGAGGTGGAATTGGTCCTCCACCCCCTCCTAGTAGAGCCATTGGAGTATATAGTATTTGAGCTGGTGCTTGGATATGAACTACTCGGAATACTTCTTGTAACATAGTTTCTTCTCTCGTGAACTCAAGAAGAAGAGGTTCCTCTTGGAAAACAAGAATTTGCTCTCTTGGGCTTGTTGGTGGAGAACTAAAAAATTCTATTGATGAACTTGCAAATAATGGATTCTAATGTGAAGCAAACTCAAGATGTGTACTTGGCAGATTTGAAACATCTGATAAATCTACTGTATTAGATTCTTTATCTACTTTTATTCTCCTCTTTGGTGGAGATAATTGGTTATGCTTCTTCTCAAAATTTTTACTTGACCTTGTTTGATATTTTTTCATAGGCTACAAGATCTGATCTAAAAAAACCAAAGTATTAGAGTCACCAGGTACTTGATAATGAACCTCTAAAAGGCTAGAATTCTGTTGTTCATACCAAAAACAACAAAAAGAAATAAGTCCTTTTGAACTAAAAATTAGTTCAAGGTCCCACCGGGCATGCCAAAAACTGTTATCACTAGGAATTGCATCTATATGCAAGGCTGGTGGAGCACTACAATTCCATGTAACATGGAACTAATTTCAGGTTGTGGGTGCCCTATAATGAAATTAGACCTCCAGATTATGGGTTGGTTCCCTTCAAATGTTCTATTGACATGTATGTTTTACTATTTTGGAAAAAAGGGAAGAAAGGAACTAAATGAATGCTCAAGGTGAAAATTGGTGATGTACCTGATTTGGATAAAATAATGCAATCTGATTTACAATGTTTACCAAAAATATGACTTTTACACAATCCAGACTTGGCATAAATATCACAAAAGTGATTCTAAGGAAGGTTTAAAAATAGGTTTTTATGAAGGAAATAGTTTTTTCACAACACAAAAGACTATTTCTGGTTAACACAACTAAGACCTATGATGAATATATGTTTTAATGTTGTAAACAATCAAGTGAGACAATAATTTTAAAGGTTTAATGATAAAACATAGAAAAATTTCATCAAAATCACTTCACTAATAGCACTAAAAGGAAAGGTAATTTAACTGATCTTAAAGAAAACAAAAGTATAACTTGTAACCTGTCGATCTCTCAATAAAACTATAAAATATGAGTTACAAGAATTCTCCAATTTGTTTGAATCAGAATGAGAATCAAGAACTAGCAAAATAAACTTTTGCTTTACAATATATAGGTCTGATCTCTCAAAAGAGGCATGCAAAATATGGACTTGCAGATAACTGCCTCTAAAAATAAACACTCCCGAGCAACCTCCAAAATACTAAAAATTAGGGCCTAAAACTGCCACAAATTGAGCAAAAATAGCTCCAATTTGGGCCTCTCCATATGCTTGACCAAAAAGTTGACCAAGAACCCTAAAAATACTCCAAAAAATCATGAAAAAACCTCCTAGGTGGCCTTGTTAACTCAACTAATCAATTTGCATGATTTTGCATGAGCAAAATTGATTATGAGTAAATAATAAAGTAATAGAATAATTACTTTATTATTGGTTACAATTTGTGAAAAATAATAAAGTAATTTGGAAAAAATTACTTTATTATTTATTTACAACTAATAACTTTGTAAAATCATGCATGATTAGAAGAAAAATATCACTCCTTATCACTCCAATTACACTTGCCTATTTTGCATGATATAAGCACAAATAGGACTTAGAAGAAAATGAAAACTCCTTATACCTCCATGTGACAAAATATCCCTATTTTGCATGATTTACACATTAAGGCAAAAAAATTTACCCTTATCACTCCATGCACCAATGAGAAAACATTATCTTCTCTCTACAAGATAAAAATCTTAAGTCACTCCATGCATCATAATATTTGCATGCACAAAAAATAATATGCATAAATATCCTTATGATTCCCTTTGATGCCTTAGTGCATATATATCATTATATTTTTAAGCCACCTTATATCTCCATATGCAACTAAATATCAAGAAAAAAAACCCTACAAGTCCTCCATGCATCAAAATGCACCATCGTATTCTTGTTTACCTTATCTGCCACCATGCTCTGTCCTCATGCATGCCATGTCTAAAATCATATTCCTCTTGGCTTTGTTGGCCACCATGCATAATCAAGAAGGATCCTTACCTTTGGATGTTTGCAAACAGACATGGAATTTTGACTAGCATGTGTATCACATAATGCATCTTTGACCATGCTATCTATTCAACCACTAAGGAATTTTAAATTGTTTATAAGGCATGAAACCTTTCTTTCTCATCATACGACCCTTCTTGACTTAATAAAAATCAAGTCCTAAGCAATGTCAGTTGGCCACTCCATGTTATGATGGTTAGGAATATTCAAGACCAAAGTCTTGACCACGGGCCCTTCTTGGATAAGGTAATTATTTGTCTTTTGTAAAGTCAAAAAATACACCTGAGAGAAGGAACCTTCGAACAAAAACAAAGAGACAACCCTAAAAGTTGCTCATTCTTCATTTGGCATACTCTTCATTTTCTCTGAAACTACATTATGCTGGCTTAGGGTTTGAATGTCTCCATCATATCTCTGGTCTTTCTCCTTTCCATGGCTTCTCTTGGTTAAATCTTTGGAATTCTGCATCATTAAGGAAGAAGGTAATAATGCTTTGAGTTTCATATGAGGCATTTTATTGATATCTGTAGCTTTATTTCTCTTAAATGGCCGTGGCCTCCTTCTTCTTTCATGGCTATCTCCATCATTGTGCATTCTTTAACACTCTCTTTCTTGTTTTTGTATCTTTCCTCTTTGCAACTTTTCACCTGTTCTTGGAAACTTAAGGCTATTATGAGGCCATGGGTAGATGTCTCCTCCTGTCAGCAAAACAAGGTAAGCATCTGCCTTTCCATTCTCCTCTCTAGCCTCATTTGTCTTTTTTACAGTTGAAGAATGACAAGGGCCTATATGTAGACATGGGTATTGCATTTTTTTAAACAAAAAATGGCATATCTCCTTCGGCTATGCCTGTATATATCTATTTTTATTCTTGACTTGTCTGTAGATGCAAAAAACCTTGAGGGTTTGAAATCTTTTGATGAGGGTTTATTCTTTTTGCACTATCAAGGCCTCCATGTTGCCATGGTTGTGCTCATTTGTATGTAGATACCAAGGATGTAAAGGATGTTGAGGGGTTGTAAGTTTTGAAACTAGGGTTTCAACCTTTCTTTGCAAAAAAATCCTTCGCTATCATGGCCATTCTCTTGTAATATTTACTGTGGTCTCTTTCTCTTTATACTGTAGGTGAAGAAAAGAAACAAGGGCTTGAAATTTTCTTGAAAAGACCTTGTTCATTTTTTACACAAAACCTTCTAGTTGTCACGACCATCCTCCTGTGGTATTCACTGTTCTTCTTTTTTGACTTGTAAGTGAAAAGGAAATAAGGGTTTGAAATCTTCTGTCAAGGGTTTGTTCTTTCTTACAGATGGGTTTGGGTGCATCTTTTGTAGTTTCACCTTCTTTTTGTACTTGCTCTGTATGTGCAGGGGAACCTACCATTATATTAGCCTCTTTTATTTCTTTTTCTTGTTGCTTTGTGCTTTTTGTATTCTTCTCCTCTTCACTTTGCTCACCATACATGTCTAAAATATTTAATACATCTACACCTGTGGGACCAACTCCTATTTCTTCCTTGGTGAGCAAATGTTTCCTTTATTATCTCCTCAAGTGTATCCTCCTTTTCAGACTCTTCAATTTTATGTGCTTCATCTTGCACATCCTTTATTATTTTAGGAGACACTAGGTTACAAAATGGATCTACTATTCCTGATTCTTCTTGTGCCCTTTCTTTTTCAGACTCTAAGCCTTGTTCAATTTCCATCTCAACCTGAGTGTTTTTCTCCTCTTCTTCACTTAGAAATTCACTAGATTCCTCTTCTTCTATTCCAATTTCTTTTCCTGAATCCATTTCTCTCTCCCCACTTTCACTACTGTCATCTACAATGTGGACAGTTTCAGTGGTTTGTTTGGCTTCATGTGCTTTTGACCCTTATAGCATTTCCCTAGCCAATTCTGTCTTTACCTAAGCATATGCTTGTCTCCTTTCTGCTGAGGTGGATGCACCAGGTATATCTCTCAACTTAGCACCTACCTACTGTGCTCCTATGACTTCACTCATTTTTGAAGTCTCCCCTTTTGATATGCTTATTGGTATTGCTTTCTTGACTTTGTGTCCTGTTATCTCTTTGGAGGTCTGTGCTTCTTCTGTACTAATATCATGGCTTAATGATTTTGCCTCTACAAATGTATCAGATGATACTTTTAATGTTACTCCCAATGCATGAGGATCCATCAAAGTAGCATTTTTATCCTTCTCTACAATTTTAGCTTCCACAACCTTTCTTTTATTCTCATAGAAGCATTGGAGATCATCACTATGCTCTCTTACTCTCTTTTTCCCTTTCTTTGGATATGTAATCTCCCTCCCTTCAGCTTTAAGCTCTTCAATCCTATCTTTTAACCATGTTTTTGAAAACAAGATGACTGGTTTGGACAATGTGTCCAAAGATGTATTCCACAGTTGTGACTAATCAGGCTCTGCAATAGGAGCCAGCCTGGCACTTGCATAACTGTGATGCAGCAATTTATCATCTTCTTTAACCTCTGGGGGAACATATATATCTCCCATAGACCTCATTTGATCAACTATTAATCTTTTATGAGCCCTCTTTCTTACCTCTTTGTCATTCTTATAGTCTGACCAAAAATCCTCAATATGAATTTGATGTTTAAACTTTTTATCAATTGTAATTTGAATTCTATGGAAGGGATCAAACCTTCAGGCCAACTCAAATTCTTCAAATCCATAATACCTCAATTCCTATTCTGAATAACTAGCAACCTCCTCACTATAGTAGGAGTTTCTACCAACTGACCAAGGTAACTTAAGATTTCCTCTTCTAAGCTTCTTCTTGTACATTTTAAAGGCATTCAAATTCTGCCTTGAGAACTCTAGAACAATCAACTTATTAGAAGGATACCTAGGTAGCATGAAAGGTTTTTCCTCAAATCCTTCAATTTTGATATAAGTAAAATGTGGAAATTGAATGTACCAGGAACTGTACAGCCCAATTAAATCCTCTGCATCTTTAGATAACCTTTTATCAGGCTCTTCCCTCAAAATTCTGACCATGTATGTATAGAACACATCATTTACTAGAGCATACTTCTTCAATGTATTCTCTTCCTATAAATCAGGGTAATGTTCATATACCAGCTTCTGACCTGGACCATTTCCTAAGGTTCCAACCCTGTCTATCCCATGTATGAATGGTTGAACCTCTGCTGCACATGAATATATATGTATGAAGACAAATAGAAAGGCATCAACTTTTTCTTCCTTAGCATCACCTGTTTCCATATGGATGTGCTTATAGCCTTAGCCTAGTGAATTTGTCCTTGCTCTTTTTCTACTTCCCTCATGAACTGGATGATAGTAAACATCCATGGCTCACATTTAGTACCATCTCTCAATCCCACCAATCTTCTTAGCATTGTAATCATCAAGTATATTTCTTCTTTAAAGTTTATTCTCTGAAGATTCTTGTGCACTCTTGCCACAACCTTGGGTTTATTTTCTGCATTGTACCAACTGTAGAAGATCTTGCCTCTACACTCCCTTTCATTGTTGTGAAAATCCTCATTGTATTGATCTATATCAATATCCACCATTTTCTCATGTATTTCCAGACCGAATGTTCTCGCAATCCCTTCTGTGGATAAGTCTACAATGAGTCTATCATAAAACATTATTTTCCTGGTAGCCAGGTCATACAAGTATATGCAATCTAGACACAAATCACTGGCCTGAACGGAAAACCCACAACCTTGTACAATCCACTCTCCCATATACACCTCATGTCAGGTGTAGCGTCAGCAACTGTGATCTTCTGCAAAACATCATTTGCATCATAGTTTCTGATATTGGTGTCTGTCCCTACTCCAGTGTAACTGATCAATGAAGGGTATCCTCTATGTAATGGCAACTCTTCCTTTTCTACTTCCTTGCATGGCATTCTCTCTATTCTAACTTCTTTGCATGTATCTACCTTTTTCTGCTTTGGAGCCATCCTGTAGAAAATGCATCTTTTTAACTTTTCATTTTACTTTCTTACCTAGGGTTTAACTATGAATTTTTTTTTTTTTTTACCATTTTACCCTAACCCCTATTTGTCTTTTCTAATTTTTTTTTACTTTCACATTTGTTTAACCCGACCTAGCTAATTAACAATTAAACATAGTAATTTAACGAATATTTACATTTCACCATGAAATTACTGAAATCTATTTGCATTTTACCAACTGAACTGTAATGGCATTTTAGATAAATACCTGTATTCTTTAATGACTCAACTTTCTATCGTGACTTACTTTACCATTTTTACTCTGTCCAGCTTCTGGAATTCCACCGCTTTGATGAATTTTGTTCAATTTCTGCAGCAATTCTTTCTTTCTACAATTTTGAATTTTGACAATGCAAATCTAAAAGAAAAATAACTTTAAAGTTACCCTAACCCTTTGAATTTTACTCTTTTGGGTGTTAGCTCGGCATTAATTACAGAAATTAATGTGCCTAAGGCTTCAGCTTTTCTATTTCAGTGTTTTGTTTTAGACTTCTGTCCGTTAGTTTATTTTCTGCCTACATCTCATTTTTCTTGTATCTTTCTTTGTATATCCCCTTTGTATCTTTTCAATATACAAACACATATGTAATGAGCCATAACCAATGTTATTTCCCCTTTTCCTTTTTATCCATACTTGTATCTTTGATTTGTATATCGCTCTTTGTATGTCTCATAGATACAAGCGCATATACAAACAACCCATACAAACCCCCTTTTTACCTTTTATCTCCCGTGATGTCTTTTATTTCCTTGTATATCAGAGATGTATATTATTATCATACAATTGCCCCAAACATACAAAGATTTTCCTTTATTTAACTTCTTTTTCGAATCAGTCTTGCATCTTTTGTTTGTATCCTTTCTTGTATGTCAACTTGTATATCGGATATGTGTATTGTTAACATACAAGCCCGAGATACAATCTACGAGACCCACTTTACTTTCCACTTGTATTTCAACGATACAATAATACTTGTATCAATCCTTATATACAAGCCTCGATACTTGCAAATTCCTTTGTATAATTATCCTGAATTCCTTGTCTTTTATAAACCACTTTACATAACTCTTTGACTCCACATATGTATATAAAGAGAATGCATCTTTCAATATACATTAAGGTACGATGCATCACTTATATCAAATTTTAATTCTCTTTGACTTCCGCGTTGTATGTATATTGAAAGGTATAACCCGAAGCATACAACGTACAAACCATGAAACATACCTCGATAAAACCAAATTTCATATTTTCTTTGGGTCCGTGATATGTATATTGTGTTGTATATCACCTTGTATTTTTTTTTTCACCAAACATACAACCCAATATACAAACCGTGGACTTAACCAATTATCCATTTTATCTTTGAATCCTGTCAGGTCTGACTTGTATGTAAAGAATAAAACATTAACAATATGCATACAAGTATAATTATTCATAACCCAAAACATACACTTAATACCACAACTCCACATACAAACAACCTTGTATATGCAACATACAAACCCTCCTATAGTGCATTTTACCAAAACACGCATATCTTGCAGAATATAGGGAATTTTGAAATGATTCAAAAGAAACCCCTATTCATTTTTGACAAAGAATTCACCCCTATTTTGCTCTGGTACTTAATGCTTATTTTTTCATTTTTTGAACAAGATTTGTAACTTTACCTCCTTTTCCCTTTTACCACCAAGCAGACCCACACATAAGAAAAAGCCACAACCATAGCAAGGGTCCTCATTTTGCTAAGGAGTAAAATGGGGCTTGTTGTGAGCACCACAACACATTGTATATCCTACTGATATAGCAAAAAAATATGCAAATTTGGTCAAATGGTCAACCACAACAAAAATACAATCCTTCCCTTGCACCTTGGGAAGCCCTATGATGAAATCCATTGAAATGCTCTCCCACTTTTGAGTAGGAATGGGCAAAGGTTGTAGCAAACCAGTAGGGTATGTGTGCACATTTTTATTTTGTTGACACACTTGACACTCACGTACATACTTGGTAATGTCTTCCTTCATTCCCTGCCATGAGAATCTCTCACGGATTTGCGTACATGTCTTATAAAACCCTAGATGACCAACCATAGGAGTGTCATGAAATTTTTTGAAAATCTACTCTTTCAACTTTGATTTAGGCACTAAAAAAATTCTCTCCTTGTAGAAGATCAAGCTATCCCTCACACTATATTTATCATCATCCAATGTACCATCAAGAATGCTATTGGCAAGGTTGTTCTTTGCATAATCAGCCATAATACTCTCCTTCCAATCTACTACTATCTTAGAAAAAACACACAAATGAGGTCTCCTGGATAGTGCATCAGCCACCACATTCTATTTTCCTTTGACATATTCAATGTCAAAATCATATGCTTGAATTTTACTAACCCACTTCTGTTGTCTCTCACTCAAATCCTTTTGATTAAGAAAGTATTTCAGACTATTATGATCAATTTTAACAATAAATCTACCCCCACCAAGTTATTGTTTGTACTTATCGAAGCTTGCATTATGGCTAACATCTCCTTATCATAAATCGAATAACTTCTCTCACTTACTTTCAATTTTCTACTCTCAAAAGCAATAGGGTACTTATTTTGCATGAGGAAAACCCCTATACCATCACCAGAAGCATCACACTCAAGCTCAAATGGCTTGGAAAAATTAGGAAGTGACAAAACAGGGCACAAACTCACAAATTTCTTAAACTAATCAAGTGAATTATGTGTTGATTTTGACCATGAGAATGCCCCTTTCTTAGTCAAATCAGTAAGTGGGGAAGAAACCCATGAAAATCCCTTTACAAACCTTCTATAGAACCCACATAATCCAAAAACTCCATTAAGCTATGTCAAATTAGTGGGTGGTGGCCAATCAAGGATTGCCATGATTTTATCAGGATCCACATGAACACCATCAGTGCTAATTATATTGCCCAAATACAACAATTCAGTCATCCCAAACTCACACTTGGACTCCTAGAAAAAGAGACTCACTCTCTAGAATACCCAACACCTCATCCAAGTGTCTCAAATGATCTTCCCATGATCTACTATAAATAAGGATGTCATCAAAGAAGATTAAAACAAAATTACATAATTGTTTGCTAAACACCCTATTAATGCATGACTGGAAAGTAGCCGGAGCATTTGTCAAACTAAAAGGCATGACAAGAAACTCGAAATGTCCAAAGTGACATCTAAATGCAATCTTCTCCACATCCTCCTCCCCGACTCTAATCTGATGGTAACCCAATCTCAAGCCTATCCTGGAGAAATAGACTACACCATGCAGCTCATCAATTAGTTCATCAATGCATGGGATGGAATATCTATTCTTAATTGTTTTCTTATTAAGTGCTATGTAATCCACACACATATGCATAGTCTCATCCTTCTTGTTCACCAAGACAACTGAAGAAGAAAATGGGCTCTTTCTTGGCCAAATGTGTCCCATCTGTAAGAGCTCCTTTATGGTTTTTCAATCTCATCTTTAAGTCTCTTGGGATGCATGTAGGGAATAGTAATCACCGATTTAGTCCCCTCTTCTAACTCTATCACATGCTCAATGCCTCTATCAGGAGGCCTATCTGAATGAATGCTACCAAACACCTTGCTTCTTTTGGTAAGAATCCCCTGTATCTCTCGTAGATAAGATCTCTTAACCTCTTCTATAACCGTAGGCAAAATAACACACTCTACGGCCCACTCTACCTAATCATGCCTAAAAAATCTCTCCATACATTTGAAATACACCACATGTGGTCCTCCATTTGACATACCCCTCAAGATCACATTCTGCCCTTGTGATTTGAATTTCAATTCCATGGTCTGAAAATTAAGAGTGATCTCTCACAAAGAACGTAGCCACTGGATTCTCATAACTACATCGGTGTCCCCAATACTAACCACATAAAAATCCTCCTTAACTTCATAGTCCCCAAACTATATACTCAACTGTGGGACCATCTTAGTATAATTGATAGTGAAACCATCCACTACCATTACCCTGAAACCACTCACCTCCTATGTTTGAAGGCTTCTACAAACAACCAAGCCCTCATCAATGAAATTATGAGTAGCTCCTATATGAATCAATGCCACCATTCTCTACCCCTTAAGTACTCCTCTAATGTGAAGAGACTCATTTTTTAAAAATTTATGGAGCTGTGCTAGCTTCCCATCATTGTCCTCCTCCTTTCCACCCTCTTCTGGTGCCTTTTCATCCTCACTTTCTTCATAATCAGATTGCTGGTCTAATTTTTCTGATGCACTATCTTCACCAGATTGGTACTTAATTAGGAGTGCTTTCCCCTTAGATGAACATTTATGGCCTTTAGACCTAGGATCCTTGCATGTGAAACATAATCCCTTCCTCCTAAGTTCATTTAAACTCACACTGTCAATCTTAGTGTATTGTTTCGTAGGTTGTTCATGCTCCCTTGTAATATGTCCTTTTCTTTCTTATGAGGGAACCCTTTGGACTGAAATTTTCTTTGTGAAGTAGTGGACTCCATATCTCTAAATTTCTTGATTGCTTCTTGTAGAGTAGGTGCATTGAATGCCTTAATCTAACCCCTCAAAGGTTCAAATAACCCATCAATATAGAGTACAATAAGTCTCCTCTTAGAAATATCTATCACCAGCACTAACAACCACTGAACCCCACTATTTTAGTTGCACTAGCTCCTTGAAATGCAATTCGGGATCCTTCTTGTCAAACCTATAAATTATTATTTCAATAAATTCTGCATATGATGTGATATGTGCATGTCCCAAGGTGATCGTGCCATGGTGCCACCCCTCATGAGCAACTCCATCTAGATACATGTTAGTATATTTTATGGATTCTTCTTCAGGCATAGGGTTAAGAGTAAAGAAAGTATATACTTTTTGGACCCATGCTTGAGCTAATGTCTTCCCAGAATCATCAAAGTAAGGGAGACTGAGCTTCCCAAGCTTCCTATGCAATTCATTGTGTTGCTCTCTGTTGCCTCTGTTGGGTATATGCCTCATCCTAACATCCATATAGTCATGTAGAGATATGTCACGCTGAAAATTAGGTCATGCCTCTACCCAATCCTGTCAAAATTGATCTTACATTTCAACTAGTGTGAGTTCATCCCCTACTGGTGGTTCAACTCTAGGTGGGAAAACTGGCATAAGAGGTCTCGTTACTACTGCCCTCCAATATGGATCTTCTACCTTGTGTAGATTTTGACCATTCCTCTGGTCCTCATTACCCCTATTATTGACTGCCATTAAAGCAATTGCATCAGCCAACTGAGCCATGTGTTGATTTGTTTGTTCCTGACTTCTAACCAAGGCATCCAAAAGAAGTGTTGTACGATCTAGTTCTGGATCTCTATTATCTCTATCACCCATATTTCTTGAGTGTGATGATTGTTTCTCTTCTGTATCAGAAGGCCAATCTTCCCAAAATTGTCTTCTCTCTTTCACTGTCTTTCTTGATATCTTCTTTCTTTGTCACTGATGCTCATAGAAATTCATTAACCCACTAGATGGCAGGAAAAGTTGAGATCTGATAACACTATAATGACTGCTCCTATTTGTTCTTTTTTTAGATTAATATATTATATTAACTTTTTTTGTTTTTTGTGATCTTTCAGACTAGACAGAAGTTGTAGAAGGGGTTTTTTGTGTTTGCATGTAATTATTTTGCAAGATAACCATGAAATAAAGGACATGCAATGATAACTCAGAAAAACTATAACACATATGCATTAAAGAACAATGACACATATCATATAATTGCTCCAAATGAATTACAGTAACATACCCATATGCAAATCTTCAAGTTGATATGTTTGTTGTACATGAACCAGCACACATCTATTTTAGAAAATCACTTATAAACATTAGTAGATGAAAATTCTTCTTCATAGATCAATTGCCATGACATATATAGGCCTAGGTGCCCTGAATGAGTGAGATAGAACCACTAAAAATGGAGATATTTTATTCTTTCTACCTCACGCCACATGGGAATACCTATATGGCCTATAATGAGCTGTTACAATGAAGAAACCTACCCAAAATCCTCTTCAATCCATCTTAAAATGCCCTCAAAATGGTCTGGAGATTGTCTTAGAGTTCCCACACCCAACTAGGACTGAAAACAACACTAAAATCATATGATATGACTCCTTCAATGGGTACATCCAGCCTGTAGAGTGGTACAACCTGGTAGTAGTACGACCTACCTAGAATGATATCAACTATTCATCAAACAACTCTACAATCTATCCTTGAACCTTATTGAACAACTACAACACAAAATTATCATGGTTAAACTTCATCAAAATGAACTAGTCTAAGCTCAATGTGAAGCCTCTGTATGAAGCTCCCAGCAACCCTCCTGATGCTATCTCTCAAGCATGAAGAGAGTGATCTTACAGGGGTTTCCATCCCTATAAAACCCTTGTTCCAAACCTCAAAGCCAAGCTTCAATTTGCTCAACAAGATATTTATCCAAAAAGAGAGAGTTCAAATGAGCTCACAAATCCCTTTTTATAAGCCCTTGGCTTCCAATGCCCAAGGAGAGGATTTCTTTATTATTTTTTCTTACTTGATTTTGACCCCCTTATCTCCTCATGAGGTGTCCACCCCCTAGCACATGACTTTTAAGTCATAGCCTAAGTCCTTATTAACTTGAGTTGCTTTATAAAATAAAAGACTTAGGCTAATAAGTGTAAATTAAATATTTAATTTAATTTACTTTTCAACCATTTCCCTTAGCCATTTCGAAACCAATTGTAAAGTGTGGTGCTCTAACTAGCAGGCTATAAATAGAATGTCAGACCAATGCCACCCGTGATCCCTCCTACTTGACTTACTATTAATAGTAAGTCCTGGAAATATGACCCAATAAGGTTCCCTAACCACATCTATTAGCCTACAGGAACCCATGAATAGGGTAATCACTCCAACTATCTACATGGGCTAAGAAGGGGACATTACAATGTAGCTGTCATGGATGCTAAAACTTAGTCAACCATTTTTTCCCAGGCACCCACGTTGCATTCAATTTGGCCCATGTCCCTATCAGAAAACCTACAAATTCAGATGACGACCATACCCTGCCAAGTCTGCAAAAAAAATAGAAGAAGATTGCCTACATGCATGGGTGTTAGGTGCATTGAAGACGTAAGGTTTGAAATCCTTCCATGGTACCAACAAATCCATTTTATCCTTCCTGTGTAAGTTAGAGCATTAGAGGATTCAACTGTTTCAATGACCTGAATCTGATTGATTTGCAAAATTATCCTTCGAGCATTTAATTTATTCTGCAATAATGGCATGATTTTAGGAAATCATGCCCTACAAACTTTTTCAACACTTTAAAAGTGTTTATGCTTTTAATTCTACCTCTAGTGCATTTGAATTTCCCTTTATCAGTGAATTCACCCTCTAGCAAACTCCTTTTCCTTGGCTTCCTTCACTTTTCTTCTCATAACCCCCTTTTGTTGGTGAAATCTTCATTTGGTGAACCATCGAGTCCTCTTGTTTTCTCCTTTTGGTCCTTTCATCGGCAAATTGCCTTATTGGAAAACTTGAGAAGCCACAAACTGATCGGTGAGTTTGTAATTTTGCTAATTCACCAATTTCTCCCTTTTGTTTGATTTTTTACCCCCTTTTCACCTTATTGGCGAATTTACATTTCCACAAACCAATTTCCTTCTTTTATTTATCTTCTTTCTTTGTTCTCTTTATCATAGCCCTTTCTCTTTTACCTTGGAGAAATTTCTATTTTCTTCATTTGTGCCTCAGTGGGCAAAATTCCTCTGCAATGAACCTTGACTTGTCTCCATGTTTGTCAACTTGTCAAACCTTTATCTTATCAGCAAAATTTTCAAATCACGAACCTGTCAGCAAGTTCACCATTTCATAAACTTACCAACCAAGCAATTGGCCTCACTTTCCTTTATCTTTGGCTGACTATCTTCTTTCTTCTTTTCCCTTATCTTACTCTTTACCTTATTGGTGAACTTTACATTTGGTGAACCATCCATTCTGCTGATGACCTATCTTTCTATCTTAGAAGAATTATGCATGCCTATTGTCCCTTTGGTCGGCGATTTCGCCAATCAGAAAACTTGCTAACCAGTGAACTTTGAGTTTGCCAAACTCAAACTTTAATGACAAAGGTGAATCTTGTCTTTCTTTGGCCTTTCTTCTTCCCCTTGGCGATTTTAGTGATCGGTGAACCATCTAGTCGGTGAACTTTAAGTTCGCCAAACTCGAATTTTGTTGACTAAGGCAAAAGACAAATAAAAACTATTTGGAATTTTTGGAAATTTTGGAGGGAAGATTTCTTCCATTTAAGCTTTCTCAGATCAAATATTTTTTATGGAAGAAAAGTGGGGTTTTTTGGGCTATTTTGGCATGGGCAAAAATATGACAACATTTTAGTGACTATGCAAGGGTGTTTTCCTACTAAACATAGGGATCCAGTGTCCTTATTAATCCATTGGGCATAGAGTCAAAAGGGAAACAACAACAATACTAAAAGCAGGGGTAGCTAGACCAATATAAAACTAAATACTGCCTCCAGAAAATAAAACAAAACTAAACAACAAGGCAAAATAAGCTCCTAATGAGGATATTGACAATGCAAGAGCACTTATGAAAGGGAAACTACACAAAACAAGCTTGTCCTAAACCTAAAATAACCAACTAGAAATGACCTTAAACAAAGCGATTAACTAGTTCTTCAAAATAAATACCCTTTCTCAATAATTTACAATGTTTTCCCAACTTATGGACAACTAACATGATGTGGAAAAAGAGTGGGCATGCAACGAATTGATAAAATGCCACTTTAAAAACAACATCAAGCTCACCTGACCACATGAACTGATTAGGAACACAACTATTGGGGAGTGAGCAAGTGGGTTGATTCTTCTCATCTTCATGCTCAATTGCATGCTTAGATGTAAGCATGACAAGTGGTGAATCTTCTAGGATAGATGTATAATAGGACATCCCCTTGAAATGACATGTAAATCACCAGAGTTGATCTTATGCCTCTGCTCTGTTTATTTCTCTTCTTGCTAGTTTGAATGCTTTAGGTCTTATGGCCCAACTAGAAAAATGGTTGCCTCCACCTTGTGCATAAGATGCTCATGTTAGAAATAGTTTAGACAACTGAGAGGGGGGGTGAATCAGTTGTCCCACAATATTTAACTTTTCTACTTTTAATCTTCTTTAACAAATTCCAATCAGATAAACATTAAAGCATGAATCAATAACACAAGAGCAAAAATAAATTGAACACACATTACACTAGAATTTTTACATGGAAACCTAGTTAAGGGAAAACCATAGTGGGGGTTAACCCACAAGATTCATTCCCTATTAAAAGTACTTAGAAAAGGGGAAGGAACATGCCTTTGGGCTCAATGCCTAGAGCTCACTACTCAAGAGAGGCTCACTACCTATAGAATTTATGTTTAATACAGAAAGAATGAACTATGAAATAGCATCTTCATTATGCCTGGTTCAGTTCCTTTGAAGGATTACAAAAAAAATTTCTCTACTCCAAACACTTAGCTCTTCATCTAAACATCTCTTGTTCTTCTGCTTCTCCTTTGCTTTACTCTGTCTTTGATCCTTTCTTTAGATTATATTATTTTTACACAAGGATGATTTTCCACAACTCATCAACAAGTATTTATACACTTCATCAACCTTGGAATGAACATCAAGGTTGGCACTATAGACATCTAACTCAATGCGAATCACTAAGCTATCAGCCAAACATAACTGAGACTCAAATCTTCCTTGATCAACATGCCATACTTCATAGAATTGCTCTTAGATCATCCGCAACACAGTTGAATCATCCAGTCGGCCAAGACTAGGAAGAACAACAACACCAAGAAGGAAATCTTCTTTGACAAGCTCAAACTTCAATGCAGACCTCCACCATAGCAGTCACACAATCCAAAGACCTCCACAAGCATATTGAATTCAACAAAAACATTTGCACTCCTCCAAAACATCATAATCACTTGCATCTTCTTTCAAAACCTCAAGAACACTGTCTGCTGTTACTGTCACATTAGAAAGATTGCTTGCGGACCTCCAAACCATGAACCACTTAAATGGATGATACACACTAACTTCCCAAACATGCCTCTAGATCCGTAGATTATCATTTGACATATCCAGAACAATCCAGACCTCTTTTATGTCACTCCGTCTCTTCTGAACACTACAAAACTAGTTCAACTTAAATGGCCAGAGCTTCTTCAAATCTTCATGCGAACCTTTCAAAACTTAACTGGAGCTTCTTCAAATAATACTCTACTCAACCATATGGTCTGCATACATTGATCCTTATTAATTTTCTCAATATCCTCAACAATCCAGTCTTCTACACAGGCAGCAAAATAGGATACAGTTGACACCAATGGCAACAAGGATATGTTGACATCAATGACAACACCAATTAGGCACATATTTGTAACAATCTCCCCCTTTGTCATTGATGGCAACATATGATGTGAAAAATTGATTCAACCATCAAGACAAGAACTTCTCCCCCTTTCTCTTATCACTTCTGCAACTACTTTCTTCACTACTCCCCCTTTCATCAACAATTAGTTTTTCACATGATTTCTCTCCCCCTTTGACATCAATGGCAAAGGGCACATATTTGCAGTTTTTTCTCCTTATTTTTGTTTCAGACCAAACTCAAAAATTGCATGCAGACTACTCCCCCTGAGTAGTGCCTTCTTGACATCAATCTGGATCACAAGATATGACTATGAATTTCACTGGACTAATGCACTCTAGTGCATCTTAATTCTGATCAGGAGGGGTAATGACCCCCAACTTCTCTCTGAGATACTCAAAAGTATCCTTGGGAAGAGGCTTAGTGAAAATATCTTCAATCTAATCCTTTAAAGACACAAACTCCAACTTGACTTCATTCTCATTTACCTTCTCTCTCAAGAAATGAAACTTGATGGATATGTGCTTTGTCTTTGAATGCAACACCAGATTCTTTGAGATACTTATTGCGCTTGAATTATCACATAAATTTTGATAGGCTCCTCAAACACAATTCTGATGACCTTCAACATTTGTTTCATCAATAGAAATTAAGTGCAATTGTTTGCTGCTACTATATACTTTGCCTCTACTTTAGATAGGGTTATTGCCTCCTTCTTTTTACTCAGCCAGGAAACCAATCTACTTCCCAAGAAGATAGCACTGCCACTAGTACTTTTCCTGTCATCCACATCTCCTGCCCAATCAGCTTCAGTATATGCATGAAGAGTGAAGTCATTGTCTTTTGGATACCACAATCCATACTCAAGTGTTCCTTTCAGATATCTAAAGATTTTTTTGACTACTACAACATGGGATTCTTTAGGATCAACTTGGAATCTAGCAACAAGCCCAACTGTATTCATGATATCAGGTCTGGTCTGAGTTAGATAGAGTAGTCCTCCAATCATTGATCTATTCCTTTTTTGATTTGCCTTAGGAGAGTCATCATCTTTACTCAACTTACATCCAGTTACCATAGGCATACCTACTGGCTTTGAATTTTCCATTACAAACTTCTTCAACAATTCTTTCACATACTTAGACTAAGATATAAAGATACCTTTATTTGACTAAGTGATTTGTAGTCCTAAGAAGAAATTCAACTCACAAAACATGGACATCTCAAATTCACTTTGCATCTAATTAGAAAATGTTTTGCACATGCTCTCATTTCCACCAAAAATGATATCATCAACAAATACCTCAACAATCAGAATATTCTCATGATCAATCTTGAAGTAAAGATTACTGTTAGCAGTGCCTTTGTTGTATCCTAGCTTTAGCAGATACTTATCTAATCTTGCATACCAGGCTCTTGGGGCTTGTTTGAGTCCATATAATGCTTTCCTCAATTTCCAGACCATGTCTTTTTTATCAAACAACTGAAATCCTTCTGGTTGCTCAATGTAGACTTCTTCTTCTAACTCTTCATTTAGAAATCCTAACTTGACATCCATCTGATAGACTTTGAAATCTTTATAGGCAGCAAAAGAAAGAAACAACCTGACTGCCTCTATTCTTTCCATCGAAGCAAAATTTTCTTCAAAATTAATTCCTTCCACTTGAGAATATCCTTTGCATACCAATCTTGCTTTATTTCTCACAACTTAACCATCTTCATTTAGTTTATTTCGGAAGACCCATTTAGTTCCAATCACATTTTTATCCTCAGGTCTAGAAACAAGATCCCAAGTGTGATTCTTTTCAATTTGCATTAGTTCTTCCTCCATTGCTTTTACCTCGTTTTCATCATTATAGGCTTCACTTACTAATTTTGGTTCAATCTTTGGAATCAAATAAATCTCTTCTTTATCTTCAGCAACTCTTCTCCTAGTTTGAACACCTTTATTTCTATCTCCTATGATTTGATCTTCGGGATGATTCATCCTTACATACTTGGGAGTTTTGGGAATTGCTTGGGCTTCTGTTTCTTGAGCTTGTTCCTCAACTTCTGTACTATCTTCTTGAATTACTGATTTTTCCATATTAATCTGGATCTAAATCTGAGTTTGCACTTGCCTTTCTTGACTTGGACTTTCATCTTGATCATCTAAATCATATCTACAAGACCTTGAATGTCCTTCTTT
This sequence comes from Cunninghamia lanceolata, assembly GCA_027924645.1. Classification (NCBI taxonomy): domain Eukaryota; kingdom Viridiplantae; phylum Streptophyta; class Pinopsida; order Cupressales; family Cupressaceae; genus Cunninghamia; species Cunninghamia lanceolata. The sequence goes on from BSBN01001126.1 coordinate 5,247,881, forward strand.
GCTCTCATCAACTCTGACATTAGCACTTTCAATAATCTTTTTCAACCTCTTGTTAAAGCACCGGTATGCTTTGCTTTGAGTAGAGTAGCCTAGAAAGATTCCTTCATCACTTCTTGCTTCAAACTTGCCTAGATCCTCATCTCTTTTGATATAACATTTACTACCAAAAACTCTAAAATATCTTATAGTAGGAGGATGACCAAACCAAAGTTCATAAGGAGTGTTACTAGAATTGCCTTTGATCTACACCCAGTTAAGAGTGTAGACAGCAGTACTTATAGCTTCTCTCCAATAAACTTGTGGAACATTTGTTTCCATCATCATGGTCCTGGCAGCTTCTTGAATGGTCTGGTTCTTTCTTTCCACAACTCCATTTTTCTGAGGAGTCCTCAGAGCATATAACTATCTTTTTATTCCATTCTTTTCACAGAATGTATCAAACTTGCCGGAGGTAAACTCTCCACCTCTGTTGGATCTTAGACACTTTATCTTCACACCAATCTCATTTTCTACCATAAGTTTGAACACCTTGAATTTGTCAAGATCTTTTGATTTTTCTTTTAAGAAAGTGACCCACATCATCCAGGAGTAATCATCAATCAACAACATAAAATATCTGTCTCCTTGCACACTCCTAATTCTAGAAAAATCATAGAGATTAGTATGCACAAGTTCCAATCTCCCACTTGAAAATTGTTCTTTACTTTTGAATGATGTTTTGTTCTATTTACCCAATTGACATTCTCTACACATGCTATTAGGTTTCACAAGTCTTGGAAGATCTCTCATAGCCTGAGTAGAACTTATCTTGACAATGTTGTCAAAATTCACATGACACATTCTTCTATGCCATAACCAACTCTGATATGTTTGTGCAATAAAACAACTTTTACTAGAACTACTTAATTGAAAGATGTTACCTCTAGTTTGTGTACCAGATGCAATTTTAGTTCTGGAGCTTTCCACAATTCTACATTTGTCATCCTTGAATCGGAGATCATAACCCTTGTCAACCAACCGTCCAACACTAAGAAGATTATGCTTCAGCCCTTCCACATACAGAACATCATTTGTGTTATTCTTACCATCAAAAGAGATGGATCCTCTACCACGGATTCTACCAGCTAAGTTGTCTCCAAATTTTACAATTCCACCTTCATATTTCACAAAGTTTATAAACTTACTTTTATCACCAGTCATATGATGAGAACATCCACTATTAATCACCCATTCATCCTTTTCAACAACCTGAGAAGCCAAGGCATTTTCCACATTTTTACAACTAGCAGATTTAGTAGACACTGGATCTTCTTCTTTGATAGCAAGGAATACCCAATCATCTTCAGTGGCACCTCCATGATTAGATTCATCATCTGTGACTCCTTCTTCTCTAGCCTTTTGGACATCGTAACAATTATTCTGACCTTTATATCTATTAGGGTTTGACTTTGAAAATTTCTCTAGACATCTTGAGGCAAAATGACCAATCTTATTACAAGCAAAAACATTTGAATGGCAACTTTCCTTCATACTTACTAGATCCTCTTGGCATTCTTTTGGCAATAAGAGCTTCCAGTTCTGTAGACTCAATTTCAACATCTTCAAGATCCTTCCTTTACTTAGACAATTTGTTTGATCTTGCAGAAGAGACTTCACCCAGATCATATCTTTGTTTTCCATATACACTGGCCTTAAAAGCAGATTCAGACTTAGGAAGAGAATTACCAAACTCACTTAATTCAAAAGCTGAAATTTTGCCAACCAGCTAATCTCTTGTAACTTCTGAGACAATCCTAATCTCTTCTATAGAAACAACCTTATGTTTGTATGAATTGGGTAAAGATCTAAGCACTTTTGCCATAATCTTTGATTCTTCCAAAGTTCCACCAGCACACTTGATACCACACACAAGTTCATTTAGCTTTTACATGTAGATTGTGATGTTTTCATCTCCACTCATCCTTAGATTTTCAAATTTTCATCTCAAAATTTGTAGCTTGGCACATTTGACATGTTCATCACCTTCATAAAGATTCTCCAACTTCTTCCAGATTTCATGAGCAGTTTTCAATCCAAAGACATTTGTCATTTTTGAAGCAGTCAGGGCACTCAACAAGGCTTCTTTGGCTTGAAGGTTATTTTTAGCATCTTTGATTTGATCTGGAGTTGAAGGACCTTTCTCTGGAGGTTTCTATTCATCATGGGTAATCATCCAATAAGCATTACCCATGCATTACAAATGGCACTCCATGCAACTCTTCCAAACAGAGTAATTTGTTCCATCAAATCTCAGACTATCCTTATTGTAGGTTGACATCCTAGATCTCCTCAAGCGGTTAAGCTTCTTTTAGAGGAACTTAGCTCTGATAATAATTGTTGAAATAGTCCAGACAATTGAGAGGGGGGGTTGAATCAGTTGTCCCACAATAGTTAACTTTTTTGCTTTTAATCTTCCTTAACAAATTCCAATTAGATAAACATTAAAGTATGAATCAATAACACAAGAGCTAAAATAAATTGAGCACACGTTACACCAAAATTTTTATGTGGAAACCCGGTTAAGGGAAAACCATGGTAGGGGTTAACCCACAAGATTTGTACCCTGTTAAAAGTACTTAGAAAAGGGGAAGGCACATGCCTTTGGGCTCACTGCTCAAGGGAGGCTCATTGCCTACAAAATTTATGTTTAATATAGAAAGAATGAACTATGAAATAACATCTTCTTTATGCCTAGTTCAGTTCCTTTGAAGGCTTACAAAAACTTTTGCTCTACTCCAAACACTTAGCTCTTCATCTAAACATCTCTTATTCTTCTGCTTCTCCTCTACTTTGCTCTGCCTTTGATCCTTTTTTTAGATTATATTGTTTTTGCACAAGGATGATTTTCCATAACTCATCAACAAGTATTTATACACTTCATCAACCTTGGAATGAAGATCAAGGTCGGCACTATAGACATCTAACTTAATGTGAATCACTAAGTTGTCAACCAAACATAACTGAGACTCAAATCTTCCTTGATCAACATGCCACACTTCATAGAATTGCTCTTAGAGCATCCACAACACACTTGAATCATCTGGTCAGCCAAGACTGGGAAGAGAAACAACACCAAGAAGGAAATCTTCTTTGACAAGATCAAACTTCAATGCGGACCTCCACCATAGTAGTCACACAATCTAGAGACCTCCACAAGCATATTGAATTCAACAAAAACATCCACACTCCTCCAAAACATCAGAATCACTTGCATCTTCTTCCAGAACCTCAAGAACACTGTCTGTCGTTACGGTCACATTAGAAAGATTGCTTGCAGACCTCCAAACCATGAACCACTTAAATGGATGATACACACTGACTTCCCAAACATGCCTCTAGATCCATAGATCATCATTTGACATATCCGGAACAATCCAGACCTCTTTCCTGTCACTTTGTCTCTTCTGAACATTGAAAAACTAGTTCAACTTAAATGGCCATAGCTTCTTCAAATCTTCATGTGAACCTTTCAAAACTTAACTGGAGCTTCTTCAGACAATACTCTACTCAACCATATGGTCCACATACATTGATCCTTATTAATTTTCTCAATATCCTCAATAATCCAGTCTTCTACACATGTAGCAAAATAGGATACAGTTGACACCAATGGCAACAAGGATATGTTGACATCAATGACAACACTTATTAGGCACATATTTGCAATAGCTCATGATTTCCTAAATTGGGCTCAAATAATTTGAGACCTACACATGCTCAATGGTGAAATCTCCTCCACCAAGAAGTTGATATCCATATTGGATAATCAAGAACAAATCTTCAATTTATTCTTGCCCATGCTTGATCTACACATCATTATCTCCTATGAAAAATGGGAGCTCCTCAAACATACCTATGCTATCAATTTCTACACTTCCCACTATAGGGTGGCTTAAATACTCATTTTCATGAGTTGGAACCTCATTCTCGCACTTGTGTACACATTCCAACAACTTTCCATGGCCATCAACATCATCATGTTGTTTCAAAACTACAACTAATGTTGGCATTTGCATGCCTTTTTCATCTTCAATGCAACCAGATAGTTTATGAAATAGGGAAGCGCCAACAACCTCTTTTGGAGCAATTTCATTTGCAACCTCTCCAATTCCCTCATCATTTGACTGCAACTCCATTAGATTTTGTTTGAGTTGCCTCTACAACTAGACCTCTTCACCATGCTTTCTTTGTATTTTGGCTTCATTCATCTCATTAAAAGCATGGGAAAACTCCTTAAATGAGCCAAAGTCTAGAGGACTCCACCTTGCACTTGGACCAATACTATCCTTGTGCACAATGCACTACTACTAGCCTAAATGGTCTAGCTTAACTTCATCTTGCAGTAGGTTTGATTCTTCAATTTTAATGGTGCATGAGGCTTCACACGTAGTAGGCTACTCCACAACTGCCTCCAACACTTCCTTTTTTGGCTCATAGAACACAGTATCTTGCCAAAAAACTAGTCTGTCCTTATAGAGTGAGCTAGTGCATGAGGGCTCATTATCATTATGTGGCTCCTCCCTAGTTGTAGGCACCTCCATTTTTGGCTCATCCCTCCAATTATCTTGATAAACAATAGGTCCACCTTTGAAAAGTGATATAGTGTCAGGACAAGAGGGGTGACATCAGATTAGGACTAGAAGGGCTTCTTGAGAGGGTTGTTCCTGAGGAATAATAGGTCAGACTTGTGCAGGAACAGGCTCTCATGAAGTTTGAGAGCCTTTGAAACTTGGGATTTCAAATTTTGAAGGTGGTCTCAAAGGTTCAAAGGTTTTCCCTTGCCTGAAGCTTGGGACTTTGAATTTGGGGGTCATTTCTCCTGTAGGTTGAACTTGTATAGAAGGGAAGGGTTGCTTGAAACTAGGAATGGAGGGGACTGATTAGGATTCATTCATCTCTACCTGGGAAAGCATTTGCTTTAGCTGTTCCTCAGATAAGGTTGCAAGTTGCATAGAAATTTGCTCTCTGTATGCTTTTTCCTCTGCCTCCATTTACTGTTGTTGAAGATGGGCTTGATAAGCAAGCTCCTCTTGCTATCGCTCATACTCCACTCCCTAAACTTCATTACACTCCCTTTGGAACTCTAGGATCACATCCCTCAGATCACTAACGATTCGGATGTTAAGACTATGGCCCCGTTGAGGCTAATTATAACCCACATTTCTTTTAATGTCCTCCACCCTTAATCTCTAGTAGCCTGTTCATGAGACCATTGAACTCATTGACATCCACATTGTCAACATTTTGGGACTAACTAGAAGGGGAGATATACTGATTAGGAGCAAGGTAGTCTTCTTGGGCTTGATAATATGTATGGTTAGGCTACCAAGAAGGCTGAGCAGGGGTGGGTGGGAGGTGAGGATCATGAGGATGTTGATATTTTGTTGCAACAAAGATGTATGGTATAAAGACAGAGGCATTTTGGGCTTGATACTGCTGGTATGGAGGTCAATGACTTATATTTTGACCAAGACAAGGGGATTAACCATAGCTTTCATAATAGTTTGATATAATGGAGAATTAAGAATTAGAAACCATTCAAACAATCATAAAATAAGAGCAAACATGCATGCCTTTCGAAGGAATGAGCTCATACCAGAGAGTCATCAGGTGATTGAGATGCTTCTAAAAGTAAGTTAGACCAAGAATACCACCGAAATCCTGATCCTTAAAGTTATTTAAGTGCTTGAGCTAGCTGCACTAGTAGATTTGTTCAATAGAGTCACCATGGTGTTGAAGAAGAATGCACCAAATGGGAAGATACATTGAGGAACACACTAAATACTTCAATGGATGATAAAGCTCATCAAACTGGTCCCACTGTGTGTGCCAAAAACTATTATTTCCTAGAATTATACCCTACTTGAATCCTGTTCAAGCATTCCAATGACACAATGGGACTGATCTGAAGTTGTGGGACCTTACAAATGAGATCAAACCTCTAGAGAAGGCTAGCTCCTCTTTTTGGACTGAAGGTCCATAGAATGATGGCTAAATCTAATGCTAATGCTCACAGGGAAAAGGGATAAGAAGAAACTAGAATTGAAATGGTTGACGCACTAGATTTAGAGTATTTAACTACAACTGACATAACATAGTAATGATCTCAAATGCTAAAGGAAACTCACACAGACTCATGCAGGTTCAAATAGAGGTTAAGGCAGAGAGATGAAAGTATGAAAGGGACTATTTTATCCACAATACATAGCTTACATCTATCAAATAAACATAGTGTAGGAATAATGAGAGAGGCAAAAAATTAATTTATATTGATCACAAAGGCTAAATAGCCCTTACAAAAGAAGAAGAATTCATTACAAGCATGAGATAGACACAAAATGATACTCTCCTTCATTGGTGAACTGATATGGAGACATGAGAGGCTAAGAAAAGAGCATAGTCCATCAAATCCACCCAACTCTAGAGAAAACTACAAGACTCAAACCTGCAAAGAACATTCTGCCTCTAAAAATGACCCAGTGCAGCCAACCCCTAAAAAATAAATTTTAACATGCTTATATAACTTTTACAATCACTATGTAGCAGTCATGGATGTTGAAACTCAGTCAACCATTTTTTCCCAAGTGCCCACACTACATTCAATTTGGCCCATGGCCCTATCAGAGAACCTATAAATTCAAATGGTGACCATGCCCTGTCAAGTCTGCAAAAAAAATAGAAGATTGCCTACACGCATGGGTGTCAAGTGCATTGAAGAGGGAAGGTTTGAAATCCTTCCATGGTACCTACATATCCATTTTATCCTTCCTATGTACTGGAGCATTGGAGGATTTAACTGTTTCAACCACCTGAATCTAACTAATTTGCAACATTGTCCTTCAGGCATTTAATTTATTTGCAACAATGGCATAATTTCAGGAAATCATGCCCTGCAAAATTTTTCAACACTTTAAAAATGTTTATCCTTTTAATTCTACCTCTGGTGCATTTAAATTTCCCTTTATTGGAAAATTCATCCTTTGGAAAACTCCTTTTCCTTGACTTCCTTCACTTTCCTTCTTATATCCCCCTTTGGTCAGTGAAACCATCATTTGGTGAACCATCAGGTCCTCTTGTTTTCTCCTTTTGAGCCTTTAGTTGGCAAATCACCTTATCGGTGAACTTGAGAAGCCACGAACTGATTAGTGAGTTTGCAATTTTCTGATCGCCCAATTTCTCCCTTTTGTTTAATTTTTTTCCCCTTTTTTTCCTTATCAGTGAATTTACATTTCATGAACCAATTTCCTTCTTTTCTTTATCTTCTTTCTTTGTTCTCTTTATCAAAGCCCTTTCTCTTCAGAGAAATCTTCTATTTTATTACTTTGTGCCTCGGTTAGTGAAATTCCTCTACCATGAACCTTGCCTTGTCTCCATGTTGGTCACCTTGTTGGTCCTTCGTTTTATCAACAAAATTTGTAAATCATGAACCTGTTGGCAAGTTCACCATTTTGTAAACTTACCAACCAAGTGATCAGCCTCACTTTCCTTTATCTTTGGCCAACTATCTTCTTTCTTCTTTTCCCTTTCTTCATCTTCACCTTATCAGTGAACTTTACATTTGGCAAACCATCCATCCCATTGATGACCTATCTTTCTACCTTAGAAGAATTATGCCACATGATGTCCCTTTGGTCAGTGATTTCATCAACCAGAAAACTTGTCGACCAGTGAACTTTGAGTTCACCAAACTCAAACTTTACCAATTATGGAAAACCTTGTCTTTATTCGGCCTTCCTTCTTCCCCCTAGTCGGTGATTTCACCAATTAGTAAACTTACCAGTTGGCAAACTTTAAGTTTAGCAACCTCAAATTTTGCCGTTTAAGGCAGAAGACAAAAATAAAATACTTAGAATTTTTGGGATTTTTGGAGGGAGGCTTTCTTCCATTTAAGCTTTCTCAGATCAAATATTTCTGATGGAAGAAAAGTGGGGTTTTTTGGGCTATTTTGGCCTGGGAAAAAATATGACAATAGTTGTGAAAGGTGTTGATATGACCATGTGTGAGAGTATAAATTGTTTGGGGTTGAAAGAGGTGAAAACCTCCTTGAGGGAAGTCTACTCCTTAAGAGGAGTTTGTAGGCAAGAGTGCCTTGATTCTTGGAGATTTTGAGTATTGTGAAGTTTGTAGGCAAGAGTGTCTTGAGTTCTTGGAGATTTTAAGTATTGTGAAGTTTATAGAAATAGGCTGAGTTTTGGTTTCAATAAGTTGGAAGAAGATTTGGTGCAAATTTTTGGTATATTTACTTCCCTCTTGTAGGAGAGAGTCCACTCTACTCCCCCTCTTGCATCCTTGTTGATGGGTTCTTGCATTTGTGAGTCTCCTTAGGTTGGGAGTGTATTATGTATTTTGTGTGTATGAGTGTTTCCTTGTTGTGTGTTTGATCCTAGTTTTAATTAGGAAAAGAGATATTTAGCCTAAAAGGTTAAACTAGGTCAAGCTCTCTTCCATAAACATTAGAACACAAGCTAAGATTGGCTTCTACCCTTGAAGGAGAGCCAAACTATAGGGGCTTTGTCCCTTTTTTTTATAAAGGAGAATGATCCAAATCCAACCAATCAAACTGGGGAAAATAGGAAACCCTAGTTGAGAAAGATCAGAGCATAACAGACTATCAGAAATAGATATAGCAAATCTGAAAGCATAGTGGAGACCAGTGACTAGACAAGAACCTAGATCTAGGTTTGGGGGCTAGAAAGACTAGGGCACTAGGTGTCCTAGACCTAATTTAGGGTTTTACAGAAACTCTAAGCTTTAACACACATGTACCTACAAAACCTTCCTTCTTCTTGGATCTTGCCTCCTGAAACCTATTACTTCAACCTGCACACATGTAAAACAAGGAAAAAGAGTTGGCACTATTTAGGAGCTTGCCTAAGTCAAGCTCCATGAATGATATTTCCACCTCCACAATAGGAATGATGAGAGATAAAGAGAGTGTACCCTAGGAGAACAGAGGAAATTTTGAAGTAGAATGGAATGCTATATCACAAAGCACAAAGGAAAGGAGTCACCATGAGCATGGAAACCCTAGCTTGCTTGACATGGCATCACAACTTGACTCAAGAAGTTGGTGTAGCCCAAAGAAGTAGAGACATCTTCACAAGATCTGCAAGAGGCTAGTGTTGTGACAATAATCCACTATAGAGAGCTTGAGAGAAGAATAGAGAGCATGGGAGAGAAGAAGAGAGAGTGCAAGTGTGCCTAGATTGCATAGATGTTCAAATCAATAAACTAACTTGCTTATATATACATTCCCATTGATTTTTAGAGAATTACACTAAATGAGGCCGACATTTAAAGGAGCATTAGAGATGTCCTAAGTTGACATTGCATTAAATTAGGTCTAGGCTAAAGGAGGGCCCAAGGCACTAGGTACCATAGTTCTTTAGCCCCACAAACTCTAGGATAAGCCACCTTAAGTGTGTTTAGGTCAGTGCTATAGTTATTTTCTAAGTTTTGTGCAACAGGTTCAATAATTAATTGTTTTAGGCTTAAAAAGGTGTAAAATAGGTCCTTATTAACAAGTGTAACATTTTTGTGCATAACATTTAGCCCCTAATTTAGTGTGGGTATGAACTTATGTTCAAACTCACACTAAAGGAGAAGACAGATTTCAAACACGAAAGCATAGAAGCCCAAAGAAAAACACCAAATTGTGGACCGTAGTGGCCTACAATCTTAGGATTCAAAGGTTGCAAACACATAGGATTACAAATATAGAAGCCATAGAATGTCACCAAAATTGAGGCATGATCAAGCCCCCAAGTTTAGGATTCTAGGAGTCTATGATGATTTACATACACATATACACAAGGCATGATTTCCACATACATGAAGCACTTAGAAAATATGAGATAAGATAAGTTAGATAGATTTCAAACACGAAAGCATAGAAGCCCAAAGAAAAACACCAAGTTGTGGACCGTAGTGGCCTACAATCTTAGGATTCAAAGGTTGCAAACACATAGGATTACAAATATAGAAGCCATGGAATGTCTCCAAAATTGAGGCGTGATCAAGCCCCCAAGTTTAGGATTCTAGGAGTCTATGATGATTTACATACACATATACACAAGGCATGATTTCCACATACATGAAGCACTTAGAAAATATGAGATAAGACAAATCATACACAAGGCATACACTTGAGAAATCACAACGTATACACACAGTATACACACTTGACACGAAGCATACAAATAAGGCATAAAGTATACATAGAATACACATGAAATACATGCAAAGCATTCAAGGAGAATGCATAAGGAATTCTTAGAGAACACATATGAATCATGCATGAGGCATGAAGGATACATAATAAGAATATGTGAGGAGAATACATGCATCATACAACAAACACAAGAAGCACATAACATAAGACCTTGAGTCATCATGACAAAAGAGACCTCAATCTAAAGGGTTATCTCAGTTATCCTACATCATTCCCTAAGATGTGATAAGTGGAATGCTAAGAGGGGTTTGTTATAAATAAGAAGCATACGAGGATACAAACACATCATACACATAACCCACATCAAGAAAAGTGTTTCCACTCAAGGGAATACACAAACTAGCTCCTGCAAGAGGATTTACATGAAGTCTTGCAAAATAAGAAGGTGTTGCAACCATACGCAAAGGCACTCTATCCAAACTCAAGTTGGTGGTTCCAATCCTTCTCCCAAATGTGAAAGGAGCTTCAACCTAGGAGAACAAGATAGACTCAAGATCTTGCTTCCAAGCTTGCCACAATCCTTTCCAAGAGAGTGTAGTAACAAAGATAATCAACAAGTGTTTTGATAGAAAGATGAGAGTAAGGCTCATAGCATGATATATGCCCCACCTTAAAGTGATTGCTAACTCCTTCAGTGAGCAATTGCCTTTAAGGTAGAATAAGGAAGACATATAAAATAGGCACGAGAGCTTTCTAAAAGCACATGCCTAAAAGATATACATTCTCAAAAGCTACATTGCAACAAGAGGTTGCCCCCAGGATGAGAAAACCAAGGTGATGCTTGTAGGCATGATACATAATGGCTTGTGTAGTCATGGTATGACGCCAAGCATTGCAACAAGGTGCCACATGAATATTGTGAGAATGATGTGAGAAAGATCACATGAAAGTAGAGTACACATAAATTGAATAAACATGAAGGGATGCTAAATCATCCAAGAAAAATAAGGAAATTTCAAATTATGACATATAGAAGAATGAAGATACACATAGAGGAATAATACAATGCTTTCTTTCTCCTTTCACCTTTGTTCTAACAAGGGTTCCAAGGGAGAACTACCAATCAACAAAACATCACCATGTATGGGGATAATGGTACATACAAGCATAACAGAAATGAGAAGTAGGGACCATACTTGCAAGTTGGCCTACAACAAATTGTCCTCCCCCAACTTGCTTATTATAAAATGGATGGAGGACAAGCTGCTTTAGGGACTACATCAATAATGGTGAAGAGTGCTAGAGCCATACCGTGTTTGAATTTGTTGAATTTTGTCACCCAAGACTTGGCATTCTTTAGTGGAATGGCCAAGCATTCGATGATATACATAATAATAAGGTGTTGATTGATTATTGTTGAACCTTTTTATGTGTTGGAGTAGGAAGAGTGATTAAGTAGTCTTTGAGTAGACTCAACAACATACACTCTTGTATAAATAGAAGAGAAGATATAGGTGGAGTAGGAAGCAATCTTTTTTGTTGTGAACATGGTGGAGAGAATGTAGGAGAAGGTTAGAAACCTAACCCTACTTTAGATAAGTGTCGTGTTGGTTCCACAAGTTCCTTAATTCCTTGTTCTTTACATCCTAACCCATTTCCATTGTATCCTTGTTTAGAGAGGATTTTGAATCCATGCCAAAAGCACATCTCCAAGTCTGAAGGAAGAGGAGAGATCATATGACTATCTTTGTTGACAAGAGAACTGTCATCATGTGTTGAGGAAGATGGAGAAGAGTCATTCTTTTTATCATGGTGAGAAGTCCATCTTTGTTTCAACAAGCCCATGGGGGTTGAAATCTAAAGGGACCTCATCATTAACATGACATGCATTAGAAGAATATGATTCATTAGATTGAGATGATACTTTATCACAAATTGTCATCATTTCTTTAGAAGAAAGCGGATCTTCATCAATATGAAAATTTCCATCATTATTACTCTTGAGTTTAAGTTTATTAAGAGTATGAGATTGTCTTGAAGCATTTGAATTTACCTTCAAGGTTTTTGGGTGTGACGGGAAGGTTTTATATTCACTCGCAAAGGAGGGTGTAAAATCTAATGAACCCCAATCATCACAAAAAAATGCATTTGAAGGACCAACGCTATTCTGACCAACACTATTGTTAGTAGTGGAGGATAGTGGTTTGGTTTTTGTTAAATAAGGGATCAAATTACTTATAGGAATTTGATATCTCGCTTCCATTTGCAAGCAACTTTTTAGAATCGAATCAGCTTCAATTATATGGAGCTTGTTTTCAAAAATGAACTTTATTGGACAATCAAGGGTAGACAGGATTGCCCCAATGGCATGAATCCATGGTCTACCAAGAAGAAGATTGTATGAAAGAGAATTAGGCATGACATGGATAAGGGTAGGTAATGCCACAAGTCTATCATTAAAACATTTAAGGTGATTATACATAGTGATTATTTACCAACATTATCAAATCCATGAATGTTGAGTTTATCTGGTTTGGTGAAAGATGTATCAACATTGATTTTATGTAACAAGTCTATGCCACAAACACTAATGCCTGATCCACCATCGATCATAGTGTGTCTTATCCTCATTCTATTAATAATGACAGATATCATAAGAGGCTCATATTGGTTTTGTACCTCTATGGGAGGTAATTCATGTTGTTGAAATTAAATATCTGATGTTGTCGCATGCATACAACTAAATAGAGATGCTACATCATTTGGTCTAATAGAAGGTAGAACAACTACCTTTAGTAGATCCTCTTGGAGAATTTGATGGTATGTAGGTGATGTTTGTATTAAATCCTATATAAATATCTTAGACGAAGTAGTACAGAGTTGTTCAATAAGATCATATTCTCTACTAACATATTGAGAAAGACGAGGAGGTGGGGGAAGAAAAGGTTGAGAAGGTGGAAGAGAAGTGGGCACACTTGGTGCTTTCTTTCTTTTCTTGTTATTACGGGTGTTGTATGTGTGAGAAACCACATTATAATGAGATTGTTGCAACAAATTTTGAACACCTTGATTCCTTTCAGTAATTTTCTTTGCATAGTTGAGAATGTAACCCAGAGGCCAAGATGGTTTTGGAACACCTTGAACTATGATCACAAGATTAGAGAAAAGAGGTGGATTAGGTACCTCATGCATAATGAATTTAGGAATATTTTGAACATTAATATACTTTTTTACTATCCCCTTAGAGGGAGGAATAAGTCTATTAATGATGATATAATTTACATTGATAACTTTTTGAGATGAATGCCCAATGTCTTCCCATGGGGAATCCATTATAATAGAAGAATCTTCATCCACTAATGCTTCATCTTTTGACAAGAGATCAATGGAATGAAAAGAGGGTAGAGTTATGTTAAGAAATGTATCAATGATCTCATCCTCTTGTGCCAAAATGTTCTCACTTTTGGGAGAGGGATCCAAAGCATAGGGTTATGTAGGTGAAGCTAGGTCACCATCATATTTTTTAGAGGAGATGTCAATGGTATTATCATGATTTGTAGTAGAAGGAGAAATATCACCATCATCTTTCTCGTGACTATTCATGACAATGAATTTAGCAAAGTCCTCTAATATTGATAGAAGTAATATGAAGAATCCAATAATACATGTAAGTGTGATATGGAACAACAATGTACAATTGAAATTAGACATGACTAGAGTATCTAAAATAAGATTACAATCAAGACCTACAAGTGCAAGATAAATGGGGCTTTCCACAAATGTGGTGTTTTTGGTAACCACAACAACTAAGTATTGCCAATGTAAGATTTTTAGTATGTGCAAATTATTTTCCTAAGTGAACACAAGAGGGATTTAGAAAATTTGTCTTCAAATGAAGATGCATAAGTGTCAAATGAAGCTAGATAGTTTTGTTTATGCTATTGCTTTACAATTTTAAAGAGAAGATGAATGCATGAATGCTCTTTCTTTCTATTCTAATCAATATGAAAAATATGATGAGTTACAACAACTTAAAATCAGATCCAAAAATAAGATTTCAAATACAACCACTAAATGCAAGACTAGCAAGGGTTTATCATCAAACCCTAGATCTTAAATGCTTGCTCTTTAAACCAAAATTCTTTGATGCAATAATATAATTTAAACACAAATGATATTTATGAAATGTTACAATAATTTAAATCAGATTTGACCACTAATTAACATTACCAAGATTTGAAATTTAATATTGTACTTAATAAACGCTAGGTGCAAGACTCGCTGGATTTTCTAAAAATGTAAACTTTTTGAAAACCCTAACAATGAAACAATGTAAAATTAAGCTATGAAAGTATGCCAAATGATGAATGAATTTATTCTAATCATATCTAGGGTAGAACATAACTTAGATCTGAAGAAAGAAGGATGCCAAAGTGCAAGAAATGATGGGTTCACCAAAATGTTATGTGGAAAAGAGAGATCTAGCCTAAAAGGTTAAACTAGGTCAAACCCTCTTCCATAAACATTAGAACACAAGTTGATCTTGGATTCTACTCTTGAAGGAGAGCCAAACTATAGGGGCTATGTCCCTTTTTTGTATAGAGAATAATCAAACAAATCCAACCAATCAAACTAGGGCAAAACACGAAACCCTAATTGAGTAAGATCAAAGCATAACAAACTATCAAAAATAGATATAGGAAATCTGAAAGCACAATGGAGACCAGTGAGTAGAGAAGAACCTAGATCTGAGTTTAGGGGCTAGAAAGACTAGGGAGCTGGGTGCCCTAGAGCCAATTTAGGGTTTCCAAAACTTTGAGCTTCACCACACCTATACCTACAAAACCTTCCTTATTTCCAAATCTTGCCTCCTGAAACCTATTACTTCAACCTACACACACAAAAGAAGGAAAAAGGGTTTCTATTTAGGAGATTTCCTAAGTCAAGCTCCATGAATGGTTTTTTCATCTCCACAATAGCAATGATGAGAGATAAAGAGAGTGTGCCCTACGAGGGTAGAGGAAAATCTAAAGTAGAAGGGAATGCTATCAAAAAGCACAAAGGAAAGCAGTCACCATGAGAATGGAAACCATAGCTTTCTTGATGTGGAATCACAACTTGAATCAAGAAGTTTGTGTAGTCCAAAGAAGTAGAGAGATCTTCACAAGACCTGCAAGAAGTTAGTTCCGCAGCAATAATCCACCATAGAGAGCTTTAGAGAAGAATAGAGAGCATGAGAGAGAAGAAGAGAGTGTGTAAGTGTGCCTAGATTACATAGATGTTCAAATGAATAAACTAACTTACTTATATATGCATTCTCATTGATTTTAAGGGAATTAAACCAAATGAGGCCAACATGAAGGAGCATTAAAGATGTTCTAATCTGAAATTGCATTAAATTAGGTCTAAGCTAAAGGAGGGCCCAGGGAGCTAGGCACCTTGGTCCTTTAGCCCCACAAACTCCAAGATAAGCAACCTTAAGTGTGTTTAGGTCAGCCCTATAGTTATTTTCTAGTTTTTGTGCATCAAAATCAAGAATTAATTATTCTAGGCTTAAACGGGTATAAAATAGGTCCTGATTAACAAGTGTAACACTTTTTTGCATAACACCTAGGGATACCTTGAAGGACTCCTATCTTGAGGGTGGCTTGTGAGAAAGCCTGTGGTTGGGTGGTGAGCCCTCCACTGACCTAGTTTAGAGTTGTGTATATGTTTTACAAGTTTTTCCAAGATGGAAAAAGGAAGGAGAAGAGTCTCCCATTGAGAAGTTTAGTTTCTTGTTTAAAAAGCATTATTATTTGTTGCAATTTTTCGTAAGTCTAAATCTTGTAGAGCTTTGTATGTGGGAAGGAATGTGTGGGAGAATTGTATATATACTCCTTTGTTCAAGTTAAAATTTGTATTTACACATTTGATGTATTTGAGTTTTTTTGTGGAAATGGAAGTATGGATTTTCTCTATCCTTAATATCATTGAGTTATTAGTTTTAATGTTGGAAAGAAAAGAAATATATATATAGTCTTCTCTCTCTCCTATTTACTTTTAAAATGGGAAGAGATTTTTCCATTATTACTTATGCACATGAGTTGGCATTAATTTATGCATTAGTTATGATGCAAGAGCATCCAGAAGTCATTCAAGTAAACTGAGATAGTTAATGTTGAGTTGCAGAGTGCTAGGAAGAGACATTGGAGATTACCACATTTTACCACATTTGCATATCCAAGCTAGCGGAGCAAGAATTAGTAGCATCTACATATCATCATCTACATCATATTCAAATTTCAGGTCATTTGGATTTGTCGGCTAAGAGATATCACTATCAAAAGATTACCTATTTTCACAAAGCAGAGCAGTCAGTGATCAGTTGGAGTCTAATGGGTTCTAGAGCAATTCCATGACTTGAGAAGCCTAATGGAACATAATTCAAGGTAATATGGGACCAAATAGACCTTCCTGGAGAACCACATCAAGTTTCATTCATTTACAGAGCAATACCATATGTTTTGAGCTGACCTATTTGTTTCTACATGTTTCCTACTACCCGTTACAATTAGGCCAACTTGATAATGACTTGAAGGCTTGCAGAGGATATAAATGAAGGGTAAAGGATTGTTTCAAGATAGTAAGGAGACGTGGGAAGAAAGAAGTGTAATCTAGAAGATACTGAGGTGTTATAAGTCCAGAAGATAGCATAGTAGAAGTAGAAGACAAAGCAGAGAGCAGAGCAAGATACCGAGCAGTGAATTGAGAAAGGGAATAAGATTAAAGACTTAGAAGAATGATGTGATGTTGTATGAAGATTTTTTAAGTCTAGGCTATGACCTAGCATCTGAAAAGCCCTAGAGGCATATGTAATGTGATTTCGAATTATAATATAATGAGAAGTGATATTTGAAGGCTAGAGTTTTTCCCTTTTAGGATTTTCCCAAGATAAATCTTGTGTCATGTGTTTGTGAATATCTTGTATCATTTTGTTGTTAGCTATATGTTTCTATTGCATCTTTGTTATGATCATGGTGTTGGTTGTTTAAGGCTGCAAGGCTGGATAGTCCTTCATTGGACCCTCCTACCTTGACTACATCAAGTGGTATTAGAGTTGGTTGCGAATTTGTTTGAAACATTGTGAATCTATTGGGAGGATAGAAAGTGTTGGAAGAAAGTGTGAAATCCTAGCATGTAACAAGTGTCATCACAGAAGAAAGATCAAGGCAAGGAAGATCTGGGTAAGCTTTTCACATTAAGTTGTTTATCTAATTTGTTTCAATGGGGAAGATTGGAAAGAGAATGAAGAAAGAAAATGAAAAACTAATATGCGAGAGGGATGTTCTGGAAGAAGAATTGTATCAAATTAAAAGGTAGAACTCAGAGTTGGAAGAGAAGATAAAGGAAATAGGAAAAGAAAAATATGATTCTCTTGAAGAAGAATTAGAAAATGTAAAAATGAGGAATGAAGAATTAGAAGAAGAGTTAAAGTTGTTTGAGTATGTCAAAAAGAGTTTTGAAGAATTGGAAGAATGATTCAAGTTGTTTGGGAAGGTGGAAAAGAGGAATAGAGATCTGGAGGAAAATTTGGAAGAGTTGAAAAAGGAAAACAATCTATGAAAGAGTGAAATACCTGGATTGAGGGAATAGGTTAACCAGTTAGAGAAGTCACTTGTAGCATGCAAGAAGGAGAATGAAAGTCTAAGATATAAGCCTAAACTTTGTGATGTTTCTTGTGATACTAATTTTTGTGTGATAATACGGAAGCTTCTTTAGAAGGTAAGGTTGAAGATGACAATGTAACTAAATCTATAGTTATTGGTGATGGTATTGGTTTCAAAATCATGCAAAGAATGGGATATGAAGGAAAAGTATTGGGAAAGCATTAGCAAGGAATTACATAACCTATTGAGCTGGTAATGAGATCAAGAAATGAAGGCCTTGGATTCATTAGAGGTAAAGAGGATAAGGATGTTGTCACAAGTTTAAACAAGTCAACTCAGGGAAGAAAAGGTATGCATTGTTCTTATTGTAATAGACATGGACATGAAAAGGAATTATGTTGGTATCTATACCCTTGTAAGTTATGTGGATTAGGGAATCATTTTGAAAAGATGTGTTGGAATAAAATGCGAAGGAGAAAGCCTATGAAAGACTGTATACAGATGGATTATGGATGGATTGATGGACTGAATTGGAAATTTGTTACTTGTATGTTCAAAAGGCTGTATAGGCTGAAGTATTCATGTGTTGGAGGAAAAGAAGTATATGGATCAAGACATAGAGAGAGAAGACCACATGCGGAGAAAAACAAGGACAGTAATTCATACCACAGAGGGAGAGAAGATAGAAGTTTCTTCCACAACAACAATGGAATTCATAATTCTTACCGCAATGAAGGATACTAGAAGGATGGAAGAGGATTTGATAGGAGAGGAACCTATTTTCAAGTTTGGAGGCAAAAATCATCGAGTATTGAATATCATCAAGAGACTAATTATGGGGAAATAGTGAATAATGCAGAGGTAGTTTATACGGAGCAAGAAGAACCTACTGAATCACTACATTTAATAGAGAAACTGAAAGAGGGAGAATCATTGATCTTAAGGAAAGTTGTGTTGCAGAAAAGAGAAAATAGTGCAAGAGAAAGTTTGTGTGAACAAGTGTGAAGCATAATGGGAAAGGGAAGTTCATATTGTAGAGAAAGAAGGAATGACAAGATATACTACCAGAAGAGAAAGCTTGTGTACTAATAGAGAAAAGTATAAGAACAGTGTATGCGGAGAAGAAGCTATAAGATTTTGATGTGTGTGGAAGGAATTGTACTTGGAACCAAAGATTAGAAAGTGTTGCATAGAGAATTCAAGAATGTATTTGACTAAATCAAGGAAGAAAATGATTGTTATAGAGGATGATGACGTTATTTGACTCTTGATTGATTGAAGTTGGTATTGAATGGAGGTAGCCTACAAGTGTTTGATAACAGAGCACCAAACTGAGAGGCAGTTGCAACATTGTAACCAGACCACCAAAAAATGAAGAATTTGAGGTAGCTTGCAGAGAAGGCTTGCTCAGATCGCTGATCATTGAGGCATTGCAAAGGAAGAACACCAAATTTAGATCATCAGAAGTGAGAAGAACTAGTGGCATTTTGCATGGAGGACCTGTACAAACCATCGACCATGAGGTAGTGCAGTGATTTGTGAACAGATCATCAAACTTGATGCAGTTTGCATGAATGGCTTGAATAGAACACAACCTTGAGGTAGTTGCAAGTACCTATGAATAGACTGCTGAACATATCCTAAGAGATAACATTGATTCTGATAGAATACATGCCAAAGTGAACAGGATCACTTTTCAATTAACCCCGAGAGTCTGATGCAGGAGCATCCGGAAGTCATTCAAGTAAATTGAGATAGTTAATGTTGAGTTACAGAGTACTAGGAAGAGACATTGGAGATTACCGCATTTTACCACATTTGCATATCAGAGCTTGCGAAGAAGGAATTAGCATCTACATATCATCATCTACATCATATTCAAATTTTAGGTCATTTGGATTTGTTAGCTAAGAGATATTGCTATCAAAAGATTACTTGTTTTCACATAGCAGAGCAGTCAGTGATCAATTAAAGTCTAATGGGTTGTGGAGCAATTCCATGACTTGCAAAGCCTAATGGAACATTATTCAAGGTAATATGGGACCAGATAGACCTTCGGGGAGAACTACATTGAGTTTCATTCATTTGCAAAGCAATACCATATGTTTTGGGCTAACCTATTTATTTCTACACGTTTCCTACTACCTATTACAATTAGGCCAACTTGATAATGATTTGAAGGCTTGCGGGTATATAAATGAAGGGTAAAGGATTGTTTCAAGACAATAAGGAGGTGTGGGAAGAAAGTATGCTAAAATATGTGTAATCCAAAAGATATTGAGGTCTTATAAGTCCAAAAGATAGTAGAGCAGAAGCAGAAGATAGAGTAGAGAGCAGAGTAAGATATCGAGTAGTGAATTGAGAAAGGGAATAAGAATGAAGACTTAGAAGAATGATGTGATGTTGTATGTATCTTTTGTAAGTCTGGGCTACGGCCTAGCATCTAAAAAGCCCTAGAGGCATATGTAATGTAATTTGGAATTATAATATAATGAGAAGTGATCTTTGACAGCTAGGTTTTTCCCTTTGAGGGTTTTCCCAAGATAAATCTTGTGTCATGTGTTTGTGAATATCTCTTATCATTTTGTTGTTAGTTGTATGTTTCTATTACATCTTTGTTATGATCATGGTGTTGGTTGTTTAAGGTTGCAAGGCTGGACAGTTCTTCATTGGACCACCTTGGTTTTCCTCTAGTCCCAACAAAGTGAGGGACTCACTTTTTCAACAACCCCAGGTGTCTAATGTAGGAGCATCCTAGGTTGCAAAGCAATCTTACATCAACCCAAAACATTTGCATTCTTTCTTTTCTTTCATTTTCAATTCAATTCAGTCATTTGTAGTTTCAGCATTTTGTACCACATTTCATGCTACATCTTCATATCAGAGCTCATGGAGCAGGACTTAGCATCTACATATCATCATATACATCATATCCAAATTTCAGGTCATTTGGACTTGTCTTCTAAAAGTTATCGCTATTAGAAGATCATCATCTTTCATAGAGCAGAGCATACAGACATTCAGTTGAAGGAGAAGGTTTGCGGAGCACTTTTGTGACTTACGGAACCTAATGAAATATATCACAAGGTACACATGGATTAGATAGACCTTCCTTGAGGTCCACACCAAGTTTCATCCATTTGCGGAGCATTACCAGTTGTTGAAGGTTGACCTACTTGTTTCTACACGCTTCATCATTTCATTGGAGTTTATAACCTCTTGTGGCCAACACAAAGGATTTCTTGAGCTTGGAGATGATATATATATTATATGCATTAGGAAGTAAGTAGTTGATAGTAGTGATTATGATAGTTTAGATTAGATCTTTTGTTCCAGGAACACATTTCAATGCCCTATCTTGCAGATCAGTTGTAACCCAGAAAGCAAGCTGGTGATCCCTTTGATTGTAGCCTACATGTTGTTGGCATATAAGCATTTTGAATATATGATATATTAAGCATTTGAATTTTCCATTGCATTCTATATTTGTGTTGTTTCCATTGTGTTTACTCTAGCTGCATGGTTTGGACGGTTCATTCTGTGAACCCTTCAACTGTGACTGCACCAAGTTATATAAAAAGATATATGCACATGGTTATTTCATTTAATATGTTGATAGTCCTGGTTTATAAATAAAAATAGTTTATTAAAACTCTTTGGTTGTTCATGTTTCATATATATATATAGCCTACATGTTGCCGGCATATAAGCATTCTGAATATATGATATATTGAGCATTTGAATATTCCATTGCATTCTATATTTGTGTTGTTTCCATTGTGTTTACTCTAGCTGCATGGTTTGGATAGTTCATTCTATGAACCCTTTGACCGTGACTACACCAAGTTATATAAAAAGATATATGCACATGGTTATTTCATTTAATATGTTGCTAGTTTTGGTTTGTAAATAAAAATAGTTTATTAAAACTCTTTGGTTGTTCATCTTTCATATATATATATATATATATATATAAACCTATTTTAGAAATAAATAAAAGATAAGAAGAGAAGTGCTCTATCTTTTATAGCAAACTATTTAGTTCTAGATAATAAAAAAAGTAATATTGACATTTAGATTTTAACAAAATGGCAATGAGAATATTTAGAGAACAAGATTAGCAAAATGAGAAAACAAATAGCTTAGAGGTAAATGCATGGGAGTAATTTTAGAAAACTTAGCCCAATATATGGTAACAAACACTTTTGCCTCCTCTCCCTCTTCTCTTGAAATTTGTAAAATAAAATGACCGTTATGAGGGTTATTGGCATTTTTATAATTTACTTTTAAAGTTTTTGGGTTGCCCTAATGGGTTAGTGACTTAACCTTGCTTTAGGATTAATTAAATTCATTTAAAAATATTAATCCCCTTCTTAGTTCCTTTATAGTTATGATTTAATTTATTGTGTGGGATTTAATTGATTTAGTCATAAGTGATTAATTTGTGTTAGAATGTTTATTGTTGAATGATTTAAATTTAATTCGTTTATTGATTAGCTTGCAATGATTTTTTTGGTATCAAAATAGATAATGCATTTCCTTGTCTCGAAAAGAATTATTTTTCCTAATTATTTAAATGTCATACTTCTTCTCTTATGCAATTAAATCGACTTAATTTAATTAATAATAGTTTATATTTACTTGGTCCATTTGACGTATTTTAATTAAATTTTAATTTTTGTAATATTTAAGCCAACTTTTGAGTATTTAAATATTTGTTAAATTTATTCCTTTTTGCTTTAGCCAGTTAATGTCTATGGAAGCATTTCAATTTCAATTTAGCATTCCATTTTAACTCTATTCTAGTTTTAAATATTTTTAGAGATCATTTGTATAGTTGTAGAGATCATTCATAAGGTTACATTATCATATTTTAATTTTATTATTATTTGAATTAGATTTGGTGTTAGGTCTCTCCTTTAGGGCGAGCTCATTTCTGTAACATCTAGGAACCTTAGGGGAATTTCACCTTTGAGAGGGTCTTGTCTTCTGGCATCACAAGACGCATCGACAAACCCTAATAGGTTAACCTCCATATCGTGGGGTATATAAAAGGAGTTTCATACACCCCTCTTCTCATTTCCCCTTTCCCACTTGATGCAATGTGTCAAACATACGTTGCACATGCGACAATGTTGTGTGTGCATGTTAAATGATTGCGTGTACTGTGAGAGGGTGAGTTAGGGTTTGTTTTATAAAATTTTTGTTGGTTCAATTTTTATGTCCAAGTGTAAAATGTGGGCATGACAAAGAGTTCATGGACAAAGGAGAAGCGAAGACACTACTTATTTTAGTTGTGGTTGGATGGACCATTATGCCAATAAATGTCAACAGGAAGAGAAGAAGAGCTATAGAAATCTCATTCATGATCTCTTCATCCATGCTAGAGCACAACAACATTTTAAAATTGCATGACTAGAAACAAAAAGTGAAGAGCTATCGACACCTAATGCAACAAAAGGAGTTAAAATCATAAGGAAGGTGCCCAAACTAAATACTCAAGGAACTAGAAGGTGTGTAAAACCTAATGTTGATGAGGAAAATACAAGGATCCAATTATCACTATTTGAAGAAAAGCATTTAGAAATATATTATTTGGAAAGGAAAGAAGAACTAAAAAAGAAGGCTATTATGAAATATGAAAGGAAAAATAAAGTTGTGGTAATAAATAGAGTAGGAATTGACACTACAAAAAGAAGAATACTAAGGAATGAATTAGAAAAAAATAATATGTAGAAGATGAAAAAGAAGAGTACTTCCTGAAAAAATTTTTAAAAAAAGCAAATAACTAAGGACACTAGAGAATTCATCCTAGAAGAAAAGAGAAAAGAAGACTACTACAAGACATGATTATTAGAAAGAGAAGCCCATCTATTGAAGGATTGGGCAACCTTTGTGGAAGAAGAAAACATTCTTGAAAATTTAAATCAATTCTTAAAATATTGGAACAAAACTAGAACCACAAACTCAATAGCCCAAATTACAAATGCAACAAAGACCCCAAGGAGATGGAAGAAAAGACCCATCTTGATAGAACTCTAGGTAAACAATAGACAGTTTAAAAATATATTGGTTGATTTAGGCATAGATGTTAGTATTATACCCAAAAGAGTTTGGGAAGAGTTTGGAAGACCAACACTCTATGAAACACCTTATAATATTTCCCTTGCAGATGGTACTTCCATTAGTATAGTCAAAACTTGGAGAGATGTAGAAGTTGACTTACTAGGAATAAAAAAGAAGGTTGATTTTGAAGTATTAGAAATGAAGGAGCCTTTTGACACATTGAACATCTTTCTCAACTTATAATGGTTCATTAACTATAATGAGACAATAGATTCTTGTAAGGAAGAAATATCATTATTTGATAAAGATAAAACAATACATATATGCATATACACTAATATGAGTAATACCTACATATAACAAGTACCACAAGAGAAAAGTGAAGAAGAAGATAAGGGGGCCGTTTACTCTCTAATTCAATCTCCACAAAATACACAATTCATGAGCCCAATTCAAAAGAAGAAATTATTCATGACAATAACAACTATACCACTAATTTGTTAAACTACATGAGAATTTCAACCAATAGGGGCTGGAAGTGGCAGAGATTCTGAAACATATCTAATTAGGGTTTTGGGTTATCTTTCGTATGCTTTTGTTTGTTGTTATTTTTGTTGCTTCTTGGGTTTTGTGGTGGTGTTAAATGATTTGAATGTTTTGTTGTGCTTTGGTTGATCTTTTATAGCTCTTTAGTCTATTGTAAAGGGTTTCAGGGCCCCTTCAAAATTTGTTTTACCTCTAATAAAAAACTATAGGACTAATAGTGAAGATGCAATGGAAGCTTGGCTTTGGGATGAGATAGAAATAAGATCTAGGAAAATACTAGGAGAGAGAAGGATTTGTAGTCTAAGAAGAGTTGAGAAAACCTATAGCCACATTACTACAAATAATGAGAACCCCCCATAGAATTTGAAGAGCGAAAATAAAGATGAAGATAGACAACAAAGCAAAATTTTACATCATTTGAACCACATCTCATGTGGTATTTCACATATTAATCTTCAATGATAATATATAGTTGGAGACCTATTGACATACTTAGAAAGAATGGAAAAGATATTGGAAAAGGAAGATCCAAGATTAGATGCACTATATGATACACTAGTGTGTAATGCAACAATATGGTGTATACCCACAAACCAAACATCCCAACTTGGAAGGCATTTATAATCCTTGCAAAAACTAGGTATCTACTGTTATGTGGAAAAGAGCTATCTAGCCTAAGGAGTTAAACTAGGTCAAACCCTCTTTTACAAACATTAGGACACAAATTGAGCTTGGCTTCTACCCAAGAAGGAGAGCCAAACTACAGGGGTTCTACCCTTTTGTTATATATAGATGGATCAACCAAGTTTAACCAATGTCAAGTAAACAAGCTAAGACTAGTGATCAAACCCTAGAAGATGAAGAATAAACTATAACTAACTGTCAGAAATAGATCACAACAAACATAAAGTACAATAGAGGTTAGAGGAAGATTCAGAACCTGAATCTTGTAGTAGAAATGCCCAGGACTAGGGTGCTTGGGAACCCTAGGCATTTTCTATGGTTTAGCAAAAACTCTGATATCACCAAACCTATACCTATCTACTCTACCTTCTTCCTAGAAATTAGCTCTCGAAACCTATTTCTCCAACCTACACACAAGGAAAGAGGAAAAGGTTGTGTTGTGTATAAGGGCTTGCCTTAGGCAAACCTCGTGTTGGTGTTCCCACCTCCACTATAGTGATGATTAGATCCAACAGTGTGTGCCCTAGGAGGGTAGAGGCTAGATCTATAATAATATGATGAATAATGAATGATAATGATGATGAAAACCATAAAAGAGATGACCTTAGTCGATGAAGACGACTCAGATCCTACACAAACAAAGGAGCATGATGAAGAGGACTTCAAACTTCCTTCAAAGCCTACAAACAAACTTCAATAGCATCCACAAGTAGATAACACTCCAAGCATGAAGAACACTTTAGCATAGAACACAATATCACAAGATAATTCCTTCTCATAAGCTAGTGGTCATCTAGGTGTAAAATGAACTGTAGACACTTAAAAATGTCCTCAACTCACAAGTGCCACATTCATATCAATTTTCTTCCAAATTCCATATTCAACTATTAATTAAATAGTTTTAATTATTTAATTAATTTAATTTTTTCCTTTCTGATGGTTTGTCTATTTTCCCTAATTTTCCTCTATGATTAAATAATTAATTTTAATTAATTATTTACATTCCAAATATCCCCTTTCACTCAATTGATTTAAACAAATAAACATTTGTTTAAATTCCCCTCACTTAATTAAATAAATCTCATTTGTTTAATTAAGGATTCACATGTACCACTTCAAATAAATTGAATAAATTGGACAAATTTATTTAATTTAAAACCCCTCACACCTCATCATATTTTTGAATTTTAAATTCACTCTTGTCTTGTAGTGGAGAGAAACCCTAATCGATCTCCATCCTTCATTTTGCTTCAAAGTCAACATCAGATCCTAGCCCTTCATTCAAACGGGTTCTATAAAACATCTTTTTACAACCATTTTCAACATAACACATAAGAACCTAACCCTAATCTATTGTACACTCTCCAAAATCTTGCTAATCACTCATTTGAGCTTCTCTAGATTGTTACAAAACCTGCAAAATCTGAGAATATAATGGTGAGATGAAGAGGATAATGGAGATTAGTCAATAGCTAGTTTAGAATCATAGTTTATTTCATGTTTATTTGATTTGTCTTGTAGCTAGTTTGCACTCCATTGGGAGCTAGGGTTTGTTGTAGCTTGTTTTCTGCATGCTTGATAGTTTTTTCCCTAACTCATTCTGGTGAACCCAACAAGAATTTGAGTGTTTTTTGTCAACTTCTAAAATACAAATTTCGCAGGTGGCTTCCTGGTCTCAAACAAACCTCACCGTTGAGTCCAGGAGGCCTCGCAGGTGAAGATTAACATAAAACACCCTAGGTTTTGCTTACTATGAATATTTTTTAGTTGTAGGTCCGTACAGTACAGATCTGTACCATACGAACCCATCATACAGTCTGCATTTTGTCTCTAGTTCTATTGCCATTGAAGGATGTGTCTATTTTATTTTTCAGGGTTGGATTTTCTTTTAACATATCACAGGTTTTATGTTGTATGTCATAGGTTAAATGTTGTTGCAAGTTAAATGTTGTAGGTTTTATTTATAGGGGACTGTGAAAACCTCCTGTTGACCAAACCCTAATGGTTGCCACCTCTACACCCTTCCACTATTGCTGCCAAGTTTAAAACTCGAACTACCAGTGAAATCCCTTTCATTGCCACCATTGCTCCACTTGGTCACCACTCAGACCTCCTTCCACCACTTGATTAATGCTCTACTGCTACCAAGAAACCCCTATCGCCTCCATTTTTCCTTCGACCTTCACTCAACCATTAGATCTCAACCCTGTTGCCACCTATAAAGGGTCGTCGACACTCCGTTTATATCTTATTCCTCTACCACTATTAAACCCTATCTCCAATCCGCTCGTCATCCTCTTATAGTCCTCTCATCGCTTGTCATCCTCTCACAGTCTTCTCCATCACCCCCCATGAATCTTATCTTCTGCCTCGCCCAAAACCTAACACCTATGTTCTCAAAACCCTCACCTTCATTGATTCTTCACACTTCCTCACCTGTCTTCAATCACCTCTGCCAAAAGTTTGGCCATAGGTTTTAAATCCTTTGGCAGCTTCTATTTAGCCTCCCCAGTCCATTGTGACAGGGGGCCAAATCTATCAGTCCCCCTTGGTATTTCTTTTTTTATTTTTTTTTTTTGACCTTCCTTGGCCCCTGGTCATATGAGCGACTAAGGGCACCACTACAAAATGTAACCTCCTATCTAAACTGTCGAGAGATAAACATCACATGTGACCAGATTTGTTTAACCACTGGTGGTCAGCATTAACTACCAGAGCCTATCCTCATCCTTCTACATGCCTCAGAGGGGCATTTTTTTTCTTTTTCTCATAACTTCGCCATACGAAGTCAAAAATTTGAAAACAAGGGCTCATCAGAAAGTTGATTTAGTGAACTTCACAATGGTGCAGGTTTCATTGGGTAACAACATCATTTTATCAAGTATTTTTGTAGTGAAAGTCAGCACTCCATTTGAACTTCAAACGCACATATCTTTCATGTTTTTCATTGGATTTCAGCGATTTTTTTTTTCAAATTGCTCAGAATTTCATCTACTTTTTTATGTTGTTGTTAGTTTTTCTATAACTAATCAGATTTTTTTAGATATTTTCCAGATTCACTTTCTTGGCCTTTTCATCTCGGTGGCTTGCAAAAGAAGGTGTTGACTTGATGTTTCATGTTTTACACATTATCATAGAGATTTTATGCTACTGATTTCTGATTTGCAGCATTGTGGCGTCCACTGGGAAAAGATTTTCAAGATAAAAATACTAACACATTTTGTTGCAGGGTGTCATTTCTTTCATGTTCATGTGATTTGTTATCATAGGAACATTTTGATTTGGTGCATAAAATGAACAATAGCTTGTTGTTTTCACACTTATTTTGGGGCTTAAAAGGAACCATTGTCTTCTTTGTTTGGTGATTTTGTTGGTGTTTTGAGGTGTGTATGCTCTTCCCTCACATGTTATGTGATCTTGGGAATCAAAAACACTTCTAAACACTATCATTATCACACCACACATTTGATTTCTAAAGGTTAATGAACTTTGTCTAGTGTGGCCAAGTCAAATACATATGTCATCTCTTCACATCATCATATGAACTTGGAGATCAAAAGTATTTTCACTTGTGTCACTTTTGTTACCCCTTTAGAGAGGCTTGCCTTGGTGGGAAAAGAGGTACTCACCCCAAGGGAATGACCTCAAGCTGCACTTTTGTTCGGTCCTCTATATAAAAAAGGATAAGGAGAAAGCCAAGTCTTAAATGGTATTAGTGCTTACCGTACAGTGCTAGTTTGAATGGAGGCGTACCTTGTATGTATGAGACTCCTAGTAGGATTGCTTAAAGCTTTCAGTAGCTTGCTAGATGCTCGTAACGTGCTAGTCACTCAAAAAAGTAATAGACACCTTTAGATTAGAGGCCACTTCTTTGACCTTGTGGCAGTTTGTGAAAGGCAAGAGGACACATAATACTCTCTAGATTCTCACCATATGGCTCCCTAGAGATGAGATGGGAATCCTTAGCTTAGCATAAGCTATACATAGCTTTCTGAGGAAAGGGTGATTGCGTCATCCTTCAAGTGTAGGAGGCCCCTATCCATCCTCTCTTGCAAAGACAATATAATGGACACACTTGGTAATTAGTGTGTTTGCATTTGAGTCAGAGATTCCAAGTTGTGGGCTTGAACAAACTACCATCAGCTATTGACTTTAGGGATAGGAATTGTATCATGTGTGTGAATTATTTTTGAATTGTGATAAGACCCGTGGAAATTTGGGGTTGGATAGCCCCTGAACATACACATACGCTCCCCAAGTCAATATTCACAACTAATTTGATTGCCAAGTGTCTTCTATGTGTCTTCTTCAATTGCTTGCTTAATCATCACCCTAAACATTCTTGTCCACACATTCATCCCAAGTCATCATATCTTAATCACACTGTTATCATATCTTCATCATTCAACCTTCATATCCTAATCACCCTCCTAATCCAACCCATTTCATCCTATACATCCTAATC